>OW121849.1:45186353-47586353 GCA_933228895.1 Platycnemis pennipes | reverse complement strand
GAAAGGAATGACGAGCAAAGGGGTAAAGATAAAGAGGAGGGAAAATAATTGACAAACGCAACGGAGGCAAAAGGGGGGAAATAGAGGGTCGATAGCATGGTTGACACACGCGAGAGATACACAGAAGGGTAAGAGGACGGGGATAAGAGATAGAAACGAGGAGAATACGCGGGAGGAAGAAAAGAAACACACACACGATAAAAAACAGTTACGTGCGGATAAACAGTGAACGACGTGAAGAGGAGTACACAGTGCACAACAAGAAGCGAGGCAAACAGAAGGAGCGGGAGGAAGATAGACGAGAATCACGCAAAACATGGAAGAAAATTATGTAAAAGAGAAGAAAAAACAAGAATAACGTGTGAATTGGTTAAAGGAAACAGAATATATGTCAGTGGGACACATTTGGGGTTAAAAGATATTACAGTACAAGAAAAGAAACATGGAAAAATATTTACACAAGGGAAAAGGAGCCCACAAGTTATAACGCAAAGTCACGTTAAAACACACAAAATAAACGTTATGGCATGTAATGGAAGAGTTAAGAATCGTGTAGCGCCGCAGGAGGGTCGAATTTGGTCAAAAATCATGAAGAATGAGAAAAACGGGGTTAGACAAATATGAATAAAATAAAATATGATGTATATTGATGATAGAGAAAAGTAACGGAAAGAATCAATCATTACAATGGAATAATAAGGAAAGAATGAACAGAAGTGGAATAAAATGGGGGAAAAGAAGCATATAAGGAGCGTTATATTTCAAGAGATATGCAAAACAAAACGCAAGAACAATGAAAAATACGATAAGAAACAAAAAGATGGTATAGCGCGGTGGAAAACAAAATAATAGGATGAAAAAATGAAATGGACCACAAATACGCGAAAAAGGATGGAGAGAGAAACGTGAGTTTAATCAATTTAAAGATTAATAAATTAAAAATAAGATTTTATGCGTGAGGGAGAGGGAGGAAGAGAAAGAGAGAGAGAGAGAGAGAGAGAGAGAGAGAGAGAGGAAAACATGAGGGCGCGAAGACAAACGTTTAACATTGTGATCACAAGTGCGTCGGGAAAGGAAAACACGATCATTCAGGGTCATCCCAAGGCGGCGTGGTGAGAAGTCCCAGTGAACGGTGCAAAGGAAGTGTGCAAGGAAATGAATGCGGTGTGAAAGCGTGAGTTGGAAGAGCGCGGCGAATCGTGCGGGTGGTGTATCAGATGTGCACCGCGAGGGTGAAGTACGCGAAGGGGGCGGGGAAGAGAGGTGGGGGTGGCAGAGAAATGAATTGGAGTGATATGCACGATGAGGGTGGAGGGGGAGGATTGATGAGAAGCGACGGGAGCGGGCGGGCGGGGGTTGACGTGAAGGGGGCGGGGAAGAGGGCGTACGGTTTGAGATTAATAACACTAAAAACGTGGGCTTCTTCATGTTTCATTTGAGGATCACTAAAAAAAAGTATCGCAAGCTCTTTGTTATCGAGCACTCTCATGGGTTCTTGTGTGAAGTCCCACCATGGAAGAAAGGGGTTGCGGAAAATGAAAGTGAACCCTGCGTCCACGGCAGCATTTTCACTCTCAATGCAGGCTCGATAGAGAACTGAAGGTTTGTAGTAATTTTAAAAGGGAAGGGATGACCTTCATAATAGTACAGGAGAACTCAGAGAGCATTAAATGAGTATATTACTTAAAATTGACAGTTGAATACAAGGTTACCCGCTATCAGTAAGGAACCTCAGAAAATTTATGAAAACAGGCTGAGAGAGAGAGGCATGGTTTAAAGTCCGATCAGTACTACAAGTATTTTGGGACCCGTCGGAAAGACCTAAGGATAGGAATGAAAGGGCTAAATGGGACAGTAAGAGCCATCACCCGAAATTAAGTCCAGAACACTCATTTATGCCACTAGAATAGTTGCAATATATTCCCATGAATTACCAAATTTCTCAGTTAAACTTTTGGCATCGGTTGGATTATTGCACTGGGAATGAGCTAATTGCTAGTAAATATGTTTCTTTGACGGATCTTTTGTCTTAATCTGCAAAAACAGCATGTAATACTGAACGAAGAAATAAGGAATACCAATTGAAATTCTTAAAACATGCTTTAAAAATAGTGACAATTTAAGAGTTATGTTACTGAATAAATAACTCCTGCCACACAATTGATGGCTTAGTAGTTCCCATAATGAATCAAATAAGGTTGGTTCTGAAAGAACTTTGATGAATGTCACTCTTTTCAATATTCAAATTTTATTTATCCCATTAACATAATCCCTGTTAAACTTTTGAATACAGTTTTTTTTTTAATTCAGAAAACTGACATATCACAAAGGGAAAATAGTTTTCTTTCTACAGTGATTTCAACGTTTGACTAGACGTTGTCATAGCAAATTGTTTTTACTGAAAAAAAGGGGAAGGAGGTAAAAAATCAACTTGGGAAAAGATCCGCCCGAGGTGCATAGGCGTCCCGATAGAAGCCCTTAAGGGCCGAAGCTTGATTACTATTAGCCCATGGTCTTCTATTACTTCATGAGGACAGTTTACTACTAGAAATATGAATTAATATCACCTTGATTTAAACATAAATGGCTCTTTGACTGCAGGAAAGTAGTTTACGGAGTTAAGGCTTTTGTGACTTCGTAGGGCAATCGCAGAAGACAATTCAACTTACCAGTATCCCTAATGCTATGCACTACACTGGTGGGAAAAGTGTGTGAATGGATGTACGATAAGAACATAGAATGAAAGTGGACGATTTTTGTTTGGGTAAGCTAATAAACTCACGGAAAAGTCATAAAAACATTGGGAAAATGCAAAAACGCGACAGAAAAATTATGTGTTTTGATTAAGATTGCTTCATAGAAAAACATGATACTCCTTAGGTAATAAGTTAACATTTTAAGATTCATCGGAAAGGGATTACTGTTAGAAGAACAGCTCGTGAATGAACTTGATGGTGCAGATAAAAGACAAGAAAAAGAAAATAAGATTCAGTTGGCTGACTATAGAACAGCTGTAGCCATTTTTATGCTGCAGCTCATAGATTTAAATGGCCAAATAGTCTCATTTCATAACCACACTAGGTATTTACTGCCATACTGTTATATTCTGCCAGAATTCTGTCATAGTACTTCCATTTTTTAACCTACTTTTAACTTGTTGCTAATATGTCTAATAGTTTTATTGCAATTGCACACTTAGAACTCATCCTATTTAATGATGCCTGGATATCAGCTTTTCTCCAAAGAGAGAGCTTGTGTTGCAAAGAACCATCAACGATCACATTTTAAATGCATTGTTATCCAAGGAGTCATTTTTAATTGAAGTCTAAAGCAAAAACTTAGACATAATTTTGGTCGCTACGAAGCAAATGAGTCATCAGTCTCCCTGTTGGGCTGGTATGGTCTCTTTGCTGACCAAGAGATGGCCTCACACCTTTGGGAGTAGGGCGAAACGTCCCCAAATTCGAAATTATGGTTCCATAAAGGTGTTAATAACCACTGGCCAATAAGGGTCTGGCCACTCAAAGTTATGAGTTTTAACCTTTATGATGTCAGAATTAATCCGAAGCAATTGAGGAGCGGCGTAAAGAAACCTTTTTTAGACCTTGAAGCTTAAATTTGGAGGCAAACTGTGGTTTCGACAGGATGGATTGTATATTGGAATATCAGTCCAGTTTACGCATTTAATGAAGTGTACGGTAATTCATTTTTGGTGATGATTCATCACCTGCCACACACTCATTAGACGTCGAGTTATATAGATCTGGGAAAATGCAGCTGCCCGGGCCTTGTTCACCACATTTTAAGCGGAAAGCTGGTCAGATGGAAAACCTAGAACGATTGACCCATGAGGACACAAAGAATAAAAGCCAGAAATGATTGATTGACTGAACTTCCACAGAAATAGTGGCAACTCATATGGTAATCCGCTTTTGAAGCCGAAAATGTTTATAACACTTAAAATCATGTTTCTCTGAAAGGCGTCCGGGTCGCCCACAACTCGAGCGGCCTCAGTCCCCGTATCATCTTTACACCTCCGTCATAATACACCAAATTGGTTTCCATCAACAGGTTCCGAAAGTCCTCGAATCACGAGGAAAAACGACCCACGTTTGAAAATGGCGACTCAAAGGAAAATAAGATTCCTACCACAACACATCGGCGCTCATTATTAACATGCGCTCAGGTTTTTTCGTTTCGTTCGGAGTTCATTTCAACCGTCAACCGCTTCAATCGCCCTTCCTCGCTCTCGTTCGAGAACTTTCGTGCGCGTCCCGTTCAAAAGGAAGACCCAAAGTTTTTTTTTCATGCGATACCCAGCTCTCCCCCCCTCCCCACCCAAGTACCAAGATGCTCACCCGCAATGATCATCATGCAGATGGTGAATATCTTCTCGTTGTCCGTCTCGGCCGCGACGTTGCCGAACCCCACGCTCGTCATACACGTCATGGTGAAGTAGAGGGCAGTGACGTACATGGTCTTCCTCGACGGCCCGTTGACAAGTTCTGGGCCACCGCCCCCGGCTACGACCACTCCGCCCCCGCCGCCGCCCCCGCCGACGCCCCCGACCCCGCCGCCCCCGAGGTGGCCGATGGCGATGTGGCCTCCGAGGGCGGTGGAGGAGGAGGGCACGACGGGGGCGGCGACGGAGGACCCCCCCGCGGAGGCGACGACGGAGGAGGCCGAGGAGGAGGGGATGGAGGTAGTTTCGTTGGACCACACGTAAGAGTAAGGCGACTGTGTTACGTTGGCTAGTTTCCATAGCCACGAGTACTGTAGGCCGTTGTCGGCGTCCGAGCGGCCTATGGAGTACCAGATACACGCTAGCCAATGCGCCACTAGCATGTAAAAGCACAACAACAAGATCAACATGGCGGCTCCGTATTCTAGGTACCGGTCCAGTTTGCGTACCACGCGTCCGAGGCGTAGTAGACGCACCACTTTCAGCGCACTGAACAGGCTCCCGATGCCCTGGAACAACAGCCGAGGAGGATGAGAATGGCACGGATGGTAGGACGGGAGGCGGGGGATCTATTTATTTTATCAGGGGTGAGGCTATCAAAAAATGATGGGTCAATATGGAGGGGAGAAGTGGGGATGAGGAAGGGAAGGTCTAATCGTGTACTTCAATACACATATATATATATCCATATACACATCAGTATCCTGATTAAACCATTTCTTAATTAATTATATATATCAAATATTCAAGGGCAAATGCATGTATGATTCATCAAATCTACTCCGAAAATGCCCCACTATCATCAATCGACAGTAAGTCTTCCTGCTCATCACTCAAAGATTGGAGTTAAATCTTCCAAGAAACAGCTATGAAGGGATGACGAAAGAGCCTAGGGCCTTTCTCATCCACATTATAAATAAACACGATTAAGTCACGAACACCATTGCAAACATTCTCTAACTGACAACATGAGCCCATTTCGGATTGAGTGCTAGAACGAACAACATCAAGGCAGGCAATACGATCAAGGCGGGCCACGAATTTGAGCACACACTACACATAAATATCCAGAGATCACAACATCAATCCTCAGATTTCCACTCGGAGAGGCACTATTTCTTTTCTTTTTTAATAAACTACAACCACACAAGTTTATCTACCTCAGAATAAACTTAATTACATTCACAAACACATATTCTAACATTCTTGTACGGAACGAGTTAGCGACCTAATGAGGGGATGCGTGTAGTCAATCTAGTCACGACACATATCGTTCCCATTTTCGTCTAAATGGTCTAACAAAGAGGCTACATTATTTAGTAACATTCATTCCTTTTACTCACACATATAACTAGAAGCATTGATAAAACAATCTGCGACGAGGGAATGTTCACCCATCCCAACACTCAATCATTTAACACTGACATTTACCAAGAGCAAAGGGGTCTCTCATCTACTAGGCCAATCGTCCCAATTAGAACTTAACAAACGTTCTAGTAAACACACCATATAGATAGTAACAACAGGTACAAACACGAGTAAAAATAATTGCAAGGCCAGGCGCAAAGATAATTCCAATTCCGGCGCACACACAAATTGACAACAGCACAGTCGGCAACATTAAAAAAAAAAAGATGCTTCTTCTGTTTTGAAGTGGGTGGGAAGATTAATCACAATGAACTGCAGGAGCCAAATCGAGCGGTGGTCAAAGGACAACACCGCCGCCAATGGATTTATTATGGAAACACTCCGCTCGGCAAACGGACGATGTTTACGACGCCAATTAACTCCGTGTGTGTTTTGCCCTAGTGTGTAGGCATTATGCAGGGCCGGAAAAACGGCAACGGGCATCATCATTCCATCTCAACGAGATTTCCCTCCCGTGCTCATAAAAAACACTAACTTTTAGTATGCTCGTTTTTTCCATATCAACAAAGTGTGCTGAAGATTGAAATTCTAATTTAGAGGTAAAAAAATTAGAGAATTTCCCAAAAAATATGGCATTTGAATATATTTTTACTCCCTCCCAGTACGCTTCGTTCTGAAATTGAAATTCCCACCAAAGTCAACTTTTTACAACAATCATTTAGAGGAAAAAAACACCGAACACTTATATAACGAACTGCATGCTTTTACACAAAGCATATATATATATAGGTTTTACTAAAAAAATATAAAGCCGAAATATTCCATAGCAAACAGGGATCAAACTGGGGTACCATTGAATAGAAGTGGTATTTCTTAAAAATAACCACCAAAAAGGCGAATGCTTTGGATTTGGACACAAGAGAGTTTCAATACAACAATAAAGACACGAAGCTTCATAAAAATTTCCATTCATCATATTTCGTTTCCCAATGATTCTAGCACATTCTATGGAACATTCAATTATAGGGAACAGATAAGATAGTGGCGGGTTATTCATGCGTAGTGCCACACACACAAGCATACACACAAAGAATTAACATTCAAAATATATAATGTTATATAGAGATATGTATATATCATTATCAGTTGCCGTGCGATTATTCCTCTCCTTGCTTTTGCCAAAGGCACCGAATTCCGCGAATGCTCATTGTTCAGTAATCAATCACCATTTCGGAAATTTTGAAGAAGGAAGCATTCAAGAGCGTGGCTTAGATAATTGCCTTAAGGATATCACAAGTACACGAGGCGCAGAAAAGAACTCATGTTCGTGTAACCGGGATGCTTACACTATTTCTCTCGTCTGAGTTCACCAGGATCCAGAATTTTGGTACGTGTCACGCTGCGTTTTAAGCATCCGAGAGTGTCGTAAATCAACTGGGTCTCTAGTTGCAACTGTATGCTGTGAATGTCGTGTATTGGCCAAAATTAACATAGTTGAGACTGATACGCTCTTTAGCCCGTTCACGAAGTTAAAACTCGTAAAATGATTAGGTGTTGAGTATTGAACTCAGGATTTTATCTGGTCTCGCTGTCCTGGTTGAGCTGTCTTGACGAAAATTACGCCGGAATACTATCTGGTGTCTTCAGATCAAACTGAAATCTTTGATCTGAAGACGCCGGGTAGAATGCCTGCGTTGTTGTCAGCAAGACAACCATCCTGGGGGAGCCCAACAGAATGCAGAGCTCAACGCATCAACGACGCGGAAACCTACGATTGAACTTACAACCTGAGTATCTTATTTCGTGCGCAATTCGTTAAACTGACGTAAGTGACGGTGCTGAAAGTTATTCAAAGTTCGGATAGTCCTACATTGTAACCTGCGATTTACAATTTGACTTGAAAAAGAAAACCTACCTCGTTGAATGCGATGGGACTCATAACGGCAGATTTAGTAGGACCGGAAAATATAAGAGGCTTAATCGTTTGCTCAATCTTGGATGGATTTTTCAAGTTTAGTTGTGACAAAAGGTGATTTCAAAGAGAAAGAGAGAGGGAGAGATAGAGATGCATAAGATAGAGAGCAGGGTCAAAGGATAAAAGGATATGCTTCACGGGAAGAGACGGAGAGAGAGAGAGACGGATTTTTTTTGGTGTTTCTGCTGATGATGTAATGTAGAGAGTGGCATTCATGCTCCTCGACTGTGACTAAAAGGATGGAACCGAGACCACAAACTTCGCCGCTCACCCGCACCTGTGGACGTGTCCCAAGATGAATGGAGAAAGCGAAGGAGAACGTTCCTTTTTAAAGGTTGGAGCGGGAGTTTGAGAAATGGGTTGTGCTTGCGGAAGGGAAGGGTTGAATGCGATGTGCCCGCGGTCAACCTTCGGGCACATAATCAGATGAGCTGTCTCTTCATTGGGGTGGAGGGGGAGGAATGGTCTTGGGGGTGGGAGAATCCGTGAACGTGTCTCAAGGGTTCAGAGGCAATAATTGTGCCGCAGGAGTGATATTATGCAATGTAGGGAGCCGGATTTTGGACGCCGGGAAAGTTAGAAAAGAGCAGAGAATCAAACTGAAAGTGAGATAAACAGGAAATGGGAGGAAAGTTGGTGACAGGACACAGTAAGGTGAATAACTGGAGTCCGAATCGTATGGAATAACCATCAAGGGGTCTAAAGAGGAAAGAAATTCAGGTTTGGAGAGATCGTTGCCGTGATTGTAAGCCAATCTTCACGAAAGAAATAATCCAAAGCCAAATTTTACATTGCAGTCGGAAAAATTCGTTCTGCAGGTATTCGGTCCAAATGGCTTATACCGATAAAATCATTCCCGAATGATTTAATTTATTCAATTCACACTGATACATTTGCTGAGCGCAGCGGCGTTGATGATTCCCAATTCTTTCGAAGCCTTTTAGCAGGTCACATTCTTAGCCCACCATGTATGTACAGGGGCGCTAAATTATGATTTTTTAGCTAGATCACACCCTAAATGCAAGTAGAATTCAATTCAAAAGCCACTGTAACGGACCATTACAAACGACTTCCGCAAATTTGACCAATTGTGGAGACAGTATCAAAAACAAACAAGCTGCTAAATACGTCTTTGATGTGATTCAATAATCAACTTGTATTTCAAAGCAAAAAATGATCACGTCAGATGAAGGAATGTTGAATCAGTAATGCGTACAATTTTAAGCTTGGGAAGCAATACTTCAATGATGACTCATATAATATGATAACGGAATGGAAATATTGTTTTTAACAATCATACATACAATTGAAAACAGCAAACAAATATGTTCAGCTACAAAAGAAAATTACGTCTTAGACCGTGAAAGCAAGAATTTACTACTACTATTTACGATCCAATAAAAAGAGCAATTGTAAGAAAATTAGGATTCGCTCATAGTTTTCCAGGACTATTGAAAATAATTCAGCCCTGATGAGATCGGAACACCCCTTTTCCCAAAGAAGCGTCGTCAAGGACAGCCTTCTTTACTCCAAAAAAACGTCCTATCAACGTGAGGAATGGAAACTCTTCGTACATTAAATTGCTCCGCCGCTCTCAAATTGAATTCTCCGATGAAAACGGACCTCCGGAGAAATGATGTCAATCTATTCCCGTCCCGCCAAAGAACCGGGGTAACATCTCGCGACCTTCGATCCCGTGACTCGTCCAGCGCTATTGCTCTTTTTTTTGTTTGGCTTGTAAGCAGCGAGGAGGAGCTCTCCTTCTTTTATCCCGAGAGTGAGACTCCAGGTGCAACGAGGTAACGGGTAAAACCTTCCGACGCTCGAAGGTGGGACTGGAGGTGGTTGAGATAGGTTGATGAGAGTGAAGACGAGGGCAAGAGGACGGGAGATGGGCGGCGAAACGTAGGCTTACTCCTTGTTTCCCAAGGTGTCGCAGGGAGGCGGAGAAAGGGGGCAAAGGGAACGTGGTAGGCGAAGGAGTACGATGGATGGGACCCACAGGTGCGACCAAATGCTGCTGAACCTTGTGGCCGCGGCTCAGTAAACAAAACAAGGCATCGGTATACGGCGCCTGACTTGTTGACCTCGATTGCTGTTAGAGTTGCTGAGACGATCGCAAACAAAGGAACCAACACACGCGGACGATGCACCTGATGCAGGAGGATTCCGAGTCGGTCTCGGCACAAATTGCACTTATATATATTTTTTTTTCACTCCTCCCACCGTGTGGAACATCTGCGTCACGGAAATTTCCTGTGGATCTTGCGAAAATGTCTGAAACCAATCGTAGGGGGAGAAAAACACAGGTAGGACAGGTGGAAAGGAATGAGTAGGTAAACAAGATGTCGGATATGCAACGCGTTCGTTTTGAGGAGAATATTGTGGTCTCCCATGTAGTCCTTTGGAGGTATAGGGTAAGCTGTTTGGTACATTTATGTGCTTGTAAACAGTTCCCGTATAATGATCTCCGATGACGAACTGGAATCATAAGTAGTGGATGTGAGTGACAATGCCATTGAGCTATACGCTACAGTAGTAACAGTTGCAAGGCAAAAAGTGAGGAATAATTAATCTTCCGGTGCCAAATAGTTAACTACTTTGCACATATCGATTTAAAACTAAGTATATTATATATAAAAAATATATTTGTGCAATTTATTCTTTTATTCTAGTGGTTACCAAAGTTTCGCATCGATGTTTCATGAGGAACGTATTGCGTGTTGTCACACATATTTTCAGTGGCATCTACTGTGGATGCAAATCTAGTGATCATTCTCTCGAACTTATCACACACTTATAATTTGTTCAACAAATATACTGCAACACTGTGTATAGCGTGTTGTGGTGACACTCGAAGGAAGGCGTGAGAGATTGATCTAGGTTAAGGGTGGCGGTTAAGGAAATTGGCACTGCAGTAGATTGCTTAGTCACAAGAAATGAGTGAGGCGTCAACAAAAAAAGTCATAGGGTATCTCTTTGTGGCTTTATCAAGGTACTCGGCATGATTATGAATGTTTATCGCCCGATTTCAAAGCCGACCCGTGCACTCTCCCATCAAACGTCTCATAAAAATCGAATGAAGCAGCGTTCGCCTGCCAAAGTGCGGTAATTCATACAAGAAAGTAAAAATGTTTATTTCTTTAAAATGGCCATCAACGGTATTAGATTAAAAATTGCAATTATTCATGCAAAGTCTCTTACAAATAAATACAAAAGAATCATTACAGCGTCAATTACTAATCAAGCGTTGCATATTATATGATAAAAAAGACTATTATGTACTTTGCCCTTTGCATCAAGGATTCTCAAGTTCTCCTTTCGAATAAGTTAGAAGCAGTAATTAAAGAGAGAGATGTTTCTGACTGAAAAATGCCGCGATACCAACAACAGCATTCCAGTAAGCCACGTTCTGGAAAATCATCTGAAAATGTTAATGAATTTTTTTTAATCAAGGAAAGGAACTTGCAAGAAAAAAATTTAGAGAGAGACTGGCAAGAAACTGATTCTGGCTCATGCAAATCAATTTAACTTAGTTGCGTAGAAAAAACTTGTACGAAATTATTTAAAAATATACGATCATAATGAAGCTAATGGAATAATACTCTGACATGACAAAAGACTCGAAGGGAGAAAGTACACTCATTTACAAAAAAAAGTGCTAAGCTTCAAAAACTGTCGGGCGCTTTAATGTTTTCGAAAATTAATTGGAATATCTGTGAAGGGCATATTGAATCTCGTAATGCATTTTGTATGTTTTTAATATTATTTATAAAAATCTCTATTATCTTTTGAGTAATTAAATTAGACATTCTAGACAACCAATTGTACAAATATGGATATCAATGATGCTACCTACATTCATGCATGCATTTGCATCTAATGAATGAGAAAAGTATTTAGCTCAGGCACATACGAATACAATAAAGGAAGAATGTTAAAAAGAGCAAAGCTTTCAAATGCGACATTAGCAGAACATACTTCAAGCTAGATTCACGTGCAAACACACCAACCATTTCAATCCTACCAAACCACAAGCATCATCCAGAAAGCGAGCAGGCATGGTTCTACGTGCACAAAAAATGACAGTAGCTTACAAGACATTATTTAAGACAAAAAGCACATGTCATATTTTGCTATGCTATAACATTATTGGACATAACAGCCATGTGAAAAAATTTAAGCATTTCTTGAAAGTATGTTCTATATATTAGATTTAAAAAAAAAACCTGGAGCAGTAAACCTTTTTCGCTTAAACCGCGTGGTTGTGGCGCCACTATGTGGTTCAGGATGAAGTTCCCACCATGATGTCACTTCCATTTACTTGCAGATATATATTTTCTTTCACAAAGAAAGAGTTACCATCTCTTTTTCGATGGTGTAAACATTTTGCAAAAAATATGAATTACAAGTTGACTCACGATGGATTAAAATATATATGTACAAATCAAAATAAAAACAAAGTAATTCTCTGTGTAAAAAAGATTCAGGTCACAACAAATGTTTGGGATGAAGGGGAATCTCAGTTACCATTAATGTGCGGATTCGAACTAATGTGCTTCTGGTATCAATGACTGGTATATTTTAAAATATAAAAATATGTGATCAGTGAGTAGCCTATGAAATAGTTGTTTTGCTCTCTGACGACTATCAAAATTTTGGAAGATATCTTTATGAATGGTGTGATTAATCGTGTAAGCTACTGAGATAGGTTTAAAGCATACAGTTAAATGCTAAAAATAATACCGAATTAATCGACTATTGACAAAATTATTTCACTACCAGTCGAAAAGAAATTAAGCCTAAGTAAACGAAAACTCCTATGCCTGGATCAAGCAAACTGCGGGTCTTTGGATTCTTTAAAAGTACTTTTGCAGTACTGATCACTACTATCAAAGGAACTTCAATTGTATTTACAAAATAAAAGGTTACGTAAGGGCACTTTTTTACAAGGTGAGACAGTGAATTTTCTACAAGAAGAGAACAAAAGTTCATCGTAAAGGTTTGTGCAACTACTCTAAAAAAAATGGCTTTCGGTATTCAGAAACGCTCCGATGGATTTATTTACACATTACATGAATTCTCGACTTAAATTTCAACTCACGTGTACCTATGATTTGGAAATGTTGCTATTATCTTTATAGCGTTTAAAAAAGCTGAAGCTCCTTTTCAAATGAGAAATGCTTGTGGGCAAGCGATCCTTGCATTGATACACCAAGAGTGCATGAACATCTAAACATTGCTTTCAGTGCGTGCTGGACCGTTCCTGATCACCGACCAATAAAGGCAACGAATATGTGGGTTGGGTCAATCAATCCAATCCTGCGTGAGAGGTGAATAGGGCAAACAAAAGGTGTACGCAATGAATACACAGAACGAAACAAAAGAAACATTACTGGCCGTCAAAATGTAACGAGGCAAAGAACATAGGTGTGAAAACAACACCAGAGAGAAAACAAGGGAAAAATTCCAAACTGTTAGGCAAATCAAAATAACGGTCATCAACGTAAAAGGAAATTAACAAAACAACGCACTAATTGTGATAAAAAACGTATAGTTGTATTAATCAAAGAGAGAGATACGAATATAAGTATTAAAATAGAGCAGTAAAAGTAATGAGAGTATGTAAAAAAAAGAGTATGAGGAAGTGACATCATCACTGACGCCACCACCCCCACCCCCCTTTCGGCCTCTACTTACATTCTCGTCATAGTCGCCACCAGAGACACAACTACTTACATCTTCGTCGTGGTCGAAGGCGTTGAATACATCATAAGGCAGACACGAGAGGAGGTCAATGACAAACCAGGATTTTAAATAGTTCATACGGATGACGCGAGGGTCTGACACGACCTCTCCCCCCGCGCCAACGAATGTGGTGTGGAAATTGAGCACGATGTCTATGAAGAACACGACGTCAACTATCGAGTCCACCACTAACAAGGACACGTCTTCCGACGTCTTGTTCTTGAAGGCCACGTTGTAGGGCACCATTATCGCCGTGTAGAAGGTTAGGCAGAGGATGACCCAGTCCCAGATCGCCTTAAAGGCGCAGTAATGGAGGAGTATGTGAGGCGGGGTCTTGGGAGCTTCTTGGCGATACTGAGGCAGTACGTCCGCACTCAGGCTCATCATCTGGAAGGGAAGAGAAAGAGAGGGGCGGGGGTGGTGTGGGTTTATGAGACAGAAAGTATTGATGGCAGAAATGCATCGTGAAATGCTCTATTTGTTCAGCGAGAGAATGAAAACAATTGTCATCAATACAGGTCCATGTTTTTAGGCGAGGGAAAGCCAATCAACCCAAGCAGGAAATCCAAATACATTTTTTCCACTCATAGGAATGGATTTCAAAAGGAATTTCATGCACTCAAATGGAATTCCCAGCACATTAGTAAACATCTTTCAGGAAATACAATGAAGCCCCAAAATGTAGTGATATATTAATATTGATTGGAGATATTTAGACATTCAGCATTAATAAAAATAGAGATAAAATCCACGTTGCTGTTTTTTGGGAATTACCATAATTTCAAACTAATTGCATATTTTACCTTTAATCATCGTTTAAAACATGTTACAAAAATGCCTATTATAAGTAGTGAATGTTTAACTCAATTACATTTCATTAGATTAAAAATACAGTGATGTGAAAAAAACACACTTGGAATGCGCGGGAATAAGTTTGGAAAGAAAAATTATTGTTTCACTTATGAAATCTTGGAGAATGTAGCTCATTGAAATGCACTTCTGGATATGAATAATAAATATACTTATATTGAAATACACATAAAAAATTGTAAAATTCACATAGTAATAAGGTAATATCATTTTATCATTAGATATCTCATCTTTCATGCACCTCTAACATTAAAAAATCACTATTAAAGTTAACCTGCGTAAAAATAAAGCGAAATACGAAACCTTTGCCCCTAAGACCCTACAATTTTTGTAGACAAGAGGTATTCTCTGGAAAGTCTCAGAAGAAATTCCTCGATGACAGCAGATAAAACACCTGGTGAAAAGATTTAAAACATAACTTTTTGTCATCCTAATCATGATCATGCATTCTTTTTTATGTTTATGTGTGGTAGATATATATAGAGGTTTGATAGACTTTTCCCCCCCTCCCTCCCTCACCAACGTGAACACTACTCATCACCGCCGGCCGCAGTGAATTGAATTAAATGAACGAGATGTGGAACGGAATCAAGTGTTATATTCTTGTTTTTTAAGAATATTACTATGATATAGAATACTTAGGCGCAATTTTATATAATAATGCTAATGTAGGACTTTTTAATGTAATTTAACTAATGTAATTTTATAAAATAATGTTCATGTAGATGATACGTTTATTCGGTAGTTTCTGGATACGAAAAAGACGTCAGATTAACGATTAGCTGACATGGACGCTAAACGTAGACAGGGGTAACTTCAGTTATTTTTAGACCTAAAAAATATAAAACTGGATTACTACTGGACTAGAATTGATTGATATTTATAGACTGGACTGATATTAATGGACTGGAAATATTAAACTGTAGGTATATTAACCTGTGCCCTAATGTTTGAATTTCTCGCAAAATGGAGAAGACATTTTTGAAAGAATTCAATAAATATATTTGAAACCTGTTTAAAATAAAGGGACGCATGAGTGTGATATAGAAATTGAGATAATGGGTTTTTGTGTTTATCGTTTTTATTTAACGAACGTTGATTTAGGAGATTTAGGAGACCTGAGACTTGGATTGCTCATTAATTTAAAGTACACATTTGAGACGTGCGGAATGACCATGTAACCTGTTCAAAACTCATGGTTCGTCGGATATAAATATAATTATATCTGTTTACTACGAACAACCGCAGAGCAGTCAAGACCGGAAGCATTAAAAATGTAGGACTTCTAAATAATACTGGAAAAAGCGAAAAATACAAGAAGTCCTGTATAAAGTTCTAATGAAAAGAATATGGGACAATCTAATCGGCCATATCTTGAGACTTGATGACGACTATCGTCGAAGGAAAAGTGTAAGGGAGTATGGGAGAGGAAAAGCCTTGTATGAAATATATGGAGCAAGCAGTGAAGCATGTAGAAGTGAAGATTCATCTAAACATGAAGAGGGTAGCGGATGGGAGAATTCAGAGGAGAACTTCGTCGAACCAATCTTAGGTAGACTGGCGTAGGTGATGACAGTTCTCTACCATAAAGTACTACTGGTTTAGAGACTTGCTCCCCCGTCTCTCTCTCCACCCCTTCGCATATTGCCTCCATCTCGCGGGATTCCAAGAAGGTAAACCTCTTCCCCCATTCACGATCGCGATCTCTGAGGCAGTTAACTCGCTCTTGATCGCGGCGGTGCGAGTCTTTGTTCCTCGCTCGCGGGGAGGAGAGAGGCGAGGCTGAAGACGCTTGATTACTCTCATAGCCGGTCACCGCAGCGGGGGGTCGGATCATTCACTCCTCCTCGGTCCCGCCTCCATCTTCTTGCGATGGTGTCACGGCGGCGCGTGCCATTATATGGGTGCAGGGGAGGGTGGCTCGTGTCCAAGGCTGCCAACTTTCACGCTTTACCTTCGAGTCTCCCATAATTACCGAGTTAAAAAACCAATCCAGTCCCTTAAGATTTTGAACGGAGTATGGTACATGGCTGGTATTTCATCATAGAGGTTTTTTTTGTCGCTGTTGATCCCACGGTAAGAAGTCTACAGTTGTAACAAATATGACCATCTTCAACAAATTCTAGTCGGTATTGCATAACTTACATAGCAATGCCTGCGCTAATGAGAATAATACGCACAATTATTCATTATTATGAGTAGGGTGGCTCATACCTAGGGCTGCCAATTCCCCTCGAGTATCCCGGAATCACAAAGTTATTTGTTTTTAATCTCACTTCTACCCGACTGTCATTTTCTTCCCGGCCTCCCTCAGGAATACAATCATCTGCCGAATTACATTTAGTGGTGGATTCAAACACTTTTATAGCTGGTATTTTTCTGCCCTTTTGCCTATTTTGTAAATATTAGATAAAAAGAGAATTATTGAAAATTAGTTGGCACACTATTTTAAGACGTTACCTCTTAAATGAGAACAATGAAAAAAAGCACACAAACTAATTATGATATGAGAAGAGTTTCATTATATCAATACAAATATTAAATATTTGATTTTTGATATCCAAGTTGCCAAGCTCAATAAAAAATAGGTCTCATTTCTGCCGCACTGTTGAGAACTGGCTGAATTCCATCATATGATATATCGATAACCTGCGAAGATTTTTTGAAGCTCAATAAATGTTGCTATTATTCGGGGAAGGTAACCGACGGGTTATGTCATTTGAACCAATTAGAAAAGGAGAGAAATACGGTAACAGTAGGAATATTAAGGGAACAGAAGAAGTGTGGAGAGATACCCGGCGTCGGTGTTAGTCTGCTCTTAACTTAAGGCGCCATGGGATCAACGGTTTAGAGTCCCTTCCGCCGGACGAACTTGGAATGCTCTCCACACAGCATTCAAGTAGGGACCGGTGTATTGATAAAAATCGGTGCTACTGCCAAGATTCGAATCCGCGCCCTCGGAATTCGAATCCGCGCTAGTGTTACATACACCTGCTATACCAGCCGGATTCACGAAAGCACAATAATGTGGAAACGATACTCAGGGGGTTCCGAACTATCCACACGATACTACTATCCACTAACCTCTTCACAGTAGCATAATTATTCTCTTTCACAACTCGCTCCTTATATCTCATGCGAGGCTTTCCTTTGTAATTCTTCTTGTTTACTTTTCCCATGAATCTTGTCTTCATCAGACCATCATGTCTCAAGATATGGCCGATTATTTTGCCCAGAGTTATTTTTAAAGTTTTCTGAAGACTTCGATTGGGACAGAAGATTGGGAGAAATGAGAATTTTTCCCAATCTCCTTAAGACTTCTTATTTTGTTACTCGCTCTCCCCAGTTTTATCTCCGTCATTCTTCCGTGGAACCAGATTTCTAATGCTGCTCTGAACATAAGGAGTGAATACAGCATTCAATTGTGAACTCTAGGGAATAGAATCTCGAATTTTCACACGTATAAAACGCGGGAGTAATTTTGGCCGTAATTTTGGAAAAAAAATTACGTCTTACATGCCGACAAAAACTGTATGTTTTTAGCTACAGATCTAAAGCTGTGATCAAACAGCTCATTTAACGGTGCTCATCAAAGAACCATACGCATTCCAGTGCTGATTTAGTTACGCTTTGTCTTTTAATCTCCCGGAATCACCCGAAATTTCCCGCTCACTAAACTCCCAAAAACATGAATCAACACTCCAGGCGTCAGCGACCATATTCTTGTCACGTCACAGTCACACCGTGCCGAGCTGGGGAATGCGAGGGGAGGGGGAGGGACTGGGGTCCTCTGAGCATCCCCATCCCAACCCCCCCGAACAATAAAAAACTCTCCATTGCCGCACGCACGAAGTCCCGACATTTTTCCGACCCGCCCGGTCGGGAATGCAGGCTAACGATTTCCGATGGAGATTCCGAGACGCGTGTTTTGTTTTCCCGTCCTCCCTCCCTTATCCGAAATGGAGATAAAAAAAATAAGGAGAGGACGGAGCCATTATGTTTCCTCTTTGACTCCTGTCGATATGTCCGTCCAAACCCCCAAAGAGAAGGAAAAACGACCGGAGGGACAGGCGAGGGTAAATAATAAGGCGTGCGTCCCCGTTCTGCCAGGGAATTAGATTCTTTCCTTCACTCGCCTGCCCATTACTCCGAGATGTCGTAAGAGTGATTTGTAGCTCAATAACCTGTCGCGAACACATGGAAATGGAAATTGGAAAACTGGAGCGATCAGAAAATTCTTGAAGGAAAATTGACTTGAACTCCCACACACTCAGTGATTGAACCCGAAGGTTGGTCTTTGATGACTTGAACTAATAGTGCTTTATTTAGAAAGAAAAACTCCAAGTTGTTAGAACTGGAACAGGCACCATCAGTCCTATATCGTTCTTCAAGGGACACGGGGGAAGAAGATTGAATTTACTACTACTTTACTACATAACCCATAGATCATTGGTGGATTGGAATTCCACCTCGGGCACGGAAGCCGTGTTTGTCTTAAGTTTTAGATTGCGTTAGAAGGTACGAAATAGCCTCTGAGATTGGAGCACCGATCTATTTTGTAAATAACGGCTTGGTCCAAGACAGAAAGATAGACAGGGTAAAAGACTTGAAACCAAGAACCGAGATCTCATAAAACGCGAAGGCGACGTGGTTTAGCGCGGTCGTAAATAGTAAAATTATAACCATAAAATCGACTTATTTACTATAAATGACGATGATACTTAATTAGAGGTAAAGAACAGTAGGTACACTTGTTACATTTGCCATTGTTGTGAGCAAAGTTTGCTGCATTACAAAGGAACGCAACTAAGTCTCAAGTGAAATCTGATTTGGGTAGCCTGGCTCTAATGAGGGTACTTGCCAATTAGTGAACAAGGACATAAAAAAAGGGAAACTTATTTCTCATGTATTGACATTATATTAGTTTCCGAGCGTGTCGAATATTTCATTCAGTTTTGCACACACCTGAAAGGTAGGTACTTTGACCCACATTGATATGGATTTAACGCGTTTTTATTGGGGTTGTGGGATGAACCGAAATTTGGAAATTCCTCTTGGTGTCAGCAAGTCTGCAGGTATGATTAAAATCGTTCTCTTGATAAATCGTTATTTTTATACCAGCGTATGTAAAACATTCCAGAAGAGATGTGCAAGTATCAGGTGAGGCTCTAACTGTAGTTATCAGCGCCGAAATTGACTAAAATTTAATTAAAAACTAAATATCAATTCAACATTACTTCCACCGAGAAAGATGGGCAGAATATTGCAAATGGTTACATGGACAATCACAAATACATACACAATACACACAATAATCACAAATGAAAGGAAAAATATGCCTCCGTTCTGGACGTCAGCGCGTTTACAGCTCGGGGCAAGCAAGCTGCTGCCGGTCTTCCGTCACATACTCGGGGGATGAGTACATCACCTTACCGTGTTTGAACTTCCCTCGTGGTGGCCGAGACCAAAGAATATTGTACCGTCAGAAAGGAATTCGATTTTCTCTCAGAGTGGCGGCGCTTCATTTGTAGGGATACGTTTTTTTTCCATAGTGGTCGAGAGCTTATGGTGATGATTAGCAACCTAGCCAGGAAGAGATTAATAGATCGCATTGCTTAACCTAAAGTCAAACGGAATAAAGAGAAATCTCGGCTGGCAGTTGTGCAGTAAATCGATGAAAAATCTAAATTTTTCATTGTCCAAACTGCTTTTTCCATTAAATAAATCCAGTTGAAGTCGCGCTTAAAGGCTGAAAGCGGTAATGTAGTCTGTGTCATTCAGCTCTTTTCTACAAACGAATGAATCACAGTCAAAATGGATGCTTTTAAATCACGGTTGTTGATTGTTAGAAGGGATGAATTACTTTAAAAAGGCGTTTATGTGGAACAAATCACTATGAAATTTGTGATGAGAGTGTAGGTTTTTAGAGAATATTCAACGGAAGTAATTAGTGGATGATGGTGAAAGCACTATGGATATATTAAAACGCTCGAGGGAAAAAATGTCAAAGATAAAACTCGGCCGCACTTAATCCGAAAACGCAACCTCGTATTCTGAATCCGCATTCGAATAGGTAGGTATCCCTTTTTTTCAAACGCATTTTTTTGCGTAAAAATAACACAAACTAAGGGTTTGTCGACATAATTTACACTTATTATTTAGTGTAGAAGATTAAGGGATACTTTGAAAACGATTTACGTCCGTTTTTAAGCTTAGAATCAAAGTATGGAAAGGTCATACCGACGAACTGCACGAGAGAATACAGCGTATCAAAAATTCACCGTAATTTATTGCAGCTACGAGTTTAATTTCCCTCAGTTACCCCACTCTCCCCACCGCTATATGATCTCTTTTTCATTACCTGCGGAACCCGAAAGTTAACACCATTGGGACCCAAAAATTGTATCCCTCCCATCACGATGGTACCTCGGGACCTCACCCCCACTCGGCACACCGATATCCATTCGCGTCGGGAACCGATGAAAAATTAAAATCGAAATTCGTGTGAAAATGAATCATATCCATACACATAGCTGGGACTTTGATTAAGCTGTCAAAGTAATAATGCCCGTTCTGACTTCTCAAAATCCCTCTTGGACACACACGCACATGTACACGGCGAGCAAAACTCGGTAATCAATCCTCGCCGACAGGCCGCTTTGACAGTTCGTGGCGACTGTCCTTTCCACCATTAACTCCCGCGCCAGATTCCCATGGTAATCCTCTTGTTTTCGTTGATCTCACGGCCGGTCCATAATGTACCATAAATTCGGACACCCGCTGGCAGGAACGAATGGCTTAATCCCGATGAATGATAATGAGGCAAGAGGTGCAAGTAAGATGTGAAAATCATGATAAGGATCTGATGCTCCCGCTTCATTTTGACGACAGGGATGTTATTTACGCTTGCATTCCGATATTTTTGCGTCCAAACCAACTTCAATAAAACCGCAATATCCGAAGATTAATCAAATAAAGCGAAGTACTTAAATTATCACAGCGAGAATGTTTTATGGCCGGCCGACGTTGTATTACTTTTTGTTATTGAAAATCGTTAAATTCCTACCAGTTTCAGATGATGATTGAGCATTTATTTCGATGGGATTGTGAAATATGAGTTTTATGATGTACACATTGAAAGTCCTAAAAAAGAGGGTTCAAAATAAAGTCAATAATTATAAAATAAGTATCGCATTCGCATATTACTCAGATTTTTTTAATAAAAAATACAAGACCTGGCTGATTTGCAAAAAACAACATTTATTACGAGAAGGAAAATTTAGTAAAATGGAAGGAGAGGCTCCAAAGAACGATGATGGCAACATTTTTACGGACTTTGGCAAAGCATGTCAAAATGCGGCTATAAAGAGCATTAGCGGAGTGTTTTGATGTTGGGTTAAAGGGTACGAAATGAATAAGAGTGTTAACAATAATTACCATCATGAAGATAATTTTCTTTCCCAACGCAGGAGGGAATTGGTGTGATAGATAAATAAGAATCTCCCTTTCAACATGAGGTTCCGGGTTCAAGTCCCGGAAGTGACAAATTGTTCTTTGGTGCCATAATTCACACTTCAGATTATATTAGCTACAGATAAATGGAAAAGGACAAGCACTTCTCATCGTGATTGCTAATCAATATAATAGTCAATCAATAAGTATTATGTGATTTTTCTCGATTCGAAAATTTAAAAAATTTAAACTCTATTAAATATTTATGCCCATTCCAGCCTCAAGTTTATCCACGGAATCACTCAAACGTAAGATGCTGTCTGTGGACTCCGCCAATTACATCGCGTCTTCAAAGTGCTCATGGCTCACTCCCACGTTCATTTTCCTCAACCATCATCCAAGAGGCCCGTTACTGGTTCGTCTGTTTCAGTACTGGGCACACAACGGCTCGTTAGCCATGTGTTGTTCTTCGGATGTGTTTATGAAGTGATTGACCTGCAGTGGCACTTTAAAATGAAAATGTGACGATCGCACTTTCATTCATAAAAGCACATATGGCCATCAATAATGAAAGTATACTAGTATAATATCAATTGCTGATGCCAAGTTGGTAAGGTGCTTTGAATTAAAAAAAACGAAGTATGAGGAGTTTACAACACTAAACTCAAGCAGGGTTACGTACTCAACCGGTATAACCCTGAAAAATAATCCTCTACTCATACCATAACTCGAGCCCTGGAGATGAGAGGGCAGTACTCTAGCTACCAAACCTACCTGAAACCATAGTATCATTTTGAAGTTGGGTTAAAGGGTACGAAATGAATACGAGTGTTAAAAATAATTATCATCATGAAGATTATTTTCTTTTCCAACGCAGGAGGAAGTTGGTGCGATAGATAGATGAGAGCCTCTTTTTCAACATGAGGTTCCGGGTTCAAGTCCCAGAAGTGACAAAGTGTCCATTGGTATACTGGCACCTGCTTCAATTCTGTGCGGAGAGCACTTTAAGTTCATTTCAACTTTAGCCCGCTAGAGGGGACGTTAAATTGTGGACTTCTTTTCCGCTAAGTGCCGAGTGATTCAGGCTCCGGGTTTCTCTACACTACTCTTCGTCTCCTTAATTCCTGCACCCAAATATTGATCCATATAATAGATTACGGTGATGATAGTAGGGGGAAATTAGAAGAGGTATATTAGATTTTGACGCAGAGTAGTAGTCTGAAATGATTTTTAAAATATGTTCATTTTTAGAATAGGTACCTATATTTTAGATCATTTCCCCCATCCCTTCCATTCCTTTCCTTATATTTTTCCTCCCGGTCTGAAGCGCCTATTAGTGCGGAAACAGACTTGAAAACACCTATGAAAAAGATTGTTTGTAGGCATTGAATACACGGATTAGTATTTTTGTTTTCCTGCATGATAGTAAGAGTCAATTTAACTTTCTTTCGATCAAAAATTCATGCCTGGTGATGATTCACCCTAGGGATGCCACATCGGCTAAAAAACATCGAGTGGTCAATGTTTCGATGTTTATAAAAGTACTCACCACTCACTCATTATTCATCGACAAAAAACATCGATGTTTCGATGTATCGAGTTTTTATGCCTTCATATCCGAGGTTAGGTATTATCATAGAGGTATTATGTATTAGGTATTATCCATCAGAAATTTTGCATCTTCTTAAAAACTTGCAATTTTGAAAATTATTCGGAAATTCGGAAATAATACGCAAATATTTTTCTATTGAATTTATTAACATATCACTGTATCATAATGAAATAAAGATAAATAAACATAATACAACAAAAAACAAATAACACAATAAAGTGGATGTATCTGTTCCCTAAAAATATTCTAAGCTTGGTAGTATTAAAAAAATCAAATTGAAAAACAGTGGGTTTTAAACGTTTAAACCTCCCAGTGTCGGTAACGAACACTTTGCTTAATATGCAGCGACCCCAACCTACTCCTGTTATCTTGTACCACCAAGTTGAGAGCTGATACAATCCTCTCAGTAGGTACTGATGTAGACATGGTGGATCATGTTCTTGGAAGGCAACTCTGGGATGAAAACATGAACGATTTTATACTTTCACTTGTTTCCCTACACGCGAACGATAGATGGCGTAATTAGGAAAGGTTCGTTCGTATTCCTAAAAGGCTTATGATAATCAGAAAAATGAATTATTGGTCAACCAAAAACATTTATTATACCGCTCGTTTCCTAAAACATCGCTGCGATGTTGAGTGTTTGAAAACATCGAGCCGATGTTCCACCGATTGTCTTACCACTCGATGTTTTCGATGTATCGGCAAAAAAACATCGAGTAGTCCGATACATCGATGTCGATGTGACATCCCTAATTCACCCCCTACCACGCACCCTTGCAGTGGATTGCAGGTTATTATGTTTATGTAGCATTTTCTACCAATCCTTAAATGCCTAATTAATCTTGACTTGTCGGTCACATCCCCTAATACCGGAATGTTCCCGTTCCGATTCCTAAGTATCATTTATATTCGTATCCTATCTCACTCCTATCCATTTGTTTTCCCTCTCTGTATTTCTCACTCTGTTCCCGCTTGCACTACCGCCAGCTCACTCCTGAGCGAGTCATAGAGCACTCGGCTCCATGGGTGGAGTCAAGTCTCCCTCTTGCCGCTTTATTCTCGGTGTCAATCTGGAAACTAGGGTTCCTCTCGACCGTTCCCAACAGCCCCTGACCCTTCACTCGCCCACCTAACTGCCAGGATGGCATATTCCACTCAGGCCCGCTGCTCCTCTTTACCCCTTTAACCGTCCTCGTTAGCGGGTGAAGAAAGGATCAAAAAAATGCGGAAGGTAAAAATACGATACGAAATATCGTAAGAAATCCCGGGGGAGAAATTATAGTCGAAAATTGAAATTTCAGGCCTATGGTGGGAGGCCCAGATCCCATTAAAAAAAAAACAAAATGCAATCCCAAGCCCAAGCACATGGCATCTCTTTTACCCTAAGTCTATTTCTTCTTTTACTATCATATCACAACGCCACAGTGTCGCTTTGCGTAGCCTCAATTCTTGCATTGAAATAGATGATTGTTACTGCCCACTGGTTTATTTCAACAAATTTAAAACTTCGCATGATTCAACACACTATGGTACTATCATCAGGTATGTACATATTTGATAATGACCACAAAATGTGTTAACTTTAAGTATGAGATTAGTACTGCCCTAGGTTTATTTTAACAACTGAACAACTACACGTGATTCAACAACCTGCCTGTACATACCAGATCACGACACCATCACGTGTTAAGATGTTCAGATAAACCAGTTGACAGTGCTAATCTTCCACGACGTTTTTATTTTATCACGATGCGTTTCCAATGTGTAACTCCTGGCAATGCGGATTTTATTAACTCTTGTAACATATCCTTTTCTTATGTAATGTTCGACATTGATAACCTCACCAACGTTTGTCTTCGTATGAATACTTATCTTCATCTTTTCATCATTAGTTTTCAAGTTGTATTTTTGGGCTCTTAATATGGTCACTTTCCACTTATTACGAATATAATATTTATCACGATTTATCCGCGCATTAGTGTAGAAAATTATATTCTCATAGGGAATCCACCACAACTATCCCAAGGCCCGATCCAATACTATATTCAGTCACTAATTATTTCTTCCAAAACAGTCTTTGCTGGATACCGTCACGCTATTCCTCAGGAGAATGAGTGTGCAGAAAACCAGTCCGGTTTCTAGTCCAAGTTTCGACAATGTGACAGAAATGGTTTGTGACCACTTGATCTCGATAGTGATAAACTTTAACTTGATTTCCAGAGGTGATAATGTTTCCTCGGGTTCATTGTCATTGCTCTAAAATGATTCCTAGTGCTCTTTTTCCCCATTACTCTTTTAAAGGAGCGTTCGAATTGCTTGTGAATCCCTGGGTTCATGGCAGGACGCCCGTAAACGTGTTAATCTTGGCGATAAATGCGAAGGAAAAATAATGCAGCAGGGACTTAAATGGGGGTCGTTAAACTTTAGCTGTGGAGTTTAGCACTAGCTGCTGTTAATTGCTCTTCCAAACGGAAAACTTATTTATCGGTGATTTTAAGTATGTTCCGTACTTAAATGGTGTGGTACTGGGATATAAGGTGAGAATGATAAGGTCAAGAAAAGGGTGGAGTAAAATCTGGAGACGATATTAGGTCGCTCCAAACGACAAGCAACAAGGGGATCACAGATTAACGGCCCATCCGATGGACAGAGTACTAAGCTTGGAATTATCTCCGCACGTCATCCAAATTGGAAATCTAGTGAAATTTCTATCTGGATTCGAACATTGCACCGTCCAGCACACTTGCTACCCACCCTGTGTCAGTCAGTCACAAAACGTATTTCACTTAAATCGGTACCTCAAATTATTATCACAGCCTCATCATCAGCCACAAAAACAATATCTAGTAACTTGGAATGCCAGGTTGTCAAACCGAAACACGGAGTATTAAAGAAAGTAGAAATTACATCCTAACAAGTAAAGCAGTTAAAACATTTATCCAGGACCATTTAATGTGGACGTGGGGAACAAGGCAATAAGTCCCTTTCACGATAATTTGGACATGCACGAAGGAATATCTGCACATGAGACGCATTTTTTTGCATCAAATCCTTTTCGGCGGCCAATTAGAAAGAAAAAAATAAATAGCGCTGGATAAATAAAATTTGATATTAAAACACATTTTACGAACCTCAAAATTGATTTTCCATGAATTGATAGAATCGCTGATCCGCTTTTAATTTATAAAAGAACCTAAGAACAGTTCCGAGTACGAATTCTCCTTAAATTTATGGTTACTAACCTAACGATTTCAAGGTAGAAAAATGTGGGAGTGATAGTTAAGGGAAGATATCAACCATATCTGTCATTGAATGAAAATTTAATTTGTTAATCAGAGTCAAAACATATTCCAGAATATAAAATCCTAAATTTATGTTTTCGAGAATTTCTAAAGAATGATATAAAACTGGTTATTTTGCTGACTGAGGCAGGCGAGATGTAGTGGAAAGTATACATGTTTGTAATAAAACAACATAGCACTTTTTCCACAATTTTTATGTCGGTACGACGCGTTTCAACCGTTAGGTCATCATCAGGTACATACATCTGTGAAAGGCCTGTAAGACGTACATATACCACTCAGAGGGGGAAGTGGGGGGTGGGGAAAGATATAATTAGGATGGGGGAAGGGTGAAGTGGTTATTGAAAGGATCCTTCGGAATTCGGAAATAATACGTAGAGCATAAAAATCTAATATCATTGAGCTCAAAAATAATCCTTTTTCTGTTCTGCAAAATTTTTATTACTCATTTTTCCGGTTTCAAATTCTTAGGACCATTATCAAGAATCGGATATCCTTATGAGATTAAAACCAATAGCGTGAGTAGGTAATAAAAATTATTCTAAGGACTATAGAAAAGTTTATTTTTGAGTTATGTCGATATTCCACCAAGTAAATGTGTCTACTACTGATTTCTATGATACCATCACTGAGTTGTAGTTGAGACATGCCGAGGACTGATGAATAAGACAGATTTATATATTTTTTCAGAACGTCTATTTAATTTTGCTACTTCTCGTTTAAATGTATCTCCAAAAAAAAGGCAAAAAGATACTACCATACTTTTACCTTCCTAGGAACAATTGAACTCGCAATTTATGGCTCAACTACGGCGTTTCCTCCGTCCATTCCTCATAATTTGGAAATATCCCATTCTAGACGAACCCTTTGGAGCTAGGTGGTCAGTTTTCAACTCCGATAACAGCTAATGCCTTTGGTGAGCCCGAACTTGTCGACCCAACCTTGAGATTTATCCTGCGAACGAGTACCTCGATCATGTTCCTTCCGAGTCGTCACTTGTGAGGGGAGGAGGGGGAAAGGAGTAGAGAAGAGGGGGAAGGAAAGAAAAGTAATCGGGGTAAAACCAGAGAATCGCAGGGAGAGAAGTATCTCACCTACTTCGCCACTGGAAGAGCGAGAGCGATGCGTGCCGGAGATAGGAAATGGATCGCCGGAAATTCCCGGAGACGCACCAAGGGGAGTAATTTCCCGAGCGGAATGGGGCAGGCGGCAAGCGAGCGACGCAAGCGAGTGCCCGGAGCGAGGGAGAAAAATACGGGAGGATGAAGTCGCCAGCCTCAAAGCTGCGCAAATCCTCTACAGGTTGTAGGCCTTTGGATGCGAGATAAATACTTGGCAGGCGCTCCGGTCCTGCAGTGATGTAGTCCGAAAATATCGCGTCGGTTTTCCTTCGCGGAAATCCTTTTTTGCCTCATAGGAATTAACGGATTAAACTGGGAATAGTAGTGTAAATTTGTGGCATGGAAAGGAGAGTAAAATCTTTGCTATTTAATTCCTTTACACTGAGTTTCCTTGTTCAAATTACACTAAAATTACAAGCAGTTCTTAAAATACAGCCCTCTCTTATTTTTCGAGTGCCTTTCAATTTTGTTAACGAATGAAACTGGAAATAATATTGTAAATTTGTGGCGTGGAAAAGAGAGTAAACTGTTTGCTATTTAACTCATTTATATTGAGTTTCCTTGTCCTAATTCCACTAAAATATGACTAAATTCTTTTCCGAGTACCTTCCAATTTTTGGGCGTATTGAAATCGCTATAATTTTTCATTCGAGCTATTATTACCTTCATTTTTGAGTTATTTAAGGGAGCACTTGCCGATGAAGGTGATAAGACAGGTGCTTCAGCGTAGCGTGAGAAGTTGATGGAGTAAGGAGACCCCATAATTGCGGGTTGACTTCGTGGAAAAATTCTCTGGAATTTCTACCCGATTATTTCCGAATACCAAAATTAACCGAGATGACCCTAATTTTCCGGTTCTTCGTGATGAATGATCTCCATCCTTGCAAACCTGAGCGCTCCTCCTTGAGCTAGTGGGGATGTTTAAAAAAAAGGAAGATTTTACCATGGATTTTCTTCGTTCGCGGTCCTATTGCCAATTGTTTGATTTGTCATCACACTTGCTTTTGACATGCACAAATTTGGGGTGGCGCAGTTGAAAAAAAACAAAACATGTCTCAAAAACGCACACCTATCATGGCAACTGAAACGTACTTCAGAAAAAAAATATTCTCAGCCTTTTGTGGTAGGCTTTGGACATAGCCATCAAACATTTCAGTTGATCAATTTCCGCCCACACCATGCTGACATGGAATAAAAAGAACTCCCATGAATTTTCCAGTTGGCTGCGGATATACATTGTTAGCGAAGTAGGAATGTAATTAGTTCCATTGTGACAGATGATCTCTCACCAGTGGGGGAGAGAGATGTGTGCCTCACTTGCCCTAGGGAGTTCCTCCGTTCCCCGAGGATTGCGGCCGACATCGCCAGGGAATGACAATTGAGTACCAAATATTGATATGGAGCTGATGAGGAGTTCGTACAGTTGGAATACCTGGCTTGAAATGGTTAGTTTCAAGTAGTTCAAAGTATTCATAGTGTAACCTCAACTCGTATAGGTACCTACATGTGAAAGAGGGCCCTAAATAGGACTTATTTATGGCCCGAAAACTACAGTTCTTTTGAAAATAGTGTCTGGTAAACAGGCTACGCACGATTATACTAATTATTCATGCTGGCTGCTGTAGCCAGGTTAGCTTACAGGTGCTATCCTGACAACCCAAATTCCCAAGTTCGAATTCCGCCTACCTAAAACCTCAAGTCTGTTACTACTGCTTGATAGAGTCGTACACTAGAAATAATGAGTAAGAGGAACTGGGAATTCTACCCTCCTTCAGAATCTCCAGTACTACTGCTTGATAGAGTTGTACTCCAGAAATAAGGGGCAAGGGAATTGGGAGTTCTTCCCTCCTCCAGAACCTCCAGTGAGTAGCGATGGACGATAGAGCCTTTCACATTATAAAATTACACTAAAGTTATTTCAGTTTTTACAAAAGGAAGTCACAATTGGTGAAAAATGTGAATAATTGCCATAAAACCACAAGGCTATTGACGCCAACTGAGTGCCAAATACTTGAAGATACGGATCGCTTAGTATTAACCATCGTGTTCAAATGGATTTCAATCACTTATGAAATAAATGCTCTTAAACTTCTCCTCCCATAATTCACATTTCAATTATCTCCGGGGTTTGAACACATAATTGTTTCATCCAACGCACTTGTGATACCTTCAGTTCAGTATTTAATTGCTATCGAGTACCATTCTGTTCACGTGCAATTCAGTTTAGTCTTATAAGCGAAGAGTCCAAGGAAGAACAGATATTTAAACGCAACAAAATATTTTTCAAATTGACAACGCATGCATGAGAAGATGTAACTTATGTACATTTTCAGACTTTATTTACTGATACAACGTGTTTTGACGCTAAGGCGTCATTCTCAAGTACAACGTTTTATGCGGGACTTTGTACTTGAGAATGGCGCCTTAGCGTCGAAACGCATTGTACCAGCAAATAAAGTCTGTGAAAATTTACATTGGTTGCACCTTCTCATTCAAAATAGGTTGCAACTTCTCATTCTCATTCAAAGAATCTATCGATTTCATCTTGACAACGCATTTTGTTCAATTTAGCAGATAACTAGCCGTTAAAAACGAAAATTGACTACGCATACGAAATAAATAAATTGACTACGCATTTCGCTCAATCCGGCAGATAACTAGCAGTTAATAACGAAAATGGAACATTCTTTTTTTCAGTTGCAATGGATTGTGAGTTGCGAGCTAACGTCTTTCTTATGAATGTATAATCTCAAAATGTAAACCAACCTCAGTTGCCGAAAGCATTTTGTTGTGGCATGTTGTCAAATGACTTGATACCAATGCAACAGTTAAATTTCAGTACTCTACGTAGGAATCTGATACCTAACAAAATTGTACGTGTCGCAAATTTTCCCTTGTTTAAACCTATCTCCAATTAATTTACAGAGCATATTTAGCCTGTAAATAAATGGATATAAAAATAAAGTTGTATATTGATGATCTAAAATATCATTTATGTACGAAAAACAGACCCAAGGCTATCGATTATGGTCGGATGTTCCACAAATGCAATGAATTTCATGGCAAATTTTCTCTTTTCTTCCCTCTAATTTTTGCGAAAATAATCACGACCGGCAGGTAACCGTGTACACCGCGCCGCGCTGGCGCAAACTTTCCCTCAGGGTCATTGTGCCCTCAATTTAATGAAGCAATCACCGGACATGCGGTGTGGTGCTCCCTCTGACACGGAGTCCAAATTCCACTCCCTTGTTCGGTTGGTGAACGAAAAAAAATGGACTTTCGGGGCAATATTTTCCTACAAAATTAACCATTTTAGGGCTCATTAGAGAAAAATACAGCAAAAAACTTAGGAATATTGCCAAATATATCCAAGTGAGCGCTCGCAACTGCAAATCCGTGGCAATTGGTCTGGGACGCTGTGGAAGCTACGTTTTTAACTAGCGATCATGACTCAATCCGAGAAAATAAAAACGTGTTTAGTGAGTAGCAAGAGTAGCTCTTTGGTGTGTGCGTGTGTGCATGTGCTTCCGTAATATTGCATTTCAGGTTCATTACCTTTCAATTATGGCGAGAATTTATAAAATAAAACATCCTCAAGACGAAAAATGATACAAATGTAGTGTGGCGGTTGCATGAAATCAGATAAAGGAGGGAAGAATAACTTGCTTTGTAGCAGCCTGACGGAAAATGTTGGTTATAAACTTCTTTAAATACACTAATTTATTCTTATTTTTTCACAGTTTTCATATTTCTACGTAGACAAAGTCATATTTCCCCAGCCTGGAGTGAGATCACTCTTTTGCATGTTTCCTCCAAACTGGAAAACATCTTTATGAAGTTAAAAGTATAACATAGAAAATTGCATTTATTTTATAAAAAACAACAAGGAAAATAAAAAATTATTTCTCCAGATATATTAATAATTGCTTGCTAATTATTAACATCCTCATCTGGGTCCAGTCTGCCCTAACTTTTTGCAGCGATCTGGATCGAAATTCAATTGACAAATGCGATGGAAGATTTACATAGATGCGATGTGGAGAAAGTTCTGTATTCCATTGGATTGGACGTAGAGCTGGGGTTCCCTCGGCCCTTTCCTTGAATAGGAAGCTGATGCTGACGCCGGGTTTCACTCCACTCTTCTACTTTTCCCTTCCATCAACACACCTTTCCCTCCCAGTCTGAGGTATTTCTCTGTCTGAGATAAATTTGTGATTGATGATGTGGATGAGATAGAACTGGACCTATATTCGTCCATCAGCCTTGCAATGTCGGTATGTACGTCCGCCTTCCCATGAGTTTTTGTTTCTAGTTTTGAGCTCAAAAAGTAAAAACGGGAGTAAGAGTTGTAGAAAGCGTGAAAAGATATTTTTGCGCAGGTTCCGAGAGTGAAGTCGAGTAAACGGGAATTAAACCTTTCTTCGGTTTCTCTGCAAGAATGGCTTGCAAGACATTAATGACTTCTTCATCCGACGATACTCTTGAAAAATCTAGCGGGGAGAAGAGACATGCCGGTTTCCTTATCTTCATTGACGGGAAAACTCAAGTAGGTTTTATACTCTGTAACATGCGTCTTGCTTGTAACATGCCACGCCATTTGCCGCTGCTACCTTATTGAGGTACAATTCCAGGGTTATGCGTTTAACTGTAGGATTCACTGTAGCTTTACGCATCTGTCATTCATTTGAAATTCCTGCAATTCCTCGATCAATACAATGAATTATTGTGTGGAAATACAGGATAATTGTACTTCTTTTTGTCTTTGAATAGAGGAGAATACTCTTTTTTATCTGAATATACAGATAGATTTTCGGAGGAGCTTAATACGCTACAATACCGAGTTAATGAACATGGGATTCAGGTGATCAAACAACTACAGTGATATCTCACTGTTAAATCTAATTATCCCATGGTAATTGCTACATCCATCACCGAGGTGGGATTGAAACCTACAACCTTTGTGTTGCTAGGTAGCCTGTTGTTGATTATGAGCTAAGCCACGGAGTAACTGGGCATTATCCTAGAAGAAAAAAATCATTTTGACTGTTGGTATGACGAGCAACGCGAGGGAGATGTTAAGTAAGAGCCTTTTATTTTTCTTAATCATTGAGGTGAGAATTTGACGGAAAGTAGCCCACAAGACCTTGGTCTAACTTTGAGATGAAAAAAAAACAGTAACTCCGAATGGTAGAGCATCCTCGTCGTCACCGTCAGTTTTTGACACGACTTAAAAGGTTCGAACAAATTGCTGGGCCTGCCAAAAAGGAACCACGCAAGGGAGCGCAGCCAATCATGTATTTGGTCCCTGGAACGCGCTCCGAAGCTTCGTGGGGCATTGTTCTTGCGCTCCGAGCGAAGGAGGTCGCAAGAGGTAACAATGAGGAGAGGAGGGGGAGGAACACTCGACGACGGTGGTGAGAGAAAAAGAGAGAGAGAGATTTTTTTTTTGGGAGTTCGGCGAGGGGGAGATGTTTGTCGTTGTGAAGGTCGTCGCCGAGAGAAAGTTTTCGGGAGAGCGTCCTCTTTTGCGAAACGAGTGGCTGGCTCCGTTCGGTTTGTGCCCGCGGATAATTCCCGTTTTCACGGCCTCCGCTCCTCGGGGAACGTCAAGTTTCGGCTCAGCCGAGCGCGGGGAGGAAAGAGAGCACGTGCGGTGAATGTCGAGGGCTTGTGCTCATGGGGTGTGCTTTACGGGAGTCACGGCTGGGAACACGCGACCGCTTGGACGCGAGAAAGACGGACCACTGCCGGCGAGCCTCGGGGAACAGACCCCTTCATCTCGCTCTTTGAAGCCACGGTGAGCAGCCAAATAGGGTAGGTACCCCACATGCGTGTACTTGGGTGAAAAGAGGAATAGGAATCGTGGCCTTTTAAGCAGCCGCTAGACGACGTAGCTGAGAGTCAAATACATGTTTTTTACCATCACCGACCTTATAGCCTGCACGAAAAGTTTAATTAAACTGAACTTTTAATAATTTGGCAACAATAAAGGGCGGTTAAAAAAGAATGAACTGATTTTAAAACATTAAATTGTTGATGAAAACGCAACACAGAAATGGAATGTAGTCCAGAACTATCACAACATTATAAAACTTTCAGCAATTATATTACGAATGATTTTACATTGTTGTTCCAAATGTTCAATGTTCTCTCCACCAGTCCCTGCCAAACTGCGGAATGCGAAAAGTCTTTTTTTTTTTTTTTTTGAACGAATGCTATTTTGCAACAGACTGAGATTATGGAAAGGTTCAACGTGAGGGATTTGTATCGATTCCTAAAACTACAGACCATGCAAATTTGAGCAGCATACGTTTAATTCATGGAATGTTAGTAGTTTCATCTACATAGCGTTTTAAAATAGGGTCATTCTTCTCTAAATATCCTGTTTATTGGTTGTTGACATAGAATTCCCATGCATGCTCTTTGCGCTATTTTTTAGTTTAAAAAAACTGATATTAGGATAAGAAATTAATAATTTTGTGTTGTTGTTTGCTTGTACTTATCACGTTTAACTTTCTTTCAGGTTCGTTTTGGAGGCCAATCACGACGACAGGGTTGGCTAAAACACAGTCTTCATCTTATGCCATCCGAAAGCGGTGCTAAGCATCGTGGCCTAAAAGAACACAGTAGCAGCCACCGAGAGACGAATTAGGCGGTAAGTGGAGACAGACCCTTCAGTTGTTATTTGGGGGAGGCAATCGACAACTGAGGTCATTTTCGCTGGAGAGTATATCTCTGTTACTGGGCAAAGGTAGGAGTCTCAGGGATCTGAAGAAGAGTCGATACTAGTCTGCGGAAGGCGCCAAGGGAGACCGCGGCTTAACGTCCCATCCGAAGGACGGATAGTTGGACTCGAAGTGCTGTCCACAAGGTACTAGAGTAGGGACCGGTATACCAATGAAAAATACTCCAGGCCGGGATTCAAACTCGTACCCTCGGGTGGGAGGACAGTACTCTAGCCACCACATCAACCTGATCCCCCACAGACTTCAGAAGCATGAAAAAGGTCCAGGATTGTTGTTCATGTGTAATTAACATTTATACCTGCTCCTCCTGGAATATTCCGCGGTGGCATGTTAACATTAGAGATCTACCGGGTTGCTTTCTCCGCTAGTCTATCATGTCAGGAAAATATGGACCAACGCTGAGGGCATGGAACAAACTTAAATCCAATGGCGATGATGATGACAGTACGCAATTATCATTGCTGAAGTAAGAGTAAGACTTCTTGGTTCCCACAATTAGGTCAAGGGTTTGAATAAAGGGAGATTTAATGAGAATTCCGATTCCTACTTGATGGAAATCGGGAGACATTCCAAATTCAACTCTCCGTCTTTCGCATGGGACGTAAAACTGAGGACTGCAAGATATTCCTAATACCAATGCTGGGTTTCTTCTTCCACTTACGGGGTTTTGTACTTCCAGACCTATCATGACTCCTCACCTTTTAGTCTGATGTACTTTTCACTTTCTGCTCTTTTTCAACGACTAATGTACGCAGTTAGGATTATCGAAGTAAGTCAATAGTTATCTAACTGACCTTGACATCGCAAAAATATTATCTTTATTCTTAGCAAGTTATCACCGTGGTGTCTTTCGAGTAATCATTAAGGGTTTCCAACGAATTATCATTAAAAATGCTTTATTCACATTTTCGTGCTGCAAGTGTAAGATACAAGATGTAGCGGAAAATCTTAACTTCATAAACTATAAGCTTTCCATTAAGATATAAATATTTAATCTTTCGTGCTTCTCAAATACTTTTAAAAATCATGTTTTCACATTTTTCTAAGTACCATTATTTAATTCAAATAAGTTTTATTCTCGTAATATACTGCCATAATTTATTTATTTAAGCATTTATGCTGATAAGATTGACTAGGGGATAGTTGGAGAAGGGGCAATTCAGTCTTAATATCACAAAGACGGTTCATTAATATAGGTCTAAGAATATATTTTTGAGTAATTACTTTTCTTATCACATGCACTTGCAATTTTATCAAATTAGTACATTTTTTCAATTATAGATGATTGGATTTTTCTATTCGCAATTAAAAAATCAAAATGGACAGTGATTTCATCACCCTTATATTCCCTGGATCTTATAATTTTTTAAAAGATTTTTGCCCTGATATGAAATAATTATGTTTTCATCCGCCACAGTCATTCTCTCCCTAAACTTATGCTGTATGACGAGTTATATTTTGATTACGTAGCGTGGCATTTTATGATTATCTTGAAGCAAGTATCAGTAAATTTAATTCTTAGATCTCCAAGAGTATGCGAAAATTGGTTCTGATACCATTTCACGGTGAAACCTCCTCGAGAACGTAATATTCGGATCGGAGAGGAGAAGAAGTAGCTCCTCTCACACGGCGCCTGCTGCACCAAGACATTTTTTTTCCCCTTCGAAAGCTACCTGTTCAGCCCTCTATTGTCCGGAAAGGAAGGCGATGGGAGCTCTTGATTCAGTGCTCGCGCCACTGAAAGTCGAGCAACTAATCACCGTCGGTGGCCGAACGGACATCGTATTCTATCGAGCCCCGATGAGTCGACCGATGGGGATTGCAGTCGAGGAGATAGGGAGGAGAGAGGGAGAAAGAGAGACGCTGCTTGCTGTGCCGTGCATTACTGCAAGGGCTGCTTGCTCGAGGCTACGAGCCCTTCGGGGAGAACTACGGCGGTTGAAGGCCCTCCGTGGGAAAGCGGGGCGCCAGGTCAAAAGGGAGCACGGAGGAGAAAAATAAGGCAAAGGGCCTTCTGGGGCCACGGCCCGGGGGGGGGGGGGGAAGGAAATGGGTTATTGATGGAGAGGTCGGCGGAAGGTAAACGCCACTTTACACAGCAGCTGTAGGGAATTCTGGGAGATACCCCGTTGTTCCCCTCTCCGGATGTTGCGCGGAAGAGATATATATTGGCCAGGCAGCAGGGTAAGAACCCTCGGAGGTTGCATTACTGGAGGGTAACTTGTGAGCGGAAACAAAAAAGCAGGGAGGGAGCGAGTCGTTCGGATAGGAAGGCAAAACCCCGAGAAGCAATGAAGCTTAGATGGCGCGGACGAAGAAATAGGGCCCTTGCGGATATAGCCTGGAGGAAAGTAAGGAGGGGGAAAGGAGGTTTGTGGTCCGGGAGCATTATTTTTCGGTTATCGGGTCACGAGGCTTTTAAAGGTTTCGTAATCCCTACACGATGGAAACAAAAAGACAGCTAGGGGTGGAAGGGAGTTGTGGGCGGTTGATGAGGAAGTGTCAACCACCCCTCCTCGTCGTCATGGCATTCTCGCATGAGTCCGTGCAACGCGTGGATATTCTGCGGCTGGTGTTGCGGGTGACCGGGGGATCGATCCCGCCCCGCCCCTTTCACTCCTCCCCCCCACCCCACCTGCGTCGGTGGCGGCCGGCGTGCAGTCCGCGGGGGACACCGAGGCGGACAACTGCGGAACGGCACTCAAACAGCCCACAGGGCGTGGACGCTTGAAAAGAGGGCAATTATTCCATATTTCCATTGGCGATAATTTCTGTCTCGCTCGTTTTTAGCGATGACAGTTTCTCAAGATATTCTGTCGACGTCTTCAGGTCGGAAGTAATATATTTAACTTTTGCCGGTGTTTCGGAAATTGTATTTTTAAAGCAAAAACAAATTCACCTTATAGAACTTAAGGAGAACTGAAGAAGGAAAAATACAATTTCCGAAACGTCGGCCATAAGTTAAATGTTTTTCATTTAAAAAAAATGACCTAAACTCCCGAATAATCATCCATATATTTAATAAAAAAGAGGCCTAGAATTCAACTTACCAATTCGTCGGAAGTAATGATAAGTGGGATGGAGAAAGCTGACAATACCAACGTATCGTTACTTCTGACGGAAAACACTACCAGGATGGCTGGAGAAACTTCCTTTACCAAGGGACAACCTTATGCGGAGGAACCCTCGAAGACGTTATGGTGTTTCTTTGGTATGCCGACTCCAAATTGTGTGCTGCGAGGAGAATACTTGAAGCTCAGATCTCCATTGGTCGGACGAAACGTTAAACCGTGAATCTCGAGCCTTCATTCGTCATGAGCAGGCTAATATCGACACCAGGTTTCTCTCTTATCTTCCTATTTACCCTGAACAGAACCTAAATCTACGCAATTGCACGCCTATTATACATGGTGCGAATAATCTCAGCTGTAGGTCACTTCCTCCGAATAACTACCGCTTCTATTTTCCTCCCAATGGTTTGGCGAGCAACTGTAAATAATAAATGCATGGCATTATATCGGAATTGGATGCAGGTCATTAATAAGTAGTCTAAGGTGAATAGAGTTTCTTGGGAACCGGCTAGAGTACTGTTCACCAGTAATTTGCGAGGTTCGAGGTATGGAACTGATGGAGGTAACAGTGAAATATCGACGGCTACTAGAGTTCCGTAGGGAAAACCCTTCACGTTCAATACTCCGTCAGTTGCATAGGATATAAAACAGTGGATCCCTTGCGCCTCAAGCAAAGAGCAGGCTAATGCTAGTGTCGTCTCTCTTCCCAAACTGATCTGTTTCCCTCTGTGATGCAAATGACCTCAGCAGTTGATCAGCTACCATAAAAATAGCAGCGGGAAGGTGGACGATAAGTCGATTATTACTGGGAGTGTATCAGTAGGAGAGTAGGGCCGGCTAGGCATGTACCCACAGAGTAACCTAATGTGAAGGGAAGATCTGGATTAAATACACACGAATAAAGGCTTGAAGACAATCTTGATATGAGGCACTGGGCTGAATGGGGGGTTTGCACGTATTTTATTGTTTACATATGCAGAAAAATCACGTCTTCCTGAGCACGTTACTACTATTTGAATTTAAATTGGGCTTAATCTGGGCCATTTATAGCTGTGTAAAACATAACCCGTTTTGAATGCCCGCAAAAACAAATTTCAATATGGCAGCCTGTGACGTCATCTGCCCGTAACTTATGCCTGCTCCCGATATTCCTCGCCGTAGGTATACGTGGTATATGCTGGGCTCGGCCCTCGCGAATTATTTCATTTATTACTGTTGGTGTTAGTTGTAGTGAATCTCGCTAGCTTTATTTATCGATGTCAACCTACAAGTGGTGTTTTGTACCAAAATGTGCAAATACGAGCTTGAACAATACCAACAAAGAGTTTTTCACTGTACCAAAAGCCGAAAAACAACGAAAGAAATGGTTCAAAGCTGCCAGGCGGGACATGAATGTATTTCTAATATTGACTCTTTATTGCTGCGAAGACCATTTCAAGGTACTTAAATAATCTCAAGTGACGTTTATTAAATTAAAAATAACTGCTATCCTATTCTATTAGGTTCAGAAATCCATTCCTCTTCACACAATCTGTGATGGTGTTGAAGAGCAAGACATAGAGCAGAAACTCATGGATACACGAGAGAGACAATCAACTGATTTTTCAGAATTTCATGAGGGAACACAATTTTTAACTGAGCTAACTCCTATGAAAACATTTGCTGCTGCTAGTGTTCAAAATTGTGTGTCATTGAAGCAAAGGCATTCAGTGGGAAGCTTGGGATCGTTGAACTACTCTGAGAAAAGACGGGGAGTTACCAAAATGTGGGTTTGGAGATTGACTAAGAAGGTAAATAGAGTGGAAAGAAGGCAAGTAAAGAGGTATTAGTCATGTTTACGGAAGAAAGGGAAATTATTGCATGGGAGCGTTGCCGATGGTAGCGGCAGCGTCGCAGGAAGGAGACTTTAAAAGATACTGGATGTTTACGACCGTGATATGAGCAGAATGCTTAGATGGAAAGAAAAAAATGCTAAATATATAGTTCGCCAAGAAAAACGCTGGAGATAATGCCTAATGGAAGAATCAAATAAGAGAAGGCAGTAACGCTTTCAGAAAAAAACCCGCTGATATCAAATAACTTCCTAGTTGTCCGCCAAAACCTTCCTCGTTGAGGTGAATACCTATAGCGAGCAATATATCGAGGACTTCCGAATTAATGTTCATATTAGCGTAGTCTCTGAGCGATAGTTTACAAGACAAGGTACTTAGTATCCGTTGCATGCCTTCTCACACTAAGCTGCGTTATTTCTCTCTTCAACTTTTTATTTTTACAATAATTTCCGTTTTGCTTAACATATTTCCCTCCAACACGGTTTTCAGAGAATTTTAGTATTTTCACAATTGTTATTTATTCTTATTGAATTTTCCAGAAGAAACCCTTATTCTCCAGGATACCTACTTCCACTTCATACCCCACCTCCTATAACCCACACGTATCTTCCTACACCAAAAATCCAAAGCTCAGTGAGCCTAACCTGTTATGTCATTTCCTTCCATGTTTTCAAGCCAAATGTCAGATTTTACAGCGAAGCTTTGATTCTCCACAAGGTCGTAAGGTATGAATTACAGCTCTTGTTTGTACCTAATTTTCTCTCTGAAAGATGCCATCATTGTCTTGCTTGGAGTCAACATCATTATACTAAAATCCGGCAGTTCATTTTCATGCTCCCAGCGTTATGGTGATAGCCCAGCTGAGTGCATAAGGAGGCTTTATCATTCGCAAGCCTGAACATTCTCACACTACCTACTCCTGCTCCCACCAAAAGAACATCTAAGTTAACCTTATCTGCGAAATCACTGCATTTTCAGTATAGATACAAAAAATAAGACTGATAGGTCCCTTACCATCATATCTGGCATGTCCACAATTATTTATCCAATAACAATCTCCAATGTACCTCCAAACTTTATTTATCCGTGTAGATAATGAGTACATGATGATAAATATGATTCATTCACATTCAGATTTTTTGGCAAAACTTTTCAGAAAATTATACTATAAATACTGAGGTCTAGCTCGAGGAAAACAATAGTATATGGTCTCAGGCGTCAGGCACAAATAACAAGGTGATAATTTCACCATTTAGTTTTGTCCCATTCATAAGCGGAGTCTGACCGATCAAAATGTAACGATGAAAAAACAATATTTGTTTCGCTCGCAAGCATGGAATACTTAAATATGAGGAAACTATGAAAAGTTGGCCTACAAAAGGCTATTCTGATTCTGAGATGAAAATAAAAATTTCGGTCCTATTTTTCAAAAAAATAAATCATCATGGCATTTATGTATTTTAGTCGGACCACCATTTTGAAAGGCCAGGGCCATTAATTTTTTTAAATTCTGGTTACGTAATACAAAATTAGAGCAATATGAATCTAAAAAATAATAAATGATTCCGGTCTCAGACTCGGTATTTATGGTTTATTAATAATAATTGAAATGACTCACAGTGATAGTAATCTGCTGCATTTTTCATACTATGTTGGACATTTTGATTGGTAGTTGACGACCGTTTGAGGAGTACTATGTTGCAGTATTTTCCTTTTTGAGCAGGTATTCATTTTTGTAGCCACCAAAGCTGTCCATTTACCTCACCACAAACCGAGAGAATTTCACGCCCATCATGAATTCACGTTTTTTTTAAGACTCTTTCGAGGGAAAAATTGATATTCAACGAAGAGAAAGTGTGGATTTGTTATAAAAGCTTTTCTCTCAAATTTTTGACGCAGATGCGTTTCCGTGCTAAATTTTCAAAGTATAAAAACAAGCTCAGTTGGCGCAGCTATTTCTGAAACGATTTCATCTGTTGAACATTTGCTTTTTTAGAAGGAATACGCTATTTTTAATTCACGTAGGTAGATATTTATCTATGTTTTTTCTAATTAATGCTTTATGCACTGCTTTACAAGGTTACTAGGTTTCCCTTGGTAAACTCTATCGGCACTTTACTCGGGCTCAATGCGTTTTAATACTGAAATATACTTACACTAAGGCATTCCAAGTGTCAATGAATCAAGACGAGGCTAGTAAAAGAATGAAGTCATTAGTGGAACCATGAGAGGGAGGCAAGTAATACTGATGCCAGCACTAATTGCGCATAGTTTAGATACTCAGGTGACAAATTGTAAAGCCGGATTGTTTATTCATGAATTTTAGCGACGTGAGCAGTTTCCTTCCGACGATTTCGACAGGCTTCCGTTCCTTTTATAGCTTTTTCATCCAAATATCTTCCTCTGCATCACCGTCCGATTACTGCCTTACTCTTATTAGCACGATCGACGAGAAAATTTAGAGTCGGAACGAGTCAATGGGCAAATTATCGAGCTACTCCTCCTCTCGCGTGGAACTACGGCAGAATACAAAATATCTCCTCCCTTTTCGAATTACAAAACGAATAGGCCTCGTCCCGATGCCTACCAAGAGAACCATCCTATTTTTTACCCTCCTAACCCCTTACCCGTCCTCTACTTTTGTGGTTTCCGCTCGCTCTGAATATTTAAAAGCCGCAGACGTCCGCAATCGACATTTACGATTCTCTCCCGTTTTGTTCTTTTAAGTGCACACCGAAAGCAAATTCTATTTAACAAACAAGGGCAGATACGCGTCACCGAATCTCTCGATCAGACACGTTTACCCGCAGTTACGGCACAAAAAAAAGCGTATTTCAATTGCGCATGCTAGGCCAGAATCCATTGATCATCATTCTACTCTTTGAGGGTATAAAATAATGTGGCGTGCTCTAAGAGTATCGTATCATTCTAAACGCAATGGATTTTTTTTCGGAATAAAAGTGTGGATGGTAAAACAAAGATGGATCCAGTTCACGTTTAAATTTAAGACTCCGTAATACTACAATCAGAACAAGTTAATGAGGGTAACAATGACATTTTGCGTGCGAGGGTGTTAATTCATGCCCTTCACCAGTACTATTAAGATAAACAGATACTATTAAGGGTGTAGTTTTAATTGAACGTGAAATTTAGTGCCGATCCCACTAAGATTCGCGGCTAGTAAGTAATTTAATGAAACTTGACATTAATTATTTATAAATTTAGTGCCGATCCCTCTAAGATTCGCGGCTATTAAGTAATTTAATGAAACTTGACATTAATTATTTATAAATTGATATTTAATATGATCAATCAATTATGTAAATATATTCCTTAATTCCTAAATTCCGGACCGTTCCTTCGGTATAATGAAGTCTTGCAGAAAATATGTGTTTAGTCACAATTTTAAATTTGTTTCCTATCATTCGATTTATTTAATCACTGATTATCCTTTTTTACTTCATTATAATGTTTGGCGGAAAATAAATATATTATATGAGTCATAAAAATATTGTGGACCAATTGGTGGCGGAATTATTCCATATTATAACTGGACTTTATTTTAAAGAGATTGGCTCTGTGGATTAGGGGGCTCTGTGCAATTGTATGCCTGTAGGAGAAAAAATACCCCTCATGAACAGTAAAATAGTATATTTGTACTAAAATGAAAGGCATACGAACATCGTCAGCAAATATTTCCGAACATAAAATCTTTGAGATGGTGTTTTGCATTAAAATGAGTATTAATTTATTATTTTTAATCAATTGCTTCCATTAAGGTGCTAACCGATTGAACAGATCCCGCCAAGGCCTCAATAATCCAACCAAACTCGGGATCGTGGAAAGTTTAATTTTGTAATCCCACGAAAAGTAGTACCGAGGTTTTTTAACAATAGCACACTGTGGAGTTAATCAGGAAGAATTAAGGTGTACATATGACTTCCAATGGTTGTGAACACGAAAGTTAAATCATTTCTGCCTGTTTTAACGTCTTTTTAGAGTTTTACCTTTTATGAGAGATGTCCCGGATGTACTATTCCACAGGTACCTGCTTTTAACGTAAACTTACCAGCTGCATAATGCATTTTACAAAGTCAGAAATGTAAGGCACCACATTAATAACTTAATGTTTACACAAAATGCCTGTCAAAGTCAAACAGAAATCAACTATGCTAGTACATCAAAGTAGATGAGGACAATTAGATGCTACTGACAACACTCCGGATGGAGTATGATGATGACTATGTTCATAGATTAAGTATAATACAGAGGGCTCACCGCATTGGACCGTGCATAGGTTTTGGATATAGTACTGGAAGGTTTCCATAGATGGCGTCGTAAGAATTTTTCGCGTTATGTCACAAACGATACATATCGCTATATATAGTATCATAATTACTCTATGCTATGTTTAAATTTTATACTCACATGAGCAAGGTGGGATTGGCGGCTGGTGTCCTTTATGTTTGGTAAATGCGAAGAAAACTGCGACACCAGAACAGATCGACTTCTGGTCACAGACCGCGCCAACTTCGCAAATTTGCTCAGCCCTGTGGAGACATTCGACGGAATGAGAGAGTTAGCCACATTGATAGGAAACCAGGAATGATACGTGCGTGAGATAGCTAGCAAGCCAAGCAATAGTAAGGGTTCCTTTGTAAATCAGGCGTTTCTACAGTGAAAAAAAACATTAAGATGGTTCTCTAAAGAATATGTCCTCTCATGAAGTTACGCATTAGGGTTGGAAAATAACGATAAAATAGTATTTTTGTTTCCGCAATCCGATTTTCAGCTGAACGAATGACATAACTTCTTGATTCGTCATGAGTAATCTCTAAGGTTAAATGGATGCATTGCATAGCCAAATACTTTGAGAAAGTGACGTGATTGAATGCAAACTACAGATTTTTTTCTACCTAGATGAGAAAGAGTTTCTACTAGGAGAATTTCTAATTTCTACATTAACATGCCAAAATGGAACGTACGATGCAAGAGAGGTAAATTGCATTATAAAGAGGAATAATAGCACCTAAATACGTAAAACGTTACAATTTAACTATCCAAAATACTAGACTATGATCTACATTTCAGCAGCGCCTTTGTCATAGCATTAATGGCTCTCAGCTTTTCTTAAAAATATTGATATTAAAGTTATTAAATATTGCTTTATACAGCATAAAATTGAAAAAGTGTTCATTTTGAATAATCTATTAGCAGAAAAATTATTTGCTATAATGATGTACCACAAAAAACATTTGACTTGCAATGCATTCCAGCATGGAACAAAAAAAAATTCTTGTAGCGATATTTGGGTTAATTTTCGCAATAAATCCGACTCTTTCAAGCCACGAAAAAGAGTTGTGTATTCGTATTAATTCATTTGGGTCCACTGAGCCCTAGAGACTGTATGTTTCACAAAAACATAAAATAATGCACAATAAAACAAATAGGACTTCCAGCTCCAAATCTTGTTTTAACTCCTGAAAGGAGGTAGCCATCGAAACTGGGAGACAACACGCCGAGAGGACATATTTCTCTTCTCGTACGAGAGGCTACCATGATGAGTAAAGCTTAATTCGTGAGTGCTGTGATTTGAGTTGCTGATTTCACCTGAGGAGCCGGACAACGCACCTCCCTTGGAGTCGTCCGTCTCGATGGGCTGCTTGAGGGCCGTGATGTCTCGGAAGGTGAGCAGAAAGAGGACCACCAGGTCCCTCTCGTTCTTGATCGGTGATATCTGTAGCAGCAGCCATAGTGGCGTCTCTGCAATGGAATACGGGCGAGGGGAATCTGTGTTAGATGCATACGGTTCCGCAGGCAAAGGAGTGCAAGTGCCGATACTTGAATGAATCGACAATATTTACTCAAAGAAATAATCCAGTAAATCAATTTTTGAGTTTTGTGGAAGGAAATTCCAACAGAGAAATGAATAAGCCCTTTCCACATTATTTTCCAGTTTTACGCTCTATATCAAATTTAAAGTTGATATTCTGCCAATTTATGAATCAATAAAGTTATAAATAATTGTTTTAAACTTTTAAATAATGTGATTTTAGTAATTCAACTCCATAGGCTTTGAATAATGAAAAATGTTAAAGTTTTGGGTAAAAGTAGAATGGAATTTGAGTTAAATTATTTAGAATTAGCATCAATAAAAGAGTAGATACTCATTGAAGCTACAGCATATATTTGAGAAAACTAGAAGACAAAGTTATTGGCAGTGATGGCACAAAAATATTGATGATGAAATTTGTTGAACTTAAGAAAAACACAGTGTGATTTTTGAAGTTATTACAAAAGTGTGGATTTTCACAATATTTCTACATTTGTATGCATGAATTGTGATGACTAAAAACATGACCACCACGCTATAAAATCACACAAAAAGGCTATGTGACGTGATTCACATTGAAATTCTAAGTATAATCTAATGACCATAAAAGTGCTTCTGGACACTATTGATTCCATTTCAATGCAGTTACACATTCTAAACTTCAAACTATACTATTCATTTGCTCATTGCAAATCTAAAATGCTCTATCACAATTCTGAAGGATATTAATCATGACCTATGGAAGGGTCAAAAGGGCGACAACTAAGACGGATCTTGAGCAGGAAGACTGGTTCTAAGGACTTTGGTAGCGAATGTTTTGCTCCAAAAAATAACGTGAATTCCAGCTTGCAAGTAATTGGAGAAGCGGAAACGGGCCCTTCTCCAAATTTTTCTTGGATCGTTGCTTCAATTTCCTGATCCTTAAGCTATTAAAACTGCACAGGAGTAAACAAAAATCTAATCTCCCGCTCTGGAAGAAATATTTCCCGCGACGCATGATAATAGCCAAGGAAGTAAGAATGTACTGGAGGAGGCATTGACATGGTAGTCTATGAGCGATAATGAAGCCAGAACAGGGGTGCTTGGGAACGATTAGGCCCCACCTCCTCCGTACAAAACACTGTGGTACGGTCTCTCAGAGAGGCTGCATGTGTGTTACAACATACATAACAAGAAAAATAATAATAAAATTTCATTGCACTTTTGATCAATCTTCCTATGGTTATTTAAGGAAAGTATGAATTCATTTTATTCCCCTAGGAGTAATTTTATTGCTGAAATTGGTTCGAATTCGACCTATTTAAATTGCACGTTTGGCGCTTGATTGTGCACTTGCGCACATATCTGTTTATTTGATGAATTTAAAAAAAATGTCTCCCATTATTCATTGTACTGCACTAAGTTTTATCACGTGCAAGAAAAACTCCTTCTGTACGAGTACCGCGGTCGGTAGTTAAATGTCCGTGACCTTCCTATACGACAGCTGGCTTCTCAAATCACCTGCGATGTCTCCTCCAATGCATTCTAACCTCCCTGGCAATAGCTGCCTCCCTCGCTCACACTCTGTCTCCTTTCTTTGCCTTCACGTAGCCCACACTCCGGCCACCATTTGGTGCAAGCGTATCATCGGTCAAAGGAGATGACCGCGCTCGGCCTGAGCGACCCTGAGGGAGGCCGCGTCTGCCCGACCGCAAGCAGCTACCCTTCCCCGCGAACGCGAAAGATTCCTGGCATCCCAAATAATATTTTTACCACCTACCACCCTTCCCCCCCTCTCACTCCCGCAGACGACAAAAGCGGGGTGAGAACGTAGAAAAAAAACCACAACGTGACACGGGGGAGGGTCGTGGGAACGTTGACAGGGACGTTGGAAATACCCTCCCTTTCCCTCCACCTAGCCTCAGACCCCTTTCCAATTTTTCACCCCCTCCAACCACCCTGTCAACACTAACCTTCCCAAAAGAAAAAGCCCTCCCACTAAGTCGGCGAGCACAACTATTCCTAGGACAACCGAAACCCTCTTCTTTCCCGCCCCTTAAAACTGCCCCAGTTCACGTTGACATTCTTCCCTGACTGAGAATAACTATATCTGACCCCCAATCCACTATGGCATAGAGCAAAAAAATAACGACAAATTTGGTCTTAGATACCCAGCTTCTCGCATTTGAAACTCCGGTTGGGAGCTCCGGAGAAAAAAACACTTGTCGAGGAAATGAACTCCCGCAACTGAGATATTCGCCCAGGGACTCCTCGTAATTTGATCCTCTGCCAAATCTCTCGATATGATACTCAATGAGACTCGCTGCCGAAGTTACACACGGTTACAAACCACTTCACACAGACTGTGCACAAAGCTACAGTGAAAGCAAAATAACTTATGCTGTCCGCGAAGTCAAGTATAAAAGCTTCGACCAAACTGTTGACGACCGACCGTTGATACGTTCGGTGTAAATGCGATAATTGACACAAGTTTATCTATCAGTTCTTGAAACCAGATTGGCTTTATTGGCCAATTCTGTATCCAACTACGTCTGTTTGGTAATAAAATGATGGTAACGGAGAGTCTTAGAATTTCATCACTCAGAAATTGGTTAGAATGCTCAGAAACATACAAGAGGCGTTTCCAATTTGCGGAAAGAAAATAATACCTACATCTGATCCATTAGTCTTGGATCGAGAATAGTACAAAAGGATAAAGGTATAAGATTGCTTGTGGTCTTGCTATGACTAAAAGAAATAATTCTATTTGAATAAAAATTTAATAAACGAATATTCCATCGAGGGCAAGTGAAATGGTTTTCATTAAGATAACTAAGTCGTTAATATTATACTCTACAGTACAGTACGTTAGGGTTCATTCCATCGGCATTCATATTGAATGAAACTTATAAAACCTTATCACAAATGAAGTAAAATCACTTAGACTTAAGTATGTATGAGAATTACTTCTTTACAGTCTACGTCTGATCAGTAAGTTTAAAGATAAAACTATTCCTTTCATTCTTTTTTGAAGGGTGTAAATGCAAAGCCTGTGATGCCTCGCTAAAACGGAAAGGAAATATAACCGATGGATATGCAGGACACCGAATTTGTTGGAGAATCAATGACTTTCTGTTTTTCCATCCAATGCCTTACAACAGCGCGTCAGTGTCGCTAAACTAGGAAGAGTTCGTAGTGGGATAGAAAAAGCCAAAGAATAGACGCATGGGAGGGATCTAAAATCACTCGATTTGACCAATGGCTGTTATTGAAATGAAATAGCTTTTATCCCTTTCCTATTGATATTCCCAAGTCCCAAAATATAAATTTGACTAATATATTTCTGGATCTCGGTTTCTTCTCGCCGCTAATTCGTTCTCTGCACTCTCCTCATCAAATAAACAGTACCGTTCATACCCGAGCTCCTCTGGAGAGCAAATTATTTCTACTTTCACGTTCGTACTCCTCATTTTCCCTTACCACCTAGGTTATGCCCAGTACCCACTTAAATGATGAGCTAATAACCCACCTGATGATGGTTGAGTTAACCTGAATGCATTTTTTGAAGCTATGTTTTAAATGCGAATGTTACTTGTTCTTCATTTTTATTCAGTCATTTATACATGTATATTTGTATATTCGAGAACACAAATTTTACCAACAGGAACAGAGCACTCCAATACGATCGGGGTTCGTTGATGGAAAAATAATGAGCAGTAATGGGACGCAACCCTAAGAAATTGGCATGCTATAGCTAATCATTCGGTGGTATCCAGTTCAAAATTATGGATTCACGTATCCTCATTGCACGTTTAGGTTAATCATCTGTTCAGGCTGGAAAGTTTTGATTGATTATTTCGTAATTCAGCTTATAGTGCTATTGAAACTTAAAGGTGCAATTTTAGTTTTATCTCTGTATCCGTAGATTATTCGAAAACAAGTATTCTTTACCCGAAAAAAAAATAATTAGTTGAGTATCGGAAATAACAGAGTTTTTTTAGCATGCTTATTTCTAAGTTATTCAGGAATGATAAAATATTAAAAATTAAGCGTAGACATTTTAGATCCGATGAAACGAAAGTTTACTGTGTAACATGCCTAATTATGACATGAAAATGAATTTATATCTAAGGTTTGGGTGTCTTTCAGCATTTATTATAATTTGCTTTAAGAAATGTTAGTTGAATTTTTCAAAAAAATTAAGATAATAACAAGGTTTGTTTTATAATGAAGAATATCGCGAGCGTTTTTATATGGAGGTTTTATTAAGTTTTTCACATTCAATTTTAGGTGCTTTAATCATGCAGTTATATTGGCATTTTTTATAACATGCTACCACTGTTAGATGACTGGGAAATTTAATTTTCCGGAACAGAATTTTATTTGCTAGAAAAAAGTAATTCAGATGTAAATTTCATCGATGCACAGCAAATGCTCGCAATGTGTTCGGGAGCACTCTATTAAAAATGAACTGAAATCAACTATTGATGGAATATCTTTTGGTGTAGATAGATACATAAATTACTGATAGCTTTAATTTACATTACTATTCAGTGGGTATGGAAATGGAAGTTTCTCTTTTTTCAGAGGGAATTTCAGGCACGTTCCGCATTATCACATACCGAATAATAGTCAGGTGCAGCCGGACGCTTTGATGTCAAATCTCGTCAGCGTAGTCCGAGAGTTGAATAATAATTGCCCTCAGAAAATTATTCCGAGCCGAAAAGGTAAAAATAACGTTTGATGATAAATTTTCAAAGCAAATTGGAACATCGAATTTCTATGCCTACCGGAAAAATCCCATCAATAATAATCCCCAAAGAAATTAACTTAATTTCAGTTATCGAGACAATTTGTGTACACAAAAAGCGATAGTATATTATTATCGTAGACATTATGTGGCTACGAGAGGATCTGGCGTATTGGGCGGCCCCGGCGCGAAGTTCTAATGATATATGCTACCATAATATTTACAGTAGGTACCAACCATGAAAATTTTGAAAGAATAACAACTTGAATACTTTTCCACACTTAACGTTCCATTACATTTTTTGTTGTTTGATAGAATATTAAATAAGTACTGCAATATGATATCGGTCTCTTAATGTTCATGGTCACCTTAAATTTATTGATGTACTTGTTTCTCACGTGAAATGAGACGATAATATTGAATTTGAAATTAATTTTATCAAGTATTTTTGCTTTACATGGCCTATTAGATTAGTTTACTGTTTGTTTGATAAATAATCTTTAGATTTTGAGTTTTATTTGCCCTTGCAATATTTAAGTTAGGATGATTTGTAATAGATCATTAAGCTGGTAGCAAAATTTAAGCTTAAAATCTAATTTTTAAGCCGAGAACTTTGTAGGAGAAAATGAAAATTATAAAAAAATAGTTCACACTTAAAATGCTATAGCTTTTAGGTGACATAATTTACTCAATGAAAAATCTTTCAACCGACAGTAATTATAAGAGAAAGGAGCACGAATTATTTTTCTTGCTTTTTAAGCATTTAATTGCTTCCACATGAATTGCTTAATCAGTGTTTTGATTCTGGCAACTTACGTTCTGAAAGCAATGGAATGAGACCTAAAGAGATAACTTGTAGACATAATTGTATTGACTCCTTTGTATAATTTTGCCCCTCTTATGTAACAAATTATTTGCATAATATTCTCTTCATAAGTACAATTTCAAATCCTTTATCAAAGAATTCTACCAAATGCTGTTAGCATTTAGCAGCCCACGTCTCTCTTTATGTTTAATGAATGCCTATACTCTAATAGCAAGACATTGTAAAATGGAAGAGGCATTTTAAAGTGTATATTACCGGAAGGGCATCATAGTATTGAATTATTTTACACATGTATCCATGGAATTGGTCAATCCAAACATTGGTTTGCTTATACTCTCTATTCGATCTTTTGTCTTTCTCTTAATCTTCTCGTATTAATTACACGAGACATATACAGTTATTTGTCTCACTTAACATTTACCTCCACGTTTACATAACCTCCCATAAATGTTTTTTGGATCCCTTCGTGACGTAGAATGTGACCGACAAGTTATGAGCTCCTTGTTTTTAAGAAGCTTCAGACAGTATTCTTTTCTCTTATTCTTAGAGGAATATCATTGTTGGTTACTCAATCAACCCACAGTATTTTAAATAGGTTTCTGTTGTAGAAAATAGAATTTAGACTAAATAATTTCATATTCCAAGAAATACCATTTCTCGGTATTATTTTGTACCGAGATATGATTTTATACCGAGAAATATTTAGGCAAGTTTTGAGGTGTCCATAAGCCATAAAATATTATCTAATCCTCTTAAGATATAATGAAAATGCAAAACTTATATACAATACCATTATCAGCTCACAAAATTATCATCGTAAATTGATTGGAATAATATGAGCATGTGGTCTATTTTAATGATATTACAATTTTTAAGACAGGGAGAGTTGGTTTAGTGTAGATACACTTAAGTTTTAATGATTAGAAGATGTTGTTTACATCAGGTTAATTATTAATGCATCAGTGCTGTTAGTTATTCCTGTTTTTAAGTGATTTTAATAGCCATGTGTGCTTTTCGGCATTCTCGCGACAGTTTTCAAGGATTTTTCGAGGCTCCCCCATGTATTAAACTACATAAAAAATGCAGATTTATCGTTTTATGACATTTTGCTATTTGCTTTTCAAATATCTGGAAAACTATTAGCATCAATTGAATTGAAGGCGTTCATCCTCACCTCACTAACCTATGTAACCTATGTACAATAAGAAATTAAAGTAATATTTCGTGTGCTATGCGAGTTCTCACATGAATAATTCCATTGCATACTACACAGATGGGGTATTATTTTTTTTCTTGAAGCGTTCTCTGAAGTTATATCTACGGAGAGACTTAGCTGCAGGGATAAAAGCCAACCGCCAATGTGCAAATACTTTTACATTTTTCACACTTTGCTTTCAGAGAAACAAAGGATGGCTAAAAAAATAGTCTATCACATCAACAACATCGCAAACAATCCTTTTCGAATTCCGACTTCAAGTTTGATAATTGCGCCGTCCACATTGTGCTCAAAACATTTTTATGCACACACTGCACCAGGACTTTTTTATTGATGGGCACTTTTCGTTCGCGGATGACCGACGCTGATGAGTTCCGTCCGGCAGAGGTTAGCATTTTCGCCTCCCGCTAAAAGCACGGAAACCTATTTTTTTCACTATTTCTCCCCATCACAAGAACAAGGCACTACTAGAAGCAAGGAGAAAAAATAGAAAGTCGAAAAATGTCAAATTACTCCGGGGACGTTTTATTTTTCCACCGTGTCCCGCAGGTAAGAGGTAGAGGGAGGTCTCTCGGACCGACGATGCAACTGCTGCGGACACCTGCGTCTATCGCGCCTTGCCCTGAGGTGGAAGAAGGGAGGTGGGATTTGCAGGATGGAGGGAGCTAGGAGGAGATGGACCTCCATCGCTTCACAGAGTGGGGACATCCCTTCAGGAGAGGTTCGGGAAAAAGAGCTGACAGGGAAATCCAGAGAGGAGAAGATCCAGAGGCGGGTGCCCCGTGGTGTGGGATTCTGGGTGGGGATCATTGATCTCGCACGAAGACAGAGATGTCTTCTTGTAGGAGGTTAGACAATGGGGGGGGGGGGAGTGGGTTGGATTGAGACGTCATGCCAGCGCTCCTCTGGCTAAGGAAGAGCAAAGGCGAAGGGAGATGGGGTTTTCCGTGCCACCTCATGGTCGTAACTTAGCCGGTTGAAATTTTCCATGAAAAACGATTCGCTTTAATTTAATGCATGCTTTATGTTAATCCTCTCCGATCCGTTACGTAATCGGACGTGAAGTCGCAAACCTACGCTGCCGTAGCATACTCTCCAATCCGACTAATCTGTGCTCACGATCACTCCATGTGATAATATGTTGGAAATTATTCTGTCGCCTTGCTAAAAATGATGTACCGAGGAGGACAAATTTGTAAACATAGTTAACCGAGTGGACATTTCATACTCTTCAACGCTTCATAACTGTTTGTTTCGGTGCGAATCTGATCTGACTAAATTCTTAATATTAAATAGCACTTTTACCCCTGATTATTATAGATTAAATATGTCTACAGTTTTTGTGGAAGTGACTCAACGATTGCGAAGAATAACTAATTGTAAGTGGTCTCAGAATAACGACGTTATTTACAATATAATGAATGCTCCCTTAAAGTTATAACATTCGTCATATTACATCTCCTAATTCATTTGAAAACTACTTCAACTTATGTGAATTTTTAAATTTTATCTAACGTTATGAGTTCAAAGAAAAAGTTCACTTCGATCAGCGTTCCAATATGTTTTCATCAACAGTTTTAATTTCAGGATATTCTTCTAGCTTTAGTAAACGAATTGTAAAGCTGGTACCTAAATACTGGGGCTGTCTTTTCATACCGTGATTAAGCAAGATGTTCCAAAATAAATGCGCCAAGAAATATCTCTAGCATTTATTGAATAATAAAACGCACTAGGATTGTAAGCAATGATTAGGATACATTTGGTGATCTAATAATTTGATTGAAATTTTTGTTTTGTATTATAGCCGCAATTTGAAATTTTTAAAGATGAAATTCTATCCTCATGCAATTGAAAGATGCCTTTGCCAACACCGCACTTAAACTCTTTCGTTGCTTTTCAGCATTCTCCTAGGATTCAAACCTATCATTGAAATATATACTAAATTGCTATCTCCAAGTGTGATAGATCTGATGTACAACTGAGTATAAAGCCTGTGACTTTCAGAAAAGTCATAATGCTCACGGGAAACATAAATAAATATTATGGCAATAAGGTATGAATGCTATGCAGAAATTTGAAAGGGAGAAATTGGAAATGCTGGGAAAAAGTTAAATTGAAACGATTTGTGGCATATATAGCTGTAGGGGCTACAGTAAATTATTTGAGAAACTCTATTAGATGATAAAGAAAAATTAGATAGCAATGCCTAAAATAAGATTAAAGAGCAATTCGGGAACAGCAGATGGTGCAGTACCTTGACTGAGATCCACATACATATTTCCGGAGAGGAACATAAATCAAGGCTCGGTGTTCACGCAGTAAATGCTCGAAAGCAGTATTTCTGTCAGATCAGATTTATGATGTAGGTATTTCAGCGTTATTTGGTAGACACGAATCATAGCTTTACGGAGCACGCAGTATTTTCATAGATGATTATTTTATTGAGCATGTGCACCTGGAGATAATGCTACGCGTTGAAACATGTATCGTGAATGACATATATACCTGTGAAACTATCAAATGCCTCATTGAATCATTATAATTGAGATTCTACGACTGTAGGCGATACCCTGATCCTATTCAAAGTTGATCCAATCAGAAAATACAGTCAGAAACACGCAGAGGCATTCAGTTGCCAAGCCAAACCGAACCAAAGCCAAGAAGTCTTATCTCTTTCTCTCCACAGAGAAATTTGAAAATGAAAAATTAATTGATTTAAATGCAAGTATTTAAAAATTTTAAATAGTTCGAGGGATAGACTGCGTTTGCGTACAAGGAAAGAGATTGAGGAAACAGTCACTGGCATGGCAAAACATAAGGGGAGCCTTGTCATGCCAATTCCGGCAAAAGTATTATTTTCACTTAAAAATGTGAATCACACAGGAATCTACCAATTAACAAAGAAAGATGTCTCAGCGTTGATTTAATGTAGTTGAACTAAAGGCGAATTTATACGAGAATCCGACGAACTAAAGTGATCAGAGGATTGGAGGCTACGGATACAAAGCCGAAGCCATCACGATATTTCACCCACGCAATCAGATTAGAAACAGCTGGGATGGAAGTAATCGCTAACATGTGAGGCAGATCGAAAGAGATCAGCACTGGAATTGCTACCGAAGGAATGCTCCGGCTGTAATCTTGCACGCGTCTGTAAAAACAAGGCAGAGACTCCGGAGAACGCCAGCTGTCTTACTGCTAAAGTCTTACTGCTGGAACACTAAACTGCCGTGATTGCTTTCCTCAGGTGATCATTACTAATCTGATACAAGAGTGAATACTAATGTGAATACTAATGAAAGGACCAATTTACGCAATTTCACCCGCAGATAAGAGAACACTTGCAGTCAAAAGGGATAAGAGGGTTATGTAACTTACTTGAAAAAAGATTTAACTCTGAATATTAGGCAGATCAGGAGACTAGACTTCAGTGAAACCTCATGTTGTTCAGCAAAACTATCAAAAATGTCCAACGAAAGGCAAACTATAAGAATGAATGAGAAATTGCTATTTTGCATTAGGGATGAACCCATATATCTTCATAAGTTAATGAATAGCTTGAATGACACGAGCCAACTAGACAGTCAGTGTGATGATTACGCTCATGAGTGCTATCTGGAATCGGATTTAGCCAATCAGTATTAAGTCGCAACGGTGAAAGACCTGACTGATATATTGCGAGGAAAGAGTATGCGATTGGAGTGCATTTTTAAAGTTCGATGCAATGGAGTGATAGAGGCTCACGGAAGAGAAACGAAGCTGATTCGGGGATTGAAATGCAGATTCATAATCTATAGCTCGTCATCCAGTTATGCTGGTGAGTGTATCAGTTCGTGGACGTGTAAAACAGAGATTTAGACAGACAGTAAGAGGATGTCTACTAAATGACATTGTGTGAATGGCTTTCTCTAAGCCTGAAATTGATTAAAAAAATCACCGGTAACAAGGATTTACTTTAAAAACTGGGTGAATGAAGGGAAAGAATATTCAACTCTTGTTTAACCAGGATACAGAAGAGATGAGGGAAGAGATCAGTTTTTGAGTAAGAAATTACTGCAGATCAAGAGTAGAATAAGTTATCCACTAAAACCGACATTGCAGCCATGGTAACTACCCATACTTCACCGCTTAAATGTGAATTAGGGTATCTATTTTCCCTCGGCTTAGGAGTAAGGGATACATGTAATTAAAATATAAATAAATTATATTTTTAAACATTTAAACTTAAAAAGTATGTGAACAGTAAAAGACAGATGTATTGTATATAGAGTCTATATGCTAGAGCATCGAAATATTTTTTGAATGATTCTAACAGCTAGGAGAGAATTTGTAACTATTCACTTCGTGAATGAAATCTTTAACTATAGCAAAGTTAGAGCAGTGTAAACTAGGATAGACAAGCCAGTCATTTAAAATTCTCTTTCACCTGTTTTATCACCAGTAGATTAAATGAACACTGGATTGAGGGCGAAACTTGTGAAGGATTTTACTATCCTGAATGTTGAGAAATAATTAAAATAATAATGCTTTATAATCTGCACTCCATTTAAAGTATAATTATAACTATGAGTAGCAATGCAATTTTTTTCTCACCTTCATGACTTCACGCTTCATCAGAATCATAAATAAACTTAAATACAGTCACACAAAAAATATGCTGATTTTTATTCCCTACCGAGTCAAAATTGGTGAACCACCGAATCTCTACTGAGAAGTGTTATACGCAGCATTCATATCGACTCTTTTGAGGTATCTCCGATTGGTAAACAAAATACGATCATTTTCTTCACTCATAGTGTACTCAGAATTCCTGGTGCTGCGAAATATCTGACTGGCTGGTTCAATTCATCCTTTGATAAAAGAGCATTAATGAATGTCTGCTATAAAGAAAAAATCCTTTGACCAGTATTTACGGTAGATTAATTCTGTTCATGGATAGTTTTTGCATTTTTATTATTTTCAGTTTATGCGTATTGGTCTAAAGTAGTATTATTGTCAAAATACTTCTTGAATGAAACTCAGGATAGGTACATGAAAAGTTTACGACCCAATGTATGAGGCTATAAATAAAAGCGAGGTACTTTTTACGATGCGGCAAAGCTTCAGTGCTCACGGCTTCTTATATTTTTAAATAGGCTTCCAAAAAGTTTATCATTTTTTGTTATCTGCATGTATATAGGTACATACAATTGAGTATGCACCTGCTTGGAAAATGAATATCCTATAAACATTCTTAGATGAAAAAGTGTCATTATCTTTACTATAGGCATGTCATTTGAAAATTCATCTCTTCTTAAGTAAAAACGTGTTTTGACCCTTGAGAATATAAAAAGAATATATTGCCAAATATTTGGTGAAATATCAACACGAAATTGAAAAAAAATTGACTAAGGGACGTATTCTTAGTGAGAACACTATGAGGGGCATGTATTGGCTCATTCATCTATTTAGTTTGGAGTTTATTGTCATTTACTTGAGGGACCTATTCGAATACTCATGAGCCATGAAAATTAGAATGAAAGGGATTTAAAGAAATAACTAATTCATGGATACGGGAGCAGCGATATATTCCAGCAACCGATATTGGATCCTTGATAGCGACGTCAGTTTCCGCTCTCCTCCCAACCCACACACAAGCCCGCGCGACCTACGAGGCTCCATCCCCTCTCTCCAGGGGGAGAAGGGATCTGTCCCCATGGACCCTGGCTATGCGGTGCGCGGAGGAATCAGATGTGCGGCGAGGGACGGAGTGGGGAGGGGGAGAGGAGCGGGTGGGAATGAAGCGGTGGGTAACGTAGGAATTCGGGCTGGAGAGAGATGCATTGGAAGTGCTTGCATAAAAGATGAAACGAGAAGCCGGAATAGCGCATTCTCGCGGGCATTGCAATATTAACGCTACCGCCGCTACAAGTTCGGAGTTGGAAAAAAATAATTGTACTTTCTATGGACAATTTGGAAATTGAATTCGAGCGAGTTCATCGCTGTGGGAAACGCAAGTGGTGCAAGCGGGTGTGTTTAGGGATCCGACACCACACTGTTAGTGTTCGTTGGGCCAGTGGATGCTATTAATGGTGGCTAGACCCCTTTTAATTCTGCAACGCTATCGATTCCTTTCTAAAAGCTTATTCATGCCCTTTCTTTTGAGCAGTTGCGTAATCTAAACGCGAGCGGTAGAAGCGGGAGTGACACAATTATTGCAAGGAATCCACAAGTAACTTGTTTGAGAGCTTTCCACCCGAACCGAAAGGAAATCAATTAAAATTTATTCGGCGCATTTACACTCTGGTCGCCCTTAATCATGCTGAAACACAGCATGCTCTCAACTCTGATAAAGAGCATGGACTCGGATCATTTCATCGAAATATTTAGATGTGAGAAAATCTTTACCTATGAGAAATACTGTCATCATCATCACTGATTCCAGGATCGTTAGGTTGGTAAGGTGTTGACCAAAACAGCCAGTGGTTGCGAAATTGAATTTGAACTCCTTCATGGATTTCCTATTTGAATTAAAATTACGATTAGGTTAAAGGGTGAAGTTTGACTTTTCTCCAGCCATAATTCCCAATCCTCACTATCCATCGGTTTTGAACATAGTTTGACGACACTCAATTGGCCCTCTTTAACTATTTAACTAACTCGTCTTGATTTACTTTAACTAACTTGAACTATTATCCTCTTGAACATCTTTCGACATTTGCTCCAAATTCTTCTACCACGACCACACTCCGCAGGGCGCAGTTGAGTTACTCTGGACTGCTGTCTTCAGGATTCAGTCAACAGGCTTCATGACCATTACGGTTGCCCCCATTCTTTTTTCAGAAGTAACCCCTAATCTGATGCAAGATTTTTCACACATCGCGGGTTATCTCTCGTTGAGCTCAACTTTCACCAAATAGAAACTTCGGGCTGAACACAAGCTTTTTTTTCATCTCCAATCAATCCATTTTTTATATTTTGCAACGTGTCTGATCTTTGTGAAAATACTGGGTGATATTACACCTAGCTTGCTTGCTGTAGATAATATTAGCTAAACGTTGGATAACCCTTTTCCTTCGCTTTATGTCGAAGAATTTTAGTTAAGGAGACATGTGTGTTAAATGTAATTGAATCATTATTTCGTAGTCCAATATTACTTAAAAACAAAAGAAAGCTATCGCTAAAAACCAATATTGGAGGTGCGGGTACGATATCTTCCATTCTTTTGGATCTATACTAGTTACAGGGCAGTTAGAGTCGTTAGAGTCCATTTAATGGATTAATTTACTCGAAAAATTTCACTCTAGCTTTTTTGATCGCGTAAATACTCACTTTTTTAATTATTGTTGAGTTTACAGATGGGTACATACAGTACTTAACAAGAGGACAAGGGAGTAACCCCGGGTGGATTATACTTATCATTTTCATGATGTCATGTTCAATCCGATTATAATTACGTAAAATTTTAAATAATAAATAATACCTAATTAATATTCGTGTTCATCGTATTCAAAGTTACGATTCTTTGGAGGCGAAACAAATATTCACTGCTTTGAAAGTATATCGATGTTTATGTGTGCCTTAAATTACTCATATAACAGTACAGAAGATCTGAATTTAAACTACAAGTAATTAACCACGGATTCAGCCAAATAATGAGCAGTCCGTTTATCTTTGATTCAATTATGACCGTTCAATTTCTACGAAAAATTGGGAAAAATACTCCAATATTGATGAATCAATTTACCAACCAATACTTGAACTGTAATCATCGACAATGAATGCCAGCAATAATCATGAACTAGCTGCGTCATAACCCACCCGCGTGTTAATTGGCTGGCTTCCTTTATTTGATTGAGGAATTGGGAGCCTCATACAGCTGCTGGTTAATTTGTTTTCATTCTAGCCATTGTTACACTTTTACCCCGTTAAAACTCCGGAGCCCTGAGAGGGACAAATAAAATAGATTTTAATCTTTATATTGGCCATTGCTGTCCCATGTACTCCTCGATTACTTTTTGTGGTGGAGGCGCCTTATAAACGGAGATCTTTGGCAAATCGAGGTTCGAGAGAAACATTAATCATAAAGCAGAACAAAGCTCAGCTCTGTTTTCCTGATGTCATTTCAATTACTTACTAATTACCTTACTTATTTCTCAGTTATTTAGGAATATTGTAATACATTACCTGAGAAATGTAATTAGAGAAATACAGAACAATCAATGAATACAAATTTATCTGAAAAGGCTCTACAGAACGATAAAAGTTCTAAGGAACTGTTCCGCACGTGAAAATTTACTCGAAAGAATACTTTATGTTCATAATCCAAAGCTTAACTTCCTTTTTTGTAGATTAGTCTTTAATATCTCGAGTAGTTATATAATCCAACTAAAGATTATGTTCAAACTAAAGTAGTTGCAGATTAGGCTCCGGGTGCCTCAAGTCCTATAAAAAAGAGTGATGGTATCTTTACTCCAATGAGACCTCATCCATAAATGCTTGAGATTAGTTCACGTAGATTATTCACGCAGGAACTTGGAAATTTACATTCATTTAAAGACTTTGAGCGCATAATAAGCTTTTAACTTTACACTATACCATAGTGAGAAAAATCCTTTCTGCTTCCCCAACAGCCATAGCGGTTGACATTAAATTGTGTGCGGGGTCGGATTAATTCCATCGGCCTTATTTGAGCGTCTCAGACAATCCAGGTCGAAGGTACTTCCTCTTTTGCCAAGAACGCTGGCGTAAAAAAGCCACTTGTCGTATGAGAAATGCCTAAGCTATTTCGCTCCTCCGTGGGTGGGTGTGCAGTAGGTACTTATATTTACGAATCTCATTATCCAATGGACGCTTCCACAAAATTAATTTATTCTAAAATGGGCCAAAGCATCTCGGGCCGCACTTGTTCTCAAAACAATATGGCATTATCGAATCCTTTCATTTATACTCGAGTAAACATGTCCCATCGCTCAAAAGAAAATTAAAAAAAGTGTTATTAAGATTCTCTCGTTTTTGTTAATTTTCCTCTGCCGTCATCAAAACCTGCCATCTTCATTTCTACCCTTGTTCAATTATTGGGTGGGGACAAAAATATTACACCTCAAAGAATTGAGCTGAAGTCATCTTAAATTGTTTTCTTAAACTCATGAACACCACAAAAATCCAACCGGACTGCGTCAAAATGTGACCCGTTTACCCTCTCTCTCCTTCCCAACTAATGAACGATATTTCTACCAACATGCCTTCCTTTCCGTGCAAAGCCGATAACAAATAAAAGGCGCTATTGAGTAAGGAGAGTCACTTAAAATTATTAAAGAAAGGCTTTTCAGCAATAAGACACTGTTCGATACTGTATTAACATGAACATGAAAATAAAAAGAAAGTTGAAACAATATGTCTTCATTGAAAGCGCTTGAATTACTTCAATTAATTGTTGTTTCAATGGTGATGAAGTTAGGATAGATATTCCCCAAAAGTTTCTCATTCGTATTCGAGTTTAGACTGCACAAAAGAAAACAATGAAAAATTATGAGGTTTAAGCAGATATTTCTTCTGTTATCTCACAAAATTCATCCAATCCTTTGGTATTAATTGTTAAGTAATGTTCTTCTCTCATATGTGCTATATTGTTTGAGATATTCATTCCATGTCTTATTTTCTTATAGTCTCTGTTCTCCCCCTCATTAAAGATGCTCCACACAATCACATTACTCCTGTACGTGTGGCGATGTTGTTCTCATTTTCGATGCATAATCCCGGATGAGCTTTCCCATTCCAACCCTGTGCACGATATCTTTACATCTCATTTAACCTGTGAATGCATTTACCATCTACTTCCTTTCCGCCTTTCGAACTGTAAACTGCTAAACCCGGAAAAAATTGTAAGGCTCTGTAATTCGCTTTTCCAGCGTATCATATGAACGAAACCCTTAGCATTATATTGCGAAACAAAATCGATACCGTACGAGATTCTCCGCACTTTTCCTTTTGTCCGTTGGCTAAGTATTTATCTCTTCATATTGAACGTAGCCCAGGCAGGAACTATTTCGCCTTTATGATTGTAGCCGAGCTAAACCACCGAGCTAGGCTATTCCTAAGTCGTACGAAATTTTCTTCCCCTCTGTTTCCCTTAACCTAACCATGTTTCATTTATATTCGTGAATTTCTACTTCCTTCTTTGTGGTTCAGGTTTTCTTCATCATCATACTGGTCATAAATCCTAAGATTGGTTTGACACAGCTACCCACACGTCTTCCCTATCAGCTAACCTCTTGGAATTGATAGAACTCTTCTCTTTTTCATCTTACTTTAGATGCGCCGTAAATCTCTCACTTTTTCTTTGCTATCCCTATGTTCGTTCACCCTTTCCTCAATGTTTTTTCATCAGGCCATCCTTTTTCAAGATGTGGTTGATTAGGTTGTTCCGTTTTCTGTTTAAAGTCATCAACAGACGTTTTACTCCCGCTCTGTCTAGAATGCCTTCACAAGAAATGTCATGAGTTGCAATCTTGTTCGCCATAGGTGAGTCAACAGTGGGGTATTTCAGGACAGAAACTTGCATAAATGGTAATAACAAAGTAAAAAACCATATTCAGGAAAGCTTTGGAATGGGAAACACACATGAAACTGTTTCATGATCAAATTTTCCACACGTTAGCCTTCATTTATATCCGTGGTTAAGTCGATGAATTAACGACAGTCACGCAAAAAATAACTTCTCGGCTACATAAAACCGTCAAAAATTTTAGACAAATTCAGTTATCCGAAGTTATTTTCTTTGAAAACTTCTGCAATTCCCGAGACCTTGTTAGACTTGAAAAGTCTCTCAATTTATGAGCTAATGGACGAAAGAAACCGTTCATCATTTGGAAATCGCTCGATAAGTAACCAAATGAAAAACCACGCGAGAAAGTGCCTCTCGGAGTTCTTCCAAAGGACCTGATCGCGGTGCTGGTGGACTGAATTAGGTGAACATGGAGAATTCACGCAATTTTTGCTCAAATACCTCGCCTCGCCAACTGGGTGCCTACCAAAATTTTAAAACTGACCCATATTCCCATCGATATCACTAAAAAAATAAAAAAAAGGATGAATTTCTATCCTCTTGCGCTGGAGAAACGATGAGGTACAAAAAAAAACAACATGGTGACGCGGCGAAACTCGCGCGGACAAGAACGTTATTGCCGGCGGCGGCTACGGAGATAAACGGACCGCGTGGTGCAACTGGTATCACGGAATGGGCACCCTTGCAACACTTGCCCATGTCAAAAAGGGGGTTTGAAAGGAAGGAATCATCGAAAAAAAAGGAGGAGGTGGTGAAGTTAAAAAAAAGGGACCATCATCGATTGGACGCTGGCACCGTGCCAACAGATCCCATCGATTGTATCAGGAGTTCGATTGCGTCAAGTCGATTGCCCCGAGTTGGTAGCTTCATGGTTTTTCCGGTTGATGAGCCGAGGAAATCGGGCACCGTGTGGTGAACTCATATTAAATTTTCCCAACGTCATATTTACGACCTCCCCCTGGTATGCGGAAATTCCTTCAGAGGGAAGGAAGATTCTAAACATATAGCGCACACGCCATGGCTGATGACATCGTTGGCGTCTTTTGTTACGATGGAGTGGGAAATACTTTTATTTTCCGCAGCGGCTTATAGTATTTTTAGCACCCTAGTACTTTTCATTTTATTTCAAATAATCCTATATTGAATATCTTCTTCGTTCGAAAGTTTAGGGTGATAACCTATAATTAACACGGCACCGATTATTGAAACTTTATGTTATTAATTAACAGTTGCGGTTAAAAAAACTCATCAGGAATTAAATTGTTTCAAACTGCTAAAGTCAGCGAAGTTTGCCCAAGCATTCATTTATCGTTTAAGCAATGGTGGGCATTAAATGGTTTATCTTTAGAAAATATTTTATGGCAAGGACGCTATGAATAAAATATATGACGTTAAGAATGAATAAACAAATGGGGGTAAAAAACGGGAGGGGTGGAAATCAGTAAACGGTATCTCTAAATAAGCTTAATCCACGGTTACGCGTTTAGTATCCTCTTGCGTAGGCTAACAAATGATTTAACGTGGCATTCGCAATCAGGTTATGTTTAGAATCTGTTTCCATTTTGGAAGCGAATCTTTATAATATATAACAGTTGAAAATTAATCAACAGCAAAAGACTTATGGTCTCATACAGATGTGAAAGCTCAGTATTCATTCGAAATACTGGAGAATACTAGAGTATGATTGTTACTAATCGTCGTCGAATGTTTCCGGCTCAGCCGGCGCCATCTACTCTACCTCATCGTCACGAGAGAAAGACCGCATACTGGCTCCGAAAACACAATGCATCCCTCGGAAGAAGTGGGTTGGAATATGGCAAGGGAAACAAGTCGGCTAGATTTGCTTCCGCCAAAAAAAATATACATATATGGTTCTCAATACGTGGGGAGAGATTCTTGAGCGACGAATAGAAAGGAGGAAGGCAAATGGTGACATAACATGAGGGAAAGCAAAGATGAGGAAGAGAAAAACTGCAAGACAGGGATGGAGAGAGAGAAAGAGGGAATAAGGAACGAGGTTATGTGCCGCTTCTCTCTACTACGACTACTCCGGCACCCGTAACCTGTCCACATGCATCTCCTGCGCCCGGCAAGGTCGTCATGGCAACCGAACTCCGATTGACGTCATCATTGTTGCTCAATACGCTAAGCATGCCTCCGTTTTATATCCTCTCTCCCCCTTTCCACCTTGCAGCCAGCCCCATACGAGCCCCTCACCCCCCTTCCCCTCAACACTTCCTTACCACCCCCCCCTCTTCCCCCACTCCCTTTCCTCTTCCCCACTCCCCTCAATCGCGGCCCTTTCACCTCTCCGTCCCACCACGACCCTTCATTTCCTGCTTTTTTTTCCGAACTTGCCCCCTCCTACCCCATTCCAATGCACCCTGGCGCTAGCCCCTCTCCCCGCCCCTATCCGTTATCCTCAACATTCTCCTCCTGCGGCCGAGACCTGCCCGCGTGACCCCTCCCCCACCACGAGCAGGCTCTCTCTGGCATCCGCACCCCTTCCCGCATGCCCGATTTGACTGAACCGCCGCCGCCCCCCGGAATGCCACGTGGAACAATGCCTTCGTCCGCGGCATTAGCGCCAGTCGAGCGCCGCCTCCAAAGAGGACAGCCACTGAGGTGAGGGAGGGAAATATGAAACGATAATATTGTGTCGGTGTGGAGGAGGGGAGGGGGGCGTGACGCGGTGTGCAAGGGGCTAATTAATTTCCGCCCGTGTTTGCCATTGTACTACAGGCGATCCAGGGTCTTTTCCGCATAGCCATTTGCATAACAAACGTGCTCAGCGTAAATTCAGCATGTTTCTAAATTCAAATATAAGTAATGCGTACCGTAATTTTATAACCTATTATTCGATAACACTTTTCGCCAAAAGCAAAAGCAATTCTGCTCTGACTTTAGGAAATTATAAACCCATAATCCTGGTCAATTTACATTTATTTTACGTGAGCGTTAAGTTAAAAATTTCGAAATCGTGTCGTAAACGGCACTCACGATTCTGATCATAAGTATCGGTACTATGCATAGGAAAGACTGCACAAAAAGTTCTGATGGAATATCTTTTAAGTGCTTCTTCTTTGAAACGAATTCCTATGTCATTCATTTAGCATTTTGATTTACACATCCATGCATCCGTATATCCCTTGCTTAAGTAAAATGTATCAATACAAGTACTTTGAGTACACTTAAAAAAGGAAGTAAAAGGCTTATATCCTTGACTTGTAACATTAAAAAGTATGGAAATAATCTGTCACCGCACACGTTCATTCGATATTCCATAACATTTAAAATGAGGTTATGCTATTGATGATATAGGAAGACAAGATTTTCCAGCCTAAATCCACTATGATTGTTGCACGAGTAGGTATTATACACGTATACGACAAAGATGCAAAACTGGATATTTTCAGAAACTTTAAATCGTTTCCTTTGCCAATTTCTTGGACCGGAACTGTAAAATAATGCGGCCAATGAGCCTCCCATCTATTAGCAAAGGTCATGCCTACCAACCCTGACCCGTTTAACTTGACCTTCAGTCCACTGTCTTCTCCATACGATTGTAGACTAAAAGTATCCTCTACCCATTTCCTCTTTTATATAGTTATTTTATTTACTCCCTTTTTTCTAATAAACTGAACGTAAGTTTTTCACTCGTAGGATTATTTGTTTTTTTTTTAGAAAATGACGCGCAGGTATTAAAACCAGTCTTGAATACCCGAAAAAAGGTTAGTCGTACAGTATTTGTATACCATAATATGGAGACTTGTATCTCGACTTAGCTCAAAGAAAATTTAAGCATTTTTTCCTGGGGTGAAATTTATTTTCAATACGGTCCAGCGGGCAGAGACATGGGAGTAGTCTGGGAAACCTCGATATGACCTTCAATAGAGTCCTACCGGTGACGGATACACTGCTATTTGTTCCCGCAGTTGGCAGATGATTTCGCTTCCGATCCAAGAGGAATATCCTCTCCGAAGCAACATGAGCATATTTTGCTCTTTCATCGAAGCATGCCGTGTCATGCCCCCCTATTCCTGGGCGGGAGAATTCGGAATTGCTGATAAAGGGCGGGCGTTTTCAACAACCTATAACTATACAACCAGCGAATCGTCTGAAAAATGAAATGCTGAATCTATATACATGTAGTATGGCCGCTAAATGTGGGCAATCCACATCACTCATTCCCATATGTTAGACACGCGATCCATGTTCATTCGACTGTGATTACTTGGAAATAAGCACATAATGGATAGATGCTGAGTTTGCAGTCCCTCGCTTTCACATGCATTCGAAGACGATTATTAATTATACCATCACGTAAGCGATTTGCTTTTCAGATAAACCTACAAGGCTAGGGATCTTAGAATGAAATGAGGTATAAAGTAGTGGAGAAACCAATTGAGGCAAAATAGGTTATAAACAGGATATTTAAACTTCAGAATATATTGAAGAAGACATTTAAAGTTGCTGTGGAATGCATTGTGTAAATCTTTATAAATGAATCTCGTTATTCATTGCATATACCTACAAGGTTTATTTAACAAACGAACAAATGGAGTTCATTAGAAAAAATTGAGTGCATAACACAATCATTGCACATGTACCTACATTGTACATGTATTGTAAAATTGATCGATATGATCAAATATACTAGAAAAATCAATCAGCTGATTTACTAGCGGAAATCTGCCTCTATATGAACTGATACGAAATCATATGGTGGATTGTGCTGAATTCACAGTTCCACATTTCCAAACGAATTTGTAGACCGTAGTAAAGTAAACTACCTGGTTGGTGGTTCGATCATAGGTAAATACAACGCAAATCATTAATTAGCTTTCTCTAAAACAATAAAATTGCCCTATTACACATTCATCATCACATTTTAAAACTTCAGATAAGTGTCTACGCAATTTTAATCCCCAGTACGATGCACTGTAAAGGTGTTTATGGACCGAGAGCGCTGAACAAGATGTGAACAGGAAATGTGGCTTGCACCACGTTGTAATTCATGTTTTTCGACCTGCGTCATCCACTAGGAGATTATGACGTAAGGAAAACGCGAAAAGCACAACGAAGTGGTCTTGATGCGAAAACGCCACCAACCTCGGTCACTTCGTCTCCATTCAACTGGAACGATTTTCTATTTCACTACTCTGGAGATATTCATTCGTGATTATTTCCTTTGAATTTCGTAGGCATAAAATGTCGAGCGTACTTTTCCCGTCGGGTTTTTGATTTTAGACGATAAATTCATCTTCATGCATTCCATGGTTAAGGTAGCTTTGGCTATATTCCTAATCTATTTGGTGCATTTGCTCTGGAGTGGGATCTAAGTGCTGTGACTCCTGTTGCTTCAATCAGTCCAATGCAGGGATCAGGAGCAGTGTCCCATTGAATGAAGAGTTCAAACCTGCACCCAAACCTCTAATACGTCACGTGGAGACACTTAAGAGAGATGAATGCATAGTCTTCCAATCTAACCAACTCTTTGAAATTGTAGCCAAGGCGTGATTTAGTGGAGAACATTGAGATATAAAAAAATCACCCTCAAGACATAGCGTTTATTATAAACTTTTTAACTACCGGCAATGAGGAAAAATAACTGAGTTAAATCATAGAATTGCATGGTGGCACATATGCAGAGTATTCTCTCACGAAGCGGTAGGCTTATTTATGGGGATTTTGTAGAAAAGAAAATAGATATGTTATCACTCATATTTACCTCGTCTTGAGTTAGGTAGCTTTTAAGATAGCTATGGGAGTAATTTTTTGTTTTTTTTTCATAATGCCCAGTAACCCTACCTTTTCCAGAATTAACTGTAATTAAGGGCAAACACAGTCACCCTCATACATACCTCTAGGACTGCCTGAGGTTGAGCAGCGAAGAGGAGAAAACAATGTGGGAATACTGTGATTTAGTACAGGTGCAAAAAATAATATTCCTTTTGATTTACAATTATAAAAAGTATTTTAAATTTAGAAAGCGCCGTAAAGCCTATGAACATTATTGTTTATCTTATTGGGGATAATTTTACCTGATTTTTTTACACACGAAAAACGCGGCTGCGTTTAAAGGGGACAACATTTATTATAGTAATCAGCAAAATAAAGTATTATAGGAAGCGTTAGAAGCCCTATTAAAGTATCACTCTTAAGGGAGCGACTTAAATAAAGTATCTATATTAATTGTGCAACAAGTTAATTATATAGTATTAGAAAAAGATATGAAGGTGCTTTACAGAAGTGTAATTAAAATAAGAAAAAAATAGGAAGTCCTCATGCTAGATATAAATGAAAACATGAGTATGCTTTTCTTTAACCGAAATTATGGTATATCAGTCATAAATAATTTCTGCAAAAATCGTGCAGTACACAAGGCATTAAATAAGTGAGAGAACAATGTGAATAAAAGAATGCCATGCCATGTGAAACTGTATAAAAAGAACCAAGTAATAAAATATTTCTTAAGGGAAGACATTAAAGGTCCTTGTTCATTAGAAAGGACGAATATGCGGAATGTAATTTTTAAAGTCCGATAAAAGAAAAACGCACCACTTATAAAGAAGATTTCTCAGATTCCGTAAATTTTTGCGAAGAAGTTCCAGTAGACTCAAAATTGAGATGTAACGGAAGAATTGATGGGCACCATCTACAATGCACAAATTCTAGTAATATACCGTTAACAACTGTAAAGTTTATTTCACCTATAATATATAACAACCTATATAACTCTCATGCATTCAACAACTACTGTAATGTACTTAATGGAGAGAAAATGTAAAATTACATAAGAGATTATTTACATACAATTAATAATACATATTTTACAGATAACTATGCTCTATTGAAACTTAATAATTAGATTAATACTCACTAAGCTTCATTATGCGCTGTGCTTAGAAGATAGTATAATGAAAAAATAGGTAAAATGTTTGTCAGAGCTATGAAGAAGACAATACAAATGGTAGTGGTGTACTTAGTGGTCTGTTTAAAGTCATTTATCTCCACTGCAGTCAGACATTTTATCTGCTTCCTTTGAGTTACTCATGGATGATATTTGGGAGAGAAGCCTCGACGCATGTGAGCCATTATAGATAATTGCTTCTATTTTTCTCTTTGTTGTGCTAACCACAGCAGTATTTTTACGTGTTTGTCGCTGAATTGCTTTTTAAATTTTGTCTTGCATACTGCACAGTATCCAAAAAAACGTTACCACTAACTGACTCATCATCTAAGTATAATTTACGACAAAAGCATGAAATAGTTACAATTTTCCAACATTAGTGCCATTTTTTGGATTCTCGTGTCGGGGTATATAGGTGTTCACGGCAGTTTGTAATTCAGTCGAAGATATTATTTACCACTTACACCTTTATTCGAGTTAATTATCCAAAAAACAACTGTACCCAAATTATATCTATCTCAGGGGTAAGAAAATCATATTAGATTTCATAGAACATAAGCAAATCAAATATTTAAAAACATATTTGGTACGAAATAAAATGATGCGATCACAGAAAATATGATGATCAGTTTTATTTGCCCCAGTTTGCTTCAACATGTAATTTGCAGTTTCTAATTCACCAGCGGAACCATATTTGAAGACCAAATATAAACCATAAATGATTAACTGTGGTAGTATTGCACGTAATATTATTGTTTGGCAAGCTATTTCCTGCAGTTAAAAACACTCATGAATTTTCCGCCATCTTTGGCGCGTATATTGTATATTGATTTTCTTGACAATGTGACCGGCGCTTTTCGATCCTAAAAAATCCTGAATCCAACGCTTTGTAACAGGCAGCACGTCAGTCCCTATCACCTCTCTCGTTCCACCGAAAGTTAGCAGAAAGAAGATTCGAGGGCTAGAGGAAAATGTGGTGAGTAATTCGATCATGGAAATCTTGGTTTTGATAATGAAAGATGGGTTCGAGTCAAAGCACTTGTCATGAAAAACTTATGCTGAGGTCCATGAACAGAACGTTATGTGACTTTGTGAGAATTTTTTACGGATCGTCAAGATTTTTCACTTTTAGCGCAAGGAAAAATATTTTATTGACTTACAAAAATAAGTCAATACATGAAGAATGGCGAATCGTGGAGTATGGTAACATGGCTTAAGACTGCAAACTTGTCGTCTTCCATATTTTTAAGAGTAGAAGTGCGATAATAAAATTCGTGTTACAGGCGCGAACGAACAGATCAAAATTTATGCCACATACTTGCCGATATTTTGACGGTAGAATAAACTTGTCAGTCAAACCTGTCATTTCAACTTAATCTTATTCAGAGGCTCAGTGACCTCCAAAAGTTGTTTCCGAATTTAGCGCCGAACGAATTTTTCTTGAGGAAATGATTTGGTCAATACATAATGATGATAAATATCGTATACCTTAATGAAAGACTACTAATCCCTGGGGAATGGAACAAAGATGCAGTTGAACTCTCCTAAATTTGCGTGAAATGCCATCGTCATTCCTTTGAGTTAAAAAAGGGAGTATCCTCCGCTTAATTACCCGAAACCACGCAAAGGGAATGAGCTCACAAAGATACCCTTCCCTAATAGGCCCGGCATACTTTGTTGGGACACTTCGTTAATTTTATGAAATAGGGGTTTCCCAGGACTGTTTCCCGACCATTTTATTGGCCGAAAATTAAAGCGACTAATGAAAGAAGGACCCCATTCCCGCAGGACTAGGCATGAGGGGGGGGGCAGGTGGGGGGGGGGGGAAACGGTCGAGAGAGGGAGGAGTATGAGGGTCTCAGATAAACAATAAAGGAGAGAGCAAGATAAACAATGCGAGCCGGATTCCACGCCTTGGGGTCGGCACGGCAACTGTGGGATCGATGTTCGTGGGATCCTCGTCCCCCTCCCCCCTCTTTCCCTCCATCCTTCGACTCCTACACTGCCCCCCTTTCGTTCCTCACACCCCTTCTTCTCTCTCCTTACCCTCTGCCAAACTTCCCCGCGAAGACAGAACCTCCTTTGAATATTTCTGACGAGACCAGGATCCCTTCTCCCCACGATCAGTGACTCTCTCCTTGATTAATGGCCAAAGTGGAGCTTCCTCGACCATTTCACAAATCTGCAGCCCCAGGGGCCCGTGGGAGTACTTGAGGGTTCAACAAAGGGGCTGAATAGGAGAGGGATGATGAGAATATCGATGGCTGGAAGACTTAAGAGGTTGAAATAAGGACTGGGAGAGTGGTCGCATGGAAATTTCGAAATGTTTGATACGTCTTTCAACGATCTTAATTTGCAATATAGGTTACCATAAAATATCGGGTCCATAAGAGTTTATTTGTTCATAAATATTCACGTGTCAAGAGAGTTACGTTCCACGGGCGTGATTTGTGTTTGATGTGAGGCTTCTGATTTTGATTTCAAGTGATTCTTCTGCACATAATCCGTTACAAGAAGACATGCGTCACGGCCTTTTTGTGTCACAAAACGTTTTGCAAAACTGTAGGTGGCGCAGCGGAAGGAACATGTGACCCACATGAGTGTTTTCGGGCAATGTATTCGGCTTAGTTGTTGGTTTTAAGTGGAGTGACAGATAATTAAGGTAATTTACGTCACAAAGAATAAGTCGTTATTTCAGAACAGGAAGGAATTTTAAGAGTAGAAGCCTGGAGGAGAGAAATCTGGCATTGATATTAGCACCTTTTTAATGGTAGAAGCTAAACGGTCCACTGTTTTACGTCCCATCTGATAGACGGAATGACACAGGTGAATGTGTCATTCCGTGAATGACACATTTCCAAACATCTCCGAACTACTAGTGCGGCATAATTGGTGGTATATCACGAATGTGTCAACTACCATTGATTTTCACTCCTCGTAGATACCAATAGTTCAGTTGAAAGTGCTAAGTGCGTGGGTATGAAACACGATTCTCGAGTTAAATGCTATTCATCTACTTATCCATGTAGGCAATGTAAATGCGATGATAATTCACTCCCTGCCAAACACCCTTGTAGTATCTTACAGATTATTATGTATATTTAGAGGACGGTATTGATAAAAACATAATTGTTTCCCAACCTTTTTTCACTCGCGTAACTCATCCAGGAGCCATCCCTAACCATAAAAAGCTTGTTACGTATGAGCCCCCTCTTCGTTCACGGTTGAGTTGGCAATGAGGTCACTAGCAATATGTTTACTCGTTACCAATGCAATCTCGGTTATTTGCCGGATACTTTATGCAAACTTTCAGATGAACTAACTTGCTCACAACTACTTTCGCAATTATTTAGCGTCCTTCACGTACCCCTAAAGTATAAAACGCAATTCCTAGGTCAGGAGCTGTTGACTTCATATTCATTAGAGCGCTGCCCGGTCGACGTATGCGTAAACTCGGAAGTATACTGCGCGAAAGTTTTAAACCCGTGATTAAAATGTCACCAATTTGTGATACGACATCATTATTTACCCCTTGCCACGTCTTTGGCTTTAGTCTCTCCGACGAGATTCATATGCAGATTAGAGCCGAAATGGGGTCGTTTACCATATTTTTTTACTGCCGAATATGATAGAGTTTGTAAAATAAAAAGGCCCGTATTTTTCCATTTTTTGATCCATCAATTATTTCTCGAGTTAAAAGCAGCGAAAAACTGATGTTTTTAATCCTTTCGGAAAAAAGGGCGTAGTACAACCTCTGACGTCATCGACTTCGTCCAATCACAACTGAGCCCGCGAAGCTACTTTGTCTTATCACAGCCGACTCTGCCAATTGGAGAAGTTGCGACAGCATCTGTGCGAGCAGACCTTCCGAGAACCCCCCTCCACTCCCTTCCCTTCCTCGAAAAGCAGTCAAGGACAGGAGGAAAATGACGTCAATGTTATCAAAGCAGATTTTTCGGTGGGCGTCACCTTTTGCCTATTTTAATTTTTGATTTATGAGTGAATGGTTGTGGTTATAAGATTTTTTTTTTACTAACATTCGCTTTTCGTTTCCATCTAACTATTTCTTGTACAAAATTGCGATTTCGGTTCCGAGTAAACGCCCCTATTGACGGCAGTTGTATACATATATCCCTATGATGAACGGATGAAGAATTGCGGTACGGTTGACGCGTATTCATTTTCAGGTTCTCTTCAAGTTCAAATCGCGCGCATGGATGAATGTGGACCTGGCGGAATTAAGGGTCTTCCATAGGATCTCCCCTGATTCTCCTCAGTCGCTCGCAGTTCCAGTCGCTCCCGGCCACGGCGAAGACCCTCGAGTTGAGCGGTTGCGGGCCCAGTCTCTCGCAAACCCGACCGGGTGCGGAGGGTGAATAAGCACGTTCCACTTCGGGGAAAAGCGCATTTTCATTTCACCGTGGACGCGATTGCGGTGGCCTCGACCGACCGAGGATGATTCGCCTCGGTTTGTGCGCCAACTGCGAGTTCAATGGGTCGACCATCAATGCACAGGGTTTCTGTAAACACCGCTCGAAATAACCTCATACCTGGATGCGAATCAGAAGGCCGAGTAGGTGTGTGGGAGTGAGGCTTTCCACAATTCAGCTACGTTTTATGTTTTCATAGAGGAAACAAATTACGGCGAGATATGGTGGAAGTTTTCCATTACGGATAGATGAAAAAGAACTTAGTGAACTCTACAGTAGGTTTATTGAGACGTAGTGAAAAAGATCTTCTTCTGTAGTAATCTTTTTCACTATATCTAAATTCCACCAAGTAAACTTGCCGACCATCGATTTTATTTGGACGACCTAGGTTTCGACTCATCATCAGGTACCTCACATTATCATTAGGGAAAAAAAAGGTTTCAAAGGCATAAATTTTGTCCATAAACTCTGTTTAAATTTCTCGTTAAAAGAGCAACAACAGATCGAGTTACCTCACGTATTCGTGATTTGTTCAAATAAAATGATTGGGAATCCTACCAGGTACAATCCAATCAGGTACATCATGACCTGATGATGACACTACGTGTCGAAACCTAGGTCGACCCAATAAAACTACTTTGGAGTCCACTTTTATTTATCTTTTTTATTTTATTTATAAGTTCTTTTATTTATCCATTTTATGTTTTCACTACCGTCGGTTAGATTTACCTCAAGTTTGCCCGCACCTGAACAAAGTGAACTCACACAGATTTGGTGTGCGTAGCATCAAGTGAATAATCTGAAGGTTATTTTTCCCCCAGTGAAATTCATTCACTCTTTTCAGATGAGGAGAGTCGTTGAGGGTGAATGTGAATGGGAAGAATGCTTAGAAGCATTAGAAGCTTCATGCCATCATTGATAAGTCAACCAATTGAAGACTGGAGTGAAGAGCAGTGTAAATTTAGCCTTAGGTTTCATCGGCGATGACGGCATAGGAATTAGCGTAAAATTTTTAAGGAAAAAAGGCTTCAAGGATATGAGTTTTTTACTATTAACTCTACTTCAATTTCTCGATAGAAGAGCAATGAGAGATCGAATTATCTCACATATATGTTTTATTTGAATAAAATTGTTGGGAATCTTATCATTGTTAGGATACAAAAATGTTAAGCAGGTTAAGCAATCAAGAGCAATGATAGCGCAGGAGATTAATGATTTAGTTAAACATCATTATTAATATTTTGTAAAATAAAAGTACGCTTTTTAAAATCAGCCTCATGATAATGGGTTTTCAGGCAAAAAATATGTCAAATTTCATCAAGTTTTGAGGCAATATACTATGGCGAAAAATATCGACAAGACAGCTTTTAATCTGTAGGTATCTTGTGAAGTGATCACCCAAATAGTATTTATTTATGCTAAAGTTTTATCTAGGGTATCTGTGTCATTGAGACTCAATCCTTGTTAACGCAGAAAACGCCACACGTCTGACATTAATTCGTAACCAACCGAGGGCTCACATAATTGATTTCACAGTTGGACAACCCCCAACGCAGTATTTGGTGGAATAATTATGCTTCGACAATCTATCTTTAAGGGACAGCCGACGGGATTGTCCACCGATCCCTCTCGGAGAGTTTCAATCCCAACAAAGGAAAACGCTCTCGAGGTTCAGTTCGGAATCGAGAGAGGGAGCTGTAGAGTGCTTTCGAATCCTGGTCAGATCCGAGGAATGCCTTCACTTTGACCAATCAACCTCCCTTACCCCGAGAGAGAACGCGATGCGAGGGAGATTGGGGGATGGTATCGAGGAAGGAAGCCAAGAAGGAGAGGGCGGACGCACGGAGGGAGGGAGAAGGAGATACGGGAGTTAAAAGGGGTTAGAGTGCTCTCACAATCGATTGGGTATCGTGAATGGAGAAATATTAAGTCAATGCGAGCGGGGAGAGAAGGGGAAAGCAGCGGTGATATGTATCCTCTCTTGCACTTCCTTCCTTTAGTAGTACACGAACCTTCCTTTACCGCAACTTCCTGGGTAACACCCGCGGGTGCGAATGAACCTGTTTTTAACCCCCTCCGTAAGCAGCCCTCACTCCTTTATCTCAGCCTTGGTCATTTCTACTTTCCACTTTCTCGGTAGCCATGATAGTCATTCTTTTCAATGTGTACATGTTTTAATACTAAGTCTTGCAAGCTCTAGGAAATATAAGTTAATAATTTAATTTAGTTATAGATACGGCTGACAAATCCACAAATATTACATTGCTAAGTATAACCAAACAATGCAGTTTCATTTATAGCCAACAATTCAACTATCTCCTAACTGCGTGTCCACTAAATATTGCATGTAAATAGTATATGCATAGAGTAGTAGTTTTTGCATGCTTGCATATTAGTACGTGATTAATAATGCGTTCCTGGACATAGTTGGCCCCCTTCCACACATTCTTAAGGTGGTTTGTAGGGTATTATATAAATGTAGGCTATCAAACCGCCACTGCCATTAGCAAATAACAGCCGTTTATTCGTGTGTTCCGTTTCCAGAAAAACCTACCTGCTACGCATTTTTGGATGCACAATTGGTGAACTCAGGTTTGATTGCTTGCTCGAATTTTAGGAATGCATAACAATGAAAACCTCGCACGTGTATCCGATTTATTAAAATCTAATAAATTTCCATGACTTCACTTCGTAATTTTCACAATAAGTATTTCGTTCGACCATAAGAATCTCGAGCCGAAAATTCCTTGCACTCAATGGACCTGCTGGTAATCCTGTGAAATTAAATGAAACCAGTACCAAATGATTACCTAGTGTGTACCCATTGGATATTGCCCCTTAAACGTAGGCCAGTATACCGCGTGAAGAATCCACTACCGGGTGTGCAAATGTAGTCTGTGGTTGTTCCTGGCGTGGGAAGAGCTTCCCGCAAGCAACATCAGAAGGAGTAAATGAAGATACCGACTTATAAGTGTTTCTTAACGTGACTACGCGATCGCGAAATCTACGCGAAGTAAACATTAAAGGGTATGTGTGTGTATGCCGTGGGTGTCACTGACGAGAAATTAATTTTTTCGCTGGCAACCACGGGTGGAGTAATTTATAATGTGTGCATGATTGTGTACCTCTTTGTGTGAATGATTCTTTGGAAGGTTTAATTCTTCTTTCTGCCCCCCCTTCTTCTCCAAGATAGTTGCGATAAATATTTCGGCCATTGGAGTTTTTATTCCGTAATTAATCCTGTGAAAGTTTAAAACCTTATTCATAATTGGCTATGAACGTAATTTGTGATTAACCCAACATTTTAATGTCGAGCACAGAATCTGGACAAAATTATTACCGTTGTTTCTCCCGTTTCATTCAGTTCCATCCATTTCCTTCGATGTATATCCATTGGTCTCTCCTCTGTGGTCACATTTTAGCTGCTTTTAACAGTTAATGACTCTTTGTAAATTATTTAACCAAGGCACATTAATTAAAATGCCTCTGCTACTCCTCGATTCCTCTTCCTGTGACCAGCTTGTTCTATTCCCATGCATTCTAACGGCAAAATATTTCAATGGCTTGGCTAATTCATCCTCTCCTCATACCCTCACCTGAATTGGTTCCCTATGGGCGGTGGGGGAGAGAGGAGATAGAGCGAGGTACTTAGGGAGTCTCACCTGATCCAGGTCAATAAACAAATCAGAGCAAATCTGCCTCTTGGCTTTCCCTCTCGGAGGGCGCTATTCCGAAAGTCACCGCTAACGACCCGATTCCGCCCTTATTTACTGTCCCCCCCCCCTGTGCCCTCAGTCCCCACCCCTCCCTCGCCCCGTTACGCACTCTTTGTGTCCGGAGACCATTACGCCCAGGGGGTGTGGGGACGGCGGCGGCGCCGGGGGTTGTGGAGAGAGAATGGAACGTCCTTCGATCCGATAGCGCCATCACGCAGCTCTGGACGGCTGCAGAGGGCGTGACAGCGAAGACGGGTATCGATACTCGATATTCCATGAGCATCGATAGTCAAAGAGAATGATGCGGTATTGAGAATTATCACCCCGTTGATTTTATAGCCATAGGCTTTCGTTGCATCAATGTTTCCATTTCAGGTGGTGTCCATGTTCAGAGCTACTCAATTCCAACAATTTATAAGAAATAATATCATTACACAAGAATGAAATGGGCGGGCCTGACGGTATCAAATATAAAAATAGGTTACATCAATTATATGACTGTAAACCTTCCTATAATTGACATCACACAAACAACCTGATGCTACATTTGTGTATCATTCGTTCAACTTCGCATGCACCGTTTTGTCCACGACATCAATGCTATTGCGGAGAAAGAAATCTAAAAATATTTCTAATACCCGAAAAGAGATATTACTTGCGTCGAAAACAGAAGTTTTGACATTTAGTACAAGAGCAGAGGATAAGGACAACCTAAAATCTTGAAATCAGAAGACTCGACCGGAAAGAATATTGCTCTTTGGGAAGTTGATTGACCAGCAATGGACGAAACAAGAAGACATTAATGAGTAACACAAGCTAAGAGGGCATTTTAAGGGAAGGAAAATCTGCCTACAGCTGGAAACACAGGCCTGGGAGTTAAAATAAACTTGTTTGAATGAGCATATTGAGAATACTTCTTCAATGAAGATCCCCATTAACAGTATGAACTGTGAAAAAAAGGCACGAATGGAAGTTTTAAAAATGTGGTATAATAGAAGAATTATAAAGATCTAATGAGTATACGGAGTAAGTAACTTTAATAAGGCCATTAACGTAAGATGTAACATCTTAGAAAATACATTAAGAAGAAGGGAATATTATGAACATTCAGAAACGAAGACCAAACAAATCAGTCGGGGATATATTGGTAGACGGAGGCCTTGTAAAAAATGTGATCGAGTGAGAAAAGAATGAGGCGATCTGCATCTTTCAGAGATACGGTGCGAACATTGAAGGACGTACAAGTAAAATTAAGTAAAGAAATATGCGAAGATATGGTAAGAATTATGCCAATACGAAGAGGTTATGTGATTGAAGACTCAATCGAAGAACTCAGTCAAACCATTTTAAGGATTGATTACCGCTGATGATCTTCGTCAAAACCGAAGAACAGCAGCCCACATTGCAAAATATTACGCTTTATGAATGCTCTCTCAATTTGGAAAAAGTCTGTGACAATTAATTATCAATGAAGTCATGATTCATTCCATGGAGTTAACTATAGTGAATGAAGAGCAACGATTTCTTCACAACAGTAGGACGATTTCGATGCTCCTTTGACATCGGATATCGATGACTCCCAACCAATTCTCATCCCCAAGAAGGATGACGTAAGGTTGATGGGGGAGGTAGACGAGAGGACAAAGACACGGGGAGAATGAGAGAGGGAACGAAGCTACGGAAAGGGGAATCGATAAAGACGATTGGCAGTGCAAACGAAATGGAGAAGAGAAAGGAGGATGTTTACTCGGGCATCCAGTTTTCGGATTGGCTTGTTTGCCTCCGAGGAGAAAAAAAGGTAATGCGTAACAATGAGAATAATACACTCGGGCGAAACCCACTTCGCAGGCTTTGATTTGGGTCCGATTTGAGTCCAACTGCCTTCGCCGAAAGTATCACCCCCCCTCTCCTGCAATTCCAAATGAGGAACTTCCCTTTCATGGGGATGGAGTCCACTGCGGTCGTATATCACCGAGAAGGGTCGTTAATTCGCTCTTTCTTCACATGTGGTTGTTGGAATTGCTATTTCAGAGCTTTGGTCTACTTGTTTCTCGGTCTGGCCGAATGAAGGAAACCATCGAACTCAGTAGCAAAAATGGCGCTCTAGTATACACAGAGATGGCACTGCAGTGCGATCGACCAGAGATTTTAAAGTTAACATGGTTAAGCACACAGCGCCAGCCGAGGATTTATCGATGAAGATTGAATATTTTATCAGTCGCCTCAGATATTCATTGCCTATAATGAATCCAGGTGGCATCGACGTGTCAAAATTGCAACGTTTGGTTTAGGAAATCGAAAATAATTCAATGAGAAAGCTGCAGCCGTGATAATCAGGTCAACCTGGGCATTGGTTAGAGTATACGTCTGGTCGAACCTGGGCCGTCGAGGTAGGATTCCAGCACTCTAATCGCCCATTAACTCGATACCTTTTTTAATTGCTGTTAGCAGTGAGTACGCATTTCTTATTTATTAAGAGAGGGTCTCCATGTCGGGTTTAAACTAGTATTTTTAAATAAAAAAGAACGTTTCCAACTTGATTCAGTATATACAACTACCATACTTTCATCAACCGATGGAATTATATGCTTTAGATAGATAGAACTATGATAGTTTTATCATAATTTTTCGTTCTATTTAAGAGCCAACGTGGAGACTTGAGTGATGGAGAGCCTCAAGAGCCGAAGTTTGCTGAACCGTGCTTTAGACAATCCTGGAAGGAAATCCGGAACGCCGATGTCCGTGAAATCAGTTCCGAACGATCTCATGTTCTGTTAAGGGGAATCTATGGGAATGCACTTGATGATTTAGGCTGCCCCCGAAACTTGCTTGACGTGGCCAAAAGTTGCATCCCTCTCGAGTAAGGCTGAAGGGTTGTTCTCTCTCGATATGAGGGATGTGGAACACGGGAAGAAGTGTTGAAACGACCGTCCTACCCTATCCCCCGAAGGGCACATCCTCCCCAGATCCGCTCGGTAACGGTGAGCGGAAGTAAGGGCCGAGCAGGGACCGGAAAAACCGAAGAATGATGGGTCGTAGCCTTTGTTGCGGGGAGGATCCAGATATAACTTGGCCTTTGACGAAATAAAAAGAGCAAGCTTTTATGTCACCCTCACTTCGAATACAGCAACTATTGCTTATGGGACTTAAAACTCTATCTCTCTATCAAGGTTACACGAGCTACCACAGTATAAAAAGTAAACCAAAAAATAAAAATTGGGTAAGATCGAGGATGATACTGAGAGTATATTTCTGGCCACACATTACATTCAAATTGATAACACCATTGGAAGAAAGTTTTCTGCGATAATAGTGTTGTCTCCTCACGAGATGGAACTAGTATTGGGTGTAGATGAAACAGACCGGTTCGGTATCGAGGAATGAAAGTGGGGAAGAATGGGGGAAAAGATAGGAAAATGAAGTATAATTATCAGACTTGGAGAGAAAAGAGCAGAAATAGCTTGAGGGAATGAGGATGGGACACAGTAAGCAGGTGGAGCAGGGTTTACGGAAAAATAATATCATGTGGGCCGTGATAAAGAAATGAGTACTCGTTTGGCGTGTCAGATGGGAAAAAAGAGCTGATTTTCCGCATTGAATCGAGGGAGGCATAATGTATGAGGGGTTTACGATGGATGCTATTTGAATATATATGAATAATAGATATAGGGGAATATATAGAAGCGTTTTATGCCATTGTAAAACATACTTTAACGGCATACTGTATCAACTATTATATTTGCTTAAAAGACCAAAGACGGGAGAATTGTAAACGCGAGTGCAGTGTAAGAAACCACAAATATGAGAAACCACGTTATTGACTTCATGCTAGAGAAACTCAGGCACCTTAAACATCAATCTATTGAACTATTGTAATGAGGATTCGACTCTTTAGGGTCATATATGGTCGCTAGAATAATAAGAAGATCAATTCACTCACATTGTCCTTTCATTCTGCCCTCATAACTAGACTATCAGTGCTACTAATGTAATTTTTGGTGGATTTAAGCATATGTATTAAGCAAGGAATGTTTTTAAAACTGGTTTTGATGTAACTCTATCGTAATGCACCCACTTTTAGAAGAATTTTCTCAAAAAGAATTTTGTGGCAGTAAGTACTTAACAGTTTAAGGAATTAATAGCTTCCTCCGGTACTTTATTCCATTTCAGCAGGAATGAAATAAAATGTTTAATGACTTCAAGAGGTGCTCTAATGCTTCTTTTAAGAGGTGCTCTAATGCTTCTTTTACGCTATGTGTACAGTTCGGAAATGATATTGGTACTAAATGCAATTAGGTTACGATGAGAACCTTAAGTTCTAAATGTCCACTCTGAATGTTTATATTAAAATTCTATTCAGATCTCGCGAATTTACTTCCTAAATCCTTACAATAATGCTTATTTTTATATATACATACTTCAGAATCTAGTTTTTATAACAAGGTCAATTATTGTTTTAACTAAGATATCAAACCACTCTAGTTCATATCAGTTTTAAATACATTTTTAACTCAATTTTATTCGCATAAAAATGAGACTGGATACGTTCTACGAGACTCGTGGCTATAATATATTATTTTCAAGTAAAAAACACTATTTCTGATCTAAATATAGGATGAACTAGAATGATCTAAAATTCTAAATATATATATATACTAGCTCTTATTAATTGAAACGTGAAAAAAATTCGCCTGGGCCGGGAATCTAACCACGGAATTTTTTAAAATGTAGGTTATTGATTATTTGTTGTAATTTCAGAAAACCTGGGAAAACGTCATGATATATTTATTCTGTATATTAATGCAAGCGTTTGATTGTTACTAAACAAAACCATCATGTTTTCAAATAACCAACAAAAATTAGCAAAATGTTTTAATCAACTGTGCGCGCTATATTAAGCTACCCATCAAATATTTGCATACAAATGCGATGCCGGATGGCTTTTAATCTAAATTATTACGAATAATTCCCGCAAGGCTAAACGAATACCATTAATACCGCGCCAGGGGATGAACAAACATGACGCTGGAAAGGAAACCATAAAGAGTTTTATCCCGAGGCATATAAATTATGCACATTAGAGAGCGTGTCGAGGGGGTTTTACGTGGAAAATATCAAACATTGCTCCGAGTAACGAAGAGAGAAGAGTATTTACCCGCCCGCACTACAATGGACTTAGGTTTTCAATTGGAATATAACGTGAACGTCATGAAACGTAGGCGAAAGATGTAAGATGGCAAGTTGTCTATTCACAAGTGTAGATCCAATTCGATCGTTGTTTGAACTAAATTACGGAAAATCAAGGCAAAAAACTATTATAAAGATATTTCAGATGATTTTATATATCCAGCGTACGATGGAAAATAACAAAGGAGGTATGTTTAGATCATAAAGGTGCAATTTATGAGAGATAGACAATTGGGTAAAGGATTTATAATGCCGATCTTTCCTCGTACAATAAAGCACTGAATAATTGAATGGAATGGCCGGGGAGATTATCAGGAGGTGTAATGCAGATTTTAGACTATTTTTTGCATTTCTGGAGGAAAATCTAATTGCGCCAGACGTGAGTGAAATTGCTTTAGACATCGTTGTGCATGTTTGGCACGGAACCAGAAATATTTGTATATGATTTGCAGATGATCTGTGCGGCTGGCTGTTACCCTGAGGTAGGGGATAATATTTTATATGAACTCGCTGTGGCTCCTGGGTAAATTGGATGAGTTAATATTGTAGCGGGTAATGTGTTCGCTGATATTATTGCTTGAATTTTTTAAGTGCTGGTAAATTCATTTCTTGTGTTGTGTAATCTCCAGCCCCATACTCTCGCGGTGGCTTGCTGGGTATAGTGTAAATGTAGGAAGTAGATGCCTGTGTAGAAAGGTTTCGTATTTGAAGCACGACACCCTCAAAATCGAATGACGTCCGCGAAGGAAATTTGAAAATCTGCTTGATCCACAAGTGAGGCTCTAAACAGAGGATGAGTCTACTTTTAAACAAGCCCAGCTGGTTCTTTTTTCGCGAATGAATTTTTACTCTACAGTTGAGTGCCGTATTTAATAAACTTATTAATGCAATGGGCCTTTGGCGTCATATTCGGCTCGTCTGCTAACTGCCAATTGATAGCTCTGTCCCTCACGTTCCAGTTCATCCACTATTCAGCGTTCGATCAGGTAGCGTGCGGCCATTGAAAAAAAAAGGATGATCAGTTTCAAACAAGAGTGACGTGGAATTGATCTGCGATCAATTGTTGAAACACTGCTTAAAAATATAAATTATTCCGTTTAATACCAGCATTAACTTTAAATAGCGAAATTGCAAACATTTTTCACCGCATAATGTAATTAGTTCCTTTTGTGATGGTATCATTATGATATCATGTGCTTAACCGATATATAATGGGTGTGGGAAGGATGAGTCATGAAATAATTGATATAATCGAAGTTAAACGAGAAACAATGTCATAAAGGATACAGAAAATTGGAATTGTCTGGCGAAAGAGAGAAGAGTGAAAAATACAAAGATTTTTTCGACTTAGACGAGTAGTACTGGTTTGGTACCCGGGAAGCATTTAATCTTGTAAATCATTAGGAAACTCATGCATTGCTTCAATAGCAAACTTAGAAGAAAATGATCACAGACCACTCATATGATCATATCTTAATATTATATGAAGACAAATTTTTCATTATAATTTTATTTATGGCGGGAAAAAGCTTATAAATATCATTAAAATGATGATACAGAATCAAAACGTTACCGAGGAGCAAGTTTCATTTACGTAATTCTGTTACCGCCGGAATTTATTTTTCCAATTGCCCTCTCCGCAACATAATTTGGCTTTAATGAACTACTTTCAAATTCAGTATGGAGAGCCTGTATGGTCGCGTGGTGTTTTATAAATTATGATGACGAATAAAAACAATTCAATTACATACAAAACCTCATTCGGTGGCGAGAAAAAAGTTTGTTCCATGTGGTCAAGAAAATTGGTGTCCAGTATTATTAATCAACGTGAAATGCTGAACAATATTAGAACCTGCAAACACAGAAATAAGCTAGTATTTTTTCCAGCCAGGTGTTCTTTCAGGCCGAGTGTGTAGCTAAGAACAAAAGAGTGAATGGACCGAAACGAAGATGCTCCCTGAGAAGGAAATGGAATGATAGGTGGCAGGTAAACAGTATTCAGCTCGAGAAGAAATATGCAAATGTGAAGAGGTTAGCCAATATGAAACACCAGTTGAGAGCTACGTCAGACCAATCTTAGGATTGTCGAATGATGATGATGAATATTCAACTTGTGGGGGTTGAATGATGTTTTATCAGAATTGTGTACCGTTTTGCGTAAGTTATCGTCAATCTGCCTTTGGTGAAATTTTAAGTATTGTGAGAGAAGCTTGTGACTGCGCATCTTCTCGTCATCTCGTGGATTAAAAGAAACTTACTTTGACGTTATACTTAACTCTGGGGCTATTCCAAGAGCCTAAACACACGTTTATAATCTAGGGTACGAGAAGAAATTGTAATAACGCCGGAAGTATCAGTTGCCCTGGACGGGGGGTGGAGAGGACGGTAACGTCCTATCCCGCCCAGGTAAAATAAAACTCAAGTATCAAGTATCAAGAAGGTCAATCAAAAAATTAACATCCAGTTATGGAGGAAGAGCTGATTGTATTATCGATGAGTAAAAATCATGTTGATTTTGACTACAAAACGGATTCGAATGTAAATCAATAGCATCTAATTAAGCCACAAGTATGGCTCATGGATATGGGGCACAGATTAGGAAAACGAAATGCCTAGGGGTATGAAAGTAAAAAAGACTGAAGACTGCTGGGCCTAAGAAATACAGCTATGGATGAATTGCATTGATTTTAGACATGGCTTTAATTTTGCTAATCCCAAACTCCGATAGTATTTTTTTCTCCTTTTTCTGATCGTGGGAGTCGACGGTTCAGTCCTCAGATATGTCAAATATTTCTCAAAATGTCCGATCAATTCTTTCTCTTTGAGTGAAGAGTTTTTAAGGGGCGCGTGAAGACACTTGGAGCTGATCCAATCAGTTTAAACCAAAGCTGAAACAGTTTCGAATACTCGAGAGCAAGTGCTTTTACCCGAGGTGAATTTCTCATCACTTCACTCTTCCGAAGGAAGTTAACGCGCCAGCACTTCTTGCTATCACCGATGGTTAGGATTAATCCTTTGAGTACGGTAGACTTCATTTGTGCTCTCACCTAATAAACACTGGTGGATGCGGTGGCGTGATCACGAATGACGAGGTGAAAAGCTCCCTCCCCCCCCCCGACTTTCTCTCCCATCCCACACCGTCGCAGCCATTGTAGAAAATTAATCATCCAATGACAACACTGTTCCGGCCTTCCGGAAACAAGCAACTGGAGGATTACCCACCACAGTGCGCATGAGGTACAATTTCCTGCGGAGACCTGCCGACAAACGGATGTGGATGCCGCTACGGGTATTGATTTTTCCACTCGCGACCGCCTTGTACCTCTGTGAAGCTCACGCTCAAAGTACTCCTTCTCATGATAGAATAGATACCCGCAAATTGTTGGATGCATACGACGCTGAGCACACATCGCATTGCTTCCCGAACAAAGTCTCGTCTTAAAATCTAGAAAAATCTTCATAGCTCAGTGGATGCTAACCAAGAATTGCACTCAAATAGGTAGTGACGTGAATGAAATTCTAGGATTGCGAGCAAGCCACGAAATACTTCACAAGTGTTATCCGCTGATATGTCGAATATATCTCCAGAAATAAGGAAATGATTTACCGAGGGCGGAATCCCAGTCAAGGCGAACGGTTTTTTTTAAAATGTAGAAATCTTGCTGATTTAACTTAAATTTCAGAAAAGAAAATTTAAGCAGTAAAGTTTTTCTTGGCTAAGTAGTGAGTGAAGAGACGGTACGCGGGTTAGAATTTACTGCATTCAATTCCTGCTGATGTCCTTTGAAAAACCAATTGAGTAATAAATCATGCAACACAAAGGATTATGATGTGATGAATATGCGAGAAACTGAGGGTGACGTTGGAAAATGTGGAGGTCTCCATACGCAGGATGTGAACATATTGCTCACACTTCAGGGTTCATTTAGCCTTGTTTTGAAAGAGGATGTAAATCTAATTACAAATTATTTTTTTGCTTCCCCTGGGAGGCACTTGTGTTACAATATACGCGATTTCAGGACTCGCCCTGGTCATGGATGTTGGATAAACTCCCGAAGTAGGTATGACTCCGGAGAAATCTTATTTTAAACCAAAATTTTGACTTGTGGGAATCCATGGGAACGGCGGAACACATTATATGCCCTGAGGACAGAATGGATAACATTCTGTGAAAGGAACGCAGGCTGCAGGGGATGAATAAATACTTATGGGTTAAGGAGGAAAAGAAAAATGTATCTCAATTTATTCCACAATTTTAACCATTCAAAAGGAAATACCTATCTTCTGAGGGTTCATACATACGGATAATACGTATCGCTAAAGGGGGAGGGAAGACACCGGGCCAACCATCATGATGCGTTATTGACAAGGAGTGAGGGTAGATGGCCAGCCTTCCATTAAGTCAGGAGAAAGATGTACCATGAAGTCAAGTGCGAAACCCTTGCACATTCAAACTACTTCCAGCCATCCCCAAAACGATTTTGTCTTTTGTTAGCTTGCTGATATTCTAGTGTGGGAAGTGTATAAATATAAAAAATACAGTTCAATAATGTGAAAGTATGTACAATTTACAGTACCTCTTATTAGCTATTTATTTGCACAATTAAAAGCAATACAACATGACTTCTGCCAGCAATAACCTCTAAATCTTACAGTTACTTGTTTATTTAGATCTCCATGACAGATTTCACGTTTTATTACGCTCAAAGATTTTCTCTTAACTTAATTTATGATCAAGCAGTATTTTTTTTACTTATGCTTAGTGTGTAAAGTCAGAATTCGGTAAATACAATCCCATCCACTCATAAATAATCCATCGCTATAGATATTTAATTAGTAGAGAAAGGGATATTGGCAAGAGAAATGGTATGTATGATGATTAGCTGATGAATAACAATATTTTGAAATAAATGGTCACCATTTGCAAAAAAAGAGGTCGCTCTTTGGCATATTTGCGTAATCCGGGCGAGGGTAGGGGTTTAGATAATATTAATGATCGTTATGGATGAGTATCACAAATTAGATAATGAGCGTTACTTAATAAATGTATGTCTAATAATAGGTCCGACAGGCCAATTTCAATTTATACTGATATCTCCTGGTAGGTAACCATAAATAATTGTCTATGATTTGTTCGCCTATATGTTTGTTTGAGGCAGGAGGCTAAATTTTGCGTAAATTCGCCGTGTTCCTTGGTGAAAAAGTTATTAGTCATGAAATTGGCCGGGTAGCCACAAATAATATCATTGTTTACTGGTCAATAATGCACGCCTGGTGTGAAGTCCCCCCACGCCAAACACCATTGTTGCGGCATTCTAGATTCAATGTGGGTATAGATGTATACCCAAACAGTATCCATTCCCTCACTCTGATATAGTTAACAATCGTTAATCACTTATCAACTAGTTTCTGTTATGACCACTTGGAACATACGAGGCATTAGGGCACTGGCCTAAAATACGCAAGAAAATAGAAATTGCCCTGCTGAGATATCTTTCGCCTTTTTTTTTGTATCGAAGAGGACACCCTTGTGACGGAGACAAAGTGAAAACAGAATGGAGGGAAGGACGGATTGAAAGGGATTGCGAGGTCGCGGAAGAAGAGAAGGAAGATAGTGAGCAGGGTAGAGAGAGGGAGAGAGAGGGTGCTCTCGGGAAAGAAGAAGATGAGCACCAACTCGGTGGTACACCAGCCGCACGAAGGGGGAAACGATAATATAAAAAAAGAAACAAACAAATTTCGGGAGGGAGAAGGAAGAGAGGAGTGTGGAAGAAGATAGAACGGTGGGGAAGGATGAGAATGGGAGCGGGGTGGGAGAGAAAATTATTCTCTCGGTAAGGAATCGTGCGGAGCATGCCGGGAACAGAGAGAGAGAGAGAGAGCGAGCGACGGGGATACGCGGAGGAGGACGCACCGCGGGAATCAATTCGGATATCCTATTCGCCCCGATATATTCTCGAATAGGGGAGAAAGGAGTGGATGCAGCAAAGGGGAGGAATGCGGGGACACACACTGTACACGAGGGTGGAGGAGCTGGAGGAGGGGAAGAGAGTGGGGTGGGGGAAAGGAAAGGATAAAGGGTAAAACCCAGTGGAAGAGTGGAGGAGGGTATGTGTGGGAAGGCATCCTCCACCGATTCGGGTTGAAATGTGTCCCGGGGAATATTCGTCGCGTGCCTTTCGGAGATTGATAAATCCACGTGCGGCCGATAAGGGGGGGATGGCAGGGGTTCCCGGAACCGAGATGTGAAGGATAAGGGGAGGGGAAGGATTTATTTTTTGTTTTGGCATTTTGGGGGAAGGGAAGATGGATTTGGGGAAACTACTGGCGAGGGATGGAGGGGGTGGAGGGAGTTGGCAGGGATTGGTGGGTCGCGGGTCGCACAAGGAGGTGGAGAGGATTGTTTGGGAAGGAGTGAGGAAGGAGAATGACTTAGTTCCGACCATAAGACCTTGGAGGAGATCGCTTCTGATACATGTAGGGGAAACTCAAGGCAAAAAAAAACATTTCCCGTGCAGTTTGATGACGATTTTTTCCGGCTGCAAAAGTCAAGATGGCGAAGCACGGCCTAGCAACCCAAAGCTCTAATCCCGTCATGGATGATGTGTTTTTGAACATCATGGTTGATGTTGATGTTGTTTGGAATAAACCCTAGAAGGTAACCAAAAAAGTCACGTGGTACACAGTGTAATGGTTAATGGACCCAGGGGCTATATGATCGAAACGGCTGAGAAAAACTTCAGGTGAAAACAATGAGTAATCGATTCGAAGGCACCAAATTTGTGAACCATTAGTGTTTCTACCACGCGATTCCTTGGTGACCTGTTGAAGATAATCCCAACGGTTCAAAGAAACCCCAGAAGGGCAGGGATTTGTTCGTAATCAAGCTTATTGTTAAGTTGGGTTAATTACTGCCATATAACATATGAAATCGGAGCTCCGTTAAACCTATTTAGATCATTTCAGGAAAATTTCATTTAAAAATACTTAAACCATGAGGCTATTCTGAAATTTTTCAACTCGAATCTCTTTGGAACGCTTTAATTCCAATATCTTTCTCGGAAATTCAGCGACGATGGTGAAATACGACTTGGCAACGATGATCTAGTGCCGGGATGTGTGTTCCGTGACGGGTGAGTCCATGAGGAAATGTGTGAGATCCCAAAATAATGTACCTGATGGGTTGAATATATTAGCTCGGAGATATGGGCTTTCAATTAGGTTTACTGGCCACAAGTCGGTGGCATAGAGATGTCTAAATTAACTTCGAAATAGAGATGAAGACGCAGAATTAAAATAACCAGGAAAAATGTTAGTGATTTGTATTTGAGAATTTTGAATGTAGGCTAAGAATATGTATAACTGCACGACAATAATAATAACCAACGAAGGATATTAATAAAAAAGAATGAAATTTGATTCAAGAAGGGGTGAATAATGGACAAAGGTAGAAGAAAGGGACTGGCTTTTGTTTGTGAAATAGGGGAAGGAAGGGAGGAACTGGGATTAAACCCTGAGCATTCGGGGCATTTTGGCGAAGCCATCGCATTTAAACTTTGATAAGGATATCGAACACTACTTTTATGTTAACCTTTGCCCAGGATCATATCGCTTCTTGACACGCACAATATCGTATCGTATTGACGCGGAGGAAGTTGAATAGTCAAGTGCATTTTCGTAGCACTTCATACAAATTAAAAACAACATGAGTAATTGAAGTTAGAAATAATAGTGAGCAGTTTTCATATCTAGCGCTAGCAATCATATGGCAAAATAAAGTTGATGAGCGTGAGAATAAACAAGGCCAATGATTAGGAAGAAAACTGGGTAATACAATAAGATGGTAAAATGACTAGGTAATTTATAATTAGATAAATATTAAGATATGCCAAACAAGAGAAGAGAATAGAAAAATACTAGACGGTGAATGACCAACCAAGATTTAAGATCAATCCTTGCGATTGGTATAACTGTTTCCCCAAGTCATACTAAATGTAGAATGAGCAATGCGAAGGTTAATAATATTTCGAGAGGTTGGCGAAGCTACTGATATAGCTTATGATTGGATTGCATATGATAGCCGCTGAACAGGCTTCCATCTCCGAAGTAAGGCCGCACATCAGGAAGGATATCAATACGGTAAAGCCTCCTCTCTGATAGAATTGGACCAATTTCCATGAAATTGTGCTTCCGCCTCAGGAGGTAGTTACAACTGAGTAAAGGCAACGTTTTCTTGTTCATGATGAACTCGTGCTGTGAGCTGCCTTATGCCCCGTTGGGATTTTTCTGATGCCTAGAATCAGAGCTACGGATGCAAAGCGGAAGGAACTAAATATTCCAGTGATATAAGATACTTGCTTTGCAAAGAAAGAAGTGTACCATGATTCTGTTTGATACGCTGGCGGTAAAATTGTCTCAATTAGACCTCATTCCTTGACTCCAACTATTCGATGGAGTATTCGAAAAGGCATGAATTCGACACAAAAATACGATAAAGTTACCTACGAAGCAATTATTTCTTAACGGAAGTTATAATACGATTGATGTCACATTGAAATACTATTCTTGATAACCTGAGTTTCAGGCTTCAGCATTTTGCATTAATTAAGCTGGGGAATATACTCGAATTCTTAAGATCTGATCACCATTATATCACATGATATTAACACAAACAAACATCATTTTAGAGGCTTTGGTAACCGGGTCAGTAACGCGCTGGCATGGAAACTTAAAGGCCACGGTTTCGAATCCCGCTCTAGGCATGGAGGTTGTGTTTCTTCTAGGAATAAGAATAAGATTAGATCGATATAAGCTTAGCCGTTGGAGCATATAAAACCTAAGATTACTACTACCCGAGATCATTATTAATCAATTGCCGACCTAAATACTGGATGCGGTAATTAGGTCGGTAGTGCGCTTCGCCGGCTTGACCACCCAAAGGTAATTGGTCGATTGGAATGGGTTAAATGTGAATTTGTAATTGTATAACTTATTAAATGGTTTGAAATGGGTTTGGATCCTACCACATGAGTGTTGCGTTTGCATTGGCATTAGCATTAAGGTTAAATTAAGATAGACTGTGCAATATAGCCTTAGCAGATGGAGAGACTTAAAACCTAATTCTAAAACTGTTATGTCCTAGTTAATTCAGTTTTGGGCGATTTAGGACGAAGAGGATTAAGTGGGTCTCCGATCATTATTGGATACCGTTCAAAGATCATAAGCGTGCACAAGAGAGTCACAAAAATTCCTTTGTCTCGATTGAGAAAAACCAGCATTGAAATAAGTATGGCACAAATATACGTGACAATGGAGGGCGAAAAAGTGTTCTGGAAGAGCCCGGAGTGAGAGAGTCGACCGCGACGAGTGGTCTAATTAGATTGTGTCGGAAGTGGTTTAGGAAAGTAGCGAGGACGGCGCGGGGGAGATTTTTAGAAGGCAAGAAGACCTGACGGAGGAGGAAGGACGGGTGGGAAGGAAGGGTTGGAGGACTCAGGACGGCTGTAGGAGGGCGGGAATTCACGGAAAGTCTAAATAGGGGATCGGAGGCGGAGGAGACCTCCGTTTTATTAGAACCGTATGAGTGATGGCCCCGCCTAATACGATGCCATTCTGTCAGTTATCTCTCAAAGAGCTGAGTGACAAACGAAATTGCGAACCTGTGTCGGGGGAGCCGAGCTTCCTTCCCCGTGATTTATCGCGCAGGGACTCAATAGGAGCCGAAAGGGAAGCGGGCTCAGACTTATATCGTCGTTTCTAAGGGCAGTGGGAAGGGAGGAAGGCAGGTTTGCATCGACGCTACGAGTACTCTTCGAGGAAGGAATTCTTTCACAACGTTATCCGCTGGGAAGCTCGATGAATAAAGTGAGAACATGGAAACGGCGATATTTAATGCAAATGCCACACTCAAGTGTCGTAAACTTCACGATAAAATTACGTGCAAAAAAAGGAACTCTATCGAAGCTGTACTCAATCAGGAACAAAGATATTTTTTCCTTAAATAGCATGAGTATATCAGTCATTTTCAGGATGTGCCTGATAAAAACAACTCTTACGATATACCCTAAGAATTTATTAATAACCACTAATATTTCCTGGGACTTTTGTGTAGTAATTCGAATTTTAGGATAGGAAAAAAGCATCGAGAGTTCAACACAAACGATGAAAAATAACAAAGGGTCTAAACCTTGCTTGGTCAGTGTTCCGGCATGTAAATGAAAAGGGAGTTCCAATATATGCTGTTAATGTTTTGGCAATGTGTCCAAGTTTGTAGTGTAAGTTTGAGGTTCTCCGCCTTCTTAGAGTATATCGTTCCGTCTAACCTAGCCTTGAGTCGAAAACAATCTCGACACCCATACCAGAGGAGGTTTTAATCATTTTAAAGCTGCCTTGAACTTTGGCGTTAGCAAAGCGTATTGTAGGTGCCTAAATATCAATTAAATGAAGTGCATGATTGGCAGCCCGGAAGAACAGAGCATTCATGACGTTGTCCTCAGTGTGTGATGTAGTGCGGCGTTGCGTGAGAATGTTCGTTTCCTGGAAATTTACCCGTGGAAAGAGTTGACTCGAGTGAGACGATGATGCTTTTATACCTGCGTCCCAGCTATCGGGTGAAAACAACATACGCTTCCCGCTCTTTAAAAGTGAACTGCTAGCCACTGTCCCCAAGCATCGTGGGACCAGGTCTCTATCCCCAAAATGATAATTTGTGAGTGATGGTAGCATTTGATATATTTCTGACTGCTTATGTTGCAATTTGAAACTGAAGTTATGAAATTTAATATTAATATCGACCTTTGCCAATAAAAATTCGTGATGAGGTTACGATATAGACAGAGATAACACTTCAGTGTGTAAATACCCCAGTAACTGGTAATAGTATACAAGTTTTGGCTGCACCACATCTCGTATATATATTAGCACATCAGAAGGGGTGATCATAAAGAATATTTAATGGATTTAAGAAAAGATAAAATTAGTTTTTTTTAAAAGTTCACGCAGCACCTAGAGAAACATGCATAATCCTTAACAGGAGGCATTAGGAATTATTAGTGGTGGTATTACATAACTGTGAGCATTAGAAAAACTGACTAGGAAAACAATCAAATGTGATCATAGATCGACTGCACGGTACGGATGGTTAAAAAAACATCAGGAATAGGATATACGTAGGAACTATCGCCGCTTGTGGACCTGTCCTTGCCGCACTCCTCCGAAAGTAAAAATGCAGTCCGAAAAGGGAAACGAAGAAAGAGAGAGTGAAAGGCGGTGAAGGGGTCAGAGCGCAAGGCGACAGAGTCCGCTCCCGCGGCTGGAAAAGCGCGGCGTCCAGCAAACATGGCCGCATAGCGGAGGGACCGGCACGTTAATAATGAAGGAGGGTAAAGAGAGAGGGTGGGTGGAAGGAAGAGAGAGAGGGACGGGAGGAAGAAGAATGGAGGCTGAAAGAGAACCAAAAGGGAAAGGGACAAGATAGAAAATGAATTTAGCTCGCCCTGTGAGCCGGAGACTGAAAAGAGCAAATACACCCATTTGGAGCCGGGTAACTACGACGAAAATATCACCAGAGCCGAACGTGTGAAACACAAAATATAATCATGATTCAAACCTGCAACTATTTTTTTTATTACCGTGCTAGCATCTCCTTAACATATCTAATATTTTAGCAATCATATTTACTTCGTAGGATTGGTTATTAGACGTTAAAGAAATCGTATTTCCGTTGTTTCAGGCGTGACTTTATGGAATTTGCATAGCATATTGAATGAGAAGCAATAACTTTGTAATTCCATATGTATTTATGGGAAACGACCTAGGTTTTGACGTAGCACGTTATCATCAGGTACAAATATCACAGAATATATATATATATTTTCTGAGTGCTCTGTGATATTTTGTACCTGATGATGACGTGCTACGTCGAAGCCGGTCGTTTCCAATAAATACATGTGGAATTACAAAGTTACTACTTCTCATTCAATAAATCGTATTTCATTAAGTGTTATCGTTTTACACTCCAGTCGAACCACAGTGCTTCAGCTCCGTGCTTCAAATCACAACCTCTTATCTCAATTTTGTGTGTACTAAAAGTGGTGATATTGACTCCCTCAAAATGCCGATAACAATAATTGTTCTGGAAAACACGAACATGAGGGCACAAACACCCACATCTATAGCTGAATTCTGTGTTTGTTTACAGAGACGATAAAGAGCTAGATATAATTCCGGATGCAATGCAGGTTGAGGGATAAAACATGTGCGTGGTTTGGTTTCGGAAATTTTTCCTTTCCAAAGTCGAAAGAGCGGAGACGAAGTTTTTTCACGTTAAAAAATAATGTAGTGTCCACTTCTACGCGAGGCATGGGATAGGCTGATGTGGGGGAGGGGTGGGGGGTGTTGACGGAAAGAGGCTTGGAGGATTTCGAAAGGAGGAAAAAAAATCGGGTTGCTCGGTCGGATTTCAGTATTTTTTTCTGGTACGGTGGGGCGCAAAGAAAATAAACGGATGAGGGAAAAATCTGCGCAGCGCCGGGAAATCGAGAGCTGCTATTCGTTTTCAATCGAATATCACTGCTCAGCGTAACTAGCGGGATTTCGCGATGAAAATCAACGACAGGTGCCAAAGAGTGCATATTCGTGGTGGATTTCGATTTTCCAGATCGCTTAAAAACGGAAAGATGGATTAACACATAGCGCTATGAAAGTGATGATCTGCGTTTTCCAAAAACGTGCGTAAAAGTTCGTTGATTGCATAAATTTTCTTCTTTCAAAAATATTTTAATTTGAAAATTTTCCCAATCATTAAGACAGCGGGCCAGGATTATTCTGACAAAATGTTTCAATTAATTTCATAGATTAAATACATTTAATGGAAAATAAATTATTTTTCAGAAGAAAATTTCTAAAACCATTAATCTAAAGCTTGGATTATTACGATTTGTTTTTAGTTCAATGGTACTAGACAAGAAATAAAATAAAAATGTGGGAAACTAATTATTATGACGTTATTTTACATTAGTAATTTTAAATTGATCAGCATCAGAGTTGGATAACAATGGCGTACTAAAACATGTATTGTAGCATTGAAATATTTCATTCATTTATTCACATTTGAAATCCGTATTGAACTAAATTATTGCGGTGTACGCCTTCGCCTTCTCGATCTCAATTCCTTACCGTTTCATTGGTCAACATCAAATGAAAATCAGCCTATTGTCGTCGTATTTCATCAGTTGATGCTTATTATCACGTAGAAATGAAAACGATGGTGTGAAGTTTTGCAACACACGTTTCATTTTCACGGGAAAATAGCAACTAAAAAGTTGTAGAACCTTAGAAATTACCGGAGAACATAGTCGAGGGAAACCATCTTTGGAAGGCAAGTAATTTCGGCGCCTGTTTTCCTTAGGAGCTCCCAGCCGGATGGCGTCCAAGTTTGTTTGGCAGGAGGAGCATCCAAATTCCATGAAAAACGTTTGCGTTGGGACCAAGCATCATTCGGTTGGCATAAGACAAAGAAATAAACTACATAAATCATCAAACCTGCAGAATGGAAAAATGACAAACAAAAAAGAAACGAGCAATGGAATCAATCACAAATAATCCCCCACTCCGTTTTCTCAACCAAATGAAATCGAAATCGATTGGAAGACGTGATTCATCACCGACGTCGGGTAAGTCGACCTAGTTTATAGAGCTCTTGGAATACTAGCCTTAATTAAGGGTCGGAATTTAAGATAAGCTCTGCCATTGCGGGAATAGGTACCCGAGTCCTCGGGATCTATGGAGAATACTATAGCCACAAAACCATCCATCCATTCCCTCCAATATATAAGGTGACTGTGAAAGGTTAGGTGAAAGTCTGTCATGTTACCTGTGCAGTTAGAGCACCTTAAGCCCTAAACATACAACTACAGCTTGCGAGAGACCTTAGAATTAAATCCATCGTAGCGGTAGTAATTATTTTGGGGACAGTACCCGGCAGCTAAGGTTCTAAGCGCCTTTTAAGGCTTTTAGCACTGTAAAAAGTTGATCTGATTTTCAGTGCGATCTGAATTTAAGCGCTGTCTGATTTTAAGGTAGTGGTCTGAATTTAAAACTCATGATGCGTGAAAATCAGACACACCTCCGTCTTATTTTAAGACCATAACCACTGCATGTTGAAAATAAGATGGTTGTTATCTGAAATTCAGATCACCCGGGCTGAAAATAAGCACGCCTTGGTTGGCTCCACAATTGGAGCTAACCAGCCAATAGCAGAGACGGATGGGCGGAGCGTAACCAGGGAGCAGGATAAACAAAACGCAGTGTTTTTCATTCAACCTCAGGGAGCAGGATGTCAACAAGAAAAGAAATACGAAGCGTAAGGAAGTAAAATTCGAAGTCTAGTCAAATTTCATTGTAAGTAGGTGAAATAAGTTTCGTGCGATGAATTAATGGTGTGAGAATGTGGCAATGATACTTAGTTTATTTGCAGAAGGGAGCCAGTTGTGTCTGAGTGACGTATCCTTAGAGTAAACTTCCTTATTTTGTCTACGCGGCAGGGTTGTAAGAACTAAAAAATAGTCGCCCTCATCAAGTGACAGTTCCTGCTTCGGTTTGAAGATACTAGCACGTATCTGTGGTATCGAAGACTTTGTATGGATTACTTTGTTTCCAATAAAAGTACACATTTTCATATTATCTTTGAAGTTATTGTCCATGTGTTCCCATTTCAGTCCTGGAATCTTTTTCAATGGAAATGCTATGACTTACGTTTGCTCTATTGAAGAATTTAGTCAGTGAAACAGTATCATCGAATAAAAATAGGTAAAAATTTTGGTTTGTGTTCGTGTGAAGTATTTAAATATCTAGTATTTATAATTAGACATCGCATAAAAGTAGGCTTTGATTTCAATAGCAACCCGCATTGTTCGGGATGGAAAGTCAGTACTCTAGCAAACACACTGTTTTGATTCTCGTCCAGGCACGAATTAACTGTCTTTGCGCTAATTACCGTTTTTGCAGAGGAAACGATCAAGGAGAAGAAGGTAGAACCACTTAGGTACCTCGGTATGTTTTCGCTTTGCATGCACATTACGTTGGAAGTACCGCTGAAGAAGAATGCGTTTGGACATGCCCCCTTTGCTGCCTAAAAGGCGTCCCCGCATGAAGAAACGCGAGGGGATGGAGTTATGTATGGGAAGCGGCGTAGAATCCTTACCATCCCCGGCGCCACATTGCTGGACTGGACGGATGGTGAGGGAAAATGGTTGGGACGTCGAGGGAGGGAAGAATGGGGTCGCTTGAAGGATACGGTTGGAAAAGGGTGGGTCTTAGAAATTCGCTTAGAAATTGGAAGAAGGATGGGGAGAGGGAAAGGAAGACAGAAGGGGAAGAGCGAGAAGTGTCCGTGGGAAATTCGGTGGAGGCTGAAGACTTGGGGGGAAGCAGGGGGCGGGATGGTTGGAGACTGAATGTGAGCCGGGCGGGTGGACTGAGTCAAAGGAGAGAGATGTTGACGTGAGCGAGGGAGAGGGTTCCGGGACTGATCCCCTGTCGAGGGTTCAGGGGCTCGGCTACCTTGACGGACGGGAATGAATGGCTTAATGTTTTCGTTGTCTCAATGGTGGGACATTTTGGGATTGAGGATGTTTGTAGGAGACCAAGAATGGACGCAGAAATACAACAATTTATCGATATGTGGTACAGAAAGTCTATAGTAAAAAGTTCTTTCTTATATCAACAAGTGCATCAAACGCCAAAACTAAATAAAAAACGGGTTTCACTCAGTGTTGAACATTTTTAAAACCTAATATAGGCAAGAATGAAGCAGGGTTTTATCTTGAGTATGAAATAAGTTCGTAATATTAGGATAGAAGCGATAGAACTCGCCAACTCAGATTACCTCGCAACCGCATCGTTGGACATTGAAGAAAAATACAACTTCTTAATTCCACATTAAACTATTATTTATATAGTAGAGAAAGAGTAGTAGATAAGGATTACTACTGGAGAGTAGTAATACAAGAGAATTAGACGCTCACCAAAAGATTTCCGCGATAGTTTCGAAGCATGCCTAAATTAACAATTTCAAATAGCTCGTCATTATTGATTTAAACCTATTTTAAATTTTAACTACTAAGTAAAAAAATAAAACTAACGTATTTGAAATTCCATTAAATAGGAGAAAATTTGTAGCTATTGCTGTATTGCATGCCGTTAGGGTGGTTAGGAACCTTTCGGAAAGGTATGAATGTCAGTTGCGTTCAGAGAGTGTGGGGCTCAAGAGTATTGAATTGAAAGTGACCTTGATGTTTTAATTTTCTGATGCCTTAAAAATGTAAAATAACACGCTATTTCCATTTCATCTACATCTACATAATACCCTGCAAGCCACCACAAGGGTGTGTGGCAGGAGTTAAATTGTATATTTTTTCTCGTTTAATTCTATGGTAAAAATTTTGCCACTCAGCTCAGCTCTCAGATACTATTGCTGAAGCCATACCCACTGAAGCAGTTTCAAGGAACAAATTCTACACTAAGATACGGAAATTAGCACATTCTAAAAACTCGAATTATGAAGACGGTTTTAAATGCTATTCCATAAAAAAATCTGAACGCTTCAACCAACCGGGAAAACGTTCGGGGGAGGATGGAGAGGATCCTCGAATAGGGGCTTAAAATCATGGAAATGGTCCCTGCGGGAATCTGAAAACCTTATGAGAATCCGAGAAAGGGTTAGGGCAACGTTCTTCGGTGATGAAGGGTTGAATAGGGGAGGGATAAGGTTGCGGGAACCATGGGAATCGCGAGAACATGGCTGCTAGAGGGCTTGGCAATAGTTCACGTATCGATTTTCCTTCTCCTCTTCCCCTCCTTTCCCCCTTTCTCGTGTACCAATATTTCCGTTCCAACTGCTTCAGTTTTTTTTGCCCGAATAAAAGCGAGAAAAATAAAATACAAATATTTCCCTCCTAGCTTCTCTCCCGCAACCAAAACACTCCGAGGACTCCCGTCCCTCTTCACCGAAAATGAAAACCACTTTCGTTCCCTTAACTCCCACCGCACACTCCTTCTTACCTGCCCGGGAAAAAGACTCCCCCCATTTCTCCCTCACTTGGCCCGGGAGTGAGAGCGCTGGTGCTTTCGTCCCCATTCGCTTCCAGTTCGAGGAGGTCTCCCGTTGGAGTGGGACGGGGGCGTAAGGTAGGGAAGGAGGAATGGGGGTGGGGGTTGGATGGAGGGGTGGAAAGGACCCTGAGAGAGGGCGCTGCGTCTCGAGGAGGAGGCGAGCAATGGAATCGTGGCAGTCTCATCATATTTCACCGCCGCCTTCGCCTCACCTCCACCGAACCCCGTGTCGTGAGAAACGGCCTCCCCTCGCACGCTTTATTTTATTTGCATCTCTCGAGCCCGTTACCCCGAAACCCGGAGACCTCTTCTCCACCGCATTTACGTCTCGGTGGAGGGCGCAAACAGGAACCGGAAACCGAACAGGAGAGCGGGTGAAATTGCCGCTCGCTTCTCACCGAGGAGCGAATCTCACTCTCTTGCCTCCATGATTCATTAGCTTGCAGACTTTAAAGCCTTTAACTTTTATAATCAAGAGTGATCTATCAATTATAGTACGTTAACATGCTAATGACTGACTCTTAAATCCTTTAGGAACTAATGTTATTGCAGCGAGGAATGTTGCCGGCGGAGACCTGATCTTATATACTTGTCTTCGCATTTTCAATCATCTTAATTTCCTGAAGATGCGACCTGCAATGACAGTGATAGCACGACCGCTGACAAAGTGAATTATGCAGTTTCTCCCGAAAACTGTTAATGGCAACTTTTGTTTAATTGTATTTACACAGAAAAATATTTCACAAGATGCTTTGTTTTGGCTCAGTTGGATGCTTGGTTTTGGTTTTGTACCATTCTGCTCAAAAATAGCTTATTCACTTCCATCCTCTTCACCGTTCACTTGATACCCTCCCCTCTACCTTTATAGCAACAGCAATCTTATCCCCTCCTCTGTCTATTAAATCTGCCTTCTAATAACCTTCATCAACTTCTCTTATTCAGCTAATATACCCAGAATTAACTCGCTTGCATTCTTTTCCATTTTTCTTATCTCCTAAAGATTCTCCACAGCTCCAAGTCTAAAAATGTTCAACCTATTTTCATCTTCATTTTCAAATGATCAAGCATTGTCACATTCAAATACCTAGCACCCAAGTCAACGTACCACCAGTAAGTACTCTTGAACTAGTAGTTATCTCTTTCGCTATAGCGCTTTTCCTATGCTATCGCAGGTACTTATCTCTTTTTTCTCCAAGATATTACCCACGTAACAGACTTGTCACATCTGCTCCAACGTCCTCATTCATTGATACATACCCTTCGCATATTTATATGTATAGCTAACGTGAATAAAAGGTGTAGGTTGGAAAAAATAATTCCATAAATTATATAAAACCATACATGGCACATTGCAGCTATGGCTGTTTTAAACATTCAGACTTGCTTCTCAGTGTAGTGTAATAGGAAAAATAATAAATCGGTTTGTATGTTTTCTCAAAAAGATAATCAGCCGAAACTTGAATATTAATGTTAAATTGTTAAACATATGGTAAGTTTGTTTAGTGAGCTTTCAGTTGATTGTGTTGGACGCATTATTAGGTAAATTATGAATACTTTACGCTACAATAGATGTATCGGGGATGAAAAATAAGAGTTCTTTCCTGCAAGCAACTTTTCAGAGGAAAAGGAAATGATATTAACGCCATTTGCTGTTTCCATCACTCATGAGCCTGCCTTTTATTAATCAATTAGATGCAGTTTTTTCCATTTACGAATCAATGTACGAAAAGGGACATATCTGTAAAGTTTGTCTCTGGTTGATATGTATTGTATTTATATGATTTATTACAACCCTACGGGAAATGAACGGCAAAGGCATTATTTATGGGAAGTAATCGCCAGCAAAACATTTGCTCATTCAAGCATTATCCTAAAATACTTTTTTAATCTTTCTCATCTCAAGGTTGAGATACTAGAGTTCACGCTTAGGGGTGATCAAGTTTCTCCCTCATTTCCCCCGATCACCAATTTTTTCAGGACTGCTATCAGAATTTTAACATACATTGTAAACAAATGATTAATTTAAGTCCAAATGTCACAAGGTTTCATTTGTTAGAAATGAACTTATATGCTTAAATAATCAGTATCGTATCAGCTTATGTATGCGAAATATAGTAGACAGTGTCATCGACTGAACATGTTAAGGAAATAACTTTGTACAATTCGACAAAATGATTTATTATTCCGATCGATTTCGACATCTGAGCGTCATTGTCAAGGTACATGAATCTGGCACAGTTCGAGGTCTTTATATACACTAAGGAGAGGAGGTGGGGTGAGTGCTAAAGCCTACACGGGTGGAGGGTGGGAGTTGGGTTTTGGTATTGGGACTGGATTGGGCCGTTTGCAGGAGGGAAGGGAGGGGTTGGGATTGTTGACTGGTGGTGGTGAATGTGGAGTCCGGGTGTTGTGGTCTTTTAGGTTAGGTTTTAGCAAAGTTGAACACTTTGAAAGCAGCTGTGAACATTTGAATTCCGTTATGTCATTTAACATATGAAAATTTGGTAGCATTTTGTGCCTCAAAATTTCCAATTTTTCAAGAGTATCTAGTTTCCAACTTTTGTCATGTACATGTGACACTTCTAGGTTAAAATCACTGTTATGACCCGTTTCTATAAGGTGTTTAGCAAAGAAGGATTTACAATCATTATATTTTAAACATCGCTTGTGTTCGTTGATCCTTGTTTCGTCATCGACGGTCAAACCAGAAACCAGTGACTCAAATTTACATATCTGGCAGTAGGTAAAAAAAATACTTGATGAAAAAAATAAAACAAATATTAATATCTCCTACGCACAAGAGTAAGGCACAAGGATATTTTTTATTATGCGCTCATTGGTTTACGGCTGAATGTAGAGTTAGAATTCCGGAGCGAAGTTCATTAAAAATCAACTTGTGTCCCAGTTACTGAGACTTCAACCTCGGGGGAGCCTAGATCGTTATGCCCGCAGAGAATTATCCCGTAAGCAGAACAGGAGAGCTTAATAATCCTCATGGCGAGCACACAACTTCACTCAGGCTAAAAAAAACTGGCGAATGGTATAGGCCTACTCTAATTTATTAACAACAAACTTTAGGCATAGACGTCGAGAAAAAAGTTGGAAGTTTCCATCGTTTGTCTAACTTAAGTGAGAGACTCTAATTGGGGAATAAAGACCGCGTCAGTTTCTTCAATAATCCACACGCCCCCGCAACTACCGTAATTGAAGCTTAGATAAGCCGATAGCGGCGGTCTTCAAGGAATGAAATCCTCATGCGATCGCGCGAGGAATATTCCCGTGCGCGAAATAAACGAACCATCTCCTAAGTTTATACAACACTTAAGACTGCCGGAATCATTTCCCAAGAAGGGCAAATTACCTGTTTCGGTGAACAGAAAATATTTCACCGAAATTTCAAGTAGCGATTTTTTTTTCCTCTCTCCCGGACCGACTTGAGCTTCTACTTACATTAGGCACGTGTGTGGTGAGTGAAGTCAACTTAAAGGAGAGACTAAGGGGAAGACTATAAAGATGACGAGTGAATGAAGAGAGATTTAGAAAACCAGGTTGAAAGAAAGAAGCAAGATAAAGTTCGCGGGTGAACTTTCTGGGATTTGAAATAAATACGATAGAAAATTATAATATGGAAGCTTGAGCTTAGGTGCCTACTCTATATATAAATCACACCGTGGGCGGTCATAATGCGCAGCGAAAGTTTGAACTCCACCGACACTCCGATTCAATTAAGAATTGAGACCTATCCTCTTCGGTAAACACCTAATTATTTCGAATTTGTGTGTTGGCCTTTAAAAGAATGAAAACTTGTCTGCTTTCTGAGATTGCCATACAAACTCTTACTCATTATTGCTTGTCGAATTTAAAACTTATATTTGAACAATATCATTGTATTCTATCAATGCGAACATATGGATACAGGCTGAATAATTAAAAAACGATTATCTGATCCATGGTATGAATTCTATTACCTATTGGTGATGAATATATTCAATTTGAGAAAATGAAAAAAGTTATAGTACAAGCTGTCTTTGAAATGATAGAATTTTTATCATTTTTCATTAAGTTTAGAAATTTAAATCTGCATATGGGTATCCTTTCTTACATATGGGCATGTGATAATTAAGAGTCAGATATCTTGACTCTAAAAATGCACGTGTGCATGCAATTTTGAAGATCAATACGAAGGAAAAGACAGGTGAAATTGACGCCAGTACGTCAGATGTGCTCACGCATGCCCTGCGTTTCTCACTCGTAAGTTTTCGTCGAGATCACTAAATCGCTGTTATCAGCATAGAGTTAGGTTTATATAATCCTTCATATTAGGAACTAGAAACCATCGTATTTCAGATTCATTATTTTTCAATTTCCCATTATGCGTAATTCGGATGAGAATTACCTTATCGCTATAAAAAGTAAATTGCCTCATATTGCTGACATCTATTGTCTATGCCAATAGCAAAGTAGAGGTGAAACACTCGACGAAACGGAGCTACCCCAATAACAATGCGAAAAAAGAAGAGAGGAGTGTGATGGCATGACCTCTTTTCACGACGTATATCCTTCGCAAAATACCTCGATTTTATTCACATTGAGGCTGTTGAAATCATAGGTGAAGCCACTGCTGTTATTTGCACAATTCTTCCAAGGCCGGCCGTTTAATAAACACTCCCCGAACTGTTTTCCATGCGAGCGGGGATGAAAAATAAGTCACCGGAAGGAGGAGATCATTTTTATTCATTGTTTTTTTCCGCCTCGGATTTACGATCGGGTGAGTGGTGAAGATCCCCTCCTTCCGCGCTCCGCTTGCGTGTGGATTTCCATATTCGGGCACCCATTCGCCGAAAAACAGTTTGCCCAAACCCTCCTCCCCCACGCCCCAGCGACGTCGGATGAGAGGCGCGAGGTAAACACACGCTCCCGAACGTCTCAAATATTTCTCTCTTCCTTCGAAACCCCGCCTCCACGAGAAAGAATCTCTTCCTGTAACCCCTGCCGCCTTCTCCCCACTGTCCGCCCCCCCCCCACCACCCTCCCCTACCCCCAACTCCTTCCTACGCTCAGCTGCTCCGTGCTCAAAACCCGTCCCTCCCCTGAAGCCAGCATCCCGGATCTACGAGGATTTGAACATCGGGACGGCAGCAAAAAATTTCTCCTTTTATTGCTCCACGGTAATGAACCTACTTACCTGCACCCACGTTCCACATTCAAGGATGTCGTTTCCGGGGAACGAAAATAGAGAATCCAAAGCAATAATATAAGGGTCGCCATACACACGACTACTTCACGTCCAAACCGATATTTTTGCTGCCTTACCTGACGGAAGCTAATTTTCTGATATCGTACCAGCTAAACATTTGAGCACAGTTGGATTAATTTTTTTGAAACGTCGAAAGCTCCTGAGATAAAAGACTTGTATGTTTACGTTTCTATAACAACGAATTTCGTTCTTATTTTTCCCGTTCCTTGGCATTCGATAAACTTTGATTTGTAATATGACGAAGCAGCCAACATTCAATCATTACTATATTTCCTAAGAATCTTTCTCCAACTTCACATTTAATTTTATTTCCACCTAATCACAGATTGATTACCTCCATTTTTTCCGTGGTTTCATCGCCCTCGTGTAACCTAGGAAATGCTCTTAAATGCGCGTGTGTGTGAATGAATGGTCATTTTAATGACAATAAAATGCTCCTAGAGGTCTAAATAAAAAATATGTGTATTTATGTAGGTACCTCAGGGTATCAAGCAAAGTTTCTGTGCATTTTCTGTAGCAACGGAATAGTTGGGATGAAAGAAGTACAGGAGTATTTTTTTTCTATATGTGAAAGCCTCTAGCTTCTGCACGCGACCTTATTCCAACAGAGAAAATAGATGTAAAAAGGATGGAACAAAACATGAATTCCACATCCACGTAAACCGCTTCGCAACCATTTCCCCATTCTTTTTATCCGAGCACAATTTTTCTCAATGGAAAAAGGGAAACTCTTCACGCTTCCATTTCCATCTTTCTCTTTCAAAATAGTTCCTTCTCTCCGTCTTGTTTCCGACCGCCACGATGGGCACGTATCCATATCTACTTAACGTCGAAGCCTCTCTTTTTTTTCTGACACTCGCTTTCCCCTTTGTTGTAATTTGTAGGCTGAGATTAAATGCGAATGAAGGAAAAGGGTAAAATATCAGTAAATTAGCCATATAGTGTGATTAACGAGATCTTTGGTAACCATGTCTCATAATAAACTCACTTGGGGAGAAGACTAGAACCAAGAGACTTTTCTTGCCTGGAAAAATTACTTTCCAGAGAACCATAAATTAACCCATTATTTAATATTGATTTTTTCGCTAGTTTGATTTTTGGTGATCAATTTCGGCTTATATAGGAATTTAGACTTAAGTTCTGCGCATTAGAACCGTGAAGTTCAGTGCAAACTTTTGCATCCCTGGAGATAACGTTAAGTAACGTACTCGAACTACTTATACAAACACAAAAAACACTAATATTTCTTTATCTAAAAGTCCCATTGAATTGTAAGTACTGTAAAAATTAAGATCATTATTACACACTATACCATTTCAGGTGTAACCTTGTGGATTCGATTCATTATGGAATATAAATACTTTTTCATTCCACATAAAAACATAATACTTTGTCATTTTTGCGTGAAATTACATAAGCATTTACATTTAGTGCGATTATAACAAAATATTTTTGAAAACAACTACTAAACCATCTCGCTTTCGTACTGTTTTTAGTTTCAAAAAGGACCAAATTATTCTGCCCCGAATTTATTTTTACTTGCAAGGTATCCCAATCTGAACAGTCCCGACGCTCACAACGCCTGTATTTGAACTACGGAGCATTGAAATTTTGAGAATGCATAAGGCTGCCCTTGAGGCTACTTAATAATTACAAAGCCTGACTTATAAGTGCGGATATCCCTAAGCTTTTAGGCAAATACGGCCTCGGGAGAAGGAGGAAAACTCGGGAGAGGTCTTCTTTAGCATAATTCCTCCCAAATCCCCTCTTCCCATTTGGGATTTCTTCTTTGCCAATTCCTCTCTTTTTTCCCTCTCTCCATCATCATCCTTTTCTCGGAATTTCCGGCCCTATCTCCCTTTATCTCGCTTCCATCCTTGCATTCAAGGCCTCTACGCTTTTTTTCGACCCCCATCTCCAGCGCGCTCTTCTGGCCCGCTTCTCTTTTTCGATGGTCTCTAAAAGGAAGGAGAGAGAGAGAAAGAACTCCAATTCACGGGGCATTATTTCTTTCTTTCATCTCAGGGCTAGAGGTCACCGAAACAAATGGAGGAAGGAAGACAGAGAGGGAGTGAGAGAAAGTGGGGGAGTTTGGGTGAGCATTTCAAGTTTGTACTTCTGTCATTGTGTATCCGTGAGCCAAATTTATCGTTCGCCGTACTTGAATTCAAGAGCTCATTCCAAAGTAGAAAAACTCAGTATGCTCTGATTAAACTGACGACACCGAGCATAGAATTTATCAACACGGATTACCATTAGACGTACCTATACAAAGACAAACTGTTGGTGTAAGCTACGAGTTATTCCTCATGCTCAAACTAAGAGTACTTCTTAATGATTTCGCTTGAGTGAAATTTAAACTACTATAAGGTATACTAGGGTTTATCTAAGTCATTTGGGATTCTTTTTTTAGTAAATTTCAAGACTGCATGAATTCCACGGGTGGGATTAAAAATGCCACGCGTTACCGACCAGGCAACCGTGGCTGATGCCATTGACCTAAGTGAAGGAGATAAAAATTAAAGTCGACACGTCCCATTTAGAAGTCGGCCTTATACATTTTTTCAGCCTAAAGCTTCCAAAATTATTCAACTTCAGCGAAACTTTCCAACTTCGTAGAATTCGGCTTTAGATGCTCCAATTGCTCCCATTTGACCTCAATCTTAGCCAGTTGGCAAAAATAAGACTCATGCCTCCTGTGGGATTTGAACCCGCTATATTTGGTTGGCTAGGCTGACGGCTAAAATGATCGACGCGCATAAACTAATTTTCTCCATTGATTTTAGGCTGCGCTGTCAAATTCTGAAATATCCACCGCCTCTCAACGTTTCTCGCCTCCTTTTTCCTGTCGTTTTCTTTGGATCGTCTCTACCTCGGCGCCGTCGAACTCCTTCTAGACGACGGGAAGACGCGTGGGAACTAAAGTGAGCCACCCGTGGCATCCCTTCCGGAAAAAAGAGCCTCATCAGGCGACACTTTCCCGCCACCCCATCGAACACTCCCATGCAAACGCTCTCCCCCCTTCACGCTTCACCCCCGTTCTCCACTTTCCACCCTCGATCGGTTGGCGGAAGGCTTAGGGGCGCATTCCTTTCCGATACCCTCCCCTTCCCAAGAGTGGTGGAGTCCGCATCAGAGTGGCTGAAAACAGGAATGGGAAATCAAATACAGCTCGTCGTAAGACTCTCGCTATTTGTATTCCGATACCAGTCGGCATATTACGAGCCCCGGGGCGGGGATGTGAATCTTCCCTGAGCACTGTCGCCATTGTTATCCACAAAGCGAACCTTTCCTGAAGTGGACTGTTCGCAGGGACTCATCTTGCGAGTCGCCATACGTAACGTGACTGTGATTAAATGGCTAGGAAAAAAGTTAAAGATGCAGATTGCATTACATTATTCGTATCTACTCTAGGCCAGATTGTAGGTGATTAGGCTTCCCCAATTTGTTTCATGGTGTATTGGGTTTTGAATATTCCGACGGGAATATTAATGCAACTTTTTCTCAAAGCGGGAAAGAAAAAGTTATATCCGTGTGAAGTGAATTGAGCATGTAGGATTCCAGATTGAGTTGCGTCCACCCTTCTCCCATATTTGAAACTTTCATTCCTGTATAACTTAATACTTTCGGACGTGCTGAAACGCTCCTACCTAATAAAAAGCAAGCAAGTAGGACAAACGGAAACCTAGGTGGTGGTAAGAGAAAAATATACTGCACATTTCACAATCGAAAAGTATCACTATTCGTAAAAGAATTGCCGAGCCGTTGTAGAAGGACATCATGTGTACCTACTACCTTTGTGAAAAACATCCTAGTTTTTCCCAAAGGTAAAGTGTTACATTTTCATGCTCATTATGGAATTCTTCTGCAACATGACGCATAGCAAAATACTTTATTAGTGAGTGATGACCAGTTTGGATTTAATGCTGAAGTATAATGAAGGCAATTACAGAAATTTCGAATATGGTCGTGATATTTCTTCGTGCCTTGCATTTTTCGACAATGCATTTGATGGAGTAGATCGGACGGTGTTTATTAATGAGCTGAAGAATCTGGATCCAGAGATAAAAGGTTGTAATCTTCATAGAAAACACTACCTCGATCGAACTAGGAGCCACTGGATTAATAAGGGCGATAGGCTCATACGGTAGTGACGATGTGGTGCCCTTGACAATCATCGATATTTAACTACTTTGAAAAAAAATGTCTAACTGGCATGAAAGGGAATGTAAGTAAGAACAATAGAAATATGAAAGCTGACAATTATCAGCAGATCCTTCATGCCTACCACGTTGTTAAAAACTAAATTAAAGATCACGATTTTTGGTCGGTATAAATGACCAATCAAATAAGGAGAACAAATAATTTCACAAAAAATCAAGATCTTTGAATTAATTTGTTAAACAATTACAGTAATATTTATGGATGACCAACTGTTGGTTAGCCAGTCATGCATGGGACTGCAGATCTTGATGAATGAATCGGAAGCATGGTTTGAGCCGTTGGAGGTCTAGGAGGAATTCAACGTATACAAATAGTGAGATAATGCTCTTATAGCTTACAGATACACATGAATAAAATACCTCCAAAAGCTGTAAACTGTAATGGTAATTTCAATGTAACTGTAATGAGAGTATGTGAATTTTGGAGATATTTTGTTCACTTGTAAAGTCCAACCATTAAAACACACGAAGGTAATCGTATTCTCAAAAAAAGTAAAAAGGTTTGAATGAAAGTATATAATAGGGGAGGGCATACATTTAACCAAGTATAGCAGTACACTCATTTTCAGCGTAGTTAGTGTCAAAAATGGGTTTAGAAGAGGAGATAATATGCGAAATACTGACACACTCTGAATTAAGTAGGCACGAAATATTTAGCTAACGCTCTAATGTGTTACGTTTAGTAGCATGTTTCAGACTTTCGGCATTCTAAATTATAGGCCTATCTACCTTATCAGGAGCGGGAGAATATATGGTAGCGCAAGATAAGCTGAGTGGAATGGGAGATGGAAGAAGAAACGTAAAACGTGGTAGGGGACGAAAGGAAATTGGTCGGAATAATTCGGTGGGAGATACGACGGTGAATGGAGAACGCATTGATGGGCTGTGTGTTCTTGGGAAGAGTAATGATGGGAGAGTTATGAGTACGGGAGAAAGAAAAAGAAGGAGAATGGGAATTCCATATACCCTCGGGGTGTATGAAATACTAAAAGGGAGGCTTACAATATAGAGTACATGGAGGTTTGGGAGAAGCTTGGATGTGACCTACAATTGTAAATAATTGAGGTAATTAATTAGGAACTATTCAAAGGAGACAGGATTTTATACACTCTATGGTCACGTAACTTATACAATACACACTCTTTGCATATAAATGTAGTAGTTGGGAAAAGTTAAAAAAACTCTTTACCTAAAATTTTTGTAGCAAGTGATGCAAAATCTGCAGAATCTCGCGATCCATTTTCGTAGTGACTCGAATTATCTCTCTCCACCATTAAATATCAATGGCAGGTAAATGAAAAAATCTTCTAGTAATATCATGTTGTATTCAATGTACTCTACAATGCATTGTAATGGTGGCTATAAGTGACCACTAACGTTGGTAATATGAGCATCATTAGCAAAATACTGCTCCAACAAACATGGGGAAGTATGAATGCCTTGTGGTTGCAGACAAAAGATCTGCTTTTATAAAAAAATTGAGGCCTATACAATAACTTTGGGGAATAGGTAAAAATATACCTCCTGAATAATACCGTGGAGAGACTACATGTGAGATACATTTTATAAATGCGGGAATCGGTGTGCAAAAATATTAATGATTTTTTCCTTTGAACGAGTCCGATGCGTGAGATATATGAGGATACTTATCGTATAGAAAAGATTTAAGCTCTCATTACAGCAATTTTATAATTATGAAAAGTAATTTATTTCTGTCACGAGCCGAAAGAAAATGATTGGACTTTAGCATGAAATGAAAATCGTGGCTGAATAGGGACTATGACAAATTTTGCGATAGTTTAACGAAGGTCGATGAAAGAGGGATGATGGGAAAATGAAAATTTAAACTAATTTATCCCGAATGAAATTGGATTTTCAGAAAAAAAGTGATAACCTGGAGCATAAAAATTTTTGGGTCAAATTTGTGGAAGTAAAAACTGACATTTCATTCATTTGTGAAAAATTCTTTCTTAATTAGCTTCATTGGAAATCGATGGGTGTAATATGCTGAACCATGACGGGCACCTGAATTTTTTTTACTATCCAGCGAGCTTGAAATAATTTGACAGTTAACCACCCAGCTCAATCTGATCAATTACCGGTAAAATTTTGTTAGAATTGATTTAAATACGGTAATATAAAATATTTTTCACCAAAATATTATGATGTATCGGCGATGTTCGTAAAATATTGTATTGTTTCTTTAATATCACGAGGTATTAACAATTTAAGTTGGAGTTTGGGGAGTGGAGGAAGAGTTGAGAGATACGCAGCGTCGGTATTCGCCTATTGGCTTCCTCTTAACGCAAAGTGCCAATTGGCTAAACTTTTCCCCATCCCATCTGAAGAAAAATCATAGCTTGTGTGTGGTCATCAGCAGAGGAAATACCAATAGGAAAAAAGGAGCCACGTTAAGCTAATAATTATTATAAAAGTTAATTATTGTTTGTTCTATGGTGGGACATGGCGTGAGAGAAAAAAAAGTTCCTGGATCATTTTTTTTGTAAGTCTTTCTTCGTTGTCACTTCTGTCTGCCCTATTTATGGATCGTTGGTGGATGTTCGCTCGTTAATGATATTCGTTGCGTTATTGGTCTTGAATTCCATCAATTTTAATTTATTAAGTATATTTAATCTCGTGAACAACTTCCGAGTCTCGAGACTAACCCAATGAAGTTCATCCAATAGCCGAATCTCTATTTATGTTGGCTGGTAATAGATTTTTTCACGAAATAAGCTTCTATCTCTACTGTATTTTTCAGAAAAGAATCTTTATTAGTTTGATCCAAAATACTGATGGCGTGCTCTAAATGAGATCTTGTTAGAACGGAACAGCATATAAATTTTATGTTCTCATATTCGCACTAGGATTCAGCAGAGAGAAAAATCATCTGCCTAGATCTGGATTCAAACCCGGATTCCCAAATAGATTTTAGTCAATGATTTTGCCAGATTACATTACCGAGGTGACCTCCTCCCTTTTGAATATTGAGGGCACCAGGATCTAGCCCCGCAATAAGTGTATTAGTTTCCAATTCTGACACCTCATACGGGTCTTCTTACCAGAGATTTTTTACTCCGCTAAGGTTCATTGGTTCGCGGAATGGATGATAATTTTTTTATATCTAATTATTCAGTAATTCTTCAGTCTGCTTCCCAAAACGAAATCCCCTCGTATACGGAATATATCCGATTCAGTAACGCTTCATCCCGATGGTGATAAAAATCAGACGCAATGATAAGCAATCCTATAAATTTAATCAGTTTTTTTCACCTTCACCATCTTCAAGTTTAACTTGTGCTACAGAATTCCTTCCTTATGGCAGCATTTTCAGCCACGAACTTCGGTGAGTACTACTGTTGAGCTCTTCAGAAAGGAAAGCCTTGTAAGAGCTCGGAAAACAATCCAAATTAGCGAACTCATCAACATTGCGATAGTAAACATATTCGGCATTTTCCCCCAATCACGCTTCAAATTAATAACAACTTTTCGACGTTGGATAAACCCCACGAACACAATTTTAACAAGCCCTCGGTTGTTTTGCAACTACGTAAAACCATAAATAAAACATCTTTATAGCGTACTGAGGACCAAACGACTAATGTGATTTCGTGTCTAGCGGTTGAACACGAATCTCAGCTAAATTTGTCCCTTACTGCTTTCTTTCAGGGCCAAGATGTCTGAGGCATTCATGACGATCCCGTGCGGGCTGTTACTCTGGAGTTTGGAGGAGAACTGCTATGAATGCATAATGAAGTTACAGAGTGAGAACAAGGTACGACATTTCCTGCGATATAAACGACTCCTTTGTTTTCCCAACCCATCATATTTTTATGGTGCAATTAAATTTGCCATTTAGCCAAAGAAATTTCTTTAATGTCACCGACATCATCAAGTGATTTTTTTCCCCATATTTTTTTCTATGTAGATGCAGGGTAGAAGCCACAATTAAGGGAAGTGTTCCTATTCTCCTGGCCCAGTTTTTCGTCACCTTTTGAAGGTCATTAGTACAAAATCACATTTGTTAAAATAAGCTGCATCATGGGAGGGCTTGAAAGGAAACTCCCAGAAATGCCTAGTCCGTCATCTGAAACGTGCATGCATGGTAAAGTTTTCCCTGTCACGTCATGCATTCTTGTTTGTAGTGACCCAGAAACCGTAGTCAGGATCAAAATTAGTGCATTTATTGCGCAAGGTTTATCACGAGTAGATTAGGGAGGATTAATAAAAATAATTATAATGTCAAGGTATAAGCGCAAATAATTTTGACCAAATCCAAACGCGACTCCTCATGTAACCTTTATTTGTGCAAATGTCGATGCATGAAAGAAATGTAGCAATTAGAACATTGGAATTGAATGTTAGTCTATATTAAGATGTAACTATTTTCTACTTCAGTCCACTCAATTTAATTCCACTTATTTAATTGCGTAGTTGTATAAACAACTGCATAATCTAGAAATTGTTTGCTTTTAACTAACCCGGATGAACATACTATCCTAGTTGTGCTGATACTAAGCTGGTATATGATCTGCTCTTGCTATGCTTCGATTATTTCCGATGATTCGAAATATGGCAGACCTAAGTGCATACAGTGAGGGTGAAAATCATTCTCCCTAACTCACAAAAGGTCTTAATTCATCTCACAACACTGCATTTCTCTTCTTTTCAATTTTTAAATCACGCGTTTAACGCAAATTTATCTTCTTCAAGGGAATCTTAAGGGAAGAGAATATAATAAACTCCAAGGGAAGCTTCAACATGGCTTTTAGCATTTGTGGAATAAGCGTGAAGTTTTTCGCGAGACGAGTCATTCAATGCGTCTCCTCCCAAGGGAGGTACTCTTAGGCTAACGACTTTTACATAAAGCGAATACTAATTACAATACGGATAGGGTGAGGTGTCGAGAAATGGGATTATCACGAATGAGCATCTCACTTGAGCATGAGAAACAAAACGGAAGCATCAGTTTACCTAAATACTTGGGTTCAGTATCACCCAATTTAATGAGATTCACTTCCATATTTCCACGTATTGATTCCAAGTTTTAAGAAAAGAAGGGAAATGCATGATAACAAACTGAAAGAGAGGACTCGAAAAATCTTTCTCCCTCATTAAAAGGAGTAGAGGCGGATGTTAGGAAACGTAATAAGTATACAACGAGGCATTCCCATCCGTCATTCGTTCACATAACTTGATGACGATTGCGGGCGAGCAGGAACGACGAATAAGGCCTGGAGTGCGGATGTAGATGGGGAGTTTTGCCTATACATTATAGTCGATTCACTCTGGATTGAGTGCGCAGTAAGTATTTCGGATCCAACCAAGATATTTGATTTGAATGTTTAGCAGCAAATGCATTAGGAAAGTCGCAAGATACGTCGGTACTTCCGCTTTTTATACTCTCCTATGAGCATATAGGAGCTAGAAGTGCCACTCGAATATTGGAAGGAATTGATTGGGAGATTGGAGACTAACAGTTTGCACGCGGGTTAAAGTTACTGAGTATGTTCTCTTTCTCGAAGTAAGACGGAACTGATGGCTTTCCATCCCGAGGGTCTGATAAGTCTCCCTCAAGCAATCCAGGCGGCGAACGAGATTTATCATTGGGTTACTGGTACATGATTGAATACTGTGTTGAGAGCACTCCAACGTCAGTACTCAGTCAGATGGATAGAATAATAACAGTGGATCACTTGGTGCTTTTCGTTAAGAGTTTCCTGATATTCCTCCGCACATATGTTCCTGCCGGAGTTCAGCATTATTTCATATGACACCATCTTTTATATGGGGTTTGCTCCCGGTCACTGGTATGATAATTTGAAAACCCTTATCCGGCCATTCTATGCTTTTATAATGCCAATTTTCTACCAGCTCTTTTTGTACTCGAATATTCCTTGCTGGTTAAGTATAAAGTTTTTAGTGTATTCCAAATTACTCTCTCTGCTCAAATAATTTTTTCGTTCCCGTTATTAAAACCTCACCAATTGGCTTTACAACATTCTCTCCGTTCAAGTCAGCTGATGTTAAAATATTTTTTTCTGACTATGCATACTACCAAAGTTATTGATCATTTCCAATAAGAGTAAAACTAGCATCCAAGAGCAACGGAATGAATCCAATTTTGGTGCGATAATTTTCAAAATCAGTGTTACTACTAGAGGTTTGAAAAGTTCCAATCCATTATAATCGATATCCTCTCTATTCATCGGAGAGATTAGAGATACCCGAGCGAAAGCAACATATTAGGCAGATCTAAAGGAAGTGACTAAGCAAACATGAATTCTTATTAGGAGTGTTAGTATCACATATGGCCATTCAAGGATCGAATAAATCAAGTTATTCACGAGAATATGCAATGGCCCCATGTTTATTTGGATTCGTCTTCATCTCCGTGTATTGTAGGTCAAAAAAATTCCTAAAAAGGTGTGGCATAGTGATCCATTGATATTACGTAATGATCCATTGGCATTCCAGAGTGATCAATAGCTTCTCGATAGGCAGATGGCACTAAAATTTAAACCTTTTTTTTCGCCCTTTGCTTAAAGATTTTCCTATTTTTGCACACACTATTCCAAGACGCGATCCACCTCCGAGAAAAAGGTAATTTCCGCAGGAATGGAAGCTAAAAATGACATTTCAAGGGCAAGTACTTCACGGCAATGCACTTCTTCGCTGCGTTGCCAAACAACGGCAGGTGAGAGAGCCCGCTCAGGGACAAATTAACGAATCTTCTCTCGGCAAAGGTTAAGCCGTGTAACATTTTCGAGGCTCCCATGCAAATCTGCAAACATAAACAGGGTACGTAAGTAGACAAATGTCCAGCAACTGAGAAGAACCACGCACGTACAATAGAGCTCTGAAATATAAATCACGGGGAGGCGTTTTTCTCTTGTTTGCAGAGACGGCAGAGGGAACCGTGTCCCAATTCCACCCCGCCTTTCTGAATGAGCTATGCATATCTCCTTGGAAGGAAGCTGAAGTTAACCAAGAGCCACTTTAGAATGCATGCCTGGATTAGACGCCAAGGCTTCCCTATCCTCTTTCATCACTAATATTCGTCGGCGGTTATTACTGACGGCAATTTAAAAGAACATGTTACTTAAAACTAGATTATGCAATCATTTTTATTTCATTCGTGTTGTATTCTTACTTGCTTTAGTAAGAGTAAAACAAGAAATCAAAACTGACTTAGAAAAATTTTCAAAAGAAAAATTTTAATGGTATGTAACTGCTGAACGGTTACTAACGATTCACATGCTAGGTAGTTGTTTCGCCTGTCAACAACTATTCAAAATAATGCTATAACTTTACGCTAGTGATACCAGTAGCAATAGATTGGAGATTTAAGGTGCGCAAAATATTAATGGCTGTATTTAACCGTGTAATAATACTTAATCCTACGCTTAGTCCTAAGATAAATGCAACATTCATGCTCGAGAAGGAATTTGAACCCATGGGCTTTGGTTTGCCTGGTCAGCACATTACCAGCCTATCATTAAAGGCTAAAATTACACCTCAAAGTAGTAATCTTCAAAGCAGTAAGTATAAGCAGTAAAGGTGAAAATTTGTCATAGACTTAGCTTGTGTAAGTACTGAGAAAATCGTTGGCATTTAAAAAAAGTTTGCGATGTGAATTATCTCAATCACGGAAATCGGTGCCGAAAAACTACATATGCTCTCACCTGTGTAGCTATTTGACAAAGCTTTAATTGGAGGGTGAAAAATTTATGAAATCAGACTGCCCGTGTGAACGTTGAATTGCAATGAATGCTTTGAGCGACAGAAAGAATGGCCTTAACTACTGAGTCAATTGGGACAAAATGGGTTTTGAATCGCTGTTAAAAACGTAACGGACGCCTACGGCCTGCGAGGATATATAATTGATCCGCCATGCACAAAGGCATAAGGGCTCATACAAAAGAGTGTTTTTCATCGATTAGTTTACACGAAGTACTCGCACGACCACCAAGGTCATAGATTTGGGCTAAAAATGCTTCGCTCATCGAGTCATTAAAAAGTTGGCGAATGCGGCACGATAATTTAATTAATGCTCAATTATGCCAACTCCGTTTGACCCTCATTTTAATTTTTTTTTTTTTGTAATTCCATCTAGGAGAGATAGATGTGTAGGTATTACACGGCGTTCTCCCTTTTATCTGAAGCGAACGGGTGGAAGGATGAAAAAAAAATCAATTCCATCCTCCGTATCTTCATTAAGTGCAAACAACTCCTTGTTTAATCTCATTTACGGGAAAATGAACTTTTGGGATAAAATCTGATTCAGGAATTTTTATTCCCTATATCGCAGCAGAAGAACCCACCCTTCCCCCTTCCCATCTATTCTCAGAGCAGCTTGGAATCTCCGCTCGCAAGTGAACGGGCTTCAGGATTGGAAGGGTGTCTGCTAGGGGTAGCATCTTTCGACCGGTTCCCTCGTTTCACCTCCGCATTGTTCATCGCACCTGCCATTGTTGCATCTTTTACGGAGTGACGGAGACTTGGATTAAACACGCCCCTGACCTGGAGATGCCAAGAATGTTTCATTACCCGGGAACAGAGTTCACATGGACGAAACAACTCCGGGGTTATTAATATTGGATGAAAGGCGTGGGTTGAGCTTGGAAAATCGCTGCGGTCAGGTCGTTTGATGCTGTGTGGAAAGGTAAATTTATTTCACCTTCACCCCGGAAATTTCGAGTAAATTTACCTGTGCTCCAGGAGAATGGCTAGGTGAAGCGAGTAGAAGTCTATTCTTAGAATACCCGCACTCTCACTGGTATGTCAAAATTACGTCTAACTGTTCCTCCTTTCATTAGTTAGTGACCATAAGAGTCAAAACAGGAAAGAATTTATTGGTTGTCCTTATAGGGATTCTTAGAGGGATATTAGGTCCTTATAGGGATATTAGGGATAGTAAAAAATTCAGCAAAAAAGAAATTATAAATGGAGCAAAGAGATTTATGAATTACACTAACCAGTTTTCCAGCTTCGGTGCCTTTAAAATAAATAAAATATCATCTCTTGCTTATAATGTTTTGATGACAAGTTTTCTTATTCGTTCATTTTAGCTTTTCAACAGTGATCAGAAATGGTTTCTGGCGTAACTGCGTGGAACTTCTTCATGATTGAATAACCAAAAACACACTATGTACGTGGACTTACTTAGTGTGTTACGTATGTATGTGGACTTACATAGTGTGTTTTTAGTTATTTAATCAATTCAACAGTGACTTTCAAATCGATAAAAATAAATGACCAGCAAAAATAATGTTTCTCGATAATTTACTCATTCATAGGTATTCATAAGTCGAAATGGACATTAACACTGACTTCTTACCAAAAATAACGCACAATCTGAAATTATGATAAATACATTTGCAAATACACTGTGTGTCTAGATTTATGTAATGAGATAATTTCACTGAAATAAAAATGGGACGATATTTTCCATAACGAGCGAAAGAGTTTTAGAGAATTGCATTCCTCGAAGTTATTTATTTTTTCTCAAACTCGGTGTGTAAGTGGAATTACTTTTTCTAATATTCAAAGAAACTTGTACAGTCTTCCTATATATATTTCTCATTAGCAATGCAAGCACTGTCATTTGATTTTAAATAGGTATCTATTATTAGTCCCGAGAAAGACAAATATTTATTTATATATGTAATGATAACATTTTCCTTTATTTTTTCTGGGCACTCCCTTAAGATTTTTCTTCATGGTAACGTATACCGGTGGTTATAACTAATTACCATTTGTTTTTAACTTTTTAAACTGCTTTTCAGTTATTTCCGACTCCTTGAAAAGTAAAATTTCCCATATCCAACAAATTAGATCCTCACGTAATCCAGTAAAGTTAACTCCAAAGAATTACTGTTTAATGCTTTTATTTATATAGCTGCCTACAGTCTTGACCTATGCTTCAACTGGCCGAGATTATATGCAATAACCTTGGGACAATCCCACGAGCACGCTGGTTTTGAATGTTTTTTCTACGCCTATTGCCATAAGGTGAAAGGAATGTGACCGGTAAAATTTCCCTCGAAAAAGGACTGCGCCACTGTTTCCCGTCGCCGGAAAACAACGCATCGCGAGAGGATCTCCACCTGACTGATAAAGCCCCATCAACTTAATTTTTTCCTCCTCTACTCTCCCCCTACTCTCACGGGAGGTGATGTTTTCCCCTCTAAATCCAAGTTAATGCATAACCAGAGCAATAACATCACCTGGCGGCACGACTCCGCCGCCGAAGGGGTTATTGGGGAAATGGGACTGTTTTTCGGGCATCCCTTCCACCCCAACCCCCACCGCTCCTCTTGCCCCACACACACACTATAGACGAGCGGGGGTAGAGGGGGGAGAGAACAATCCTCGCCCGGCCGCCGAAACGTGTCGCATGTTTTTCGAGACTTTTGTCACAACAAGCGACTCCTTTTCACCCTTGTCCTACATTCGCGCGCCCCGCCGCGGCTGCGCCGGGGAACGTCACGTCAAGATGAAATATGTTATTGGACCGTCCCCGCGCACAAAAACAAATCGGCGGTGACGTACGGCTTTCCGGGCTTCGGATCCCCGGATGTCGCGCGCGTACTTTCGGCCGGGGGGTGTCGGGAACGGGCGCTGAGGAATCCAAGGATTTTTTGCCCAATAAAATCTTTCATTTTCTCTCGCTTGCACTGGCTTCATTCCCCTCTAATCCCATCAAGATGTCCCAGTGGCGAGAGCCGGACTGCGAGCCCGTAATACTGGGCACAAGCACAAACACTCCGGTGGATTTGAAAAGCAAGCAAACAAATTATTTTATTTCCTGGTATTTACCCATTTCTGTCATAATACCCGATAAGGCGGATTTTGATAGTTTACTCCAATTTTGTTTTTTTTTCACTTCTTCCCCACTATTTTTGAACACAACCTTCTCATAAGGTCCCCTCTTTTCTTACACCTTCTCCTTTCCCTGCTAATGTCACGCTTCCTTAAGGACACGTTAAGGACACCTCATCGCCTAAGCCCTGAGCACAGGTTTCAGTCAATATATGAGGGGATCGGGTTGGTGTGGTTGATTCCCAACTAGGCGATCCGGGTTTGAATCCTGGTAGAGGCAAAAATTTTTCATTTATATTTTGGCCTCTACTTGAATGGTGTGTGGAGAGCACTTTGAGGGCAGTACTCCGTCCGTCGGATAGGACATAAAACCGTGGTGCACTTGGCGCTTCCCGTTTAGATCGGGATAATAAATATCCCGGGTTTTTTTTAACCTTCATCCGTTTCCTGAAATATTCCTACCTCTACCTAATTACGTGGATATTCTAAAATGGTGCATATGATCTAAGCTATCAGTCACCTGTTCCCCGAATAACAATTACTACCCGGGCCATATAATTCCACGTTCCACGCAAAACATTTTTTTAGAAAGCATTTCTTAGCCTCTTTGATTTCGATTCCGTTTGCCTACTACACATCAGAAACTCTTTTGCTGACGCTATTATGAACTAATTTTGAAAAGTAAGCCAATGATCAATGCTTTATAAAAAACCTCCATGGGCTCGGCGGAAAGTTGGCACTATTCAACTTCTCAACTACTAGTTCTCGTGGTCTGGCAAATATAACTCGGTATCGACGGGAACGTTATTTAAAATGCACAGATAGTTTCCGTTAACCTTACGTTGTTTGATTTAAGTTTTGACATTTAAAGTGTATCATTTCAGAAACACAGAGCAAATCAGGCATCAAGAGATATATTTGGTGTCACTCAAAGACGAAAGGTAATTTGAAAATGTAAACTTATATTTTATATTTTAATTTCCTTATAAAACTGTACGTTCTGGCTAAGAACATTAATTCATCCACCACAAAATGCGCATTTAATAGAGAATGAAATATTCATGGCGGCATTTTGATGACGTTGGAAGCAAGATAACGAGATAATATTTGATGGAATAATTTGGGGGATTATTGCATCCATTAATTGAGCATAAAATTTACATGGAAACACTATCGATCACATACGTATTTCGTGATATTACCCAATTATTCTTGGCAATAGGGCCCCGAAATGATATAATCTAAATTTTTGCAACCAAGAGCAATATAATATATTGATATTGATTTATATGCCTACTTGTAATGAAACCAGAGCGAAATTTATTTATTCTCATTGGTATGCAGATTAAATAGTTTATAGAGGATACCGTAACAATATTAGATGTTATTAAATTATTTTAGTCCCTTTCTCTGTGTTAAAGTCCATGTCTTAATGGTCTTTATTGCATCGGGTATTCAATGCCTTCTTCCCATGTACTTTGATGGACAAGAATCCGAATTAGAAACATAGTATCACGTCTAAAGACATTTGGGTTGTGAGGCCAGCGCTATAGTGATCTGACTACTGCAGTTGGCTTTATAAATGAATTGATAATATTTCATCTTTTGATACGCTTTAATTATTGGATATTACGACAACATGTGCTAAATAATATATACATATTTCAATCAGGCAAATGTAAATGTCAAAAGTCGCCCTGATCAATGTTGTTTATACATTATTCGGTCAATTTTAATGCTAATTTAATTGATCTGTGAATTGAGAACAAAGTATCGGAAGAAATGGCCTTAGGGTGCTGAAAAAATGCTCTTTTGATAAAATTTGAACAATGTTTTCTATGATACATAGTGTTTTATAGCATCCTTTATTATCAGTTAAGAATAATACGATTCAATAAAACAGTTATAAATGATAGGTATATTTATCTCTATCTGGACATACATTTTGTCTTTAAAAAATATGTAGCGAAGCATAGTTATTTTCACTGCACGATTTCGTCCATAATATGTAGATCATATGTAAAATCGCCTCAAATCTCTTGGAGGTCTACGATATACACAAAATATTAACCTTCCGGACAAATCAAGTATATGCAAAATAGTTGTAATCACGATTTCTCACATAAAAATAATAATTTTATATTTGCATTTCATGAATTAGTACATATATTTAACCTGATTCATTTATTTCGTCCCAATCGTATACGCCCTTTTTTAAGCAAGAATTTCATTTCTGCCTGAACAGATTAACATCCAGATGAGTCGAGACTCGTCAAAGTGATCTTTTTGGGGACAAAAGCACTGGCATGCATTTGCTTAACATTTCTTGATCAGGATCTATCAACCTAGGCTTGCCTATTTATTTATACTCAACGATTTAAGTATTCGGTTAATGAATAAATCAAACTTTCACTTAATGACAAGACTGACTTGCTTTTTCGAAATAATAGATTGAAAACGTAGGCAAGCAAAACGCGAATTTAACTAAATGACCAGAAAATCTGGCATTTTTTTGGGTTCATGCTTAATAATAATCATGTTTGCGGAAACAAAAACGTTACAGTGAGGAAAATATAGTCATCTTGTCCCACGAGAGCATCAACCATCGCAATTGAGTATATGAAAGAGTTCTTTTCCGGTGAAAAATGAGACAATTCATAGCTAACCGAATCAACTATTTTAGGTACTTGAACTCGTAAGAGTAACGTGCAGGGTTACACGAATTCCATCAGACAGTTAGTTATCTCCATGACGACACCAATCTAGCTCGGAGCGGAGTCCCACCTCCGACCTAGGACCCGTTCTAAGGGGAGCATTTCCCGCAAAACTGGCGCATGGCCACGAGGTCAGGGTCCGAGAGAAGGACCCTAACGGCCTTCGACCGCCTCCCCACACTCCCACGGGCCCAGAATAATTAATTGCGCATCGACTCCGTCGAGCAATCCGCCTTTCCATTCTTTTCCTCCCTCTCGGTCCCATACCCTCGTTTCTTCCGGTGGAAAACAAAACAGAAAGAAGCAAAACAAAGTGGACCACAGAACAGATTTATTGGACTCATCGCGCACGGGAGCACGGCAAGGTAGAAACACAGAGCTTTGTGTGGGAGGGACGTGTGTGGGTGGCGACTAAACAACATCCCCCTTCTCATATATTTGCATCCCTCCATTCCCACCCCAATACCCACCTTGCTGCTACCCCCTCCATATACTTCTCCCAACCCCTCCACCCCCAGCTTAGTTATTTCCGTGCACCGACCTATGTACGCACACGCATACGTGTACAACGGGGCGGGGATCACAACGGGCTAAATCCGTCCCTCGAGTTTACGGGGTTAGAGCTTAATGCTTGGCTAAATATAGCCGGGCCTGCGGAGAGAGAAGGGAGGTGGAGGCGGAGATGTGTTTTTGGGGGCGTAGTCCGGGAGGGTGGATGGGTAGGGTACAACCTTTTGGGAGAGTGGAGGGGATGCGGATAAAGCGAGGGGTCTTTGCGGGAAGGGGGACGGAGAGGATTGCGAGCAGGGAGGTAGTACGGAGTATCTGAATGGGTTAGCTCCATGCACACACACACATGCGGAAGCACGGGACCTCCACGGTAATTGAAGGGATGGGCGAAGTGTACGAAGGCGGAACGTTTGGGTTGGGGGAGAAAGGGGTTGGAGTGTTTGGCTCGCATCCCAACTCGCGCACGATGACGGAAACGAATGATGGTAAGGGAGTGTGGGAGGAGGGGTGGGCGGAGTGACGTGTGGAGGGTCGAACGAGAGAGAGAGAGGGAGGGAGGGGAGGAGAGAGAGAGGGTTGAAAGAGAGAGAGGAGGAACACGTCGCGGAATGGCGCCTCTAACGAGGGACCCGTTGGAGAGGAGTTTTAGAAGGGGTCTGGAGGGAAAAGGGAGTCTGGACACCGGCGAGCGGAATCAACTTCGCACTTCGCCTGCGCTTCTCCGCCACGGCCAGGCGTTCGTTCCGTCCTCCGAGGGGGGACTTGGCGTCGAAGTGAAACGCGGGGGTGGTGGGACGGTCAGATATCTCGACCACGAAGGAGTTGAACCCCCAGTTGCTCTCAGCTGCTGGCACTCCAAAAAATTCTCAAAATGTTTTCTCGCACCCCCTCGCGCAGATGCCTAATTTATATTCACGAAGAAGAAGAAAAATTGGACTCTTTGCACTGTGTACAAGTTCAAATGCTAATTACTTAATAATAGTTAGCAGTTATGACATAAGTACACTGAACCATTAGCTTCGACGTTTGGTTGATGAAGAGTGAAACTGCTACCACCACTTGAATTCTCAAAACGTGTTCACCAACCCCTCGCAAAAATATATCCATATTCACCAAGGACAAGGAAAATTGGGAACTCTTCACTGCACAGAAAATCAAATGCAAGTTAATCAATAATAGCTATCAAAACTTCAACTGTTGCAGGCTCTACTTAGTGGAATGACGGCATGATGGGATCGTGCACTAGGGAGATTGTACTCCTGATGATGACGTGCTAACGTCGAAACCGGTTGGGGTAAAAGAAATTCGTGGAATAAGTACAAAGTGAATCATTTCTCTCCACAATACCTATCAAGTATTATAAACGTTCACTGCTAAAATAGCTTCCTCGTTTGGTTATTGAAGAGTGTAACTGCTACCACCACTTCAATTCCCAAAACAAATTACCCCACCGCTCGCAAAAATATCATGTTTATATTCACCAAGGAGAAGGGAAATTGGAAACTCTTCACTGTACAGAAATACAAATGCAAGTTAATCAATAATAGGTATCAATTATAAGAAACTTTCACTGCTATCATAGCTCCGTAGTTTGGTTGATGAAGAGTTTGACTTTAATTTATTCATAAAGCATAACTAAATGCACGTAAAAAGATAATGTTAGTCGTGGATTTTATTTGAGAAACGGTTTTTTTTGCAATATGAGTGAACAGAAGTTAAAATTAAAATGGACAAGAAATAATCGTTTGCTATATGTGCCCTACAAATGCATGATAAACGATTTCTTTTCAAAGAAACGTTTCGCACCCCATGCGGAAGCATCACGCCCCCCTGATTAAGATCCACTGGTCTAAGGGTTCTCCAGTCGGCTGCCAAATCCCTTCCCGACCCATCCCGTCTCAAGGGAAGAAAAATAACTTATCCCCATGGCTCCGAGCATTAACAAATTTCCCCTCCGGATGGCAAATAATTAATGGACGGATTTTGCGTCCGGCGGTGATGTGGGTCAGCGTCCAATGAGCGCGAGGCCTGATAAGAGTTGCACCAATACGCTTTATGCTCAGATTCCTCGCCAGCGAATGGCCTTGAGCTCCTCTTACGTAAGGCAAGAACACTCTTCGCCTTCATCTCAGCGTACGAGAGGAAAAATAACATCCCCATCTTTTGAACGTAATCAGTTTTTCTACCGTTCCTCCGTGAAATAAATTATCGATGAATTCATCCCATATATGTAAATACGATAGCCAATGAGTCATAATTAAATCTTCATGAATCTTGAATTTTCTTAGCGTATGATAAGCCTAGAATAACAATCATTACGCTATTGTAGGAACCTTTGCTAACTCTATGAAATGCTGCCAAAACACACTGCGGTTGAGGGTCTGTTCTAGTTTCCTCTCCAATTCTTTACCTGCTTGTCAATTCGTAAGAGCAGAATTGCGAACCTTATGACCTACTTGAGTTTCCTGTCAGAACTACGCTTTTGTCTGCTGCATAGGTTTTCACATTGGGATTTGAAAGTCACTGGTCTTTGAATAGCATTTTAGCAATTTTTAATTACTAAAATCTTTGCATATTTTGTAAATACAGTTATCCTATGAAAAAAATCTCGTTTACTTAAAGTTTTTGGGGAAAGATGTGCGCATAACGTGATTTTTATCTTTTCGGAAACAGAACTGGCGATACTGTTGTCGTCATCGAATTCAATATGGGAAATATTTATTGTATATATTATCAATAGCAAGCAAGCATGTCTAAATCAAAATTTCCTTACTTCAAATCATTACGTCGACGATGGTGGGGATTTGCGGGGGAATTAAAGGTGAAGTTAGTCGCCGGCAGCTATTCTGGGAGAAGTGGAATCGCTGAGGCTGTTTGCACAATTTACCATTGGAGAAAATTAAACTAAGCTGGGGACAAGGTGGGTGTGGGAACTGAAGGGTAAAAGAAGCAAATAAAAAGCAGGGATACGGGAAGGGGGGAGGGGAGATAAACTCGGCGTCGAAATAAGTCTGCTCTTAATGAAAGATGTCAAGGGCTAAACTTTTTAAATTTCCGGAAGATGCACCGCACTTGAAAGAGCTCTCCACAGTGCGGGAACTCTCTCTCTTTCTCCCCCCCTCTCTCTCTCAGCTGTGGGAACCGGAATCTCGCCGAGAAAATTCCACCACTCTGCAATGGATCGCACTCGGGTTTTCACCGAGAAGGAATCTCCACACTAGTCCCGCGCCTCCGGAGAGGTTATGGAACGATGCTCGCCGTAAGAAAAAAAACAAACTTTCTGCAGTCGACGATCTCCCATTCATTATAGAGCACATATATCCCATTTTTTTGACTTTCTATGAAATTCAGAAAGTTTGATCATTACCGAGGATAGTGAACACAATAGACATTCGATTTTAAAACCTCTTGGAATCAATTCAAAACCCTTAGTGGTAAAAGTGATAAAACCGTAAGTTACGCCGTGTGATAGTTCTTTTGGTGATCAACGATGGAAGAGGGGAATGGCTAAGTAAAAATGAACTTGCCGTAATTAAGCTAAGGTATAAAATAAGGTCTTATTCATTTCTTAATATCTTCCTGCAGTGTATTAACTGACTTCATGATTCACTACCACTTTACACGCTATTACGAATTATCGAATTTACAAGCTGCCTGGCTCAGGCAGCACATATATTTCTTGCGTTTAAAAATGAATACAATGGTTGTCCATTGGACTTGAGGATGAAAAGGGTTGTGATGCTAATAGTGAAACTCGATCTTGTTGTCGCATACTTATGACTTGCTAAGGGGGTAAAACGTGAGAAAGACAAATTATAAAGCAGCTTCAAGATAAATGAAGTGTTGAAAATAATTTTGACTCCTTTATACGGTTAACCCTTCAATACGTAAATGGGGATCGGGTACGTGTGTTGGCAAGGGCAAGGCAATTTACCATCTCTAGGACCCGGTTTTAAAACAAAAATTTGGCATGAAGTGAAACGATATAATTTTTGTACAAATCCCTACTTTTGTGCACTGTGGAGGGGACTTCAACTTCGGTTTTTCGTCTGTCCGATGGAGTGATAGACCTTGGAGACCTTAGCATTTTTTGTTCAAGGACAATCTAATTCCGATGCAGGTTTTTGCTCCACCCGCCCACCTGCTTTCTGGGCAATCCTACCTTTACCTCCTTTCCCAATTATCCTTAAGTGGCGCAAATAGTCTTAGTTGTCAGCCGCTTACCCTTAATAACTCCTACTACCGTACTTAATAGTTGATAATATTAAAATGTTGGTAAATATTTGCAACCTCTAGTAATCAATTATTCAGTATCATGCGAAAGCTAACGTAAGTTTGTCTGCAGGAGATAATTAGGTCACGGCTCATGACACATGATCGAGGATGAAATAATGAGGAATGAAAAGGGAGTCGAAGGATGGAGACGAGTTCCCAAAACGCGTGTACCACGAACTGCGCCGCCGAAACTCAAATATATGCGATAAACAAACACAGCAGGGGTCATAGCGAGACAACATCTGATCTATCTAACGTATCACTCCTAATCCAATTATTTCATTTTTGCAATAACGCTTACTTATGACACTCCGGTTAAAAATATATTTTAGCCACATAAACCAAAAAGGAATTGAAAAAATTAGAAAATTTGATCTGAAAGTCATAATTTGCACGAAGCAAGCCAATGCTCCGGATTAAAGGATTAAGAAGAGTTTGCAGCCGTAATGGAATAAATAATAAGGCCAGTTACTCAATACAGGAGTTGATTTAGAGGCAGCACGTTAGTTACTAAGTCATATGTTATTGTATAATTCAGTAATCAGTTGGCAGAAGAGACAGTTCATTTACCAGCGTTGCCAAAAAAGTTTAAGTGTCCCTGAAATCAATGCACTTTGATGCATGTAAAGGGTTCCCGTAGGTATAATTGAAAGTCGAACTCATTAAGTTACGTAAGTAAGAATGCAAGCATGATAAAATTACGCCAATCAATTTAAATAATTATAACAGTAATTGGACGCTCATAACCTAATTTAAACCTACCTACTTTAATACTCTGGTATCCCGGAATATGGGTCACGATCCATATTCACTATACAAGCGTTAATGAGGTAACCTCAAAAAATGAACATTCACGCGTCTATTATTATTAATTTACATTAGGTCATGAACTACAAGAAAGATGACATTAGGCGAATCATAATAGAGAGATTAGATCCATTTGTATAACCAGGGGTAAGCCTTAAAAACAGACAGGAAGAAACTTTGTTGTTTGTTGATTTATTTCTCTAATTCTCTCATTATTATCACGATCTATACGACTATTAATGTTATCATTACGGAACGTTACCATCCCATCCGGTTAAGTTAAAATCTGCAAGTTTATAGATATCTAATTGATAAATGTTTGTAAATTTTGCATTCCTACTAAATTTTACACCAGGTTTTTTGACATGCAAGGAACTCCTCTACGAACGCAGTGAAGGTAGGGATACGGAAGGAAGGTAGGCATTTCTGCGGTGCATAACTGAGGTCGGACTCAAATAGGGGCTTAATATCCTGTTAAAACCTATTTGAAACAAATTCGAATAACCATAAAGATGTTAATTGTCACAGCCATTCCTTACAATCCGAAATTAATGATAGAACAAGAATTAGACTCTGCGGCAATTTAAAAAAAATGTTAGAGAATTTTCTTCCCGAGAAATTCTTACAGATATATACGTATGATTTAATTCCGTGCGTTTAGTGGATAGGCAGTCGCTCAATTATTACGTTTGTTCTTCTTACAGGAGTTCCTACAACCACGACTTTATGAATCTGCCTGCTTGCATCTTGGCCTCGATAACGATATGGAATGCCTATATCCGCGTCATATTCAAAACATTATGAGTTACCCGTGACTGGTGTCTTCGCAAACTGTCGCATTAGGCGGAGTCATATATGAGGTGGTAGAAAAAGTACACATTACTTAGCTCTTCGTCCTTGATGATGCTCCCATACACTGATTTATACAATCTTCTGGAAGGCTTTCGTATAACTCTCTTTAGAGCATGAAGCATTGGCTACAAGAAATAAATGATCAAAACTTACGATCACGATTTGGACTAAGCAGAAGAAAATCCATTTTTTGAGTCAGGTATCATAAGAAATAGAGGTAGTAATATACACGGAATTCGTTTGTAAATTAACAGTTATATCACAAAAATATATTGCCTACATGAGTAGCTTTGGTGAAAATATGACAATCAATCTATTATCAATGGTGGTTACACATGGCTCTTTATTATAATTAACATTCCAACGTCATGGATATCAAGATAAATATGAGCTTAAACATTTTTCCGCCAAGACATAACATTAATTTTCTCCATTAATTTTCGTTCGACGTCGCGATACGCCTTTACCTCTTGACCTGGGCTTATTCCTCCTCGAAGGAGTGACCCATTTTCGCGCCGCTATACGACAAGGGCTTGCCGAGGTTTTCCCCCCTGATTTCCCCACACAGGCCTTCTTTGATGGGCCGCATTTAACGTGAGGCAGGGAGGGATTAGGGGCACAACGGCGTCGGGAAGGCGATCGCGCGTGAGGGGGACGGCCGTCGCGGATGACGAAGGAAGTTTTGTTTTTCGGGGAGGGGTCTTTCAGAGGTTTGCACACCTGAGCACCCGGCTCGGGCTTCCTTCTCCTCCTTCCCTCCAACATGACACACAGTATGGACCATTTCTCTGACGACAACGATGATTCTTATTGAGCTTTATAAATAAATGCAACGATAAAGGATGAATGAGAGTAACTCTACATTTCCCTCGTCAGGTCTTATTTAGAGTACGGCCCTAAAATATGGGATTCCAACGAGAGGCTGGTTTGGTTATAGTATCAGAACATGCAATTGGGAAATCAACGACACATGCGTAAGATCATTAAGATAATAGTGAGCGTCATAAGTCACCTGGAAGAACTTGGATGGTTATCACGATCGGACCAGAGGTTACATTATTTCCGGTATCTCATAAGGAAATTTATAGCCGATACGTTTTCTGATGCAAATGAATATAGTTTAACTACTCCCGCATATTACCATGGACTCCATCATGAAAACAAGATAAAAGAGGTAGACTGTGTTGTGATACAATAAGAATGTCTTTCTTTCCGTGATAAAGGCTTAAAATAGGAATTATGGCCTCAATTAGGTCCATATAATGTTGACAGCCTAGCCAGTAACGTGTCAGAAATTTAGTTTATAAATCAGCCAGCGATACTAACTTTAATGTTGTTTGCCTAATGTTTGAATGTCATAGTTACTATGCACCAATACTTGTCCATTAGTTTAAATTATATCCACTAACAGCTTTCAATTATTTAAATGCCTTACCTCGTTCATATCCATCTAACGCCAGTTTTATAACTACATAATGGCAACCTTTTAAGGGTGAATAACGCAGACTTAATGATCATTCAACCTCTGCACCTTATACAATATGACCCTCAGCATGTTTCATAAATTACTGAAAAAACGAGGAAGATACGAAGTGCTCCTACTCAACGCAAATTAATGTTCCATTTCTACCCATTATCCCAGAAATTTTCATGACTTTTGGACGGAATAAGATTAACGAAAGATAGAATAGGCGAGAGAGGGCGGTGGATAACTACCCATTCCGCCAGGAAGAAACAACTCCACCAGCATTAACTAGAGCCACCCTATCGTAGCCAAGTGTCACGACTACGGCCGACACCGAGTCCCAATTAAGAACACTACACTTGGTCCTACAGAATCCTCGAGGTTTGTCACTGCCAAAACAAATGTGTTTCCTGCTTCCCAAAACTTTTTTTCCACATTGGTTATCTTTTTCATTTCCCTGAAAATATCCTCCTGGGCTCAGTATACAACGAATAACACAATCCATCTCTACTTCTCGAATCCTCCAAGAAAAATACCCCGTACACAAATTAAAGGAGAAGGCTCTGCACGGATAATCTTACGTAATCGATCATGGAAGTAAACAGAAGACGGGAGGGATCAGGCATTTTAATTCCACCTTCATTATGCATGGAGTTCCATTAACGCGATTAATGTGCTTCAAGAAGTTTGAACACTTACAAGCTTTGTTATATGAGCCCGATTATATTCCAAAGGGTGCAATTAAAAGACTAAAAAAACTCAAGCCTCTTGACTTAAAAATAATAGAAAGGAGGTATTATAGTCACTATCCCTCATGAGTCACTATTCGCTATTTATTTATCATTTCAAATCAATCATTTTGACAAAGAATGCTTTATCGCAATGCCGCAACGTACATCGGCATGTCACAGTGCATTGCTGATGGCACAATCGTCACAAGTGATACTAAGCAGAAATTTGACCTCTTGTAAAAATGATTGTAGTTGAGGAAGAACTCATTGAGAATGCTGCCGACAGATTTAAAAAAATGCAGCACCTTAGTATTTGGTCCACTCCTTTACAACTCGTAATTGTTGTTTTTACTGGAGGTAGAGAAAACCAATAACGTCATTTGCGTCTTTTAGGGATAGATTGGGGATTTGGCAGAGATAGATACTGTTCAGGGGACGAAGGAAAGGCGGAGAGAAACCCTACGTCGGAATTAGATTGTTCTTAAACCAATAACTCCAAAGCTTCCCCAGTTTAACACGTTCCATTAATACGATAGACGGAGTACGAAGTTGGAGACTTTCGGGACTCAAACCCTATCCTTCCAAATGGGGTTTATTAATCATTTTAAATGCATCTGGACCGTTGCTATCTAGAATTGTGCTAGAACGGATACTAAAGAAATGACCAGGGGCTGAGTTCAGACACTGCAGTGGCAAGGATTTTTTATTGGTCCCTACTTGAGAGTCGTGAGGAGAGAGTATCAAGTTAAGTGCTCTGTCTATTGTAGGGAACGTTAAATCGTCATTCTCTTGACACCGCTCGTTACGAGAAGGTTAAGGTGGACGCAGGGTATTCCTTCATACTTGCTCCGTTCCATGGAAATAATTCTTCCCCCTACCCAAAGTACGCAGCAAATGTCACAAATGACCAAGGCTGTTGGTCGCCTCCCCCGAATGACAGCTACTACAACTCCTTTGGCCTTTGAATAAAGGTCACGGATTCGAACCCCGCACAGGGCATGGATGTTGTGCATGTCATAGGGTTGAAATCTCAGGTTAAACGTTGAGAAACAACTTTAGCCGTTGGAACACCTAAAATAAAAAACAAGACTACTAGGACAAAATTATATTTCTGGCGGAGCAAATAATTTAATCAACGATTGTATCCCTTTCTGTCTCTATAAATGGAATATAAAAATCGATACACGACAGTTAGTACGTTATATCATTACTTTTTTCTTAAATAAGACAGTTAAAAAGGCACAAAAATAATGTTGATATCGGAAAGAGTTCAAAAATTTCAAATTCAAAGTGCCAAAGGCGAGCAGCCGGAGTACATATCTTTGAATATAAAATACAAACATTGGTGTTGCTTTTTCCGAACCGGTAAGTAGGTACAGCCTGAAACCCATCTTTGAGTAAACGGTTCAAGCATGAGCATTTCAACTGAGCAGTGCCAGCTGGTTCCAGCGCAGCCCGAATTTGGTCGGCGCGTTATTCAACCCCTCCGAAATTTCCCCGGGAAACGCACGGCAGCGGATCACGAGCGTGCACAGGGACCGCAGGGGCGTGACTATGCACGCGCGCGCCGCTGAGACAATCGATCCGGACCGTATGCACGCTTCCCTTCCCTCCTCCCTCCCCACCTCCAGCATCCCCCCTCACCTTCCCTGCTCTCCGGACACCCCTTTCGGGCAAACATAACATCAAAATCGCCCCGTGCCTTGAAAAAAGCCACTCCTCTCCAAAAATATTTCCTACACGTCGACACGCCGCCCAGGGTGGCGGCCGCACCTCGTGATCCGGGACCAGGCGGTGCCAAACACACCGTTATTCGAACCAGACATGCCGTAATCCTCTACCATGGCATGCGAACGCGTGCGTGTTGAGGCATATCACGCGCCTCGCGCCGAGGGACTGCTCATTTCTCCAGGTACCAGGAGTGTAGCAGGACGGTGTGTCATAAAATTATGATTCAATGAAAAATAACCTTTACCAGTTATAATTTTTGGTATATTTTATATCCATAGCCTCACACAAGAGTACCAAATCATTCCTATAATACGATTCCAATCAAATAAAAGATATTAACACTGTGACCCTCCAAGTATTTCGTATTTCATCGGGGGTATTTCAATTCCACGAAATAATTCGCACAGTTTTTTAGAATACAGTGGAGTTGACTCAATTATACTCGGGCCCTTTGGGAATATAAACCTATTCAGGCAGTCATGATTCCCTTCTACATTGACAGCCGAGGCAGATCAGAAACGTTGAGGCTCGACAACTTAATTATTGCGGGTCCCTATCCAGCATTCGACCTGTATATTGTAATCATAATAAGAATAAGTTTGGAAATGAGAAATAACAGTAGTAGTCGGGGTGGCTAATAGAGATGAGATCAATTCCATTACCCTGGCTTCTCTTTGCTTTCATATTTTAATCAATCCATAATTTGGGTTTGAAGGAACTATCTGGATACCTTGGAGTTTTAGAAAAGCTCTATTTCACGTAATTTAAATATGATAAATTGGTCTTGAGATAGAGATTTGATATCGATAAAATTAAAATAGCGTTTTTTTGCACAACGGGAGATCGACGACAAGATTTATTTTCTCAAGATAAATTTTCAAATTGACGCTATCGCTCCATTCTTCTTCTTTTTTTCTTCAATGGCCACACATCACACCTTTTCGCCAATGTAGGAGTAAAACGAAGTGATACACGGCGCCATATGAATGAAATTCTCAACCGTATCACTCCCGAGAAGAATACCTAAGCAATCCTTCAAAGAACACAAAGAATGTAACGGACAACTGCTGCCAACACTCAAAAGTTTAGTCAAAAGGAAGTATAATGTGACGTCTCTCGAGAGGAAAAACAAATATTTTCCAAACATGTTATTAACGTTGTAAACAAAATTAGGGTAATGCGTGCTAATGTAATACTGTTTTTTGGATATAATGGTATTCAACAAAATGATCATCTGTATGCACCTAATCAAACTTATGCTTCCGAACCTGAAAAACGTAGCAAAACTGCCGAATTCTGGAAAAAATGCGACCACATCACCCTACCAGTCCACGCAAAATGGTGTCAGAGGCGTCCTAAAAATTAGAATAATACTCGGAGATCAATCATGTTCAAACATTAGGAGGTATTTTCTAAGCTAAAAGACCGCAAATGCGTAATACCTGATAACCGTTCTAATGCTAATACGAATGATCTATTATCGGGACAGGAGAGGTGAGTGATCATATTCTAAATGCTGCGAGCTTAAATAATAAAACTCCAACTTCTTACGTACAAATATAAAGAGAAAAGACATTAAAACCAAAGTAATGGTGGAAACATCATGGTCTACCACCGTACGCAGCAACAGTAACTGATCTAATGGGAGCGGAAAATGTCCTTCACATATCTGTCAGCGCATTAGGGTGTAACCTGTAAAAATACACCCGCCACCTTTATCATTCGATACGTGGAGAGAGCTCTTTATCCACAACACATCCACGACCCTTCCCCCTACCCACAAGGGACCTCCCAGCCTTTGTCACTCAAAGGGCTCTTAGTACTGGTGTCCTTACCGTGTACCCCCCATAGCTGAAAAACGGTATCCAAAGAACCTGTTCAAAAAATTAGGTTTTCAATTGGATTTAAACTTTCGGCTAACAGGCCATTCCAATTTAGAAGAGGCAAGGAAAAAGTCAGAACGCTAACTGTCACATGTACAGCTGTAACTTAGCTGTTTTTCGCCAAACTCTTTAGATACTAATTATTAAAAAAGAGGCATTATAATTTTCATGCAAAAACCGATTGCCTCAGGAGTAGCACTATGGTATTTGAAGGAATGTTTCTCGAGCTTTCCACCGGTTAATAGGCTCCATTACTGCCTATTTATCCATTATCGAGGAGGAAACGGAGAAAAAAAACCGCTGCCAAGGCCTTTCTGCCGTATATTTCCACCATTTCGGAAAAGATCGAACGAATCCTTAGTCTCTTCGATATTGAAACGATCCACCTACCTCAATCCAAGATTAGGGACTGGTTGGTGAAGGCCAAGGATCCCATCGGGCTGAAGACTCCATGGTTGTACAAAATTCCATGCGAATGTGCTATGGTGGATGTGGGAAATACCGGTTGTAACATAGAGCAAAGATTGAAGGAACACCGAAGACACTTCCGACTAGCCTAAATGGAGAAATCAGCTGTTTCGGAGCATAGCTTAAAAAGAGACCACACAATGTAATGGGATAAGGCAAAATTACTTTGCCGATCACATTTCTATTGGGATAGACTCACCAAGGAGGTCATCGAGATCCGTCTCGAAAATAATAACATAAATAGAGACACTGGTTTCAACCTCGGTACCACCTGGAGGCCAGTAATAAATTGCATCCGAGAGATAAGGAAGGGTGGCCCGGCGGCGAATATTCAAAGAGGCGAACAATCGGGTCCGTTAAATTTAAACCGACATCTCGACCAATCAGGAGACACCTGACCTGGCGAAAGATATAGATATATAACGGCAATAATGTAAAATCCGGCACTCAGAAGCCCTGAAGATGAAGAGCGAGTCGCTCTTTGAAACGTTGGCAAAAATGGAGCCTATTAACCGGTGGCAAGCCCGAGAAACATTCCTTCATAGTATTCGCCGGGAAAATATTAGATCTTATATTACTATGGTATTTGCTTTTACACGTTGAAATGAAAGCAATTATTTTCATTTTATGTCGTCATGTCGTCATTAGTGTGAAGAAATAAACGAGAGTATACAGCCAGGGCAACAGAGCACACGCCCCTTTCCGACCCCTTCTCACGAAACCCTTCTCTAATATACGACTCCAAAAACAGCTAAAAACTACCCATCCTCGCCCAAGCTAAATTCGGCTTAAAATTTTAAACGTGTCGTGTCAGTGCTCGATCTGTTCGCTCGTGTGAAAGAATTTAAGTGTTTGTGTGCGTGTTTGTGGGCTATGTGTGTGTCGGTGACCCGTGGAACAAAACGCTGAGGCTTGTCAGGACCCTCGCCATTGTTGGCCCCCTCCCTTGCCTCCAGTTTTTGGGGAGGAGGGACGTATTTTGCGAGCGGAGCACACGGTTTATTTCAAAAGCAAACTGGGACGAGAAAATGGTTTAATGGGATCCTGATGGGATGGGATAGTTTGAGGAATGCACGATGGGAATTGTGTCCGGGGGAAAAAAAATAAATAATCTAGGTTGTCAAATGTGGTTTGCATTGGGGGAGAGGAAGTGGCAAAGAGGAATGGCGAGATAGGGAGCACCCTGGAATGCCGCAATTCCATAACAGGTACCTACGATTGGTGGCGGAAATTACTCGGCCCCGCATTGTTGCGGAGAGGACAATAACGGATCATTAGAGCGCCCTTCGTGTCCCCTTCTTTTATTTTCATTTTGTTCGTCCGCTGCTCGAGTGATTGGTTCGACGTGGATGTGAGGAATTCCGATGGAGGGCAGTGGACCAGGGTTTCGACGTCGTTCCACTGGAGAGCGAAGCGAGGCCGCGGGGGCACGAGTGCTCCCGCGCTAATTTCAAGCATTTCGCCCCGCGATCGTCGACACGATCTCATCATGCTCGCTACTTCCCTTCAATCGGCATCGTTTCGGAATCAGCGTTGCCTCCTCCCATTCATTATCCCGCAGATTTCCATCTCCACAGTGAAAATATTTGGTTATTTACCTTTTAAATTTCAATTTACTTATCCCCAAAAAAAGTATCCCATAAAGAAATTAGCACATTGTATTTTTACTGCGATCTAAACGAAAAATTCTTCACCAAATACATACTCCTATTGATTTTCTGTCACATTTCTGGATGCATTAATTGAGCGTTAGCATTTAATTTCATTTTAGTAAGCCTATTAATCGCATGTAATTAGACAGGGTACTCAGTTTTTCGTTTAATTAATTTGAGTTTATAATTGGAAACTAATCGCTTACTAAACAATTAATCATGATATATTTTATTCTTATCCTTTGCTCCTTTAGCTTAATGAAGACTCCTTTTTGCTAGCTGATGGTGGTTAAAATAATCTGATTTCTTAGAATATTGATGAACAGGACACAATAAAAAAACCCAGTAACATAAGATCAGAACATGGTCTAAATAAAATATATTACTACGTCTTTAAGCCCTCTAGGGCATTATTAAACTGCACATCAGTTCCTTCTCAAATGTAGAGCAATTCTATCCGGAGAATTAACATTATGTATGCATGGCTAACGAACAAAATGCAGCTATATGCAATACAGAAACAAGACCCAAACCAGATAAAAACGAGTTCACGTACGCAAAATGCCAGATACTCTTAAAAATATATTCATCAGAAGAAACATATCAGTGATTGTCATCAAATTTATAATATTTTCAAGTAAAACTGCTAGCTGCATGTGCTCGGGAATAAACTTTGTGAAAAAGAATTCATCAAACACTTGTACCCAGCCGTACGTACACAAAATGCCAGATACTCTTAAAAATATATTCATCAGAAGAAACATATCAATGATTGGCATCTAATTTAAATATGTATTTTCAAGTAAAAATGTTAATTGCATATGCTCGGGGATAAAATTTGTGAAAAAAAAAAGAATTCAACATTCATTTGTACCCTGCTCCTTGCGAAAGAAGGTACACGCTATCGGAATATTGGCAGCACAAATTCCTTCCAGAAGGTCATCGTAGGAAAAAAATTCCCGTTCTTCAATTATTGATTCCTCAAGTCGCATCTAACCATCTGTTAACTCATACGATGCATTCACAACGGAGAATTCAATTCGATGAGAGAAAAGATAAGACAAGTCGAAAATTGCATGCATCATGCTATCGACCCACAGGACAAGCAAACAGTGCAACGACAAACCCAAGTCAAGTGCGCTATAGAGTGGGATGGAGAGTCACGTATATGCAGGCAGGAATGCATACAGATAGTTGCACAGCGCAAGATTTAAAAATTGCGAGCACACACATATGCCAAAGGTCTCGAGAGCCAAAGTCTGGTCAGGGAGGGGTCGATCGCCAACGAGAAGTGGTATCGACTATCGACCTCAACCCATCGAGGGTTTGGACCCGTTCTCCATGCATATCCACGTCCGTCGACCGGCGAGAATGCATGCAAAGGGTGGCAACGGTGGAGGACCAGGGGAGGCGGTGGAACACATGCGACAAATCGAAACCGGAGAGGCAAGGAAACCAAACATTCAAGACATACGTGCAGTCACTTGGCGTGCGGAGAAAACGTGAAGCTGACAGTAAAAGTGTCGTTCAAATAAAAATGGAAACAATCGTATTTTTTTAAAAAATGAGTGTGAAAACAATGGAAGCGTGTCAGTACAATTGCCTAGGACAAAAAGAACAAAAGAGAAGAGGGCGTTCTGGTGAACATTGGCAGCACACAAATGGGAAAACTCACGTGGTATGTAGTGCGGGGTCAAAGTGGTAAAGAGATTAATTATTATGCATCCGTGAATTTTAGCACAGTAAAACACTTGGAGAAGATAATAACAAGAACATATTATAGCGACTCTTTTTACTCAAGGTTATTTTTTAAAGGAATGGTTATTTGTGATGCTATTTTAAACTATTTTTTTTAAGAGTCGCGAGGGCACTTAACTACTAGATTTATTCACTAGGCACAAGATCACCCACACAAGCTCAATCGCGCACACAAACATACACATAGAATTACACACACATGTTGTGGCCATACCAGAAAGACAATCCGACTGCCACTGTGCTCAAGGCACAGAAGAGTCGGAGGGGTTTTAAGTGAAAGGGATTTAACTCTATACAGATAAAAATATTGAGGTGACACAAGAAAAAACACTCTAATCTAGCATTGCACACAAATATGAATAACACACTGACCAAAGAGCTGCTATTACCTGTGAAAATATTTTCTTTTGGAAAGAATTCTTACACCCACTATGTGAAAGATTGCAGAATGTAACACTTAAAACACATAAAGCACAATTAGGTGTTATTACCACACACAATAAAGTACATGTGAGGGATGTGTATTACATCACAAGCAACATCCAAGCACCCACTGGAAACATTCTAAAGTGGTACAGCGATAATGAAGCGGGTAATGTATTTTTTTGGTGATTATAATGGAAAAGGAGTGGTCATGATGATCATTTATCCTCTGTAGCAGAGGTAAGGCCATCCTATAAAGCTGAATGAATGTGTCCGGAATACCAATGAACTCAAGAAAAAATTTAATAATAAGGAATTAAAATACAAATGAATATTTTCTTAAAAAATAAAGGAAGAGGACATTATAACAGAAAATGATATCATAATTAGCATATGTGATTCATCCACAGATCCTACATCGCTTTTTTCCCATAGATTATCCGATATTTTAGGGTTAGAAATTGGTTCATTAGAGTCGTCGAAATGCTTCTCATGAATTTGACTTGCCTTTTATTGGCCCGTTGAGTTTTCTAAAATTCCATCCAAATTTAAATACTCTATTTCTAACTAATTATATGAAGTACCTACTAGAAAAATACGTAAATAATTTTAATCATACAACAAAAGTTTTGAATAGGAAGATGCCTGTTGACCACTCCTTATGTTTTCCTCAAGGGAAAATTGAACTATGAAACTATTGGAAAAAAAACTCATGGAACATTATTTAACTGATAGTTTTTTTTTACATAAGCAAGACAAATACAATCAAATTTATATAGAAGAAAAGTAGTTACTTGAAGGTAAATATTAGAATTATTCATTGAGAACGAGTTTATTTTATCACGTCATTTGTTAATTGCCAGAAGCAAGTTTCTGTAACCTGAACCCATTAGTCTTGATGAATTGGCATTTAAAATGCATGTACGTAGGCATAATTAATGCCAAATTGACATTCATTTGCAATGGACTGAAATTGGTATTGAAAGCGAAAGAGTATGTTACTAAAAGAAACTAATGAATATAGAATGAAACACATTCGTAAAACTAAAAACTTATGGGAGATGAAGAAAATAAATACAATAATCGCGTGTGTTGGATGATGAAGGGTCCGACTCGACCAACCGGCAATTAGCCGCAAATTGCTTCACTTCAGAGAAACAAAGCCAAGAGCTCTTAAGCTTAAAGGATCCAAAGGAGCCGCAAGTAAAACACAGAACCCTTCCCTTGCCTACCAATACCCCTTCAGCGGAAAGCGGACCGCGGATGGATCGCGACTCTCAGCCTCCCGTGTCGGCTTAGTTATTGATCGCTAACAATAGATCCTTGGGACTGAAGAAGGGATATGAGGGATTGTATCCATTGGTATGTGATTGGTAAAGGGTTTATGTATGCACGCCGTCAGAGATATCTAGTCGAGATTGTCGTCTGTTTGTAGTTGAAGGCTAGTTGAAGTTAGTTAAGATAGTTTTAGTTGAAGGGTTGAACTCTATAGTTGAACGCTGAAAGGCAGGAGTTGTATCCTTCTCAATAGTCTATTGAAAGATATTATCCAAGAAATTGGGGAAAACCTGTTTCTCTTGTCACCAGCGCTCTGGAATAAAAATTCTTTCCAATTGTATTATTTTTAATGATAATCTGCTCTTGATTGTCATTAACTTATCCCAACTGTGTGAGGACGGATTAAGATTTGGATCAAAAATACAGTCAGTGGAGCTTGAATGTAAAAAGAAAGGAATAGGAATGATATGAAGATTGAGGAGAACTGGGTTTTTTGAAAGCCGAGGTTACTTCGTGAGTCTTGTGGCTTATTTCTTAGGCCGTCACTACCCGACTCATATAGGTTTTCAAGTGTGTACCCACACTTAAAGTAATTTATACCGGAAGTAAAGTTATGAGAATGGGAATGGAAGAGAAAGTAGGTAGAAATGATGGAGAAAACTCCGGCATCGGCACTGGCCTGCTCTTAACGAAAGGCGCCAAGGGGACCGTGACTTAACGTCCGATTCGACGGACGGAGTACTGAACTCGAATACTCAAATTCCCTCGTAGCAGGGACTGGTCTAAAAATGAAGAATGTCCTCCAATACCGAGATTCGAACCCGGGCTCTTTGGGTGAGGGGCCAGTGCTCTAACCTCTACAACAACCTCAGTCCCTACCTGTCCGAGACGGGGAAACAGGCGGTTTAAAAATCGGGGAAGAAAGAAAAGATGAGGCATGACGGGAAGGGGCTGAGGGCGGGAGTTTGTGTTTTCCGTCGGCTGTGCCATCCACGGCTGGGACTCTCCCCTCCGCCCCACTCTGCTCCCGACTCTAAACACTTCCCAGGGGACGGGAAGATGCGGGGGAGAGCGAGGGAGGGTTTGCATGCGGAGAGGAGGAGTCCTTGAGTGTTGTGCAAACAAGAGAGGCACGTAATGGCGGGGGCTGCAGACGGATAGCGTGGGGACGGGCGCGTGTGTTCGCGTGGGCACCGCGTTCTCGTGTGTTTGTGCGTGAGCGAGGCGAGGGACAGACTGCCGGGATCAAGGGATTGATGATGAAGGTATCCCATGCGATGAACGGGAACGGTGCGAGATAGTCAGTGATTATTAACCCAGCAATTCCTTTCGCCCACCCTCGAGCGAAAACCGGGCTACTTATTTCTTTGCTGAGGAAGTATGAGTGGGAGCAGATTTGACGATGAATGGATCGGATATATTCGAATGCAAAGGGAAATGGGAGCGGGAAACGGTGGGAGATTTACTGGCATTTTCTGCTAAAGAAAAGAACGTGACCCTATCGCCATTGATCTAAAATCGCTTGATTGTCATTCATTTGATGGTTGACTCATGATCCTTATTGCCATTTGACTCTAAAAAATTTTTCCTTGGCCTAGAAAAAAATGTTGTTTCTCTTGCTTGAAAGTTGTTTGGAAAAACTGAATCAAAATCTAAATAACCTTATTAAAAAACTTAGGCTTTCCTATTCCATATTAGAATAGGCAAGGAAAAAATTTGAACGGTAGACACTACCACACATACAGCTGTAAAGTGTGTTTTTCACGAAGCCCTTGAGATAACTGTTAAAACATAGAGTCATTGTTCCATTCCTTTACAGTTGATTGTCTTGCAAAAATTGATGGTCTCAGGAGTAGCCTTATTGTATTTGCTCTACACATTGAAATTGATACAAATTGTTTCATTTAACATTAGGCTGTAAGTGATCTACGTTTCGACGTAGGGCCACATCACTAGGTGAAGAAATACAGTAAATAAACGAGTAAATACGGCCACCAGGATAGGAAGCGTGGAATGGTGGTCCATTTTCAGGTGTCAGGTAAGCTATTTCAATATGACTTTCCTTGCACTACGTACTACCTATTGCAAGGAAAGTATATATGTACGTATGCCGGATAAATTTTTATTAGCTTCACGGACAGGGTATGAATGAATTAAAGGAACTAGAATGGAGACGAACGATTAATTTTGGACCTAGGTTTATTAATTATCAGAGTAATTGGACTCATGGCTGTAATAAAAAATGTATAATACTTTCCTAGTATGTTTGAAAGGAGAAAAAAGGAAATTAATATGAATGAGAAATTGGAGGCCGAGATGTAGCAGCGCAAATAGGCAGATCTTTTAAGAAATTCACATGGAGGAGGGCGATAGACGATGGCAGGTTTATTCTTGCTGTGAGAAAGTGACAAAGAAAATAAAGAGAAATTTCGCATATTTAATGAACGTGCTTAAGGAGGGCTTTATGAAGGAGCGAATTGGGTGATGGGAAGGAACAAATAAAGGACCCATTGTTTACGCGAGATGAAATAATAGAGGGCATAAAAATCGAATTGTCGGACGTAATTTGGCGGGAGGAGGCTGAGGTTGCGCGATGCGTCAATGTTGATGCCTGTGCACACCGTCTGTGTGTGTGTTGATCCCCATGGAGGACTGAATGAATTCCGAAACAAAAGGATCACGGTTACATTAACCCATTCGTCCAGTACGGATGGAACCACTCGACGGAAGTCACACGGAATGGAAAGGAAAGGAAAAACGAAAAAGCCAAGATAAAACAAAATTACCATGATTAAATTGAAATTTGAAGCTTTCACGTGGTGGAAGGATTCCATAATTACAATGAAAAACGTAGTGACTTCCACAATTTTATTAAAAGAATGACCGGTTTCGGCTGTCAAGCCATCCAAGAATGTACCTGAGGATGGCTTGACAGCCGAAACCGGTCATTCTTTTAATAAAATTGTGGCAGTCTCTACGTTTTTCATTGTCATTATAAAATTACCATGACATGGAAAAGAACATGCGATAGAATAACCCAATGGCAGTGCGATTCAAAAATGACCCATTCTACCCTTTCTGTGAGTAGAAAAAAATACTTAACACCATGTAAACAAGGAGAGAATGAATATGATCATCATGACCACATGAATGTGACGTAAATACAAATCATGTTTAACAGATAGACACTTGAAGCGAAAAGATGTATCTACAATGGCCACCAGCACTTATAAGAGACGATTTTTGAGTGATGGTTATGTTCAAATCACAGGCATACTATTGCGGAAATCTTTGTATATATATTTTTTTACGTCATTTAAAGACAGAAAATGTTTCGCCTTTATATAATTCCATTTTGAGATTACATATTAGATTTTGTCATCTAAATTTAGCCCGTCTAATATTTAATGAACTTGTAATAATTTTTATTTCTCCAATTTTAAATGAATTTGGTATTTTAATGAAAGATGCATAAAAACACAAATAGAAGCTGTACATTGAAAATCTCACATTAATGACGTAATATTGACTTTTTACTTAGCAACCAATGGAAAAGTGGTAAAACATACAAAATCACTCAAAATCCTCCCAATATTGGCCAGAAATATGGCATCGAGAAGAGTGCTGTAAAACTATAGCCAGGGTGCGTTCTCCCCAGAGTTTCATTAAAAGATTGTTTACACTTAATAAAAATATATTCACACACAACAACATTAATTCATGTCCACTGCTTGGCATTCAACTTAAATAAAATATACGTAAAAATTGCGTTGCAGCTCCTGACATCACAAAATAAAATAGCACGATTTATCCTTATCCATCCTTCGCCTATATTAACGAAGTCTGAATTTATAAGCCATCGAATGGATAATTGATAAACAGCTAATCACTCTTGGTGAGTTTTTCTCTGTTCGTTCACAACGGCATGATTCAACGACAGACGAAATATATCTTATGTACGGAAAATATTTAAAAAGCAACCGGATATGGGTAACTTGTGAAATATCACCGGACCTTCAATGGTTTAGAAGCTAATTATTCCAACAATTTGGAAAACAAGAACAGTTCAACGAGTAGTGACGTGCTGAATGGCTCAATGCAAACTGATAGATTACATATTGTGCACGTCACTGATAGTGCATGGCAAAAAATATGCATAATGCAGCACACGAGCCCCCAAAATTTACGGAAAGAAACTTTGAGAATAGTTCATTCTCCAAAATGTTTTATACAAGTTCCAAGTGGAACTGGTATCCCAATAATCGAGAAAAAAATCAAGGTACACCTCGTGCCTTCGTTTATTTGTAGCGGTAAAAAAAAACATTAAAGTACTGCGATTAAAGAAAACCTTTTTGGTTACTCTTCCTAAAACTGTGAGTCATATAATATAAGTCAAATGGATAAATAATAAAAATTGAATACCTCTTAGCATAAATTTCCAACGCTACACTCGAAAATGTTAGATGAAACTAACAATGATTGCCAAGCAATGGACAAGAGGAGATGCATTTTCTATGGCACAGCTCTGGCCACTATACACCACTTATGCATTCATCTGACCACAACGAAGATAATAAACACGAAGAGAGTGATGAGGGTGATTAGCCACTAATGGAACCAAAGAGGGTACAGGTGAATATGGCACACTCGCACACACACACACGCGCACAACGAGGTTAATGATCAAGGCGAAATGCTTGACGCCACTTACTGTTTTTCTTGTACAGGAGTATCTCGAACTGATCGTGGAGTTGTTTCTCTAGGACTTCGTCGATCCTCGAGATGGTTTCTTTGTCTGTCAGCTCACCGTACATGAAACTGCACCGACACGACTTCTGCATAACCTGTGAAAGAAGCATTGAATAACTTTATTACTATCACTTTGGGATGCAACTACAAATGGAATAGTTTTCGTAACTGGAAAATAAAAATACAAAATTAATGAGAATGCCACTAATATAATTAAAATGGTTGATATTACACGTATAACAGTTAAGGATTGTACCGCCTTCATGGGGATACATGAGTTGGAATTTTAAATAAGAGTGAACATAAGTGATAAGAGTAATGCATACTTTTTGCCTTTTTATAAATAAAGAAATTAGCAGATATTTCAGTGCATCAACTCAGTAATCGTTGCCAGAGTGGTCAAAGCGTAAGGAAAGTTTGATTAAGGCTTAATCATAGACTAGCGTACGTAACGTTTGAGATCCAAATGAATTAGGTTTGATCACAGGAATAGGCAGTGGGCAGCGAAGAGCATGTTTGTTTGTTAAAATGGTGTTACGATGAGTTTAGCAGTGCATCAAAGGTTGGGAATCATTAGCAGAACGTACGTTTAAATAATAATCAATAAAGATTTAAGTGATTAAATAATCAATAAAGATTTAAGTGATTAAATAATCAATAAAGATTACATCTATGGCAGAATTTTAAAACGGAAAGGTTCTTTGAAGATGTATCAAATATGTTGCAAACACCCGAGTAATTTGGCACACTAGATCATGAAAATAAAATTAAAGAGATGGAAATTAGGCAGAGGTTTAAAAATTCATCTTTTTCGCGTACAATTAGGGAGAATAATATGTTACAGTGAAGGTACAGATGTCAGAACAAGTATTGTAGATTTTGATGAATAAATTTAAATGTAGTGAATGTTTTAACTTGAAAATGTTTTAATATAACTATATTACGTATGCTCCAGCTAATATAATTGAATAATTCAATGTATTTATATGCATCACTGACTAATCAATAACTATTGTACTACTTTGTAAAAAATGACAATCTACTGTCATTTATAGCACAGATATTACGTGTCCCGTAACTGCATGCACAATATTTTTCTCGGATGGTAGCATTATGTCTCCGTGTAATGTAAGTTGTGTATGCACGGAGTGGTATTTCTCTCTGAATCATAATAGATGCCTGGGGATGGTGATCCCCCTGCCACACACTCTTCATGGTACTATGTAAATGTAGATAAAATTTTAAAAATTGGTTGTTTCTTGATGCATTATAAATAATAGAACATTAGGAAGCAACATTTCATAGAGACTCTTTCATATTTATCCCTATAAATCCCCGTAAATCTTTAAGTTAACATTATTTTTAGGGGATCTTGGTGACCTGGTGGGTAGAGCACTTGGCTACTGATCGAAGGGTCCCGGGTTCAAATCCGGTTGTAGCCTTTGATCGCCCCCGAACAAAAAGAAATCCTCGGTGAGCGAGGTGGCTCAGTGAAGAAACTGGACCCCCTACCCTGAATGTATGAAACTCCCACACCTGTGGATTAGTCCAGGGTTAGCTATACCCTCACCTATCCAAACCAACCTTTGGGTTGAATCACTGAGTGAGTGATCATTATTGTTATTACTATTTAGGAAAAGCTATTACTATAAAGAAGGTAATTTTAATACATAATTACAGTTGTCGAGGCCCTGAGCTAAAACTTATTATTCCTAACTAATTTATTCAATTTACCAAACTGGTGATAGAACTATTCAATTGTGGTAATAGGCGCGTTAACTAATCAGCATGTGCCTCGTGTACTGACACAATCAAGCTGTGAGTCAGTTTCTCTCCAGTGGCATTGGCATTATTGCTAAATGCATCATAATGCCAGAAGTTTGGAAAATGTGTCCGGTATCTGTACAAAAAATTCATCCTTTTGATCTCTATCGTGTATTTATGTTACGAAAAGTGACTCTCTGAGTTATATAGAATTCTTAAGCTTTAGGAAAGACTGAGTAAGTAAAGAGGAAGTCATAAGAAGAGTGGGAGAAAAGAGAAGTCTTCTGAAAACCCTATGAAGAAGACGGAATAACTTATTCGACCATATATGAGTCATGATGGCCTGATGAAGGCAATCGTCGAGGGACAAGTGGAAGGGATGAATGGCAAAGGAAGACCTCGTGCAAGATGCATGGAACAAGTGATAAAGGATGTGAAAGAGAAGAAATACGTAAATATGAAGAGATTAGCCGATAAAAGAACTCAGTGGAGAGCTGCGTTAAACCAATCTGAGGATTGATGACATTTGAAGCAGAAAGTATAAAATAAGCAAATAATTGCGTAATCACGCATCCATAAAAATCGATAATTGTGATCAAAAACAAAATCGGGAGCTCAATGATGCACACGTAAACATGTCTCATTACCTCTGCTCTGTTGTAGCCGGAGATTTTGCAGAAGGACTCATTGCAGTAGACGATTGGGAAGTCCACGATCTGAGCATTTGCCAAGAGGAAACTGCTATCAGCTGAAAAGAAAAGAGAAACAATTAGGTTTCTTGAGAATGTCTCCCAGTTTATGCACATGAAGTTTTACTGTCTTATACTATAATTGCCAGTTGTGGATCAGGAAAAATCGCAAATTTATAGCTCAGATATGAAGACAGTGTACCGAAAAAAAATTAAGACGTGTGTCGCTGATAATACTAGTCATAAATATTACATTGCATAATCTTCAATGCTCTTTATTTACTACACTTCGTTTTTACCATTACAATGAGTTTTTGCTAATATATTCCGGGGAACAGAATCAGTCAACGATGGGAGAAATGATTCACTCTGTACTTATTCCACGAATTTATTTTAACCCAACCAGTTTCGACGTTAGCAAGTCATCATCAGGGGTACAATCTCCGAAGTTTCTGGGAGTGCAAGTCATATGTATACGAAAACGAAACTTCGGAGATTGTACCCCTGACGTGCTAAGGTTCACAATTATTAGAGGCTATGTCAATACTATAATACGAAATGTTATCGCATGTTAAAAAATTCATTCAACCAACCATAGAAGAAAGGGGTTGTTTTCTCAATAGTTTTCGTAATTATTTTAGAAAAGTCTATATACTACATCAAAGTCAGGTAGAACTAGAGTGTAAAAGAAAAAGTATGAGCCTTTTGAATTAATTAAAATTGAAATTGGAAATGAAAACAAACTAGTTACTAAGTAAACTTTTCTTACTTACGTTACTAAGTAAAGTGAAAGATTCTAGGTGAATATAAAATTGTTAGCAAAATCCCCATGAAAAGGAGGCGGGGATAGTTGATTTAATTAATTGACCAAAGTAACCCTTGCGAAGCCCAAAAAATTGATACAATAATAAGAACCACAAATATTAGACATAAAATCGAAGATATATTGAATAACAGCCATGAAAATACCAAAAGTGGCAACATGAATCTAATTAAAAGATAAGGCAATAAATTAGTTTACGGATGCCATATTTACACTTGAGCCTAAGAATCAGATGATTAACAGCTCTGTTAAAGAATGCGTTCCTGTGTGCTGCTTTCATTAATATAGCATTTAATATAGATTGAGGCTGGTTTAGAGAATGATATCAACTTACAGCAGTCGCTGAGAATTAATTATCTCCTGGCGTTGGATTTGCAACTGGTCATCAAATCAATTTCCAACTTTCACCCACATTTCCAATAATGGAACAACCACTGAATATCATATGTAACCTCTATGCTGAGCCTATTTGTGAGATTAACGGTGTTATTCCAATGTCGAAACATATTCCATTTTGAATTTAAAGGCATAAATTTATTAAATACCATTAGTCCTGTGCCCTGTAGCTAAACTCACAAATTATAGTGAGTTATATACTAGTGTGATATGACTGCTCAGTCGAAAGTATGGTCAATTCTACGAGTAGATTATATTCATAAGATTATGTTCAATATATTTATTAGCATAGTGTTGGAGTGGACGCAAACACCTCTGTTTAAGGCCATTAGTATTTTTTGTGACACTCCTTTTGTGGAAGTTAAATCGACTTTAAATGTAATATGCTTTAATATAAATTTGGCCAAACAAAACGCAAATATTAAATTAAAAAGATTCAGTTAAATGTGAAATCTAACACAGAAACTAAAAAACCTCCATTTCTCTCACTTTTAAAGGGACGTAAATTCACAGTAGATTCAATTACCCGTAGCACCACGGCCCTGGCTTTCCCTGAATATGTGTTTAAACGTACCTCACGTGAAATTTCGGCGTTCGTTCGAGCCACTCTTTTACCTTGGATTTATCCAAAGGTCCATCTGAAACACTACACCGTACCTTCACAGGAATAGTAGCACCGGAGATAAAAGAGCCTATAACCACTTTGTTGCCACGGCAGAAGTTTCCCGTTTGAGTCTTCAATGTAATGCTGTAAGGGGGTGTTTTTTTGTGGAAGGAGTTACAATTGGGCGTATCTTGTAGCAAACACTACGAATTTTCCTGGTACTTTTTTTGCGTCCGGCTGGGAAGAGGGGAATGACCCCAGGAAACAGAAGGAGAAAGCGGAGAAGCCTGAAGGGATAAATAGGGAGAGAGTGAGAGGAAGCGTAGGGATATGGAGGAAGGAAGACTATAGGGAAGGGGTTCCACAGGGCACAGGGGGTCTTTCTATGCGTGTCTGTGCCTGGGCGTATTGCTTCGGAGCTGGGAAGGCCGCCGAGAGATATCAGTTAAGTGGATCTTTCCCCGTTTGGGAGGGGGGAAGGGTTGGTTATTTCACTTCACCCGAGCCTCCTAAAACCTTCGTCCTCCTCCTTATCTTTCTCACTGCTATCACTTTCCTGTTTCGCATCCCTCCCGCAACCAATGCCGGAACCCCGTCTCGCCCCCGCGTTCCTTCCCCTGTCCCCCTCCCCCACATCCATCGTCCCACGCAAGGAGGATAGAATGCACTGAAGGAGGTATCGCAGCTGATTGGAGAAGATAGCGGCCATCTTGGTAGGCACAGACATACGGGCTTAATACTTGCGATACTCGTACGGATGAAGTTTTCTTTTTGCACGCGGCAAAACTTAATGAGTATGAAACATGTAGCAATATGCAGTAGTATTAATTGGTAAGTTGAATTCCAGACCTCTGTTTTATTAAATATATGGATGATTTTTCGGGAGTTTAGGCCCTTTTTTTGAAAATGAAAGATATTAAACTTTTGGCCGACGTTTCGGAAAATGTATTTTTTCCTTCTTCAGGGCTTAAGTTCTATAAGTAAACAAATTTACCTTATAGAACTTAAACCCTGAAGAAGGAAAAAAAAACTTTTCGAAACGTCGGCCAAAAGTTAAATATATTTCATTTTCAAAAAAAGGGCCTAAACTCCCGAAAAATCATCCATATAGTATCAATATGAAAAACTGAAAGCACTTTCAAAATTACTCAAAGGAAAAATGGAAAATGCGCAAGCATAAATACAAGCGCTAAATATGTAGTTTAAATAGATTAAATTCGAACCAGTTTCATTAATAAAATTAACTCCCAGGCCAATAGAGTTCATTATTTTCCACCTTTAATAGCCTTAAAGCTGTATCACACTATCCGTTGCAGGTTACGGTTGCCGGTCACTGTTGTGCAGCCAACCAATCAGCGCCAACCAGCTCTCAACGGTTGAATGATAGAAGCGCGTCTATTTCCAACCGGCCAGTTGCGCAACCGTGGCCAATAGGAGTTCGTCTTGCGGTCACGTGCTGCTTCTGTTTACATTTCGTGATATTTTAGATTGTTACGTATTTCAAATGCTGCCTAAACACTAAAAATATTAGGAATACTATTAAAACAGCATTTAACTCTCTTGCATCGCCTATATTTTTGTGAAGGATATAATATAATTTTTTGCGTGTCATTGAGGTGAAGTTAAATCACTTATAAAACTGAAAGAAAAAACACGAGCCAAATCCACAAAAATAATAAACTTTACTACGAACCGGGTTTCACTGTATTACGGCATCGTCAGGTGCTCTGCACTGCATTACAGCACCTGATGATGCTGTAATACAGTGAAACCCGGGTCGTAGTAAAGTTTATTATTTTTGTGGATTTGGCTCGCGTTTTTTCTTTCTGTGTTATCATGTTTCTCTTCCACTCCATATCGCCTGAATCTTCAGAATTAGTTAAATGCACTTCATTAATTTGCATCTTATATCTGAGGTAGAAATCATGCATTTGAGGCAGCATAGGAACAAAATGTAAACGGAAACAGCACGTGACCGTGAGGCGAGATCCTAGAAGATACCCGATTCCGCTACGAAGAAATTTGGGGACAAAATCACTATAGTTTCATTGTCTCCGTTCGCAAGTCTGTACCCGCTCTAGTAAGCGCTTAAGACCGGGTGGAAAGTTATAAGGATGGGAATGGAAGGGTAAGGATTAGGGGGTAGATTAGCCTAAAGAGCCATCCTACCGAAAATTGTTATTTGTGTTTTAATGTATATGCAATCTCCATCAGGAGTCTTATGAAATCGAAATGTTTTGTACGGAGTGGGTGGGCCCTAATAGTTTCCAAGCAACCCTGATGTGGCTTCATTGTTACCCATCGGCTAAGCATGCCAGTGCCTCCTCCAGTGAATTCTAACCTCTTTGGTCTCACCACTATCCACACCTGATCCCTACCCCACTAAGTTCCCCAAACACGCTTGACCCGCGACCATCTTGCCCGCGACCCCCTCTCCCTGTCTATCGATTTCTTCCGAAGTGTGGCGGGAGGCATAAGGAGAGGATGATTAGGAGAAAGAGTGAGGTACAAAAGTGGGATGGGGTTTTTGGTGATAAATTTCACGGGACCTTTTTCAGGGAGGTCTGAAGGAGCAGAGGAGGAATGGAGAGGGAAGTGTGTGCCGTCCTCGTGTTCCCTTTACGGATGAGGATCGCTGGACGAAGAAGACCGTGGGATGGAGTCCCGGGGAACCCGAGATCATCATCACCATCAAAGACCATCACCACCAGACACCGTTTTGTGTCTGTCCTCGAACTTAAAGCCACGCCAGACAGGAAAGAAAGGCGTGAGGATGTGATTGGAGCGGAAGGAGGAAGGGTGGAGAGAAACTTGGCGTTGGAATCAGCCCGCTATTAAAGAAAGGAGCTCTGGCGATCACGATTTAACATCCCATCCGACGTACGGTGTACTGTACTCGAATATTCACCACAGAATTCTCAAGTAGGGCTAGGATTACCAATTCAAAATATCTTCCAATCCCTGGATTCGAAATTGGGAGTCTCAGGTGAGAGACCAGCACTCTAATCACTACACCAACGATCTTTCGCCAAACCCGCCCCCTGGATTTATATAGCTACTAATAATATCTGATCCGTTTGTGAAGTTCTCGACAGTCAATGACAATGTTGGAAAGAAAGTGTGAAATTGGAATAAGAGTATGGAGAAATCCAGCTTCGGAATCAGCCAGTTATCAAAGAATTCGTTAAGGATCAATGCTTTACGTTAAATCAGATGGACATGATTATCCATCACTGCTGCTGCATGATTATTCATCATTGAATATGTATTATCCATTATGTGGAATAGGATTAGGATTTAGGATTCCAAAGTTAGGATTTACAAGTTAAGATTCCGGAAACAATTCAACCGGTTGCGAACCCGGTCGTTAGAGGTAAGAATTCAGCACGCGTACTAACTCCAAAACTTCGGATCAGAGATCAAAGGGGATCCAAAGAAATGAGGAAGAATGGGAAGTGAGACGTGTTGCTCTCTCGATGAATCCATATAGTGAAGATATCGAGGAACGAGGATGAGCGTACATAGCACGAGAGGTCGTCTTCGTAGACTTTTTACCCTTAGCAATGAAGTGCTGCCTCCGTAATAAGATAAGGGATTTCGAAATTTTATAGGGGAAAATTTTTTATCTGAAGGCCTGACTTTATCCAAGGGCTGCTCTTGGTTCTATGTAAGCGTTTTCCACGATTCTTTCGTTTGCTTTAGTACGTTTTCCAACTCCTAGTTTGTTTCTCAGTAAAGTTACTACTTTTTATGCAGCGATTCACTCCTCGAGGCTTAGATCAGTGCTCGATATCTAAGTGGAATCAGCTAGTTTTCTTCTTGGTCTGCTTGTAAACCAAAGATTTTAGACATATTATGATGAGTATAAGCGTGCCACTTATCGTACCTAGTAAGAGCATCGTGCCTAGTGCATTATCTTGTTTCTTGACGTGATGAGAAAATATAGATTTCTAGAGCTTTCGACTCTTATTTTGGCAAGTGACGAGACTATTACGTGAATCGAAGTGTATGATTTCAGTTCCTGACTTCTCCCTACGGTACCGTATAAGCTTGCCTTTTCCACGACTTTAATTCCAGGCACAGTTCCTGAAATCTAGCGTGTACTCTTGGAGTATCTAAAAGATATCGTCTCAGTCCATTCAATGGAAGTGCCTTTTTAATGGAAAGAGCAATTTCACACACATTTCTCGAAGTGGTTTTGAACGGCTCACATTCGTACTGGAAAGCGAGTTACTTTATTGGTGCCTGGTGACAGGAGTTGTAACCATTAGGGGGATGAGACCGAAAAATGAGATCATTAGCACAATTTAGGTGTGTAAATAGGTAGATTATTTATTTATTTTTTAGAATGTTCTCTCAGGGGGCGGAGGAAGGGTGGAAACCTCACGTCGCCATTAGTCTACTCTTACCGAAAGGTGCCAAGGGTTCCACGACTTGAGTCACATTCATAGTAAAGACCCTTAATAGAGTGACCCTTTAAAGTAAGACTATACGAGATGTGTGATTCATAGACGTCTTAAGTGTGACACTTTGTAAAGTGTGACTTAAAATAGATGAGCCACGAATTCAAAATGAAAAATAGCATGGCATCTATAGTGTTTGTGACACAGTAGACATGCAAATATGAAAAATTTGACTAATAATAAGTTAAAAGCGAGTGGCCCATGGAAGGCTGCTGGCGATGTTTAACGTTTGATTGACTTTTTCCATAATTTACCAATAGTTCAGGCGGTATTTTGGTTTATTTTTTGTATTCTATTATATTGTTTTTATCGTAGATGTATATCCCCTTATTTTTAGGCTATATAGTCGTTAGCATTTGAGATTTTGAGTAACGTAATTTTCGTGTAAACTTTCCTTGTAGTTCTGTAGGGTGTCTCTATATATTTATTTCATTAAAACTGCATCATATTTACTGCAGGTTTATAATGTTGTAATAGTGGTATCTATAGTTTTTCTCATTTCTATAGTGTGAATAGTTCCTCTTAGTTTACGTTCTTTAGTTCACGTACAGTTTATTATTGTGTTGTTTCGACTACTATTGTTATGTAGTTAAGCTTTTTAGTTAATTAGGTTTCATATAGGTTATATTTAGTGCACTAATTTAAGGTTATTTTAATTTTTCTAGTGTTGGGATTTTCTGTAACTTTCGGGTTTTAATATATAAATAAATCGTAAGTGATGCCACCCCTGACCACTTACGAAAAGGAGGCTTTGCTCGACCCTGCCGGACTACATAGTAACTGATACGGCTGGATTATCAATCGATAACCCAAATGCATTCGAAATATTTTGTGAATGATAAAAAGACCGATGCTACCTCCGCAAAAGCAAAACTTCCTGGGTGGAAGTAAATCGAAGAGCAGTTCAATGATTTAGGTGACACATCTAGAGCATGGGAAAATCTAAGAAAACCGTGGGAGAACGTTCAAACGTTCCGTGAGGAAGGCTGATAGCTCTGCCAAAAAACACTGTTGAGTCACTGGTGGAGGATATCCATTTCAAGAAGTCTTGATTCCATTTTTGGAGAAAGTTTTGATACTTTATAATTACCCTTAAAATTGTAGGTAGGTTTATGTTGCGTAAGTTGAAATTTACCAACAAATTTGATTACAAAAGGTGAGAAATTTGTACTTGATTATCAAGTACTTTTAACATTAATTCTGCAATTTAATATTCTACTTATACAGCGATTGAAATGTAAACGCACGAACATCCGAGGGTTCGAATTAATTATATTCCTAAGTGAACTTCGTTTAAATATATATATATATTTATGTATATCTGTGGCGCAATATCGTGAGGGATAAGTAGTTGAATTCCACTTCCCAACCCAATCTCAGCTGGTAACGCTGTCATGGTTTTCGCGGCAAGTTACAATATTTCGACGAAAACAACGTTTGGAAACCGATAACGCCAAATGAATTCGCTCCCACGATGACGCTCCATTGGATTCTCCATATCCCTTATATATCGCCGGGGGTTATTCATCACTATAAATTCCACGTTCTCCGTGATATTTACCCATTCCGCAACATTTTCAAGTCCGTCAATGTCCATTTTGCTTTCCAGCGTTTAAGGTTCACTTTAGCGTAAAATCTCAACTATGAATATGATGCTTAATTTCCCCTTCCGCGGAATGAGTACGGGACTCGAAATGCTCCCCACAAGGAAATAAAACTAGGGACCGGTTTTACAATGAAAAACCCACCTCTACCGGTATTGGAACCTTGGCCCTTGGGTGGGAAGCTACTACAAGGGCAATTGTATACACGAAAGTTCCGAAATTCTGCTAGGCTAAAGAAAAGGGACAAATCGTTTAATGTTAAGACATCCTAGCGGCGTACTGAAAGAAAATGGGCTATGTAGAGGGAATTTAATGAGTCAAAAGTTAATATAAGAAAAAAACCGTAAATAAGAGATATGAATCGTAGGAACTCAAGGTGTAGATAAAATATAAATAATTACTTTCCCACGTTCGCTCAAAACCTTGGCCTGTGAGGGAGGATATTGTATAGACTGGAAAATATAACGGGCAAGTTTGGACGAAATCGTAGGAAATAAGCTTCATGGAGAGGAAAGCAATTTTTGCGATAAATTTGAAGTAAATGCATTGGTATTCATTAAAATCTGATGGGGTATGGGGGTGGCGATGAGAGAGAGAAAGTAAGGAATAAAATAGGATAAAATATGAGGAAGAGAAATGTGAAGAAAAGTGACCGACATTTGGCCAAAGGGCATTGCGAGAAAAATATATTGTGGAGATTAAGATATAACATCAACATAAAACAATGTACATAAAAAACGACCCAAATTAAAGGTTATCCATGAATGATCTGGTTTTTCCGACGTATAATGCTGGTGAAGTCTTCACTTGTTCTCCACCGGGTCAGGGAAACGGCTAATGCCGACGTTTCGATGGCTAACTCTGCCATCGTCCTCAGGGCGTCGAGTGTCGGGTCGGAGTCAACTCAAGTCAAAAGGTATCTTTATTGTGACCAAGCAATTAAACGTTTAAAAAACTTAACATAAACACGACTAATAAATAATAACAATAACAAACAAACTAACAAAAGATTGGTCACGGCCATTTAGGGATTTCTTCCCTTCAGGACTCTGTAGCGTTCACTGTTAAAAAGTCTGTCTTGTCTCTGTCTTTTAGGTGCACCTTGCAGAAACACGGGTCGGAGAAAAATGTCGGGAATATATACCCTCTGGTCTTGGCTCAGGTCTCTCCTGATTGGCTCTACTCAGGTCACTAGTGATTGGCTGTTTCCAATCCTTTCTCTTTCTTCTCGCATTTTCCGGAGCACCGGCTTCCACACGTTGCTATGGGCGTATCCCTAAAAAGGACCTTGGACTCCCACTACTCAGGCAAAAGACAGGCCCCAGAGGGAGGACATTTGGCCCCAGAAAAGACCGACGAAGAGTGAGAAAAACCCTAAGCCAGAGCTTGCCTTCCCTATGTTTCAACCATTGTGGGGAAAATATCGCGGATTCTGAATAAAAGAAACATTGAGACAGTCCACAAACCACCTAGAAAACTCAGGAGCCAACTCGTCAGGGTCAAGGACAAATTGGGCCTCAAAACTCCCGGAATTTATGACATTCCCTGCGAATGCGGGTAGGTGCACATTGGATAACCCATCCGCACCATTTGAAACCAGCATCAAGGAGCACAAGAGGTGCATCAGATTGTGATATCCTGAGAAGTCTGCCGTCGCCGAGCACAGCCTCAGCAAGGACCATCTCATTGCCTTCGACGACGCTAAATTAATTAGCAGATCCTATGGGTATTGGGACCGATTAACCAAGGAGGCGATATTAATCAGATTAGAGGCGAATAATATCAACCGTAACACATGATACGCCCTTAGCAACGTGTGGAAGCCGGTGCTCCGGAAAATACGAGAAGAAAGAGAAAGGCTTGGAAACAGCCAATCAGGAGTGACCTGAGCAGAGCCAATCAGGAGAGACCGGAGCCAAGACCAGAGGATATTTATATCCGACATTTTTCGACGCCCTGAGGACGATGGCAGGGTTAGCCATCAAAACGTCGGCATTAGCCGTTTCCCCGAACCGGTGGAGAACCCGTGAAGACTTCACCAGTAAAGGTTATTCATTTTAGAAATAACACAGTGCAGTGCTTCCTGCCTTTACTAAGCTTCCAAAAGAAACATGTAAATTTAGTTATTCATAGCCTTGGATTTTTTTAAAATTTGCCTTCAGTAAATGGTCGTTGAAATTGTAACAGAGGCTATGAAAGACGTAGCAGCCTATCCGCCGAGGGCTGCGGCTGATACTTGAAATTCAAACAGCATGTGACTCAACTCGTGGTACCGTCAGTGAGAGTGACTAGAGGAGTAACCTTTGAGCTTTGACGCGGATACTCGCATTGCCCGATCTGAGCCCTCAAAGGGATTTGCCTTTGCGGAGCGCGTGAGCATCCCGCCTGTCTCAATTTCCACAGCCCACACGTTGTACCTGCGGTGGTAGCCGCCTTTGACGCCATCGTCCGCATAACTACATCATTACCGCTCCCAATACCCTTTCACTTCTCAAACGCACCACGACAGGACTTGGGTGCGTTCAATTAACATTAGAGGAAGAAAAATAGTCCAATCGGGGCCCTTTCTGATGCCTTCTCTAAATGCACTGGGAAACACTAAGTTTGTTGACTTAAGTCTGACACCTGTTTTTGACTAACTTTTGGCTTATGGGGTTACAATTTGGGGTCACGATAATGTAAATTAGATCTTTCCTCCCTGAGATTGACTGAGATAGAACCTACAAAAAGGTACTTTCTGTACACTGTCCGTGAATAGCATTTCTTAAATATGTATTCTCTGTAGATAAGAATAATGATGCATAATCATATCCGATAACATATTAAAAACAGGAAGAATGAGATTCCATTGATGTCCTTTTGGTAAATCAAATGTTGCTCACCAAGTTCTTATTTCTGGTATTTGATAAATTAAAAAGTGCGAAGTGTGATATGTTATTACAGCACCATGTAATAACTAAGGAATGGTATTTTACATCCCACCGTATTAACAACGTACATTACATGTCACGCAGGCATCATCAGGTGCAAAAGATGCCTCTGTACCTGATGTCGATGCATGACACCTGAAACACATGTTGGACATACTCTTAATAAAGTGGGCAATATAATGTCAGTTTTTAGTAAATGGATCTAGCAAATGGCAGATCCTAAAATGTTAGATAGTTATTTATTTCTCATGAATTATTTCTTCTTATTGCCTTGCTTTGTTTTCTCACTAAGTTTTCATAAGGAATCATGTTTTAGAAAATGTTTGAGTGAGATTTTTTCTCTATCCGGATTAGACTTCCAGGATAATGAAGATAATAAGCAAATCATCAACCAAAACGTTGGATGAGATGAAGTGGCTAACCTGAATGAAGACAAGTGAAGAATTTACTAAAATCATGTATTTTACTTTATCGGGAATTCTAATTTCTCAAATATTTTAGCCGACTCATGACGCAAAAGATCATTTGTCAGTCTTTCAAACTCAGAGATACCTTTCGAACGGTTGGCACCTATTTATTCTTCCTAATTCTATAGCATGCCGTAATTACGTGGCTGAAGCCAAATCTCACACCTCACTTGGTGTTCCCCTTTTCTTTATAGCAAATCACACATTCAATTATTAACATTATTCATCAAACGATTTTTCCATTACTAGCGTTGGCGAAAATAGCTTTGTCTATTACTTTAAAAAATTCTACGCCATTGCAAGATTAAAGGGTAATTTTATGAACTTTTCCTTCTTTCCTAGAAGTCCTTTATTCAATTTGTGGGAAATAATTTATCCACGAAAATACCTTGCACACGCTTATCGGTTTTGATAATTTATGTCACCCTGTTTCACACTATATCGGTCACGAAATCTGCATGTACGATTCAAATAAAAAATTAATATATATGTTAGCCATTTATCAACTTGACATGATTTATGAAGATGAAGAAACGGATAACTAACGAAAAATGGCGCAATGAAAGCGTTCTCCCTGATCGAATGTATTTAATGTCGTGTTTTTATGCCTAATAATTCCTGCAGACAGCAAGATAGAATTTTCAATATTTCAAAGGAAATTACACTGGATTTTTGCTGCACCAGGTACTTCTGGATACCCTTATCTTTACGTGTAAAAATTAAGTTGACATTGGAAGAATTCTACCCATTCCAATTAGTCCACCGTTCGAATAAGGGTATTTTACAACATATATTTATTTTCAGCAACAGGAGTCTACATTACAAACTTTTTGCAGTCATTTTCATTCCTTTAGTCTTTGGTTGTAAAAAAAGAAATTTCGTAGGTAGTTGCCATTGTTTTTTATATCTATGTTTCATGAATATCATCATAAGGGAGCTGAATCTCATCATATTATTTCCAACAATAATACATATACTACTTCATTAAAATGCACAACAATCAATTAAATTAATTACGAACAGAAGACACTGCATTCTGCGTTTGCATTGACCAGGAGAAAGAAATTCCATGGTGAAAAATATTTTATCGATATTGTACTAATATTTTTCGTTAAATATTAACTTTTTGGATGACTGAACTGTCTTCTTGCTATCACTACATTTATAGTTCGCTTCCCTAAATGTCGAGAGAATGATTTTGAAGTACTAAGCTGCAGATGCTTACTATTATCAAGCTATGTAAACATATGTTCAATGGGTTGGCTATAATTTTTCTGAGATAGGGTTAACAACACTTTACACTAGTGCTTACGAAGCAAGAACTCTATTTAATAATTTACTCTCAACTTGTCCACTTTTTAAAAGGCGTGCACTAACGTATTAAAAATATAAGTACTCTTTCGTAACTTTTATGATGCCTTATCAAATATTTACGCCTCCATCACAACAAAGAGGCAGGTTAAAAAACACAAAAGAGAAATGTATATATATCTTCCCAGGAGCTTCCAGGTGAGGAAGCAGATCATAACTGAGGTGAATTTGAGCTCGACGTTACGAAAGGAATAGAGCACCAATAGGGAGTTAGATCAAAAGAATGTAAGTCAAACCACTGTATCTGCCGCCACAGCCACGAGTGTATTGGGGGGGATTGTAGAGAAAAACACCCGGCTTTAGCTGTCGAAGCCCATACACTCGGAAAGTCCCGCATTCCCTCGGAAGAGTTCTCCTGGCCAAGTGGCGATGGTAAATATTGCAAAAACGGCCATGCCAAAATAAAAATCTACTTAATCACTTCCGGTAGGCTGGTTTCCGGGACAGCAGACCGCTGCGCCGATTATTTTTTACTGCTGGTACGCTTCGTGCTCATCGCGTACGATCAGCGAGGGAGCTGTAGTCGTGGGATTAAAGATTTTTGTGCGCTCAGGGCGATGTTGAAAAGAAACTCCGGAGGGACATTGCACTTGTAAGTCCACAAAAAAGTAAAGATCCAAGTCCTGCCCAAGTTAAACGATCCTCCGAAAAAACTGATTTTGACCAGAAATCAATGAAATTGTGTGCTTTACTTCGACAACTGTGCTGGACAGAAAGTTTCTTCAAATTCGGAAGGCTGTTGGATTTTCAAAAAATTATTTATGCTTCATAAAAATAGCTTCTGTAATCTAACGCATGGGGATATTCAAAGTGACCCCAGGGTACATATTAGAGAACTGTTTTTTTTTAAACTGAAAATTAGGTTATGGGGTGACCGGAATCACACACATTTACTATTAGTGCAAATCATCGTAGTGAACTCAAAAATCGAAATGCAGCCAAAAAAAAGCTCATTCAGAAATATTTTGATGGAGAGGCTGATTTTATTCTCACCGTGTCAGAGTGCAGATAGGAAACATTGGAAATACAAATACGATGAGAGAATCTTGAAAAACATTTTTCTCAAGTTTTTTAAGTTTTACCTCTCAGAAAACTTTGAGTTTATGTCAAAAAATCCACTGAAAAGGTATCTACTAATTGAAATTTATGTATAATAAAAATGCTCAAATTGAAATACTCTCGGAATCATCAAACGGAATACATTTCTTTCATCTAAATTTCCCGTAGTATTTTTTTCATTATTCTCAGGTGTCAGCTTTTATCAAGTATAATTATAACTTGAGTTTTTTTTACATAAGTCACCTAAATCCTTTGCGAGCATTTACTCGCTTGATCCAGTTCAATGAGAATGAATACATTTTTACTTCTCCAGAATGAGATTTAAACCTCATTGTAGACGCGTCTTTCTTGTGCGATGAGATAGTAATTGACCAAATCCTCAAAGCAGAAAATGGAAGAAATGGAAGTCACCAAATATGAGGGCGTCAGGTTGGTGTGGTGGCAATATAATTGACCCCAAGGTCCAGATTCGAGACCCGGAATGGGCATAGGTATTAAAATGAAATTCAAACCGATACTTGAATGGTACACGCTCGACGGAAGGAGCATTAGAGTCGTCTTCGTGCTTATCGTTAACTGTAGGAGTAGGCCACTCCAGACGCTGGGGTTCCCTCCAGCCTTCCTTTTTCACCCGAATCCGTAACTTACGACCCTTCTCCCGGTCTGAAGCCCATTTCAAGTGTGGGACTGACTCGTAATTACAATGATGGAAGTTGTCTTATCCTCATAACAGAAATTAGGTCTACGTCGCAGAATTTAATTTGCTGCAGAGAGGGATCCAATGCTCTGCAAAATTTTCACTGCGAGACGAAACATTGCAGAAATTCAGAGATATAACGTGGATAAGATAATTTGCTCGTAGAGTTGGAGGCATTCTGTAATTGAATTAAAAGTAGGACTTGCGCAATGTTCAGCTCATTATATTACTACGCGAGAGCAAATCCCGTAGCCGATGGCTAAGCTGAATTTCGCAAAGGGTCAATGTTGCAATAGCACGGCAGCAGTGCCGATGCGTGAATACGGAGGTATTTCCTGCATTTCTGCCGGTGGTATTTCCTGGATATTTGAAGGCTTCAAATGGATGCAACCACAAAGTTCTTCAATGAATGCAGTCGGGCAGTTTGAAACTATATTACTGACATTTAAATCATGACTTTGCGTGGCTATAAGTGAACTAGAGCATGGATACAAGTTACATGTCATCGAAATAGTAATCTACGAATTTAGTAAATTATCTTACTCCTTGTATTTGGGGGGAGGATGTATTTCGCAGGACTCGAGAAGTTTTCCAATTTATGCGAAGTTCAGAATAACTTATGTCACTTGAGTGGTTAATTATTGACTTAGCTTTATGCTATAACCCTTATGATCCCAACATCTAGGAAAAATGAGATACTGAAAGGTATTACTGAAGTTAGAATGATGGGTATATGAGGAATATGGAGAAAAAGTAAGGTCAGATTTGATGGCATAAAGAGAGGGAGAAAAAAATAATGATCGCAAACAAGTGAAAAATAAGATAGAAACTGCTTTAAAAATTTAAATCAAGGTTATGGTACTTGATTAAAATATATTTTATATGAAGAAAACTAATGATATGCTTCTTCAAATAATTAAATTAATTCTTTGATTTAGCAAGTATGTTGATCACACCTATTACCATATTCTATTCAGCAAGTACCTATATACTACAATATGTTATTTAATATTTAACGTCCTTTATCCATAATGTTAAAAGAAAGGCTATTTATTAATACTTATAGTTAAATGTGCTGAATCTTGAGATAAAAATGCTCTCTGGTTCTTACATTGTAATTCCGGCTTCCATTCAAGTAGTCTTCAAGTTCTAAGAGTCTACAGGATAAACGTGGTTCACTTATCAGAAGTTGAGATTTAAGCCTGAGCTTTTATTCATTTATTTCACAAAAGATAACGAAAAGGCCGAGTAGATGAATGTAAAGTTTCCATGGAAAAATATAAGAAAAAACAGGATTTAAATCTCATTAAAAGAAGTAACACGATCAAATAAAGCCCATTCATGTAGAGAGCTATAAATTGATTGTCACTCACACAGTATTTCATTTGCACAAGTAATTGTTTTGATTTTTACGTGATTGGTAGCTTATATGTGTTGTTTAAGACAAAATGACCGCGCTTAGATTGGGTTTGGTTTTTCTCCAATTACATAAATTTTGTTAGTAGTAAGTAGGCTGCCTTTCTCATTTTATCCAAAAAGAGCTTTAGTAAGATAACCACAAGGTTTTCATTCAAAATGTTCGTTCATTCCTGGCCACCGATAGCATTTCCTTTCTTGCAGTAGGAGAGTTCAGGTAAAGGGCGCGACGACAGTTAGGGTCATTTTGCAGTTTGCCTTCTTTTGGAAGGCATTGGGCACCAACACTTTGCACCTTTTATCCTAAAAAAAATTTTTTTAATCGAGCTTCCTTTCATCATGAAGGTTAAGGATGATCCAAGCCCTCTGCCAAAATTCTGTGAGGAGAATAAAATTGAAATAAACGAGGAATGAATACAACAAATGGCAAGCGAAACAAGAACATCAGAATTATGACTTTGCAAAATGTACAGCCATTAATAAGACGCGCTTTAACCTTAAAATGAGATGGGATATTATTCTGCCCGACAAGCGACTAGCGGAGAGATGGAATGGGAAAGTGGTCTAAGAAGAGACGGAAACAATGAAAGCTGCACCAGAAGAATGCCGATTGCCATGAAATATACTTTTGTCACACGGGGTTTAACTTGAATGCTCGGAGCGCGCCTTAGGCCTCCCGCGGGGACGCAGCAAAGCACAAAGCATTACAATCCGTCTGGAGATCGCCCGACACCACGCAGAAGCAGAAGCTCCGGGTCGGAAGCAGTGGCAATTGGATGGGGACGGCTGAGAGAAGAGGATGAGGGGAGTAAAGACTCCGTCGGAAATAGATTCGAGTTCCGAGAACGTAACAATGGGTTCAGTAGACGGATAAGCGCTTCTCCGTTCAGTGGGAACGGCTCTCCCAGTGAAAGCACATTTCTTTGAGCGATTTAGAAAGAAATGCACGAGAGATTTCAGCGGGGTGGGTGGCAAGGGAAAATTGGTGGAGATGGTTGGCAATGTGGGAGGGAAAATGTGGAGATGAAGGTTAGGGAAAGAAGTGGTGAGTTTCATATGGAGTTGAGCAGGAGGGGGGAAGAAAATTGGATAGAAGGGGGGTGTGCAAAAAAAGGGATAAAATGGAAGGGGGACCGTCGGGGGATGAGTGCAGGTGGTGGGAAGAGTTGTGAGGAGCTGGGATGACATTACGTAGGCGATGGAAAGGGTAAGAATGAAGGAGTGGAGGGAAATCATGATAGAAGCGAATACTATTTTCGTGCTTATGAAAGAAAAGATTGGGGAAAGTGATTATAAAAACGTGGAATGAGACGATTGAATAAAATATAAAAATTATGAGTGTAGATTCCATCTTATCATTCATGATTTTTACAAATAAAAAGTAAAAAAATGCGAAGGTAAAGGAAAAGATAAAAGCTAACAAATAAGGATCATTGAACTATTGCAGTATTATTCAATAATAAACCTCCCAAATGTATACACTACGCAGTTGGCAACAAGTGGACCAAAAATATTCCCTTAAATCCATCGTAAAGAAAACATTGAGATACCAAAAACAAATGATAATTAAGTAAAAGTAAAATAACGCGAACCATGCCGAACAAAGTTGCATTATATCAATATACTTCTTAAGTGTCAATTACGCTGAGTTATATAGAGTTAGTATGAAGCTTTTGTTTTCGTGCTTTATACGCATTTATTCTTTGTGAATTTTTGCTTGCCGGGTTCTATTTATTGGTAATTATGGCTACAAAATTTTCGATTATGGTATACTGAAATGCCAATAATAATGTAGAAGAGATTCCGTTTGTTTTGTTCAATATGTGAGCATAGTTTACGACCTCATTCTCAGTCTACAGCGTAAGAGCTACTAAAGAATATCCAAGGCATAAAAAATATTACTGTATATTGGAATCTTAATTTATCAGTATACTACGTTATGTTGATTCAATAAATGGTGCCTACCGGTGTAGTGCCTAGAGAGATGCATAACAAAACATTTCCTAGTGGCTTCAATACTACCTTGTATGACAGGTATAGCATATATTTTCTCACTCAAATGGCCTTTGTTGCAGTACCACTTTCGTGGGTTCCAAGGGGAATAGCCAGCTGCTCGTATATATGGAAATTGTACTTCACATATTTAGATTATCTCATTAAAATACTTTTTCCTATTTGGGTATTTATTCTGGAAACGATGACTCACATGGCAATGTGAGTTGGTGAAATAACATTTGCAGGAATGTATTATAGCAAATTGAAGTCTTTTAAATTGCAGAGGTGATCTGGCTATGCCAACCATAGATAAACATGACATGCCATTTTGGGATGAGTTGAATTCAACTCTATTTCACTAGAAAACTATAAGCATTGTCTGTGAAAGCACGAATAACTCAGTTGAATTTACCATGCATTACATGGAAAATAAAGCAGAGCAGAATATCACCTTGCATAATTGCGCTATCCAGCTCCATGACGATCACGGAGCGATGGCATAAAACTATCGGCTACAATTGAATCATTGCATGAATTTTGGACTTGCAAGGGCCAGCAGATTGTAGCCTGACAAATTCTTTGGTTCATCAGCCCGTTTATGTGCCCAAGACAGGACAAAGTGGGCTTTGAAAGAAGGAGAGAGTGGAGAGAGAGAGAGATAGTGAGAGAGAGAGAGAGAGAGAGAGAGAGAGAGAGAGAGAGAGAGAGAGAGAGGGGGAGTGAGGGATAAAAAGTTGTCCCAAGAAATGGGCTTTTACGCACGCAACCGCTTCACGCATAAGCCTACCGAGTGAAATGCGCCACGGTAGGGATTTTTTATCGTATGGCCTTAAACCCACTCCAAATGCGGCTCAGAAATTAACTGCGACGACTGTTCCTTAAGAAATTATGACACAAAATGAATAATTCCCAAACATTCTGAAAAACTCCCCCGCATTGTAAAATAGGAATATTTTAAAAGACAGAGAAGGATTCATCTTTTATAAGCTCCTTTAATATCAAATCCGTAACATGTAAATCGCATTGTAATTTCAATATTTTCATTATCATATTATTTTGGTAGAAATATTTTATACTTATACTTCGTTGTACGCGCAGGAAATTGGCTATAGTGTAGCTAGTAATGAAACGTAATAATAAATATTGGACTCAGACAAAGTGTGAAATCTCCTTTGAACGTAGGCAATGAATTATTTTTGTGCCTTGTTGACTCAGAAATCGACTGTTGAGACCCAGAAAATGGGAAAAACACGACTCTTCATCTTTGGTTCAAAAAAACCAGATGTCTAGGGAAAATGTGGATGGATAAAAGAATTGGGAAAAATCGCACCTGCCGTGATTGTCTTCGTTTTTATTCCACTTTTGGTGCATGTTTTCGAATGTAACTGGTGCCACGGTAGCATTTGCTAGACATGTGCATAAAAACGATGAATAACTCACAACTCCTAGGAGAGTTTCAGCATAGAGTACGACCAATTATTAATCTAAATGCCCACAATAGGCATCTTTAAGAATTTATCAATACGTGAAATATCAATATGTGATATTTCAACCTCAGTGGTATTACTCTTAAGAGCGGGAGTAAAAGCAGAGGAGAATGGCATATTCGACGAATAATTATTCGGAAAGCCTATCGACGATTTACGTCATTTCGAATGAGGATGTTAGAATTTATTATAATTTATTGGAGGAGGCATTGGCAAGCTAGTTAATGGACGACGATGCCAGAATAGGGGTGCTTGGGAACGATTAGGCCCCACATACTCCGTGCGAAACATTGCGCTTTAAACGGCCTCTTATGGGGACTGCATGTGTATTGAAACAAATAACAATTATAAAGCGCATACAAATATTATCACACCGGGGTATTTTAATATTCCTAAGAATATTTCAGGTAGGTATTAATGTTCCCCGAGGAATGAATTACATTTCTAAAACTATTTTGCGCCTTAAAAATTACACTAGATATACATTAACGCACTGTTATCTATACCTTTGACAAATATAAAAAATGCATTCCATTATTAATCTTAATATTCTAAGTTTTACCGCGTGCATAAACAACTTCATCCCTACGAATATCGCTGGTAGCAAGCCTTTATACTCGTACCTACAAAGATGGCCACTGGCATCTCAAATCAGCTGCGGTGCCTCCTCAAGTGCATTCTAACCTCCTTGATTTCGATAGATAAGAATAGGCGGGCAATTTGGTTAAAGGCATAAATTTTTCAGTGAGCGGAGGAATATTGGAAAGTAACTCGGCGCCGCGCCGGTGTTAACTTACTCTTAAAGAAAGGCATCGAGAGATTCACGATTTAATGTCACGTCCATAGACTGAGTGCTGCACTTGAAAAGCCCATTTACCCAGGAATTAATTGACAAGGGACCAATTCTGTGATAAGAAATCTGTGACTTTACCGGAATTCGAACCTGGGCCCTGAAGATGGGAAGTAACTTCTCCGGTCACCATACCAACATGATTCCCTTGGCTCTACAAACCACGAGGTAATGTACCAGAATATGCTTATGTGGTAAAAGGGATGAAAAAAGGTCTCCCTAGATAATACCAGTATAGTCACTATGTTATCCAGTATTAATAACGCAAATAAGTTATAAGGGAATCGATAATATTTTTATGATAATTAATGTCCGAGAACGGAGTTATCAGAAGCTGTTAATAATATCATCTGCGGTTAATAGACTGTCCCCGCTTATAAGCGATTCAGAACGGTAGGAAAGGCGCAATAATAATTGGTAGAATGAGGAGGAACGTTGGAGAGACATCCATCGGTATGACCCTGCTCTTTACGGAAGGTGCCACGGTTTAACGTTACATTTGACAGTCTAGATCTTGAAATGCTCAACTAGTAGCGTTCAAACTGTGACTGCTTTATCAATGAAAAATATCTTCACTGCCTAGATTAGAACCCGGACCCCCGGGGAGAGCTACAGCCGGGAGGAAAGGTACAAGGATGGGAATAGAAGGGTTAGGAGGAAGAGTGGAAAGAAACACGGCGTCAGCATTAGTCTTCTCTTAATGAAAGGAGTCAAGGGGACAGTGGTTTACCTGTACAATAATGTTCCCACGAAAATCTCAATTTTAAGCCGGATTGCCAATGCAAATTATCTTCTACTGTCGGGATGCGTTCCGGGATCTCCGGGCCGTGACTCTGACTAATATTTCAACCCGGTTCCTTCACCTACCACACACGCTGGCTGTAAAATGTTATTAATAATTTGTGCCCACTTTTTAGCGCTCTCAACAATTAACGGCAATGTTGGAAAGACAAGTTTAACCTCACTTTGTTTCGCCCTCCACGATGACCGTCGTTACTAATCCTCATCCTCATCATAACGTAACGGGTTTTAGTTTCCACAAAGCGCCAATCTCATTTGCTTCACCTTCGCACGCAGCAAACTCCCCACCCTGGATAACATAGTCGCGTGTCGCGTTCAGCGCGCACGCTATCTATCAGGCAGCCATACAAAATCAAGCAAGGGTCGTAGGGGGGGTGCGGAAGAACCTTCTTGAAGTGAAATATATGCTTTGATAATGGTTTGAACACGAATGGCCTTCGAGTACCTTGACTGCGCAGAACAATGAACGTTAGCAATTACCGATTGAGACACAGGGAAGAAACTTAAAGTTGTTCATCGACACGAAAGTCATTTAAGAAGAAGATTAGAAAAACGCTGCTGAGTATCGGTCAAAATTAAGGAATCAGTAAGAAGCTGAATAGAATGGGTCAAGACACTGGAGCTAAGGGAAAATGGTATTTTTAGCAACCATTCAAACTTGTGGAGTAATAAAAAGCCTTTGCGAAACTTTTTTCTTCGGTGGCATGATGTAGACGAATGTCCTCGTGGTCAGATTCATTCAAATTTAGGAGTACGGTAAGTTGAAGGAATATCGTGCGAATGGAGACACTTGCGAAGATTGAATATTTAAACATCTGCAGAGATAATTCAGGGGGAGAGTCAAGCCGAGGTAGTATTGAGGGTTTCCTGTCTCTGAGAATAATCCTGCTCCCGTCCGATTTCCATTCATTCCCTTGGAATACCCCTCGGGGCGAGAAAAAGAAACAAGTTCTTCCCTCGGCCGTATCATTTTTCTTTCCCTTCCACCTATCCACGGAAAATTCTACCATTTTTGCCTCCCTATTTCCAGTGAATTCATCTTTTCTGTCATTTTTTCCTCGGCATGTATGTGTGTGTATACATACATACATATTCACTAATTCACTTGGAGCCATACCTATGCTCGTTCACTCAGCCCCATTGGCCTCTGCAGTAAAGATTCCCTTGCGTAAAGGAAGACCTATTTTGCTAGTCACGAAAGAACTGCATTAAATCCCCCGTTACACTAAAGAGCAAGGGAAGGGAGGCGCAGTATTCTTACGGCGCCGTCTCTGCACTGCCACGTGTGGCACACTGTCATGTGAGTGCTCCTGCACAATGCATTTCCTCGTCAATCCCGAGAGGGAGAATCACGTATGAGTGAAGATGAATGAGGGAAATATAGCCATGACTGAATTCATCAGGTCTAAGGTAAAAAAATATTCCATTATTTATCCAAAATAACGATGTGAAATCCTCGGCGAGTGATAAGATTGACTTAAGACGAAGGGTTAGATATGTTTTTAGCGAAAGAGATCAACAGCTAAGGGAAATTATCATATTTAAGATAGGTAGGTAATTGGAACATCATCTGTCAAAAATCCTTAGACTAGATTGACACCTGGGATATCAGCGTGGCTAACCTCCGTCAAGGAGAATCGCAGGGAGGAGGTCGAAGTCACCCGGCTGAGATTTGGGCATTTCAACCTAACCCACGCATATCTCTTCACCGAAGAGAAGATCTAGCCATGGTGTGACGAATGTGATGCTCCAGTCACCGTGAGACACCTGACGGAGTGAGTTAGATATCAAGACACCCGTGAAAAGATTGAATATCTATGGTAGTCTGCGCAAAATACTAGTCGATGATGAGGCTGTTATCAAAAAAATATTACAATTCTTAGAGTAAAAAGGTAATATTTTAAAGCTTAAGAAGTGGTGAAATATGACCTTAGGTGTCGAAGCACCGTAAAATCTAATCCTATCCTATCCTGGTTTGACTCAGCTGTCAAGTGGATTCACATATCGGCTAACCTCACTATTTGCATGGTTCTCCTACTTCGCATCCTTCACTGCTTGCTCTCTATGTGCCATTGGAGGCCTTCGTTGGCCTTTCATCCCATTCACAATTCAACAGTTGTCTTCATCGGGCCGTCATGTCTCAGGATATAGCCGATTAAGTTGACATTTTTTCAAAATTTTCAGTAGACTTCTCTTTCATTCCACTCTTTTGGCATTAAGAACATGTATGTATTAATTGATATAGTTCCTCATTTCTACGCTTGTATTTCCTGCGGTAAAAAGTTTTTTGTACAATTTCCTTTTTGCCTGGGCCTTCCTTTCCTCTGACAATTTATTCTTTGCTTCATCCATCGCTGGTTTTTTCGGCTACCTAGGTAACAATACTATTCCATTTCCTCATGCTTTTGATTTCTAGTTTAACTTAGGTCTTGGCCTTATTTATTCTAATGCATATCAATACCTTATTATTTTTCATTCCGCGGACGGAGTACTGACTTGAAGTGCTCTCCACAAGTGGGGGTCAAAATAACGATGAATATGCTTTTGATTTCTAGTTTAACTTAGGTCTTGGCCTTATTTATTCTAATGCATATCAGTACCTAATTATTTTTCATTCCGCGGACGGAGTACTGACTGGAAGTGCTCTCCACAAGTGGGGGTCAAAATAACGATGAAAAAGATATCTCACGCGGGATTGAAACCCAGGCGATGGGAATACAAAGCCAGTACTCTAGCCATCCCACCAATCCGATTCGCTTCCAAATATATTTTATATTTAACAAAAAACGTTTTCGAAATACCACAAGAGAACAAAAAGGGAATCCTAATTTGAACAGTTAAGGTACTTGGGTACGCAGAATAACCATTGAATAAAATTCCAGCCGTCTTGCCTCAACATAAGCTGTTTGATAAATTCCAACAACGACTAGATGAAATATTCTTATACTATTTTTACGCAAACAGCAAAATTCATTCATGGAATAAAGTAAGAAGCAAATGGATATAAATCAAAATAAATTTCTTAAGAAAAATTCAAAATTGGATTTAGAAGGAAGAAAAATTTAGATAGTTAGAGACAGCACCTCTCCATTGCAATTTGAAAGAACATGATAGGTGCTTGATGATAAAATATTTATTAAGTACGTAGAAATCATTTTCATCTGCAGGGAATAAATTTCACCAGCCTTGCTTGATTATAACTCAATGCAATATTTACACCTACTCGTAATATCGTGAAATTGACATATTTCTTGCAATTCATAGCTCACTCAAATTTGTAGTTACTTTGAGAAGCAATACATGTACAGATTGAAATTACACCATGATTGTGTGTGCACAAAAACAAGCTTGGCTGATAAGAAAAATTTTGACTCTTGAGTCGAAGGTCAACAAGTGAATAGCATGTATTATGATAGCTTCCAACAAAAGCATTCAAATTGAATGACTTACACTGGCAAATCATCGTAAATCAAAATCGTTAAAAAGTGAAAATTGGAGAAAATGATATACGAGATGCAAATATTACCTTTCTTTCAGCTGTAACATTACTAAAATAGGTATTATTATGCATTATTACCTAAAAATTGTAATATAAAATGCATGCCAAATTTTCTTAGACTAAAATTTCGATAAACTATTAGAAAGCTTAACCTTAAAAATTATATGCCATCGATTGAATTAGTGCAAAATGAATTACAGAGGATAAGGAAGGTGAAATAATTACGTAAATTTCAGGCGTGATTTATTTTGAAAAGCCCCGCTGTTAAAAAAGGAAAGAATACGCTGCCATCTCAAAAAACATGTATGCCGTTTACAATGGACTTTGTTAACAGGAAAGCAGCGTTTGGTATCTATATCGCTCTCCCTTGTTTCAACGACACGACGTAATTTGATATTTGAGACGGAGAGGGTTTTAAAATCCCTTTCGTGTATCTGGAATTCAAAGGAGAATTCTTAATGTACTCCACTTCGAGCGTAGCTAACCCTTCTTCCTACGTGAGAACGTCATCGCTCTCCCACGTGACCCAGTTCAGTCAAATGCTCTCCCCTTTCTCTCTTTCCCACCATTTCATACACCCTCACCTACTTCGCTCCACTATTTCATCGGCCTTAACTCTTCTCTTTCATCCTCCCCTAGGACACTTTTCACCGTTCCTTTTCCGTTCCATGCCTAATGTGCAGATTTCATTTCGTAATTCAAGTATATGCACAGAAGGATGAAATTGAGGAAACTTTTCCAATTAATAAAAAGTAATTTAACTTCCCTGAGATAGAAAGATATTATAACAACTTATTTGTGCCATGAAGTGACTTGTGAATGATTTTAAGATTTTACGATACACGATAAACTTAGTGTCAAACTTGGCAATTAAGGCCATCAACAAATTGTCCTGAAATCTATGAAGTAAAGTTAAACGTCGTGTTGAACGTTAAGAGGCACAGTTTTGTAATGAAAAACAGACGATATTATATTAGGAAACTAATTTACTCTCCATTATTTAGTGATTTAAAATATTAAATGACAATATTTCAAGGTAATCAAAGAAAATTCTGATTGTTGTCATTTATTACCTTTATTGTAATTGTTTGTTTTATGGTCGTTAAAGAAGAAGCGAAATATGTGGTCAACTCAAAGTCCTACCATGGGATTCTACAATCCTCTCTAAGGATGAACCTTAAAGTTCTGAAAATTGAATGTTCTGATAAAATCTGAAATGGATAATTTGTGATGATTAAATTAAAATCGATCCAGCTTGATCGAATTCCAGCTGTGGCCGTCAGAAACTGGGGTTGTGTTGCAGTGACAAGTTAAGTTGGTTCGCAAGCGTCCCATAAACGCTTGTTGAAAAAAATTCCAATCGATGCAACTTAGAATGAATTATTATGGAAAACACTGATCATCATTGTGATATCAAATGATTCATATTGATGTGTTCTAGAAACCAAGCATAAAATAATGAATTTTGCAATCTTTTATAAATGTGAAGAAACAAAATTCACAACTCAGATCATTATGGCAAAAAAGTGATTAGCTGGAGAAATACGAAATGTTTTATCGTTCAAATGGAACATCTAGCCGGGGAAGAAGGCCACGAAATAACAGAAGAATTACGATAATAGCCTCTAACCAGTTAAGACCAATGAGAAAGAACTAAGTCAGAGGTAAAGACGTAAAGTATAATATTTTTCAGGGCTTTATGAGGATACTTACTGAAAGAGATAAGTAGACTACGGGAAACGTTGCAAATAGTATTAAATATACTGAATGATATGCTACGGTATTTGTAATTTGATATAAGAGAGGAACTTCAGAGATATAGACAATTTAAAACGGGAAATATGATGGAAATATATGGTATGGCTAAAAAGAAAATAGCAATAATAATATTACAGGTGGTATAAGATTTCAAACAACTAGTATTTTAGGGTGAATTTCATAGCCTTGTAATCACAGTAACCTATGACAAACTATGTACTGATGCCATAAATTTGTTATTGGATAATAAGCCAGTTTTTGACCGAGAATATGAATACAAATCCATATAGCAGTAGAATTCCAGCAATTACAAATCCTTATATCAATACACTGCTGTATCTTTTTAACTGCTCTATGGAGAAAACCAGATAGTTTCCTGCAGGTAAACGTCGTGTTGATCTACGTACCGATCATTTCTAAATCGGATACTTACAATGTTGTATTTATTTTCACGGACCCTTTGAAACGAAACCTCTAAGCCAATTAGCCACTTGTGTGAAATGATTTTAGTTCAACCAATTGGTTAAGGGCTCGGGAATCAAGATTTAATATGCGGACAAAATCAATTAAGACATAATGATGCGTAAACTTTGTGAAGGTCATATCTTATTGGGGAAGTAATTGAGGGAAGAAAAGGGAAGGTAACAGTTCCTATCGTACTAAATTGTCAATTTCACGCACCACTGTGCGTGAACACTCCCGCGCCTTCCGAAGCAGTCTTCGCGTCGATGACTAATTGGTGCAAAATGGGGTAAACCAATCACGTAGCTTACAAACCTTCTCTCATAAACATCACTCAAGGGAAATACTCGAGAACCGTGAAAACAGATGGAATTACCTTTCGAAGTACTGATAGATAGAATGTTGTGTCATTGTCTTCTAACATCATTAATTTTTACCTCTAAAATTACATTTATATTTACTCAGATATTTCATTGCTTCTCATCGTAATCGGGTTTGCGATTTTTAGGTAGTTAAGATATTTTCTGCGACCAGAAACTAAGGCTTTTTGTGTAATTAACGTGAATTTGCGTGAATAATTTTGTAATTAACTCTAGTAAGACTAAATCAATGTTACTTGGTTCCTCAAAACTACTCAGACATGTTGACTTTAATGTTATACCAAAGATTATTATCGCTGATGTATAAATATTATATGCCAACTCTGTTAAAAACAGTGGGGTCACATTGGTCCCTAACTTGTCTTGGCAAAACCATGTTCAAGCCATCTGCAATAAGATCAATAGGATCCTGTTTCAGTTAAAAACTCATAAAAACCTCTTGCCCCCTCATACCCGCAAACAACTTGTATCCTCGCTAATAATTCCTCATATTGATTATTGTTGTCTTGTTTATCATGACCTAACTGAAGAGATTAACGTTCGAATTCAACGGAAATTAAATGTGTGTTAAGTTCAGTTATGATTTTAAAAAATATTATCAAATTTCCCCTTATCTTTCCTGATTAGGATGGCTTAGAATTAAAACAAGGAAGGAATACATGCTTGCCTCTTTTCTGTACAAACTTTTTAAAGGTGAACAGCCTGAATACATCATGCAATTTTTTCAGACTACGGAGAAAAACAGAAATATTGAAACCCCAATGTCACCAGATCATTTAATAGTCCCACTTTATCGTACAACTGCTTTCAATAAACCTTTTTCTGTAGTTGGGGCAAAGTTATGGAACAGCACTCCTGAATCAATTAAAAATTCTAAACCGCTGAAGGCCCTTAAAAACAGATTGTTTAAAATACAATTAGACTTATGTTTTTTTGTTTTTCTTGAATGCTATTATTATTTGGCTTATTAATTGTACCCACTACCTTTTGTAATTACCATTTTGTACTCGAGCTCTCATAATTATGTATACATTTTGTATAGTCTTAGTGGAACAAGTGGTCCAAGAACAATAAACATTTCTTTATCTTTAATTAAGGACAGCTGGGTACTAGTAAATAGGTAAGAATACAAGGAGGAAGGATTGAGAGAAACCCGGCGTCAGCATTAGCCTACTCTTAGAAAAAGTGGCCGAGTGGTCCACGGTTTGACGTTCGACGGACGGAGTTTTGAAATTGAAGTGCTCTCCACACCGCGTGTGAATCATCGACCATAGTCAATGGTACACCTCTGAAAATTCTGCCATTTTGGGGGTACTAATTTAGAGCAACGGAATGGGAAGCTAGGATACTAGTCACCATACCAACCTGGTCCCCATGCACACACTCTTTTGCAATAAATACTCAATCTTCAACTATCAGGCATGTACCATCAAAAAACTAACCTATCGGTGACGATGGCAATAATTTAATTTCTATTTTCGCGTATGGTTTTTGTTAGAACAGTTTTCAGTGAACGCGGGTTTCGTTTTATCTCCGCACTGTCAAATAGAGAATCCAGTCTCGCATCATTTTTATTCCAATCCGCCTCCTTAGCTAATCCACCATCCCATTTTGGATTCACATCCCATTCACCTTTCTATCCTCTCACCGAAACCTCTTGCCATAAGTCTGAACCTTGACTACCTCCAGTCAACCCAACCCGACATGACCTCGTGACCCCATCCGCGATACTCACCAGTGTTTGGGGGATAGTGGGCTCTGACCTGCTTCCCGACAGCAAACCATTTAGTAAAGGAAGTGGTTGGGAGAGGGAGTGTCAATAATAGTGGCTGAAAGGGGAGAGTTTTATCTTTCAAGGATCTGGGAGGAGAATAGGAATGACTCTAACGAAGAGATGCTTTGCATCTTCCTGCTCGCGAGTATGGAGTATTGCGATCTATTTTAAAGTAAAAGAGGGAAAAAAAGGAAATGTAGTCCTGGTGTTTTTTTTAATACCTAATCATCATCTAAGTCTAACCAAAAATAAAAGTAGCAGGATAAAATGAATTGTAATATAGTGATACATCAAGTATACCGTAAAAGGTTTGAATATAGGTAACCGAGCGGCAAGTACCTGATTTCATCATCATCATTATCGGTCAACATTCCTAGGATTGGTTTGACGCAGCCCTCCACTCTATTCTACTATTGGCCAACCTCTTCATATTAATTAATTCCTGTCTTTCAAATTCTTCACAACCTATTCCATATATTTCATAAGACGCCTTCCTTGTCATTCTTTCCGTAAACTTTTTCCTCGACGATTGTCTTCATCAGGCCATCGTGTCTTAAAATAAGGCCGATTAGGCTGTCCTGTCTTCTTCTTAGACTTTTCAGCAGACTTCTGTTTTCTCCCACTCTTCTTAATACTTTTTCGTTTTTCACTCGGTCGATCTATTACATCTTCAAATATCTAATCAAATAATACCTAATACTCTGTATCAAAATGCAATTTTCATGCGGTGAATAAATCAGCTAACACACTCAATTAAATTTATGAGAATTTTTTTAAATGGGTCTTAGTGAAACAGCAGATATCAGTTTATTTCTTCCAGGCTCTATTTAGATTCGTTTTATGCCATCGGAAGGAATAATGACAACATTATATACCTAATACCTCACACACATTGAAATCTTGCATGCGCCACGGCCTGCTAACTTTGAGTTGGTGGATTTGAATCCAGCTTTTGCGTGAGTGCTGCATTTATCGTAGAATCAAGGTTATTTTTATGTTTGATTGCAGGCGCAATGTGCAATTACCTTAAAGGTTTGAGCAACGTAAAAGTTTGATCTTCTATTACTGCGCATTGATAAGAGCTATGAAACACTTTTTACTGTTGAGGAAAGCACTATTTCTAGCTTAGCATCCTAATGTGTCAGGATTAAATCGCAGAAGGCATTTAAATGTGTGGTTCAATTTTAAACCTAAACCTTATATCCTGAATCAATATCAAGTAAAATCTGTGCAGTAGGAGATATTACCTGAGATAATAATGCGGCGAGGATTATCCCATGCTTAAAACTGGTCATTGGAGTAAGCAGCCAGCGTTACGATCATTTTATTTAAATCTTCAAAAACGATATAATCGACCCCAGCAAATTCCAATCGTACCAAAACAAAGGATGCCATGACTATTAAGTACATTAGTGCCAAAATAGAATACTGACATTGCAGGCACCATTTGTGAAGCCATAGTCACAATAGGGTAATGTTTTGGCGAAAAAAACAATTCGGTATCCACCAATGAAACCGCCGAAACATCGGTTATTTTCGGTCGATAAGGGGGCACGGGAAACGAGGCCAAAGCCCGTATCTACATGCGCCTCTTTCATTAGCCCATGACGACGGCTCCAACCTGAATTTTCACTGCGCAACATTTTATAGGAGAGCAGCAACCGATACTCTTTCCTCCCGGGTAGAGAAGCGTCTTCTTCGGGCATCATATGCCGCATAAATTCTCATCCCTCTTCCCCTGGAGAGACTGGAAGTGAGCATCTCGGGCACGATTCTTCCCCTCCTCTCTCCCCCCCCTCCCAAAGACCTCCCAAGAAATCTATCCCCATTCGAGTCTCTCACGTAACCCAGCCATGTGATTTGATCCCGAAACCCCCACTTTATATCACTCGTCGTCGGCCATTTTTTTCATCCACTGCCTGATTCGAAATTCCCTTCCCGCCTTCAGTTGGCATCTAAAGAGCTGGGAAGTTATCCGAGTCTTCATGCGAGACGGATGCGCTGAAATATTGCTTCTATAAATACTGAATGGGTAAAAAATGTCTCATATACGTTTCGGCTGAATGACTGAAAGGATTCGCGGATCGATTTGAAAGGAGAAATATTCAATTTTTATGGCGCGCATACGGAATGCACTATATCCATCACTCGCAATAGAAGACACCGTGTTCACCCGTATTCATTCAAATTCATGGAGAAGTAATATCCTTCTATTTATAACGCCATAATTATGACAAGTAACTATTTATTTTACTGATTTATATAGATACTGTTATTATATGGAAAACAGGAAAATCATCTTTGTGACAAAGCACAAAATTAACCAAGTCTTATTCCTTAGTATTCAAAGACCTATTGTATTGTATTAAAAAAAAATGATCATAATGGTGTGTATTTTGGAAGAGTACAATAGAAAAATAAATACCGTAAAATGTATCCCTCTAAGAAATTTCTAACTCAGCGAGCATTAGTTGTTATAAATATTCCCGGGAGAGTAATTTAACACCAAGGAAAAAATGATAATACCTAGAGCGATGTCAATGCAATGCGAATTCAATCAAACGAAACTGCAAAAAAAGGCTTGTAAAAATATTTTGGTGGTTAATTGTAAGGGACCCTCAGGTCAACTATTAAGTGAATGATATATTGAAGAGGAAAGGGTGAAGGCAAGTGGACTAGTCTGCACTCTCTTACTTTTTTACAGAAAGTTTGTAACAAACATTAGGAATATTTGAGAATATAAGGTGCAGATACAACCATAGACAGCCATGCATTAAAACATAATGAATTACAAAAAGAATACTGCGAATAATTCCCTATGGATGGTAATGACGCCTTGGGTGAGAAAAGCAAAGAGAAAATATCCCATAGCAACGAAAAAAGATTAAAACAAACAAACCTGTCAGAAGGTTTATTTGACAGATGGTGAAACGCCATTTGTAGATGGTGGCCAGATGTTAAAAAAGGTATTTTTCTCAAAGAGCGAAATAATACGTGGTTAATTCATTCGGCACTGAATCAAATATTGTGATTTAATAGCCGATGAGGACAAATGTTGCGGTCCCGCGATTGAACTACCTCATTTATTGCGCCTTTGCGGAGTATTTTTTTCAACAATTCGTGAGACTTCCTTTCCAGCTCGAATGCCACCATAGCCCATATACACCGCACGCATGGCGTGTCAAGTGATGATTATATTTGTGACCTTAATTCCTTCGTTTTGCGTGCCATCATGCATAACACCCACTGCCAAGCTTCAGTTTTATGATATGCACTCTGTTTTGGCAATAAAGCATTGCATGAGCGACAGTTTATTTTCTATCACAATATTCCTCCGTCGACGTACCGAGGAAAATATGCTAAACGCTGCTCATCACGCACTCAAAGAGAAGAATAAAGGGTCTTGCTTTTGACACTTGAGTTTTTCAATTGTTTTTCCTTTGCATCCTTCTCTGAAATAAAAATTCGTGACCTAAGAGGGTTATATTTCCATGAATAAAGGCTAAGGTCATCAAATCTAAGTTTAAAAAAGCTTAATTACATGTAGGTATACCAAATAGACCTTGTAATTGAGAGAAATGTTAAAAAATTTCGCATTTGCATTTTAATATCTTTAATAATTTTATTAGTTTTATGCCTGAACTCGTTGTTTGAAACGTTTCAAAAGAAAGTTAGTTTTTTTAGATGATTACTTATAAAAAAAATATTTTGGAAAAATTTCCTTTTGTTAAGTTGGTGGCATAATACATTTTCACAATTCATCCTACGTAACTCTGCTACAAAGTATTAATGTGATATAAAAATTGCAGACAATCCGGGGCTAGTATTGCATTAGGGACTTTACAAAAATAATTTTGTCCCACTAATTTTAATTTGAAGACGAAAAAGTGCAACTGATTTATTCCCATTACTTTAAGCCCAGAACCGACGGTTGAATTATGCCGGGAAATGTAACCACATCTATTAATACCACTTCAGTTGTAATATTCAACGATGAACTACAGGAATTAAACGCGAACGTACTCCAAAAAGGTAAACAAAAATTATTTATCATAAAAAAGAAGTCGCCAATATTATGTCTTTTACCATCACAAGTTATTTTCTTATAATGATATCATTGGCCTGTACCACAACACTATGTAATCAGTTCATTTTCTGAAAAATTATTTGTTCTACCGGGCTCGTGAGATTTGCTTGAGGAGTTTATTAAAACATAGGTATTGGCTTAAGATGAACAAAAAATTGATTATTGCCGAGAGTTGAAAAACTTATGTACCGTTCCACAACAGAGTGTTGAAATTACCGCAGGCGTTGCAAAAACTAAATATGTCTACGGTAATGACTGAAAGAACCTTTCAAACTGAAATCTTGAAAGTTTCGGAAAACGCCCGAGGACGAATTATCTTCAATCAATCTTTTATGTATTACTAGAATGCATAATTATTCATTTTTTGGATTGATGTCATCAAAGTTTATATTTCGACCTGTAATTAAATAATAAAACTATTTCAATTCCCAGTATGATCACATCATGTATTGAATATAAACATGCTTTTTTCTTTCATGTGGAATAAAACCTGGTTTTTTGCTCTCTAACTAGGCATCATTGATTATGCACCGAATTAAATCCTTAGTTAAATTAGATGTTAAAAAATAAATAATTTAAATTTATTTCTAGTTCACTCTTTTGTTTGAACACATTATTGAGGCTCAAAAAGGTTCTTCCCAAGATTCTTCTCTCTGCATTTACTCCGTGTCCGATACCTCTTCTATTTCATATTCATTTCCATATTTTGCAGCAAAAGTCTGAACCACTATTAGAACTGTAACGCATACCAAAGTTTATTATTTTCAATCTAGAGTTTGATTTTGATGAAGGCCATTATAAAGTCACATTGACAGACTCATTTTAAACCTCTTACCTACAAATATTATATCGGCTTAGTTACAATATAGTTACGAATATAACAGCTGAGGAATTTACAATATTATGTTGCAAATTAAAGTTAAATTAAATGCTATAATTAATATGAAACAAGGGATAAAGGATGTGAAAGAGGAGAAATACGGAAATATAAAGAGATTAGCTGATAGAAGAACTCAGTGGAGAGCTGCGTCTAACCAATCTGAGGATTGATGACTGATGATGATGAAATTAAATGTTATTTTTGTTACGGAATAAGTAAGCTAGTAACTTTAAGATAATTGTTTCTGTCCAAATAAGAAGATTCTTCCTATAAATAAGGTCTCTTTATAATTGTACCAGTCAGAATGAGAGAACATTTCGTTCAATATAGTACCGTTATCTCTTCAGAAATGAAATGATTCTGCCTCAGTTATCACTTTAATATCAACATCAACGAACGAATGAGATTTACACTCACCATTCTTGAGTAGTTTTTATATTTTGCGTAAATTCCATTGGTTTTCCGAGAAAATATTGATTCCTCTCAAATATATTCCGTGATGTTCGTTAAAAAAAAACATTGTCGGTGGTTGGCAACGCCGCGCTGTATCCTCCTCTACACCCCTCCTCACATTTCCACCATGCTCTTGCCTCCCCATTACACACCGCTGCTGCTAGACGTCGTACCCATTTGCGCCTCCCTTCACCCTCTCTCCTCTCCCACCCCTCCACCCCTTTTCGTCCGATCCGGAATTCTAATTCGCCCGCGTCACATCGCCCCATTAATCTCCCTCCCCTGAGCCATAAATATTTAAGTACTTTCTCCCTTCGCCACTGCCACCACCGCCGCCGAAACTATTCTGGGTCATCCTCCTCCTCGTCTTTCTCGCAATCTCTCACTACCTCTTTGCCTCCGTGTCTCCCCCTCTCTTTCTGGGGCCCCCTCTCCCCTCTCAGAAAACACTCCCTTCCTTCCCCCTCCCCTTGCCCAGCCCCTCGCGAGACGGGATGGCAAAAGGCAGAGAGTGGTAGCATGCCTCTCCCTATTTCTTTCTCATCTCCTTGGTGAATCTGAAGGCAGGGCAAGGAAAGAGTGGAGCCGGCTGGCGGGAGAAGGAACTAAACTAATCCGACGAGTTCATAACGAATTTCGGGGAGAATAATTTGTTACATCCAGCAGTGTATAAATATGTCCTCCGCGACGGTTCTTCCTCCTTGAAAAAGTTTCCACGAGGAAATTTTTTGGAAGAACATCTTTCTTCTTCTTCCTCCCTCTTTTAGAGAGGGATCATTCAAATTTTTTCCTTGTTTTCAGAATTCCTAATTACCCGTTACACTAAATTCTCAGTATATAACTGCCGCGATATTTTTGAAGGTTCCAGTCTGTCACACTAAGATTTTTGATGGAAAAACTCTATTTATTTAACAGTATTTTTTGGGGATAGTAAATGTCTTCATGCCGTTCCCTTGCTGAAATGGCAATTACTTGCTATATATTAATTTTTCTGGTGAATATATTTATTTATCACCTAAACGCTCTTTTGCGCCAAATAGACCTGCCTGACTACGAATAGCGTGGATGACTGTACATATCTTCTCAACCTAAGAATTTATGTAAATCAAAATTATTGCAAATCACAGAACTTACGCGAAAAATACACAATAAAATATGGCCTGAAGTTAGTAGTTACCTTCAATCTGTAAAACGCATCCTCTTCAAGTATCTGAAACTTGCTAATAATATTAAAAATTGTTTTCATCTATCAGTTATGGTGGGAATACATATTTTTAACATATAGTGTTGATTTGTCAAATCTCTTTGATGTATTTCCATTTTAACGCCTCGATCCAATATGGAAGTCTCTTAGCAGGTATGAAGTTTCGCATATTGTGCAAAGAAAGATTTTGAAGTGGCGATGAATCTGAGAAGAGTAAAATTTTAACATTAGAATGACGGTGTGAGTAAGTTTATAGACCATGGTATGCAGTCGATCAAAGAAACGGATACCTTCTGAACCACATGAAAAGCCAAAAATATATGACGGTATGAAAATATATCATACATTGTTATCATAAATATGATAGGGTGATAATATATTGCTTAATTCAGTTCTTTTGAAGTATCTTATAGCGTATTAAGTATTCAATGCAGGTGAAAATTTGGCTGTAAATATCGTAAACCAACAATATTTTTTAAGGCATGCATGCGTTCACTCTGGAAAGTATGCATATTTTTCGCCAAAATAACTAGTCATTTAAAAAACGGATATCCCGGGAGATAAAAAGAATTACATCGGTAATGCAAATTTTTGCCACACCGCATGCGGGAGACGAAAAAATAAAACCTCATCAAAACTTAAGAGCCCTTACTTCCTCAATAATATTTTTAGCATTTCTCATTGAAGTGAAATTTGTTGAAGGTTTATGGTGGTTCTTCTGGTGGAAAGGGTTATTTATTTTACAATCATCCATAATCTATCGAGGACTATTCTGTCTCATCAGAGCGGAAAAAGAGCTTGGAAAAAATTAGGAAAACGGTAACTCCAACATTTTTAAAAAATAAATAAAATAGTGAAAAACACGTTTAATGCCACAATGAACCACATTACAAAATATCTCGTGGCATGAAAATATTATAACCTAGTTAAACCCAAAAGTTAAAGTCCTGAAGTAATATTTATAACCTGTCAGCATTTTTCATGCTATGTAGTCTTCATAGTACTCAGAACATATGTACTCAGCTACTGGGAGCAATTAAACCACAGATACCATCACACTAGGACAGGCCCATAAATATGAGTGTATCAATTTCTACGCTATGAGCTTCAATTAACTGTTAAATATATTCTGTGGTACTTTATTTGCACCATATGCTAAAATAACTATTTTACCGTTATGTGATGATGAAAATATTTAGGTACGTATTCGGGTAATGTATGATACATAAGAAGATTATAACAAAACTCATCAAATTCATAAATATCATTATTTATATCCCTATCCTTCTGAAAAATTTTTAAGTGCTGCATATGTAATGGAAAACATTATAAAAACTGCCACAGTAAACTGACATAAGGTCACCACCTTATGTCATTTCTGTGATACTAGACATTAGGTCTAGTATCGCAGAAATTACGCATTTAGGTATGCGTCATGGTGATTTTTTACTTCAACACAAAACTCATCTCCAAGACATGAACGAGTGTAACATTTTTTTGTGCAGTAGTTTTTTTAATCATAAGTCCCTATGTGTTCGGAAACACTAAAAACTGCCGTAGCGTATTACAGGGTAATGTTTAGCTCTTTTTTAGCCGTTTAGAGTACTCCACAAAATGGGTATTTTTACTTAAACTTATTCTATCGTGTGAAGAGACTTGCATCGCGACCTCACTTTTTGCTCCACATAATTGGGCAAGAATGGAATGCTAACGGTGACTCAGATGCACAGTTAACATAGTACTGTAATACTATCGCATTCACTACACAAATCACCTTAGATATCCCCAGAGACACAATAACACCTGAAGAGAAATACCCAATGTCATGTTACAATTATGGGTCACAGTGAGAGATTCGCGAATTCAAGATAGCCTCCCCCCTTTCTCACCTCCTTCCCGGTCTTTCAACATTTGAGCCTAACAGTTTCCAACACCCTACCCGCTTTCCCACTTTTTCAACCCCTGCCGCCTTATCTCGTCGATCCTCGCCGTGAACCCTCTGAACCAGCAAGGGAAAGACCTCCCCTCCCGTTACCCTCACTCCGCCTCATGCTCGGTCATCAAAGAATGTACCTGAAGAAGGTAGAAAGAGTAAGGGACCCCTCCCCCGACCCCAAGAAGAGGAAGAATAGTGTGTTCCACAACAAATCTCTGGAAGGCAGGGGTGCGCCCCCTCCCGGCGCGGCTCTTCCCCACGATCTCAGGGACTTGGGAGAGGGCCAAGGGGTCGACTCGCCGAGGATTCCGCTTCTTTTTTTTGGCGCCCTCACCCTCCATCTTGCATTGTGTCTTCTTTCTTCACCTCCCATCTCCTCCCTCCTCCATCCCAACTGAACTCAAGACGTCTCCATCCCTTCTCCTTGATCCCCACACCCACTACCATTCTTAAGGCCCTTCTTCATTCTTCCCTACCACGATTCCCTTCCCTCTGTAGGACGCGAGATGCCGTTGGTACGATTCACCATCCTCTTTTGAGTCCAACTCGCAAGGAAAAGGAAATAAAACGGCGTGGTCATCTGTGAACGCGAAGACCAGCAATTATCTTTTAGTATCCCACTCGGATGCGACTTGGGAGGCCGAGGCGGTTTCACACTGTTCAACTCTCTCCCAGAATTCCCTCGGAAAACCCAAGGGCACTAGGTTTCACTCATGTATTCGGGTGGGTAAACTTGGAAGATAATTTAGGTATCGTTAAATTCAAAGGACGGTTAGGATTGTCAGGTTGGTTATGTACTGGATAGGGAGCTCTAAGGTCGTAGTTTAAAATCCTGCCTCGGGATGAGTGTCATGTTCTACGTATAGTTGAGCTAGGTAAGATGGTAGAATATAACCCAAGCAGTCGAGCCATCATAAAATCTAACGCAATAAAAATTTACTCAATATATTACCTAAATGAATGATCATTAAGTTTCCATCTCGTAGGCATTTCCACTTATTGACGTATGCCATTTTTGATGGCACACAAAATTCAATAAGTTTAAATATGTATATAGGAGCTGATATTTCGTTGGCATTCAAAATTATCAAGCAATAGGATCGAGAGTTCTTTTTAAAGTATAATATATATCTTACAAGGGAGAATCTATCTTTGATATTTATAATTTTCCAATCGCTTTATAAAGATGCAAAAATATACTAAATTTATCCTCGCCTTCATTCACCCTCATGGGGTAAGGATCAAATAAAATATTAGCTTGAAGCCAGACATTGATGGATCCGAGGATTAATGCTTGCGTATGCTATGGAGTGAATTCACGGTGCCTTTAAATGAAACATAAAATTTGCATGGGATAGAGTGATTAATTAGGCGTGCCCCTAGCACAACGTACAGAGTTGCTTATGCTCAATTCTACTAATCCATTTAAATAAGCATGAAAGCTAAGAAGGCTTTCTTATTAAATTACAAATTTGTGACCAGATTATTTCACCCATCAATTCATGAGTCACTTAATGAAGTTATTTACAGTGAAATACAAATGCAATTGGAAAAAGGAAGGCATGAAAAAATTTAAAAATACGAACGCTTCACTAAAATATTTCCACCATGATGGGTGGTATGAATTATTTACTGTCAATGGGACAAAACGACGGTGTTGTGGTATTGGATTCTCATTTATTCTGAATGTCTAGGTTTGATTCCAAACAGCATTAGACATTTAGCTCTGCATGACTGCTTTGTGGAGTGCATTTCAAGTGAGCACTCCATACGTCGGATGGGATGTTTTACCGGGAACCCCGAGGCGCCTTTATTTATAAGAGGAGGCTAATGCCGACACAGAATTGTTCTCAACCTATCTCACTCGAGTTCTTCCCATGCCTAAATACGTATGTCTCCATTGTAGTTCAGTCTTAGTAGTAGACGTGGTAGATATCATTTACGAAATTTACGAAATGTACATATGAATGTACTGAGATGTCGATCATCCTGCTAAACATGCAATCCGCTACACTGAAATGTATTGCAGGTTAATCCTCATTAGCAGCGAGAGTAAGTAAAAAAACATTAGCATACCGGACAATTCTCATAAGTTGCGCAAAAATAAATAATATTGTCAAACAAAAGCATTACTGTTTTATAAATGAAATGGCATCGCTAATATTTTTATTTACAATGAAATAGTATTAGAATAATAGGCTTATCGCTTTATATGTGCTTTACATGTGTGAATTACATCAAGTGATTCTGATTAGCATCCGGCACTGACAAACCTAGAGAATCCATCCCAAGATATATTTATTTTAATTAAAAGATAATGATTAATTATTTGGCCCCAAAATGAATCCTGAATTATATGATTAAATATTATTAAGGAGAATGGTTGTTAAAAATACGTAGGTGCCTACATTTAGAACCAACTTCTCTTTGGATGATTGCAAATTCGAGGCTCAAGGTGGGAAGGTGAAAAATAATTCCTAGCATTATTAATAGTAGTAAATATTAATAGCAGCTGGCATCAACATACCTCTCATATGTGCATGGAGTTTCAAGTAACAATCAAGAATAAAAAACAAAACATGTAAATACACAACTATTAGCAATTTTCATCAGAAATTTTGGTGAATTAACAATTTCCATTTTTAAGCATCATAGAATTTTGGATTTGAGCAGTAAAAGTGATTACTAGCAGAAATCACAAATATAGATAATGCATAAAAATATTTACTTCTTGGAAACAAAAAAAAATTAACAAAACAACACTCAGTTATTTCAAAACTAATAGGAGTAGAGAATAGTTCAAGCTCTAGAGTACTTTATAACATTTTCAAAATTCATCAATTTTAAAACCTCAATTTCAAAGTTAAAGACAAAATCAAGTCATTCACGTAGCTCTAGGTGTAGCATGTTGGCGTTAAGTTTCATTTCCAGACTTTATGCATGGAACTCGTGAATATTGACTTGCGAGTGAGGCAGTGAGGATTGAATCATATCCAGGTGAGCAGCTTAGTTGCATTTCAGCGATCTGTTATGTCATGCCCTTCTTGGCCATGATAAATTTAACTACAGCCTACGTTGAATGTGAGCGCAGCCTTAAAGTGGGAGAGAATTTCGTGACACCAAAGCGAATGAAGGAATCGTTAAAATATTAAGTGCCATGAAGAGTGGAGGTGACCGAGTTGAATTTATGACGACTCTTGCGAAGTAGGAGAGATAGGGGGAGAGAGACAGAGGGAAGGGAAGCTAATGGAATCCACGAGGTGCCTCTAGTTGGGAAGTCTGGAATTACTTGGAAGTGGAGCCGTGTAAAAAGCGCCACGCCGAGCTGGTGAACTTCTCCACCCAATTAAGGCAACTACTGGCCAAAGAAGGAACGAGTACAGTAGTTGAGATAATGGCTGACTTTAAGGTTTTATCACTAGAGAAAGAAAACAGGTTTCTTCAAGAGACCCTCATTACAGCTTTTCGTGCACACTGAGCGGCTTTTTGTGCTATTTTTTCCTTCAACTAAGGTAATCTTAACAAAAAATGAAATTGTTAAAAATCCTTTTTGAGGATTACGCCGTACTAATCATGTCAAAAGTTATGCATTTTATTGTTCAGGCTTCAAAGCAAATGCCAGTGGCGACAAATTTGGGAACAAAAACATTAATGCACTAGCTCAGTGATTATTTACTAAGGAGGTATTTGCGTAAAGCGAGTATTAACGTTCTGTTTCACAGTACGATTTAGACATGACAATAAAGTGTAGCTTTATGGAGTGTGAATAGCTATAACGTGGCTAAAAATGGTGTTATTCATTTGCATAAGGTTAGTTTGTAAAAAGAGAGGCATTTCATACATTTTTTATCATTTTGAGCCACATAAATTGCTCGTGAGAAAGGAGAAACATTGAAAGCAAAATGAAAACCCCGCATTCAGATCACATCCATCCAATCTTACAACGCTTTGAGCAAATTATATTTAAAAGGCGAATTCTATTTCTAAGAGACGAATTCATATTATAATCTAATTAGCTGTCAGCTATGGTAATGAAATTTGTAAATTAAAAAATATTCTCTATTTTTAGGACAATGAGTGCTTTGAGGCATTTGATGAGCCTGTTGTATTTTTGTAAGTGTAATTCAAAGAGAGAATATTAAAACATGCAATTTTTTTTCTAAACATCGCAACGAATTATCAAACAAAAAATATGCTGCAATATGGAAATTCATTCCTACATATTGATTTTTGGGGTATTATAAAGCAATTTGTTAACAAATTCCCCTTATAGCAGAGTTATTTCCGGAAATTAGTGAACTTTTCTGTTCCTAAATAGCTTTAGAGAAAAAAATAACAAATAAGTTATGAAAGTTCATAAGAAAAATGTCTCTTCAAATGGATTTACTAATGTCTAAGGAATTGTTATAATTTGAAATGAAAAGTATGTTAAAAATTACATATTGCTTTTTGCGGCATTATTAAGCAATTTGTTCAAAAAAAATTCCCCTTGCAGCAGAGTTATTTCCGGAAAATTAGTCAAAACTTCAATTCCTAAATCGCTTTAGAGAAAAATGATAACAGGTAGGTCATGAAACTTCATAAGAAAAACGTCTATTCAAATGGATTTACTAATTTTTAAGGAATTGTTATAATTTGAAACGAAAATTATGTTAAAAATGTGATCATTTCGGTGAAAAACTCTCAAAAATAAGCTTATAATGTTTTTGTAAGCCCCCAAGCCTTGGCTAAGCTTGAGTTTTCACTGTGACTTCACGCGTCAAAAGCCAACATCAGAGCTAGGTATATTGTTTAATTAATAAATGCCGATTCAGACAAATACCAATATAGAAATTCATCCATCTATGGTCTGATAACGTATGAACAATAATTGTAAGAGCATATAGAACCTTGTTGCAGAACTCCGTTTTTTACAAGCACTTTTAACTCATTTTAGCTTCAAAATATGGCTGACGTTTTATTTTCACATTTAATTTCCCACAGTAAGAATACATCCTCATTCCTGATATCACGCATTCTAATGTGGATTAAATATTTTCTTATATAGGGTTTAACTATTTGCTTGTAAATACTATTCTTTGTTTTGAATTTTATTTCAAAACATATTTCGGAAATATATTTGGCAACAATAACGCTGCTACTGCTGCTACCATTTGTAAGCATTTGTATTAAGAACAGCATGTAAATAACCAATAAAAAAATATAAATTACATAAAAAAAGATAAAAAGGGCCTTGGTTAGATATAGTCCTAAATTAAGCGAGTAAATAGGCCCGTAATGCATGTTCCGTCACAAGTACCGTCACAAATGTTAATAACATACTGTAGCGTCTCTTTCATGTAATTAAGAGTGTTCTGCTATTTTCGAGGAAAAAAATTTTATTGATATCAATTAAGCAAGTGAGGTAAGGCCAGCAATTTTAAAAAATTTTAAACCAAACCGCGCATCTTTTATTAGTTTTTAGTAAAAAGGACATTTATCTTACTTCATTAATCTGCAATTTTACTGCAACAGCTATGTTCTGCCATATAACCACGCATAAATTTGCTGATTTTCAAGGTCTTTGTTCTTCAAAAATATGAATCAAAGGCCACAAAGGCCAATCGAAGGAAGGGAAAAGATGACAGTCACTTCATATTTTGATGAGGAGCTAAATATGCAAATTTCATAAACGGGCGAAACGAAATATGATAAACTGTATACAACTGTTTAGCATCTCCATGGGTAAAAAAACTGATAGGAACAGAAAAACAAAAAAACATTACTTCGGTAAAATAGAAAATCTCGTTATTTACCACCAAAGCAACAAACGGAGTCAAAGGATTCCATTTCAATCCCATGTATCCCAAGATATTAAATAAAGCTAGAGCAATTATCTTTAAAACAGCCATAATAATATTCTGTGCGCCTGGAATCGTGTAGGACTCTCATTCCCAAAGCACTGAAGTGTAATCACTTATTGGATTTAAATTGTAACCAGTCGCGTGTGCAGTTCAGAGCTACAGTCTCGCCCCCTCATCCATACCGAAAACACCACGAGGTGGAGGAAAGCAGATGCGAATTAAACCACCTAAAACTTGACTTGCGACTCCTCGTGGAGACTCGAATCCCGATTGAAGTTATTTCCAAGAGAGAGGGGACAGAGGGTAGAGAGAGAGAGAGGAGGAGGACCTCACGGCGAGTGACGCAATACGGGAGACCATCTCGAATAGTCAAAGGGGTTTGATGAGGAGAGGGGAGGGAGGGGGGGGCAGCAAGAGGCTGACGGAAAAGACGCCTAACATGGAGAAGTGGGCGAGGGACTGAGCAAAGGGGAGGGAAGGAGGGTAGAGAGATAGAAAGAGGGGAGAAGGTGTAAAAAGTGGAGCAAGGTGGAACCTCTCTTCCGCATCCTCCTCCTCTCGGAGATCCTAAAGTGCCGAACAATGCGACGGGAGAAAGAGACGGAGAGAGCATGACGTAGATTGAGAGACGTAATGTGAGATACGAGAGAAGAGGGTGGGGGAGAGGAAAGGGGAGGAGGAGGGAAAGAAGGGTTTGGACACAGAGGGTAGGGGATGGATGCCAAGGACGAGAGACACGCGGGGAATGAGGGGAGGGGCCCTTCCGAGGGATGAGACTGAGGGGTGATGGTGATGAAACGGTCCTCCTGAAGGAGGATGGAATTGTTCAAACTGGTACACGGGTAGGGAGAGGGGAGTTTTGAAAGTATGACGAGGGATATTGGGGGCGGGCGGATGGAGGCGACAGTTGACGGCTGCTTCGAGACCTAGGAGAGGGGTTTTCAGGGAATGATATCGGAAGAGGCGGGAGGGAAGACGGGATCCCATACCACCAGCCACTCGTATCGATGTAAACGGCGGTTCGGAAATGGTTTTGCTGCAAGTGTGGCGGCGGGGTGTGCAAGGAGGTGGTGGAGGAGGAGGAGTGTGCGAGAGAGGACGTGGATATCGGTGGAGTGTGGATCAGAAAGCTCCGCATGCACGCGGTGTCGACGGCTACGATTGTTTTTCGGTGGAGGGTGGCGAGGAGTGCGGTGGAGGTGGAGACAAAGGAGCGGGAGATGATGAATGGTAGGCCGTTATGCATCAGGGCTGCGTGAAGGAGCGACGATGTCCCGTGGACCAATTCGAGGAGCAAGCCTCACCAGTGGCACGAATAATGTATTTAAAATGTAGGAAAGGCTCATATCAGGGTATAGAGAGACATTCAATTGAGAAGCATTACTGCGAAAATATGAATTAGTAGAATGAATTTTTGTAATTCGAAAATGTCATGAATTTCATTCAATTGTTTAAAGTCTGCCGCCATAAAAAATATGAAACACATAGATTAAAAAGAGGCACAAGAGATTCTCTTTTTGAAATTCGATGGGTTGAATACAAATTTAAAGGGAATTAGCCCAGGAAGACACTTAGTCATTGCAAGTAAATGACTCTGCTGATGCAAATCACCGTTATAAGAAAATAATGTAACGAAAAACATGCTCCAAACCATTCATTTTTCCAGCTTTACGGTATATCATTGCGCTTGATTAAATGGCTAGATATACCAAAGAAACATACAAAGTTTAGGCTTCTGGAAAATTGGAGAATTGAAGTTGTTTACTATATATTTCACCGCCACTCGAATATTAATATGAAACTACTAAAGTATTCAAATAACTTTTTTCATTATCTATGTTTGAACACCTACATTTGATACCTAAATTCCATGACTATCATATATGGAATAAAAATGCGGAACCCAATATATTATATAAATACAGTCGGCCTGTAAAATAAAATAATTGCCGATTGATCAAAGACGTGAAGAAGAGATTAACATTTCATTATAAATGGATGCCGTTATCCTAACGACTTAATTTGCTACCATGGAACTTACCAAGGAACGACACTTACTTTGACTTACTTAAGAGCTGATGCAATCAAATTAAAAATTATTAAAATGATAACTTGTCTATTCTTTTCTGATAACCTCTATCCTGTCTTGTTAGCCTATTTCTTTACAGATACAAACGCATTACCTTCTTTATACATGTTGCCTTTTTGTTCCATATTCAAAATTTTTTCTGCATACATTTTGGTCTCCGAGCTTTCACTATGTATAAAACAGATTCACACGTAACTGATATGGAGTATTTTTTAAATTGGCTTTATTGGAGAGCATACCAGTTGGCTCGGATACGATTTTGGAGAGGATCCAGATGTAGCTGGATTTTTGACCTTTTGGGTATTGAAGCCAAAGATGAATGAAAAATAAAAACGATAACTTTGTTCTCACTGGACATGCAGTGCATATATTCATGGTGTGTTATAGACCATTCTGAAATTATTTGACAGGATAAAAACGATTATTTCCTCCATTATATTTGTAGTGATGAATAACGAACCGTTACCAAAACAGGTTAATATTATCTTTGAATCACTTTCCACTGCTTGCTTTAAAACTGTGAAATTTTACTGTAGAACGCTTTAAACTGTTATTAGCCACAGGTACAAAGGCAAAGAATCTACTTGGCATAGGTGAAGGGGAAATCAAATGGTCGAGTTGATGCATATGAAGTAGATTAAATGAGCAAAGCATGAAATTAGAATCAATAGGATATTAATTTAGTTAACGAGGGCTAAATGCTAAGCAAGCTCAGACGATGGAAACAAACGATGAACTCTGTACATAAATCAGAGACAGCAATTATTTTTACCACGAGCTGAGGTAACTTAGCGGGGGATCTTCGAAAGTATCTATTAAAAGGCTATGCATCAATAAAATCCCTGATAGACATAAACCGTTATAACATACGAAAGAGAATTCATTCGAAGAGCTAACTGATTACATTTGAAATGAACATCGAGGTACTTCATGAATGCATCTGCGATGAGATGGTGAAGCTAGATTTCCTCCGGGAAGTCTCCCTCGTTGATCCGCACTGCTTCGACAATAGTTTTGCTGACCTTGAGGACGCTGACTACAACGCCGAAAAACCACTGTCCGAATAAAATGGACCGTGGAGGAAAATTCGAAATAGATCTAATATAAATCTCGACGCGGCATTTATTGAAGACCTACGTTATATTTTTGCTAACCAGAGGAAATATAAAAAAACTTGTTTTGATTGCTCAAAAGTTTCGACGGGCTTTTAAAAAGGATTGGAAGATAGATCAGTGAAATGGAAGATGAGAGAGTGGAATCGGCTGCGCGGCAGGAACCCTTTGAGTCAAACCACTGAGAGAACGCGCGGTTCAGAGAGACGTTAGGGAAGGGGTTATTGCTCGACTCCCCGATGTCCGCAGAAGCGGAGAAATGGAGATGAAAGCGGGAGGTTGAGGGGGGGGGGGCGAGACGGGAAGCGTCTCTTCCTCCCACCCGAGGGTGACGAAAAAGATAGGGGGAAATAATACGTTCCCTTCGGACGAGAGGAGAGAGATGGCGGAAGTAATCAAAACCTTGGATCGATTCCTCAGCCCACGAATTTCTCTTCTTCGTTCCTCAACCAACCTCCTCAATCCTCCCGACTCCTTTCATCCAGAGCTTGCGTACGGTTATCCCTTTTCCCTCATCCTCGTTCCTCTAAAAAGTTCCTCTTTCCTTTGATTTCGCCGGAACGGAAGCGACAGATGTTGGGAATAAGGGTGCTGGGAACGACGGTGAACACACGGCGAGAGGAAGTGACCGGCTCTCCGGGGCCGAGGGAAGTCCTCTTTTATATTCCGGAAGATATGGAGGAGTCTGTGGACTTCGGCGCTGAATCAAGACTCTTAAATTGAGCACTCTTTCATAATTTTCATATGATTTCTTTCGCATCCATTACGCGAAGCGTAATCGATCACGTAAATTGAGCTTCGGTTGGGTGATAGTAGCATAATTTTCTGATACATATTTATCTCAAAATGAAGCCGAAAAATATATCCTAAGCTTTCACAGGATACCCCTAATTTCAACGCTTTCCCATGCCTTCCAAAAACTCTTTCGTCTTCCTCCAAAAACTTACGGTTAAATGGATATTAAAATATCGTAATATTTAATTTCTTGCAATCAACATGCCGCTCATATTTTAAAGAATAGTTAATATCTCTTAGGCGGAAAAGGACTGAATAGGACTTTTCACAAACATTATCAATCTATTCCGTTTTTACCATTAAAAGAGAATTGATAGAATTCTGGATAGGATTGACTGCGGTGGTTTTTATACCCTGCCCATATCGATGAAATGTACCTTAAGGAGTATATATATCTCGGAAAGGCGTATGACTACGATACTTTCACACCAATGTGTATTAGTATGACATATGATATACATATGGCCTTCATGGGAAGTAAGCCTTTCAATGGGCAATTAACGTTTGTCCGTGATTAGGACTTATATTCATAAATACGTATAATGCATAGGCAAGTCCGTGTGTTTATGGCAACTGAGAAAAAATTATTACTATACGTTACATTCTTCATAGCAACTGCTAAATTAATCTTAATTGTCTGTTTTAGACAACAAGCACAATAATATCTCCACGTTTCGACTTAGAAAATAAAAAAATCGCTTTCGTTCATATTTAAGGACAAAGGCTTTTGAAAATTTTCTTTGTGTCACACTATTGTACACTATAACTGTATCCTCAAGTAAAATACGTATTTATGATGCTCCAATAATGTGAGGCCCTAGACACATGTCTAAGTTCACTGTGTACTATGGTATGAAATACATAACCACCTGTCCAGAAAGTCGTATGATAACATCTAACCTAAAACAGTAGCAAATCAACAGATGTGAAAACTACAATTAAATGGATAAGACTTTTAATTGCTTAACAGACATTTAATTGACTTAACTTAAATATGCAGCATTAATAAACAAATATTGGTATGCCTTCATAATTCCTCAATTCCTCTAACTCCAATCAACTGTCAACCGCTGATAAATTTTTCTTTCCAAGCGATTTAAGCCGCGCGTCACAACGGTTAATGAAGCTTGTGATTAATTAAGGAGTTCAAAATTCGATACGCTCATGTTTCCCGGACGCCGTTTCCCAGGGCTATCGATGTAGTGTGCACAAAATGGCTTGTTAAACCACAGCAGACCGTATTTACCTTGATATTAATGAGATAGATGCTTAACGAGAAAGTTAACACACATGAATGTGAATAATGACAAGCATGAACAATAAATGCCTCATCGTCACGTTCGTGTAGATTCTCTCCTACCGCGGGATTCAATTTGAACCAATGTTTAGCAATGATGGAATCTCATCTCTCCTCACACCGTTATATTGTAATGAATCATATTGTTCCGTTGCGAGGCATATTTTTACCTGAACGCGATACTTCCAAATTAGAGATCAACGCTAAAGGAAGCACAATACCATTATGGACCACAAAATGACACATACAAGTATCCAATAATCTCGCAGCATTGCAAATTAATAAGATTCCAAACATCCAAATATATAAAACTAATATCAAGCGCCAGTTGGGTTAGTGTAGTGGTTAGAGTACTGCCCTCAATCCCGATTATCGGGGTTCAAATCTCGGAATTGGTAGAATATTAATTGGAAATCATCCATATACTTAGTAATGCTGTTTTTCCACTTCTACATCCCCCCTTCCCCCTCATCATTACGCTGCGTAAAAGCCTCTAAGTCACCCCCACTAATTTTCATAACGAAGCCAATGAACACTATCCTTTTTTTGAGCAATGAAACAGAATCGTGGATTTTTTTGACTTCTCAACCACCATGCTTTGTGGAGAGTATTTGAGTGCAACACATCGTCCGCCAGATGAGACGCTTAACCGTAGTTCCGTAGGCGCTTTTCGATGAGACCAGGCTAATGCCGGCGCCGAGTTTCTCTCCACCATTCCTCCTTACCCTTCCACTCCCAGTCTTGCACCTTTCCTCTCGGTCTAAAGCGCCCATGAGTGAGGGTACAGAGTTTAAAACCACAGGGAGATGGAATAAGGTTCAATATTTTAGTTGGATACTTCGTTCCAGTGGGAGTATTTTCGACGGAAGCTCAGGACGCGGGCCTTGGATGGAAATCCTGAGAATTTGCAGTGAGGGCACGAGAGAAAGAGAGAGAGAGAGGGAGGGAGGAGTCTAAAGGGTGGGACGAGGGAAGAGGGGAAGGAGTAGATGAGGGCAATTGGGTCCACAGGCGGCATGCCGAGTGCGCCATTGGCGACCGTGGAATTTCGTGGGGGAATATGCTGCACAGCACACGACATACGTACGCGGAGGGAGCGGGAATGCGGAACCGATAATTTGTACGGACCTCACGAACGTGCGACCCACCGCCGCCGATTGGATAACGGTCGAGAGTCGGTCATTGGGTTACCTTGAGAGGAGGGCCATAGGACGCGACGGATGGCGATCAAAAGAACAGGCGTGTACGCGGTGGAGTTCGACCCTATTTCGAAAAGGAGGGAGGAATATCGTGATCTGTAGAGTCATCTAATGGAACCAACCGTTCGGTCTCTATGTGGTGTTTGGTTACTCAAGTTTTTCAAGGATAAAAACCGGTTCCTACTATTAGGACCGACATTAGTCGTAGTTATGCAGAGGAGGCAACAGACAACTTAGGTCCCTAGCACCATTTAGGATGTGTGGGCTATTGGGTAGAGGAAGGATTCTTTTTAGGGAAAGTTGGAAGGGAAGAGAGATACCCGACGTTTGTATTAGCCTACCCTTTATGAAAGGTTCCAAGGGTTCCACGGTTTAACGTCCTATCAGATGGACGGACTACTGTAGACAAAGTGTTCTCCGGTTTACCAATGAAAAGTAAATAATCGCTGCCATTGCCAATATTCAAAATCGGATCCTCGGAATATGGGGCCAATAACCTAACCACCATGTACCAATCCGCATCCCGGGAGCATTGGGATAATACTTTTTCGGTCTTTAAACGCAACTTCTGTTTGACATAACTGTAAAGTGTAAGAAAAAGTCATGGAAATTCAGTCAACTATAAACCACATTTCTATTCATACAATCTACCATTTTATCACAAAATTAGCTTCTGCTCTCAAGTGAAAATATATGGTAAACACTAATCTCATTCCCTTTTTTATGGCAGCGTTAAATTTTGAAGTCTTGACTATTAAAACTCGTAAAAAAGTTGCTTTTCATAGAAATTCCTCGAGCTAACATTTTCAGGGAATTTATTTTTTTAAACCCTCAAACTGGAACATTTTAAAAGAATTTTATATAGTTTTACATAAAGATATCATCATGAAACCATGGCGAGGGTCTCCTGTAGGTTTCTCCGCTGCATAGCCTCGGTTGACACGACACACCTTGCAAAGCACTAGTTTATCTCCTACCACAGGAGTATCTAGACGTGGATCAATAGTTAGTAATGCTCACGCAAGACAGTCGCTAGAAAAAAAAGAATTCTTGAATATGCTACCCAAGGTTACTATTGATGGGGATAAAAATGCAGGAGCAAGGAGAGAAGAAAATTGTAGATAATTAAAGAGCAGCCAGTAAAGTACACCGACTACGCCTCCTTTTAGGTTAAAGATTGCGTATCGCAGATTTACAGAAGTCGCTTACGAAAAAAACCGCAAAACTTCCCTTTGCCTTGAGGTTGCAATACTTTTGATCACTCCTTGAATCTCCTGGACTGAGTTTAAAAATGGTAAATTTGCTAAACAAGAGTAAGAAGAAAATGCTGCTAGTTTTCATGAGCTATAATTTTATAGCCGCAAAGAATCCTTTAATGCACGAATAAAATAAGTTCATAAGTTAGTAATGGGTAAGCAGAAACAGCTACGTCGCAGAAGAGAATCTTCAGTTCATCATAGCTGAAATGAGCCTCCTTCTATGGTATTAAGTTAAACGGTATTGGTTGGTTATTCAGGGGAGGCAACCGACAGCTGAGGTCATTTGCGCCATTTAGGATAGGTGGGTAATCGGGTAATGGTGGGTGTTTTCAGGTAACGGAGGAAGGGTGGAGAGAAACCCCATTAGCCTACTCTTAACGAAAGGCGCCAAGGGGACCACGGCTTAATGTCACATCCGCCGGACGGAGAACTGAACTTGAAATGCCCTCCACTAGGCTCAAGTGGGGACCGGTTTCCTAAATTTTCTGAAAAATCCGCCACTGCCTGGAATGGAACCCGGGCCCTCGGGATGGGAGGCCAATACTCTAGCCACCACACCAACCCGATTCCCGAGTTAAATTGTATTTTATTGATTTGAAAATCCTGATAAAATTCAGCAACAACAATAATTACTAACATAAGATTAAACTCACGCATTTCCTGGTCCTGCCAAAGTTGGATCAGGGGTCTAACTCAGTGATATAAAATTACATGTCTTTTTCAACTTCGCGATCCTATACTTAATAGTTATGTATTAAATAACCCGCATGCGAAATTGTTACGTTAAAATGACGTAGTGAAGATATAACCATACTGGTTATCCATACGGCTGTATGTTGAAAATAATACCTAACGACCCGCGAACGAGTAAAATTTAGGCAATAGAAACTTTCAATGAGGTCGCATATCGAATCCTCATTTTCGAATTTTCCCCACTCTAGATGAATTTCCACAAGGAATAAAATCCACCTCTACCGAGGTTCGAACCCGAGCCCCCTGATTCCCCTGGTATATGTTGTGCCTTTCAGTGGATGACTCTGCTAAGGTACTCGCGGCTAGTTCTCAATCCTTGAATTTCCCCACTCTAGTCAAGCGGAGAAATGTCTGGATGAATTGAGGCAACGATTTGCGAGTATAGAGGTAATCATCATGGGTAGCCTTGCGCGTATGCAAGATTTGGATTTTGAGATAAAATCTTTCTGCGTTAATTTTTTCATTAGTAAGACTTTTCCGAGAAAAGACGCTAGCGATGGGCAGGAGATCGGTCGCCCTGAAGATAGTGCGTTTTTTCCGCAATACAGGGACAGATACTACCACACGCAGTCACAAAAGATGCGTCGGAAGAATCCTGATGAGGATGAAGGTTTAGCACAATGATCGCAATAAGTTGCAAAACGAGAGGCACGGTAATTACGTGCTTTCTGGTGAAACGAAGTGTTTCCTATTGTTTCCTGTTCCTCATCTTCGCAAGCTCGTCCTGTTAATCCTGTTTTATTGCAAATGTATATTGATATGTTACTCAATAAAGAACACGAGTCACACAAGATGACCTGGGGATACGTGCCCTCGGCGCAAAATTTGGCAGACGAGCCCTCACGGGCCGTATACGCGCGTCCGCCATTTTGGACGTGTTGTTATTTATAACCAAAGGGGCACTCTGCCTCTAGGTCAGTTATAAACTCAAGCCAAGTCTAGTGCCACCCTAGCCAAGGTAGTGCCATGGAGGATGTGGAAATGTGAGTGGATTCCTCGTCTAGAAGTTCCAAGTCTGTACGGATGGTGGTACCTTGTTCTGTGTCTTCAAATAAGTCTTTATTGACTGCTTCAGCTCTGCTTGCGAAGGCTAATGCGAATCATTGAGTCTCAGCCGTAAAAAGGATTTGGCTCACATTCATGGAGTACTGAAAATAATTTCTTCACATTTACCATTTTTCCGAGTGCCGTTAAACACAAACTGACGTGAACGCGATTCCCTCACTAGCGACGATGGTGTGTCGGACATAAAAAAAAGAAGATGGGTTATCGGGCAAAGCATAAGATATTGCTCACCCGTGATGAAGAGTCATGACACCGGTTGCGTTAATATACTGAACCGGGCCAATTGAAATGCGATTGGAAAGCGGCACTGCACTTCCCACAGTGATGATTGCTGGGCACAGTGCCGAACGGTGATATAGCGCCAGTCCCTCGGGCGTCGGAGTCATTTGTATTACTCTCTCATCGCGACAAGCGGAGGTTGGGAACCCATCACCTGCGTCTGCTCGGACCCTCATCAATCATGTCACGCCTGCGATGCACCTGAGATTCGGAGCATCCGGACCGGAGGTAGGTACGGCACCGCTGTCAGACTCACGCGCGAGGAATTTCGAGATGGAGGGGAAGGCAAGGCGAGAGGGAGTGAGAAATAGGATAGGCGAAAGGAAAAATAAACCCCGAATGGAAGAATATGGAAGGGTAAAGAGATGGCGTGGGACTACTTCCAACTCCGAAGGTCATATCTAGAGCAGAGAGAGAGAGCTCTGGTTACAAAAGCAGCCAATTCCAAACCATTATTATAGGCTATCAAGGAGTGCGTCTACATGATTTTCTGAGACTCGCCATGAGAGTGCGTGGCAGGGGAGGATAGTTTTCCAGTGGTGAAAATAATATTTTGCCAAAAATATCTTTAAAATATTCGTTTTAGTACTGAAATAATTTCTTCACATTTTCCCTTTTCCGAGCGCCGTTAAACACATCGACGTGCACGCAATTTTCTCATTAGTGACGATGGTGGATTACGAAGAAAAAATACGAGAGGTTATCGGCAAAGCGCAAGATATTGCCTACTTGTGATGTACAGTCATTACACAGGTTTTGTTTATATGCTGCGGCGTCCATACAGGTAATATCCCAGCCTTTTATATAATTTCTGATTTTTTTCCTAAAATTTCTTTCTATCCTCATGAAAACTCGACGAGAGATATTGCATCTTAAGTACTTCAAAGTAATAATTAAATGTTGCCATTGATGTTTTTTGTAAGAATTACACTTTGTTTTCGTTGTAGTTGTGCATTATGAGAGGGAGGAATAATATTTCTTGCATCTCTTGGTGCATCAGTTAAAATAACTCTTAATTTGTCTCTTCTGTCTCCCCTGCTGGCGTAAAAATATGCCTGCACTGAATTCGTGTGATTTGAGCGTCCCCAGTAAATTTAACCTGTCTGAAAATCTTCTACTCTTTAAAATTTCCTATTCAAGCAAATCCAATAGCATATGATACATTCTTCATGTACGTAGGAATTCCTTAGGAAACGTTCTGCTATCGTTTGCGCCTTATTTAGTCTTCAAGTTAAGTATATATTCGTTGAATCCCAAATGAGCAATGCATACTCTAAGTATGGCCGAACTAGTGATAAGGGTCATTCCTTAACGTTTTGGTTGAGCAAATACACGGATTATTATTAAATTTCAATATTTTAAATGCTGTGCCGCATACATTTCGAATACGACCCCCCCAAGATAATTTCGCTGCCAGATTGGTTCACACTGAATTTTTGCGGAGGTGAATATTTTCAACATGCGTATAATATAAAAAATACTCATGCGTAAAAGCTAAAAAATATTCATGCTTAGTGGCCTAGAGGGTAGAACTCTGAGCTACCGACCGGAGGTTTCCGACTTGAAAACCCGGGCAAGAGCCTTTCGGAATATCCCCGCCTAAAATCCTGCCATTCGATTTTCTGCGTGTCAGGAATCGCAGGTGGGCCGGGGAGAGGAACTGGCCCCACTACCCTGAATGTGGAAATTTCACACCACACGCCAATGGCTTAGTGCGGGGTGAACTCTACCCTTACCTGTCAAAAACGAACCTTCGGGTCGAGCAGACATTGAAGCGTCAGAAAATCCAGTGGCCATTTCACCTAATACTGTAAATATAGCAGAAAGCACTCATACTGAGTGTATTCCGAACCTTTATATCATTCCAAATTACGGCCTCTGGACGGAAGTATAGGATTTGAAAGATGCCGTGTGATTTTAAGACATTAATTGCGAGGGGTAAATGTAAAATGTGAGAGTGTCTGTCAGAAAAGCTTCTCGGTCAAAGGCTCGTTTCCTCATGAGGAAAACCATTTTGCCATTAAGATGTTCTTGAGAAGAAGTTGAGAATCGACCACGCTTACGGAACTTTGCTCACGGAGAAAAATCCGAGCTCCATTCACGTCGGTTGTGTGAATCTCTACAGTACTCTCACTGCCAGTCGGTTTCGCAACTCTTGAAACAACAGTGTGGCAGAGGAAGGGGAGGTCGGAGTCTCAACCAAAATTTCATTCTCCACAGAAGGTGTAATAATCGACAATTTCTCTATCGAGGAAGTCACCTTCACTGCAAGAATTCGTATTCACTAGAAGAAACTTTCAGTTAGGTGAGTAATGTTTTCACACAATTCATTTAAGCTATGGTAACTCGCGTGTAATTATTTGTTCGTGCCGTCAGATCTTGACTGAATGTATATACATACTGAGGAATAATTTACGCTACCTATCTTTGCTTTGAATGGAACATCAATTCAACGTGATAAATATTGATCATCTGTAAAAATGACTGATACGGGATTCGGGACTATACATTAAGTCACCTTTAAATAGATTTACCACTGGTATCTAACACCAGGGGGCCACTTGCATAATGATTAACACATTTTATTGTAACCACACATTGTAACCTAATGAAAATGCGACAAGAGGTCTAGCATCCGAAGTATTGTGCAGCACTTGACACTTTCAAGCAGGAAATAAATCAAGAATATTTATGAATATGCGATGAAAGTGAAGGAAATCGGTGACTTCGGAAGAAGGAACGAACTAGCAGAACCGCATTCATTTAGGTTTACCAAGGTAACAATTAACATCTTCTGGATTCCTGAACTCTCTTTATTTTGGGCGGGTGCAATAAATTATCACTAAAAATACACACTCCATATTTACTTCATTTATACCGAGTAGCACCTTTTTGAGATCAATGGAGAACTAGTGAACTGCTTCATGTATTTAAATGATTTTTGGCGCTATTAGGACTGTATTGATACCACTACTTAAAACTAATCTGACCTTAAAGCTTAAAACAAGCTCACACATTTCTTACTTTTGATCAGTAATTAAATTCAGTTACATATGCCAGAAGCCTTTTTACACAATAAATCAATCTCTTAACACGATGTTTTAAATGTAACAAATCGTACGCCGATAATAGTGGAGTCAGACTATGGGCTTAGGAAAAATCGGCTGTGCAATGGAATATTTGAATGACAGACGGGATAAAGCAAAAGATGACTTGGGAAAGATAGTGTGGTTATTTGATAAGGGTAGAAGAGAAGCGGTGACCCGAAAGAACTTATGTTCTTAGAGTTTGGCAGTAGGCATACGGAGAGCGTCGTCAAAATTTGAAAATGGTCATAACTACGAATGTGCTACAATCATAGGCGTATTGAATGAAATGAAAATAAGAAAATTGACGTCAGACCGCACGTAACAATACGAAATGAATACTTTAAGAATATTCTCATTTTTTATGTTATTCAGGGATTCTAAAATTATATTTTTAATGCAATAACAAAACTATTGCAAGAAGAAAACTAGAGAGAGTGTTGTTCGGAAGGATCTAAAAGGTATTTTTTTCACTTAAAAACGGTTCGTTATAGGCTTCCTTAAAATCGGATAGGTATTCGCCTAGCTTGTAGTGCCTATAGTAGTCGTAGAGATAGGTTTTAGGGTTCATTAATTGTTTATTTTATCTCGCACTTTTTAGAATCCCTATAGATATCACTTAGCGAATCTATATATATAAACGTAACCTTATCATGCCAGATTTAATAATTTGAGATAAAATATAAATTGAGTGACTCATCATAAAAAGTACATTTCATCGTATCTTCTAATATTTTCATGATATTTACCCAATGATAGCCCAATTAACAACGGAGTCCCTCTGATTATTGCAAAGTGTTTGAGATTTATGTACCAAGTGCAAGTGTGGTAAAAATGTTCACCTTATCACACACTCTTTGAGTTTCCATACAGGGTACTCTGTACATTTAGGTTATCAAATGAGGGGGGAGAGGTAGGCCAAGGAGGTGATTCCATGATTGGACCATGTCCAAACGGTCGCAAAGGGGAGATGGACCGCGGAGGGAAGGAAAAATTAAATGAGCCAGCTCAGAGGATTGGTTTGGGGGACTGATGCTGTACGGGTAGTAGACGCATTCAATGGATAACTGTGGGAGGGGGGGGGTGTTATAAAGGCGAAAGCTATCTCGAGGAGGAGGGCCCGAAAAACGACGCACCAGGGAGGGGGGAGCGAGGGTGAATATGAGGAAGATTCATAAAATTGGCAAACTAGGCTGCTTCCTGGAAAGGGAGGGTTGTCCCCTCAGAGGCGGACTTGAGTAGGGGGTGTGGAGGAAGGAGGGGGGGGGGGACGGAAGATTGGTGCGGAGTTTTAAGCGAGTGGCCGGCAAGGCGACATGCTAAAAGGCCTATCGAGCGGCCGAGCGATTGCGCTGAGGCGATAGTCACCATGGAGATGAGTCAGGGGTCGCAAACAATCAACCCACTCCCTCTCCCCCATCACCATACCGCCGCGACCCGACCCATTATTCATTCCGAGTCAAGTCGCTGCACACCCCACACCGCCCTTTCACAATTTCCTTTTCGACCACCCCATAGGCCTCTCTCCCTCCGGCCAACTTCTCGCGGGGGGGGTACACATTCTGGCAGCACCGAACGCGCTTGAATACGTTCCCCGCGGTATTTGGGACGGTCGGCCCTTTAAAGAGAGCTCGGACATGGGATGAATAGATTAGATTCTTGGGTTAGATTGTGCTTTAGATTAGATTGTGTTCGTCCTTTCTATGTGTTACCTATCCCTGTTCCTTATTCTATACTTGGTATATTTGTATTCGCCTTAGAGCGTGTTTTCGTGTGTGATTGTATATGTTGAGCCGTTTTGGCTTATTTCTGACTTCGGTTATGCGTGCCGTATAACGCACTGTACTTCTTTCATTTGAATGCCTGTCGTTCCCTTTATTCTTTCCTATCTCCTTGTGTTCGACACTTCTTCTTAAGGTGGGTGAATTAGCCCCTGCACGCCATCTCTTGGTCACCACTCTTGGGCAATTGGGGATCTCAGATGAGGCGAAGATTAGAAGATTGCAAAAAACTGAATCAACGACTGGAATTGCATTTTTGTTTAATAGCCACCTGAGTGGACGAGATTCAGCTGCAATATGAATACTGATCTGTTGGATAATCAAATTCATTCCTTTCTTCAAAACATATAACCTTATAACCATGTGGAAATAGGAAAACTTTACCAGAAGATTGGTCTAGAAAATGAATGAAATTTTTTGAGAATCCAATCATTTTGGCAGAAATTCCATAAGAAATCTAAAAATTATGTCTAAAGCTCTTTTACGGGAGAGTTTCTCTTTTTTTAAACAATTTTTGTGCAATTTCAATGCAAGATTTTCTCGTGCCAATTCCATTGAACCAGTAAGTTGGGAGAAATGCAGGTCGACTATTTTGATACATATGCATCACGTGACTTACTGAAAACGAAAATATTGATTGCATGAATGGGACCATAGCTGATCATATTTTTAAAAGATTATATTGCCTGCATTACCACTAACCAAAGCACTGACTAGATCCATCACTAATTTGTCTCCCGTTTTGGAAATTAATGTTATTCTTAATCTAGGATTCCCGTTCCATTTGACTTAAATATCATTGGAACATAAAATGGATTACGTGTTATCCACTGCAACCAACACATATTAGGAAATATATACTGGGAAAATACCAAATGGTTGAAAATAACGCCGAATATGATCTGTTGTTGTTTAATTTAGAATTATTCCCTGAACCAACTGCGGTAACGCGGTCACAACGTGCCAGCCTGAAAACACAACAAACTCGCCTCATCTTGAGAGGCATCTTTCTTTACTTTTTTATGAAATATCTACCGTAGAAGACCAGGAAATAGGAAAATCATCAAAGAAGAGATCGAGATATTGCTCTTCAGTAAACTTGGTTCCATGTTCTTTAAGGCATAAGACAAATAGTGCTTGAATTGTCGGTGCTTTTTGTTTCAAAATCATTAATACTTCGCATCATGAGGCGATAACACAGATTAGAGGCACCTATTATCTTTAACCCAGTCATATAAAATTTGGATTTTTATTCTGGATTTGTAGAATAGTGGTTAATTGAACAAGTATGTACCTTGAACTGAAAACCAACCTTTCCAGCGATATGTTTTACACTCGTTAAGTTTTCTATGCCGGGGTTGTGAAACAAAAGCGTTCCACTCACTATTCCTGATTCTGTTAATTAATAAGCCCCTCTTGCGTGCTCCCCCCCAACTTCAGGAATTCGTGCTCTATTCACGAAATTTCTCACTATGCGCGAGCAGTATTATGCAGAGTAACACGGAAAACAAGCCGGAGGGAGGAGGCTCTTGTTCGACCTGGTGCTTTTGAATTTCACACCACATATCCCCTGCCGTTAAACCGGATCCTTGGGTCTCGCCTCACCTCACGTACCCGGCCAAATGAGGAAAGGTTTTGTGTGAGGGAACAGAGTCGCCCCCCAAGGCCTTTTGCGCGTTGTGCACCTGACCCCGCTAGAGCGAGCGCGAACGCCGCGAGGGAGCAGATAAGGAGAGCGTCGCTAGGCGTGGCGGTGCAAAAACTGCATCTCGGAGTTTGATTGGGCTAACTCGATTTGGGCCAAGCGTAGCAGCGGTGAAATTGGGTTTTTATGTTGCGCCGTCTGCCAAGGTCATATCGTATCACCTAGCCTAACCTGGTTCTAAACCTTATCTTTAGAAAATCACAGCACCCGTGACTGAGAAGAGACTCGAACCCGAGACTTTTAAGTTGTCATGCCGGTGCAATTTTGAACTGATTATCTCGGTTGATCATACCCTTCCGGTTTTAAATACTCTAATTACTCAAAGAACTTTTGGTCCATAAACTCGAGCAGGAATTTTTTGTGAAAATGTCACTGGGCATCAACATCTACATCTCATGTTGTTGAGGTGAGGGATGGATTAATTGTGCCTCAGTTGAGATTAATATATTTAGTATTATGCAGAAAAAAGATTATTTGAAAGACACTAACAAAGTATATGCTACTAAATTATCAGGAAAATACGAAAGAATGAGACTACATTAAAGTGTCAAACACAAATTTCCGTTCATCGCGGTATAAATCACCGCAGGTGTACAAATTTGCTCTTAAAATTTATAAGTAATGTTTAGAATAGATATTCTGATGTTAAATACATACTAGTCTACTTCCCATATACGCCATATCTATCCTGTCTCATGACCTAATTAATATCTTAATACATCTCGGAGAGACAGTTTTAATACTATACTTACGGATATTCCTCTCACTAATCAGAAATTCGTAATCAACGTGTCACAATAAAATGAAATAAATAGCGAAGAAAAATTATTAAATAATTTACCATCCAATTAACCCGAAAGATTCAGTCCATGTCCATGTCATATGGCAGTACAGCGATTCTCTTTGGAGGCCCGTAGTATTAACGTATATACCATGAAAGGCTTCGAATAGCCTCGTCGATCTTATTAGCAAACATCTCCAAATTAGAGTCGAGCTCTTACGTATCCCATTTTGTAGTGGTATATACTGATCCATCTTAAACAAATCCTGTGTATGTACCTACTCACGGTGTATTCTAGATGAGGTCTGGCAAGTGAGATGAGACATCGTTCCATTTATCACCGTAGTTACATGGAGTACTATTCACGTATTCTAATCGAGAATTGCTCGGCTACTTATCTCCCAAAGTTGGTTAAGTTTCGTGCCGTAAGGAAATGCTAGTTTTTTTATAGATTATTTCTCATTCATTAGCGCCATGGTGCAAAGTTTTGATCAGAGAAAATTTTAATTGTTGGCGAATACCAAACACCGCGTCAAAAGATTGATCCGATGGACATAAAATGGTCGAGCAGGCTTGATGAAATTCTTTGGTATTGCTCTCAGGGTATGACCCTGATAGTTGAGGTTGTGCCTTTAAAATAAGGAGGGTATTGTAATATACGTACGCTATTTGAGAATATAAGAACAAAGAAACTGCCGAGAAATACTCATAAACTCTAAACTGTGAATAATATGACAGTATTCCGCGAGGGTGCTAATATGTATATTTCTTCTACATCTGCATCTACAAGATACCCTGCGAGCCACCGCGAGGGTGTGTGGCAGGGGGCGAAGATCACCAAGCATGCACTAGGTATTGACATGCAAACAAGCAATTATAGGGTCTCATGCAACTAGATTGTTAGTATATATAGTATTGAAAGGATTAATGCCTGCATCATGCACTCCAGACTACTCTAAAATATTTCTCCTACCTATCCCTTTGCTATTTTGCCTATTCTGTTCTCTTATGGTACGGGGGAAAAATGCCATTTTCAATCTATCAGTATGTACAAACCCGAGTGAGTTCTCCATTCTTATGCAAACCCGAGTGAGTTAGTAACTAAAATTTGCTGTTCATTTATTCCTTTAATTTTTGGATTGATTGCTGGTTTTATTCCTTTCCTTTTTGGTTTTCAATTGGTAATATTTCCTTTTAAACGTTTCTCTTGACCTCCTAGTGCCCCTCGGTGATCGCTTCTAAGATTACTCGGTGCTCTTTGCAATGAGGTAAAGAAGCTACGAGGATGCTGGTGCTGTGCAATACCTCTACCAATTCTGGGAAAGGTATTGCACAGGAGAGGGAGAAATCAAACTTATGTCCTCGGGTTGGTAGGCTAGTACTATAGGAGCACGCAAACCCGATTCCTACCGAAGCCGCACGGATGGGGTATTTTAAGGAGCGATCGATGAGAGAGGCAGGGATTCAGATGAGAATCCTGCATATCCACCCTTAAGGCGTTTATCGGAGGATGTTCTACGAAGGCGTTTGTCGAAGGATGTTATGATTCTCTAAGTACGGCACGCTTCCGCGATGCCACGGACGATGGCAACTACGTGTTGACGAGGCAAAAGTCACCCAGATTCCACGGCGACCCACTCCACTCAACGTATGGATCCGAATGAAGCGGTTAAGATCGCTTATTATCCGCGGTTCCGACACTTGGATCCGGGGGGCGGAGGCAAGTGGCGGGTGGAGCATAAGACGCTGGAAATGAAGATGCTGGAGCGTGTGAAAGGGGTTACGACACAATCCCGAGGGTGGAGGTTGGATGGGTGAAACCGCAGCGGAGAGGGAAGACGGCGACATGGAGGAGGGAGCAGGGATTGAGGTCTTAAGAGGTTTCAGCTCTGTAACTACCCTGTCGCGCGGAGGATCCATTGTTTCTCAAACTGGCAAGTCAGTTTGCACGCCACTGACATTGTGCACATATGAACATGAATCTTCTGATGATAATAACAGGAGAATAAATTAAAATGGAACTTAAAAAGTGCTTGATACTTTTTAATTATAGTTGCGGTTAAGAAATCTTAACGTGAAGTCGACTGATATTCTGAAAAATAAGAATGTTCCTATGAGAATAGAATACAGAAGACTGCACAGAGTATTTGAGAACGAGATAGACATCCAGGCTGAGGCATATTATACGCCAAAGCCGATTACCAAACAGAATTGTAGGAGAGACGATTGACGAGAAGCGAGGAAGAGGAGGGAAAGAGATTGAAAGACTTGGTTGCTTGCATAATGCCAGAAGTTAGAGGCAAGAGAAAGATGATGAATGAAGAACCATTAGAGGAAATATTGAAGGTATGAGAGGGCTTAGAAGTATTGGAATTCTTGTTTGACTGAAGTCAGTCTAATGACTGAAGTTAGGGAAAAATGACATTAGATACTCAAAACTGAGTGCAGTAGAAGAGAACTCATTGGAATCTGTCGGAAGATGTTTATACGAATGAAGATTTATCCTCTGAAAGGGATAACTGGAATAGTTACTTGCTATCCAAAATCGTTTTCAGAGAGATCATTTCAGCATTTTACGAATCTCCTGAGTAAAAATGGAGCATAATTTGAACGCCTATGCAAAAATTATTCGGCTATGGCACCTTATGCCTATGAATCCGTTATTCAGAGCAATGCCAACAAACTTGATAATACAGATGGCCGTCAGGAATTTGACGCACTTTGATACAAAAATAATCGGAAATGACTGTGTGATAATTTACCAATGTTGTGCATTAAAAAAATAATTAAAATTGGATAGTAATATAAAAAATCAACAGGAGAAAATGGTGAGAATACATTGAGAAAAGCGGAAAAGGCAGAGGAAAATCAAAGAACGATGATGGTTAACTTGTATTGATTAGGATCTCATTTCAAATGCATACTACGAACTGCAAGAGAGGAGAGTATCCAAAATGTTAAAGTGGCGTAACAAAAAGTGGAAGTAACGATACATTTTTGTAATGGAACGCGGTTACAATTGTTGTCAGTAAACGTCCTAAAATTATTCACAAAACACGGAATTTCTTTTGTTCAAAGGACAAAATACATTAAGCCGGAATTTTGGGGGATACGAAATATAATGTGTCAAAGACGAGCCGATTTGAACTATGGAAGGGAAATTGGATGAGGGAGAAAATAGTGGTGGTGCTGATGGCGGCACCATAACGGACAACGAGCGATCGTAACAGACAAGGCAAAGGTTCCATTCCTCGGAGGCCGCTTTCGTTCCCCTCTGAACTGGTTGGGGACTAAAATCACCTTCTCATCTTGGGGTCCCCGATTCTATATATATTACAGCCCCTTTTTACTTGGCCGTCACCTACCCCTTTAGATGGGTATTTCGCGGTAGATTTCGCTACTCGCGCCGATATGCTGCCGACACGCCTTAATGTATAATTCCTTAATGACATGAATGGATCTGTATTTGAAATTAATAATACCATTGAATGGGAAAGTAAGAAAATAATAATTGGTAAGCATAAGCTTAAAAGGCTCAAAGAAAGAAACGAGGACCACACTAAGAACAATGAGAGCCCAAAGAAAAAATATTAACAGCTGAAGAAATCTCCTAAATGTAATACCCTAGAAGCACTTCCTCAGAACGCACATCTGTACTATGATAATAGTTGGGAGTGAGTCTGGAATATGATAGCAGTAAATAGTGGACCAAAGGCATTCAAAATGTGATGTTACCTGAGGATCATAAAGATCAAATGAATTTTTTAAGAAGCCAATGCAGTGAATCCAAGATGGGGAGGAGAAAAAAGATGTCAGATGAAAATTTGTAATAAAAAAGACTAAGCAATGCTGTCGGGCACATCTTAGAACAACATTTTCTCATAAGGACGACCTTCAAGGGAAAAATGAAGTGGGAGAACAGCAATGAAGGACCTCGTATGAGAACTGTGGACCAAGTGATTGAGGATGAAAATTGAAAGAAAATGTTTCTGTAAAAAAAAAATGTTAGATATTAGAAAAGTGTAGTACTGAGCTGTGTCTAACCAAATCTTGCATTGATGGCCGGTGTTCTTGAAAATGAGAAATACTTTTATTTCATATTTTGTAATAATAATAGCTATTTTGGAGAAGAGCATGGATGCATGTCGTGCAGGGAGAAGGGAAGGGAGTTATGGCTCTCGAGAATATATCGATTTGGTGTTTACCCTTTTTCCTAGGGATTCTCTCGGAATTCCAATTTCTACCCGTACGATAAAGAAATCACCTCCATAACATTATCCTCATTCCGCGGGATAGAAACCATAAGCCTTTGGCCTTGGCACCTTAACTCCACCCGCTAATCGCCCGCCTTTAGGATAATCCTCACCAACCTACAGTTCCATTATGGTTCCTTTCAGCCTGGGATGAGGCACACACACACAAAGACCTGAACAACGCTGCTGGTGTACGGGCTTTCATTCTTGTACCCTAGGGTTCAATACCTCTATTAAATTATTCACCCTTAAATGGTATTCCGATTTCAGCTCTGCCGGAGGGAAATTTTAAGCGCAACACTTCTGACTGTAAGCAAGTTGTTGTTGCTAAGAGCATGCAGATACCGACACCAAAAGCCTAATCTTGGGTCGTCATAACGCGATCATTCCTAGTAGATATATTCATCATTCAATTGCACCTTGTAGCAGTGGCGCAACCAGAAATTTTTACATGTCACCAGGGTGCGCCATCTGCCTGATCTTTTGCAAGGTGTATCCAAAATGTTATTTTAATCAATATATTTTGAATGATATAGTAGGCCATATTAGTTATTACATGTATGCATCCTATAAGTAGCCATATCAGATTTACAGACAAAAATATCAAACTTTTAGGCCTATGCTAAGTTAGTTATGTCACAGCACAGATAAAAGAATCTTTATTTTATCTATGGTCTAGTCATACTCGAGTAAAATGATGCAACGAGTTTTTCCAATTGCTGCTACCATGTGACTGTGCCTTGATAATTAAAGATTAATTTTGGTTTTCGAGAGCTAAGGGGGGGGGGCTTTGCCCCCCCCCCCCCACCCCCGTTGGTTTGCCACTGCCTTGGAGAGCTAAAATGTAATTTTATTTCTTAAAATATTGCCTGGCTCTTTCAATGATAAATCTTCGTTGGCAAACCTAAATCGTTCGGACGATGACTGCTATAAATGTGCTTTTAGAGGAGTTATCGTAACTATACTAGCAGAAGCATGGAAGAAGTTCGAATTCCCCGTTTCCCAAAATTGTGTCGTTCCGTTAACCTTTCCATCGATTTCGATTGATGCGGACTACCTCCGACGACGGGCGTCTTCACAAGTACCTAACGGCAACTTTTAAGAAAGACTAAGATCCTTATTTAGGGTGGAGTATGTGAAGATGAAGGGAGCGTGTTTGTGTGTGTGTTTTTCGTGTGGTCCTCGTTCGTATCCCACGCCAGGGCCTCGTGGAAAGTTCGAGGGGGAATAATTTGGAGCAGGTCGTGCGGTGAATGGGGAAGGCTTTGGGGCGAGAGAGAGAGGGGGGGAGTAACAGAGGGGGTGGAGAGAGAGGGAGATCGGTGTCGGAAGTGACGTTGGTGTGGGAGGGTGGAGACGAAGCGGTGAGGTGGATTAAGGTACGGAATCGAGAGGCGCGGCCGTTAAGGCCTCCACGCTCCTTCAGCGAAGAGCTCCTTAAAAACTCTCCCCTTGCCTCCCCCTCTCGCCCCTCTCCCTTCCGATCATCTCCCCTTCCCCCCACCTTCCCTCCTTCCATCCCCAGCTATGGCTGTCGATTGCGGGACGTCGGGCGATTATGATTGCTCGCGCATAACCGCGACTTCGTTGACGGCTAATGCCGCCCGCTCCTGGCGGAGGAACAAGTGTCGGAGAGGTTGGGAACCTGGATTTCGGCTACGCCCACTTCGCGCCATAAATTTTCCAACCCTCCTTCTCTCCCCCCCTCCCCCCCCCCGTGTCGGATCACCGTCATGTTTCCCCGGATTCCCCCTACTCCCCACTGTAACTTCCCTCCGTGACGCCTGTCAGCCCGTTAGAATATGTGGGCGACTGCGGGAATCATTTAATTCTCTCGTGCCATCAGCCTTTCACTGCTCCTCGAATAATTCCCATAGAAAAGTACTGTAGTATTGAAAAACTTTCGTATTTCGGAAAGAGAAGAAAGTACTTCAGTACTGCGTTGTATTTGACACTCACAATAATGCGATAATGTGAATTAAGAGTCCAAATACAAGTGAGATGTATGGAGGTGAAGTAAAGCAGACTCAAGGGTAGCTATTCATGAATGGACGGATTAAAGTACGGAACAGTAAGTACAAAGCGATTTCTAGGGTCACAAAAAACTAATGTCTCTGTTAAACCGCTCCAGCATTTATTTCTACATCTAAATCTATAGACTATTCTGCAAGCCATTCAAGTCTAAGTGTCATGGGGGAAAGTAACTACTGATGTGGTTGTCTAATTCTAATGTGTATGAATATAATACTGATGGAAAAAAATTTTTGTATACTTGGTTTTCAGATGCACCTACAACTAAGTTGTATTCAAGTATCCTTTAACATATTATTCCTAGAGCAAGCAAACATCCACGCCCAAGGCGGGATCCAAACTCGTAACTCTAGGGTCACCAGACGAGAATGTTGCTAGCATGGTTACCGTGGCCGGAAATTGAATAATGCTGTGCTTATCGATTAATATGTACATTGAAACGGAAAGAAAACAATGCCTCGTGATGTATTCCAGTGGATATCCAGAAAAATTAAATCATTTTATACGATGTTCCATCAGTGAAGTACCAAAATGACTGTCCATAAATGATTGGTTCCATAATGAAAATCTAATTAACAATATAAACTTTTAGCCCTCGTAGTTCCTCATCCACCCTCAGCAAACATTATTGCATTCACCTTTTCCGACACATTTTATCCGATAATCTACATTCCACGTTACTTGCTCACATCCGATACTCTAGCATTAGTAAATGTTATTCATATTTATCATTATGCTACTATTTGCGAAAAAATTTAGCTACTGCAACTATGGTTGAAAATAAGAACAAATTTTGTAATTTTCTTCCTTTAATTTGTGGAATTTTTCCATAGTTGGAAACAAGAACAAACGTTGTAATTTTCCACACAACTTTAATTACCCTACCGGTTTCAGCACACCGGTTTTGTGTTGAAACCGGTAGGGTAATTAAAGTTGTGTGGAAAATTACAAAGTTTGTTCTTGTTTCCAACTATGGAAAAATTCCACAAATTAAAGGCCAAGGTTGTTTCTATAATGCTACAACTACTCTTATAAAATATAAAGTATTGTAGCTGAACTTGACCGTTTATCATCTAAACTAATATCGATAGGGAAGAACTATATTAAAAATCTATTTACGTTCTGTTTGGGTACACACCTAAGGGCAGAGCTTGTGGAAAAGATAATGTTCACCGCTAGCTTTAAAGTATATTCGTTCACGTTTTCAGAACAAGTAGTCCATGGGGCAGATGGGATCGATTAAGAGACCCGCGAGGCAGAGGGGGAGGAAGGGGCGGCCTTTGAGAGGGGCACAGTGCTCCTGAGGCAGCGCAGGGAATTAGCCGTCATGACCTCTAAGAGTTCTAGAACACTAGTGCCGTGGCAACTGGAGGAATTTCTGTGAAATTTAAACCTTTGGGAAGAATGTGTAAAATGGTAAAATGGCGAAGAAACGGGGCGTGAAGTTTAATGGCATTAAATGGATCCTCGGAGAGTTTTTCCTGCAGCAGTTATAGTCATATCCCAAAGGTTCGGGTTAAAGTCTTTGTTTTTCAACTCCTTAAACAGCTGTCTTTTTCTTTCATTTTTAGTCGAAGTCAAGTGAGTGAGTTACCAGAAGTCCCACGGCAAGGAAATGGCATTTGTAAGATTGGCATGAGCGAACGGATATGGATGCAGAAATAGGACCAGAAGTATAACCCCATTTTATGATTTCTTCCCCCATTTTGTGATTTCTGAATTGAGATTTTCACAGGCTACACAAAAAAGCATTCAAAATAATGAAAAATTGAGGCTCAAGCGATCTATGCACAGGCTTTTCCCAGTTCAATGCAATTGGTTTTTGGAATTAGCAACTATGGATTTTTCCAAAAGGATTCCGTCTTAGTCACCTGAGTGTAACCAAAGACACGTGGAACATTTTACTTAAGCAGCAAAATAAGCAAAGTATATTATTACAAAAAATCATACTTCTACATAAACCAGTAATTGCTCGATGAGAGGTATAAGGCCGTGAGACATAAACTGCATTAATCAAGGTCACGTTTCTATAGGTGATATAACCAATCAAATAAAGGATTAATTATCTTATTCTATAGAGAAATAGTCTGCGAGTAGAGTACTAGCTAATTAACCGAAAGGAAGCAAATGGAGGTTAAGGAAAAGGACAAAATTGACTTCAAGAGAGGGAAATGATATTGCATTGTTTTTATATAAATATCCTGCGGGCGCCTAAAGTAACATCTTACTAAAGGGAATGGAAGAAAATTCTATTAACACTAGATATTTGCATATATGGTTCCTTATCCTACTGAAAAATATATCTCATAAACGATAGGTATAAAAGCACTAACTATCACATGCAGTGTTTTTGTATTTATTTAACCTATTAATCACATATAAATGGAAACACTCAGAGATGAATTCCTATGCACGATGATTAAGTGAAGTGATCTCCCATGATTAAATGCTATATTTCTACTTAAAACTACCGTTGGTATTTCAAATCATGGAGAAGGTATTGAGTAATGAAGATGATCAGTTAATTACTCACGACAATCAAATGGCTAATCCCGAAAAAAATAAGCTAAAAAATGTTTTTCGTGGATCAAAGAAAGGATTTTATCAGAAAAGAAGCAGGTAAGCATGACTCTGCCCAAAGGAGACGTGGGATCCAATACTGGGATGAGTGGTAAAGGGATGAGCTGAGAAAAGATGGAAAGGTAGCGATAAGATCTCGCGGCAAATGGGGATGGGGATGAAGCTGACGAGATAGGGAGGCCAAAATAGAACTTTCACAGGAGTTAATGAACCCCGCTTAGTGATAACGTGCAACAAAGGTGAGAGAGCCTAAGGGAGATAGCAAATGCCACAGAAATGGTGAAACTTTGCAATAAAGAAAACTGATTTTTGTCCTTGAGGGCGAAAATAAGTGATAGAAGGTTTGTGAGAATCGTCTTAGTGTGGATAGGATGACGGAGAAAATGATTGATGTCAAACGTGTTGACCTTGAATGGATACATAAGTTATTGAGCTGGAAAAAATGTGAAGGGCTTGGAAAGTCACCGAACGAATTATCACACACTTCATTCTCCTCCTATGTCATTTCCTTCTCTCAAAGACTACTCTTTTGCATAGGTTTGTTCTTATGTTAACATTTTAAGTAGATGCAAGCAAGCATGGCGGGTTACAGTACAACGACAAAATGGCGTACAACAGGGTGGAAAGGAAAAACAACAAGGAAAATAGTTGCAATACAAAATTAATTGCCTGAAAAAATTCATGAAACAAAACCTACTGACTTGATGCATGCGAGAAATATTTGGAGGCTGATTTTTTAATTCAATTTGTTTATTTAGTAACGGCTACATTCCCATGTAATTAAGTATAAATAATCATTCAACTATCGTGTACTTTCCGCCATAGTTCTGAAAAGTTTCCTGAAAAAAATGGGAAACTGCCGGGAGAGTAAAGAGGTTTTTGTAATCCTTGGGACACGTGCCCAGAAGCTAGAAGCCACACCTGACTTGATTAATTTTAAAGGTTTACTCTGCGTTTCCATTCAAATACGTTAAAAATGCACGGCTTAGGACGAATAATTAAAACCTGATTCCCATGAAATGTTACGTTTTATTTTAGCCATAAATGGCGTGGAAAATTCGACTGATTTCGGTCCGTTGATGAGAAAACGCTTATTCCTATTCTCAATTCAAAATGCACATCGGCAACTTTTGCAAGCTCCTGAGATCTTCCATCCTCTTCTTCGTAGGAAAAGAATTCACCTTTAATGTTGTAGCAAGTGAATATAAATGAATCGTGACAAAAATCAGCGTATTTTTAATTCTTACGTCAGGTTAGATTATGATTAAGTAATATTGGGCATTATTTTCGAAATAAACATGGCTTGAGAGGCTGTCAATGTGCAAATTAAATTAATTTTCTCATATACATATACAAATATAAATAGTGAGAAAATGGAATGTTAATTGAGAATTCAGTAGCATTTTGGTTACAGAAGGAACGACGTGTGTCAATATCGTGTTTTAATGTCTGGATACCTTAATTACAACAGGTTAGATATTCTTTTCATCCCGAAGAGATAGTACTTTGTTCAAGTCACTTAACGATATCCACAAAATGTTTTGAAATTCAATTCTCGCTCTTTAAATTCTTCCGCACTTCTTTCACCCCCATGGAGAATTAAGGCATCAGGATCATTTCCAACCAAGGAGGTCCGTAAAAAAAATCACTTGGAAGTTTTTATTCAGTAGCATAGAGGAAATATAAGTGGAATGACAATATTCACTTCTTTCCCACAGATTGTTGAAAGTTTCAGTTCACTAAAAAAACGGCAAAAAATATGAAGGAAAATATTTTATACCCATGAAATACTCCTTACGAGCATTAGCGGAGTTTTCAAAATAATGATTTTTTTCCATTCACCTTGACGCCGCGTACTTTGTCTTATTCTGCGCAAAAATAAAAGTCCTAACCGCCTCCTCCCAGCAGATCCACTTCCACCGTACGCCTGGAACGATCGCTCTTGTGTCTCTCTGCTAACCTCACTCGTTTTAATTACGCAACGCTAGAGATAAGGGAATTTTTACGACGCGCCCTGTCTTGATGCCTGAGGCCGCTCGAACCATTTAAGGGAGCGTTGAGGCGCAGGACGAAGGATAGAGAGGGAGAGAGGAAAATTCTTGAGCGAGAGGAGTTGATGAAAGGGCGCAGTGATGCGAGTTGACAGCCCGAAACGGATTTCGGAGAGGGGACACGAGAGATATTACGGGAAGGCGTGTACAGAGATGAGGGGGAGGGAGGCGAAGGAAGGGTTGGGGGGAGAAAAAAGAGAAGAGAGGCGTTGTGGTGGGGGAGGCAGGCTTTAGAAGAGCGCGGGTGAAGAGGGGAAAAGGAGTGAGATTCGATAACTGCGAGGACGGGAGGGGTTTGTGAGTGAGTTGGTTGAGGAGAGCAAAATGGAAAGGGGCGAGTGGCAGACAGGGTCGCATGAGGAGCAGAAAGAGAAGATAACGTGGAGGTGACAGCAAGGATGGTGAGCGAAAACAAGAGGGGCAAAGTAAAAGGGGCAACTTATATATCCCACTAGGTCAGCAGGGACACTGCTGGAGACGAAGTTAAAGGGACTGGGCGAATAACTTCTGCGGGAGACCTAATTGAAATTAATACGAAGTTTAATCTACTAGAATAGGCAGTCTAATTTAATTCACTAATCCGAAGGCGGCGTGGGGGTAGAGAATTGAGCTGCTGACCGTAGGTCCCCTGTTCCGCAAGAGATCTTCGAGCGCGTCCAGCTAAAACCGAGCAGAATGATTTTCTGAGTATCACGTATTTTCAAGAGACCATAGGAAAGGCTTTGGCCCCCAAACCTGGTGTGTAAATTTCACAAGCCATTGAGCTTAGCAATTGGCAAATCCTATTATCACAAACCAGACCGATCTTCGGCTTGAACAAGGTACATAGTTTATAGAACAATCAAATGTAATAGAGCAGAAAACGTTCTCATGTGCTTCAAAAGGCAAGTAATCTAAATTCCTTCACTCTGTGGTGAAGGGATTTCAGGAGATGAAATTATCTTGCCTTTCCAAAAAAAGTTTACCCTCCCTCATTTTATGGAGGGCAAATACAGATATATAACCTGGTTTCCTCCCGGAAAACTGAAAGTTTTTCCGCAACGAGTGTGTCATTCGTACAAGGATGAAAATCGGAGCGTATAACTCATTTACATCAACGGAGAAGAAATTAGGCGTGCACATACAGGTACATAGTACCATGCAAACCACATTGAGTGCGTGTATCATCACCGAATATGCATCAGGATTTGAACTGATATATCATTAGGTAATAAGAATAAGTTACAATCGTTAGACGATGTACGAGTCAAGTACACGCCTTCCTGGAAGTCTTGTGCCTGAATCAAACAGATGAGAAGGCCAAAAAGAAAAGTCTTTGGCTTTTTTTTTCAAAAACTGAATGCCTCAGCGGAATATGACGGGAATTATGTAAACCTTATCCAACCAATTAAATGGGAGCCATGCTGTAATTTGGGCATCAGAATTGATTTCCTTGACCCTCATGCGTATTACCTCAACAATCACTCCCAACCCCTTTCACCTGCGAAAGTGCTTTATCAATGGGTCACCAGAAAAATGGAACTCCTGATTGTCTAAGTGAGAGAGGGTAAACAGGAGCGTATTTCAGTTGTGTTAAGAAGATTGGAATAAAGGAATGCACTTAAAAAGTATTTTTATTCTTTCACTTCCTTACCGTATTGATAAATTCCTTGAGCAAGCTGTAGTATGATTGACAAAGGTGAGGCGATTAACAACGTGCGCGTAGTATTTTTCACAGGTAGAGTTAAAAAAAAATGTAATCATGTTCAGAAAATCTTCCTATTTTATAATCTAGACCAATTGCTGCGCCTGCGTCATTACCAAGAGCTAAGGGTTCATCATTTGTGAAGATGCCAATGTTCATAAGACAAATATGAGGGTGAGGTTTGACTAGGTGTTGGAGATACGAGGGGAAAGAATGGATTGAGTTACGCAATTCAGCTTGTAGTGGTACAATGTCACTAGATAAGCTAAAGTCAGATTCAGCCAAGAACAAGGTCTTGGAAAAGGATTGGGGAACGCTAGAGATAGGAACAAGTAAATAAGGTCCTTATTCGCAGGAACCGTTTCAATAACATTTTTTGAACCTGGTATTCAATCACCTCCAACAACTCCAGCACAATCAATAATTCAACAGATTTCAATTCTTTATCGTACTCATCGTAGGAGAGGGCGATAGGCCCAACAGGCCACTATGATAGGCGAATATATATGGTGGAATGAAGCTACTTTATGATTACAAGAAGATTGGATAACTTCAACGGCCATATCATGTGACATGATATTTGGTGAAGGCAGTCATTGAAGAAAAAATGAATGGGAAAATTTGGAAAGGAGGTCTTCGCATAAAATATATAGAGAGAGTTTGTAGGGATATGAAAAAGAAGAACTATGTACGCATGAAGAGGATAGCTGATGGGTGAATCAAGTGAAGGCTGTTAACCCATGGTGATGATGATCAGTAAGTTATTGAATCATTCGAGATTACAATAGTGGTAAATAATTTTTGCAAACATATTATCATTCTATGATTTAGTTCAATATTTTAATCCAGCAGCTGTATGTCGAAATTTTCATATTTGGTTCACCAGTAAATTTAGTTCTACTTAAATGCTAACAGGGATATAAATATGTGAATCTACGAAAGGAATTATTGATGCCATCACACCAGTTAAGTTTTAAAGCTATTAAAATTCTTTTCATTTCACGACCATCTTTCAAATTCGCAGACATGTTGATATTCCTCAATCAAAATTCTCGTTTTTTATACTTTAAATACTTCTCTCGTTTTTATCAGTCGCTAAAGAGGAAGAGGGAGGGTATAAGACAAATTACCCACCACTTTTGACCAAACCAAAGCTCGCGTTCACCAGCAGGGATTTTACGTGACATGAGTCCTTCATTTTCCTGCGAGATAAGGCGTTATCAATGCGTCTGATCGCCAGAAGCTCATCTGCTGATGGCCGTGAGCTTCGGTAGCGATCTCTTTGCGCAGCGGGTTGAGTTCGTCGATCCAACTCGGATTGACGTCCAGCAAACCCGCCCGCCGGGCACCTGCGCTGATAGACGCTCCCTCTATTTTATCGAATCCCGGGTAATTGCGAGTACTGCCTGCGATGCGGGTAAACACTCCCGTACCTTTCCCACTATATAGTGGCGACGGACAACGAGAGAGGAATCACGTGAATGTATAGGCGCCCATACAGAGGCACATCATGGGACGGTGACCTTTTCAGGGGAACCGTGGACGCAAAGCCTCACCCTGCTGGAATTCCTCTTCCCTCGGGCTCCAGCCTTCTCTCTCTCAGCCAAGGAGGTTAGATTATACTAGATGAGGCATTGCAGATAATTGGAGAAGTCATCTTGGTTGGCACGGACGTACTGGCTTTCTACTCGCGGTTAGGTTTATATTGGATTTATTGCTTAAAATTGAGCAACGATAATAAATATTATTTCCCTAACTTTCACAATGCTCACCAAACAAAACACTCTTCAATCGATACCCCGTAAATCTTCAGGCTTTCACACAATAGGCCATGAACTTTTCAATCCCAAGTCATTTATTAATTTAAAAGAAAACAACAATGTCTTTTTTCCCTCACTTATGTCAATGCACTAAAACACAAACACCCTACAAACGATAAAACAGACCATGAACACTTTTTCACTCTCGAGTCACTTCACATGCACTACACCGTCTTCCACACAACTCCCCCCAACTCTCCTCCTACCATTGTTTAGTTGTTTACCCACACCTCTCACGATTGGCCGTGACGTCACTTAGAAACCGAAGTTTGCTTAAGTTCTCAATTATTGCATCGTTGCTTTCCCGCTTCCGTGACCACGTTGGGAAAGCAATCGAGATTATTGGGGTTGGGGGGGATGTGTTTGAAATCATCAGGATTATCTCGAATAGATAACCAAGGAGCAAACTTAATGTGCCTGAATCCCTTGTTACATACAATATCATTCATTGTTTTCACCACAGTTTTTCTCATCTATCTCCAGTTTGTGGTTGAGTTTGAAATCAGCGGTTTTAACTCACCAAATTTGCGAACCATTCGTGTTTATACCATGTGACACCTTGGTTACCTATTCGAGATAATCCGGATGGTTTCAAACACAACCCTCTCGGCTGAAGGTATTTTTGCGGGCATTAAAATTTGAAAAAAACAGAGTAGTGATGTGAGAAATTGAATGCTATTTTGAAATTCGTCAAAGAAATAGGATTAAGTATTCAAACTCACAAACGCGTCAAATTTGAATTTCATTAGGTTACATTCAAGCCAGTTTTAGAGGCAAAATTAACTCCCACGAAATGAAATGCATTTATACCTCCATTGAATAATCTTATGAAGATAATTGAAGCCGCTGCAATGAAATTAGGTATGATTTCATCGTTATTTACATTTTTAATGCACATAAAGTCTACATAAGTGGCCATATAAAGCTCAATGTTTTGTTCGGAGTAGGTGGGACCCAATCCTTCCCAAGCACCCCCATTCTGGCTTCATTGTCACCCACAGGCTAGCATGCCAATGCCCCCTCCAGTGCATTCTAACCTCCTTGCTCGCAACCAACCCCTCTCCTTCCTATCCAACCCCATCTATGCATCCCCCTCTCCTACTAACCCTTTCCCGACGGATTCCTCGGATTCCCGTACATCCCGTCTCACCCCACACATTCACCCATACCCTTTGAGGACACTCGCTCCCTTACCAATGCACTCCCCGCCACAAACCACGGACCGTAGGGTATCCTTTAAACTAATGGCTTTAATCAGCCGTGCGAGGGAGGGGCAAAGGGAGTGAGCCACCGAAAAGGACAATGAGGAGGAGGGGTCTCCCGGCCGATTGGATCAGGGAATGCGCCAGGCGCCACGGAGTGGGAGTGGGATCGTGGGTTGGATGACCGTGCGGGCTGAATGGAGAATAATTCTACAACCCCACCTCGGGGCGTCCGAATCCATTCTGACTCTCGTGAGGCATGGCCGGCGGAGGGGTTTTGGAGGGCGAGTGAAAAGGCCAGACGTGCGCGGTTGCTAGCCCAGCGTTCCGAAATGCTCCGGGAGCCTTGGGGTCATAGTACTACCCCCAGTCATTTAAGGGTGTGGGCTGGTCTTCCAAGTGTGTGATTCTGGGGAAATTGCTCACAAAGTGGAGCAAGAAAGGTTTTCTCGTGCATCCTGCCTTGAGATTTCTTAAATGGACTCGTCCGCAGTGGAACGACAACCACCGTACCACTGTAAAGGGGAAATACTCTGGATAAATGACAGATAAACTGCTATTCCTTTGATGATACAGCATGACGCTTATATTCGGGTGAATGACGGACTGCGTACTTTATTTCTCAAGAGGTACAGTCTTAATCGTGTTTCTTCTCTCGTTTTCTGTTCTGCCCGTCAAATTTTAAATATAAATTTAAAGGTATTTTAAACGATAGTGTATCGTAAAAGAAACGCCGAATGAAAAGGAGGCTATTGATGAAAGCATATTGAGGTATAATTTATATTGATGCCATATTTTAGCAAAATAATACAGTACTCGCAAAGTTTTCAATCACACTGCCTATTTATCTTCTTTAATAATTGAACTTCGGTATTATTTAAATAAGACAGGCGTAAACTAATATTTATAAATAGCTAGGCTGGCATGATGGCAAATTAAAAATAAATTGGAAGATTATTCTTCAAAGATGATTTGTGTGAAATATCAGAAAGGCTTTAAACCGTAGAGTTCGATTAATTTTCCAAGATGCATCGATGTTTCATTTCTTTTACAATTTTACACAAAAATATGCGAGCGCCTCGTCATAAACCTGAGGCAAAACCGGTTACCAATTCAAGCCAAAAGTTATTCTAACATTATAGAGCCAGGGAAATAGAGACAACATAGCAGATGCTTTTTTTTAGTTTAGTGTTATTCCTGTTTTAGTCCCTTATCAAATAATTCAACCACCTAATCTTTTATATCAATGAACAAGCGCTTTATTTTTCCGCAAATCTACCAAAATCAAGGCCGTTACCATCGATTATAAAACAAATTCTTTAAAAATGAGCTTGACTTGCAAGCTAAAATAAATTTGCATTGAAAATTGAACCTAAAATGCATACAATGCACGTCTATAAGAAAACCAACTGGATTACTTATGCAAATACAATATAACTGGAAAGTCTATGCCATTTACTTTCGAAATACTTGAAAGAATCAACTAGGACTCGATGAATGAATTTTGCAATTCTAGAGATAGGTAGTCGTGAAATATCGAATTCACCCAGGAGCGTAATATGATGACACTCATCCTTCCACTTTTACCCTGAAGCTTCCTAACTCAACCCTACCAATTCTTTTTTCCAATTAATCCCTTAAATTTAACGTTAAATTTTCTTCAGTGCAGTCCGCCATCTTATTGGAATATTTTTATCCTTATTCTACATGCTGCTAATTACTTTAAATCACACCGCACTGAGGACCTATTGCCTTATTGCTAAGATAATTATTTTCAAACTTTTTTTCGACCAAAAATAACTGTATTATATGGTATGAAAATGGTAGATATTATCGATCACTAAGACCATCGGCGCGTAAAATTCATTCTACAGGGTAAGACGTCAAGTTATTTCCTTGTGCCAACTTCTGGGAAGTATCTCCATCAAGTCAGAAATATTTTATGCGAGAAAGTTATGCAGTGTAAGTTAAGTTTGGCGTTATCTTCGTTTGATAGGCAGAGAAAGGCCCGTCCTATCTATGAGATCTATGGTCGGAAGTCTTAGTCCAGTGATTTACCCACCGAGCCACCTAAATTATACGATTTCAATTTTTGATTCAAATCAGGATAAAAAGTTTCATGGATTTCATATTTTATTTTGCATACATATCGCAGTATTTCCTTTGACGAAAATTACCATTTCATTTTCATCTATATATTTTAACAAAAATAGTTAACATTATACCTTTTAAATCCATTTACCTTTAGGCAGGCTGTAGGAAAACTACAAGCACATTTCACTTACCAAGTAAATCTTTATTCTTCATTATTTAAAGTGCTTTTATTTTAATTTAAGAAACATAATCTCAATGTAAACGATATTTTTCAAGTTAAGGAGGACGAGGAAGTCATTCATACGGTCCCTGATTTGAATTAAATATATTATTAAAAAGATGCTATTGATAAATGCATGCCGGCCAATACATTTACAGGGAATAAAGGGTTAAATTGAATGCCTCTTGGGCACACATTGGGTGGCCTCGCAGAAGTTAGATGTACATGTATATACGAAGGAGATCGTCATTCTGCGTATACGAGCTCTCATAGATAACAGAAGATTGAAATGGAAGATGGGAGATGATGGTCTCAACTTTGCCCCCGAGTAAAGACGTTTATCTCTCCCCATCACTATGCTTCTCTCTTTCTCCATCCCATGCGTACACATCCTCAATCTCTCCAGCCCCACTTTCGTCACCGGACCGTAAGCACTGACGAAGCACATACACACAAGTGAGGGGGAGACGGGCAAACAGACGTCGGAACAAGAGATGCGTGAGAACTCGTCCCCCCTCCCCTGCTCGGCTCGGTTCCCCCTCACCCCCGCCCCCTGGTGAAGCAGTCCATCAACGTCAGCGTGAAACGTCACCTCGTTCCAACATCACTTATCCTCTTACGGTCTCTCTCTCTCTCTCTCTCTCTTCACTAACCTTCCGTCACAAACCCTTCTCCCTTCAACCCATAGCGCATAGTTGCGTATACGCGCTTACGTCAGAGAGAGCGGAATTGTGGACGCTCAAAGTACTTGTCTGAGGCGAAGTAGGGTGAGATGAAAGTAATACCAATGGCAACACGTATTATGAGCGAGTTTCCAAAGGAAAAAAATCATCCAACTTGACCATTTATCAAATGATTTAAACTGAGATTAATTGATGATGATTAGAACAAAGTGACATTGAGAATAAAAAAATGAAGTCAACAAGTAATTTTTATATAATTATTATCATGTTCCTCCACAAGTCATAGGCTTCAAATTTGTATTCTATGTTAGTTGGTTTTGGTCATCATGACCAATCATTTACGTATTATAGTACCTTACAATTAACCGTTATGAAAAGTGGCAGAAACTGAATACTCACCAGGCATGCATTACCGTCGAGTAAAAACCATTTGCTGGATACTATCAAACTGGTCTTACTATGAGGTCAGACGAGTTTACCAAGGACATATAGCCACTTCAAATGTAGTACGGCAATAAAATTTAAACCAGAACCATGCGGGAATAACGCTGAAACAGTCCCAAGTAAATATTCTTAATTTTATACTAAACATGAGAGGAAATTTCTGAAGCAATCACACTAATGCGTTACAAGTGTTTCATACAATCTGTAAGTCTAAATAATATAAGAAGCCTAAAACTATGCCTATTCTAGCTACTACCTCCAGTAGTTCGGTCACAATTTTATATTCCCTGCTTTTACTCGAGAAATGACGCTTTAAACCTCTCTATCTTACTATCCATCTCTCTAATTTTATATTTTGGTGTGATGGAAATGTCAAATTTTTTACAGTAAAACAAATGGTTTTAGCCTTGACTTTGAGGATTTTACCCTCTGCGGGATGAATGAAGAGACTTTGTTTATGTCACCATTGATTTTTGACGACCCAGGTTTCAAGACATAGTATTTTTATCATCAGATTAGAATAGGTACTATGTACTTTATTAAGTAATTCTATTCATTCTCCCCGTGCTGGAGTTTGTAATATAAAAATGCTTACATTAATGTGGTTTTCATCTGATGCCAGTATTCGGCATGTGGTCTTTACTACAACATGACTGTAAAATTCTTATATTTTTTGAGAATGTTTACTCAATAAATTTTCACCGGTGAAGCATATGAAGGGTCATAAAACACAACTAGATCCTTATATATATGTGCGTATGTATCTACATTGTTCTGATAACCCGAAACAGTATACAATTACGCTTTCTTTTGTTGAGAATAATACCTGTAATTAAAGCTGTACTTCTTACAATTGCGAACAGAAAATCGTTTAAAAATTTTATTTGAACTCGGGAGTTTTCCTGAGATATAATTTGTGGATTATTTCCTCAAATAGCCTATTGGAAAACAAAATAATCATTTTTATGATGCATTAGATGGTCCTCATAGCATAATACAATGAGAATATATGAAAATTACTGCATTAATTAGTGCAAACTTATCCAGCTCTTGTCACGCCAATGAAACATCGCCATTCATGTCACCTTATTCATATGTATTTTTTTCTTATGCCTACCGAAGAGATTTTCCTAATCTTACATAGAGCAGTAGATATTTTGAAATTCAAAACTCAGCTCGCGGAGGATATTTCTTATGCATATATTTCTTGGTCGAGGGCAAAAACTCCAATCTTACAGTACCATCTACTCGAGTTGCAGTAAAGGAGACACGCTATATGCGGCAAAAATTCTTGTCTACAGGAGGTATGGGTGAAACGTTCAAGTGAGGTGACTACGCCAATGAAACGACTTCTATCTCCAATGCAGCGCATACCGGCGAGAGGTGGCGTCAAGAATTCCGACAAATGGACGATCCAGAACTTTCAATTCCGCGAAAAAGGATCCCGAATCCCAACTCTCTCGGCTTTCTTTAACCCCAACGGTATTCAGACTTTTCACTTATTCCCCGCGGCGCCAAAATTGGCGACTACATTCCAGTGTCGTGAATCGTAAAAACAAGCAAAATGATGTAAGCCAACTATATCTCTGCCCCACGTTTTCAAGAGTAACAATGACCTTATAAACTACTTATTTTCATTATTCACGTGTCCCTGTAGGAATCAAACATATTTTCTGAAAAAATCAAAAAGGTTGGTTATAAAGAATCCATTTCCCAAAACAGCGATAATAAGGAAGGTACGTGCAGTTATTTTTGGAAACTCTCGTATATGCAATGGAAGTAAAAGCCTTTAACTGAATCCACTACACTGCAGTAATCAGTAGCGCTAAGATCTTCTGCTACAGAGGTGTAGAGGCTGAAGCGTAGCTAGGAGGTAATTAAAACTTTATAAGCGCACGAGTGACTTCATTCTCCTCTCCTCACTTACACGAGGCACTTTATAATGTACCAATTTATCGGTGGCCTATTAATGAATCCCAAAATACTAAGGGCACTTGCCATTCAATTCCCAACCAACCCTCTTCCACTTCCTGTCTAACTTCATTTGATCCCCTAGTATTCGGAGAGGTGCAGCCGGATTTAATAAGGAAGATACCCCATTTCCTTCTCATTCATCTCGCCCTGCAATCGTTCCACCAAGGACCCGTGGATTCACCTACGATTCCACCATCCAGATTCCGTTTTCCCTTCCTCGCATTCAATCCAGCGTGACTTCGTCCGCCTAGGGGAGTGATTGAGGGACTCAAAAGAAAGACGTTCATCTAATCGGACCGGACGAACGGCTGCTTTCTTCTTCAGTGCCTCCCAGTTAATCTATTTCCCTTGAAGAGAGTCGGGCACGGAATTGAGTGAAATTCCCAAAAAGAGAAAAGAGATGGTTAGTGGAACCTTTGGCAGAAAAGATGAGAAAAGATGAATAAGAACTTGGCTCCAATGTTGGAGAATGTTTTTCGCTTCCATTTTTACTAACACAGTCGCATCGGATAGCTTTCTTTTAGGCATATTTCTGCACCCCCGTCTGTAGGTGTATTCATTTTTTTTCCAGACCACTCTTTCCCTTGTGAATTAGAATTTGTCATGTAATTACTATGCATTGCAATTGTACTTGGACTCATTCAAGAGATAGAATTTTGCTAACGACACATAAAAGAAAATGAGATGAATGTAACGTTTTGCGGGTAATGCTGCTGCCAGCAACCATGGGATTATCTAGCAAGGAAATATTTTTAACGAAATATGACTTTTGGTTATCCAGTGTCACAGTAAGAATCAAACACAAAATACACAGACATATAAGTGAAGGTAAATGAATCCTTCGGAATAATAATCATTTTCGCTACTGTCACGAAAAAGAAAAGTTAAGTGTTTCATTTTTACTAAATTTCTTGAGATACTTGCTGGCCATTTGTGATAAGGACCCTGCTCATCTATCGCTTCATTAGGTTTTTTATTTCATGTCAGTACCCGCACTGGTGCTTCAGACCGGGAGGGAAGGTAGAAGGACGGGAGCGACGGTTGGAGGGGTGTAGAGAAAGGGCCAAGGAACGCCCAAGGGACCACGGCGCGGCGTGGCGTACCGTCATATTCGAAGATCGGAGTACTGAGTAAGTAATGTTCTCGAGATGGTTGAAAGGCCAGTACTCTAATCACTACACCCATTCGACCTTTGCATCTACTGTTTAAATAGATTTGTGTCCGTTTCTCAAAAGTACCTTTTCGTTGTATAGAAACTTAGCACCTGGAATATGCAAATCATGCATAAATGATGTTCTATGCGTATGTATAAAATATCATGTTCGTTTAGGTTCAGGGGGGATTGTGATTGAAACCGTCGGGATTATCTCGAATAGGTAACTAAGGAGTCACGTGGTATAAACAAGAAGCCTGTAGTGCATGATGTATGTATTAACCCCTTAAACACTATAGATACTAACAATCTAGTTGCATGAGACCCTATAGTTGCTTGTTTACATGTTAGTAGTGCATGCTTGGTGATCTTCACCCCCTGCCACACACCCTCGCGGTGGCTTGCAGGGTATCGTGTAGATGTAGATGTAGATGAAGAAGCGTTCGCATATTTAGTGAGTTAAATCCACTGATTTCAACCTCATTTATTGTTCACACTTGTGTTTTATCGTTATCTGAGGGCTCTATATTCGAGACAGATGAGAAAAATGCAAGTGAAAACAATCAAAGAGGTTATAATCAGCGCTCTTAGCACACTAAAATTGAGAACCACTCTTGTTTATACCATGTGACTCCTTGGTTACCTATTCGAGACAATCCCGACGGTTTCAAACACAGCCCCCGGACATGTGAAAATTGCCAGAAATGAGAGGGCAGGCATATTGTCAAAGGATGCCTTGTTCATCTCAGAACTTACGCATGCCCTGGTACCATGCGGAGACCTCCGAGGTATGTGAAGTAAAGAAGCGAAAGAGCAATGGTACAATGAATGCGTGGGTAAACACAGCCAACAACAAATTGCAGTGTGTTAAACGGGTTGCATCGGCATGGCCTTCTTCCTTCAGGGGTAGTCGGATAGAAGAAGTCATCATCACACGCTTGCGGATAAGGAACTGCGCCCTGACCCACTCATTTCTCATAACGGAAGAGAGAATTCCACCACGCTGTGAAGATTGCGACTCTCCTCTCACTGTTCGACATCTCCTGACTTCCTGGGGTGTCAAGCACCGGGAAGTGCGTAATGAGTGAGGCATCAGAGGAAGCCTAGAATGCGTCCTCGGTGCCGACCCTAATGGCCTAAGCCTTGCCTAAGATTTTAATTTTTGAAGAAATAGGCATATTAACCAAAACATGATATTACCAATCCTTTTATAGTTTTAATAAATACTGAATAACAATTCGTATATACGCCTATGATTAATGTTTAGTAATACTTCTGCTGTGGATATCTTATGTTGCGTATCGTGCAATTGACCATTGTCGTCGACGCATCTTAAAATCTAACTGTACCAACACAATGTGCATGATGGCATTTCAAAATCGAGTCTCTATATTCATGGTTTGCACACTAGGTTTCAATCTTCGACATTTCATCGCTCTTCATACTATTTATCCTGTTCTCTTATCCTATTGACAGTTCAGCTTCAGACGAAGGCGTCACAGCGCCCAAGTGCCATATCCTGGTCGAAAGTTCTAAATGAGCAATATTTCCATATCCTACACCATTTTCGACCTCATATATATGGGTTGGTGTCAGACATAGGCCATTATGCTTGGAGCTTAACGTCTCAATGCATGGGACAGTGGAATGTTTTCCTCGCGGAGTCGGCACACTTCCAAATACTCCGCAAACATCATCGTGCTCGTTCCAAACAGGATCCCTACCCTGCTATTCGTATCCATATTAAAGTATGGATTTAGGCTTAAGAGTAGTGCAGCCATTGCCTCGCATGCTCACCTCTAAGGTGTTTATATTCATCTGCGCGCTCATCGAGCAGTTGCAGAAACTCCTGCGCTCCAAAATTTTCTCCCTCCAGGGTTCGGGGTAAAAATCGATGTTCCGGGCGCGGGACTGCTCTCTTTAAAACCCATTTGGGCGGCGAGCGGATGCCACAAGGGAATAAACTATTCGTGCAGGGCTATGTTAAATGCATCGCGGTGCAATTGGAGGGGTGGTCACCGTCGAGGCCTGAATAAAAGATTTCAACTGGAGCTTTTTTCGGCGCAAAACCTCCCTTCCCTTTTCACCGCTACTATGGCTTGAATATTGAGGGGATTCACTCTTACTTTTGACGACATCGCTATCTGCTCTCTTTCCACACACCGTTATGTAAATATCGGGCCAAAAACGAATGCATTCCTGTGTAAGGATATTAAGAAATGAGGGCATTGGATCTTAGTTTATCCATAGAAAATCCAATCCCATGCCTTGTTAGCAGCTAATTTTTTCGGCGATTAGAACAGAAACTCGATGTAAAATAATCTGATGTTCAAGTGAACAGTTCAAACCTTATGACTGCTTTGCGTAGACATCACTTGCATTTGGTATGATGAAATTTAAGTACTTGGCAATTAAAGATTTTTAGAGCAGATATTTCCATTCCTCATAGGGAAGATATAACTTATTTACTAAAGGTATTTGACCCTAAATTGGACAACAATTAGACTTTTAAGGCCCATCCTCGGGGTTTGTTCACCATATAATGATTTGTCATCAAATGTTTCATGTGTTTTAATTACTAAAGAGTGCTAATTGAAAATATTGGAAACAACCTTGCAGAAATTTTAAATGTGGAAAACAAGTTCAACAAATTGAATGTTTTATATGAGAGAAGTGGTGTATTTTTTGTGACGGGAATGAGATAAATCATATCAATCCATTTTAATTAGGTTACTAAAATGATGCATCGATAATGTAAAAAGCTGATTCAGGGTTATAATTTCATGGTTCGGTCACTGGATGGAACTATTTTATTGAACGCTACCCTCACCCACGATGAACTTGTATTATAAAATTAAAGCCAACTCTCGGTAATGTTTCATAACAGGACAGTCATTTATTTAGTATGGTTTAGTATCTAAAATTTAGTCATGGTTTCCAGTTTCCAGTATTCATGTTATAAAAAACTTCTATCACATAAGAAAATTTCTTTAAGTGAAGTATCATACTGGTGCATACACAGTGATAGATAAAATCATTTTGAATTACCCTTTTCCTGATGTTCAATAAAATATAACTTTGAATGAAATGTGAATTAACATATTATTAGCATTGTGAAATGTACGCAAATAGATAAATACTTTATTATATAATATTAATTTTCAAGCATGTTAATGGATTTATATTAGTATAATTAATTCACTGTGTGCCAAAAAAATTTAAATTAAAGCCAAGAAAGTACTGGTGAAACGCACAATAAAGCTGTTTATCGTATTAAAAAAAAACAGGTTGGCCCTTGCCACGAAGGTAAATGCCAAACCTAACTTAACTGTGGGACAAACTCAATACCCACACACGAGGCAGTATTTTAAACCGTAACCTTTTGGTTGCACGGCCGGCGTGTTACGAACCTAATGACCGCGGCCAGTGTCTTTCATTTGCAGTGGAAAATTCTAGGTCAAGGCGAATAACAGAGTGTATTAATTTAGCTACGACTCGCTTAAGTTAATTTACATATTTTTGAGGTAAAGCATGACTGGTATTCATTTCAAACCCCCACTCCTGGTAGCTGCCCACTTAGCTGTCTTTTCTTTCTGTGAGATTAAAATTAGGTCTCACAGCATGTAGTCACCTTATGTACCAGATGTACCAGATGTAGTCACCTTAAAAGCAAGCCATTAATATCTGCGAGACTGAATTTCCGCATTCTAAGATTATAAAAAAAAGGTCAATAGGCCAATTGATTTTGTATAATTCTTAAAAATTATTTACAATAAGGAAATAATCTGCAACACCAGGAAACGGATGCATTGATCAGGGTTAACATGTTAACTGAATAAGGCAGATATCAACTGATTGGTTTCCCGGAACAAAAGTCCTTCCTGTGGCTAGTGGATTGCTCTAATAGATTCCAATCGCATCAAGTTACCTTGAAGAGCGTGGCGTAAATTAGCGCCTAGTCAAATACGCGAAATTATATGATAAAGAAGAGGATTGCCATTTTGTAGACCAGCAAAAATGCACAGTAAAATGCTGTAAGAAATTGCATGCGCTGTTGGTATTATTAAGAGTCCGCAGCTTGTCCATGTAATGCATATTATACCTATACTTCACACATGCGAACTGGAATAAACACCGTTCAGAAATCACATTCAATTATTTTACTATAATTGTTTTAAACAAATATAATAAATTTTGTAAAAAAACCTACAGATTGTTCTCCTAAAATCCGCATTTTATACCTGAAATAAATATTAGCGGCTTCTTAGTATGGACACTTCATTTTGAGGTAATGAACGAGATCGATAACAAGCAAGCCAATTCCACATCTGGGGTATTCACCACAAAGTCTAAGCCGCGGCCCTAAAGGAATCTTCAAACTTAATGAAAATTTCATCCTCTTGATAGCCTCACTAGGAGAAACTCGTCCGAAACATCTTGCGAGCGAAGCATCGACCCTCATGATCAAAGGACCCATCCCCGAAGGCCGTTTTAAAACGAGCAAAACTGAATCCGACGAGGATAGAGAAAGAATCACATCGATCCAGGGCCGGGAAATACTTGTTCCCCTTGCACGATTCCCCCCGTAATTGTTTGGTTAACGTTCCGCGTTTCCCTGAAAAATAGGGGAGAACAATTTATTTTCTTCCAAAAAAAATGAAACAAATTTAAACCCCCTCGCGGGCTGGAGAGACGGCTTTGCCGCCTCCCTGCCCGGAACCGCGTGTGTCGTCAGCGACTGCTCCTGACGTCATTCCTCGGTTCCCCTCCCGCGCCTCCACCCGCCCTCCCTTCCCCTCACTCTCCCCCCCTCCCACGCTCACCACAGCACTCTACGCCACCCCCGTCCCTCCCTCCTCCCCCGGAACAGATCCGAGCACCTACTATCATCCCTCCTGCCCAACACGAACCCTCGTAACGAAGGGGGACAGGGTAGGTGGAGGCCTCGGGGAGAGGTGGAGGGGGAATGGAAAGGCGGCGAGTGAACTGAAGCTTATGTGGCGATGTTTCTGAGGTAGCGAAGATGCGGTGCTGGAGGGATGGGGGAGGGCGAGGGGATGAGAAGGAGGAGTGAGGGGTCGCGAGGGGAGTGGAAGAAACGCGGAAAAAATTTCAAAAACGAAAAGAGGAGGAGGCGCGACTAGGCGGGCGTGGAGGTGGAAATGTGCGGGTCGAGTATAGGGAACGGAGCGAGGTACACTAATCCTGCGTCGCGCACCCAGTTTTGAACGTTTCCCTCGCTAGTGCCGCGTATTCTAATTAAAAAACATCGCTCCGAAAGCGGAGCGGTTTAATTAAAAAATAAAACAACGTTTATTTCGTACCGAAGCGAAGTTATATCCACCGTTTCTTTCCCCGACTCCTCTCCACTCCGTCTCGTCCGGGAAAAAACTATCCCTCCTTCCCCCACAATGCGTGTAAGAATAGAACTCGCCTCGACTTGTGCCCCAGGTTCACTACCGTATGTTCTTACTTCCTTTTTTTTTATTAAATTCAATTTCATCAAAGTGGCCGGCCGAAATTAAAATCACTTGATGCGCAGGAGAGGACGTTTTGCTTTATGAAAATATATTTTTCCTTTACCGTCTCCTTCTCGTCCTCCGAGCGTCTCGCGTACATTGTGATGCAGGGAGTGGATTGAGGACGGGAGGAAGGGTTTTCAACGGTCCGAGAGACCCTGGGCCGCGGCCCGCGCCGTATTGTTTCATTCTGGAGCGCCGCTCCTGAAAGCCGCATCCGTAAAGCTTCATCAACCGCTGCGGCCGTGGATCACTTTGAAATTCGGAATGCCAACGGGTATAAATTGTGCACTTTACGGTTAATGCACCGGGTTTGAAAATAAAAGTAACGGTTGGGGATGCGAGAACAAAATGGCTAGAAATGGGGAATGGGAGCAGCTGAAAAAGGTGAAGCTAATAAAGAAATTGTAAGGAAATTAAGACGGCAACGCGAGGGTGCGCATTGCATCCGTAACTATTCAACGCGGAGCTTTCATTAATTAAGAATAACGCGTCTATCTCTGAAATTCAAGGCCAAGTGTGAGTGCAAGGAAAGCTTATTACTGCTCCGAGATGTAATAAATATTTGGTTAAGTCAAGTAATCGTTATTTAACTAAGGGTGAGGTTTTTCAGACCAACAACGCCCACTCACGATATGTTCTATCTAGGATAAAAGAGAGTTATAATCAACTCAATAGCCTTTTTAAACTTTGTGAAAGTTCATGTCCAAATGGTAATAAATTGGTACCTGAAGATGACGCCCATGCGTTGCATCCTAGTTCATCATTATCATGAGCCGAAAACCCAAAGCTTAGTTTCACGAAGCTCTAGACCCTGATCTCACATCAGCCAAAATTTTCATATTATTATAATTCTTCTCTTTCAGATCCATTGCTACTTGCTTCATATATCTTATACGATATCTTCACTTTCCATCCTATACTTTTTCTATTCTCTCTATCGTCTCAAGATGTGACCACGGACTTAGAATAATCGGATATAACTGACCAAGTTGTCTCGACTTCTTTTTAAGGTTTTCAGACTTCTTATTTCCCCTGCCCTTCTCGGCGCGCCTTTGTCTGAAAACTAGTTTCCAACGATAAATTATTCAGCGAAATTATACAGTGTTTTAATCATTTGCAAGGGAAGTTCGAAACTTATTAAGCGTAATATTTCGGTTCGGAATGGTATTTTTTCGTCATATCATAGGGGAAGTATGTATGGAGGATTCCTAACTAGCAAACTATTCTCCTCAAGAAAAGAGCAGTGATAAGTGTTGACTAACAGAAACAAGGCCTGAAAAATGTAATTGGAGATGGAGAACAGATTACAGAAGTCCGTGGGAGAAAATGCGTTGAGCTTAATGCACCCGCAGCTGATATATGTAGAATCATGGTATCGTAATTCGAGCTCTCCGTCTGTTTCACAGAGCGTACTTTCGAAGGAAATAACTCATCCATGCTCTATGTTTTGCCTGGTTCAATGTAGTAAAGCGAGAGAGTAGTTCGCAGAAGGTGGTAATCCCGTGAGAAGATGCTTTGCCCCAGGATGAAAGGCATCCACAAAACTTGCTTGAAGCATAAGTAGCCCGAGAAAAATTTCCAATAAAAATCCAACAGACTTATTAATAGCAAATTGAATACAGTAAGTCAGTGTAACAGTATATTCTAGAACAAATAAAGAACTGAAGCTTGCTCTTTGAAGAAACTCTGTCTTTTGGACTTGAAAAAATCGGATAAGAAAGCTAAGAAAGGTCGATTCAAGTAAAGTTATTTACTGATTGTTATATACTGACAAATTACTACCAGCCTCGTAAGAAAATTCCTCAGATGACATGAGACCCAGAAAATTGTACTCCAAGTGTCCTTAAATGCACTTATAACATTATAATCAAGGGATGGTGTAAACATTATGAGTTGTGAGTTGTTTCCGTTTATGTTTTATTATTGATAAAGCGTCATACAAAATAAGCCATTCATTAACCATCTCCCATTCTCCTTTCTAGATGATTAAGCATGTACACACGCAAAGAAAGAACCAATGGATTGTCATCAGCGTTTTCCAAGAAAAAGAACCCGTGGGACATAGTGGTTCACCTCTCTTCACCCGACTGCCCGGTCCTGCTCGTAACGCCGAAGCAAGGTAAGCAGCCTCATGAATGTTTTGCTCCCACATTACATCGACCCACATTTCAATGCTGAACAACAAATGGGAGTGATGACAGGAGGAGATAAGTGCATCTTTTCAGCATCCATTGTTTTGAATGTAAATAATATATTGAACGAGGAGTTGAAAAGGTCATAGAGTGAATAGAAAGCTGATATATGACTAAAAATAGGAGAAAATAAATTTCATGGGATAGTAAATTACGCTTTGTTCGTTTAACGTTTAATATATGTTTTGGCATATAAAAGTGGTTGCCATATTTTCCTAAACTCTTTTTGAAATGTTTCATGATGTGAGTTCACGCAGTACAATTTCCTACCTTTCTCATGAGATAAAACCACGGGTTATCCCATTTTCTTATTAATTCCAAACAGTGAATTCAAAGTCAAAATCCAACTTGTAATGTTGAAATCTAATCATTAACTTAAATTATAAAAATATAGAAATGAATTCTTTTATTTTTCTAACTCGTTGTTATATTATGAATTTACTTAGCCATGTAATTAAGAATGAAGCAGATGGAAGAAAACATATTAATTAATCTGAATGGGAGCTAATTAATTGGAAAATAAGCATCCCCTTATTCCAGTTGAATTAAAAATTACGAATTCATCCGTCAATTTTTCTATAAATCATATTCAGAAAATTCTCATAAATCTCCATGTGAAATTAAAGAGCTCTTTATTTTATATATTTTTATTTTGGACAAAATATCTTCATTCAAATCCGTGTATGAACCAAAATTTCTAATTTCTAACTAATCTCTACTAAAATCGCAACTCCTGTGCTACCCAAACTATTCAGCTGAAGACAAAAATACGAATCGATCTGACAATTTATTCATGTTACTTATTCAATATACTTTTCATTAAGAGTCTTAGGAAATGACAGAGATTGCTATTTTATTTTTAAACTTTTACTGGGGACAAAATGTTCTATTCTGGATCCGTATTTGACCCAATATCATTAATGTTCCCTGTAATCCTGTGATACCCGAACTAAAATCTCTCTATAATACAATTGTATGTCCCTGCGGTGGCAATAATTTCCAAATCTGGCAAGCCCTTCCCCATGCCAAGTATATGCGCGACTAAGGGCTCCCACAACTCCTCCAGTTGAATCTTTTTGGTCTCGGTGGCAAAGAATGAATGCCAAACCCCTCCTTCCTCAACTGCCAACCACGAACCCACCCCACCATGCTGAGCAATGGTCGTCTCATTAAGGCGGATGAGATGGGGAGGAGAAGGGTGAGAGGAGAAGAATGGAGGAAGGGCGAGAGAAGACGTGCCGAGGGAGGGAAGAGTGACGATGGAAAAGGAAGAAAAGAGAGAGAGAAAAAGGGTCAGGATGGAGAAGAGCGAAAGAGGGCAGCAGATGGGGAAAAATGGAGGGCATTAATCTGGGAGGGAGGGCTGGGAGATGAGTGGAAGAAACGGGGAGAGAAAACCAAGGGTTCAGAGGTGAGGGAGGGTCGAAGGGACCGTATGGAAGGAGGCCGTGAGGCGAAAAGGGAAAAGGGGTTTTCCGGCTCAGTAGGAAAGCATAGAGGTCGAAAGGGACTTTGGAACTTACAAGATTATATTATGCTGAAGGGAAGAAATATGAATTTGAATAAGGCCCAAAGAAACAAACTTATTTCATGGTCGGTATCACAACATAATGCATCCCTATATGTGCTTATGCGGACTTGTATGGACTCTACCAGGATATGAGAATATATAAACACAAGGATAAGGCAAAATGAAATTCTGAAATACTGAAATGCACGCAGGCTCACAATAAGGATTATAGATTTTGTTCTTCGTGGAAAAAATGGGGGCAGAGTACATCCTTGAAAGGAAGGCAATTACCGATGTTATTATAGGCAAAACCTAGACTACGTCGTATCCTACGTTTTTAAATACAGGTTCAAGATGAGGCGCAGAAGCTTTATAATGCCATTTCCTGTATTTTAGAGACGAGACTCATAATTGGAATCCGTGATTTTTATTGGTGAAACTAAGAAATGATAACTCTTCTTTTTCACCCCTTAAATTACCTAGCTGATGAGATTTCCAAAACACATATCCATTGCCATACACTTTATGCAATCAACTCCAAAAAGACTTCATTTAACCTTATGACTCTGTAGTCATTCGAATTCTCTGTCCAAGAATTTCCCAAATTAGACCCATACCTATTATTATGTATAATTAATCACTTTATCCTTTGCTTATTCTGCAAGGTCAATACGATAATGGACTGATATGGGTAAGAGTAGTTGATGTTTATTTATATAAAATCAAATGCCCTGACAGACTGACTGACATATCATTCACTCATCAACGCACAGCCCAAACTGCTGGTGATAAAAACATGAATTTTTTAGGAAATATCCCTATTGTGATGTAGGGGCGCACTAAGAAAGGATTTTTTCGTAAACCTATTTAAAGTGTCGTTTTTACCCCTATATTTTTAAATTTTACTCCCATAAGAAAAGCATTGAATTCGGTTCTGATGGTTTTTCATTTGCTTTTTTTAATTAGTTACACTCAAGATAATGGATGGAAATGTTATTACTGTATGGAAAACAGAATGTTTAATTTAATTCTTTCATTCGATTTTCTTATACGATATATTTGTGACTAAAAACTGTGTTTTAAACTCCAAATTCATTAATTTTTCTTCGTATTTAATTATCAAAATTTCCTTGGCAACCAATCGTTAAAGTCAATCCTATCCAATTTCATTGATTTTAAATGGATAACTTAGGTGCAGTTCTGCATTCAAAGTTCTGGCTAATGACTAATTTGAGAGGTGAAGTAAGAACTTAGGAGAGATAATTTTCACTCTAACTACTATTTTTATAGTTGAGTTCAAGAACGACCAGCACCAATTGTACACTAGCATTAAAATCATGCTAAACATTTTAAATATCACAAGAAATTTAATACTGCAGGGCTCTTGTCCCAATGCTGGCATTTTGTGTTCATCTGCATTAGCTCTGCCGGTGATGAGCCTGAAATGCTAATACATGATTGCCACTATTGCGTGCGTTTAAGCATTTTAGGGTCCATTCTGCAATCACAAGGCGTGCAAAGTACACAAATAAATATGCACATAATATCTAAAAAAAAAAGAGCTAATAGTTTACTGGTTTAATTTAATTTATTATGTACAAAGATTTTAAACCACCCCTCCTCCCCACAACCGTTGACAATCAACGGGCACCCTCCGCTAGTATCATATAAAATAACTGTATTGATGTTAAAGTGAAATTTGGTACTGGTGGAATAGTATCTGTGCGCATTACCTCAGTGGTAAACATCAATCACGGTTCACCTTCGCAGTATACGGTTTTACTTTCCATTGGCAATATGATGGTGTACTTCACGTTATCGCTTGCGCAGACTATGAAAGTCTCTCAACTATCCACCATTTTAAAATTTAAAATAATTTTAAATAAATTTAATACAAAAACAGAAATACGAAAAACGATTATATTACGAAATGGAATTCATATATTCTTGGGGTTGGTGTAATCCCTTTTCTGGGATGCCGGTGGACTCCTTAAACGTCACAGAATAAAAAAGTGGCAAGAAATGGTTTTGGATCAAAGAGCTTTAAGGGTCTAGTTTTAATGAATATCTGGAAACGTTTGTACTGCAACCTACAACACCACAGTGAAATGAATTTTTTGTTATGAATATTGTTGTCTTCCCTCTAACCGTGTATCCGAGTGATTCCCAAACATTAAACTATAAGCACATCATGTTCTCTTTAAAGTTCAACTTTATTATCAATCAGGGCAATTAATCAACGCACCACTAAGTAAAAATTAAAGTCCTCAATCTAATTGACTTCTTGTCGCGAATATTGAAACCTTTGTAGAGGCTGACAACAGCTTATCACTAATTGCAATTTCGATTCCTCGGGTTCATTATCTTCCAAATGACTGGCGAACGTGAAGCGCCGGAATGCACTCGCGTGTTGCATGTCACGTTACCGTGAAAATTTTGATTATTCTCAGGTAAAACGAGGACTTCGAGGCAAAATTACGACTCAAATTGCTTTGTCGAATCACAGTCGCAGCATCTGTACTTCAGAGGAATGTGGAGAATACGATTGGCGTCACACTCTCGTTCGAAATCAATTAAGGAATCTGTTGTGTCCATCAGAAAAAGGTACACGTGCCATTTTTACTTATGTTACCGTCATTCAAGCAATAATACAAAATAAAAGTCTTTGATAGTGGTCATTCAGTAGTTTTTTGGCGTATCAGGCGCTGAGTGGTATGTAATTTGCATTATAACGATTTCTAACGCACTGATAACTGTATTCGTACTTAAAATGGTATATAAATACCGGCATCGTGAGATCTTGTGGCATTGGTATTTGAATTTATTCAAATTTGTAGTTTAATCACATTGCTCAAATGTGACTATCACATACCCTACAATGGTTTCTGTGTTAGCTAAGTCTTTGATTACACCATTTTTACATTAATTTGAAGTCTTTCTCGACTTATAATTAATTTTTTGTTATTATTAAATTAGTATTTACGAGTATTTCCTTCAAGTTTTTGGTGTTTCCGACTACCGGAGCCTCGGATGATTCCCGTATCGTTATTTTTAGCAACGAAACGGGACTCATACGAGGTCCCGTAAGTTGAAAACATAGAAAACGTGAGGAGAATCCTCGAAAATAATAATATTGGAAATATTTGTAAAAGTTAAATACAGACACAACAGGTGAAAAGGGCGCCAATATCTCAAAAGATTAAAATAATGGAATTAAAATAATGAGAGATTCACGTCTCTAATTATAATTTAAACTATAATAATATGTTATTAAGAACATGAAAGCGCAAGGATCCTTAGAAACTCGATCAAAATAGTTAAACAATCAATGTTTTTTCCGCCACGTCCAAAGCCTCTGATAATCCCAGAACGAGAAGAATAAGTTTTCCACGTAAGAAAAGCAGCATCTTGTTATCCTTTCCACACTATTATGACTATAACATTTTAAAAACGAGTTAGGGGAGATCAAAACTTCAGATAGTACACAAATATCATGTAAAGCTGGTATCATCTTTGATGACTTGTTTTATTTTGTTAAAGAAAATCAATGCTGAGTTAGGAATGGGAATGCAAAAGTGAATGTGAATGAAGAGACCGACTCTAATAAAATCCAGCTCAGGTTAAATGCGGGAGATTAGACGTCTGGCAACGAAGATTGTGGACTCGTCGTCTTGGCTTTAGTCCACCATCACTGTGAGGAAAACTAATGGTGCTTAAGAAAATTCATCCTAGAGGCAGCTCTCTCGTAGGAACGTAAACATGTAAAACCACCAAAAAAGATGGGAAAAAAACATTTCCAGCCGTTACTGCAAGCAATTCATTGGCTTATACCGCGATAAAATCGTAATGAATATCTGGAAAAGCGTTTTTAACCAGCAAGATCCCTCACTGCGATCTAAAATCTGATTTTTTTCTTTGGAACCGGTGAAAAGAGTCATTTTCATCGACCAATTAATAAATAAAAGAGAGGTAGTATGATTATATGATAAAATGCACTCCATCCATCGGCAGGTCTGATAGCGAAATTATCAAATGGGCAACGTAAGTATTTTCTGTCACCTGTATAAACATGATATATTCGGGTAGAACTCACCTAAATTTCAATCTTAATTGACTTCTAAACAGTACTGAATGACCTTGTATTTTTTTACCTCGTGATTTGATTACAAACATGCTGATGAAACTCTAAAGCAGGCCATCACCACGCACACCTTCAACTGCGAATCGGGGAATGAAATCAGTGAATGACTGTGGGCATGAACTTGGTGGGCATGAACATGGTGGACAACCAGCACAACGACTATGTTTACCTGACACCATTTAAGATTAACGTACTGACAATTAAGTGGGTGTCATCCCCCTCAAGTTTGTTGATAAAAGAGCTTTTCGAACGGTGACTAAATAAGACTCCCTCCTTCATTCGAATATCAAAACTTAGTTATGAAGCGGCAGCACGCATTGAAGTTTTTAGCTGAATTTGAGGTAGTTCATCTGTGAGATTAAAACTTTAGAAATGGCCTAACACAAGATAGCGGTAACATTTTGCCGCTAAAGTCACAATAAGCCCGTTATGTTTGGTACTGTTGTTTTTATAATCGGATACGAAGAAAATTAAGGTCATTTGTGCAATTATGGATGTAATCCATTCAATAGATGAAAGCAGGTATAGTAATTTAGGGAGTGGAGGAATGGAGGGAAACCTGGAGAAATAATTAGCTAGCTTTTAACGATACACACCTAGTGGTCTACGGTTTAATGTCCTATCCGACGGACGGTGTACTGAACTAATAATCCTCTCTACAAAAATTCTTGGAGTTTTTCATTAGAATTTGGTACTAATGACCACTGATACTACTTGTGAAAATCCCTTGCCATTGCTGAGATTTGGACTTGAGCTCTCGGGATGGGAGTAGTTTTTTTAGTTACCCCAACGATCCTATCCCCCAATAAAATGGAGGTGGGCACAGTGACCTCATTCAATAAAAATCGTGCGGGTTACTTTATGTGGCGTTTAAGAGGCTGAATTTCAGACTAAAGGGGAAATTCAAAAAATTGTTGACGATCCGAATTCATTCATGGATTACAGATTGAAAGTAATTATTCATATTTTATATATAACTCCAGACATAGTGAAATCAGGAAGCAGAATTGCACAACTATACACACAATCACAAAGTTCATGGAATCATATTCTAAATGTTTGTGGTACGGAGCTAAAGAGACTGAATTTATCAAACGAACTGTGGAAGATTGTTCAAGTGAAAAAGAAAAAAATAAAAACACTCTTTCACTCTTACTAGGCCAGGCCTCACCTGGAGTGTACATCAAGCATTTGACATCTGTCGAGAAAAACTTTATTTCGAGAAATGAATAAGATACAAATGAAAGCAGTGCATTTTGCGAAAAATGCCTATGAAGGCCGAAAATTGTCATTAGGCTAATGGAAGAGCTTAGCTAGGAAACACTTAAGGATAGAAGGCCACTCGCAAGATTAATGCCCCTCAAAACATTCAAATGACATGGATTTGAATTTGAAACTGCAGACATATTTCTATTCCGACACTACATCAGCAGCACACACTGAAGCGACAAATTAAGGGAGAATGACTGAAGGACCAAACGTTACGAAAATCCGTTTCTCCTACGCACAGCACAAGACTAGAGTGCAGAGTATAATTCTTTCAAACACATTACACACCATAACTCATTAAAAATCAACAAAGATTTTTCAGTTGAATTCAAACTAACGGCTGGTGACCTACCACCCACTGTCACATGCCCTTGCGGCGGCTCACCGGGTAACATGTAGCTTTAAAATACTTTGAACATGCTAAATGAAATAAAAACGAATGAGCACGAAGAACAGAATGGTAGCGGCACGTATAAGCCGTGTGGTAATTCTCCTCTCGAGCGTTCAGAAAAAAAAACGTAAGGGAAGTAATTACCCCATGAATCACCTCATGCTTTCACCCATCCCCCGTCTGCAAAGATATCCTAGTTACGCCAAGTCGGGTGCGCGATTAAATGAAAGGGGAAGGCTGGGACACAAAAAAACAATTCCACAAAGAAGGGCGAATTACTGAGGGAGAGCGGCGCGAAAGTATGAAGGTCCGCGCTTTAATTGAGTGCTTCGGGAAGGGCGGGAAGAAGGAATGGAGTCGGAGATGACGGTGAAGTGGATCCGCTTGAAAGAGGAGCATGAAGGGGCGGCGGACGGAGATGGTCGAGGAGACAACGAGAGACAGAGAGGAGAGGACGAATGAAAAATTCAAAGGACAGGAGAGGGACACGGGTGGGAAGTGGCGGGGAACGAATCAAAAGGGGCTGAAATATTTAACGGGGGGTAGAGCAATAAGTGGAGACGGGAAAAGTAAAAAAACATTATGCATACAAAAATAATGGTGACATTCCACGGAATTCCAGGTGCTATATTTACGCATGTGTTTGGTACTACGCGATGATGATTCGTGGATGCTCGAATTTCCGAAAGGTATGAGAGAAAAAAGGAGTAATCCCATTAGCACAACCGCTCCGTCCTCGCGAAGCAGGGGAGGACAAAGGCGTGATGGCGTGAAAAGACGAGCGCAGAAATAGACACTGTTTCGGAGTGAGGGAGGGAATTATTTGATTCGAACGGCACCCAGGAGATGTGTGCATGAATGATGGAGCGCAAAATCCAAATGGATGTGGAGCGATTCTTTGCGTTCGGGGAATGCGACAAGTTTAATCACGGAAATCTGTCCTCCCGAATAAAGGCTTTTGGAGGGCAAATGCCTAATGAAATTAAAACCTCCCAGGACAAGACTAACGGGAAGATTCGAATATGATATCTGATTTGGGAGTAAGGATAAGGAAAATGGCAAATACGGTATGAAACTGGAGGAAAACCTGGAGACACATACCTTTATGATAGAAAATAAATCAAACATGTCGAAAATAAAATTATACATATTTAAAATAACATTTTCTATTCCTATTTCCAGGTATGCCAATGAAAATTATTCATTCATGTACAATTAAGCGACTCCGAGTTTAGATTTAGACAGCAAATTTCGATAGCGCATGGCGCACGACGAAAATTAGCATCGGCAAGACCTACACTGATTTCAACAAAAAGACTGGAATCCTTTGGTAAAGAATAGTTGCATTCCTGGGTGACTACGTAAAAATGTATGTACTCAGCAAATATTAAATAAATCACTAATGCTTATTGAAGTTTGGAATTTAATTTCATATTCCACTGTCATTCAGCTCGCACAGCCATAAATAGAATACAAATTTAATAATTGAACTACTGAATTGATTGAACAACGGTATACCTATGTTCATTTGTACTTACGCTCACATTGCGAAAATAAAAGACCCTTCATCTCTTTTGGAATGAAACTCAAATTAAGGACTCTCGGTATTATCATGGAAGAAATTAAATGGACCACATTCAATAAAGTTTGATACCGAAAGGTCTCCTTGGAAGGCCGGTGGGTGGATATCTATTATAGTATGAGAATGGAAAGCGACGATTTAAAGGTAGTATAAGAGTATTAACCTAGGACTAAAAGATTGTCGTTTAAATTTGTTGGCTTGAATTTAAGATGCCCACTCCCGTTAATCATTGAATTAAAGAGGAAAATAAAGTCAAAACAATTTTGCACCTTAAAAATTTGTAAATCATGAATATTAAATGAGCCCATAGGCCTGAGGGCCTGGCGATGTGCCCTTCGTAGATAGTATGTTAAAGTAATCCTAAAAGGATTCCCGTGTTGATTTTTTATTAGCGTGTCACACTTTTTCCCGTTTTCCTCTTAGTTTTCTCCGAGAAGATTTTGAATGGGAAATCTCACGGAGGTAGCATTTCGAATTAAGTGACCACTCAGCTTTATTCGCCTACTTTCATTCGGTTTCCTAGAATTTGAACAAAAATACTCGAATGTCGCGCGCCACCTGCACGAAGGAATGGACAATCTCTCTTCATTCTTTCTCGTTTCCTTCCATTATTTGTTCTCCGTCCATAAAAAAAGGAACCTCACTCCAATCTTTTCTTTCCCTCTCTCTCTACCACATCTCTCCCAAAGGTTGTTTCCCTTTATCAACCTTTTGTGATGATAACCTTCCAAATAACCCGGCTTCCTGATTCCCCTCCCAGTTTCCCTTCTCCCAGTTCACTCACCCTCTTTTTTGCAGTCCTCGAGAAACCAAGGCACTACCTTCCCCCCACACCTTACTCCCACGTAATCTGTGATAACCCTAAGCCACGCAATATCTCTCCTTATCGCCCTAACATTCCTCCAAATCTCTTGATCCATCTTCCCTCCCTGTACATACAACCTACACACCCCCAAACCCTCACAACTCTCACGCTCCCCACACCCTCTTTCCCCAACACTCTCTCACCCCCTGCACCCTTCCTCAACACCCTACCCCCTAATTCCTAGTGTCATCTCTGAACCGATCCATCACCATTTATCACTTCCTTGCGGGGCTCATTTAATCTATATAGCCCGACTCGTTTCGAATTCATATCTCGCCATTTGTACGACCTTAAATTTGCGTGATTACATCTGCTCCTGCTCATATCGGCCATCGTCTCTCCTTCACCCCCTATCCTCCAACACTCCCTCCGCCTTCGAAACTCTATTCCTTTGCGTCTCGCATTTCCAACTCCTTCCCCGGGTCCCGAGCGTAACTGAATTCCTTTTCTCAATCTCAGCGATTTCTTCAAAGGCCTCTCACTTCTCCAGTCGTTCGATACGTCGTCATTTCTCCACGACCTCAAGATTTGTTCGATTCAAAGCCCCCATTTGACAGCCAAATCGGTGTCCCCGACAGGTTTTAAATCTCCAATCGACAGCTCTAAAATGTTTATGAAGTACGTGGTAGCCTCGACAAATTTTCCAGAGGGATATTAGAAGCCCAAGGTATGTGTACTTCTGAGCGAAGCTGGGCGGGACTCAAGCAATTTCACTCATGTAAAGTGATAATCAAATCTTTTATTGCCATATTCATGACCGCAAGGTATTAACATCAATAACAAGGTATTTACATCGTAACAATGTCTACGTTGCTCATGGCTCAAACGTATCGGAGCATGTCTACTAAATTCTGGAATTCTATCGACAATATGGAGTGAAATATGCCTGCCTAATTTTCATGGAAGGAGTACCATACGTCGACATATCTGGCTTTACCTTCACCAAGTCTTTTGTGTTCTTCTCTTTGTTACTATGTATACTCTAACCATCTAGTTGCACGAGACTCTTATACCTAGCATGCTTCCATGTAGTAGTGTCAATTTATTCTTCGTTGTACGTCAGTAGTGAATGTTTGGTTATCTTCACCCCCAGCCACACACCCTCGAGGTGGCTTGCAGTGTATTACGTAGATTAGATGTAGATATTGCTCTCATAGTAATTTAGTGACTGTTCTCAATGATTCCATGAAATGAAGTCCTTAGGAGTTATAGTTTTAATTTAAGGTCATATAAATTATTATAAGCTAAATATTACGTTTTTTCAAAGAGTTATCCCATTAAAATCCCAATTCACCACCCCACTCTTGTGGTTATCAATCGTTTTTTTCCGTTTGATCGAGCTTCTTATTCCCTTGCCCCGCTTGCCATTAATCAACTCCACTTTGAAGACGCCAAAATAATAACAAGGTAGGCACGATACTTTCCGAGGGTAATTAGATAGGCGATAGAAATATAAAGACACCGATGAACATAAACAGAGAGGACGGATACCCTTTGCATTCTGCTTGAAAAAGGGTTAAAAAAAATTCCGGCCAATCAGAGGGCAGCACTTACACGACCAGGCCTATATAAGGACGACGAAAACGATTTGTCAACCACTTCGACCTGACGACGTCAACAGGAAAGTTGGCGAAACTCTTGCCACAACTGTCAAACGACGCGGACGTATCCCAAAAAAATACAGAGAACATCTAACAAATCTCATTTTTCACTCTTTCATATCGTTGTCGTGAAGTTCCCATTCTCTTGTGCACCTCCTTAATTAATCCCAGTGATTTTAAATAGATCCCAGAATTAGGGTCTTACCACCACTGGTATCCTTGAAAACAGCACTTAATTGTGGTGCTGTTTAAATTTTGCTGTATTTGCTATGTTACATGTGTCTATATGATGACTACGATATTTTAAATTTGGTCCTAGTGTCCATCAGTAGTGCCATTTTAGTTGGGCTTGGAAATAACAATAATTTTATCACTTACCAATACCGATCCTCCTTCAAAATCTCATTTAAACATCAGAAGCACTTACCTGAAAAGAGAAAATGTATGATTAGTATGTGAAATGGTATTACAATGCACAAAGAAAAATGCAAAAGATAGTTTTTACTATTATTCCATATTATGTGTACAGTGATAATTGAGGTATTTTCAAATAATTTCGATTGGTAAAGATAGGAAGAATAGAAGATAAATACTCTGAAAATTTCCTTTGTAATAACGACCATTCTACAATATTATAGAAAGAATCTTGGCTCTCAAAATGATTCGAGGGTTGGGTACTGTACCCAGAATTGTACCCTTGTGTACCAGAGCACTTTGGTACATCACATGCCACAGAGAGATAGGGACTGGCCCCCCTTTTTTTTATGTTTGATTTTCGCACGCCGATGAGCATGATACAAGGTGGCAGCTCTAATCTTGCCAAATAGCCAGATCACCAAATTGAATATGTATATACTTTTTATTGATAAACATCATTAAAATCACCAATTAATGCACCATGAATGACGGGTTAAAATTTGTAATTCCACAAAATGTGCTGTGGAATTGCAGTTTAAGCTTTCGTTCATATGAATATCAGTAAGTTCCATAAAGTGACGCCATAAACCATCAACCTCAGCAATACATAAAATGACTATCAGAAATATTCTCGTGGTTCCAATGATTAATCCAATCTTCATTAAGAAAGCCCATTAAAAAACAAGAAAATGAGTCTTTAGTTCCTAAAAAATACAATATATTGGGGATCCTTAGTGCAATTCCTCCCGGTCCAGCCGGTTAGTCTGGGGCAAACTTAAACCACAGAGATTGCGTAACCTGTCTGAACTAAGAAGCAGACCCTTACTGGGAATTTCTTCCTTTCTTTCGGGGGTTTTTCACAAGCTCCGGAATATCTACCATGCTGTACTTTTTTCTCCAGTATTATTATCTCCATATGACTTTATATGTCTTTCATTCAAAAGTTTGAAATTTTTACATAGCCAAAAAAGGACGTAAGCTAAATATTTACTCATTTACTTTTTTGATGTCATTAATTAGCAAGAAAAGGTCCATCAGGAAAAAAACAGATAATAGGGCGTAGCTCATTTGTATCGTAGACATCAATCCCAGCATGCATACTCTTTTGTAAATATCTCAATTCGAGCTTAGAAGGGCTCCATTACTGGCTTTCTAAACTAATAACACACCGCATCATCTGTCCAAAAGTGTTGTGCATAGTACTGCGTCTTTATCCAGCGATGTAATTACAGGGCAGCGGTGTAAAGGTATAAGTGAGTACCACAAGGGCCATTATAGTAACACTTGGAATGAAGGACCATTAGGGTAAGTCCATTACTCAAGGAGGGTGCCCATGTAATGTACGATTAAAACATGGAATATTAGATAACTCTGGAACCTCTTATCGTAAGTAAATGGAAAGGTTTAATGCAGATTTGGATGCTCTGTAAATTACCATGGTGAAAATTTGATGTGAGCGTAGCGCGGACCACAGACCCACAATCAGGATATGAGAGAGGAAATACAGCAAAGAGCATTTAGATCCGAAATGGAGCACTACGCGTAACTGGTGCGAGACAAACATAATGATAGCAAGATCATAATACTTAGAAAACCATTATTATAGATGAATATTAAATTAGAATTTTAGCTAATCAAGGTTGCAATAATATATGAAATTGTACAAAAACTCATTAATACCTATCACAGTAATAGTGATTTAAAGTTTAAAATAAAAATAAATCTTATCATAATAAACAGTGATTTTATGTGAAGCAACAACCTAAAATTAAATTGAACTATCATGCGATAAAGTAAAATCGTTAAAGAAGGGTCAACAATGAGGACTTAATTTATTCAGTGATACGCAGGTAAAGAAAATCAATGATATTTCTTATAAGCTTATTAAAAAATTCAAGGTGGATATAAATTCCGTATGAATCTGCAGCAGGACGAATAAAGTGATGTCTAAAGAAAAAAGATACAAAAATAATACTGAATACTGATGTGACATATGGATGTGCATTTTCATCACTCATCTCCGGAGTTTACAAATAAGGAAACATAAGGTAAAATTAACTCATTCAAAACAAAAAGAAAGGATCCAGGTTCAAAAATTCGAAATACAATTTTTAATTAAATTCGAGGCATTAAAAAAAAAGATATTGTAATACTGTTGCGTGAATTCCCTTACTTGAGAAAATGAAAATTACTGCTGAATGATGATGGCATTGTGTTATTTTGTTGTTAGAATGCAAAAATGCATGCAAATATTAATGACGCATGAAGCCAGAAGCAGGTTTTTGTATGATCAAAAGCAATGGGAAAATTCTCTCACAAATATAGGCCGCGAGCGGCATCACTCCACATCACTTACTCTAGAACCATAATGGATGAGCTAGAAAAGTTAAGGATACATGTCATTTAAAAGATTAAGATGTGAAAACACCGGAATTACCCCGGGAGGCAGATTAGAGCGTCAGAAATCAGATAAAAATAAAGCAAGCAAATATAAATGGGATTATAGGTACATTTGATGCCGACATTTTTTTTTTTGGCATCAATAGAGCAAAGTGATTGACCCTTAGGTAAAGAATGTAGATGCTACTTATAATGAGACCTTACTCGTGAATTTTCTGACCAATATAGCCTTGCTGTTTCCTCAGCTAGGTAGACTTGAAAATTAACAAATGGGATGAGGAGATCAACTCAAAAGAGTCAAGATAGCTTAACTAATAATGAAACCTACTGATCACGTTTATTTCGAGTTAGAGTATTTTGTTCAGAATGTGGAAGGATATTATCTCATCTCCTTCATCATTCGTTGTGATTCATTTTTAGAGATGGTAAAATTGTCAATGCCCTCATAATAAGTTATTAACGAAACAATTGATATCATTAATTTGTTGAGTGTATCACCTTCCTATCACCAGTCCTAACCCCTTCGTGATTTTACGAAATAAAACTAATTTTGAGAGAAATTCAAATCCTAGCTGTAAATTGTTTCCTTTATGATCAATTTATGAGCAAGAGATTTTTTTATAGCGTCCATTTGCCTCTCCATTATGATATACTTATTGATATTTTAGTGTTTTCGCAAGAGTAGAGCAAAAAAAGGGTTGGAATCCATGAATTAATTTTAGCTGCCTATCTTTGGGACTACAATCAATCATCTTTACCATTCTAAATCCTTTGATCCAGCGTAAGTAACGACTGAGATAACTTTCCTAGTAGATTACCAAACCAATAATCTACTACTTTTCTTTGAAGTACTAAGACAAAACTCTTCCGCGAATAATTTTCTAGTTTTTTCCTCAATAAACTCCTCCAGAGTTTATTATTGGGAGAGAGGTTAAAACAATTCAACTGAATGTACGCTTTTCCTTTGGAGAAAGGAAGAAATAGGAGGAAGAGAAGAGGAAAATAAAAGATCATGGTCTCCCATATCGCAGAATCCAAAATGAAATCACCCACAGATATCATCCTCAGAGCCTTCTTTTACTCTCTTACCGGCTCTCCTGAGGTCAAAGGGCGAATTCCGGTATAAAAACGGTGAATTCAGGGAGGGGTGGGGGGATACGAAGGGAAGAGGGGAACGTGAGGATTTCGGTCGGGGGAAAAGTGTGCATAGGCGAGAAAGGGAGCGCGGGGAAACGTCTCTGTCGTTTAATCCCCCCCTCTCTCCCTCCCGCCTCTTTTTCGCATACCAAAGCTCCATGTTCTCCTGCCAAGGTGAGAGAGAGGGTGAGGATGACGAGGTGGTGATGGGGTAGTAGAATTGGGGGAGAAGACCCCGTCGTACGTGGGGAAAGCCGACCGCCTCCTTTTCCACTCACGCCGCAATACTCTTACCGTAGGAATATTTTCGATTGGCCCACCGCACACAGGGCTGTTCGCTCTTTTTATGAGACCGCTCTCTCCCCCTTGCCTACCTCAAGCCGATTCCCTCTCCTCCTCTAGCCATCCCCGAAGCACCACCCATAGAACCCCCACCCTTCTCCCGACAGTTTCCTCTCCTACCTCCCTCGGTGCTAACGCCTTCTCTGTCCGTGTAGGTGAAAAAAAAATAATGAAACTCCCTCTCCGCCCGTTTCAACCAACCTCAAGACTCTCTTCTCTCACGATCCCCACCCCGTTTCCATCTGCCGGGAAGTTAATTAATCACCCCGCGGACGGAAGAGTAAGATTTGCGTTAATGGATTAATGTGATGCGGGGGGGAGGGTGAAGCAGTTGGTTCTACGGAGAGTTTCGGATTTTTCGTGAGAGAAAAAAACAAAACCGTATACGTGTCCTTTGAGATTTTACTGCGGGTACTTTAAAAAAAAACAGGGCCCTCAGGTGGGATAGAAGATTATAAGAGTTTATGATCATCGAGTTGAACATAAGATATACTCCTTGAGGCAGCAGCGATATCAGGGGAGTTAGTCAAGAGAATAATCCGGGTTCCACGCATGGGAACTGTTAGAAAAATTCTATCCATTTTTGCATAATGCTCTTGCGGCACAGTTGCTTTTATACTCACGAGGTCAGTAAAAACTTCAGTAATGCAGTCTATGTAGCCAATAAATTTGTGAAATCGCGCAATGCTTACATCTTATAGAGAAACGCGCTTTTACGATTTAGAGTTGATATCTCTCTCAGTCTGGTACGGAGGCTGTTGCCTTTGTCCCACGGTGGTGATTTTTTCCAAAACTTTTTCAGTGACAATAATATTATGTTAATATTATAATAAGTAGAACATTTTGACAAGGAGATAAAAAGCTTTTCTTGAGAGTTATTATAAAAATTGCAATTAAATGTCACGTTACGATATTTATTAAATATTGTTTCTATTTCCCGAGAATAAATTACGCAAGGATATGTAATGTTCCAAAATTTAAAGTATACTTGGAGTCCATGTCTAATAAAATCGATTACTAGAAGCCGAATTAAATTAATCTAACTCCGGTTTTACTCCCACAAGTACAATTGTTAATTATATAATAATTTTTTTAAAGGCCAGTGATGCGTGCCTTGGTATAAACATAATTAACTCTTCCGATCCTGATTAAAAAGCACACGTTTTTTGTAAATGGGCATTTTATTTACTAATTATATTTTTATGTATGTACAAAGCTGATGGCTTTGCAATATCACTATTTACCCAAATTTATCAATGTTCAATCACATGGATTAGAAATTTTCAATGAATTGGCAATAAAATCAGATGATCAAAAGACCTCGATAGCTCAAAATTACACTACATTATTTTACTCAAAACGTCCTTTATCTTTACATATTTCAAGCATTTCAGTTCCGCACGGTAATGGAAGAAGGATAAAATTTTGGACCAATATAAATCAGGGATCAGAAAAATTACGACTCGCGAGCCACGTGTGGCTTTTGGAGTGATTTTATGACTCTGGAGTAAAATTTTGGATAGAAATAAAATATCGCAGTTTGACTTCTTGAAGCACATAAGCTATCCATTAATGAAACTGTCATAGTGTCATTTACTATTGCCAACTTTTATAACGCGTTAATGAAAAAATATCGCTGGTTACTATGGATATAATAATATATCATCGAATGTTTCATATTTAAAAACATTGTATTTATGTAAGCAATACAATTAATAAGCCGGTGTAAGAGAAAGATTTTGCCTCTTCCTATCTTTAAAGGTTACCGGACTACAGTCTAGATTGACGACCTCAACTTGGTTATTTCTTTTCATTAAATATCTCTGAAATCGACGGCTGAGTAAATCTAGCAGGTGAGAGAAGACATGGGCTCCTCCAGTGGGAATGCGTTATTTCAATTACAGCCATTACAAGACATGACGTGATCATGTCGGCGGTAACTAATAAGGCCGCATCTACCAAGCAGAGGAAGGTCAGATGGGAGAAGAGGAAATTTATCGCTCCCCTGGGCGTATCCCAGCCAGAGCACAAAAGAGTGGGGAAAAAGGAATTAGCCGAGATACGGTTCCGTCTTTTGGTCGTCAATTGAGTTGCTGCCTTTTCGAACCAGGGCTTGCGATATTTTACGACCCACTTACTTCACTCACTTCTGTTATTTTTTCTGCTGTCCCGGGGTCTTTGCAATGGAGAGGGATAAACAGTTTTGTTACCACTATTTCTTTTAGCTTGCAATCACTATTAAATTTTTGAGGCAGGGACTAAATTATTTTAGCCGAAATTCTGTGGCTGGGAGCGCTTTCAAAAGCGGTGCGGCTGAAGTATGCTCGGGCATGAAAGAGATAGGAATGAGCCTGCTGTCTTCCCCAAGGACCCATCTCTTATCTCCATCTCCCTCTGCCTCCTTTCCCCGACGTGACCCTCGAAACATTCCCCTAGTGGATGCATTACACTCAGGGCTACCAAAATGCCGATTGTGAACCGAAATGTTCCCCTTTTAAGCGCCCCCCTCGAAGAAAATGTAAGAATGTGTTGGTAGGCATATGCATTTAGGAATTGATAAGGCTATTATGATTTAAAAAAATAGTGCGGATATCGATTGAAAATTCTGATCTCTCCGGCTCACACAGATTTAGTCATGGAAGCTTACGTTTGGTCAAGCGATATGACTCAATATGGGTAGCCAGAATAACCAGATATATAATTATTATAAAAGGTATATAACCAGAGAGTGGTTTTCTGAACTTTTCCTTATACCAATAGATGTAGTAATATCTCGGCTGTTAAAAGAAATGCATATTATCATTTTTTTAAACTAAAATCAAAAGTAAAATAAACTGTTTCAGAGAGTGATTGTTTTCTGATAGTGACCCAAAGAGGTTGAAACCGGTTGAGGGAATAAAAATAACCGCGAGGAATACAACAAAGTTTATTTAATTTCTGAGTGATGTCGATAATGTACACAGTTACTTGAACACTATTGCTATGGTTTTACTTAAACAATCTCGTGCGTGAAAGATATTATGTTATTCCAATAAATTTGTCTGACTGCCGTTTAGGTTAAATCAAGGGTAAATATAATTTGAAATTAATACCCGACAGTCGTCAATGGTTATTTAAACGTGACGACTTATTTAATTATATAAGAATTATTTATAAAAAGGTATCCACGTGAGAAATCAGGTTTGATCAAATTAGGTCCTTATGAAAAAAAATTTTAACTTTTGGCCAACGTTTCGGAAAATATATTTTTTCCTTCTTCAGGGAAAAAATATATTCTCCGAAACTTCGACCAAAAGTTATTTTTTTTTCATAAGGACCTAAACTCCCAAAACACCAAACATATACCTATTTAATAGAATTACCAATTGGAATAAGCTCATAATTTATTATATTTATTCACATACTTTCATAAAATTATAATATTGATGTGATATTTATGTGATTATTATTATCCTCACGGAGAAACGGAATTGCGATTTTTTAATGCTAATCATTCCCTTAATGCACCTTAAAATAATATATTTTACGTGCATAGGTATCCTCAGTTAGCAACACCTCGTTTACTTACTCCTCTTGGCTCAATTTTATATGCCACCATCACGATGTTAATGTCACACAGTAGCGAGTCTCGCTAATCCCCTGGCAATAGTTCCATGAGTAACAATTTTTATACAAATAATCCGGGTCGATCGGAAACGAAAATATGAGAATAATCCCAAGTGGCTATGTTTCCCAAGCGCCGTCACCTACAATAACAGGCCTCCGCCATGTAACCTCGGCTCAGAACCGCCCTTGAGGAAAGGGGTCACGAACGCATTTCAGTTGGCCATCCTGATTACTGCAGGAACGCGGGTCAACCGAAGCGCGCGCGCGGGAGAGCCTGCGAGAGCCCGGTGCTGCCGCCGGTGACGAGTGCACGAATGCAGGCAAGCGTCCCCTGGGGAGGGCGAGGGGGGAGGGAGGGAGGGAAAGGGGTGGATTGGCGTCGGCCGCGGCGGTTGATGATGATGGGGTGGCGGCGGAGAAATATGGAGACCCGTGGGGACAGAGGGAGAGAGAGAGAGCGAGGGAGAGAAAAATGAAGGGCATTGGTGGGGAGGAGTGCCCATCGGCCGATCGTCGTTTGTTCAAAAATCACCGTCGCCATGGCATATAAATCCAACGAGCGGTTTTACAACGGAGCCATGCGTGACCTCAAGCTCCCGGAGAGCGGGTGGGGGTGATCCTGTGTCGGGGGTTGGGGAGAGACGATGGGACAACGTGGGAATGGGGCAGGAGGGGCGGAGTGGGTGGAGGAGAGTTTGGGAAGACTGCCGAAAAGGTGTGGAAATCGCGCACCCGGCTTCAAACTTCAAATCGGAAGGCATGTACAGCTGCAGGCAATACCGTACGACTCACCCAGACCGAGAAATACGTGCACTTCTGTAATGCGAAGGAAAGAATTGAAAAAGATATTTGGTTTAGAACAGTGGCGAACCCAGAGGTATTTTATGGGGGGGGGGCCGTCATCTGTCTGATCTTTTACAAAGTGTAACCAACATTTTATTTGAATTAGCATATTTTGAAATTTATAGTAGGCCATATTAGTTATTACATGTATGAGTCCTATTAGTAGCCATAACAGATTTAGAGACAAAAATAGTCGTAAACCTTTAGGCCTCTGCTAAGTTAGTTACGCGTCACAGAACAAACAAAAGAGACTTTAACGAAATTCAAAGGTCCACGAACTAGCCGTGAAAACTTTAAGGGTCCGGGTTCGTGTCCAGGTCAAGGCGAATGATTTTCTTTCCTCTGTGGAATATTTGCAAAATAGACTTTCTTTTATCTTTGGTCTAGTCATACTCTAGTAAACTGATATAACGAATTTTTCCTATTTTTGATATTGCTGCTACAATGTGACTGTGCTTTGTCAATTAAAGATTAATTTGAGTTTTGTAGAAAGCTAAGGGGCGGACCAGGGCCCTTTATGCCCCCGCCGTGGGTGTGCCACTGGTTAAAACGATTATTTTACTTGAAGAGATGTTTCAGAAATTAAGTGCAGGATTAGAATTTAAACATTGCATTAAAAATGATTAATTATGAATTGGGGTCTCGTTTCGCCTAATAGGTCTCTGGTTTTGGGAAAAATTTGACAAAGACCAAATAACAAATAATGATAATAGAAATAGGTAGGTGGAAGAAAATTCACCTTTCAGTTCACAGATTATTTCCTTTTGCTATATTCGTGATAACTGTCACAGTAATATAACCAATTTATGAATTCATTCCACTTAAATAAATGTTTCTTTTTCAAGGACAAAAAATTATTTTTTTTATTTTACACAGATTATCATTTTTATCGTCCTTGTTTCTATTTCACCATGTTTATTATGGTGAAATCCAGTCTACTGCACGAGTTTTACTCATCAGGCAGGAAAATATCAGCTTGTTTACGCACCATAGCGCATGAAACGAAACCTTGACACGTGTCCAAAGACATAATGTGCTCAATTAGTGATGGAGCGATTTCCCAGGAACGTAATTGGCATCGAAAAATTAATAAATTGAATAATAGAGTTAACTTTCGACCCTCGGCTCCAACCTATGAAGCCACTCTCCAGCCATCTACAACTCCAAGTACTCAAGCTACACGAGTGGCGCTTGAGCTTTTCAGCTGCATCCGCAGCAACGCAAAAATATTTACGAATGACCTCCTCCGGTGACTACTACGTCATCGCCAACTTAACTTACTAGAGGAGATCGAGGATAAAGAGGGAAAGGGTATTTCTTTCTCTCACTCGCTCAAGCGGCGACCATGCACGATGGGAATGAGATGGCAACCGTTTGAATGAGTTAGGGGGAGGGTAGGGATCAGAGGGAGGGCGGAATGAATACCAGGTGGAAAAGCGGTGGTGAATCAGATTGCGTGATTCGCCGACAATCGGCCGCATTTTCTTCCCTCGCGTGGCGATAAGGTCAACCTTTTTTGTGACCTTTTCACTTCACTGACCATGTGTATTTTTTTCTTTGCGTAACCTTTTCAAGGGTTTTTTTGCTACTTTGATAGTTTAAAAAAAAAGGAGATTAAAAAACTATTTCGTGGACTGAAGGAATTTAGTTAGTCAAAGTGTTTTAATGGATGCATATACCTAACCCCTATTACTACAGTAGAATCATTTGATCGACATTTGATAAGGCAAAACTTTTTACACCATATATTAATACGTTTCCTAGCTCAGTACCTTCATGAGAAATCTTAAGAATTCCTTCACAGTCCACATTTTTATGAGTATAATAGCAGTAAACAAGATACGCTTGTAAGTGGTTTTATCGATTGTCTATTGCCAATTATTTTGCATTATTCGAAATATTCCATAACTATTCTACAAGTTAATATTAACAATAGCTCTACTGTCTTAAGGCATTGAATTTCATCATTGATGAATTTTTTTGTGACTGAATTACGTCCAAAATGTCAAATTTAAAGAAATAACTGAACTTGCCAAGGAGTAAATGAGTATGTAAAAATAATTAAGATTAGTATTTATAGCGAAAAACAATTCATAAGAAGGCATATTACGTGTACCGTATCGAAGTTCCATTCATTTGTGTAAAAAAATAATTCTTTAGTTTTTCAGAGATAAATAAGCCGCTGTGTTTCGTGAAAACCAAGGTAAAATACCTTGAAGGTCACGAGCAAAAAAAATGATGACTTAAGTTTTACTCTGTATTTTGTAAGAATATACAAAAAAGATATGCGGTAGTACAAAAAGAAAATCTTAGTTAAGAGTCTTGCAACTGCTTTTTTTGCCCATAATTGCAAAAAGAATAAAAAGTTTTACTTTAGTGTTCCAAAGGTTGAGAATGCTTGGAACGATAATGTGTTCTTTTCACAACATTGACAAATCGCAAAGAAATCTATTCATACGGTAAACCTCGAAGCCTATAGCGTCCAGCCGCGGAAGCCGATGGCGATCACGCTATCCCTTTGAATAATGCCACCATTTGGGGTCTATAAGTTAGTCATGCAACATTAATATCAAGGTCAAAAGATAATCTTAGCACCAAGAATTAATAACATCGGTCACGCGGACGACACACTGAGGACTGCAGGACCGAGTCTTCTCGGAATAGATGAAATAGCCCGAATGTCTTGGTGATTTCTTAAAAAGCGGTCAAAACCCCTGGAACCCGTGTCACTTCATTGATTTTAACTTTGTCACCCCAAGACATCGATCAAACAGAGTCACGATATTTTCCGAGTCGATTTATTATATTTCCAAGCCAAAAAGTCTTCTTGGTAATGTCGCAAAATTACCGATGGTGGTGGTATTCTTAAATGGTTTGAAAGAATAAATCATCGATAACATTTATTCTCTCTGATTTCCGAGACACTTAATTCAATTACCTTTCCGTTCAGATGAGGTCAACATAAGGTTATTCAGCGGAGGAAATCAAATTTTTTGTAACACAATAAAAGGGTTGAGCAAGGAAAAATATTTTCGTAGCCCAACCACGATTGTTCTTAAAACGTAACGACTAAGGTATTGTCGCGGACCTTATGTTTATTTTTTCTTATATTTAGTTATTTACAGTTACTGTTACGAAGTAAGAGCATATTTCACGATCCATTTACGTAAATTAAAATCGGTGAAAGAGAGAAACAGCATAATAAGGAAATATTTTCAATGTGAGCTCAAAATTTTACCACTTCCAATGCCGCAGAATGTTCGAAATGAAGGATATGAGCTTATTGTGCAAAAATAATCCTTTTGAACTCTCAAGAGCTAGTCCATCCACAATAAATTCATCCTTGACATGATTCCGCTAGAGACAAATCTAAAGAAAAAAATCGCGAATTGAAAGAACTTGTTCAAATATCAGCACGGAAGGCCTGACATCTTGAGTGATGCAATTACTACTCACGTACCAAATAGGGACAAGAAAACCACTTATTTAACGGTCTGAGTCAAATAAATTGAAATAAAGGGAGAAAAAACTTAACTATTCACAAAAAACTAAATGCAATTTAACACCAATCTGCCCACGAGGGAAAGCCTTGACCGCTCCCATAACAGCATACCTCCAAGTCTTCATACCAGAATAATGTGCTCTAATTGCGTATTTTAAAACTACTTTTCACTCATACTATTAAGGAATGAAGACAATCGTTAAAGGACAAGTGGATGGGAAGAATGGCAAAGGAATGCCTCGTGTGAGATGTATGGAACAAGTGATGAAGGATGTGAAAGAGAAGAAATACGTAAATATGAGGAGATTAGTCGATAGAAGAACTCAGTGGTGAGCTGCGTTAAACCAATCTAAAGATTGATGACTAATGATAATGACTATTAAGGAATCATGAAGATAAGGTAAATGACTTATTTTTTTCCTCTTATCAGAAAAATTGTTAGTAGTGCTCTAGTGGCACTCTTCGGTTTTATTTTGTCTTTGAAAACCCAATTACTCTCATGCTAAAATCTCGCTGCTGAGCTTCGCTAGTTTTCGAATTCATAGTCCTCCGATTATTGCAAGCCTTATATAATGGCAGCTACAAAATCCAAAGCTGATATACGTCAGCTGCCTCTTCATAAGTTCTAAGCAACCCTCTATGCATCAAATGTTGCGTAAAGAGCCTGCACGCTGAGGTATAATAGTCACTTCACTCTACCTCTATACATTCTTCGTCAATTTTCCAGCGAACTGAGCAGGAGTCCTCAGGTGTGAAATGCGTCTCCGAATAATGCAGTAACAACTATTTCCTGCCCTCCAAGTGAACGCAAGGCCCTCGCGCACGTCATAAATGGTCTGACACCGAATGGAATAGGAGCCCTTACCTCCTTTAAGCTGAAATATTTGAAGGCCCTGCAACGGTCAAATAGACTTGGAGAGGAGAATGAACGTCGCTGTCAAGGGCGAGCCGTAGCCGCAGAATGATCGACATGACACGAATTTTTAGGCCATGAAGCAGAAATCTTGGAACCCCTTGCAACGTCTAAAGGGGTTTGGAGAGGAAGGAAGGAGAACGTCACAGTCACTATCACGGGAGAGCCATATCCCCAGAGTGACCAACGTTACGCAAATTTTTAGGAAGACCTTGCGCGTCGAAGCGAGGTGGGGGGGAGAGGGGGAAATATGAGAGAGGGGATGACTATGAAGGAAATCTCCATCCACTTAAAGGGTTGAGGGGTGTAATGGGGAATGAGGGCCATTCTCCCGTTCCAACACCCGCTCGTAACCACATCCGTTCGCTTGTAAACCCCTCTCCTATCTCCCGAACCCGCCCTCCCCAAAACCCACGTGCCTACAGCGCCTCAGGTGCGGCGTCAACGTGAGTTATTGCGCTCCCTATGTTCACTGCAAAGGCTTCCCATTTTATCATTCATCCATCACTCAAAGTTCCGAGGGAAGCATTCACTAATCGAGCTCCGGGAACCCCTCTCTCGCCACCTGCGGACACAAAGCAACTCACCAACCCCCCCCCCCCCCCCGCCCCCCCCGCCCCTCCAATGCCCGAAAATATTACTCAGCCTCCCCCTCCTCCGCCGTCAAACACCACGCAAAGAGTCGCTTTATTCGAATTATGTCCTTTACAGCCCGCAGAGCCTCAATATGTGTGCAACCTGTCTAAATTGTAATTGCAAGCTTTGTGTGAATAAACTATAGGGTAGCGCAGTGCTCAGAAAAGATCGTTGGATAATCACTTCATAATTAGGAAATCAATTAGATGGAATCGAAGGATCTGTGAATACACTTTGGCATTCCAGTGATTCAGAAACTATTTTTGGACATTTATACACATATTTTTGAATAAATGTCGTACTTTTGCAATTATTCGGTCGCCTCTATTATAAAATGATTTACTTTTATTTTAAGCATGAATTCCATTTCAACTGCGCTGAATTATGTATCCGTGACAAGGTTTCACTTAGAATGTTGTATTCCTTCGTAAATTTACGTTCAAAAGTACTGCAAATGCCTACCTTCAAGTCGAATCACCAACACCAGAAAACAGTGTGCGGTCCATTTTACTATCCCACTACGTCTAAACTAACTTAAAAGACTTGGGAAACATGAAAATACAGGAACGAAGCAAAAAGGGCGCACTGTTTTTGCATCTGACAGCTGCTACCACCAACATCCTTTCATCTTCTCACGTGTCATTAGAAGGCGTAATATTCGCTCAACGTTTCTTATCCTAAGAAAATCCTGCAAGAAACCTCCAACATATCCCCCGCATGGCTTGTATCTCAGGCCTACTCCTGGGTATAGATATTTTATAAAATGTACTGTGCTCCAGATCTGTATACCTGAAATGTAATGCTTCTGAAGCTTCCGTCTCTAACAACGCTAAACAATTACAGTCTCCTGTAATGGACGTTTAAGCACTTTACATGGTAGAAAGCTTTGAATGAGAGATATTTTCGGGCGGATAGCATGAAAAGATAGTAAATTAATACTTCAGCGTTGATTCTTTGAAAACAATATATAGAGAGATATAAACAAGAGATTCCAAAATAAGGTAATACTGAACAATACGATAACATTCAAGAAGGATTAGTATACTGCAAAACGAACAGAGCTGGGCATAAAAAATTGCTACTATAAACTTCTTGAGAAGACAAACCTAGATATCACATCGCACCAAAAAACACGAACATATAAGCGATGAATTTTATTGATCAATATATAGAGACTTTACACGCGAAAAATTACATTATCTCGATCACAAAGAAGATAACATTTGTGCAACGCGTTGTGGAAGAATGAAATAATGAAAAAGTGAAGCAGAAATACGAGCAATTTCAGACACGTGTTTGCTTTCATTTACAGTAAATTTATGAATATAGGAATCTACTTGCCCTATCTGACCAAATTTTCAATAGGATTCGGATAAAAGCGGAGCTACCTCAATATTCAGCAAAAATTGAAGATCATAATTTGTCTTCTATGGGGAAATAATTGTGGTAAAATGATGTACTAAAGCTGATAAGACCGTATAAAGGCAGCGGGTGCTTTGAATTGATGCTTAAAACAATGTGAAGCAAGATGATTTCATTTGGAACCACTGTACCGGAAAGGGCCAAAAAATTAACGAGTTCAACGCATTCATGAGAAGGAATGAAATAATGCTGAATATCAATTAGTTTTCTCATATGTATTACTTAGAACCCAGCTTATTGCACTCTACTATTGCAAATAACCATATTTAAGGCTAACTTTTAGAGGGTGAATGCTAACACTGGCAGATACATGAGCTATTTTCTTCTACATGAAACTCAATGGCTAAATTCAAATCATACAATCCCGTCACACGCGTAAAATAAGGAGTGATTCACTCACATGGTGATCAAAATTCGTGAATTTAAAGTCATGTCAGAGCCATATCATAAGAGAAAAATAGCATCTTGGTTGTCATGCTCAGCTTGTGTCACTCAAATATCACATTATATGACGAGAAATTCCCAATTTAATATCCGCAAAATGATGGAAACCGACCACCTTTGAGGTTCAAATCCTAGTTAATGGAAAATCAACACATCTCACGTCCCTCCTTCCATTCCATCTCATCACGTTGAATTATTTCTAGATAAATTTTCAATAACATTTTCTCCAGAAAAATCTTAATTCTGTTTATGTGAAACAAGAATTAAAATTTACATAAATTAATGAAAAATATACGAATTTCCCATCCTCATCCTCACAATATATTTCTGGCTGACTATCGTTATGGGACTTATGGTGACACTTTACAACAAATGACGATGCAATAAAAATAGCGTGTGAATACTTCCCAAATTTGAGAACAAATCATGATAAAATTGGCTATGACAGATTATTACTTTTGCTAAATTAACAAACTTTTAAAAAAATCGTTTCCAAACCATATTTGATTTCTCAAATAAATTAAGATATTGCTTAGCATTTTCCTCCAATGACTCGAGCACTGACACCTTCGCATGGCGTAGATGTGGCACCCGTCAAGTGCGGTAACATTTAGATGGAGAGCGTGTGATCTCACGGCCCATATCACTAATAAATATTAAAGCTCTGGCAGTGATTGGCAGAGAGAAGCACCTCATCCCTCCCTCCTCGTCCAAGGTTTTACCCGGCCGACTAAGTGCAATTATACATCCTTGCCCTTCCAATCTCTCCTCTGGAGGAGAAGGGATGGAAGGAGAGAGGGAGTGAGAGAGAGAGGGTGAGAGAAAGAGAGCAAGGGAGAAATAAGCGCTGTCAAGCATATTCCCAAAGGCATCTTCGCTCATCTTCTCCCACAATCTCCTCCCTCAGACAACATTCCCACTGCCTGCCACCCACCTCTCCACTTCAATTTCCTCCCATTTCCCTCGTTCTCATCCATCTCCATTCTCTTCCTCGCCCCTGCTCTTCTGCTTTCTCAAGCCTTCTGTCCTTCAGTCGGAGGGTTTGCTTGGCCCGGGAGCAGTGGAGAGAAGGAAGGTAAGGGGAAGTGGGATTTAGAACCGAAAAGGGAATTTCTTCCACTCAAGAAGACGTCTTCTCTATCATAGCTGGTCATTCTGCTAGACGGGAGCGAGTAATTCAATCTCCGAGGGGATATGGGGACAGAGATTGTCGCAAGGGGCTAGATTTCATGCTGGAATGGCATCCTTATCAGAAATATTGAAGGAGAAGGAAGTAAATAATTGGACACGTGGATTCTGCCGGCGGTTGAGAAGCTCGTCCCCTCATGAGTAAGCTGTGATCGAATCACTCATCAAACCTTTATGAAACCTACCCAAAGTGTAATCTAGAATAGTAAAAACTAAGATAAGTTAATTTACAGTATAATATTTACAATGAGGGGGTAATAAAAAATAGCGTAAAAATTAAAATAGGAAATAAACTCATCAGTGGCAAAGAAGTAACGAAAAAACGAAGTAGCAAACGAAAAGAATTGAATATTATAAAACTTGAACTTACAGAAGAAAAACTAAAATTAGAAATAAAACCTAAGATTGAAAAAAATTAATAAAAAGGCAAACCAAAATGATAAAAGCTTAAATACCGAAATAAAATTACAAATATAAATTAAGTTTGTAAGAGAGAGAAGAGGAATTTTCAGGATGTAATGTTCCGCTGGACTCCACAGCATCTAGAATTTGGATAACAACTTGTCAAATATATAATTTCTTCCTCTGACTCGTACACAAATTGATTAAAGGTTTTCTACGAGAATTCCATATTTTTTCTGCGACAGCCTTCGTTGAATTGTTTTCTAGCCGGACGGATTACCGCCGTCAGAAATGACAGTAATCCATATCCAATTAATTCCACACGACCGGCAGGGGGTTAAAACATAAAATAAATACCCTTTCGGTCTGTAGATTAATTGGCTTTAAAACGATTGAGAGTTTTATTATGGCTTATGGCTTGCGAGTTTTCAATTTAATGGATCTCTGTTGGAGACATGAAATTTACTCGTGATATTAGAGTAAGCAAAATAAATTATAAAGCACATCTTTCCTAGATGTAGAGAAATTTTAAAGTCAAGGTTGTTGATTTTTCTTGTGTGTGTAATAGAGGTCAAGATTAAATATTTTTCATTATTTATCAAAAATTGGTGTGCTAAGTAAGCCACAAACAAAATCTGATGATAACAGAACAGTAAATAATGGTAAGATTTGGAAAACATTTCCTCAGTGGAACAAATTAGAGCTTAAAAATGATAAAAATCTTTCACAATTTTCTTCTCAACAACTACAGAGGAGACTAAAATACAAATCACCGTGTTTATTTTTTACTAAAGTTCAAATTAATTGACAACCAACTTAAGGTATCCAATGTACGTGCTACATTGTTTTCTAAAAAAATCGCATGTACTGGAAAGAAAATTCCTTCATCATCATCATCATCATCATTGGTCAACAATCCTAGGATTGGTTTGACGCAGCTTTCCACTCGATTCATCCATAGGCCAACCTTTTCATTGTGACGTAATTCTTCTCTTTTACATCCTTCACAACCTGTTCCATGTATCTCATACGAGGCCTGCCTTTTCCAATTTTCCCGTTCACTTTTCCCTCGACGATAGTCTTCATCAGGCCATCATGTCTCAAGATATGGCCGATTAAGTTGTCCCTTCTTCTTTTTAGAGTTTGCAGCAGACTTCTCTTTTCTCCTACTCTTCTTAGGACTTCCTCGTTACTTACTCGGTCGATCCATTTAATCTTCAGTATTCTTCTGTAGCACCACATTTCAAATGCTAGAAAATTCCTAAAAGTATTAATTTTTCAAAAAATATTGCCGCCCATGTGGGCAGCTAAATTGGCCTCTCCGAATTAATATTTAGCCGTAATAATATTTGTCTTCCTTCAAAACCATTTTTAATTCATCCGTACCCCTTACTCCGCTTTGTAATGGGCTAATTATACTTCTAATATAACTTTTTACTCTGATTTTAGGTCGCTTGAGTATGAACATCAACGACGACTCCAAGCACCAGGTTAACTCCATCAAGGTATGTGACCCGCACTACTTGAACGTGTCGTTGTGTTGCCTAAATTCTCAAGTTAATTCTCCATTTGGGCAATGCTTTTGTATTTTGTACTTAGCAGCACAAAACTGGACTGCTAAGCACATTTTTGTATAAGTGTTAAATCCGTACCTCGTTTCGCTCGTGACTAGGTGACGACCAGTTACCTAGCTCACCATTACAGTGGTATATGCCGCGTGTCACCACTCTCAAGCACGCGTCTCGTCGCCTGGAAAATCGTTAAAAAAAAGAATATGCCTATAATTTTACGAAGAAACGCTTTGGAGGAAAGAAGTGTTATACGATCTTTATCTTTTATACGATAAATACTTTTATGCTGGTTCCGGTGAACATAAAATAACTTGTTTGTGGGCTGCGAGATAACTTATGTATATGTATATTTTTTACGACCCCAATCATTAAAATGTACGGCAAAACATATAGCAATATCCCTACAAACACATGAAAGATTTATATTCACTCATCTACGTCAGTTAAATGTATATTTGGTGGCGCATAATGAATATGCTCAGTTCAGTTATGCGGTAAAGAAAATTGAGTATGGATCTCTGCGGTGATTTCGTTTCACCTTAAACTTGACCATTTCCCTCCACTACAACCAAGATTAAATCCTTTCAGAGCGTCCACTGGCCGGCATGTCAACATCTTGAATCAATTGTTTGCCGCAAAATGAGATTATTATCCCCAAAAAACGAAAATATGGGGAAGAAGCATAGATGTTTCGTTTCACCTTAAACTTGACCATTTCCCTCCACTACAACCAAGATTAAATCCTTTCAGAGCGTCCACTGGCCGGCATGTCAACATCTTGAATCAATTGTTTGCCGCAAAATGAGATTATTATCCCCAAAAAACGAAAATATGGGGAAGAAGCATAGATGTTTCGTTTCACCTTAAACTTGACCATTTCCCTCCACTACAACCAAGATTAAATCCTTTCAGAGCGTCCACTGGCCGGCATGTCAACATCTTGAATCAATTGTTTGCCGTAAAATGAGATTATTATCCCCAAAAAACGAAAATATGGGGAAGAAGCATAGATGTTTGGGGGCTAGTGAGTTTAACTTTGCATCTAAAATTGCAGCAGTATTGTGTAGAAAGACTGCGACGAAGAATTTTTCGGCATGACTTACGTTCAAGCGAGCACAGTAATTCTTTCTCCTTTATTGAAAAAAATCGGATACTTAAGTGGACCCAGGGTGGCACACCTGAGGATAAAATTACGAAGTATTTTCAAACGTGAGTGAAACAGTTTCTCGGAGACTTGTGGTGGCCTGGGGTACAAGTGGCATGGAAACATACCTCGCGGTGAATTCATTGATGCCCGCTTGAAGCTCGTCGAGTGGGCACTGATAAGCGCACTTGAGCGCGGAGGATGAGTTCTTGAGCTTGAATGAGACACCCGAAGGAGCGCATTGTGCCTGGATTGATTTCCCTCCTTTTTTTGCTCTCCCAGCCTCGATAACTCTGACTGAGGGAGGACTGCAAAGGCTATAATGGTTGCTTTGTATGACAAGATAGAGAGAATAGTCCATGTGGATGAGACGAGGGATTCATGTATGGAAGGAGAAGTAGGTACAAACGGGAGAGGCGCGTAAATATAAATGGTAAGAGATACTTGGAGGAGTGAGTAAGGAGCAGAGGACTGAAAGAAAAGTTAGGAGATTGTAGAATGAGATTAATCCTTGAATGTAGGCTTGACGTCCCTGAAAACCTTCTGTATCGTTCGCTAATTACTTTTTGCAACTGTCGAAAATGACACATTACCATAAAATAGTGTATAATTAATAACATTTCTAAATCACTTGAGCTCTGTTACTTGAGCAGATCAGTCCGCATCAAAAATATGAATATTTAAATTACCAGTATTTAACTCGGTCAGTCATTCCAAAATCGTGAAGGGGCATCAATTCATAATTCTATTTTTCCATTGAAAACCTATTAAATAACGTATTATTACGCGTCTCACCGATAATCGTTATTTTTAGACATTGATACCAAACTCTCCCCATAAGCCTGAGGATGAAGATAAGGGATCATCATCCATTTACCATACAATTTCAATATTTTCACCCCTGATTTACCCTCTAAATATATAAATATCTCCTCCCCAACCCAATTAATATAACACACACTATGAGCCCCTTTATTTTTGTTGACCATCAAACATATGTGCCAAAAAGCTTACATATTTGTCATTACAATAATTGAATCACTACTACGACATTATTATTTTAAACAAAAATCGTTTTTACATTGTATAATTCTCGCGATGTAACGGAAGGGTTCTTTTTCCCTGCATCTTAATATTTAGCACGAACCCTTTTGGTATTCTACCAAAAGAAGAACCTACTTACATCTGGATATACAAGCGTAGAAGTAAGGAAACAATTCATCAGGACTTACATCTGGAGCACGTTTATTTACGGCAGTGAGGCATGGACGATGACAGCGGTGGAGAAGAAAAGGATGGAAGCATTCGAAATGTGGTGCTACGTAAGAATGATGAAGATTAAATGCATTGACCGAGTAAGTAACGAGGAAGTCCTAAGAGGAGTGGGAGAAAAGGTAAGTCTACTGAAAACTCTAAGAAGAAGACGGGATAACTTAATCTGCCATATCTTAAGACACGGTGGCCTGATGAAGACAATCGTTGAAGGACAAGTGGATGGGAATAATGGCAAAAGAAGGCCTCGTGCGAGATATATAGAACAAGTGATGAAGAACGTGAAGGAGAAGAAATAAGTAAATATGAAGAGATTAACCGATAGAAGAACTTATTGGAGAGCTTCGTCAAACCAAACTGAGGATTGATGACTAATGATGATGCATTTTTAAGTCAAGTGTAACTAATTGGGCATTACCTACATATTTGTGTAATAACTATTTATTATCGAGGCATTCCCCTATATATAATGATTTATATTGTATACAATGTATAAAGACGGCTACTAAGGCTAGTTGACATTGGGTAAATAATCGTAATAGGAAAAAGTACAGCAATACGAATGTTATTTAGATCAGCATCGATTGAATAGTAGAAGGTTTTCATCCAATCAAGAGCGGCATTCTGCAAGGCGTGAATGAGACAGCAGAGTTGCCATCACACACCCTCGCCCTATTTCTCCTCCTCTACAAAATCGATTTCCCTGGCCATTAGGGGCAATAATAAGGATCCCGGACCCACGGGATTCTGCCCCACCACTTCCCAGGCAGGGACTCCGCCGAATCCTTAATCCTCGCTCTTTCCTGGAGATAAACCCTCCGCAAACGTGAACCAGCCCACCCCCATTGAAAATTCTCGGGTGGGTCCACTAGTGAAATTTTAATTCCCATAAAGCAATCTCCCCTCGAGCAATTACACCGGGAAAAAGGTCAGAGGAGCGGTCAGAAAAAAGTTACCGGGAACATACGTCAGCCCAGTGATCACCGTCGCGAGGTACATGGCTTCAATTGCAGGCAAGAAAAGGCTTCGCACTCGTGGGTGCGGGAGGCAAAATACGGTTTGGAGGAGGAAGTGACGAGAGAGTAAGTGGGAGGAAGGGAGGGAAGAGAGGGTGGAATAGAATCAGTATGTGAGGACTCAATAAGTGGAGATACATTGCGAATAGAGAAGCAAATGGAAGTCTTCCTTCACTAGCCAAGGTCGCTTTGCGTCCGACTGAAATCAACCCCTAATGGGTATGTAGAGATTACTGGAGGAGATTGGGTTGTTGTGGTGGCTAGAGTACTGGCCTCCTGTCCCGAGGGCCCGGGTTCGATTCCCGGCAGTGGCGGATTTTTCAGTGGCAAACCGGGCCCTACTTGAGTGCCTAGTGGAGGGCTTTTCAGGTTCAGTACTCCGTTCGTCGGATGGGACGTTAAGCCGTAGTCCCCTTGGCGCATGTAGTTTATAGCAGACCTTTGCCGACGCCGGGTTTCCCTCCACCCTTCCTCCAATCCTTGAAAACTCCTACCGTTACCCAATTTTCCACCTATCCTAAATGCTGCAAATGACCTCAGCTTTCGGTCGCCTCCCCTCAATATCGAGATTACTGGAGAAAGAAAGACATTGTGTGAGAACTCTTTAGATGGATACTTATCCACCAAATGGGGGAAATGGAGATAAGGAATATTTTGGCTGGGAAACTAAGGGAGAAGGCAAAAAGACGCGAAGAGTCATGTGAATGAAAGTGTAGGAGAGGTCAGCAGAAAAGCTGCTTAGAACGGAACGGACTGAGACCTGTAAAATTCACTTTTGCTAACATGAATCATGTCTAAAATGCTACGCAGTGACCATATAGTTCGCTTATCAAAAAAATTGGTGAATTTACAATTATTCAGTTTTAATGGAAAAAATAACATAATATAAGCCCTATATGAAGATACGAATAAAAAATTATTTTTTCTATATTAATATAGAAGGAAGAAGAATGAGAAGAAAATTTGATTGAAATTTGGGAGAAGGTATCGGATTTAAATATTCAAAGAAGCGTTATAATTTCATTAAATATAGGTACAGCATCTTTTTAAAAGTCTTTCATGCATGACATTTATTCATGACATTCTATTTGACACAGATGGTAGTAAGGTGGTGCAGAATTTTTGCTAGGTTTCAGTAACTCATCAAAGGCAAAAATAAACACATTTTCAGATAGCAGTTTCAAATTTCATCTCTAATCAATGACGAGAGATAAGTGGATGATAGTGACGAGAGATAGTGAATTTTCAAGATATTTTTCTCGTTAAGCACTAGTTGAATTTTCATGTTGAAAATATTTTTCTTAAATTTTTTTTTATATTAGTATGTAGAATATCTTTAACTATATTAATATCTTTAATGGTACACGACAGCATCTACAACTTATTGCAAACATATTACGTTGAAGCATATACCAAAGAAAATCGACATTTTATAATATTTTGTCGGTGTTTGCGCTTGGTCGGTTTGTTGCAAAGATACCTGGCGCCATTTATCTTATCTAGATAAGATAAATGGCGAGATTTTTCAAGGCATTCGATTGCAGAAGGGACGCTATATTTGCTAGCAAATCTGATGGCGTCTACATCAGCTTAAAGTGTCACTTTTAACGCAGGCTTTATGGAGGGAGAAAGAACGGATGCAGCTGAGGGGTCGCAGTAGGAAGAATGGGGGCGAGGAACTCCCGTTTTATTTCGGCGATGGGAAGGAAGCAGAGGAGGGATGGAGGGGAACGCCTCACTTTCCGTGATGAGCCGGTGGGTTCCTCATTGTTAGGGAGATCCCCGAGTCACCTCCTCCCCCACTCCTGCTCATTGTCCTTCTCGGCCGGAAAATGCAAATCCATGCCTGACGGCAATGCTTCTCCTCTTTGCGAACCCTTTCTCCGCGTCACCTCCTTCCTTCCCACTCTTTCGCCCCGGACCCCAGTTTCCCTTCATTGTTGCTCACCCCACCATCGTCCATGTGATGTTCCTCCCTACCACCTGCAAAAAAGCACGCCTTTTTTCGTGGAATATGAAACATTTTCCTCTCTCTCTCTTCCTACGTCTCACTTTCTCTCTCTAACTCTCTTAGTGCGAAAAATTGTCACGGTGACTCACGGTAGGGAAGGACCACCAAGAGATGATGTTTCAGGATGTATTTACAAAGGTTCTCGGACCATCCCAGATCTACGTCTTCTCTATCGTACCTACTGATAAACACTGACTACTGCGTGTGTGTATAAGTGGTTGAAACATGCAATGAATATATTTACGATTTTGAAAAATTGGTGTACCCTCTCCTGATAATTATTTAAGTGCAATTTTTAAATAGGCCCTGAAACATAATCGAGCCCAAAATAAATTTAATAATAGAATTTTTTATTAGCTAAGAAAAATGAAAGCTGATTATGTTACTATTAAAGTGAGGATTCCTTTATTTTAATAAAGAGCCGACGAACTTCCTTTCTTAATATTTTCTATTAGTATGCTTGTTCAGTCATGTGAGTTAAATTATCATGCCTTGTAGAAGTGAAATATTTATGAAGTTTAAGGAAATTATATGGCGAACACGGAATATGCAACCAATAATTTCGATAGTCTCGCACAGTTTTGTGGACAAATCTTTTCTCACGACGGGAGTATACAATTTTTTTCACAATTCCTTACACTAAATTTGCGTTCGATTTTATGTTTAATATTAAAATGATAAGGGTGGATGAATGGTGTATTTCTATCCGTGAACTATAAAGTAAAGTAAAGGGAGTTGATGTATTTCCGTCATATGAGCTGGATAGAGATTGAGAATATTTATAAGATATTTATATGATAAGCGTTGATGCGGACAATCTGCTCTGAAGGTAACCACATAGGGTTGGTTAATCATTACAAAAAGTAATATTGCAGGCATACTGTAATTTTTTATCTAATCACATCGCAGTGTCTGTAACCTAAGACGTAGCCTAACAACATAAGCTAGCACAACGAAGTCCGTAATCCTTTTTCATCTGTAGATAACGCAGGGGATACCTGGTGAAGATATATTCTCTGCCATGTACGTCAAGGTAACAGGAAGAGTACTTTGTGCTCGTACATGGAACAACGCTTTCCCTACCGCAAGTGCTGTGCATTGGGAATGGAATAATGGTGGAAGCACACATATCCGCTCAACTTCTCTATCGAATTACCGTCCTCACCCAGCATCCTACACCTTGGTTACTCAGGTCTTCCAACATGGAACTCCATCTCCACCACCCTCTCTCTATCCCAGGCTAGCAACCTTGCCAGCTCATGGGACAAGCGCAGCACTACGGATTAAAGGCGGAAGTGTCTACAAAGCTTTGGTCCTGATACTCTCGGAAATGATAATACCTAATGGTATGTTCACTTATCTCAAGAGTAAAAGAACAATTAAATGCATTTGAAATAAAAGTGTAAATTCCAAATATGTAGTTTTTAATAGGATTTCTATTCACATGGAACGAAACGCTATAACTATTTAAAGAGACTAGGTACTCAAATACATTGCGTAGTTAAGCCTGATATATCCCGTGGTTTAATGAACAGCGCAAAGAGCTGTAAATTTAGCCGGAAAACATATGGGAAGCATTTGCACTTCTGTGAAGCGTAACCTAGCGTATCTCTTATTGGCAGAAAAACTAGTAACAGTATCCGAAAACCAAGTATGCTTCGGCAAAGCATTCTTGGTGATGATGTTTTGCTGACGTACAATAAAGCATGCTTGGGAAAGAATACTTCATATTCGGACAGTCTACGGTAAGGAGCGACGTTAAGCAGTAGTGGCAACATAAAAAAACTACTAGGTGTAGTGAAACAAGATAGAAGGCAACATCTATCAAATGTTTAGATCGGAAGAAAAAGAGCAATTATATGTATATTAACCTTTTTATTGATATGTATATTAATAATTATGCAAATGTAATATACGAAGTAAAGAAATAGATACCACACACATTTATAAGTAGCCAACGGCTCCGCCATATTTTGTCGTTCTAGTCAGCAATGCTTCGAAGCCAACATGGAAGCGTGCTTCTGTGCTTTGGCTTCGTAGCATGCTTGCCCCAGAGTGCTTCGCGTTCAGACGTACTTCGGGTGTTTCCGAAGGTACCCCCTTCCACTTTCAAGCAAGCATTGTAGCATTCAAGCTTGGTGCTAGAAGCACACGTTTCGGACAGGGCTACTGATTAGGTACCTTTGTCAATAAACAATAATCAGTAGTAACGGTAGTAACACACAAAGAGAATGAAAAATTATGATTAGAGATAAAGGATATGCATTTGAAATGCACCTCAAATATATTCTTCAGCTGAAATATCACTAACAATTTTTGTAATTTGTCTTGAAATATATTTTATGATATTTTCTGATTAAATGATAAAGGCTGGCCTTCCTCTAGATTCAAATGAAAATTTAATTTAAAATATGTGTATTGGACACAAAGCTCTCCATCAATAAAAGAATGAGAAAACGGGTAAGAAATATTCGGAGTTAAATTTAATGCATGAATTAAATTCCTTTCATTATCAATAAAAACCGTGAGAATACAATCATATTTCTGTTTTTAGATTCAGAAAGTGAAAGATAAATTTAAATTTTCACTAGGTCTTGAGTTATTTGAGTTACCTTGACCACCTTAATTGATACTACGTGTATTAGCTTAAATAAATATCCACAACATATATTTCCACGAGAACCAATTAATATTCATGGCAATCGTATCATTGGGCAATGAATAATCATCTTGCCATTAAAACGTAAGATATAGATAGATAGCGGACGTCACATTTTTAGTCTATTTGGGTTATTCAATTTCCTTCCATGATAAAAGTCTTCACAAAATTTTCCATTCCCAATATTCTTGCAAAGGAGTTCAAATATTCAGTCGCAAACCAGAGACCTAATGTATTTCGTAATCAAAGACAAATTTTATGTCCCCGCAGTCCCCAAAAATAAAATCCTAATTGATTTCCCGCTTTGTGTTCCAAGATCTATTGAGAGAATTCATTCTTCGGCTTAATGCTTTACATATTCACTACACTATATTTTGATTACCCCTATGAATGAATTAAGTTCCGTAAATTATTAGCATTGAGTGTCTTTTTTTAAATTTATTTTATTTTAAATTTATTTAAGCTTGAGGCGTTAAAATTTTTTCGACTTGGTACAATAATGTTTCTCAGATTTTCTCTGAACCAACAAATACCATTACGAAATACCTTACCAATGCATTAGTTTTTTTAGTTTTACAACTGAATTATATTGATAAAGAAACGCTAAAATTTTGGAATATGTGCAGATAGTATCCAACAAAGATTATTGTCATTAAAAAGATCATTAAAGAATGGCAGACGATGAAATAGGACTGACAAATAATTTTCACTGTCTTTACCAAATATAATATCTTTTGTTGAATAAGCAGAAAATAGCATAAAGTGGTATCTCTGGCATATACTATGCATATAATAAACAGGGTGAATATACTCGTAGTGAGCGAATTCAGAGCAGAGTTCTCTGATGTTGTCTTCGAAAATAAGTTATCACTCCCATTCACGAGGGAGGAAATAAGAAACTTCCACTAATTACACGTCACGCCTTTTCTTTTGCGCAAAAGTTATGGGATCCATAATTCAAAAGTGGTGTGTCCCCATAGTTTTAATTAATTAAGCAGAAACCAACAATGACTCAGGACAGGACCTGCTAATAAATAGGACATTTATCTTCAATTATCATTAAAAAGACGGAAAATATTTTCACATAAATGCAGTCTTCTTGGCATCATGAAAGAAGGGTACAAGAATAGGTTCACCAATACTTCATAATACAAATAAAGAGTATAACTAATTAACTAAGCATATTTAAGAAGTTACGTTAACTATTGTGTATTGCGTAGTTTGTTGTTATATACTTAAGCAAAGTAGTTACTTTGCTTAAGTAGATAACAATCAACTACGTAAAAGGTTGGATAAATTTTCTTGCTGGCTATTTTTGCTATTGCAATTATTACTAGTTGTGTTTCAAAAAACAGATTCCACCGTACTTCAGCCGAACCTAGTAAAGCAATTTCCGAAAGTGTTCACTCCACTTTATCTAAATCAAGAAAAACTATCTTCCCTCTCCGGTTTCCAGGAATTAACATACATTGAAACTTTATTATTAAGGCCCAAAAGCGTGTTCGCAATTCTACTCTAAATTTACGAACATGCAGCAATGAAAAAAATTAACGCCAGTAAATTTTTAATTCCTATATGTTGGTTGTCGTTTAACATCAATTCCTAATGCGGCTAGAAGCGGAGAAGTATCAAACACAAAGTAAGGTTGCTAAATGATAAAGCTTACCAAAAATTCAAATGGGGCAGATACGACTATGGAGCCTAGCATGAAGGCACATGCTACGCAGCAAACGGAGAGGAAGCTATCCTTCTTCTCATTATAATATTATAAGGGAATAATTTACACCGTTTCACCTAGATACCATTTTGAGCATAACAGTGACCACATTTCAGAAACCATGTAAATAAATTTAATGGAATCATCAACCGACGATAATGATTAGTGGACTTGGAGAGTTTATAGCTCCAATGCTTACTATATAAGCTACTTTATAACAAGTTTCATGAAGATTGTACGATAAAGTTTTATTTCATAAAGGCGCAGAAAAACATATAAGAGCTGGTGACGTTATTTTTCATGAGTGACGATCTAATGCATATGGCACAGAAGAAAATGGCGTTGCCTGATATCAGATTTGATCTTTTATTCTATGTAGCTAATGGAGAAAGTAGGTACCACCTGAATTTGCCTCTCCTTACCTTACGCCTGAGTCATGCCCGTTTTCTAAAATGATGAATTGCCTGTGAAGAAGGTATACCTTAGCAAAGGCGATCAAATGTGCAAATATAAAACTTGAGAGCTAATTACAATAAGAAAGAGAAATTTGCAAATATTGCAGGTATAATCATAGGAATACGTTCTTACTTTGAGGAATATTTCCATATTATATATATGCGTATATTCGCATCGTACATGTCAAGCATAATCGGCTCTGCAGTCAAGCCATCCTCAGATAAAATAAAACACGTGATATTTTCGTAATATATTGACTGCAAAACAATAATAAGTTTGTCTTTATCCAACAGTATTGATATTCAAATCTTTATCAAGTAATTTTACTTCAATCGTGATTATTTACCAGCATATTCCTTGTTCGGAGGACACTAGGACATATGGAAAGAATAATGACGAGATATCATCTAAAGATCAATGAAAAGAAAACTAAGGTACTAGTATGTAATAAGAGAAAGGAATCCAGGGCCAAATTTTAAACTAGGAAAAAAATCGAGGTGGAAGAGTTCTGTAACCTGGGAAGCCGAGTAACCAGCGATGAACAAAGTAAAAGAGAAATTGCCAGTAGAATTTCCCAAGCGAAAAGGAATTTTACCAGAAGAAGATTCTGCTTACAGTTGAAAATACAAGCGTGGAAGTGAGGAAACATTTCATTAGAACATAAATCTGGAGCATTCTACTATACGGCAGCGAAGCATGGACAATAACTGCAGTAAAGAAGTCCAGGCTGGAAGCATTTTAAATGTGGTTTTACCGAAGAATGATGGAGATAAAATGGATCGATCGAGTGACAAACAAAGAAGTGTTAAGATGTGAGGGAGAGAATACATGCCTGCTGAAAGCCTTAAAAAGAAGACGGGAAACTTAATACCCCACATCTTAAGACACGATAGCCTGATGAAGACAACCGTCGAGGGAAAAGTGAACGGGAAGAATGGCAAAGGAAGGCCTCGTGCAATATATATGGAACCAGTGAGAAAGGATGTCAAAGAGAGGAGCTACGTCAATATGAAGAGGTTGGCCGATAGAAGAATTGAGTGGAGGGCTGTGTCAAACCAATCCTAGGATTGTTGACCAACGATGACGATTCCTTATTCGCGGAAAATATGTCAATTAGTACATCAGCTTTTTCTGCATAGATTGTTTGATTTCAGGAGTAATTGTAGTATATCCCTGTGTCATTTGCTTCTCCTATATATAGGAAACTAAAATATTTATGAGGCTGTCGTTAAAATGAAGGGAACGTTTATTTTAAAGAGCTTTTTCATAAATTTTGCATTTTCCTTGCCTCGTTCATTTGTGGGCAAAACACGAGTAGCATATGTGGATAGGAGCACAAAAGCTTGGACTTGAAGAATAGAGGGAAAATGCTGTGGAAAGGAGAGATACCGTTCCTCTGCGGTAAGACCTAATGTCAAGTTCACATCGAGTATATGGGATCCTTTGCAGAAAGATTTAGTTTAAAAACCGGAGCGAGTTCAGCAAAGAGTGGAAAGATATGTCAAGCACAGACTCGACGAGAAGGCCAGCGTATTCGCATTACTCCGTGGACGGATAGGGCACCTTTAAAGGGATGTAGAAATAATTCTGGATCAAGCCTCCCACCAAAACGTTAAACATTCTATTTTTAGAAGGCAAAATGTAACTGTCACAAGGCCATGCTATTTTAGTAGGAAGGCCACTGAGATGCAATTAAATAAATTCTTGTTTGACCTGCATACGTAGAACACGGTAGGACATCCTTCCAATTCACTAATCAGTCGTAATGAGATTATACGTATAATTCACTGCATAGTCTCCATTCTCCGCCAAAGACGGTAATGTATAGTCACAAATTTGTTATAAAGACATACTCGTGTAAATACTTTTTAGAAATGTAGCCAACGGCCTCCATATACCATCTTCATTTACTCTATGCTTCATTACAACCACCTCCTATGAAAGATTGTTTTAATACTTATTTTAGCATCGGTGTAGTATGTCTTTAGTTTTTAAAATTCTGAACTATCTGATCACGCAAAAAGGCACCGGATTGCAAAACATTTATGAGATTGTGGTGGAAAAATGCTCTCAATGAAGGATCGCATGTCTTTCAAAACAGCTAGTGGTCGGTATCCAGGAGAACAGAATTGTTTTCTTACGGGAACAAATAATTTCTAACGAGTGTCACGGAAAATTTTAAAACTATTGATAAACAAATTTTCTTCAGGTATTGTATTAGTGAATATATCGATTCAAAAAACATGTCATTTTATACCTCAAATAAAAGTATTGTGTGGCACGAGATAAGAGGATATATCCTCTGTAATTGCATACCTAACCGGTTCGCATGACAGTTTGTGCATATTATGTTAGTGCCCAGAGGAGTTTTAACATGACTGCAGAAAATATAATATAAATATGTAATAAAATTAACCCTTTTAGTCCCAGACCATAACATCTGGCATGTGCAAAAAATATTTCATGATTTTTTTTGATAAAAATGCAAGCTTTCTGATAAAAATTTATGTATGCTATCATCATTTACGAGTTAGGCATCATCATAAAATTCGGAAGTCAATTTCGCCATAAATACTTCTTGATATCACAGGGTATGTAATGCAATTTAATTATGTTGCTTTCGTGCCATTTAGGAGAAAATATAGGATACAATTTTAGTTTATGCATCAAGGCCCGATGCATCGGTCAGCTGGAAATGTAGGGTTAATTCATAAGCTATAATTTCAAGCGTACAACTTTTTTCTACACCAGGCTTGTGGATTAATATATTTCACTGGAAAAATAAAGGTAACGATTAAAACGCCAACATATTTCTTCAATCTTATCTAGGACCTCATTCTAAGAAAGGAGATTACACAGTGCTCGTACATCATCACGTAACTACCGCTGCTGGTTTGACTTTGTGCTTTCAGCAATGACCTCGACCCGAGGCGCGCATTAGTCTGCACACTCTCCGCTCTGGAACATGAGGAGGCGTATTGTGGAAATTTATTATATTGGCCTTACGTACGCTTTCGTGAGGTGCTATTTTTTTAATTCTATCTCTCCTCTAGGAAAGACGTATTCCCTCAACCTCAATTTCCATGTCGCCTAGCTCACGGGAGACTTGCGGAATATTTACAGCGCGTTCGTGTGAAAAAGAAAAGGATGTTAACGGTGATAAGAAAAGTGCGCCTCGCTGTCTGCAGAAGGTACGGCTAGATCCTCTCACCTTTCCGTATCTCCCTATTCGCAATAGCAAAAGATTATCAACTTCGCGTGGTCAGGGAAGCTCTTGCGTTACACGAAGCCGCTCAAGGACTCGGCACGTGTAAGATTATGAGAAGAAGTCGGGATAAGAAAGAGATTGTAAATGTGGTTATTTTACCATTCAATGGTAAGGCTAGGTTGCTAATTAAAACTTAAACCCGAGCAAGAAATTTTACCGGCATCTATTGAATTATTCTCTCAAGAAAATCTCGCATGCTAGATGAAACTTAGCTCTTCGTATTATCTACCACCAGACAGGCACGTAGCTAGGGGGTGGGGCTTCTGAGGCTTCAGCCCCCCCGAAATTTTTTCCAAGCAATTTTCTTGTTCTGATTTACACTGGGCATGAAATCATGTTATCTCAGGTCAACACATTAGTCGATTGATCTTACTTTCCATTTCCTACAGCATATTGCTGCCTCCTCAAACTATACCTAATGCCTTTTAATTATATTTTCTTTATGTTTTTACCTTCACCTTCCTCCTCAATTTCCTTCGACGATCCTCGAAAGAAGCCGGAACATGGGAATAAAAAGGTAATACTTGAGAGGATGGAGTGGAGGTATCCCTTAGCTTGAATTAACATCCTCTAATCCGTTAATCTCGAAAGACTTTAATTGAAAGAAAATATACGGAGAAGACTATTCCTAAAGTCACCAGTCGCCTGTTATCTCGTCTCACTAGAAGCAGTGGGTCAGCGGTCAGGGGCGTGAATAAGGATTGGGGGGGGGGGGTAGGGGAAGGAGTGGAGTCCTGGCAGGAAGGGTAAGGGGAGAAGAAACATAAGAAGGGAAACTAGGGTGGCGAAGGGATGTCGTGCGGTGTTACTGGTGTGATAGGACTACGTGTCCCCCCCCACCCTGAGTGTAAGGGTAAGAGAAGGGGGGGGGGGGGGAATGTTGCAGGTGGAAGGAGAGAAGGGATGTAGCGATTGTCCTATGGGGTGTGGGTTTGCGGGGGTGTCGGAATGAGCGAGAGGGTGCGGTATGGATCGGGTAAGAGGGTGGACGATTTCTCATTAGTGTCCCTGTCCCTGGGGAGGGAATACACATCACGCAAACCCTGGGGCGGAGGGATGGCGGTAAAAAAAACATCTCGCCATTGGAGGTTAACTAAAGGTCGCGAGGGAAGGGGGCAAGAAACCCCACGAGTGCATACTGGCGAAGGAAATCATGATCGACTGGCCCCGATCTGCGCTTTGCCCGCGTGCCGCAGTCCACCGGGTGCGGGGTGCGTGGCTCCGGGAGGGAGATTGAGCAGCGGATGCGGAGGCCATAGATGCGTTAGTGAGGCCAATCAAAAAGTAATTAAATAAGTTGTACTAATGAAAGTACTCCTTCAAGAGAATTCATATTTCCAGATGCGCCCGGTCTTATTCGAGGAAGTAGCCCGGATAATCAATGGCACAATAAATTTAACTGTAACATATTCACTATTTAACATTTAACTAAGGATGGGTCGATTCCAGTTTTATTCGATTCCAAACCCGATCCCGATTCGTGTGTTTTCGATTCTCAATTGTCGATTCTGAAATGGTACTCTATTGTAAAATTTGAATATTAAAATCTTTAAATAAGCAACAAATGATTTATAGCTAAGCTATAAAATATAATTAGCCATTAGTTTTGGAAAAAATGTAGAAATCTTAAAACCAATTAAACTTAAATAAAACTAGCACACATCTTAAAACATATATTTTTTACATCAATAAAATTTGGAGAAGAAGTTAGATGACAATGAATTTCCATGTTAACTGAATTCTATATAATAATTCAAAAGAGATAGGAGTCATTAAAATAGTAATTTAGCTTTTTCACTTCAATAATAATAGCAGAAAAACATATAGCAACGCACACAAGATGAAAGACTACAATGAGAAATAACTTAACTAATATTTGGAATTTTTAATATCTATAGGCATTATTGCACTTTATCTTTCAATTTAACAAAAGAAAAATCACGTGGGAAATACACATAATGATGTAGATAAAAATGAATTCAAATTCATACATTTTCCCAAAGATCATGCAGTCAATTATTCAAGTTTTTATTTTAAAAAATCTTTTTGACCCTCTCTATATCCAACCTATTTCTTTTGGCATCTACAATTACCCTGCAATGCTAAAAAGCCTTTAACTGAAGACTGTAGCTGGGAGTATGCAAAGATATATTACAGCAAGTTTTTTCAGTCTGAGAAAATGGCTGTTGTGCCAGTAACTCCTAATTTCTTCCAAGCTTGCTTCTGGATTTGAATGTGTTCTCACTAATGTACTTATTCAGTTCTTTCTCACCTGATGTTTCCTGGGAAATATTCTCTGCTGAGTTAACAAGATTCTTATATTGTGACCAAATTCCTAAACTGGTGGACACAGTGGATGTTAGAGCCACAGAATACAGTTCTACTTGTGAATCTTCTTCAGTAATTACTGACAATATAAGGCAATCTACACCACTTTCCTGCGTATTTGTATCCGTAATCCGTATAACTGAACACCGGAAAGGGATACTCATCTTCCCTCGTGGCCAAACACCTATTGGACACAGCACACCACTGCCTGATTGACCCGGACATACTCCATTTGGAGAGAAAAGGCTGGAGAATAGACGCTCTGAAACAATTTGAAATTGCTCAGCAAGGGGAGGAGTTTCTCATGAATGATCAACTGTTTAAATTTCACTCCCCACTCCTAGCCATCCCATTCCCTAAACCACGCATTGACTCACCAGTGCTCCCCCTCTCACCTCCTCCCCCCACCTAACACCTCCCTCCCCCGCCCCCTCCTAGTTCGGAAATCGCACACTTCCATAGTGTATGTATGCATCAATACTAGCTTAAAAATATGTATACCCGGCTCAATTTATGTTACGAGTTTTTCAGCAGAGATTAAGGTAATATAGAAACATGCACTATGAATCTTCATAAGCCTAGACCAAACTGCACAAAAAAATTTGCAAAGACACTTAATTGCCTAATTTCTGACTCATTGGAGATAAGAAACAAGTTAGTTGTGTTTAGCTTTATGAACCCTGATGACATGAATAGACATTTATATAGATACATTCATGAAGGCATCGTAAATCACGCACGTTGCTTGCGGGAATGCATATATTTCAGGAAGGTAATTGCGATCGCGATGTTGATGAAGGATATTCGTACATACGATATTTGATATTACGAATTTTATCGATTTTTCCGGTCCCATTCACTTCGTAATCTCGAGTTTCTACTGAATCATTGTAATTAACAGGTTAATTGCCACCAGTATAACTAAATCCACTGAATGTCTCCACAAAATTCGGTGAGGACGTGTTTCACCATGCATTCGCGCACTGTCGAAAAGGAACAGAGGAAAATAACAGATGAAAGAAAAGAAACAGGAAAAACGATTTTCCATTGAAGTTTGCTAATCGGTCCAATAGAAAGCGAGAGCGCGTGCTGTTACACCCGGGAAATTTAAAATCACGTACCGTTTTGGTTGGTTTTTAATTCTTCAGAATCGACTTTGAAGACTTTCTCTAATTCCTCGATTCCGCTAAGAATCGGTGGAATCGGGAATCGGGAATCGACCCATCCTTACTTTTAACTGTAACGTTGATGTAATTTTGCTAACAAAATATTCGAAAAGCAACAAAACAACTTCGGGAATGAAGCTGAGGCATCGAAATGCGGCCAGTATATTTTAATATTGAGGGAAAACCACGGGCTGTTATTCATGAGTTATTGTAAAAGCATCAGAAAGCTGAAAAATAAACAGCTATAGTTTTTGAAGATGAGTACACATGATCGTGGCAGAAAAATTTTCCCACGTAGTAATTCGCCGCCTTTGCTAACTGATGCATAAATATAGCTATCCTAATCTGAATGTTGAAGGGTGTTATTCATGTGGATGCTGTTTTACCTTTAACCTAGTGTCATATCCTTGCATGGATTTAGTCAAATTTGTTCCAAATACCAGAATTAAAAGTTCTTTTGACATGCTGAGAGTGAGTTTTCTGTCATGCCGTAATTATCAAACAACCACTAAGTCTTCAACATGTCTACAATTTAACATTTTACTGTGATGAAAGCTCTTTGTTTTAGGAATTTGAGTTAAGAAAATAATTATGTGATGAAAAAAGCATTAAGATAGCATTAGCATAGTAATATGTAATACATTCATATGCAACAAATCTGAGCCCAAGAATGCATTGTTGTATACTTGAATCGGCATTAGTAGGAAATCAATTGGGTGATTAGGGTGAATATATTGAAATAACCTGAGTCTGTAAGTACAAACCAATACTCACAATCTAAAATTATTAATTGTCAATTTTTAGTCATCATTTTCCTTGTGTTAAATAGATCATGTAGTCAAATTTTCTAAACTTTCCCTTAGTAATTTTAATAAAGGCATAAAATAGTTTTAAGTTACTCATGGGTTTCACTGAAAAAGATTTGGCCTACAAAAACTCTCCAAAACTTCTTTCCAAGGCTATATTTGTTATTTGAAGTAAGACTTCTTTGAGAACTGTGTAAAACTTTTGACCCAGCGTGTGGACCTTAAGTCGAGAATTCCCATCTCAAAAGGATTCCGTAGTCATAAGGAGAAGACACCCACGTAGTTTCACCCTCCTTTCCCTTAAACCAACTGACGAAATCCTTACTGGCCCTAGGGGTTAAATTATGGTGGTTTCTTGGTCGTAAATGTTTGAATTGTCAGCATATATCTTCCCTCCGAAACTTCCTACTGGGAGCGTCACTGCTAGCACACAGCGAGCCCTAAATTATTGCTCTTTCTCAAGATATCTCCAGCCTCTCCATTACTTGGAGATAAAAAGAATAATGAAAAGACGACCCCAGAGATTTCAAACCGTGAATCTTAGGCAGTATGGTTTACATAAAATTCCTAAGTTTTGTTTATTTGGTACTTCTTTATTTTTAAGCACAGCTATTTCTCGCCATCTGATATCGCCAAAAAAGACTGCCAAGAACATATCCATAAATGTACAAATCGTGTAGAAAAAATTCCAAGTGTTTAGATATCCCTTTTAAATGCCGCCTTAGATTTAATAACTCTCTCCTTGAACTTTCATCCCAAGTTAGTATTTTTGTTTAGATATTCCCTAGCACCTAGTGTCAAAAACGCCAGAATTAAAGAATAAGGGCAACCTAATTGTTGTCAATCTTGGTATCTAACGAGAAATATAAACAGTAAAGCATTGGAGCATCAATAGTGGTTAGTATCGTATCATTCACAATTTAAGCGAAACCGGCAATAAATTCCAATTTCCGTAAGTGCCCAGAGAAAAACTAAATGGCGAAAAAAGTGGGAAAGAAAGGTTATAGCCACAGTCTACATGGCTACTTTCCAAAATTTTACTGCCTTTTCCAATCCATTCCTGAATTACTCTACTATATTACATCATGGTAAACGCACAATGGTTAACTTGACCATAAAATCTCGTTATTTCCCACAGTTTTATGAAACTTACAGCACTTTCTTTTTATTGAGGTGTGATGCAAGTGATGATAGAATACATATCCGTTTGGTTCTCTTTACACAATTAAATATTTCATATTTTACGGTCAATTTTGTACAGTTCTTTAAGAATTTCATGAATATCAAGAGCAAAGTTCACATTGCCTACATCATAATTAAATAAGCTTAATCTATCTACCTACTTACTTTCCATCTGACCATAACTATTAATCGGAACCAGATACCGGAAAATGCATACCCATCTATACCCTGAACAACGCTCTTCAAATTCCCACTCCTATTCCATAATTTTTATTTCTTGTATATGGAACGTGAACTTTGCATTGATCTGTTCATAAATTATGCCAGCATAGGACATTAAGTGAACCCAAAAAGAATTTTTCTGACAATGACTATAGTGTAGATTAAAATATCAAACTGAAACGTCCTATTTTCTTTATAGGTACGTTCATGCTTCATTACGCAAACAAACAATACAACTATTTACAATATATTACAATACAACATAGATTTGCTAAGATTAAAATTTGATTAGTGCACAGATAAGGTGAATGCTTAACAATTCTGTCAATTTGTAGCAAAAAAATAAGGAATCACATGAAAATGGGGGATCAAAGAGAAGTAATGTATCCCTTAAAATATATTAATTTCATTGTGCATTTTTCTCGAAAATTTTCTCTACCCTTTCTGTCCATTGGTTAGTATTATATTTGACTTTATCATTGCTGATAAATTGAGTGAATGAAGCCTATCAACATGAAAATGCTTTGTGACCACCTTACAGGTAAAGACAGCACAGATGACGTTTAAGTTCAATGAGGCTCCCAATCCCTACATCTTGAAGCGATGTTAGATCTGTTGCAACCAAATCCTATATCCTCGAATGTTATGAGTGCCACTCAATTCGTGACTCAATTTCTATGAGAAATAAATCAGCTATCGATCCCTGCGACTTTCAAACTACCTTGGTTTCTGCAAGAGCATTCGCAGAAATGAGATGGATCCTCCCAGCACTTCCCTACCCACTCTTTTATGGATTTCCTAAAATTCATTGTGTCGTGACTCGTCATGTCCCATTATAAAACCCATCGATTCATTTGGGGCGGGAGGAATGCTGGAGGAGACGGGGAAGTAGGTTGAAGGGAGGTGAAAAAATCCAGGGCATTACCGTTGGAAGCATCGAAGGGATGTGTGAACAAGGGAAGTCGACGGTTTTGTAAAATCCACGGCAGTATTCCTGAAGTTTTTTGAATAAAATATAAAAACAAAGATGAGATGAAATTCCTCAATACTCAGGCCAACTTTAAGGTGTAAGCTGAGTATAAATCCCGGTATTTTATAAGAGCTAATTGGCATAACGTTTATTCAAAACAACCAAATTTACTACCAACACAAAGAGTTACGCAAGGACCACTTGCCACGAAGATCAGGGCCTCGATCATGGATCTTCATAAGGCGTGCGGTAGCGTTTTAGCTATTTTTTTATTTAACTTATGTCAGAGAAAACGTGCTCTCCATTTTTCTGAGGGCAGCGATTCCTTTTTTCGCGCAGCGCTTCAAACTGCTTATCACAATCAGTGGAGCGAATTATATACACGGTTATTGTTAACCATGCAATACTTTACTAAATAAGTAAAGTATCGCAGGGTAGGATAAATAAGTAAAGTATCGCATGGAATTTTAGTAGGGGTAAGCGCTATTGATACAAATTGCGATAACGCGAAAGATGCATCCGAAATTCCACACCCTGTTATTGCATACAGATGAACACTTGATGGTTATGCTACAGAAACAAAGGGTTAGTGTTATGACCCTCTCTTTCACACTTTCAGCGATAGCGAGAGAACCATTTCGATACGAAAATCAATAAGCGTCCTCAATTTTCCGCCATGAACCCTTTATGACTCTTCCCAAAGACGACAAAATTATTAGACGGTGTCCCTCCAGAATATTGGCACACATCAGCTTGACATATTGAAGGTTGCGACGTAGTTGCAGAGAGAGAGACATATGGAAAGAGAGAGAGAGAGCAAAAGGTACTGGAGGAGGGGATGACGATATCTAATGCCTTCGACAAAAGATACTACCCCTGAAAAGAATTGGAACGGGGAATTGGAGACAAGAATAACGTGGGCTTCCTAGGGGAGGCGAGTATGGGGGTTGAGGGAGGCAGGGTGGTGTGAAGGGCGGCGTGCAAGAGAGGAGATAGGAATTGCGGGGGGATCGGCGAAAATCGAAATGAAATCTGTGCGCCACAAACAATGCTCCCCGGCGGGACGGAGGAAGTGACGGGCTAATGCAAAGAAAAGTTCCCCGTGAGGGAATGGGAGGGCGGCGGGGGGGGAGGAAGTAGAAGGATGGGAGGGGAGAGATAGGGAGAAAGGAGGATAAAGGAGGAAGAAGAGAGAAAGATAGGGCTGGGGGAGAGGGGAGGTATGAGAGGGTAGCAGGAGGAGAGAGGGAAAGAGGAGGAGAGGGGGAGATTGAAGGGAGCCTGGGCTGAGGCCTGGGGGATAATGGGGAGGGATGTGAGGGAGGAGAGATTGGAGAAGGAGGGAGGAGAAGAAGGGGTGACTCAGGGCCTGGAGATCACGCAGGGGCGTGCACAGGTCACGCGATGGACGCCCAAGTGAGGTCAAGGCTTCGTGGCCGGATTCGTGCCCAGAGATTGGGACAAATAAGAACGGGGTTGTGTGAGAGGGGTTGGCGATGATTAAAAAAAAAACGCAAAGAAAGGAATGAGAAACATTCTTTCCTTACCCACCCCTTGACAACCTCTTTCTCTAGAAGCCCATTTTTCATTCCCGCATTCTCTCAGTCTACAAATCATCCTCTCCCATTCCCACCTAATTTCCTTAACTTCGTCTCATTGACTTTCAGACTTAAAGTTTTCGCTTCGCTCGGAAACTACCGGATTACGTCCTCAGCTAGTTGATGCACAGCATAGTGGTGATGTGGCGAATAATTTGAGCTCTACCATCGTTACGCAAGCTCTGAAATACAATGAGACCATCGGTGAGGAGATACTTTTATCTATGTTACATTCTGACGCTAAAATAAAAATCGTTATGACTTTAGGCAACCTGGAAGGCTCACCCATACTTGGAATGGAAATAAGTAAGGGTAAACTATTGCAACTATTTATGCAAGTAATCAGATGCATTTCAAAACTTGATTATTGATAGTATTAACATCATGAGCTGTCAGTTCCATGAGGGATTTATTTGACTTTATCCCTCGAAACAAATTAATCCTAAATAATTAAATTAGCTTGTGAATCAGTCCAAAGTAGGAGAGACAAGCCATTGTTCTGCCACTAAACGACAATTTCATTTGTGACAGAACCTGCTGACAGTAAACTGAGATATTTTTAGCATATACATGATCGAGATATAAAATGTATTGACCATAGTCATGATTGGTGTAATAGAAGGAACATATATCTAATCCAGTACCGCTCGCACTTTCCCATAGAGTTAATTCTGTGGAAAAGTGCAAGCGCAATTTGACTGAATATATGCATACCAGTTAAACTCGTTAAAATGTTGACGAGTAATGAGAGACCTTGACGCGCTGCCCTTGCATATTGCTGAATAGCTGTAAAATTGGATTGAAAAGAAGGTAGCAATCCGGCTAAGAATTTACAAACGACGTATTCCCTCACGATCTTTAATATTTTATTTCCATAAGCGCCAAGGACACTAAAAACATGCGCTCTCATCGATTCCTACGCAAATTTTTACCGATATATTCTGGATGCCTTAAAATCCACTTGAAATGAAGTAAACTTAAAAATGAAAAATGACACCTTCAACCGTTGGTAATACTTTTTACCATAAAATCATAAAAAGTATGTTAGCTCAGTAAACAAATCAATAAGTAATGGCTTAAAGATAGTCTTCCATGTTTGGCTTCCTAAAAAATACCTGAAGTTTAGCAGGATTCAAACAAGTTACAAATTTTCACTAATTGTAAGTGAAGAGGTATAATTACATGTTATAATTATTATTTTTTATATATTACTTACAGTTTATAATTACAATTACATTATATCTTATATACTTAGCGAGTCAAATATTGCCGGTGTCATTTTTTTTTATTTAAGCCGCCGAATCATGAATACACGCTTGCAAAGTAACTTCATAGGCACTGCTTTGGAATTCCTGAAGATAGCAGGTTTATCGTGAACTCAAGAATTTGCATTAGGTCGTCACTTTTAATTTAAAATGAAGCCAGTTTAAGGTGAGAAGTGACGTCAAAATTTATAGCACTAGCTAAACTCACTGTGCTATACAACACTGTACTAAATTTATCTCGCAACCAGGGTCTGTGTCGCTTCAGCTAATACTTTGACGACTATAACTCTATCTGAGATACAATGTATGTTATGCCCAAAGATAGAAGAAAATCCTATCTTAAATCTGAAAATAGAATCTGAAGCAGATTTATTAATTTTAGCTGGATCAAAATGATCCAAGGAAAGCCATGAAATATTTTCCAATATATTTACCCAATATCTGTTATTTCTCCAGAAAAGTCTAATTTTCAGAAGCAATGTGGAGTCTACATCACTTCGTATCAGAGGCATACAAGGGTAAAATATGGCCCTCGTACTTTTAACTTACACACTATTAACACTTCACCTCAACAAGTGACTTAGACGCCCTTGATTTTGGTTACAAAATGATTAGATTTTCAAGGATTGCCATCGGTAGCGCTGCGCGCACGATTACGGCTTAACGTGTACTCTTCGTGACGTATGTTCGGCAGGCTACTACGAGATCTCACTCCTTTCAAGCTTTTATAAATCAATAAAAAAGAGGATATTTATTAGCATGGCTATGGCATACGGCGCAAATCCGGATGGGCTGAGTACGATTTGCGATCGAGGTGAATATTTTTTCCCATATGGAAATGCTGCTATTGCATTACTTTTGTTCATCTAAAACTGCAATATGGCCCTCAAGTCTCAAATACGGTTAGCAGCAGTGGGTGGAGGGGATTTTCTATGCAAGCAAATTCCTAAAACAAATACACTTAACCGTTATGCATTTTGAGTTTCATGCTATCTTTATTTCCCTTTATAATACGCGGGAAAATGGCAATTTAAATCACTTTACCGTACTATATCACAAATTATACTTTGAATATCTAAAGACGCCGATGGTTTATAATTGAAAATTAAAAAAACTATGAAGCATTAGTCCAGGAGTCCATAAGTTTCTCAAGTATCAATTTCTCGTTCCCATATCTTTTTTATAACTCTATCTTTCACTACTTGCTTTATGATAATCATAGTTTTTTGATTTAAAATCTCTATTTTTTAAACCACTGTACGTGACACTCAAATTATCAAATATGCCAAATCATAATCATTGACCTGTTAGTTGAATCCATGAAACATTAGGTTTATGATTGACTCCGTAATTGCAACACCATATTTATTCCAGCTCTCGACCTTTAAAGCAATAGATCGAAAAGGTCTTTGCGACGACTTCGATGAATTGTCTACTTTAACTAAGCCCCGGAGCAAGCTAATTTCTTGCAAGAGAGATTTGAAACTTTCCAAAATTTGGCAAACTTAGATGTGATCATTACGTTTTCTTTATCAAGCAGTTTTTTAATTTTTCTTTCACTACCGCCGAATTTTTGGGAACTTCATGCTTGTGAGCCAAAGTCAATCCAGTGGCTTCAGGGTGGATTGACCCTGAAGCCACTGGATGCGAAGTTGGGATATTTTTTTCGAGACTTAAGAGTGAAATCTTCAGACAAAAACTTTTGCTGCTGTCTGACCCAATAATTAAGTTTTAAACCTCAAAAACCAGATGTGTTTAAAAAATATCAAAGTCAAGCTATACGATTAAGTATCAAAATGTTCCCCATGTAGAGCAGACTGAGTATTTCGGAAGTTTATTTATAATACCTGTAAGCCTTTAAGATACATTTCTATAGAGTGGTGCAAAAAAGGAACATCATTTTTATGCTCAAAATACAGTATTATACATTGCCAAAATATCAAATCTTTTCTTTTACCAGCAGTACCATTTTTCCTGTGATTTGAATAGCAGCCTATGAAAAAATATGCCTGCACTAAATTTTGCGATTGAATCATTTTAGGTAAAACGTAGTCTTTTACGGCATACTGCCAAAAATATAGACACATTCCCACTCAAGTTCAACTCTGACATTATTAAATGGGAAAAAGAAAAGTTTTCTTACGTTATGAATAATTTTAGGGAATATAGACATTATTCAAATTGATGCTTTAGTAGCATGATCTATGTCATACTAATACATTTTGTTTTGCACTGATTTTTATTAAACTTTATCCTGTTTGTAAATATTACAAGCGCTAATTGATGGGAACCATTGCCACATGATTACAATTCCCTTCCGAAGCAAAATTATTCCGTACATTCTCACCAATGCTGAGTATGAGCATGTGTTGTTACTTATAAATATAAGCACCTGTTTTAGTATGTTTCAGTGCAAGTGATGCTAAATAGGTACTTTTTAGGAATTAGAGCATCAGCAGGAAAAAGGATCAGCTAATTTTATTTCTTATATTTAATGTTGATTATGTTGGGTTTCGTAAAGCTTTTCTATTAGACACATATAGTTTTTTTAATCTCAGGATTATATTTGAAATGGATGATATTTTTCAATACTTTTAAATTGATTGTATATACACATTTTTCTCTCACCTAACTGAGCGATTCTAGCTCATCTTTGATGAGAGATAATGTCTAAAAACAGCAAACCTTTCGTATAGCATGGAAATGCTATATGAAATTCCGGGAGATTCTCCACGTTTGTTCTCTAGGTTAGACGACAGTTTTGCTGGCGTTGCAGTCGGTGTATTGAGGTGTGTAAAGTAAGGTACCCGGAATAACTGCATCTACAAGTTCGTCAAACCACCGTAACAACGATTTCATTTAGCACTTGATGTTCATGGGTTATGTAACATATGGCATGTTATTCCTAAGCTATCTCACTGGAAAAGAGCTAAATGGCACTAGTCTTGCATAAATCCTGGAGATTCATGTGTGAATAGAAATAGCACGATAACGAGGAGGTCAGAGGGACTAAGACCTCCGTTGAATAGAAAAAAAAACAATGGCAGTTTTTGTTACTGGTAAGCAGTAATACATAGCAGACTCACCAGCAGCATTTAGCTAAGACAATCTGTTCTGAATTGTGTAGTTCTTATACTTATGAGTTGTCATGGAGGCTAATTAAAGTATCAAAAATGTTCATAACTGAGCTAAATCAGTAGAAGAAAAACTTATATACTGATAAACGTCCAAGTTAATATTAGTGATAGTAATTACAACATATAGACATCGAAGAATCCCCCCTGCCACACACCTTTATGGTGGCTTGCTGGGTATTATGTAGATGAAGAACATATTTATAGACGATAAAAAAGAAACAAATTTTAACAAAGCTGGAAATATATTTTTTTAAACTATCGAATAGAATTTTTTAAACTAATTCCAATTATAAATCGAAAATAGGTCTTTAGATTAAATATAGTGTATAGTTTGGCCCGAACTATGTTTAAAAGTAGTTGGAAGCTTGTTCATATTATGTTTGGTTTCTGTCAAGAGGGTGGTTGCTACCTTTCCCTTTCAATAGAGGCAACTTCACTTCCCAATAAGCAGCATTTCAGTCCAATCATTCTGCTCCTCCCTACTCTAACGCTAGGGTAGCAGTGTATTTTCTCTCACTGCCAGTTCTCTCTCTCTCTTCGTCCCTAAACTACGCCACCCTACAGCATCCCATTGCTCCTTGCCCCGCTTCAAAAATACACTTTCCGCCCACCGTCGCCGTCGGAATTCACCGCGATCGCTCCGTTCCACCTTGGGACGGCATTTCCAGCCGACTCGCTACCGTGACGTCAATCACTGTCCTCGAGCTTAAAATTGAAACTTGATGGAAAGTTTGGGGCGAGAAGGAGGAGAAGAGAGAGAGGTCGTGCGTCGATAATTCGATTCGACTCGGGATAACTTTCACCCGAAAGTTCTGGCACACGGTCTCCGGATATCGACGAAGCCCGCTTCACGGGAAGGAGTCGCCCGAAGGGGGTGGAAAGAGTGCGCCACAGACTTTGACTGTTCGCACTTTATCGCTGCTAGTACAGCTTGACGCCTCGTTTGCCCTCGCCGGATAAACGGGCGAATACAGAAAGGCTTGAGAAATTGTTGATGGAGTCCCCGACCAGCCGGGGATGCCATGACAGTTCCCTCCACCCGTATCACACTAAGACGGTGGTTTTGAGTGCTGTAACGAGCATGGGCTAGGAGCCAGGACCACATAAAATTACATTAAATAGATAATTGTGGGAGACAAATGACCGTAACTGTCTTATAACTAATCAAAATGATGCGTCTTGATTTAATTATATAAAGTAATTGAAGTAAGCAGCAATTTTTTTCATTATAACTCTCCTTTTTCTCCACTCTGATTAAAGTGTTAAGTTAAACTCATTTATGTACTGAAAATTTACGGTTTTCTCGGTTAGCTGAAGAAAGAAGGGCACATTTTTAATGCTCATATGAATAAAACAGTTTTCACAATATACTTTGCAACCTATAAGAACTGTGCGTGGCGTCCTGAGATAGATATTTAGAGATAATTTTCGATTCCACTATTCCTAATATCTATTAATAATAAAACATTTCTACGCTAATTGAGTCTTGTTCACAAAAAAATATCAACATTTCCAGTCTACTCTGCCATCATTAGAACGAAAAAAACAACGATTACATTTTAAAAATACTTTAATAATTGAATAAAATCAGCGTGAAAGAGTTAACCTGTAGTGGAACTGCATCGATTTTAACCAAAAGAACCACATCGTGATTCATTTTAACAATTTATCCTTCTCGATACGGCTTCAAAAATTGAAGCCATTTAAAGCATCATAATGAACCTTGTGCGAAATTAAATAATAATTGTATAATAAACATGCATATTTTAAACGAATCTTAAATCAGATATGAAGGGAATGTAACTAGCATAAATCTACACTGAGGTCAAAGGATTATATCTTGTGTTTGATTTTAATGCGAAATAGCTAGGAATATCTTTTAAATTCGTTAAGCCAAGAATTATTCAAATCCCTCCTGTTGTATTATTGCCGTGCTAAATGAGTAAAGTCTTGAACTCTGTCCACATTAACATATGTCAGGCTAAATTGAGTCTGCGATCATTTAATCAACCGTGTCTAATTGGCGAGCCACGCCTCCGAGCGTCGATCATTTCGGAGAGAGCTAAATTTTCTTTGACATCCTCGACTCTTCAAATCAATGAGTTAATGAGCATGGAGACGTACATGGCGCCATTCCGGGCTCGAAAAGTGAGCGTGGAGGAAGAATCAGGATGGGAAAAGGCGGAGGGGCTCTGACCCAGAAATTGACCTTCATTAATAATCTTCGCTTTTAGGGGCAGGGCCATTTTCTCGGAGAGCGTGTGCTCAGACACGCCTTCTCGACGGCCAGCGCCACAAATCACTTCCCGCCCTCCATTGGCGCACTTCCACCCTTCACGTCGTTACCCTCCCCCCAAAATACTCGCGTGCCCGATATTCAGGACGCTGACCGATTTCTCAGCGGCTTTCTTCGGACTTGCGACGAATGGTGAGGCGGTCCTATGCCACTAAAAGGATCCTGGGACGGTCGGGAAATAGAGGAGAACGTAGGAGCAGGCCGTGAGGTCAAGAAATACGAGAAGCTTAGACATATTAACGTTTATACACATAAATCAAGCTTGCTATAGGGATCGAACGCAGTTTTAAATTTAGACTAAATTCTAAATAATTACTGAAGTCAAATTAAAGACGATCTTTTCTCGAATATTTTTGGGTATCCACATTCAACGTTAGATCCGATCATGAAAAATGCTTTAAACATTAAATATTTCACAATGTGAACAAATAAGTAATTTAATGGAAAAAATAACTAAAACATGTCTGTAAAATAGTAAAAATATGCTACATTATGGTATAAAATGTGGCTAATAGGAGTAACATAGGTAGGGTGGTTCTCGTTGCATCTACATAAAGTTCTTAAATCTACTAACTCCAGAAATTACACGCCGGAATGTCAAGCGTAAAGATAACTTTTTCATATCAAGAAAGTGTCTAACTCAGTCATAAAATTCATACTTTCGTGCTATATTTTCCTGTCATCGTCATGAAAATATCAAAGAATTTAGTCTAACCTAAAGCCTTATATGCATTTGACTACTTCTGTAAGCATTATGATGGTAAAAAAAGTAAAACCACATTATTTCTTAACTCGCCCTAACATTCTCTGCACGAATACAAACTATTTAAGCCAATGTAAAGAGGACAATGTCCACAAAAAACACGTAAAAAAACTTCAAAAGGAGCACTTCGAGAAACAAATAATCTTGAGCACTTTATTGGATTTGCAGTAAAAATTACCCTTTTCTCTGCAATACTTTACGAAAGGCACTCAATTTTAATAAGATATGAACGCAGAAGTGGTAAAATGAAAAAAAAAATTCTAGTTATAGATTCCAAAAACTCGTATTTAAAAACTTGATTAACATTTAGACTCTAACATTTAAAAACTTGATTAACTGTCTAGTGACTACTGCTCATTCTTCTTCCAGAGAGCATCGGTAACTCCACATGCATTATCTAACACCATATTTATTGATTCTTAGCCACGTGGGATATACATTACTCTGTAATTGCACGCAAATTTGGTTGGGGATGTGACTTTGATGCAGTTACAAGAGTTTCTGATAAAAATTTCTGAGTTAAATACTTTCTGATCTATTATTTCAGTGGTGCTGCTCTCTATTTTAGTTACTAGCTTTGATAATATTATTATTGCAGTATCTTTGAAAGTTAATGTAGTTATTTTTTCCATCTATCTGCTGCTATCTATTTTATTTACTAGCTTTAATAATATTATAATTGCAGTATCTTTGAAAGTTAATGTAGTTATTTTTTTCCATTTATAAAAGAGATAACAAAAGGTCAAAAAAAGGGAGGGTAGCAAGACCTACCCTCTCGGAATACTTTCTCGGTAGAAATTGTATTCAAATCTGTATTTGGGTGCCCTGTGCAGAACAACCCAAGTTGCTAGCAACTACGTGCATCGGATGTGACCTCTGTGCCTTTAGTTAAGAGTAGGATAATATCAACGCCGGATCCACCCTTTATTTCCCCCCGTCTATACACTTTTCACCCTGCCTTCAGGCGTTTTCAAATGAAAGTCCTGACTTGAAAACTACATATACGGATAATTTGAATGGAAAATTTTTATCGGATGAGTGGGAATACATCCACCAAGAAGTGATAACTAACAATGAATACATCATGATTACTTTCCACACCGTAAGATGTCCTGATTCTGGACCCTAGAATGCAAACGAGGAGAGGTTTCGATTACTTTTCCGTGATCATCTGAAGGTTGGACATAGAATTGTTGTGGGTTTGAAAGGAGTATAAAAACGGACCCGCGAGCACTCGTGACTCCTGTGATAACGACGTCTTTGCGTGTTCGATTCGTTTTCCGATCCCTGGGAAGAACGCGGGAAATTTAGCCACATCACGATACATAGCAGTAAGTACGTGCTAGAAGTGATAAGCCAAAGAATTATTGTATCCTTCTCACATTATTTGAGATTCCGGCAGTATTTACATTCAGCGACTACCGCGTATAAGCACTTCAGCTTGAGTTTTATCCATTTCCTCTCAGAAGAGGATATCACAACCGAAATCCATTAGCTATTGAAAAAATACTCGAAATGAAAGAAAACTAAAAGCTTGGTGGGATAATTGATTGTAAGAACTGAGTGTTTAAAATAAAATCGTGCGAAGTGGAAATATGCGACACTGAAACGAATTAAAAATCTTCATTCTTGTGGAATTATTTCTTTTGGTCACGATTTCAAGTTGTTTATTTTACTTTGTTTATCATAAAAGAAATAAATAACTTGAGAGAATTTGCAGATATTAATTTTCTGAGTAATTTTCAAAATTATAGTCACTATTATTTTCGGCCAATCAAGGAAAATATTTTACAGGAGCTATAAATATCAGTTTAAAATTATTTCCACTTCGGTCAAAAGCAAATTTAATGTACGGTTTGAACTGTTTTGATTGATTTCCTTATCAAATATAATTGCTTAAAAGTTATGACTTAAAAATCAAAGTTATATCGGGTGCATTTTGCTAGGGAAATAAATACGCTGCCGAGTGATAATGTGTACTAATAATGCGCGAATAAATTAGGACATGGAAATTAGACTCGAAAAAGGACCTTTTTATATTATTTTTCCACGTGAACTTGATATCATGAGAGTAAATAGCCATTGTACGCACTCTTATCAGACAGGAAGCTCTTTATTGAAAAATTAAGAAGGTTTTAAAAAAGTTTGCATTCAGTATCGTGGGAAAGCTGGGCTGAGAAAAGAAAGGTAAGATGATTAGTGACCTAGAGCACTTATACATGACGTTACATTGCGTGGATCTCTCGAAGGTAGCAGAAGAATAAGTATTCGAGAAACTAAATAAAATTTGTTGAAGCAGAAATGTTCAAATGTGGCTGGTTAATCTATTTTAGCGAAATAATCTGTAAAATACTTTCCTAGTTTGCTATGTAGAAGAAATGACATTTTAACATTGACATTTTTCTCGTTACAGGTTTTGAAACACAAAATTATCATCAGGCGAGATTTAAAAAAATCCACACGACATTAATGCTGTTTTCATATTATCCCTATATTTTCTCTTTTTGGTATCTCAATCATATGAGCTTCTCTCCCCTATTCCTTTCCCTTATCCAAGGCTACATATAGGAACTGCGTGCCTTTTTTTCGTTTGCCGTTCTCCTTGAAGACGACTTGGCAAGTTGAAATCCATTAGCAACTGAGCATACGATTCGTCGTGGAAACACCAAGTGTGGTTTTTTTATTATTGTGATTGGTTTCTACCAATTTACGGTCAATACCGCTGAGAATAAAGTCTTAGCTCAGTTACGATTAATTTAACCTGAAAAGTAATATGTATCATACAGGATATAAGGCAGCACATACAGTAACTCTTACGATTTCCTACTATTATCATCAGAACCAGACACATTGTATTAATATAATACAAATGATTGTTGTTACATGGAAGGAAGTGTCTAAAATTTTATATATTAATGTGCGTCTCAAGTAAATACAAAATAAGCATAAAATGTTCAATAGCAGTAGTAAATATCCGAGTAAGGAGACGATGATTTTCGTCAGGTAAGTTACGTGGGTATTTGTGTAGAAGCAGGATTGGTTTAGGAAGTGGGAAAAGGGTGGAGAGAAGATCGGAATTGATATTAGTCTGCTCTTAACCAGAGGCACCAATGAGTCCACGGTTTAACGTCCCATCCGACGGAGTACTGAACTCGAAGTACACCTCCACATAGCACCCTAGGACTGGTATACCAATGAAAAATTTCTGAGTCAGCCGGGATTCAAACTAGGTCCCTCGGAATGAGATAACCACTCTAATCACTCTCAGTAGGTACCCCCTTACACCAATCCAATCCCAAGAAGAACAATACCTGCAATACTGATGAATCATTATCCCTAATTAGTAAAGTAAATCGCGGAAAGTATTATTTTTACCAATCTGTCATACGTATCGTCTTAATAAGTACTATTACTCTTATCTATCTCCTCATTTAATTCACGTGACCTAACTTGTGCTAGTAAGATAACTTTTAATGTTCCTAACGACTTCAAAAAAGTATTTCACCCTTAATTTACACACACGACATCCTAGAAAATAGCATTAATTAGGGTATACCAAGACCCAATAAATTACCAATACATACCAATAAATTAGGATAATCAAGACCCTAGTCTTATAACGGCCACAGATTTTTATCAGCGGAATGATTTTGCCCTAATACATTTTATGCCAACGCTGCAGTCCCTGGGACGCTACTAAAAATGACACGCCAGAGTGATAAATCCTTCAATTTAGACGCTGTCGGGGGTGGTCTCAAACTTCCACCCTTAGAGTCCGAAGTCTCTAATCAAAAATCGTCACGGTGCAACCCCTCCGGACCGGACAGGTGCATACAAACATACAACTACTCCCTCGACTACCCCCACAAATCGCGAATGCAGGTCGTCCCGGACGCCGCCGCCCTCCCAGGCGTCGGGACGGACAGCGTCGAGTGCCGCCGTCGGCGGGCTCATGCGGCGGAAGTAGGCTAATGCCCTGGAGGCATCTCCCTTCACTCCCCATGTTTTCGTTTCGGAGATTAGGCACGTGTGACCCGCCCTCGAAATGGCGAGAGCGCGTATGTTTGTGTGATTAGGCCGCAGAGTCTCTCCGGCGTGAAAGGCGTGCCGTGCATAAAAATTCCGTTTAAATCTCGAGTGCTGCGGTTGCAAAGAGACAGCGCCACCTGGTGAGAGGGGAACTCATATTGTCAGCGAGAGAGAGGAAGAGAGAGGTTGTGTTTTTACTCACAAAAAGGTCGCGGTCGAAATGAGATGCGGATAGCGTCCACCTTGAGAGGATGCGTGCGTTATTACGGAAAAACAAGTCATCCGACGCGAAAAAGGATGGCAGGCTGCCAGTACGTTCACGGAAAATATGAGTCTATAATCAAAGAATCCGCAAAAGGTTCACCCTACAGGTATACCTTCCAAGTCGCCACGTTTGGGGGAGACAGCAGGCGTATTTACTAAGGGCATAAAATGGAGAACACGGAGAGCATTCCAATGTTTGCTAATCTCACCTCCTGGACCATCGGCGTGCCCGCTTTTAAAGCACGGGGTTTTAACGGCATCGCATCAACTGTGCTGAATAATGTGAACGCCGCCACCGAATGTGTTGGGACAGAGTGTAGCCGGGGGACAACGTTGCGGTTTTGCCCTATTTTTCGGTTGTTATTCGAGTGGTTCACCGCACACTCACTCCCGGTACAATCCTAGGACGATTCTAGGCAAACTTTTGGTACGTCGCTTCTTTTGGAGGATTAAGGAGAACATCAGTGCAAAGACATAAGCTAATAAATGCTTCGCCTCAGGGAAATGCAGCATCAGAGTTATCTTTGCATGGAAAAATTATTCCCTACGTGGGAACGCTCTTAAATCCCAGAAAAGACGAGGCATCTCATTAATTTGCATTTCCTGTTCCCTTAGCATCTCAACCCATATCCTCCTCAAGCTTAGAAACAGAAAAACAAAAAAAAGACGTGAACTCAAATAAAAATCTTGTTTTTTTACATTATTTATCCAGTATGTAAATTTGACCCCGCAGCAAATTTTATTAAATCTTTTATGTTCAGTTTATGTTTTAGGTTTTTTGGTTGCTTCGCGACTACGCGTCGCCACGTGTTGATACCTGTAATCATTTCGCATACGTTTCATGTTCATGTATATGAATATTGAGTTCATTTCAACCATCTAAATATTTTAGCTTACCGAGTAGTAATTTTCACGGAGAAAACGTTTTCATCGTCTTTGAGGCAAAGAAAGAGGTTTAACATATTAATTACTGCACGCTTTTATGTTTACCACCTCAGTATAAAATAACATTGAAGCCGTTTTCTTCATGAGTGCAGCTATTGAGAGAATATCATCAGTTTTGGAATTATTTATTCGACCAATGAGGTTTTGTTTCGAACCCAAACAAGTGGTTTGAAAACACATTCTGCATGCATAGCATATCAGTTTATGTAAACTATTCCTATAAAAAAACAAATATTAGAAAAAGTAAAAATGTATGAAGATACATATGTATTGGATTTTAGAAGGATTCACTTCTTGTTATATCAGGCAAATAGATATTGTATCCGATAAGTGGTCAGCGTCATTACTTGGGCACTGAAACATAAACAATTAAAACGGGTACATGAATTATTTCAGGTGTTGCCATCTGTTTATTAAAGTAATAGTTCACTATTTGATTCCCAATCATTAGATTTAATGGACTCAGTTGCCCATATAAACATTTAACATTGGAAGTTATAGCTGAAGTACTTCTCAATTTATGTAGATTTATGTATCCTCTCGTAAATATGGAATTAAAATTAATTCTTTTTTCAAGAAAATCCTTTAAAAAATGAGTGTAATTAAAAGAAGGTCGTGTGATTATCCGCCTCATTAGATGTTGAAGTAGATTACTGTTCATTTCCTTTCCCCTTCACTTCTCCACTTCTCGTCAAGCTTCTTCTGTAATTTGGGTTCGGGAATATAAAGTGAAAATGTAAATTATAGAGGATAATGGGCTGATCATAGCCATAATATTATGAGAATTAACCACCAATATTAGAAGTCAATACTTCAAAAAAACATTTTGAGGCAAATATACTCTTTGCTCTCCTATGAGCTTAACTCTTCATATTTTTTGCAATGACTCTCAAAAATTTCTTTATTAAATACTCTGTAGGTAGTTTCATATCCACTGCAATTCATACTTATATTTTCTGTTTACACATAGATAATCCAGAGTGCCTTCCAAAGAGAGAATTTCACCCTGTTGAATTTTTTATCATGTTGTCTTTCAAAATTTCCACAGGTAACGCTATTCAAGTTCTCCAATTAGTCAGTGTTAGTAACGAAGAAATAAAAAAATCATTACTAATACTAGGTAGTTTCGTCTCTACTACAACTCGTACTAAATATTTTCTATTCACACATAAATAATCCAGAGGGATTTTCTAAGAGGGGATACCACCATATTGAATTTAAGTTCGTCTCCTTTCAAAATTTCCTCGGGTAACGCTCAAAAACTCTCCTTTTAGATGATGTTAGAGACGAGAAAACAAAGAAAAACATTACTAATACTAGATGGCTTTGTCTCCACTAGTACTCATACTAAATATTTCCTGTTCACACATAAATAATCCGGATGGGTTTCCCAAGGAGGGGGTACCACTATATTGAATTTCGGATCTTGTTCTCTGTCAAAATTTCCTCGGGTAACGCTCATTAAATTCTCCTCCTGTCACGTGAGGAAAGTGCATTCCTCTACCTCTACGCCTATACTTCCTAGAAACGGGGCGGCCCCTTTCCAAACCCCGTGTCATCCACGCACATCAGATAATTAAACATCTCATTCCTCCTGCGATCCCGCGCGTGAGGCTACGCCGCCGTGGCCGACGCGCGACGCACTCCGCTCCGGCTGCAACGGATCGAGCGTGGCGGAGTGGCACAGGACGGGGGGGGGGGGGTTCGTTTGTGCACGCGCGGACGCGAGTGCGTGCGACGGCGAGGCGGGTCATCGCATCGATTTTCCCGTTTGGCCACGCACGAGGGATGGAAGAGAGGAGGCGGGAAGTGAGGACGAGATGGAGACGAGGATGGGGCGGAATAAAAAAGGAGGACAGGAATGCGTGATCCAGTAGACCCAGTGGTGGAAGTCACGGAAAAGATAAAGAAAGAATGGAGAGAGAAAAGAAGGAAGGGGACCTAAGAGAAGAGGTATGAGAAGAAGGTGGAGAGGGAGAGAGAGGTCGAGGAAAAGGAAGGGGAGTTCGTGGACGTGGAAGGACACGTCTTTTGTGTCACCGCGCTCCCAATCAAGATTTTATTGTTGCCTAGACCGAAGGCCTCCGAGAGCACAAAAAAGAAATGGGACGTCCGCAGGAAGAAAGGGGAGAAAAGGACGGAGCTCTCCTCACAATCGTGACTTGGTAATATGAGAGTAAACATAATGGAAAATAAAAACAGGGTGATCAAACATGGTGCCACGGTCTACAGTGGATACGACCGGATCTTGGGAGAGAGAGAGTCGAAGACCGATTTTATTCCTGGATTTCCAGCGCGAACATGTAACGGCGATTTATTTTGCAAGACTATTACTGTAAGGAGGCCGACGAATCCTGTTTGCCTGCATGTTAAATGACTTGTACGCTCAACACATAATTAATTGTACCCCTGGAAAACGAATTATATTAATAAATTAATAGAGTAAAATCTTTCTGATGCTAGCATTACATATATTAACAGCCCATGCAAAAACCTCCACACACCTCCTTTTTCTTCCTTGAAGACTTGGCAGAAAATAACCAACATACAAAATTCTCCTTGCTGGCTAGTCTAAGATAGATCTTTTGATATCCTATTAAAATATTTCAACTTCCTAAATGTAAATTACGTCCAACCTCTGCGTTTGTAGGAAAACTAGGCTTCTGTAATTTTTTCCAATACCGACTACTCATTTTATTCATTTTACGGTCAAATGGTGGAAGTAAATATATTCCGGTTACTCGGAAAAATAAATAACTAAAACATATGCGTGCAATTATTAGATGACATTATTCATCATCACGTAAGTATTCCATAAATATTGGTGTTTTTTTGCTGGATATGATAGTCCGTTCTTACCCATTCCCTCTCATGACTAAACAGTCCTCATATCCAAGCTTCTCAAACTGAGAAGCAACTTTAATAGTGTTATGGATTTGTTGGGTGGGAAAAAAGTCTTTTACTTAAGCTTGTGGATCAATATCAAGAATGAGAGGTCAAACATTCTGTCCGACAGGGGATGATAAATTAATGACAGCGAAGCAAGCGAACGAAAAATATCCTGGCTTTAGTTTGTTTCTGAAAACGCTCACATGCACTATTATCTAAACAATTATTGTGTATAAGACCAAGGAAACATGATCTGTTTCGTGTCTTTGTCGTCGCGTTTCACTGATACCCGTAAACAGTCCTCCGGTTGAGTGCTGGCAAACACGGATTCCATTGCCACGTCTACCGAGACTAAGGAGGATGTTAGTAGTCCAGTAGCTGTGAGTGTGAGACGCCGCAGGACAGGTGGCTACCCTGAACATGATTTCGCGTGCGGTGCAGAAAGAGACCCCTTCCATCCATGTTGCGAGCGCAACTGTTTCCAGACCGCTTGCAGATATGCGCGTGATCCGTTTATCTACCGAGTCCCTCTATGCCAGGATTTATAAGTTAAATATTATAAACAGCTTTTATAAGACGTTAAAATAAATAGACTTTGTATTTCCATACTCATGACGGAAAAGTGTGGGATATAAAAACTCACGCAGCCATTTCTTTTGTATTGTACAAACTCTTATCACTATTTATACAAGTGATGTTTTTTATCAGTTAAAGAAAAACCTTTTTATAAGGTAAACCCACAGATGGATTCACGTCCATAGTTAATTCTCATGCACATACGCGATTTCTTCATATCTTTGTTGTTCCAGTAAGGCACTATTTAAAAATACTAGAGTAAATACATGTGAATATGTTATTTTCACCTTATTACCCATACCTATCTCCGTCCTGCCGGACCATTAAATCAGTTCTTTTATTATAAATCTGATTCTTCATGCAATTTGGCTATACTAACTTAGAGCACTCCTTTACTAATCCTTTCTCTAAAGGGGCAATCAGCCCATTTTTTCTTAAGGCTTATTCCATGCACGAAGAGACATACTATGTAGCCAATCCATTGACGTAATCCAAAGGCATCTGGACTGAATATCACTCAACGCATGGAGGTTGGGCCCAAGTAACAAAACTTCAATAGTTGGTGCGGCTGTTGAACATCTGTCACTAAAAACAATTTTTTATCACTTAAACAATATTATCATTCGGTATGTATTCATTGATTTTGTTAAGGTAGGAATTATAGATGTTAGTTTTCGGAATTTGTTCGATGTTTGCGGGATAGATGAATGATTGGGCAGAGGAATTTATTTAGAGAGTGAAAGAAGGGCGCAGAGAGACTCGGCGTAGGGCAATTCATCTAAACTAAAAGCTTCAAGTGGTATACAAGTTAACGTCCCATTCTTCGGAAGGGACGTAATACTGTGGAGTGAAAAAGCGCCGAAAGAACTGAACTTAGAGAATTCTCCACGCCGCAATGAAATAGTGATCTTTATAACTCTGCAAACTCTCTGATTCTTAAACCCAGGGGGCCGATTGTGTAACTCGGCTAACGTTCGATCGTTAGAGACCCGTTCACTCTCGATCGAGCTCACCGTCTTCGAACGAGGATGGAAAGTGCGATTGTATAAGCTCGATCGTCAGGAGGCAATCGAAAGTTACGGTGTTGTCAGATTTACAGCATATTTCGCACTTGTTTCTCTTGTACGCATGCGCAAAGAGCTTATTTTGAAGTAGTTGCATTTGTTTTGAATATCAAGAATTAATAATAAACATTACAATGCCTGAAAATTTAAGATAACTTCCTCACGAGTATTATACAGTGGCCTCAATGCGTTCCCAATAGATAAATTAATTCATAATTACTTGTTATACCCTGACTTTCACAGATAATTATCAAAAACGTCTGCTTAATTCGCAACTCATAATATTTCATTATCACTCAAATTGTGTTCTCTATTTCTGATAATGCATAAAAAATGGTACGTCATGTTGAAATTCTATATTATCACTCCGGATATTCTCGTCATCTAATTTAACTAATGTTCTACGGTTCACTGTAAATATCATTTAGCAAAACTACGCTCAACGTATTGGCACATATATATGCATCTTCAGACAGAAATTGATTAGGTTATTTATAGATACACAATTAAATACTATCCTCAATCTAGTCCCCAGCATTAAAGCAATAGTCAACCTTTATTACTATTGAAACACTTTCACAGCGTTCTCCACATCAAAGATAAATACCTATGAAACTCACTTTTAAAATTCCGTGCCGCCTGTCTCTCTTGTAGCATACCTATTTTCCCATAACCATATTTCTTGTACGTAGGTAACCGATAACCTACCGTGAGATATATAAGGCAGCATTAAATAATTTCCACAATTTCTCCAGGCACACACAGCGGCACACAAATACAGGCACAATCCTATGGCTAATGACATCAAGGCGAGTGAATGAAAAGATTATCTTTTGAGAAGGCAAAATTTAATGAATAAAGCATAACGAGACAGCATGTGTTGCATAAGTCGACAAAAATCATCACCCTTTCACTTGGACGTAAACAACAACAGTCATAATAATAATAATAATGTAAAACACTCTCAAACAACACAGTAATCCCTTACGAGGGAAAATCGTAATGCTTATTGATAATTAGACATTACCTGCCTTAAACGTAGACGGAATAATTATTTCAACACAATAACATTGGACACCACTATGCAATGAAATAAAAATATGTCACTTGGGGTGGGAAATTTTACTGAATGAAGAATAACAAAGCACTACACTGTTTATCCTTTCACCACTTTCACTGGGACGTAAACAATCACACTTAAAAGACAAGAGAAATCCCCCTCACTTCAATTCACATAGATTGCAAATCTTAATTTAAGGCAATAGGTGAAACGACGAAATAATTGCCGACAACAATTTTCTCTGACATCTGTATAGATACTATAATACATGCAATCCATCACAGTTCACTAAAAACATTGTCAATCGCTGAATTGCCACAATGTGTAGTCACAACACACGCTATATCTTCACTATAGTGAACACATATATGTATTATTCTCACCGTAAGTGGCATTGCTCAAGTGAAACTGTTGATGCCAATGCTGAAATTAAAAGTTGAAATTATATGTAACAGTCCGATAGCTTGTTTTAAATTGCTATTCATTACATTCACCCACCTAACGTTGCTATAATTATTCTAATTAATTCACTCTGTCACATCATACACAGCTTTTTAAGCAATTTGATACTTCAAATTACATTCTTATTCCGTAATAGTTCAAACAACGTTCCTCACAACGATAATTTATCACTTATACATGAAAATGCAAACAAAAACAAACATTCCAACGATTGAAAATGGCCGTAACGTCAAGTATATAGCAGTCGACGGGTTTCCTTCGATCGTGAGCCGAAAAACCTTCGAACGTAAAGTTACACAATCGCGCCTTCAATTGTTTTCGAAGAATTACCCACAACACCACGGAATACGGCTCTTTACGTTCGAACGTAAAGTTATACAATCGGCCCCCAGGATTCAAATCCCGGCCTTCTAGATGGTAGGCCAATCCTCTAGTCATCACATACACATAATCCCCATTTTGTAACCATCCAGGAAAGTGCGAGCGTGCGAACGAAAACAGGTAAGAGAATAAGCATGAGATTGACCGCTAATTAAATAGCAGCAGACGCGAGAAGGGATTGAGGACAGGGTGTCCGAGTGGGGGTCGGGGTACGTACCAACTAGGGTATTGAGAAAATGGGGCCAAGAGGAGAGGGTGTTCAAAGACATGAGTGTTGGCGACGAGAGCCGTACGGAGGCGTGGAAAAGAGGTCAGTGAGTGGCCACTCCTCCAGCCGTTGTTCATGTTCTCTCGCAGTTGGTAGTGATGCTGCCGCTGTTGTCGTAGCGCTTGTTGGCACCGCTGTGTTTAGAGTTTCAACACCACTCCATGGGTGGGAGGGAGGGGGGGGGTTGGTTACATTTTTTAACCTCCCCCCTCTACCTCCTCTCTCTTTGCATCCCGACTCCGTCAGATATGTATGGAGGGAGAGAGAGATAAAGGGAAAGGTCTCTCTGCGAATTTATATGCAAAATAGGAAGGGGATCTCAGAGCTATCCGAAGGCCTCGAACGGCGCCTCCCTTCTTCCCTCTCTTCTGAGCCGCGGGAATAAGGGCGTGGGGTTGGCGTGAGGCTGGGACGCCTCCGAATTAGGAATCTTTCGCTCAGCAATCCCCCAAAGGCGGCTGAAGCACGCGACAGACTCCCCACTCGTTAATTCTGGCGTTGTTCCCCTCTAACCTCCACTTCCCCGTCCATAATTCGATCAGTGCCACAATCTGAGACTAACTTGAGCCATTAGCGGGGGTGTGCCACCGACTGAAAGCATTAATTAACCCCGAGTGCAACTTCCGATGGGGATTTCTTCCTTTTACCCGTGACGCGCCGTTTTTGCCTCACTGTATATCAAGGCTGCGTGTGCGAATTGAAATGGCTCATTGATCTATATCATCACGTGATTCACTATTTTATCTATTTCAATTCAAGAGTTTGTATCGGTCTCGTTAACAAGGAGCCGCTCGCTGGTGTAATCAATGCTGCCAAAGTCGATGCACCTTTCACGTTATCCAAATTTTGGCAACGACCATTTATTTCAAGTAGTTGCGAATAAATGTTACAAATTCTGGATACATCTACATAATACCCTGTAATCCACCGTGGAACTTTGTGGCAGGGGGTGAAAAATCACTAAATATGTACTACTTATGTGAGGTGCAATGGTAGTAATTGCATGTCAATTTTGCATACCAATGGTGCAATTATGGTGATCTTCACCCCTAGCCGCACACCCTCGCAGTGGCTTGCAGGGTATTGCGTAGATGCAGATGTTATTTGTGAAAACGCTGGAGATGTACTAAAGAGAAAGATTAAATAAATTGTTGGTATCTACATAGTGATGCGTCGTTATTGACACAGTAAATTTTCTGTATTAACTATACAACCGAGAATTGGAGGAAGGAGGTGAGAGTCGTTTACAAGTAGTTATCAGTGGAACACTCTGTTATGTAAAAGTTTTAATAATAACTAAAGCCTGTAAATCTAGGGTTCCGAAACTGGGTGCCATAGCGACCAGCAGAGCATTCTCTCTAATTACCTGTTCGAGTGCTTGTGAATGTATTACTGTATTCCTTATTTTTTCATATTACACCCACCTAATCGAAGCGCATTCATAATGAAACGCAAGATACCATGTGTTCTATAGTTGGCGCTACAAAATATCTATGTTCACTTGCGATTAACGTGAACCTAAAATACGCATTACAAATCCATGTCCACTGACAGAATATGGGAATACGTTTGTATATTTGTTGCCAGCTAGACCAACCCAAAGCTTTTCGTTTTCATATTGTCTTTTCGTTCGACGTCAAGAATTTTTCCCCGATCAGCGTTGAGCTTCAGTTCCAAGTTCTGCAAGCGCGTTAAAAATTGTGAGAGCAAAGGTTCAAGAGCAAAGAGAGAAAAAGGTTTTCTGGATCGGGGAGACTCGAGTCACGGACCTTTGGCTTACCGGGACAATGGTGTTCCTCTGGCAATCCCTACATGATCGCTTGACTTTATTTACCCTTCCAAGCCTTTCCACAAACCCTTCGACCTACCACTACAACACGCTCTTGCTGCGGTTCGCAGGGTAGGGCTTAGATGTAAATCCTTGGCTTAAGTGGCTTAATGGACACAGTTATCTACTGGGTAGAGCTTTGGGTTCAATTGACTGTAGGGTTCCAGGTTTAAGACAGGAATATATTCAAGTGTTCTCAAAGATAAACCACCCTGTATTATTTTCTGATAACCAAAAGTTTTCGATGCACCGTAGGTCGCACGGAACAAATGAAATTTTCCCATTGTTCAACTTTCAAAACCCTCAGGGTTTGCGAGGTGTGTCTGCTTCCACGGTCAAGCAAAATTTTGATTTAATTGCTGAAGAGATGAAGGATGTATTTTTATCTCCCTTTGAACGGACGAAATCGATAATTCAGGAGGTTGTACTAGGGGCACAATGCAGCGGAGAAATCGAAAAACTGCTGAGCAACAATCGAAGAAGTGAGCAATCGGTTGATGATATTCGAGTTTGTATCTGAGCATCTCACCACAAAACGTCAATTATAAAAATTCTGGGTAGAAGCAAATAGATTGTCAAATTTAATCAGGAGGCACTGGCCTTACACCAAGGAATAGACACGGTAGCTATGCGTAAGTGAAGGCAGTTCGGGTGCTCCACCGGGTCAAATCCTCCATCGCTGCCGACGTTTCAAGGAACGAGTCGTTCCCCATCCTCAGGGCTGAATGCTGAATCATTCAGCCCTGAGGATGGGGAACGACTCGTTCCTTGAAACGTCGGCAGCGATGGAGGATTTGACCCGGTGGAGCACCCGAACAGCCTTCACTTGCAGCGTACGCCGAGAAAGCCTGCGATCTTTTTTCACGGTAGCTATGCGTTTTGTGCTGTTGAGGGTATAATCAACGACGAAGCAATTCCTCCCTGAACTTGTATTTGGTCCTTTATATTCTCCTACTTTCGCGTAACAATATACGCCCACTATTTTCCATTTTATTTTCTCGCACCAAAATATAGTCTTCACACTGAAATATATCATCTGCATCCACTGGATACACAAAAGAGTACTTACAAACCGATGATTTAACCGATTTTATTCTCGAATTTCAACTCAAACACCATGCTTCTACCAGATAGATACATGCTGCTACTACAACTCAATCCTGACTCGCAATTAATGCGGTCAACAACTTACGACCGATAATATTTTTGAAAAAATTTCATTAGACCATTTGTATTAACATGCAATACTTTTAGTGTTTTCACCACTACTATGCAAACGTATGCATTACTTCTAAAGTATATCTTTGCACTTTGGAGGAAAAGTATAATGTCTAGAGTGTGCCCCGCATAACATTCGTAGAAATCTTTCTTTAGTTAGGTAGTATAAATAAACTCTAGTTAATTAACACGCGTAGATCATATATTGTGATAACTCAACCTCTTCCACACACCCTCGATGTGTCTTGCAGGGTAGACATATTTCATGTCTATTTTTCTTACCAATGGAGGCTAACTATAAACTCATCATCTTCATTTGATAGCGAGTGTACCTATAGGAGTGAAGAAAACGATTCGTAGGCATAAAAGACCCTCCACGTTAATTTACTGGCACTTGAAGAAGAGAGATTGCTTGTTTTCGATCGAGGGAAGTAGTAGAGCTTCGATCTCTCCCCCTCTCAACTCCACCCTGATTCGTCGCTGGAAAATGCGAGAAGCCTTTCGCTGAACGTCGCCACGAGTTTGAGATTCCACGTCAACCAGGTGTGACCAAGTCGTGGGGAAGAGAATCCAACGCGCGGATGAGAAAATACGAACCGGGATACAGACGACGCTTAAAGAGATATATTTCGGTATTTGCCACCTGGATTGGAACGACTCCAAGAGAAACTGTGCTCTCAGCGGAGAGTACTAACAAGTGACGCCTGACTTGAATGGCAAACACGGCGACTATCTTCGTGTGCAAGATTTTGAACCTCTAGAGAAAGACTCACAAATAAAGAAATTCAGGCAAATACAGTTGTTTTGCAGAAGTTGTCAAATATGTTTGGGATCAAACCGGCATGTGCGACCAATTTTCACATAGAGGGCGTATTTGGAAAGTCGATATTTTTCAGCGGTATTGAAATTATTCCTTCGGGGTCTCGCGGAGATCAATTCAAGGTCATTATTCCTAATGTCAGTTAGGACATAAGTAAATAAACCCCAGAACCCTTTAACAAGGTAATGCCCTACTCTCCCTTGATCTCCTCTTGACTTCCGCGATAAGTCGTATCTCAATAAAATCATCTTTCACACCACGCCCCATTCATCAAAGCTTTTAATCAACTTTCCTCGAAGAAAACTAGTGACTAACATTAGCGTATTTTCATTCATTTGCTCGTAAATTTGACTGAGAATGCACTATTTGAGATGATTGGAAAGGGGAGACAATTTGTTATTGAACGGTGAATCATGAAGATGTAATTAAAAAGGAATAGTGAGCATCCCAAATAGTATTCCTTGCTCGTCAAGCGATGAGAATTGCGAGATAAATATTTAGCCAGTCCAAAATGCTGATCGATCGATCGATCATCATGAATCATTCATGAATGTACCAAGGGTATTTATTAAATCTGCCTTTCGTGCGTCTTAGTAATACTAATGAAATAACTAGGTATGGCAATTGAACTAGGAAGTGTTCAGCGAGGATCAGTTGGCTTTGTTGAAAGGCGTTAATTCAACCAGAGTACCGAACTTGTTACAAGAAGAATTAGTCAGAAATCACAGTGCGATAGTAGGTTATGATACAGATTAAATTTCCGACAGATATTCCTAAAATAATCTATTAAAAATACCACAGAACTATGGCAGTGTAGATAATGAAGACAAAATTAGAGAGATAGATAGTTTGGCAGAGAAGTTCGAAAATTCATTATTTTCCCGCACCTTTAGGGATACTAATAGATTGCAGCGAAAATACACAGGGAAATTGGAATATACATTGCAGTTTTGATATAGATAGTTGCCTATAGTGGTTACATACTCATGTTTTAACATGTCTCACTAATGAATGCTTTGGGAATCATCAATTGTTGAAGCCATAGAAATTCCTGGCTAAAATAACTGTCATGTTACTTTATATACACCGTCAGTTTAATTACACGTGTCTCGTGACTGTATATCTAACATTTTCTAAAACGTACATTATATGTCTCAGTTGCATGCACTTATGTAGTCATAAACGGGCTAGTTTTTGTTTTCGTGTCTGTATGACAGTAAGTGTAGATCAAATCCTCTCTGATTTGGAACGCATGCCTGATGATGCTTCTCCCCCTGCCACACACCCTTGGGGTGCTTGTAGGATATTATGCAATATGGATATTATATATACGTTATTGTTGCCTGAGCCAGCATAATAATTTGGGATCTATTGTCATGTTACCCTTATTGCCCGATAATTTCGGTTTATTCCCGCTAAATCCATCCTTGCCCAGCTGCTCGGCCCATCAGTTGCGCTAACGAGAAATTGATAAACACAACAAATCCGTAATGACCATCAAGGCCTTGCAGGCAGATGGGGCCGTATGATGCCTTGTTGGAGTCCTGTTCCTTTGAGCACATGCTTTTCTCGAACCAGATGCAACATGTGCTATTCAATCACATATTAACACCCATTCCCACGCATCGAGGACAACGGCAGCCACTGGCGCCTAACAGTGGGTTATTAAACTATAATAAGAATGGAGAAAAAGATATGGCAAGAAAATAATGATGTCGAATGATGCGAGAAAGAGTGTTTTTACTAAACCCTTTGTGGATTGGGGCCTTAAAAACAGATTATTCACATCCTTGAGAACTTGAATTTTGCATAATTGGCTATTATCATGCCGATGAAGCGTATTTTCAAAGCTTAAGTGTATGAGTTAATTACCTAATATATTTGTGATTTTCATATAAGCTTGAAGAAAGCGTATGATTAGAGAAATCCTAATGGCAAACAAAGGATATGGTTCTGGTAGTAAACGAAAAATTAAACGCATCAAACCCCTTTTATTCTCACATTTGAAGCACATTGCAAAAGATTCTTAGATAAAGAAAGTCTACTGAAAAAGATTAAGAAGACAGGCTTGTCGGGCTCAGGCTCTGCCGCAAGGAACTCGAATTTTCTGAAAACTTTACAACCGGACTGTTTTGCGCTCTCATTCCTCCAAAGGCGAAACTTTTCAATGACCGTGACTTCTTTGCGATCATTCGGACATATTTTTCAGAATTTCTCGTGCGGTGGATTGCCATGTGACAAAATGGAAGGGGGCAGTACAGTGTTTGCAGTGTGTGCGGAAGTTTCTCGAAGGAATTTATACCGAGTCATTCCACCCCGTGACCTAATTCCCGGAGGAAGGACGCCCCGGCAATTGTTACGAGAGGAGCAGAAATCTTTCCTCAGGCCGTCATCCAGAAAAAAATTGATTCCAGGAATTCGGAAAAGAATTTTTTTCAGGAATGTGAGGCATTACAAAAGCTGCAAGGGAAATACATGAGGGGCGTGCTGGATTGCGTTCATTTTTCACACAACTTGCCGATAAAATTCATGTGGATAGTTCATTTCTTTGGCGAGTCAAATTATTGAGTGGCACCACCTTGAAATTACTTTACTAGCAAATGACTTCAATCCTAAGAGAAATAAAAATTTTGGAAACCTTCTACTCAGCCTAAATGTGAGTGTTTATTAAAAAGAGAGACAAAACCTCTAAGGGTTTAATTTTTGGTTGAATTACGCCAATTCCAATAAAGAAAATTGTGGCATTAAATTCTATTTCTTTGAGATCACATATATGAGCTATTGCTTCCGCCATACGGTACCTAATAAAAATATGCATGCACTTCAATTTTCTATCTCCCTAAAAGGTAATTTATTGAGACATAAAATGTGACAATAGTTTAATCACTGCGCTGACTATTACACCTAAAACAAACGAGTCAGCAACGTAATGTATGGCACCTATTTTAAAGGTGATGTGTATTCTTAGAAAAGTTTTGGACTGTCTTTAGTAATTTTCAACGCAAGATACGGTCACTTGAGCACATCCGTGAGTTTTAGGAACGCACTTCACACTGCTAAGACTCAGTGTTTAACCTTTACGTGTGCTGCAATTATTCTCAATTCTCGTTAAGCGCAGGACCCAAGAAAAAATTCGGACAATCGAGAGTCTGGCAATCCTCACCACGGTCCGGAAATCTAACACGTTCAAACGTTTACCCTCATTCTTCCAGGAAGATCTTTCAAGGGACTCGCGTCAGTTCACTCAGGTAGACCCTCTCCGGGGAATCCCATTGGTAGTTCAGCGTGCGTCCCGAAGGACGCCTTCCCTGTGTCGCACCCCACTCCTCCCGACCTCATCTCTCCTCCCCCTTCCCGACCTCTCCTGCCCTTATTTCGCCCTCGCCATCCAAAGTCTCATCGTCGTTCCCCCATTCCCTCTGGAGGTCAGGGGTGGTCGGTTGGTGCAGGAGAGGTAGGTGCGTCCCCCCTGGTCACACACTCCTCGTCCATGCCCTTCCCCTACCTACTGCATCAACCCCGATCCCGGCCTTCCCATATCATGACACTGTTTCGTTCGGGGAGTCGCGGGGGTGTACAACCCCCCCCCCCCCTTCCCTACAGACTCCCATCATGCCCCAAACTCGCTCACTAACGCAATTCCCTCCCCCTGGAGCTCCTCAGATTACAAATATCCGGCTAATCCGGCTGTCACGTGCGTTAAACCCGATTACCATGGCCGCTTTATTCGCATCCAACCCCTTTAACGGGAGACGGGGCGAGAGGGATGGAGGGTGGTTCTGGGGTAAAAGGTATGGGTGGTGGGGGAGGTGTGGGTGGTTTCGTCGGCGAGCGTGGGACGATGACTGAGACAAGAAAGCAACCAACATACTCACACACGCTCTCGCGTACAAAAAGCCCAAGGGAAGGTTTGACCGGTCACAGCAGCCGATGGAATGAAAACCATTTTCCTCCCTTGGGTGCGAAAGGAAGTGTAAATTATATCACCCCGGAATTACCAATTAAAGAGCAAATAAAATGGCAGGAAAAGACCGGCTATCGTTAGAATTTACCGTATTTTTAAATCACGTTTTTAAGGCTAAAGATTACTATTCAATCACACTTATTTCTGGGGAAGTCAATGCCTAAAAGTTCCAATATTATATTCCAGATTAGACTCCAGATTTAGAAAACGCTTCCTTTATAACATCATGTAAAAAATGCTTAAGCATCTGAAACTGTGGCCACTAGTGACGCATGAAGTTTTTCGGGTGAGGGTGATATATTGATTTTCCGTTCACGATGATCATCTCGTGTTATCTCTTCACGCCACCCTCTTCGCCTCATGCCCTCATCATTCATCCGCTTTTTTTTCTCCGGCCCTGATGATGTTGTCTATCACCTCACATCTCTCGAGTTCTCTCTTTTTTATTCTCATCCCACACCATCCAAAAAAAATCCGACCAAGAATTTTCGTTGAACCCAGTACCTTACTTACTTCATTCATATTTCTGACACAAAGTGTGTTTCTTTATTTTCAAGTCCTCTCCAGCAGCCTCTCTCACGAATAAATCATTCTAACAAGTATTTGCTTCATTTTATTCCTTCTAGAAAGTTTTAACGTCTTTCATTTAACTTCGCATTTCTCTCATTTGATACCAACGCTCATGAATGATAGTTTACTTTATACTGCTATATGTTTTTAAGGCGACCAGAATTAAATTTTTTTTTCTCATTAAAGGCTAAAAGTAAAACTTTACCCTCTAAATCATATTATATATAGTATTATACTCATCATTTTCTAATTGGCTTCCTAAAAACGTGAAAGTTGTTACTTATTTTCCAGACCCTAACTTTCTTCCCAAATTCAAATGTTTCACTGTTTATCTTCTTAAGTGCTCGCAATAAATGGAACCCTTGTACTCCTCAGCCAACCTCACTTCCATAAATATTCTCATTCATTTCTCAACCCCTTCATTTTCATTCTTATCTTAATACAATCTCCATATCAGTCTCTCTCTTTCTTAAAACCCACCCCTTTTGACGAGATGCCAAGCAAGCTGTCCTATTTCTTTGCACTACATGTGAATTTTACAAGTCAATGAACAGAACTAGTTCAACCTCCATCATATTTTCTCTAGCGCAATTAAGTACATTATTTTGCATGCTAAAATGTTTTTTTCCAGAGTTCCTTCCATTCATGATAGTTTGGGATGGCAGTGCTATATTTACTCCGTTTTTCTTACTATTCACCCCGGGAAACGACATAATTCCCATTTGTGTTAAGAGTGCATTTCATTCATTGAAAAAATGTTCAGAGGGATTGGATTGGCGAGGCAATAATAAAATCTGAAAGCATGCATGTTTCACCCGATTTAAGTTTCAGTTGTCCCTTTAAACGATCAATACGTTTATTTTGATGTCTATAAAATTTTATAAATCGCTTATTTTAGTTAAACTGGATAACTTGTCGATAATACTCATATGTTAGATTGCTTCCAGCTCGTTTTAAAGGTGTGGAGAACAACATATTGTAATAGCAAAAAAATACATAGTACGTAGAAATTTACGGAAACATAGAGGATAAAATTCGTTTTTCCCACTCTCCACGGCACAACGTGTATAGAAGTCCTTTTTAATGGCTATGGTCAATGTCCCCCCCAAGCTTCAACCATCTGCTTTTAACCGAAAATACTCAAACTGTTCATCATTTTCAAGCTTTCACGTAGTGATTTGTATGGTAAAAAATGGATGATTTTAGGATAGAAAGTATTTTATGCTAGCAGCCCCAATTTATTTCGTTTAATCCTCATTTCCACCCCTTCTTGGTCCCACTCTAAGTGTGCCAGTAATTAAAAGCAGGCTTAGTTTTGTCAATAAAGAGTAGTCCGATGAATTTCAGAGAGACCACTACTAAGTAATCACTTCAATCTATACAAAGAGGTTAACGTGAATGTTTAATTCTTCTACATGTATTTGATATTTATGACCCCAGCTAAGTTTATTAAAGTAAGTCCAATGAATATGAATTACCAAAAACTTATTTTGACGAGCGTCATGTCTCGAGTCAACTTTTTCTACCCTAAAGAATAAAAAAAATTGTTTCAAAGTAGCCATATTAATAAACTATAAACTAATAATTACTACCCAAATTAAGTATGGATCTAGCCATTTTCGTGAGGGATATTTAATATTTCAGAGGGGCTTTTCAATTAACGTACGAACTCTGTAAATAAGCTGAGCACTAAATAGAACATTATCCTATGAATAAATGATAATGCCAACCCAAATCCTCCAAAACCGGCTCCCTACCCAAGCCTAGCAGTTAATCTCTTAATTCGCACTTCAAAGGTATGGCCAAGAAAAAGTATTTCGTATACAGGCATACTGTTTACAGGATATAGGTCTAGTGTAGTCTAGGTTTATAGTCTAAAGGTTATACAGGAAGTATTTCTCTCCTTCTCCGTGGGGCATGAGATCGGGAAGTCTGTCTCTTATAAAACTAATTAAAGTAATGCCGATGAAACCGGCTTTATCATCAGACGTTTGCAGTCAAACCAGTGTCACAAAGAACATATTACAATTTCTAATAGGATTTCGTGGTTAAAATGCTATTTTCACATTATCCAGGGAAAAGATCAGGGATATCATTTTACGACATTATTCACATAAACAGCAATCGGAATGAACACGAGGTATAAAAGCATGACAGGTATTCAACTTCAGGTTAATTCAAGCTCGAATTACCATGTTAAATCTGTGTACTTACTACATAACTTAGAAAGCGTCGACGCCAAAAGGAAATGGTGTGGTCACGATAGCGTTCTCCCCGCACACGATCAACCGATAGCTTCCTCTTTAAATTACGCCTGAGGTTACAGCACGAGAGTGTCAACCTTTTATTAATTGCGGTCACAAATTTATGGGTGAAATTAAAATTAACGGTGGGCCAGAAAATGCCTTCCGTGTTAAATTAACCACTTACATCTCCCATATATTTTTTTACATTTTCCTCGATCCTCAAGCACCACTTTGTGGTTGTAAGAAGCGTGAGGCAAAGGAAAGTCGACTCAAATTCAGGCATCCATTCTTCCATATTTTCCCAACTCCACAGCGTTGGTCCTGGCGAGAGTTGGAAAGATCGCAAAAATCTCGGGTTAAGTCAGTATAGTGAGAGGACTCTTTGTTTACAGGCGTAACCTTTCGGTTAGAACGGCAAGCGAAGGGTAGCGAGATGAAGGGAGAGGGTATGGTGGTACGAAAAATTAAAAGACAGTGTCGCGGCAAGGGAAGTCGAAAGAAAAAGGAATGAAAGTGGAAAATAACAGATGACATGAAAAAATATTCATAATCAAAGGAGAAATTGGAATGAAATAGGGACGAAGAGGAAGAAAGGAGATGTAATAAGGGAGGATGTTGGGAAAGGCACGTTTAGGAGATTAAACTGAGAACGGTGTAGAATCTTTGCAAGGGAAAGAAATAAGGATCTAGTGAGGACGAAGATATGTTGTGCGACGAAGGATACGAAAAAAAGACGATTGGTAATATAGAACGGTTTGTGGGAAAAATATACAGCTGAATGGGAAAGTAAAAGGAAACTCGGAGCAAGAGGAGAAATGTTTGAGGAGAGGAAATTGAATAATAAAAGGAGATACATTACGTCTGCTGAACCAAGAAGAGAACACAATGCAATTAACATTAAAAATCTTCGAATTTAAACCAGCCCTAACCTCCTGTAAGACTGATATCATAAAGGCCGCAATACATGGAAGTTATGGAATCTCGAGTTTATTTTCATTATTGGCTTTTTCGACGGTGTAAAATTCATGATTGACTCACCATGATTTATTCACGAACTCCGTGTTCTTCCGCAGTCCTCATTTCCTTACTATCCTTTGCCCGTATTTTGAAATGGCAAATGATTCGACTGTTATAACATGATCGTCAACTTCAAGCAAGCACAGAGGGTGCGCAATGAAGCTATCTTCTGCATCCATGCTGTCTGTCACGTGCTCTTAAATGAGAGAGTCAGCAGAGGGATTAAATTTACAGATATACTATGACGCGGAAGTAGCCTAAAGTTAGTCCAAAGTTAAATGTAACACCCAGGCCCAATGTTCGAGTCTCCAATGAGAGACTCAAGCTGTGACCTTTAGGTTACCAAGCCGACGAGTTGCCCACCTGGCTACCTCTACTCTGGCACGCCTCGATTAACACCACCGCAGAGCGCAATGTGCTATAGCGAGGTCATTTGGATGCGTCGAATAATCAAGGGGAGAACGGGATGCTCACCCATGGACCCAGGTCACCTCGCTCCGCATTCATGCTCCCTTCTAACGTACATCAAACATTATCCTCACACTACAGTCAGCTAGATTACATACCTCATCACTTACGGTCACTAATATTGTATAGAACTGTCTAAATTCGGCCTACACCGCTAAGGATAGAGAATAATGAAGTAAATTGAATAATTTTGAAAATATTGTCGCACGTATAAGCTTCACGGATCACTTAGCCCCAGAGAAGTTATCATTAACCTGCGTTTTATAACCTCACATTTTCAAGCTTCAACTTCAACGATAACTAAGGCTTTCTCCTAAAGTTACAGCCCTGACGCACTTCAGCACTTTGAATTATATTTTCCAGCCCAATATGTCGAAAGATTGCCATGAATTAAGCAGGAAAGTTGTCAGTATTGTACATTTATCGTGAGACACACTTACCCTCGCAAAAATATGAGCATCCTTATGGAAACTCAGTGGAAAACATGGGACAAAATTGAGAATTGTGGGTGCTATCTTCAAATATTTATTATTACATGTTTAATGATAAGATTCGACGATCATTACGAAAGAGTCAATTATTTTACAAACTATGGCAGCATCGTATTATGAGATGGTTTTATCGTGTTTTAATGTCAATAGGGTATATATGGCAAATCAAATTTAATACACGAGCATATCAGTGTTAAGTTTCATTGTATACCTAGATATTTATAGAATAAAAATTACAGTATAAAATAAAGGCTTTGATTTAAGATGTAGGGGAGACTGAAGACTATGTTCAAATTACTCGCAGGACTCTGAAAACCAAATCGTACAATTGAGCCAAACAAGTCATTTCACTTATGCAGAGAAAGCATTTCGAAGCGGACAGTATTCCTGCAGCTACCGTTTGTGCTATGCACCCTCACGAAGTGGATAGTCCTTCATGAACTCCTTAGGAGAGAAGGTGAAGGAGAGAGAGAAGACTTGTGAGGAGACGGGCAGTATGCAAGTCCACCCATAAACATCAGCTAGGCGTCATATCTCTCCACATCTCTCGCAAAGGACGCCATAGCACATTCCCATGTCTGGGACGCCTCCCGTTGCAGCCTTACGTATGTGCATGCATAAATAATTTCCCTCGATTTCGTCGACGTTTCGCAGCCCTCCCACCCCGAGGAGGAGACAAACTGCGCGACAGGGGAACCTCTCGTCCTCAGCCCCAGGGAACATCCCACTCGAGCCGACGGTTCCATTTCTCCCGGGCGTTGATTGGATTCCCCGTGTGCTTTCCGAATCGGAAGATAGTGGGAAGGGATCCGGTATAGAATTCTGGGGGCGAGTGTATCCAAAGCGAGAATGTAAAATATAATATGTTAAATCAAATAAATGTCCTACACTGTCAAATGGAATAACTCTTCATTCCTCATTATTGAACATCTATTTACACTCGGTCTTTTCATGATACTTGTTGTGAGATATGGAATCATATGCCACAGTATATTAGGAAATATAAAAATGCAAAGATATTTAATAGTAAATACCATAAAATTCTGTTTCGATTTAATTGAATATTGTGTTGTTTTCTGCAAAGCCTACGAGGAGTATTTTCATTGCTTTTTTATGTTATTGATTTTGCTTTTCTATGGAAACTATGCGAAAAATGTATTATTTTTTTTGTATCACCTCTGTACTAATTGATATGATATATTCCTTGTGATAGAAGATCAGAATCTAAATTATGTGCAGCATTGTGTTCCTAGGGGACACTTGGTCTCGGAATAACAAATGTCATTTCATTTCTCATTTTCATTTAATTTCAATTTGTCAAAATTACTTCAATAATGGGGATTTCCGAGCGTCGAGGACAATTGCGCCATTAAGATATAGTCGAAAGTTTGGTAAAGGTGGGATTTATTTTGGGAAATAAGAGAGCGGTGGAGTACTATTGGCAAACTAGATGGACTACAATCTAAATCTATGCAATACCCTACATGCCACAGCAAGGGTATGTGACGGGTGAACCATCACCAGTGATAAATTATCAATCAGAGAGAGCACTTACTGCCATGCAGGAATGCAAAAAATACCTCCTCATTTATATACTAGTAACATGAAACCAAAAGTCACAGCATTACCACCCCGAGAAAATTATTACGTATGCTCTTACGAGGCACGTGCAATTTCAGCTGGAAATGAAACTAATTTGTTAGTTAACTCAAAGTAGCACGATAGTTTTTGATTTGTTAGTCATTTTTAAATATAAATTAAATAATGAACTTATATACTTCAAGTTCTATTCCAAAGGTGGCAACACTTGGAGAGTTGGAGAAAGGAGAAAACGGAAGCAACGATAGTGACATAAATGAAAGAGGGAGATGAGGGGAAGTCTGTTTAAAAGTATCGGAGGCTTGATATGGAGAAAAATTAGGCTTGGAGGACCAAAGGTGTAATCTTTAGAACTTATTCTGTCCCTATCCTGACATGTCTGCGAAGCATGGACGATGAAGAGAAGAAATGCCAACCAGGTACAGGCATGTGGGATGAAAGTTCTCAGATGCAGAATTGAGGAAACTATAAGTGATACTATAAAAATGAAAATATTTGAGATATCATGCAGGAAAACCCATCGAAGAGAGATTTGATTTTCTTTCTGTCTCTATGACAGCAATAAACTCAAATGGATCGGAAATTTTAAAATAATGGAAAAGGATGAGATATCACGAATAGAGCATGAAATGGAGATTCAGGGCCAAAGACCGGGAAGAAGGCCATGGGATAGATGCCTGAAAGGAGGGCATGAGCGCATTCAGGAATGAGATGAGGATTAGACCACTAACTATGGAGAGATGGTCGAAGAAGAGAAAATTGAGGTTCTTGTGAGTGAAGTAAACCCGACCAACGGCTGAGAACTGTATTGGATGATGATTATGAAACGAAAGGTTGCAAGGAGTTTACGGTTTAACTTCTGATTCGGCTTGCGGAGTGTTGAACGCAACAAAGTGCTAGTGTAGGGACTGGCATGCAAAGAAAAATCTCTAATATTTATCGGATTCGAACCTAGGAGCCCAAAATAGTGAACATTGCCCAAACCAGCCAGATTTCCTTAGGATCATGCCGCCCTATAACCCAATCGAGGAAACCAACCGTGGCGCATATGCAAGAGAGCTTCTAAGAGATCTTACTCGTGTTTATAATTACAGAAAAACTATTTAAAAGAATCAGAATTCGGCATCAAATGGTGGAGCATCATTGTGATAAAATTGATAATCAGTAATTCCCACTGGTTTATTGTAATAACCTGACAACTACCCGCGTTTCAAAACCATATGGTGGTACATATCTGATGATTACATCATAGTGTGTTGAAACGCGTTTAGTTCTTAAGTTATTACAATCAACCAGTGATAATGACTAATTCTCTATTTTATCACACACAGTACGCGATTTGAGCTTAGTTTAATCGACATTGATATTGAAATTTCGCTTCATGCCTAAATTGATTTTTGTAAACCAGGCAACTTTTTTCATTTCCAATAAAATGGTGTAATATTTTTTCAAGGTGCATAATCATAACGAGCTCATATAGAATATTATGTAGTAGCCCCAATGGTTTTCACCCAGGCAGTGAATTCTCAAGGTTAACTATTAAATAGGGTTTAACTATATCGAAGGGTTTTGCATTTCGCACCAGCTGGGTGAGAAATGTCTGGGGCGTCTGGGGACTTCCAATCTGCACCCAAATACACTTTCCTCCCTGTATGTGCTCATATTTATTGTGTAGCTTATACTTTTGATGAATACTATCGTCGAAGGACAAGTCAGCGGGACTAATGGTATAGGTAGGCCTCGAGAAATAGGTACTTAATAAAGAATAAAGAGAAGAAATACGTAAATATGAAGAGTTTACGTGATGGGAGAATTGAGTGGACAGCTTCGCCAAACCAATCTCAGGGTTGTTGACTGATGATGATGATTATAGTTCTGCAGTAAAACTACATTAAAATCAGTAATTAAGGGCCATTTATCGAAAATATAATCATATTTTGAGGTGCAATCTTAAGCGTCCCATATTTCCTCAAAATCCCTGAGTAGGTATTATTAAAATGGTAATGGTGATGCTAACTACTTCATTGTCTCCCAAGTTTTCAAACTTGCCCTATCTCCTAAGAATTTTACCCTGAGGAGAATTCATTGAATAATATACAAATGATAGCACTTCGAAATGCATAAATTATATATTTGAGCATCCGTGTAAAGGCAGCTTTGGAATCCTGAAATTCATGAAAAATATGAAAAACGTCAAACCATTACAAGATATTTAACGGCATTCTATTTCAACAAATTAGCATGCCGGAAATATTATTCCAAAACATTGTTGGTCTTATTTGCTTGGCTGACATAATTCGTCGCTTTTCACTGAATAAATGTACGTCACATGCTTGAACAAGACTAATTCTCTCGAGTAGGCACTTACCACTACCCTGATTCTGAATCACTGAAAGAAAAACTCCTGCAAATCCCCTTTCAGGTCTTTGCAATCTCCAACAAAACGACTCAGCTCATTATCTGCAACAACAGGTTGACATTTCTTTCACGGCTAAGAATACATGTATCACAAAAGTGCTTCTTAAAAGTCAGCGTGCTAAGCAATACAATGGCAGTATGCCGCAAGAGGGAATGAAATTTGTCGCCGGAGAAGAGCTGAAAATCAAAACGGTGCGGTGACACAGGAGGGGGGGGGGCAGAGAGAGATAGCGAGTTAGAGAGAGGAAAGAGGTCTCTAGGGCTTCCCTACCTGTTTACCTGAATGTAAAAGAGGGAGTTGAAGGAGAAGTGTGAGACTGGAGGGAGAAAGCGGGGCGGAGCAAGAGGAAAAGTACGAAGGAAAGAGGAATAGAGAGGAAGAAGATTAAGGAAGAGATATGTGTGGCGGGAGGGGATGAAGCGTGGTTGGCGAGGATTTCGAGGAGAGTTGATAAGAGGCAAGGAACAAGACAACCAGTACCTTAAGCGGCTTTTGACAAACAGGATCACTGCGGTAATAGCGAGCTGCTGCGAGCAGCGTGGGGTGGGGGGAGTCAGGAATAGAGGGAGAGTGAGTTGGAGGGCCAAGGGAGTAATGGGATAAGTTGTTTTTTAGGGAAAGGAGAAAGGCCGAGTGCTTTTGTTCTCTAGGACCCTGGAACACTCTCCCAAACCCCCTTTCCCCTCGTGAGGTCTTCTGTGGAGAAAGTGTGGTGTACAGACGAATCCGGGAATCATCGAAGGAGGAGGCCTGTGCAGGAATATTTCTGCATATTCTAACGGTTTAAACATTTAATGTAACGTTATTTTATGCATTGAAACATTGGTGAAATGTAATATAATCAGCTAATTATCGTTGTAGGTCGTAAATATGTGATAATTAACTTCTCTCACTTCGGGTATACGGTAATAGCCTGTTCAGTCCACTTTTTCACCTGCAAAGGTCTTATCGTTGAGTAGTAATTTTTTCTTCACACTTAGCTCAGTACTCATCCAACATTCATATAACTCATACAGAAGACCTATCTTTTCCTCCATCTTACCTTGCATTCTTTCTGCTATAAAAGGTTTAGCATCCCATCACCTTCATCCACTCCAATCGCTAACTCAGCCCTCACCTGATTTCTTCCATAAGCATTCTTTTCTCCTCAAAGCATGCTAAGCTGGCTGGAACTAGATCAATCACGTCGCCCTGACGATGTGACGGTCGCGGGTTCATGCCAAAACTCGGGGGCGGAATGGTGTTTTTCTTTGGTATTGTGATAACGTTGATGCGATAATTTTAGCTTTTGGTTCAACTTAAAACATAATTCTACCATTTCGGGTTCATGTTCAAATCCTAGTATATTGGCTTCACTCATCATTCATTGCTATACTGGTCCTTACGTGAGCGTTACGTAGTGATAGAGTCACTTCAAGTACAGTATTCAGTCCGTTATATTAGATGTTATTACCGTGGACCCCGTGAAGCCTTTCATTAAGGGGAGGGTAATATTAATGCCGGGTTTCTTACCATAATTCCTGTGATACCTTGCAATTTCCTACCTTCATCCAATCACTTCCCTATCCCAATTGGTCTTTGGTTATTAAATTCCTCCTTCTACCCAATAGCACACCATATTTATGTGCCAAAAATGACCTAGGCTACCAGACAGCTCCCCCGAATAACTGGTGTTACTATGAAAAGGTATTCTATTCTACTCAATAATATTCATTGACCCCGGCCCATGGTTTCTGAGCCATATTACGTCATACAGCAAAACAAGATCTTTACTAACTTTTCTTAACATTTTTACTCGAGCATAGAGCGGAGGCATTCTAGAGAGAGGGGATGATTGCTCCTTGAACCATCCATTGAATTCATTCATCGTGGGGAGGGTTGTTTACGGCAGGGTCTGTGGAGAAATGAGCAGTACCCTTGGGGAGAGAAGGGGGAATAGGAAGACTCGCATTCCCATTCCACCTCACCTACACACCCTCAATGGGATGAGCAAGGAAAACGATGAGAGGGGTTTCCCGGATGAAAAGGAGGAGAAATGGGTAGGTAGAACTTGGAGATGAGATAGGATGGGACCTTGGGAGAGGGATCGCGACCCTCTGGGGAACCCGTGCAGCGGTGAATAACGATGTATCCCACGAAAAGGTACACAACCTCTCGAAAAATGATGACGACGTACATTCCCGGAGACTACGGGGGTGGTTTATGCGCTTAGAAGTGAGGAAAGGAGAGAGAAAGAGAGCGATTGAGCGGGGAGGTACTTCATGTTGGAGTAGAGAAAAGACTACGATGGTGGAAGATATTGGTGGGAGATGTGAAGAGGGATGGGGGTAGTTTTTTTTCAAGCCATTGACTTGGGAGCGACAGCGAAGCAACGGGCGGGGTAACACGTGGGGGGTTGTCGAGTGGACCGATAAGTCGCTAATGCTCCTCACCCTTCCACCGCCTGGGCATAGTCGTCACCTCCCTCCCAATGGCCCATAACCCTCTCCAATGGAGACCACACGGCACTCCACATAGACTTCCGATGGAGAAAATGGGGGTTGGTGATTTTTTTCGACACACCTGTCGATGCCACTCGAATCACCTGCTGTTGTTTATGAATTCCGCGCTTGACGACGGTGTCAGTCAAGATGATTAATGGAGCCGGTGGTGGTGGAGGATATGGCGATAGGGGGAGGGTGCTTGTGTGCCTGCGAGGAGGGAGAGGAGAAGATGAGGTTGAGCCTAAGTAAATATTTTAATTGAGCGGGGAGTTTACATCGCTTCCCCACCACTCGATTTTCCGACCGGCCTTTCCCCTTCGATACCCTCAAAATTTGAGTCGATCAGCTCTTTGTTCCCATACTCGATAACGGAAGTGGGAGTTAAAAACAGAGTGCTTACTAGCGTTCACTAACAACCTTCAACAAATCCGTGTGCAGCAGTAAGCAGCAACGTGCGCGTTCCGCTGATGTGACTGAAATTGATTCGCAGTTTACGATTGACCCTATGCAAGCGGTGATACCAGTGATAATTTCGCTGCTGCAGTAATATCGAATAGCCTGATGCAAGTCCAGACACTATTTTCTGTTGATATTTCCCATGCCAGAGATTTCCCGTAAAATATAAAGTAGTGAAAGTTCCGATAAAGTAGTGAAAATATTCTTATTATAGAGCATAAAAAGACTTAATTGAAATATTGAACTAATACATGCAATTTATTTTCCAATGCATGTTGTGATCTTCAAGAATGACAAAACCCTAATGCTATGGTATTTAAAAAAATTATAATTATGTCATTCCTATTTCCATCTATTAATTTTCTGAATTTGTGTACATTTTTAATTCATGTATATTTTTAGATTGTCGATTGCTAATTTTAATCTTTATTAATGGTTAATCTTGTTTTGCATTACAAAAAAGCTCAGTTAGAGTGGAGTTCATATTCTGAGGTTAAACTTGTATGGAAAAATTTACAAGCAGTGGTTTTGGCAAAACTGCAATTTTGGAAGAACCCGTAGTACCAGTCACCTACGCAGTTCCTAAGAAAAGTATATTGATGGAATGAAAGTTGTACAATCCATTTCTAACTACATTTTATGAGCACTTTCTATTTAGCATATTAATTCCCTCGGATCGCTTGCTCCCCTAATTTCATTTTTTTTTATTTTTTAAAGTCAAAGTTAAATATAAACCAAGTAGTTAGTTACAAATTCAAGTAGTCTCTCTAGGTAGTTAATATATTGAGGAATTATTTTATCTTAGAAAGCAAATTATACTTGAAATATACCTACGCAATTGTAGAAAATTAAGTCCCAAGAGGATGACATTGTTACTAAACCTAGTTCTTTTTATTAAAACTATAATATTACAGTTTCTGTGTTTCAGCTCTTTTTTAGAAAGGTCGAAACACTCATATCATCATTCGACCACGAATACAAATATGTAGTAGAACTATGTAACATTAGAGAAATTAGAAATATTATAAAGTATATCTATTAATTACCGAGAAAACACTATTATAACGAATGTTAATTCATCTTGAGCAGACTGAGCATTCAAAATATCTCAATATAACAATACTTGGTCTTTTAAAATACTTGATTAATAATATACATGGAGATAACATGCAATAGAACACGAATAAAATATAATATTGTCCCTAATAAAATTGTTCCAACTGTTTTAATCAGGGAGGTTTTCTGTTCATCCTTTGAGGCTAATATAACCAACGAATATTTAAATGAGTTACGACGGAAGCACTTTAAATTACACTCGCAGTGGAAAATATACATTGCGATGAGCTAATGAGATCAAAAATCGATAACGCTCTTATTGAGTCGTGCGTCATATTAATTGCGGATGTAATCATGTTGGCAACTAATTGAGCATGGCAGGAAGGGTGAATTTCAACAATTTATTTCGAAAAAATGTTCATCTCATTATTCGTCACTTTAAAAAAATCCAGCACTCCGGATGCCATGAGGTCTAACCGGCCAATGATGCTCAATTCTCCTCATACTTGCTACTCAATCCGCCCGCGCCAAATCTCCCACGAGAAATTGCACCGGGAGCCCTGCGGTACTGGAACGTGTAATAACCAACGACCGAAGACCAGCAACTACTCCCCTAAGCGCTAAAGAGGATCGGGGAGCGGAAAATCCGCTTTGCGAGACGAAAACCGATCGGTTAAAAATGGATAAAACCATGAAACATCCAAGCAATGAGAGAACGAGAGGCTCAAGAGCGTGACAGAGCTGAGGAAGAAGGTTTTTGTTTTTTTTTTTCAAAAAAGAAAAAAAAATGCGAGGCGAAAATGCAAGGTGGTGGCGAGAGCATCTGCCGCCGCCTCTGCTGCAGCGTTGGGCGATAAGAGTTTGACCGAATTATCGGGTGAATCACGTTAAACGACGCCGCGGCAGAAATAAGGTTGAGAGAGAAGGGGATGAGTTTTGTGTGTGGGGGGGGGGCTGTGGTGAGGGAAAGCATTTAATCTCTTGAAAGCGTAAAAATCAATAGGCCTACTTTAAAAGGACCTTTGGGGTAGGGGTAAGGGTTTGTTGGAAGAGGAAGGAGGCCGTGGGGACCTTTAGGGGGAGGGGGTGAGGGAGTTACACACAGGGAGGGGTTTGCTGGAGAAAGGAGCACCACGCCAGCCAACCAGTCCGGAGGAATGACGTTGAAGGCACGCTGCAACGCCATTGGCCTTCTTTCCAAAATATGGGTGAAGGGGAAGAATCGGGCGGGCCTGAGGAGATGGCAGGAGCGATGGGGGGGTTCCTTCGGAAAGACTCCTCCAGTTCATTCTTCCCTCGCTTGCTCCCCATCTCTAACCATATCCCTCTCCCTCTCTCTGCGCTAACCAGGTTACCCCACATTTTTTGTCCTCTTCCCCCCACCCCCGCGCTACGACGGCGCCATCATATTCATCGCTCTCAGTAACCCTCTTACCCCTCCTCGCCTCTTCATGCGTTTTTCAGGGCCTACTACTTGAGCGGTTGTATTTCGTCTGATGTTTAGGACCGGTTGGGCGTCGTAACGCAACGCAACGCAAAAACGTAGATTTATTGGTCGAGTGAGTTTGAAAAATCCTATAGTAACTACGATAACCTTTTACGTTCAGAGCCACTCTTGTCCGTGTGACAATTTATGAATGTGCTTTCTGAACTTTTTCAGCATATTTACTGCCTGGCAATTTGCGTGGGACTCTGAAGAAATAGATCAACGCCACGCTGTTTCTCGGGTTGGCATGAATAACTCTCCTAAACCAAACATAACCTACATTTACTTGCTATAACAACAGGACATCCTAACTTCACATTCCATCATATGAAAGACATACTCTGTTTTCTCTGAAAAGCACTAAAAAGTGAAAGGTGATCCCTCACATTATACCCAATAGTCCTATTTAAAAAATCCTTGGGTATATCATGATACTAAATGAGTCATGCCAGTCAGAATTATAGTATCTTTCCCCTTTGGCAAAAATGTTGCGCTTCGCAAAATGAAATGAGTATGAATATGAAAGAAGCATACTTGATTTTTAGGAGTTCCCACTACTAAGGTCACAGCGCGCCATCTAACCAAATATCTTAATCCGAAAATGAGCATTATATCCATACTCTGGGGGGTATGTTTGAAAACGTTGGGAATATCTCGAATAGGTAACCAAGGAGTCATGTGGTATAAACACGAATGGTTTTCAAATTTACTGTCTCAATCTCTCGTTACGATATCATTAATTGTTTTCATTTGAGTTTTTCTAATCAGTCTCGAGTATAGAGCCACCAGATGAGATAAAACACAAGTTTAAACAATGAATAAATAAATGAATAAACTGAATTGCAGTCAGCGGTTTTAACAAACCTAATTTGCGAACAATCGTGTTTATACCCGAGTCTCCTTGGTTATCTATTTTACATAATACCGAAAGTTTCGAACACGACCACTCTGGGCGGGATCCAAAACTTCGATCCTTGGGTTGACAAGTTTACAGACTTGGCTACAGCGGTCGGCAGTTTCATGTTGAAAGTTTTAATGATAATTTTAAGGACGGATATTGCACAAGTCTTCGGTACACACATACACTCTTCAAACGCATGGAACATAGCGTAGCACGATTCGGGCTTCAAATTATTCGACTCCGATCAAAATGGCTTCAAAACTGAAAAGTCCGAGCACCTGAGGAAATAAGACCGTTTCGGGAGGATTGGCTATTTAAAATTTAGGTCACCATTACTGTTAGTGTCACGGAAATACTTTGCGCTTTGTATCTGGAATAATAAATGAAGAACATGGCTGGATTTTCAGCGCTGACATTCGGGACCATTCGTGTAGGTACATAAAATGGGAGCTGTGTATTAAGGAAAATGACTAATTACCTGGTTTTTTAATCTCTTAGTTAGGATGTAGGACGTCAGTGATCCAACATACCTAAGTTTATTTTTTCTGAAAAGTTTTGTTTGGGAGAGTGAAAATAACATTCTTTCTCTAAAAGAGGGAGAAAGTCATTGCTGAATTTCAAATTCTGCTATTGGAAAAGGAAAAGTATTCCGGTTACCTTTGGATGATGTGCTTATTCCAGAATTTATACCTATTTTTTTCTATTATTCCAAATTTTAACCGTAAGTAGTCAATTCAACTTCTTTCAAGTCGAGAGTACATAAGTGAATATCAAATTTCTCCCCAAAAGACACCTTAATCCACTGGTGTCCTGGTAAATTGTTTACAATTTAATCATTCTTCACTAAACAAGCTACGACATTAGTCACTACTTTCAAAATACCCAATATATTCAAGTTTGAATGAATCAATCCCTCCATGGCTCCACTTTATAACCATTTTTTCACAGTGTTTCTCGAATAGGTGCTTGCAATTCCTACTTTCTAAAATAAAATAATGCTACCGACAGGTTAACGAGATCCTGAGGCACGATGACCGACTATCTCATCCAGCTATTGTACTTTTACATTAAGTTGACATTTTCATTGACGCATTTTATTATAAAAGTCAAAATACAGTAGCAAGAAGCATTAAATGGAAGTCAAAATATTATGGTAAATATTTTATCGATAAGTTTTAAGTCGTCCATTTAAATTTACTATTGCATCAATTATCAATACGGCTCATTCTTCTGTATAATGAAATGTTGAAAATACATAAATGTGCAGAAATGGGGTTAGTATTCACACTGTTTTTGTTAAAAAAAACAGTTCACTGAAACATGCACATGTAGAGAAGAACGCATAAAATAATGCTACGCATTGATCAGTACACACAGGCACGAATAAGTTTCTTCTTTCCATAAAATCATTGGTTATTGATAAACTATTGAGTCCCTAAAATCGGCTACATAAAACAATGATTTGAGCCATTTTAGCATGCCTAGCATGATTACCTTGCATTCAATATGACGTGATGCCATTCCTCCCGGTAAAATATTCCGGAGGTAAAATAGTCCCCCAATCGGATCTCCGGGTGGGGACTACTGGGAGGGGAACATCAGTCAAGAGAGACAAATGCAGAATTGGGACGTGGAACGTAAGATCACTAGGAGAGTGTGGGAAGTTGGAGAACGTGAAGATGGAGATGGACAGGCTGGGGATAGACATCTTGGGAATGAGCGAAATAACGTGGGCTGGGGCCGACGACCTCTGGAGCGACGATTACAAGGTGATATACTCAGGAGGTGACCAGAAGATAGCGGGAGTGGGACTCATACTCAAGAAATACTGGTCAAGAAGATTGAAGTCCTGCTGGCAATGTAACGAAAGGATTATGATGATCAAGTTAGAAGGAGAACATCGATAGATACATATATATCCCAAGATAAGTATATAGGGCAAATGAAGGAGGTGAAAGAGATAACATACCAGGGCGTGAAGGAATCAACACTGAATAGGGCAGAATGGAGGGCTGCAGTAAACCAATCGTAGGATTAAATTACTGATGATGAGCATGCTTACCAATTTCACAGTACTTCCTCATGATCAGTACACACAATGGAACAACACTTCCGCTTTAAGAAAAAAATCATCATGAAATCATTTCAAATAGTTAAATCCAGGCTAATTGAGTGCCAAGACAGAGCGTAATGAACTATCTCACTTCTGGAACGAAGACATTGATTTGTTCCTTGGCACTGTGGAGTCGAGCGCGACTGAGTTCCTTTACAGATGCGGGGTACTACAATTAAAACTCGCGTCACTATTTCATCCATCCTCAAATTTCGCAGACCATTAGCTCTTTTCTCCCCATTGCCTGAGGTAACTGCTCTTTAACACCCCATATCCTCCACAACGCATCACCTTGATTGTGACAAACGTCACGCGAGAAATGGAGGAGTGGGGAGAAATACTAGTGAAACGGAGAGAGGGAATAAAAACAAGGAAGCCACTCTGAACCATCCGGAAAATTAGTCATTTTTACGGTCGCAGCCGTATGAAGCAGCTCCCACGAAATCGTCAAATTTCATTTCCGAGTGCGTAACCATACCCTGAATATGCATGACTCCTCCTTAGCCTCTTCATCCTACCTTTTATGGCCCCAAGATACTAGTAGCACTCATACCCATCTTTAACCAACCAAATTTGCCGTGAAATTGTGTTTGCGCAGGGTTTATAGCCATTAACCAGGAAAAAAGAGAGAATCAGTAAAAAAATGTAATAGAAATGAGAATGCGTTTTTTGTTATGTTTACAAGTGTTTCTTTCCACCTGAGGTGATCGTAAATAAGAATAAAACACATTCTATTAACTTTTTTGTAGTTTCAAAGCTTATCTCTTCCATTCTATCGCTGCTTCTATACCTAATCACGGTTGTGGAGTAAAATTTTTATCCGTAAAATCGTAGGCCAAAGGCCTCAAACATAATGTCTGTAATACGTTTAGTACAGCAGAAAGCCGTCACGTCAACAGGGATTACTATCCCAATAATCATTGTCATGAGTCAACAATCCTAAGATTTATTTTTGCAGCTCACCAGTCTCTTTTCAACCAGCCTATTCATATCTAGATAATTTCTCTTTTTCACACCCTTCACTGACTGCTCCTTTTATCTTATACTAGGCCTTCCCTTGCATTTTTTCCGTACACTTTTCCTTCCAAGATTGCCTTCATCAGGCTCTCACGTCTCTAGGTACTAATATCATGCACTCCAAAATCAACGATCTTTCAAGTAAGTTTCTCAGGAATCATATGGATTTTCTCTAAAAATTAAATCGTTTCATGACTCTTTTTTTCTCGCTTGTATTTGTTGCATCGCATTCGATTAGCAGTGCCTGGATAATTGGATAAATCAGAACTTGGGTTCGTGTATGAAAGTGAGAAGTAAACAGAATCCCTCGTCATATCTGTTCCTAATACACATATATCTCCCCCGTCCTATTCTCTCACGACACACTACGGAGATAGGATTACATCCCCCACATCGTAGACGAAGTCATGATGAGTCGAATTCAGCTCGGGATTCATTCCGATGGGAATGTGTGGAAGAGAGGTGAACGAGCAAGAACGAAGGGGAGGGATAGAGGGACGAAGTAAAGTGAAGGGGAGAGAGAGGCGGAAAAAATTACGAAAAGAGGAAGTTCGAGTTCCGTGGGGAGGAACCGCGGTCTGAGAAGTGTCCTAAGGTGGAGTTGGGAAGGACCCCATGAAATAAAAAAGCCGCAATTCCACCCCATTATCCCTGACATTACATACTTTTTCTCCCTCTCTCCATATTTTCACTCTCCTTCCACTTCGAGCTCTGGTCTCTCTCTCTTTTTTTTCATTCTCTTGACGAATAACCTCAAGGACCCTTTAGGGAGGAGGTCGCAAGAGCAGAGAGAGAGGGAAGGAAGGGAGAAAGAACAAAGGGTTGAGTCGGTCCCGTGAAGTGGTGGTCGAGGGTGGACACGATGATATGGCGAACGTAGGCGGATAGCGGGGGAGACGCGGAGTGGAGAATTTCGCCAGACGCGGAGGTTCGACCGGCCGATGGAACGGAGAGTAACCAAACACCTCTCCCTGAGACTCCGCTTGCCTTTTAAGGACAAATTGCTAAGGGTGACCTTAATGGGACTTCTTTCTCTTCCGCATATATACCCCATCCCTCCCTCCAAACCCCCTTTCTCCCCAAACCGCTGCCATGTTTTTTTTCTCTCGAGTGGGGTTCTTCTCCTCCTTTAAAGAATCCATAACACTTCAACCGTGGCTTCTTTCTCTCCGAGCCGTGCTACCCTTCCTCTCCCCCCTCCCTTCCTTCCTTGAAGGCTTTAAAACACCGCTCTCCAACTCAAGCCCTTCCGCAAGGTGGCCATATACTCGTGATGGGAAGAAAACTTCATTCGAACTTATGCCGGAAAAAAATATTGGGGTGTAAAGGTTTTTTTTCATCTTACTGTTTTTCGTTTACAATTGCATACGTGATGTGCGAGAAAAGGTCAGAGTTTTAGCCCAAACCCCCTTATGGTGCGAGAATATCTTTGATGTCCACTAAAACACGTTATTTCATTCTAAATATAATTTCTTGGGTGAAAGCCTCCAGCCGTTGGAGCCACTCTTCAAATAGCCAGCGCCGGTCATTTGATGCGGTCCTCCATTTATCTTCAATATCCCAACTGATGCTAAGAAAAAACATTCAGGAAGCAGGTTGATAAATGGATGAGAAACTTCAACATTCAACTGGTAAACTTCATGGAAATTTTCAGAAAAAAAACATTACATCAATCAACCGTAACCTCAACCCCCTCAACTTTTAATAAAGTTTCTCAATTCAACAGTAGTGGGATTAAGGGATTAAAGTACCTTGGTAGGTAGAGAAAAATTTGAATTTTATAAATAAAAACAACTTATTTCCAGGGTGGCACATGTGCCCTCTTTGTAAATATTCCTTCTACAATGTATCCAGCCTTCTGTAATACAGCTAATCTTGTTTTTATACGCTAGAGTCTAGCTTTTTGTCACCAGGAATATGCTTCAAATGCATAAACTTTACATAATATTTGTCCTTTGCGTCAAATAAATCTCAAAGTTATAATATAAAAACTTCTTTTCCACCCCCTGAATTTAAATCCTCCCTATTGCTAGAGTCATTTCGTAGTGTCCTCTAACAGGCGTTTAGCTTCATCGGAGACAGGAAATTATCCTCTGTGAGTCATTATAACTGTATGTTTGCTTTGAGCAAAATTTAATAAGTTATATTCCCTAAAAAAATAACTGGATTCACAAGTATCCAATATCTGGGTTAAAAAAAAACTCATGAGCCATTTCCACTTATTCTCACAAATTAACTAATAGCGGGTAAATTTATCACCTCTTGTAAAGTACTATTGCTGAGTCCTCAACGCAATTTCATCTCAATTTCTTCTCACTTCTATCGCAAAATCTTCTTCCGGAGTTCTCGATGGACTTTTTCTATCTCATCCTTCTACAATCTCCAACTCTATCATCTCGAGTATTCCTTGCATATCATATCTCCCCGAAGGGCATGTACCTCACCCTTTATTCTGTTTCCTTTCATTTATGAGAACAATAGATTCGCTGGGAGCCCAAAGGGCAAGTACTGATTAAAATGCAATCTTAATACCCCAAAGCTCATGTGACTTTGATCTTGGACCTTACTGCGCTCTCCGAAGAGCGCGATCGCTTTCTCCAATCAAGATTCTACAAGGCCTTCTACCAAAATATACCCAGGTTCCTTTTTGTCCTAAGTTGGCGACTAAAGAGCTACAGAAAGACACCTTAAATCCAAAGAATTTTAAAGAAAATTGCAATAGGGTCTCTTATTAGGATTTTAAAAGTAAATTTGAGTTTCCAGCAAGTATGTGTGGGCAATGTGACTTTCTTACAACAATTATTTTATTTTTTGAGATTACCCTCATGCTTTGGAAAAGCACGCATAAATACTTCAACCGCAACAATTACCATAACTTTTCATCAAATTTGGGGTGGAATCACGCTATAAATCTATCGATTGTCAATAAAATATGAGGCTTTTAAATGCGTGGAAATATTCGTTAAATTGCTAATATACGCTTCGTTCTAACCCTTGTGTCTGTCATTTCTTGTAACCGCATAAGAGAAAGGACCTATATGGATAAAAAGTAATATATTTTATTCGTTGTACATCAAAGAAAGGGATTCCTACAAAACGATCGTTACCCACAAAACTAGGTCATATGAGAACTTTTTAAAATCACATTTGAAGACGCATTACGTTCCTAAGTCGTATTTTTTGGATAGGAAAAAATCTCTTCTCCCCTCCTACTTCAGAAAATGAGAATGAAAATTTTAATCAGATCATTATCTCTGTTTATGCTGTAAGGTGAGAGTGATTCAACTGTGGTGAACTTTATGCTGGACGGAACCCTTTCTGTGTAAACTACCACCTTAAATAGCCAAAGAATTATTTCCTTTAAAAAAAAGAAGACAACATTTTAGATGCACACGTGGCCTGACATTACAACAACAGTGTATCTAATGATAACCATATCACAAAACTACAAGTAGCCTTATCCAATTTTTTCTCTCTCCCAAAATGAATTCACCTTAAATGCACCAGCGCGGTTTCTGAGGGTGCGCGTGTAGAATTGACACCGTTAGGACATATTTAGTTCACATTCAAATTACAAACGGAAGAAGATAATTTATTTAGATTATTGGCGGCACATTTATCTTAATATATCACCAATACGCATGATTGGAAAGTACTCTTCGATACCATTTAGACGCCTATTTAAAGTGATAGCAAAAATTTAACACTTGAGTACCTCTCAGTTTACTATCATGCACAGACGCGTGAAGAATTTGAAGGAACAAAAAAATTATTACATCTGGAATTGTCTAACGGCCATTTCACAAGAATCTATAAATTTTCAAGCTCGAAACAACGTAAAATCTTGAAAATTGCATTGGTTAATCTATGGGGATATAACAAGGGAAATTTTTCGCCCAGTCTTTCATAAATTTCTTCCATGCAATCCGTACCTTTATGCGATATAGTCTAAACACAAAACTCTCTATACATTAGAAGAGATTCAATAAAATGGCCTTATGATGCAGTAACGATTGTTAAAGTGCTTGATGCAATGTCCATAACAAGGGAGCTATAGTTTCTCTCGAAGTCTAGATCCGAACTCAGGATGCAACATTCTTGGGTTCAGCTCTGTGTAAACTGAGATACGTGATCAAGATTGGCGCATAAACAATTCATGGTCAGGATTTATGTATTGAGTGGGAATAGAAAGTAAATATATTTTACACCAATGGCTAGATCAGTCATAACACCCATTTCTTCCACCATTTCCTCATATCAACACTCACCCAGTCCAAAATTTCTTTTGTCATTCCATCCTCAACCATCGCACTCAGCTTCCTTATATCCCTTTCCTTCGGATATTACCCCGAGCATAGGCTTTTTTGCGCCCTTTTCCATTCCGCGTATCTCTCACCTCAGGGTTTTTGTAGGAGGCGATAGCTCGCATCGTTTCCAGATCTCACGACAGCGTTAGAGAAATAAGGACTTTGAATATATTTGGGATGAGGAGTACCGAGCTCATATACATGCATATATATACATATACTCTCAGATATAAAAAATATATATAGCAGGCTTCCCTCGAAAAAAAAAGAGTAATCGAACTCCCTGTTATTCACACCCTAAAAAAATATACATATTAAAAAATCCGGCCACCCGCTCCTCGAGTTATAAATCTTCGACGCTTCATTTCATTTTCCAATAAATTAATCTTTTGAAAAATATTGCAAATCGAGATGGTCCCACGTCCGTGAAAAAAAGGGGTGGATTAGGAGTGGGAGGGAGAGAAATGCTGACAGAGGCGGATCCGGCGACCTCGAGTCCTCCCAGTGTTTTCAAATAAGCAAGCTCCGGATGAAAAAATAATACGCGGATACAAATTACGCGCACTTGAGCAAAGGAATCCTCGGCGACCGCTCAATAATTGCCAAGTGGATGGGAGCGATGATAACGAATCATTTAAAATTTAAACGGCAGTAGAAAAAAATAAGAGAGTCTTACGACGCGTGACAAACGACGGAAACTGATGAATTGTCCGCATTCCGATCGATTATTTTCGCTTCCCTCATTTTTTCGATTGATTACGATAAAAAAATATACATAGCATGCAAAAAGCGTGGGTCAGGAAAAAAAAACTTTTTTTTCCTTCCCGTCATGACTCGCGCGACCCCCTCGAAAACTCTCCACTCCACCCTAGTCGATTACTACGATATTTCTCCCCCTTTCATCTTTCCCCTCAGGCCCTAATCTACAGCGGTACCGAACTTCTCTCCTCCTATAGCCCTCCTCACTCCTTCATTACTTCTCTCCACTTCCTCACTTTCCCGCTGCATTGATTCCCTCCTCAAATCGCATGAAACACCGAAATCCGCGCATCGACCGTCGTCTATCCCTTTCTCTCCCTCTCTTTCCCTTATTCTCCCAACTCTCAACCACCCCTCACCGCTTGCCCCTAGGCCTCACAGGGGGGAGGAAATGGAGAGGGTGGGGGAGAGAAGTCGGCCGTGAGGGAGAGAAAGAGAGATAGGAGGAGGAAATGTAGGGAGTGTGTATATATATATATATATATATATGATGGCGGCAGCCGCCGCCGCCGCCGCTGGCGCGTACACGACACGCGGCAAAAGGAAAAGGGTCGATGGCCAACTGCGTCTCTCACCCGCCCGCTCCCGCTACCCTCAACTGAACTAATCGATAGTGGCGCCGTGCTACTCGCGGGGAGGAGGAGGATGAGGGCGGTTGGAGGGAGCTGTGGGATGGGAGGGAACACGCTAAGGCGGAGGTGGGGGGGGAACTGGGGGGAGGGTTGGGGGGGAGGGAACGTGTGCGGTAAGGGAGCAGCGGTCGCGGGGAGTCGGGATGGAGGGGGTCAGTATTTGAAATGTTCGGACAGGGTAGGTTTCGGGGGTTGGGCCAAAGGGTGCAAGCTTATATATGGAGAAAGAGAGTCCTTCCCTTCTCCTTTGGTAAGTGTTGGAGACGGAGGGAGGTCACCAAAGAGGAGGGAGACTAAAACGCCAATTTACGCCTGCAATCTTACACGCCATACTTTCCGAAACTTGAGAGTTAAAAGGGGTGACCCCATACTCCACCGCTATACTCCACCGTTGGTCCTCCCAAGGACTCCTGTGAGTAATTTTCTAACGGGGAGAGCACCATCTGAAATGAGCGATAGCGACGGTAATTGTTTTTCGAGGGCCGCCGGATGGTTGGCGTCGATGTCGCGAAGTTGGAGAAATCAACGAAAAATCAATTACGGCACACGTATCGTGGGGGCGATCCAGTCCCTTGGTCTTAAAGTCAGACGACGGGTCGGCGACGCAGGATGGTGGCGACAGTGACCGAAGGGTTTAAAATTTTACGGAGATTTCACAAAGCGTTTTCCAATAAATATGACCTCCCCTCAAGTATCCTCAACGTTGAAGACTCAGTTCATTCTCAGGACTGTATCTGTGAAACGGAGTCTATTAGACTCAACTCAAAGGCAATGGACTTTTCCTTGATGCACCGAGCATGAGACACTTTCTCGGAGGTGAAGACGAGGCCGGTGTTCGTAGTAACTCTTGCACTTGCTTTGCTAGTTTCCATGCAAACCGCATATTTTAAAATAATTTTTGACACATTTTCCACTGTTTTAAATGTTTACCGACATAACATTGAACAACTTCTGAGGTTGTACTCTGATCGTGAAAACGCAGGCGTGATTCAGTGGAAACGGAATATAATTGCACTTGAATAATGAGGAACTTCCACAGAGATAACGTTTATTGCCACCGGGTTTCGCTTTTTACAGCATCTTCAAGGGGAGAGGCGTCGCCTTAACTCCACTTCAGGCGTCACCTGAAGATACTGTAAAAAGCGAAACCCGGTCGCAATAAACGTTATCTCCGGGGAACTGCTCCTTATTCAAGTGCAGTTATATACCCTTGATTTTTCAGTTCAGTCGGCTTCCGGTAGAATGCCCTGCTATACCAGGGTTTTCTCCACAAATGCTCATATCCCCGACTTTTAATGCATATTGGTACTCATGAACTGAAATTTTGTTGAGGTAATGGCGGTAGATACGTATTCGGTAATTGAGGAGCATTGTCGTCCGATTTTATGACCTAACTTTCACAACAAACTTTCCGTTAGGAAAGCCATCGAGTTTGTATGAAATAGGTCTTAATCACAAGAGAGTTGACTTTTTGAAAACATCTAGTTATTCGCGTAAGTTTGAGCCTCCCAAGTCTTTATTTACGCAGCTATCTTCGAATGAGCAACGAAATCTTTTGAATAGTTAATGCATTATAGGCCTCCAAATGGGACAAACTTTCTGCATTAACTTCGCCTTATAATCATCAGTAAAAAGAGACCGAACTGAAACGCACTTCCTTGCAAAAAGTAAGGCTAAGGTAACCAATTTTATGTGTCGCTTATCGTTAAAAAGTTTCAAGTTATTTCACCTGCAGTAACTGACTACCAATTTACGTAAATGATCACTAGTGCATAAACGTATTACATTTTTCTGGATACAGAATTTGAAATAATATTGTATTTTTTTGTTAGTACCGTTATTCTTTCTTCCGTTATCCCCTTATTAAGGTGACCGTTCCGCAAAATGCACATCTATTTGACATAGAGAGTATATAGGTAGTAATTTAAAATGAGAAGAAACAAAATTAAGAGAGTGTTGCGACTTTAAAAGATTAATACGCAATTTATGCGATGGCTTCACGAAATAGTGTACGCAACTTTAGTATTTAATATCAAACTATAATTTGCACATCTGAATTATGTCCCCGTCTTTTTGTTATAAATTAATTCTTATCATTAGTTGATAAATGAATTATTCAGCACATGTACGGGGGATATTCTTGCTAACAATTAACATGGAGGATAAACAACGAATTTACCCTGATTGACTTCAGCTCACCTTCTATATCGTCTTTGCAATGGCAGATCATTCATCTTGGAAGATTGAATTTTAATAAATAACAAAAAATACACATGAAAAAGGGAAATAATGGTACATTACAGGGTAAAATGCGGAGGTAGCGCTCTTTTGATGCGAATTCGGAAGAAGCGGTAAGGTTCACAAAGGAAGCAGGTAGCGTGACGTCCGGGAAGGAGTTAGCCAGTTGAACTGTCAGAAAGGATTTTGAGCATCGAATGGGACCCACGTTGGGCCAAATGAAGCGTGACAGGAAGAGATTTAATGGATAGGATTACTCTTTTATCTGCAGGATGAAACCATACCGAAATTAAATCCTCCTGCCCCGTGGGTCGATTTTCAGGGGAAGAGGGGGAATTCAAAAGTATGGCATTCAAATCGCTGGGGTGGTAAACAGTGTGGCAAAGTCAAAAAAGCAATCATAAAATTAAAATATCCGTGCGTGCAATTTGCGGCGATGGGAAGATAAGTTGGAGAACTACTCGCTAAAGCGAGTAAAACCGAAGGAAAACGAATTAATGTCGGTTCCAAAACATCATCGGCAAGAAAATAACCCTTATTAAAGTTTTTTTCGTAGTAATTACTTTCTATTTTCTTTCAAAATTAAATAAAAGTGAAAAATTTCCAAACTGTAAATTGTACCTTATTATACGCAAGCTCAGCGCATAGTTATTTTATGAAACACCTCTCGTGTCTAGAGTGGATTTTCCTGAATAAAAGTTTCTGTGGAAGCAAAACAAAGCAATCCAAATTTCATCGTGCAATCCATACCTCAGGCCATATTATCCATACATTTTTTAAGAAATAACATGAGGCATCTGTTTGTGAAAATCCATATTGTTAAATCCATCCAGCCTGCCTGCTAGCATGCCTGCCCAAATTATGAGACGTATCTCGTGCCCTGAAATGCATGTGGGAGATTGGGTCTAATTGATAGGGTTTGTTCAACCTGCCGCCGTCCACCGATTTGATTAAATGGCATAATGCAGTCACTTCCAAAAGGAATAGGGCTGGTGCAAATGGAGCTAAAAATAGATCAACCTATCATAAAATAGAGCTAAAGCAACAATTATTGAACGGAAGCATTCACCATCTGAATTTTTTGTTTTGCATTCTCCATTTTACAAGACGTTATGCAAGAACTTTCACGCAGCCAATCGTATTATTTCAACAAACGTTAAGTCAAGTAAGTAGCTGTTTTAATTTGAAGGTCACTTCGCACCGTTTAGCCTAATTTTAAAATCGAGACCAAAATAAAACCGGTGCCAGAGGTGGAATTCGAGCCGTCTATCTTTTGGTTTCCAGGACGGTGAGATAATCCAATTTCCAGCTAGATTCAGAATATCATTTAAATGCCGTTTCCTTGCAATTTTCAACGGATATCGCTCCATGCAACAGACTCCGCAACGACCTCACGTGAAAAGCCCTTAAATACGATAATTTTCCGGAATCGGAGGCTACATCTTTTTACAAGTTTCCAGCCGATTAAGGCAACGCATGGCCAAGTATTTCCCTAATATGGTCCCCACCCGGTCCAAAGAAGCCTCAGGGTTTTGGTCCAATCCAGGGTTTAAACACACTCTGACAATTCCATGCCGAACCCTACTTTGGTGGCTTGTAAGGATCGACTCAAGTGCACTACTCGGAACCTCGAATGGAAAGAAGCCATGAGCCCGAATGGGATTTTCCGCAAAGGGCAAGTAATATCCTGGCTTTGGATTCTTTCCATCCCGAAAATGTATCATCTCTTCTTACACCATTCTTTTCGCTTTTACTCATACCATTACGATCCGATCCAATTGGAGAAGACTTGCCTCCCCGGCATAGTACACACAAATGCGAATTCTATCAAAATACGCTCTCCATGAGAGGCGCTCGGAGTGCCTTTCAAAGGAGGAGCAGATTGTTTCGATGCTTAAAACATTCGAATTTCATCCTTAGGGCGCGGGTTGGAGTCGCGAAAGTAGTATATTTTTCATAAAATACCAGTCTCCACTTTAGTGTCCGTTGGTGAGGACTTCTATTTCAATGCTTCATCCCTCTAACTTTGCACTGTGGACTCCTTGGTGTCTTTGCTGCCGCTACTTATGTTAAAAAAATCTAATGCCAGTGCCGTGTATCTTTCTATTCTTCTTTTTTCCCATTTATTTCCTTTCTCACATTTCTTCAGCCGTTTTGAGGAAACATTAAGAGCGGAACAAACTTGAAACGACGGATTATAACTCTCAAAACCTCCTTCACTTTCATTATCCCAAAGTGTAGTGAACTCCCTTCTTTCCGTAACCTTCTGTGGTCACATTTCATCGTGCGTGAATTATCTTTCCTGTTACGTATTAGGAGTTGAGTTTTAAGTAAGGAAAAGCACACATAAACCATTCTCTAATAATTCCCTTCCACGTAATGAGCAACGGAATGTTTCCTGCGCTGAGGCAATGCTAAGGAGAACAGAATAACTGATGGGGTGAAAACTATGAAGCTGAGGGAAGGAGGGGGCAATGTCTCGACTATCGGCCGTAGCAGTGGAGCTTGAACCAACACAAGGAAACGGGAGGAGAGTTTGAACCTAGCCACTTTTTTTTTAACGCGAGGCCGACGACAACAGGACCCAGGAAAAGTATGTCCGCCACCCACATGATCGCGTGTCGCGGACGACTTTCCCTCAGGAGAAGACAAACTGCTCTCGAAGCAGGAAGGACTAACCCCTCAGGGCACGACACAAGAAAATATTTCTCTCCGTCACCCTATCCGACCCAACATGCTTTTTTTTACGTACGAAAAGACCCCTCCTCCTCCCCCTACCCTTTTTTTTTATTCCCTCTTCAAAAACGTCCCAACCATTGCATTTCCGAAACAGCAACAGCTCACGTCGGATGAAAAATTACGGCCGAAATTTTTAAACAAACAAGAGAGGGAAGCAAAGAGAGATGGAGAGAAAGACAACGTCCTTCACTTTTTCCAGGAACTGAGGGTCGAGGGCATTAAAAAAAAAAAGAGAGAGGGTGGAACTGTCTGTAAGGGTGGATTGGAAGAGAAAGACCCGGGGACTGGAGAACGCAGAGCAATCCGGTTTTAATGGAGTCGGAAGAGAGTGAGAGAGAAAGGAGAAAGGAGAGAGAGAGAGGGAAAGAAAAAATTAAACAAATGGATCGACACGAGAGAAAGGGAACGGGCACGTAATGGTTGCGGGTGAGGGTGGAGAGGAAGGTAAGAGTAAGGGGGTTTATTCGGGAGTTTGAAGGGATTTTGGGGTCGGTTAGGAGAAAAAAAAGAGGGAAGCGAAAAGGGAGCGAAATTTAGGTGGTTGCGAGCGGAGGGTTAGGAAGGGGGGATAAAAAAAAAACAAAAGGGAAATAGCGCATAAAAAAGTAGGAGTGACAGGTGTAGCGAGTGGGTGTCGGTGGGTGGCGCGCGCGCAAAGTAGAGGCAGGGCTGGAGGAAGAGGGGGAGGAAAGATATGGGGTAAAAGTGAGAAGGGAGCAAAGGAGGGTAAAGTGTTGAGTGAGCTGCGCAGCACGCGGGTGGCGAACTCGCGCAGGGACCGCGCGAGTAAATGCGTGGAGAGTGAGCCTGAAACGCCGGGAGGAGCGTGCGGGAGGGGAGGAGTGGAGGATTAGATGGGGAGGAGGGCGAAGGAAAGGAGGTTGGAATGGAGCAAGTGGTACGAGTCCTGAGGAGGGAAGAGAAAACTGGGGGGGGGGGAGGTGACGGCAGCTGTGAAGAAGGGAAGCTCGATCGAAGCTGGGAGGTAGACTTAATCCACACGGAAAGGAATCTCGCCTTATGCATAAAAATTTTCGTATTAATATTGCAATTAAGTGTCCAGTAGTTGAGTGTCCGGGGAGAATTTTAATTCATGCCATCCATTAATTGAACCATGGCTCAGCTTAAGGGATGATGACGGAAATGAAAATCCTTATGCTTCCATCCGTTCAACGAATGAGATATCAAAAACAGTCAAGTTGGCAAAATAGTAGAATAAACAGCCAAAATCATATGACACAATCCAGTACCTATCAAGTACCTCTCGGTGTACAGAACAATTTAATTACAAGAGTACAATAAAAACGTACGGTCGTATTAGCGCTGGTAGAATTCACCCGCCGGGTTTTAAACTTGCATGATAGGTACACGTCTTTCCTCCGCTGTCCATGAAGAAATGTAAACTTTTTCAAGCTCCTTTGCATTAAGAATAAATTAAAAATGAGGCAACCCTCTTTAATTCTATTTAATTATTCATCAATACTTCAAGAGCGTTTTGTTTTAAGCTTTTCGTTAAACTATGCGCATTAAAATGAATTTGAAATTTGTTCGCAAGTTGATTCATAATTTTTTGTAGAAATTGAATCACAGGAGCTCTTTATCACATTAATAAATGGATGACTTTCAGGAAAGGTAGTCACAGGCAGTATTAAACTCAGGAAAAATCTTTGAAGATTACTGTTTATTTATATACGTACTTGTGTTTTGGTAAATGATTTTCTTGCTAAATGAAAAATTTACCTCAATTTATCATTGCTCCGCACAACTATCTCTCTTTTGTGATAGAACATGTTAAATCACCTATTTCATTAACAAGTACGCATTACAGAATCGATTAAATGCAGACTAAGCTGTTCTGCTCCTATTAATTAAAATATCAAACGCAAGTATCAATTTTTTCCAGCATAATCTTATTATGGTTTCGTTTTTCTTTACTAGCTTTCATCGTATCCAAGTATAAAACTTTTTATCGGCGTTTTTTTCGTGTAGACCGATAAATTGAATTTACTGAGTGACTGACCACCTTGGGATATCTCTTCCGTGACGAATTAGAGTGTAAGTTGCTCTGATAATATTTGCCATAGTTAATAAGTTATATTTTGATAAACTGAAAATCTTATGCATTTTCTGTAACCTATTTTCGCTCACACTGCCTCCGGTCTCCGACATACGTAACCATTGGCATCCAACAATATATTTAGCCTCACTCTCAAAAATGATCATACAAATTCTACGACACGACAAGAAATATCTATGAGCAGCTAATCAATACAAATTACGAGTCATGTAAGATTGACCTGATATTTCAGTCAAATTATTACATGCATTTATAAAAAAACGTTGTTGCAAATTATAAAATGATCAAATGCCATGACTTATGTTAGCATAGTTGGATGGGATTGAAATTTCTATTCAAATATGGATAACAATATGTACTGTATGTAAATGAAATGTATGGAAATAATGTGTACATGATTTAAACGATATTCGAAAATAATTTTTTCTAGAGACATTTTACTATAACTTTGATTACTGGCATAAGGATCGAGAGATGAGCTGCTACGTGGATAGAATTAAAATACCTTCTTTGACTACAACATATGGAATTAAAATAAGTATCATGGTTAAGGGATGAATGTATAACAGTGGAGGCTAATAGCCTACTTTATGATTTATAACAAAATGTCTTTAATTCTGATAACTTATGATATATAGGCTTAGCATTCGCTTGCCAATTGTATGGAGTACTGCGTAAAATACAAACTTAGGTGAAACCCATGAATAAATGACAGCCTTCGTTTTTCTTTGTCCTTTACTACAGCATGACTGGCAGAGGTGACAAATGAAGTATAGTTGGCAGGGATTAACTGTTGGATCGAGCGAATTTAAGAACTTGTTTTTCCCAAGAAAAATACAAGAAACTAGAAACTATAACGCAAATGAAGTGTAATTCTTTTGAACGCGTTGCACACCATCCGTCATTATTAATTACCATAATTTTCAGCCAAACATTTACGGCTGGAGACCTATTGTGATTTAACATTATCGCACACCCTTGTTGCGGCTGGAAGCGTAAAATGTAAATGTAGATGTATATTTAAGTACATTTAGATGTAGGTTGGTAGATGTAGATTTAGGTAGATGAATATGTAGATGTATGTCTGACACAAGATTTAACCCATGCAATGACATTAATTTCCATTGATCGTAGGTAGCGTATGTTTGGTGATAATTCAAGTCCTACCATACACTCTAAAGGCTTCTTGAGAGATAAAAAGGTTAAGATATAAATATTACATGAAAATGGATTTTTCAAATGTTAAAAAAATGAATGAATGTAATGGAAGCACAGCATTTCTGCGAATACCAAACCGGTTGTCACGCGCAAGAAAGTTCATTTTCTTATGCTTTTCTCACGCAAAGCACCTGATTTCAAAGTGTCAACATAATATTGGGTGAGCCTTGTCGTGGTTATGGGTATTAGAATAGGATGTTAAAGAGCGGATAGGGTGGTTAGGGTGAAAACAGATTTTTTTCGGACTTCATTTGTTATTAGGACCGAATAAGAGCCAATTCGGAGAAAACACCGCAAGGTCAATTTACCCAAGGGCCCCATTATCATATCAACGGAGCTATAGTGGAACGTGCCGAGATAAAACGGTTGCCAAGTCGTTTTCTGTCGATCGATCGATATCATGCATGAGTAACAGAGCATTTTCGAGGAGGGATTAGTTCTCTCCCCTATTATTTCCCTTTCAGAAATATCGATGCTGGCCATTCCGGCGGTGCCTTGTTTATATGCTTTGCGTCAAAGCTTATCTCCTGACAGATAACTATCTTTCTTTGAAAAAGCAAAACAGTTTCGAGAATTAGAAACTGAATTATTTTCAATACATTATTAATAATTGTAATTCTCTACATCAAACATAATTCAAGTATGCCGCGGAATGCTTTATATCATATGGACATCTCCAACTAAGTACCTACTTTTTGAGGTACGCAGTAGATTTTAAACAATATACCTACACTAAGCACAAAAATTATCAATTTATCAAATTATCATAAATCAACGATGAAAAGATGTGACTTTTACCACCCTGAAATTAAGGTAAAGAAAATTCGTGAATTATTACTCTTGACTTTGACTTGAATTGAATTTGAAGGACAATGGCCAATAACTACTCCTTCGCAATGTTGCAAGGGCAAAAATAATATGACTCGTAAATACATAAATAAATAAGCTATATCATACCAATCTCAGCAGTATACAGGAGTCATTATCCATAATATTTTCGTAATTTTAAAATGCTTAGCACGTAGTAAATTATGCAAAATTTTAAAGCATATGATAAAATTCGGCCATGTAAATATCATTAAAATTTTTAAGCTACCATCTCCATGGTCAGAATACAGAAACATGCTAAATTTATTCTCTTAAAGAATGTCAATCACTTTCCTACCATCTACTTTAAAATCGTGCCCTATCAAAGAATACGCTTCCTTCATCAGGGAAAACTAAAGCAACGGAATTCGCTCAGTAGGTAATTACCATATCGCTGGACTAATTTTCTTGTGCATCCAATTTCTATCGCTTCCGGTATTTCTTCCCGCCATTCGAATTTAACTTGGTAACATCGGTTTCAGCAAAACTTTCCCAATCAAAGTAGTTAAGTTCGCCGTTGGCGTCAAGTTTTCCGTTAATAGCTTTCTCGTTGATCAAAACATTTCTCATTCTTTTGTTACTCCTTTCCTTTGTTTTGATTCTAACGTAACATTCCTAAAGCGCGTCCGATAAAACTATGCATAAGTTCCATCATTTCATTTGACAATGAATGGAACTTGCGGTTAACTAAGCAATTTAATAAATAAAAGTATAGTTTTTGTAATCGTTAACTCGTCGTATGTAGTCGTTAATAGATTATCAAATGATGTCACAAAGAGTGGCAAATTACATGCTTTGCATGGCATTTTATTTTTGATGGTGGGTTATAATCGGCGGGCAGAACAACTCTTAAGTAAACACTGATTCTGCACTTTAATATTTTAGTCATCAGGCGTATGATGCGTTCTTCACTACATACAAAAACTTTAGTGGAGAAAACAAAAGTACTCTAGATAAGTTATGAAAAAATAAATCACTAACGTCGTCGCAATTAGAGTGCCACTGTTTTATACGGCGTTAGCTTTCTTTGTTGACGAACTCTACAAATTTCGGTGTAACGGAAAAAATGACTTTGGATCTGATTCAATTAAGCTTGAGCAATAATACCACGCATGAGCACCAAAGTGAGACTGTGGAGTTGTATTGCAAATCTGTTCAATAAAAATTTAAAATTACACAGGAGGAAAGCAGCAAGATTAAAATCTGTGACTTTTTATATTTTAGCCATGTGCAGAACCCGTGGAGACACGGCAGAAGCTTATTCTTTGAATCTCTTTGGGGAAAAGATATTTTAATAATGATAATAAGATAAGATAAAAGGGAAAAGGCGCGGTGGACAATTTTTTAAAAATAAAGGAAAAAGTGATTACCCGAAAACAAAAATCAGCCATAAGTTTATTGAAGTGTTGCTCAAACTCTACGAATAACGTGGATGACAGTTATCAGAAAAAGTTCATTTTTCTTTAATTTCTTTTATCCACGTTAGTGAATGTAATAGTTCCATCCTTATTCTAAAAATGAGAAATTTGCTCACATCACACGGTTGTCAAAAATATGAACTTCATATATTTTTGGAGATGTTAATGCCTCAATCTCTTCTCCTGCCAGTAACGGAATAGAGTTTCATTCAAGCATTAAAATAGGCAAGGAGATAAATCATCTTACTACTTGACTTAGGCGTTGTTTCCAGTCATTGTGATCCAAGTAATCTAGAATTTGAAAAATAGTATTGCCTCTAATTGCTTGGAGTGATAAAATACAAAGATTTATCTCACGTTACAACACACCATTCGATCACAACGGTTGGGGTCAACGATTTCTCCATAAGATACAAACGTTAAAGATCAAGACCATTCTGTTGACTGCCATAACTACATAGGAACACTTGGTAGGACGGCATAGTTCAAGTCAACGGCAGAATAAAACGACAACGGTGAATCGTCAAATTATTCCCCTCACTTACCACGGTGTCAATTAACAGACAAGACTAAGAAGTGTTCCTTCAGGATGAAACAGCCCTCCAAAAGATGGGAAAAAAAACCTGGATGAGGATCAATGGGAGAGATACGCCGATCTAATAATGTGATTGTCGCACAAGGAAATTAAAATATCACATCAACTGGCACGTGTACCAAAACACCGTGTTGCATTCCTAATCGGAAACATGTACATTTCTATAGGCCGCTTTACACGATACAATTTTTCGTACAACTTCTTGTACAAACGCTTGTATAAACTGAACGAAATTGTATGTTTGTCTGAATTGAATTAGAACAGGTTCTATTTTCTGTTCAGTTCAGACTTACAGTTACAGTTCAGTTCAATTCAGACATTCGCACAAGCGTTCACACAATTTGCCGCTTTACACGGTACAATTTCCTCATACTAGTGTTTCTACAAGAAATTGTACAAAACATTGTATCGTGTAAAGCGGCCTTATGAATGGTATTTGCATAAATCGTCGGATAATATTTTTTCAGCCCACATTTCATTTCACTAGCCTACAATCCAAGAACCCATTGAGAACTGGCTATTTTTACAGGATAGGTGGAAAAACTCTAATACTAACCTGAGCCTCGATCATGGATCTTCATAAGGCGTGCGCTAGCGTTATCGCTATTTTTTGATTTAACCTATGTCAGAGAGAACGTGATTTCCGTTCTTCATTTTTCGCGCAGCACTTCAAATCGCTTATCACAATCAGTGGAGAGAATTTTATAGACGGTTATTGTTAACCCTGCGCTACTCTAGGGGTAAGCGTTAACTATAAAGATTGCGATAACGCGAAAAATACATTCGTGATTCCACCCCTGATGATTTATCTGAGTACTACAGTCACTACCTTGTTCATTTAATCCCTGCGGCAAAAATTCACTCCTCACCCACAAGGTTCTTCCTCCATGCGGAGCAAGGGACGTGATAATGCAGGTCACTGGCTCGTAGCCAAGTTAAGATGACGTCACTCTGATCACACGTGAATCACCGCCTTGCTATAAATCATGGAGAATAACATTCGTTCGCCTTCCACGCAATCCTCTGGAGTACTCAATCTCCCCACGCTAACGATTCACGAAATTAACACCTATTTGCATCACGAAGGAACTGAATCTTATTCATGCATATCTTTATATGGCTTGAGGTTTTGCCATCTTTTTTAATAATGATCTTACGCTCATATCCAGTAGCTAATGACAATCACCCAGATACGAATATAGAAACAAAATTAACTATACCAATTGATTAATTCATTGAAAAAAAAAAACAAATATATTCATCTACACCTACACGATACCTTGAAGCTAACCCAAATAGCAGCATGTTTTTGCATGCTTGCTATGTTATTTTTATTTTTTTTAAACAGTGGATTTTAGACTGGTATATTATTGTTAATCCTTTTTTATGCATGATGAGGAGTGCATGTTTAGTGAGAATTCACCCCCTGTCACACTCCTTTATGTTGGTTTGCAGGGTATTATGTAGATGTAGATACCCTGCAAGCCACCGCGAGGGTGAGTGGCAGGGGTATTATATTACAGCTTTCCATTCTGTAGTCCAGGTTTCAATCTGAGCAGGCTCACTGACGATGTAATTTTGGCCAATAATGGGGCACAATTTGTTGGGTGTAATCATGTTTAACTTTAGCACTAGAGAGAGAATATACTTTGAGAAGGAAGTAGAGAAACCCAGCAGAAATAGCCCACCGTAACCTAAAGTCGAGATGGGTCCACCTTTCAACGCCCCAAACGGAATACTCCAGTTGAAGTGCACACGATACTCCATTAGAGCAGGAAATGTTTTCCCATCGAAGAGAACAACTGTTAAGACCGATATTCGATTCTAAATACATGAGTAGAAAATTGTTATTGTTCTAATCACCATAAAATTCAGATCTCTTTAATTTAGTCTTCCAGTCGAGTCAAGCATTCTGCTCTCCATAGGTGTTGAAATCACTGCAAATTTACGCCACTCAAATCGTGTCCCAAATCATAAACAATAGTTATTGGCGATCGTTGAGGGATATAGAGATTTCAATGGAAGTACAGTAAAATGACTAGGAGAAGATATTAGACAATTATCAACCCGAATACACACACGTGACCTCCTATAACCAAGGAACTGTATTTGGGGGGGATTTATTTCCTTTTAGTAGATTCCCATCTTCTGTCTAAATTTTAGAAAAGAACAGCCAAACTGGACACATATATTTAGTGCCACTCGAAATATTATACCTATATGAATGCTCTCAATGGGGTCATTATGTGGCTTTTTATTCCTCAAATTCCAAATTATGAACGTGATTAATAATGAATTCTTCTATACATAGTTAATAACGTAAATTAATTCATTTTGCAAATTTCCACAATTTTCTATTAAAACCGACCTTTTGGTGCATTCAATACTTCACCTTGTTTTGCCCTAATTTTTCACTACGTTTTCCTTTTCATGATGGATCTTTCCACCATCCCTCCGGAGCTATGATCAAGCGTCACGTTTCTAATGACCGTTCCGGCTGCGACATGCGCAATTAGACCGCTTTTTTAACTCGCGGGGCTCCTCAAAACTGGAGGCTCAATTCGAACGGAATGGGGCGGTATTTGCGCACCAAAAGCCTTGACGGCGACCCGATATCGATTTCCACCTTCCCTTCCGTATTCTCTCGGTGCACCAATTTGTCGCGTGAGCGTCATCGATTCTACCCGGCGCCGCCGCATTCCGAATGCACGGGCCTGCGGGAAGTTACACCCCCCACCACGACCGCACGTAATCCACTCACTTTTTCACCGAGCACTAATCGCTCCCCCCCTTCTCGAGGGGTCGTCAACCTACCATTTTTTTCCCGAAGAAATCGCTGGAGGGAATCGGATTTGTGTCTATAGGGTACTCGCTCCCCTTCCTGATGGTATCCAGGTTCGAAACCCGGAAGAGGCAGATACTTTTCATTGGTAAGGTGGCCTCTACTTGAGTGCCTTTTGGAGAGCACTAGAGTACAGTACTCCGTCCGTCGGAAGGGATGCTAAGCCGCAGTCTCCTCCGTGCCTTTCCTTAATAGCAGGCTAGAGGCGACGCAGGGATTTCTCTCCACCATTTCTACTCATCAGCATTCCCAACCGGTCTGAAGCGCCTTTAAGTCCTGGTACAGACTTGAAAACCACAAATAGATTCGTTGGAGGGGGGATGATTGGGGATGCTGGAGTGGGTCGTGCCAGGGTTTATTTAAAAAGACTGAAATCTTCAGGTTGTACAGTGAGTCTGACGGAGAGGTAAAAAGCCTCAAGCATACACTATTGTAATTCTATCTCCCGGTTCCTTCGATAAGATCCATCACTTTACCTCATTATACGCTGAGAAAATTATTTTTTTTTTATATTTTCCCTACTACCTTTCTATGTTTAGAGTTATTAGCTTACTTTACACATTATGATGAATCTTTTATTTTATTTTTAGCATCTTCAGAAAAGAAATTTACCTTGAAATTTTGCTGTAAATTACCATTGTTTTCCAACCTACGAAGCTGGCCACTACCGTGTATAGATCTTTTTTTACTACCATTTAGAGGAGAGTTTCGATCTAATTTCCAATTCTGATAGCCAAAAAAATGAGACTCATATATCTTATAAGGGGAATACGCTCACACTGGTAGTAGGGACTCCGTAGGGTCATGCTGCTTGTTGTAGGAATGTATATAAGGAGCGGATTACCTGGGCAGTCGTAGACGACGAATTACAACGATTTCTCCACAAACTAACCTCCGAAGCGCCTCTGTGAATAGCACTTCCGAGCATCCGGCATCGACCTATTGAAATGAAAACAGCGAAATGTGGATCATCGGAATTGGGAGTGTGAAAGTGAGGAAATTGTCCCAAAAGTAGAGGCCGCCGTTACGTTCTATGTTCTCCTTTTTTTTCTTTCTGAATAGCCAGTCCAGAACCCGAATGTGGGTTTTGCAAGTGAAGGTGACGCTCATTGAATAGGGTAGTTTCCTATTATTTTTTTATTGTCTTGATCGAAAGTTTATAACCTCTGGAGTACGTGTTTCAAGCCGTTCGATTTTTAAATGACGTTAAGTATTTTTCCTCATTAATTAAAAAGTGAAAAAAATCAATGGCGCGAAAACGCGACGGCAAACTATTGCATGCCGGTTAATCCTACGTGTGACGTTAAACTATTTCCTCTACCTGCCACCAGGTGGTGCTGCGGACGCTTCCAAATAGACGCCGCACTCCGTTAAGGCTTATGAACAAGTATTGGAGGCATATTTATTCCGTTAATTAATTATAATTAACTTTTATTTATTTATTTAACATGACTTATGCAGTTGATTCATTTAAAATCAGTCAGTATTCCTTTCACAAGCATATCATGTAGTTCGCCTATCGCCGCACGACCTTCACGCCATGCTTCGTCGTAGCAGAAGACACAGCGAGCAGGACGTCATTGAGCCTATAAAATGACTAATAATACCATGTTTAACTGAGAATTCTTTTCCAACATTGATAGTTTTTACAGGTTAATACTAATAAATATTCACTAGAGCTGAGGGGCCCTGAAATACAACGGTAAGTTCAGGAGACGAATTTTCCTATGCTTCGCAACGTAAACTACCTTCCTGTTACGTCAGCATGAAGGCAGCGCACCCCGCCATTTCAGAGCCTTTTCAAATGGCCTTAAAATTAACATTTAATTCTCTAGTAAACTGGGATTTCTCAATACAAACTTTTTGCGTAAATTAAATACATTTATGGCAGGGCACAAATCGCAATTAATGAAGTCCGTTTTTTTTGATGAAGGAAACTACCCTATTCTAGGAGGGGTTGAAATCGTCTCATAGGACTAATGGGGTCAGTCTCCTTGTCACTACCACTGTGTCAAGTACCAGAAACAACTATTGATGTTGAGCGTGGGTTTTACCTAATGGATCCTCCCAGGTCATTGCCTTGATTTGACCCTGGGAGCCTCCAGTCACAAGCCGATATTCGCTAAGCTACTAGACCTTGGCATACGTATGTACATAACACAAATACATTTCCTGTACCGACACATTCAAACAGATAATTATTGGAAAATATAAGCCTAATAATATTCCAAACATTCATCCAATTTTCTCAATTGTTGTGCATTTTGAATAAAATAATTTATTCATATTTAAATTTAACCCCCACTTTTGTTTTCAAACGCCTCTTCTTTCACCTTCGTGTTGTACAATACCGTCTCTAAGCTTCTTTTCAGGTAACACCCAGAAAAATTATAAGCAAATAAGTTTCCAAGGCTGCTTTACGATATTTTGTATTCCCTGAATATTTCTATAAAAAGTTATCTTTTGCATCATATGTCATTTAACAGTCTTGACTTGCTTTAAATATGGTCGAGTGTACCAAACAACTTTTCCTCAATCCATTGCAATGCAAAACATTCCAAAAGAATCTTTTACTGCAAACCTTTTTTGCCTTCACGATACATTTACATGCTTTACGAGATTTAATGCCAGCCTAGGTACAGCGTGAGACACCTTGTCATTGAAATAGGTCCGAGAACATATAACTTTCATTGTATTCACTAAAGGGAGCTTTCTACCACATTTCACTTAATAGTAATTGGTGTACGTGCGCCAGTTTACAATAAATATTGGCAAGATTGGAGATGCATAATATTTGATTCCTATCAAAATTACGATCAAGTTGTTATTTTACAGTAATGAGATAATGTAGTCACACTGTGTGAGCCACAGTCCTCGCCTTTATTTTGGCGGAGGGTGTTATATTTTAAATGCGTTTTATTTGTGATGCCCAATGCTGACTAAACGTCGATAAAAAATAGGAAAATCATTTTTCATTAAGTTTTCTAACTATGGTATACATTTTATATTTTGAGATGTAAATGATATATGATTTAAACGAAGGAATCCACTTATTTACGTGAAAGTTACCAGAGTTTTTTCTCTGAACCAGGGTTCCTGAACCAGGAAATGAACCACGGAATTCTGGCTCGCATGGCTAATGCTCAGACCAAATTGTTACCCAGGATTCCTGCTCACAAATGCATTTTTAGGTAGATCAGTAGCAGTTAGGTTCGCCATTATGTTTCATCAATGATGGCACTTGTATGAAGGAAATGGGCTTCAAGGAAGTCACTGTCACAAGTATATACATAATAAATCATCGAAAATGGCGATAAGCCACCCCTATAACATTTTTTTCTTTGCTTTATGCACGATTATAAGGTCCGTTGTTCGATTCTCTGCACAAGAAACCTTTTTTCTACGACAATTTCCGTCACACTTGGTCCTCGATTATATAACGGCAAAGTAAAATCTTACAGCAATTTAAGTATTAAATTTCAATCAAATAGCATAATTCCATTATGATGGTTAGAATAAAATTGTACATATTGGAAAAAGACTTACTTAAACCTTCGAGCATCTTACACAATTTTCTTCGCGAATTGCGAAAAAAAACTTTAATATATTTCCTGTCGTATAATAATGCCACGAGTTTCTGGGGAAGCAAAACTTAGATATAGAACTTCTGAGATATCACCTAAGTACATCTTGGAATACCTCCGATTTCGAGCCGTCACCTCAGAAGTCCGATGAACTGGCAATGCAGGTGGCATGCAGTGCCGCGTCGGAAGTCGGCTGCATTAATCCAGTTTCCCCACTTGTTTGAGAGGTGGAGTAAGCACGGTATCGATCCTCCACGATTCAATCCAGCGCGTGCTCTGAGGTACGGTCGACGACTCTCCTCCATCACCGATTACTCCCAATCTCCATAAATCCTCTTAATTCATTTCCTCCTTGGGTCCTTAAGCATTTGCTCTAACATACCCTCAACTTGGTCTTCATTGCATTCTCTCGACCCGTAAGAAAATTAAATTTTAGAAGAGATTACTAGATCACGATAAAAAATCAACGCGAGAAAGAATATTCTAATTATGCTACTGTTACTTCTGCCGAAACAAGGAGTTCTTAAATCCTTGGTTGAGGGCATCGTCATGAAAAATGAGGAATTCGACCGGCCAGTCGAAAATAAACCTGGACCAGGAGGTATGTGTTTATCGGGATTATCTCGAATAGGTAACCAAGTAGTCACGTGGTACAAACACGATTAGTTTGCAAATTTGTGTGTCTGAATCGCTCGTTACAATATCATTTATCGTTTTCACTTGCGTTTTTCTCATTTGTCTCAACTATAGAGCCCCAAGATGAGATAAAACACAAGTGTAAGCAATGAATGAGGTTGTATTCAGCGGTTTTAACGCGACAAATTTACGAACCATTCGTGTTTATACCACGTGACTCCTTGGTTACCTATTCGTGATAATCCCAAACGGTTTCAAACGCAATTACACAGGGGGGTTGTGTTTGAAACCGTCATGATTACTGCGAATAGGTAACCAAGGATTCTCGTGGTACAAACAAAATTGGTTTGCAAATTTAGTGTCTGGATTGCTCGCCACAATATCATTAATTATTTTTAATTGAGTTTTTCTCATCTCTCTCAACTTTAGATCCCACATATGAGATAAAACGCAAGTGCAAGCAAGAAATGAGTTTGTAATCAGCGGTTTTAACACACCAAATTCGCGAAACATTTGTGTTTGTACCACGTGGCTCCTTGGTTACCTATTTTAGATAATTGCGATGGTTGTAAACACAACGGCCTAGGAATAGTACTTATTTGTACCTCTTTCCTCCGCTGTGACTGCATCTTGGAGGGCAAAATGTATCACGGGAACGCCATTGCTTCTGAATCACTTACATTCACATTCATTCGGAGAACGTTGAAGAGCTACGGAATGGGAAGACTAGTTTCCCTCTCTCGAAACGAGCAGCATGAACAAAATTCAAGGGCCATAGACCAATCCTTTTTGACCACGCTCCCTTTTTTTCAATCTCCAACGTTATTTCTTTCCGCTCCGCTTCCCCTCTGAGACTGGCTTATCCTTGAACGCAACCGACAAGATATTCTCAGTGATATGGCATAAAGTGAGAGGGCAGAGGAAAATTTCGCATGATAAATGTATGTACTTTCCCTGCCTCATGCGTTTCGTCGATTCTTGTTTGTTTGTCCCTCTCCCTTTCTCTCTCTACGCTTCTTCTCTCTCTCTTCTCAATATCTTGAAGTTACCTACGGTCAAAACTATGCTACAAAACCGTGCATGTTTTCAAAAGTATTATCCTTTTCATTAGTTTGCCCGAAAAATAATAGCGTGTGATCGCACCCTTTGGAACTGAAATAATATATAAGAATTTACAAGGAAATCTTTCCTCGACTAATCATGAAGTGGAATCCATTCATTCGTTCGTGTTGATATTATGTTATCTCAGCTAAAGATTATAACATCAGATATTATGTTAGCATTCCTTTCGTTATGACTCCAAAAAGATATTAAAATAATTGCGCCATTGTCAACTTATCTCTTTTATTTTTTTCCAGCGCATGCAATCCCTTTAATATACAATTGCCGTCGCAAATGGATTTTTAATATATTCACTTAATGTTTCTTTGCAGTAAAAAGAAGTCATACAAACTTCGATAGTATTATTTCTGTTACTTACCTCATAATCCACCATATTTCCCCATGAAAAAACAGGAGGAGGAGGAGTAAGACCGGATCTCCGGGAATTATCACCGAGAAGTTTCCTTCACTCTGCCACAATTAGTACCATCCTCCAGATCTATGGTTGTGAGTCAAATTCCTTGCCAAGAAATTATACGTTTCCGGTCGAATTTGTGACTAAGTCACTGATAACCCTTAAGGAATAACTTTTATGCCCGCATTGATAATGTTAGAACGAATGTGTCAGCGGTGATGGTTTTATCTCTGCATTGTTTCGGGTTTTATTCCGCGTCAGTTGGCTTGTAGAAACTGTAGTCTACTAGCCGAAACCCGAAACAATGCATTGATAATGTTTAATTTTATGTTTACTCCAGCTGAGGTAACTATATTACTATTATAACCAAGTCTAGTAAAATACTAATGCGAATTCGTTATGATTTCGTAATATTCTCAGTTTAAAAAAAAAACTTTTTTCAGTCCTATAATATCCAACCACAAAAAGGGCCGAAAAGCCTCCATTAATTAATTCCATCGCCCATCCCTTCACTTGACGCTCGATGGTGTTCTCAGGAGATACTTAACCCCTATCCATGATGCTAATAATTTCCAACGCATTCTCTAACCTTGTTCAGTGTGATCGGATATAAGTGCTTGAGTGCTGAATTCACATCTCGAGAGTTTGAACTCCATCTATAGCAGAGATTTATTCACAGTATACTGGTCTCTAATTGAGTTGTAGCTGGGGAGCACTTCTAACCGTCAGATAGAGAATTAAACTGAAGACTCATCCGAAATTTCCGTTAAGAGAAATTTAATTTAGTTACTTAGTTTATTTCTACTCTTCGTACGTTTTCTAAATATTTCTCTCCTGCCCAACCACCCAAAAAGAAATGGTTCACCCTGCAGTTCTTTCAGGTTATTGTTAGTGCCTAGCTTGCGCTGCAACTATTTTACCGTACCATTTTCAAGCTAATGGAATCAAATCCATTAATATTTATGCACCATTGATTTAATATGATTTACAGTAGGTATTCGAGGGAATACTCTGTCAAGACAGATCCCTACTCTTACTGTACACATGGAGTAAAGGAAAGCGAAAAGATTTGAAAGCTATAAATTTAAAATTCCAACCCAGCAATATTTCATGCAATGCTGAAAAAAATGCGCAGAGGTAAAATCCACTCACGATTAAACGAGATTAAATGAACCCAACTAAATCTTTCGGTTCATTCTCGAGCTAATAGGTTAGCAGAGATGAGGAAGAGGTAAAATATTTGAAATAAACATAGCATAAATGAGCCTATTTAAACCATGGCCTAGGTTTAAAATTTCCGCTAAATGGCCCAATCGCCCAATCATTGAATCACGTCACAAAGTAGGATTCATACAACCCCTGACGCATGACATCCAAATGCAGTCCCTTTTCTGCACTCACGATGAAAATTTTCGGCTCCCACTTGTCTGCTGTCCACTCCTACTCATTGACCTGTCGTACCTGCCAATGCCACCAAATTATCATTCCAGGATAATTATTTGTCATTCTCCGTGACAGAGTGCCCATCTACAATACCCAGTACAACCCTACAATTTATCCATGCTCCTGCACTTCATCCCCGCGTTTTGAGTTACCGTTTCGCCCCTCGCTCTTCAATTATCACGTATCCGGTCATTGCGCGAGGGGAAGATCAAGTTTTCTTCGTGCACCACGCCATGCGCACCTTCCATACCCTTCGATCACTCTCTCCGCCATTTCCCACCACCTTCACCACTTCCCCACCCTCCCCGCTCTCTCTCACACCCTCTCTCTGGCCTCGTGAAAAGGTCACGGCTGGCAAACATTATCTAATTAGCTACTCGGATATCCAATTACGATGCGACGAGGGAAGGCGAAGGGTTGAAGAGAGAGAGAGAGGTGGGGGGTGTGTTTTGCAGGGAGGCAGGCGGTGGTGTTGCTGGGCGTGCGGAGGTGGAGTCGAGGGCGAAAACTGTCTATGCGTGCGGGATATGTGTGGGACCTGAGTGCGGGCGAGAACGGAAAACGAAGGGAGAAAGAAGGAAAAATATCGAGTGGTGATTTTGGGGATTGGCGACGGAAGAAGAAGAAAAGCAATGCGGGCATGTCGCGCGGGATCATCGGATACCTAGACGAGGCACCCCCGAACGAACGCGGGGAATCGGGTTGGTGTGGTTGCTGGATTTGCAGGCTCGGGTTCGAATCCCGGCAGTTGGAATATACATTTCAATAGGTATACCTGTCCCCACTTGAGTCCTGTTTGGAGAGCCCTTCGAGTTCAGTACTCCGCCAGTCGGATGGGACGTAAAATCGTTGACCCCTTGGCACATTTCGCTAAAGGCCGTATCACACTAGCGGTTGCCGGTTACGGTTTCCGGTTGCGGTTGTTCAGTCGACCAATCAGCGCCAACCAGCTCTCAACTTTTGGATTATAGGAGCGCGTCTATTTCCAACCGGCCGGTTGTGCAACCGTGGCCAATAGGAGCTCACCTCGCGGTCACGTGCTGTTTGTGTATATATTTCGCTATAATTTCCTTGTTACCATTCCAACTATGTCCTAAACCTAAAAAATATTCAGAACACAATTTAACCAGCATTTAACTCACTTGAATCATCTATTTTTTGTGAAGAATATATTACAATAGCATACATTTTATTGAGGTGGGATTAAGTGTACTTAATTAATTTTTATCTTGTATTAGAGGCATAAATCCTGCATTTGAGGTAGCATAGGAACAAAATGTAAACAGAAACATCAAGTGACCGTGAGGGGAGATCCTATTGGCTGCGATTGCACAACCGGCCGGTTATATAAGCGGTAAATGTGATTGGAACTGTTTACACCAACCGTAACCAGCAACGGCAACCGTAACCGGCTACCGTTGGTGTGATACGGCCTTAAGAGCAGGCAAATGACGACACGACTCCTCACACATCTTCCACTTCTTGAACAAATTCCTATCCGTATCCAACTACCCATCTATCGTAATTTGCGCATATGTGCAACACTATCGGTCATCACCCCCGAATAACTAATTAACCGAACGAATGCTCGAGTCGGAACGTCCGTCAGTTGTCGGGGATAAGTGTGCCGCGCTACGTTTAGCTTCGTCAACGAAGGCCGACTCGATTCGTCTATTCCAGGATAAAGATTTGTCCACCCTCATCACCTCTTTTACAATCGGAGAGCCAAAATCCAGCCCAAGGTGTTCTTAGCGGGCCACATACGTAAAGATTATTTAGAACGTGAGACTGTTTTAACAGATTTTAATATTTACTGTTCGTGTTTGCATTCGTTGGAGTTAATAGAATATAGTTTTCAATTTGCGAAAACTCATCGTTACGCACAAAACTAAAACCAATAAAAATTTTCTTATGATACTAATTTGTTGCTACAATTCTCAAAGCTCATGCGTCAGTATCAGGAACTTATAAACGTTTCCACTTTGTTACAATATTAAATTTAAAAGCTTCACTGTGAATATTTCAAAACGAGAATAAAGATAAGGAAAGCTTTTCACAGATTTCACTTCTTTATATGCATTATCCAGTACTTGGCATATTTCCTCATCGCCCATTTGCCATGCGTGAAAATTCCTACTACAAAGGGCCGCACTGGAGATCTCAAGAGGTCGCTGGTTCCATGCTCCTGGTCTAGCATATCTATTTAGTACCCTCCAAGCCGCCACATGTGTACGTGGCGGGAGGCGAATCTAAACCAGTTACTGCTATGATTGTGAGAATCGACTGATTGCTAAATTTATTGGCGCCGTAGAAGATAGATTGATGCTTGGAAAGAGGTGGGATTTCTGGGAGCATAGGAGGAAGGGAAAAGCGGGCAGTGGTAGCCAGGTTGGTAACCGGGCTGGCCGGGAAATCTAAAGGTTGCGGTTCGAATCCCTCCCTAAGAATGGATGATTTGCCTGTTCAAGAATTTAAAACTCAGATTAGGCAGTGCGATATAACCTTAGCCTCCGTCACTAAGTTGATTACAAGGGCACAACACCACATTGGTCGACAGGACCATAAGGATAAAATAAAGGAGCTACATTCACTGTAAAAAGTTGATCTGATATTCAGTGCGATCTGAATTTAAGCGCTGTCTGGTTTAAGGCAGGAACACGGGTGCAAGGTGCGGAAGAGGCAGGAACATGGATGGTTGGTACACGAGCAGTTAAGCAGGAAGCAGAGGGAGCAGTATTCAGGATGGTCTGATTTTCAGTCGTTCACCTGCCTTATTTTTAGACAAGATATTACTGCTGAATTTCAACATACCCTGTCTTAAAATTGTTGCATCTGAAATTCAGATCGCTTTTGTACCTTATAATCAGATCTACTTTTTACAGTGTTGTTAAATTCAAATATTTGTTGTTTCCTCAAACAATTCGTGACCATAGCAACATCAAGACCTCTCACTCTATGACGTCTTCGTAAGATATATTTACTTAAAAATGAAATTAAATTACACACAAATGATCAAACTATAGTTTATGTATATAGAGCATATTTGGTAACAACTCACCCCTTACCACACATTCTCAAGGTGGGATTGAAAGGTAGCCAGTTATGGATATGTAGCTGTAGGTAGTTCCTAAAATCCCAATGCTACTCCAACTAGGATAAGTATAGAGATACTCAGCGCCCGCATTAACCTATTCATAACGAAAGTTGCTCCGGGACCCACAGATTAAGCTAACTAACCGTATCGTTGACGAAAATCATAATCACCATCTACACTGTACTCTGCAAGCGGCCACAAGGATGAGTAGCATGGACCTATCCGCACCAGAGGTTTACTATCGGAAAACAATCAGCTATGTTCATCATGACTAAACTACCAGTGTTAAAGTGTACAGGTGACCATACATGCAAAAAAGACTCCTATCTGAAGCTAATACCTAGAAATAAATCTTTCACAGTGAATATAAAAATTAATAAATAAACAAAAAAACCTTCACAAAAATTTTCTTATTTTTAGATGGTAGTCGGTAGTATGAGTTACTAAAACACTGATATAATTTGAGGTTGAGGAATTAATTGTGCGATAATTTGAAAGTTGGGAGTGGACATGAGTAAATTTATTTAAATTATAATGGCTAATTGGAGGCTTATTACATTTCTAAGAGTAATGAAACTTCATCTGAAGTAGTTAGAAACGCAATAAAAACTGAAAAGGGAGGTGATGCGAAAAAGGCAAAAAATCGGTACTTGCGCAGGAAAGCTTTCGTTCCGGGAAAAATAGAAGGTAAGAGGTCAACGCCCGCTATGGCTGAGGTCAAGGCACCGCTCTAAAAGAATATATATTATGTTAGCGAAATGATAATCCGGGGATGCATAAAAAATTCACCATCGACTCAAGGGCTCAACGTTCTGTAAAGGGGTAAAGAGCTAAAGTCCATCATAGCCTTTCCTTGCTGTATTTATTATGATTGAGTGTCAGTCTTGACGCCATTGCCCTGAACGAAGAATTTGATTTGGAAAATTTATGGAAAAAGGATAGAAATATTTCATGCTAATAAAATTCGGATAGTGGAGAAATTTCAGCGAACGGCATTAAACGAGAAATATCTTTAAGGGGCATTCAATTACTTTAAAACGTTAATCAATATCCACGTATTGACCGTGGTCGTATTGATTAACAATTCTGCGAAATAACTCGTTTTTCCTTCAGTAGCTGGTCACTCGAGGGTGTTTCCATGAATAAATCATGGTGTTGAAATAATTCCACCACATCAAGAAGCAAATTCGCGTGAGCTTGAAACGGAAGGGAATTGCAAAAAGAATGATTCCAGGAAAAAAAATAATGAAAATATAATCAAAATATGGAATTCAGAAGAATAAGCAAGGGAGATAACACGTAATACAGTAAAATACGGAAGGAATCGCAATTTTGTCCGAGAATGCAGAGAATTATTTGTTGTGAAATAGAAATCAACTGCTATCTGAGGTAGGCGAGTGACAGCCAAGGTCATTGAAGACATTAAGGAAAGGGAATTTATTGGACGGGGTTGGAAGTTTTCAGGGAGCAAGAGGAAGGGTGGATTGAAACCTGGCATCGGCATTAGCGTAATCTTGACGCAAGGCAACAAAACGTCCACAATTTAAAGTAGGTGCAATCCGAAGGACGAAGTACTGGACCCTGAGAGTCGAAGGGCTGGAGAGAAGTACTCTCCATACAGCTCTGAAGTAGGGACCGGGATACCATTGAAAAATCGCTAGTTGTGCCGAAATTCTAACCAGTAACTCGAGTGTGGTAGGTTAGTACAATAGAGACTACAACAAACAGCCCGACCCCCGGATATAAAACAGAAAAATCCTATTTCCGCAATCCTACCCTGCCTCACAGCCTGCGCAAACGGCTGCAACAATTAATGAGCACAATGTCTTTACAGCCAGTAGATGCAAGCAAAGTTTGAAGTTAAAATTGACCCTTACGGAAGAAAGCTTTCTTTAACTGGGACCCGGCAAACGCATAATTACAACTTTCGAAAAGGGATAAAAATCAGGTACTGTATCTGTATGAGATCGCCAAAACAGCTAACGTGGATGTAGATATACGAAGCAAAACACGATAATGAAGGAACACATGAATTGGACACACCCTTAGACATAATGGATTCGTCAAGAATATAATTGAGGCAAAAATAGATGGAAATATCCCACGAGGAAGACCAATAGATAAGGAGACCATGGGAAAAATAAAGAGGGAATTAGGGGAGGAGACGCACCAGGATTGCACTGGGCTAGCAATAAATTGGGGACGAGTGGAGGGCAGTAACCATTCTCGGGATTGGAAAAATGAATATAATTAAGGCGCTCCCAAGAGGAGGTGACTGACGGTGTTCCTCGAATTGAAAAGATTTCAGAGCAACGCGACGTGTTCAAGGGCGAAGGGGGAGGGTTAAGTGAAGGGTGGAGGGGAAGGAGAGGACCGTTTGCGTACCGCAGCGGCGCTGGTCGCAACGGCGGGAGAGGACGGGGGAAGGGGAGATTACGTAGGGGGAGGAGAAGAGGAGGCGGGCCCGCCGCCGTTAAGCCTTTGATCGCGGGGATACAGGGTGACGGATCAGAAGGAATTAATGCGCGAGCGCAGGCCGTTGGAGAGGGCCCCCGGGTCTCGTGACAGGCTGGATAACGCCGCGGGGGTTTATTAGCCCGCTCTCGAATTGGAAACCGCTCGAAAATTTGGAGCTCGCGTCGGATTAAAACTTCTGAGATATGAGTGAGTCCCAGTTTCCCCGAACGATTCGCTCACGCATTTACCAAAGGATATAGAAAGGGAAATACTGGCCCATCTGCGTTATTTTGCGTATTACAACGTAAGACACTATTTTATGTCCATGTACTAAAAACCGGGATTAGTAATACAACATCCACCTAGGATGCGAGTCATCGTTTCCTTCGTGCCCTTGGGATTGTCATGCTTTGTCAATTTATTCTCTAAACCTGAAATCGGAGTAAACATTTTAAGGAAAAAGGAAACTTTAGTGAAGGAATGAAGGCCAATCAGCCTAATGCAACGTCATAATTTATTTAAAAGATAGTCCACGACTTTTTAGTCTAGTTTTTAAGCATTCTGTGTAGTCACTTAAGACTTTGTTTTCTGCAGTTTCCGTCACCTCAGACTTCACTTTGAAAATTAATATCAACTACTTCACTATGGAGGGAGAAACCTGACAACACAGCAAAAATGTTGCTTTCATTGTACAGCAGAGCTTATGACGATACTAAGATTACCATCCGGCAAATGTTGCCCTTCAGTGATTATGCATATTTCTTGAGGTTTATTGGTAATTTCTGTACGATAGGATTTAAGGCTAACGTTTAGTATAACTGCACGAGTCATGAAACTAGAGTATTTTTAATTAAAATATAACGTAACAAATTTAAGATAATGATTTTTAAATGAATGAATGATTTTTTAAATTTTTTGGCCCTTTTTACGCAATAAATATACCAAAAGAGTGGATATTAAAGGGCATACTGAATTATTTTCTGAGATATTTCCGCCAGAAGAGTCATATTGATGACATGGTTGTTTTCTGTATTTTTTTTACTGTCACTAACTTTATCAATACTTCAATTTATGATAAAACTAGTTATCACTCGCAATGTGCAATTTGGAAAGGTAGGAAAGATTTCTCAACCATTATTGATTTTCAATCCAAGCCGTATTTTTTTGATAATGTTACCCCTATTATCTTCGATTCAAGCTAAATGACCTCCATATACAGTCATGGAATGGTCAGGAAATCTTTTCCATATATCATTTTGAAAATGTTTTTGGAGATAGTGCTATGGGTATAATAAGACTCAATTGCCTCTAGGTGCCAAGTTAGTTACGTTCCCGTCCTGTGACCTGACGTTCGCTATTTATAATATCGCTTTGGGGTACCGGGTAACCGGGATTTGAGAGTGAATTTAGATCGCACAGAGTTCTACAACCTTTCTATTAGAGAGCTTTATAGGTCTAATGTCACATCTACAGCATGTGATGCTTATACGTCGAAAATTACTAGTGGAAAAATATTTCTGGACTGAGAATTGCAAACCGTGCAAACGCACGGGCCACCAAAATACTCAGGATTCCTAAACCAAAGGCAAATCGCCAATCAAAAGGTCCATGTCTCGATTCACGGTCAAGGAAACCTTATTTTATTTGGCCAATCAGAGTGGCAAAACATATTATTAATCCCCATATTTTAATTACATCCAGCAGAAGTGCACCAGCACTTGTATCATTCAAATAGAATCGCATCGCATACACATTTATTTCATCACAAAAAATTGCCATCGATCCTGATATTAGTTTTATGTAGCCTTCTGTCCGATATTCCTCACAGCTAGCCTCATTACGCTAACATGATTCCTCCCTTCTATAGGTATATTTCTCAGAACAATTCACACGTTTATGTGAACGCTAATTTCTATTTTGACGCATATTTTTCCGATCCTAATGGAAAATTATGAATTAAAAATCAGAATCCAACATAAAAGGCATGGTAGTAAATTGCTTATTGTGTTGTTAATGAAGAAATATTTTAAGATATAAATACAAATAGGACTTCAAGAGGATTAGCACTAAATTGGTATACGGCAAATCATCCACAGAACATTTGGCAAGGCACACATTTTATTTAAAATTACGCTGAATATTGTGAACACCTGTGTATATTTTTCGATTTCTTCTAAAACTAAGATTTGGTTAAAAAAATAAACAACATTATTTTCGAAATATAATTTTTGTTTTACAGGGGAAAGAGTGATTCCCATCCTGATTATGTTTTCCTACAACATATCCAGAGCAGTTTATGCAATGTAGAAAGCAGAGCAGGTCGAGGGATAGAAGATGGAAGACTTGCTACGATCGTTAACACGTTTTCTTTCCAAAAGACATTCAGTACGATTTTCGAACGACCTCACCAACACTACAGACATTACCGTATCGTACACTTGAAACGTGATCTCGTAGACGCCTCCGCTATGCAGAGCATTTCCAGGATCTTTTGCTATCCCAAGGAGGCGACAGGCAATTTGAATATCGCCTTCGGTGTCTGCTTCTGGCTGTCATGTCATGGTGGAAGCTATGCATTTATTCCTGAATACATTTATTTTCCAGGCATGACATCTTCAGTCATTCCCCGAGAAATTTCAGAATTGCCGCTAAGGTCATGTCTTAATCCTCGTCCAATTGCGCGCGATAGAATATGATTTTAGGAGTGCTCAAGAAAAATTCAATCCACCTATCAATTTACACACAGAGAACGTGGTGTATATTTTCACAGATGTCTCAAAGGATGGGAGTTCATTTTCACAGAGATGAGTCGATTTCCTTCGGGTGTACGATTCTCCTTCTTATCCCAAAGTAGTTCAAAAGTCAACCATAAACTATAATGAAATTTGATGGAGGATTTATTGATTACAATAGTATAACTAACTTTACTTCAATAACAATATCATCGCTGGATTCACCACATATATTTCATTAAAATGTTTACCTGTAACATTCAAATTATGGAATGGCGTTCAAATTGTTTTCCAACAACTACTCTAGTGAGAAATAAATAGCAACAAAGCACTTAATTAGGCATCATATTTCGGTGAATAAAAAATCATTATGAATGAGTCCTGCTTTTAGCATGTGATAGCCTTACTTTTCCTCGCTTTATCCAAACAAATGACAGCGCTGGAAATAATATTTCAAATTCATTCAGCAAAAAAGACGTTTTACAAATGCGGTCGGAAACATCATCTGTCAACCAATAACTGCTGTAATATTATAAACCATTCATAATATTTCATTACTACTTGGCATTTTAAAAGTTGTGTTAAATTTTCTCTACAGAGACATGAAGGCACAAATCTGCCTGCTGCTGTCCATGAGGATTTTTTTAGTACTTACAAGTCATCATATATCCGTGGTTGGCTCAGGAGAAATCCATAAACCGGATTACGTCGATCCCTTTCATCGGCAAGCGAAATTTTGTTTGTGAATGATTTACAGCAATCAATTAAGTAAATCATGCGTATAAGCTCATTAGATGTAGTATTATCCTTATCCACCCCGGAAAATATCGCTTCTTAAAAAAAACATAATCCCTCAAACTCAAAAATTGAGGCATAAATCATAAAAAAATTTAAATACGTAAAATCCTTTTAACGAGGAAAATTATATTGCCACAGTTTTCTCCACAGGCGGAGGTCGTAAAATTCCACCTCGACCATTAAAACCCTGATTGATCGTCACACTCAAAGGCAATGTAAAAACCTCATTTAAAATTATTCGTATCAGATAACAAATGAAAATTTTCATCCTCTAGCAGAAAACATTCAAGAAATACATGAGTTTCACCATGATAATACAGGCGATTCCAATTTCGGTAATTTCGTTGCTTAATATTGTGGTGTGGTAATAGTGTCGATGCATTTTTATGTCGACGTAGAAAATGTGAAATCGTCTTTATATCAAGTAGTTTCCCCAATCGCTAAAAGAGGGGGTGTGATCCTGATATCATTTAGATGCAATTTTTATATTAATAATATTTTAACTCTAGCATTATTTTCAGCCAAAATACCTTCATAGTAAGTAAAATCTAATCTCCTACTACATATATATCCATTTATGTCATAATAGAAACCGGTATTTAGCAGTACCTATATGCCTCTCAATAGAATTGTATATTTTTCTATGGAGTAGGTTATAGATCTTAATCAGATGATACCCGTTCAATATGACAAAATTAGGAATACTGCAGAAACAAACTTTTCTTTATAGTTTACGAACTAATATGCTTTAAATTCTTATGGTATTCATGTACATTTTTCCCAAATAACGTATTTTATGCTAAATTCGGGGGTACATATATGTCAATGATGTACTTAAATGAATTCTGACAGGAACCAAATATTCCAAGGTAAAATTTTAAGATTTTGGCCTACTTAAAAGTTATTAAATACAAACACACGCATTATCAAAAGATTTTCTGCACTCATATTATTACTGTCATGCTTCCTATTATCGCTTAGTTGCAAGTTCATTTTAGATGCAATGACATCCCCACATTGAATTCCTCGCTTCTATCACCAAGAGTTAGTGATATAAGTGTTTATCTACATTCCCTTATTCGTATGCACTGCAGCACATTACAATGTACATGTATAATAGTAGTTGGAATTATATTATATTTGCTATTTCAAGCACAAAAAGAAAATATCATCTAAGGCAGATGGAATCGAAATAGGAGAGTATTCGAAGAGAAGAATAGGTACCCTTTGAATTCGAAATGAAGTAGTTCATGTAGCATTGCCAAAGCCGCGGACATTACTCAGGATAGCCTTTTAAGATTTAATTTTAAAACAGTGCATCTGGAACTCCAGGCACAGAAGAAACCCTTCTCTATTAATTACAATATTATGAGATAATTGCAATGCTCAGTTTTTAAACAGACCAATGCAATAACTATATTAAAACATTTAGAACTGCCTTGAACATTGAGCTCAAGTTCTAAATGAATTCAAGTCCTAGCAATTAATTTGATTCCTAACCTTTGGCAAAGGGAATAATTGAAGTAATACACCGTGCAACTACATGGTCATCTTTGAAGGAATTGAAACTATTTTTCCGTTCAGAGAGTAGGTTCACGAAATCTAACGAGTAAACGATTTTTGCTATAAATATCTAAATTCGTGGGAATCGCTTTTTTAATGACATTTTTGTCCAATCACACAGATAACCCATCAATCAAATGGAACAAGGAAATAACTAAATGGATTAATAAAAACCCACGCATAGTGTTCCTACATTTTTTTTTATTCGTGTGTTCTGTACTTCTGTGTCAGTCCTATGCGTTTGAGGCGAGGATTACGATTAATGAGAAGTGGTGGAATCTATTTCTCTACGCCACGATTCAGTAACGAAGAAAAATGATCCTGGCGAGGCAGGGGAGAGGTGGGCGTGTCGCTTTATTCGTCGGGAATAAAGCGAATTTTAGGGAGGATCGGGGGCGGGGAGGTGGGTACAGAGGAAGGAAGATGTTTGTGACGGGAAGAGAGATTGGAAAAAGTTTTCGACTGCTTTGTATGATGGAGTCGGAACGTCGCCACCGTGGAGTTTAAAGACTAAGGAGGAGGATGGGAGGAGAAGAGCGGATATCCTTAAAGGGATCTCGTCTCCAGAATCCCTTGATTGGATCCTGAGGAAAAGAAAGCGAGATAAATTTTCCCTTTATCTCTTAGCGCTGATCCATGGAATGGGGGCGGATGAAATTTTGGACGTAAGAGCCACCGTTTCAGGCATTTGAAAAAGATAACTCCGGAAAAATGGAATGGTGCGGGAAGAGAAAATACCTCATTGGGCGAAATTTCATGCTCCTGTAAAAAAGCGATTGCAATCTACGCCAGGTTTTTATGGCCATAATGAGGTTTGTTAGAATTTAATACAGTTTAAAATGCGATTTACCAATCCGCTGCAAGAGAAAATATCACTTAGTTGATTTCATCATTAGAGTAAAGAGAGATAGGCTTTTGTCTAGACAACTTTAAAAACCTTGGACGGTTGCATTGGTAACATTGTGGTATTTTGAAGACATCGGACTATAATAACTCTAAATAATCGGTTGAAGGATTATTGCATATCAGGTTAGATGCTTGATTTGGAATGGAAAGCAAAGGTTTAGCTGTGCTATTGGCCAAAATTGAGTTGAGGCAAATACGCCCTTGAATAATACAAGATTATCAAAAGGGGAGACGATTACTGTGAGCAGTTATACAGGCTCCAATATCTGATGTCATAATCAATTTATTCTCTCCAGAAAATGGAATATTTCCTCACAAAGTCATTTTGGCACTGTAGTACAAGAATATTTAAAAAAAACAACTTGCCACCAGCAACATTAATGCGAGTGCAGCATATCATTTTGTGCAAGTTTACATTACTCTTTCCATAACGCTCATAAAATTCAAAATCCGATCAAAACAAGAGTGACGGTGGTGATGTGGGAAACGATATTGCCTCAGTCCTGAGCAGTTATAGAGGTGTGCCTGATCCTATAATGAATGCGTCATCGGAGGGAAGCAGACACGGGGATACTTGGTGTTAAATAGGTGAATAGAAGCGCTCAGTAGACCTTGCGCGCTTCCAAAGTAAAGGAGTAGAGACAAGGGTGAGAGGAAGTGAGGGTGGTGTGAACCAACCTTGTCCCCGTATCCATCAGACAGACGACCTTGGCCCCTTGGCATTGTGCGGCCGTGTTTGGCTGAGACCGCTCCCGGCAGTCTCACAGCCAAACACGGTCGGGGTCAACAGAATCCCTTAATTATTCCTAAACAATGGGTTCCAGCACGGTTCTCCATTCTCGAGGAATAAGAGCTCCACGTAATTTTATTTCCGGGAAGGAAGATATTTTTATGCTTCAAAACTGTACCCTAAAAAGCAGCTGAGTTGAAGCTTTCTCTTTCCCAATGACGTTAGAAACATGTTAAGACTCGATGCCATCAATAAAAAACATATTAGAGAAACAAACAGACGCAAGGAAAGGTGTAAAATGTCTTTCTTCCCCCTAACAAAAACAGATAATAATAAACTTTGTATCAACCAGATAGGTAGGTATTATCCAGGTAGCAACTACAAGAATCGTCATTTTTCTTCGATGTCCTATAATATTTTTAAAGCCTCTATTAATCCACAGGGGAATATAATGTTTTTTTGTAGCTTAAGTGTTAAAGCAACTGGCCGGAAATCAGGGAATTCTGGGATCCAGTTCCGGACAAAATGATTTATCTGTTGAATTTCTGCTACCATGTTGGTATCTTGTAGCATTCCACTGGTAATTATAATCCCTTCCCTCCGTGATTAGAAATTATCAAAGTTCACCTGCCTGATAATATTATTAAATTTCCCTGCATAACTAATGTGTCTCTAACTAATCAGTATTTCACCTGTTAGCGCATGATTGGTTAATTTCATCCCCTGCCGCACTGGCTTGCAGGGTATTTCGCAGGTGTAGCTGTACTCTGTTGGAAAGAAGGATAGTTTCATGTTCCGTCTCCGTCCCCAGAAATGCACATCTTCGTGGACAAGTAATGATGTCTGGTCAAACATTTGAGAACCACAATTGAGAACGGTGTAATCGTAACTGTACCGCTTCAAAAGCCACCAAGGAACGTTCGCGAATGGAAATCATCCTTAGTAATAATGCGAGACTGAAAAAAATGGTGCCGGCGCAAGCCACCTTATTCCTGTTTTGTTTGTTGTCTGTTGTCGTAACTATACACATGTTTTAGTTAATCGGTCAACTTAAATCCAATTTTCTTCAACTCAAATCCAGTGTAATCCAGTTTATGGCGGAAACCTTACATGGCAAGAATGAATAACTCAACGGTGGTTTTCCGCAAATCAAATTTTTATTATGAACTGGAGCCATCTTCAGGATGGATTCAGCATTGCCTCACCTCGTTTATGACAAATTTTCTGTGACCAAGCCACGAAACATGCCCAATATTAGATGTCAAAACCGGAATACGGGGTCCTGAGATGGCAGGGTATTAAATCCCTCCAGTTTTACAAATGTAAGGAACTGCTGACTTGATTTGATAGGCTAAGGATAGGATGGTACTTAGGTAAGGTAGAGATTTTAAAAATGAGGATTATTGACAAATTTGAGTGAAGAGTAGCCTATTACCGGCGGTGCGTCACCATCAGGGTAATATTTGACGCAAAACCCTAAGGTTTCCACGGTATAACGTAACATCCAACAGGCAATAACGCTGCCTGTGCTTGAAGTGCTACCCACAAGACATCTGCTAAGTACCCTGCAAGCCACCTTAAGGATGGGTGATAGGGGGACGCTCATGTAGAGGCCGGAATTCCGCTGAAAAAGTCTTTTACTCCAGGAATCAAGCCCGAGCTTTATGGCAGACAGCCATGCATTTTGCCTCCACATAAGTCGAGCTCTTTTGAGTCCTTCTAGATCAGGCCCTCTAACTTTAATATTCATGAATTTTCATCAAGTTTTTGAAAACTGTGTGATGCAGATATTATCAGACTTTGGATAAATTTCAAAGAAGAATCCGCTAATTTGTCTTAATAATATATATAATTTGTGGACCTACTACTATCTACTACGAAGAACTTGACAATTATTATAAGATATAATCACAATGAATGATTTTGTTGAGTGAAAGTGAGTATGAGGAGCTGCGGGAATTCTCAACCCCCAACGCCGTCTTCAAAAATCAATTTCTACCGCGGCTGAAGGGAGGCATTATTAAAATTTTAGAGCAATCGTGAGAGAACACTCAAGCAGATTATTCTTCACCTCACCACTCAAAGACGACCGCTTAAAAACAGAAGAAAATTTTGCGTACATTTCCATATTGAGGAATTGACGGTGATGACTTAGGAATAGATTAAATATGGAACAGGGGGCCTAAATAGGATTTGCGGAATGAAGGGTTTCTGGAGAGGAGAAAATTTGGGGGTTTGGCGAGTAGGGCGGAAATGAGGGAAGGAGTTGGTGGAAGGCTATGGATGTTTGGCTTGGTTTGCGGTTGATATCAGGTGATTGATGGGCTGCGGTAACTCGGAGCGATTGAAGGAATTTCTCAAAGTCACCTTGGAGATCGATTCATTTTCCTGTTCCCTGAGAGAATATCGCAGAAAAGATGACAACTCATATCTCATATCGATCCGATGATATTTAATGACACAAGTTTTGCGCCATTATGCTTTTTCCCTCAACGATAGATCACGAGTCCTTGATTCCTTATCTCTTGACACTCCGCGAAGCAGAACACATCGTTTGCGCAGAAACCCTACGTGGCCAAAGTTTGCGTTTTGGATGCTTCGTCCAGTACGCGCTATGCCAAAGTCGCACAGGTGACTTGATGATACACAGCCCAATCAAAACCGGCGAGAGCATTGATCGAGATTCCAACTCAAAGACTGCCTCCACATGTCGAATGACTGCGATAGCAATTTCTGTTTTCGGGTGGCATTTGTTTATCTCTAATTGAACACGGAATATGTAGGTTTGGATGAAGGGTTTGAAATAGATTGAAAAGAATTCGATTACACAAATTCGAGTGTGCTACAGTTTCAAATAGAACATCGTAGTCAAATTGGTGAATTAAATGGCGAGCATTCCGAAACGCGAAGGTAAAATAAATAGCAGAGACAGGAAATGGAAGCACGGAGAAGGTCGGAATGAAGTTGGGCAATGAGAGAAGAAGCAGAGTACCTGAGGCTGAGATGGTGCCCGAATATTGAAGGTTTTATTTCATGGAAGAATATGAAGGCATCAATATTTATGGAAGAAAAAAATTGCAATTTCGGACTCATCGATAAGCTGTATGCTGATCAGAAAGGTAAGCAGTACTGGGAAGGAGGCGACAAAAATTTCAAGTTGAAATATTTCACTGACACAGCCATAACAGTTTGAAAAACGATAACAGCAACGTGTAGTTTTTGAAGCAAAGATGTAAACTTAAAGCAATGTGAGTCCATGTACAACAACGATTTACGAATGTTCAACAAATATTTAGCTGCAGCGCTTGCCCGATGTTGATGAAAGGAGTGAAGCTCCCAGTTTTCTAGGAAGACCTTTCGATCCTGTTGTGGTGAAATATATTTCCCACCTTCGCAAGAGCTTCACTAAACCAGCACGAAGGTAGTAATTAGGACGATCGATAAATCTACCCCCGATTGCTGCGTAAATTCCAGAAACAGCGAGACGGTGATGACCCCCTTTTATCCGAGATGCTCCGGGCAACTGAGTTGAAGGTGAATATCCAAAGGCTGGCGGGAACCACGGGCGTAATCCGCGGAGGTAACCTTTCCTTTTTTTTAGCCGCGGGGCGTGCAAATGGCAAATAGGAGAAAAGAGAGATATAGAGGTGGAGAGGGAGGGGGGAGGAGGGCACGACGTTGTTAGGGGAGCGAACGGAGGGCGGCAGTGATAGAGAGATGTGGCCAAGTAGGTCATAGCACTTCTGCTCGCAGCGACGGTCGTGGGATGTGATTGTCGGACGGTTAATGCGGCCCTAATTGCTCGAAAGGGGGTGAGAGGACCTGGAAAGCATGGCTAAGGAGCGGGCGACATCAGGTTATGCGGTTTTGATTGCGAGGAGCGAAGGATTAAGATCGCTGGCTCCTGCAGGCGTTTCTCGCCGCGGGACTGTGACGTCGAGGTGACAATTGTTCGAACGGTGATATTAGAGACGGGGAGCACAGGGGGGAGGGGGAGAGACGGGGCATGAGAATTGTTCCAATCAGTCTAGAATGGTCTCCTCAATACCCTCCCGAGTAGCGGCTTATGAGAAGCCTCTTTTATCATTTCCATGTTCAGCCTCACGCCTGGTTACGAATTCTTTTTATTCCTCCGTAAGGTGCTCTTGACTTCAGGGTCGGGAACCCTGTCATTGATTACTCTTTTGTATTCGACGACGGCAATATTATTTAAACGTCTAAGCGATTTACTACATATTGTGTCCTTGATTTACTGGAACGTGATGGAAGTTAACTTAACACGTTTTTTTTAACCATGTCGGCAGCAACCTACGGATTCCTAATTGTCAAATGATTTTTATTCAACAAACTTTCGTGAAATAAGGAGATACATTAAGATTACTGCAGGTCCAACGCTTAGTTAAGATACTGGATTAGATAATTAGTCAACGCTTAATTAAGATACTGGATTGTTGACAACGTAAGTAAAACGTTTCAAAGGCCGCCGTAGCAAGTATGATACATGTATTCCTGCGCGTGATTTTCGACCCGCAGCATTGCTATTCTACGGGCACAAGTTGAGTTAGCCCTTGAGCCGATAGAAGGAATCATTCACATTCCTTTTGCGAAGAAATGTAGAACGAGAGCAACTTCCGTTGAATATTCTAATGAATTCAATAATTTACTTTACTGTTGAACGATATATCGGAAGCGCTAGCATGTGAGATGGAGCCCATTTTTAGGTACTACAGCTGCATAAGCTAGACAGAACCGCGTAACCTTAATTTAATCCTGAGGTAAGACATTATCTATGCTCGATACAAGGCTCGAACCCACAGCCAAAAGATTACCAGGCGTTATCCACCGGGCTAAGACTATCGGCGCCAGGTCGGTAAAACACCGAGCGAGCAAGAGTTGTAGAATCGAGTAGAATTTGTAGTTACTCGGGGAGTGGACTGATAGCCAAGTCCATTTTCGCTTGTATATTCTAATTCCAACTTGATTATGCACTTGATTTTGAACGCCATAAACACCACAATATGCATAATTTTCTGGATAGGTGATGCTTTTAGCAAATCTTCGATGGAGCAAGCACGATTTCCGTTCAATCGGTCAGCGTCTCTGGATGAGGTGGATGGGAAAGAAGTAACGCCTTTTGCACGGCATGAAACCGCTTGCATGAATGAGATGATGCAAGAAAGCAGGACAGGGTAACTATGCGAGTGAATGATGGGTTAGAGAAGGGTTAGGAGAGAGGAATTTTCTGGAACTTGAGTGGAAGATCGATGAGCCGCGAAAGCTTTGTCTGTCGGAGGCTTGTGAAAGGGAAGCGAAGAGGATTTAGAAGAACGGAACGGAGAAAGTGGGGGCAGTGGTGTGGTGGGAGCTAACGGAGGAAGAGCTTTGACTCGGGTGCCGATGAGAGGAAGGGAAGGAAGGAAGTGAGTGAGTTTGGAGAGGAATTGTCGGCGTGTTTCGGAGGGAAAGCCAGTAGACAAGGAGACAAAGGAGGTAAGAATTGAGACGCGTGGGTCAAGGATGGAGTAAACGAGCGAAAGGAGCCTTCGAAGGGTATGGAGGGCGCAAACGACTTCATTTCAGGACGGACTGGAAACTCTGCGAGAAATATAAAACCTGAAAAATGACTCGGGTGAGATCAAGGAAGCAGGAAGATGCAAGAGTTAAAAATCTAATTTTGAATTCGTTGAGATTTTCTTTCGCCCACCGAGTTCATTACTCATCGTCTTTGAAGATCAAAGCACGATGGTATTTAAATTATGGAAACTATTTGAAAACGCGTTCATTTCTAAATTGTTACTATAAGTTTTCACAAATTATAATCGATTTCTTAAAAGCATTATTTCCAAGTATTTCCGTCGCAATTGAGAACTTTCTGACGACAGTTTCTACCCTCATCTTGTGGGCATCTTCATGTCGTAAAGACATTTTCACTGTATTTTTACTATTGTAAAAAATTCCTTTCCATCCTGAAGTCGTCCCCAGAATGAGGGGAGAAACTTTGGACATATACAGCAAAAGCACCACTGAAAACCTTGGATATAATAATACTAGGAAAAAATGTCATGAGTTTTAAAATAGTATATTTATTTTTTAAACTTTTTATACTGCAATACTATCTTGTATATAGAGATAATTTAGAAAGAGATGACTCCTACTTAGGTTTTTAAAACCAAAACGAGTGAAATCAAATCAAAAGTTGGTATGATCCAAGACGTTTTTAGACTGGAAATTATCATTCAAATCGGAGAACCTAATCATACTTAAATTGCTGCCCTTCACATGCTGATTTGAAATGTATTCCACAATTTCACTGCCCATTAATTTGTTTGTACCAATGTGTCAAAGAAAGTCGCTGAAAGAATTTCCAATTGATTTTTTTTTTTCAAAAAAATCAATTGGAAGTTTTAGCAATGATATATTTTTTCGTTGAATAAAAATACTTCCTATTCTCTTATACGGGTTACGTCCAGTATTGGCAGAATATCTGGCCTAATAACTTAAGGAAGGTGTATGTGCTTCTATGTCAAGAAGCTTATCCATAAATAGAAGTTGTTCAACTACTCGATTTAGAACTGGTGGTTAATTAGATAGAGGTAGGAATGTTTCCGGGTGCAAAATCAGGGTGGAGAGAAACCCGGCGTCGAATTTACCCACTCTGAACGAAAAGCACCTAGGGGTCCACAGTTTATTGTCCCATCCACCGGACGGAGAAGTTCACTTAAAACTTTCACCACTCAGAACTCAACTTGGAACCACTACGCCGTTGAGAAACCACTGACCCTGCCGATATTCAAACCCAAGCCCTCAGAATGCGAGGCAAGTATACCAACTACCATTCCATTCTGATCCCCAGCTATTCATTAGTCTACAAGTAAAATTCATTATTTTACATTTAACTAACTCCCATTTTTCGCAGAATAAATCAAATGTGAGAATGCATATGTGTAGAAAAATACTTGGATGTGGACCAAAAAAGTTTGGAAATAATAGTGGATGAGGAAATAAGAGAGGAGCACAAAGGGAGAAGGAAAATATTCATGCAACTTATTTTCCTGCTCCTAAAATGGCTTGCCATGATATGGAATCCCGAAAACTTCCTTTTCCCGTTTTTTTAATATTCCTCTTCCATTTTCTCAAAATAAATTCAACTATTTATTCCAGGAGAGGAACTTTGACATGGATCGGTACATACATCAAACATGGTTTTCAACGAATTTAAGGAAACATTTGTACGTTCTTATGCAATAAGAAAAAAATAAAGTATATTTACATGATACTTAGTATCTTGATGGAGTATATAACGCCTTCCTTCAAAACAGATGTAAATAGAACTTAAATCCTGATTTCGGAATTTTATTCCCACGGAGCTAAGCAAATACATTACGCTAAAAAAAATGTTAGCTCTTAACGCCTGTCAAATGTTCATGGATATAATTTGACTGTTTACGTCTAACATTCCTCAAAAAGTAAACTAACTGATTACCACTCCAAAATCCGAAGTACTGCACTTAATACTATTCATGACTGTATTTCAGAGCGTTATTTATTATTAAATAATAGTTACAAAATACCTTCCATGGACGCAGCTGAAAGAAATAGATGGAAGCTTATAAATGTAGATTTCCTAACAGTTAAATATTTAAACTAGAAATGCATGTATACATTTAACGATAGGTTTTTACCATTTTAGTAATATGTGTGAATGTCCCATATCCTTTCGGTCTTCATTTTGGGAAAAATTCCTTAATGTGTGCCGTAAAGGCGTCAACATTCTTTATCTCTTTCAATGCGAGCGCCATGCCAATATCCGATCTAATCTGAGGTGGCCTTGATCCCCATTGCCTCAGATAGGCGAGACGCTAATGCACATATAGGTGAAAATATATTCCATTGTCATGGCCCAGAATATCGTTTCTGATATAACCGCTCTCAAAGCTCTCCGCAACGTGATGAGCCCTCCGTGGTAACAAATTTCAAACGTGAGGCCGCAAGTGCCTTTATGGAAGCGCATTTGCGCTGCGGAAGATGCTTCCCGAAAGGAAGAAGGATTACGGAACAGGGAGATAAAAAGTATAAGGAAGGAATTGGCCGGGAGAATCGAATAAGGCAGGATGGGGAAAAAACCGTTTTAACGGGCTGGGTTTATGCATAAAACGCCCAATGTGGAGTAGGCCATCAAACCGCGGGGTGGGCAGGAATAAAAAAATGGAAGAGCGAGAAAAAAAAGTGAGTTACGTGAGCCGTAGGGTATGAAAGTTGGACTTTATTGGATGAACGCACGCGGATCCGCAATGGATGTAGTGAGCAGGAAAAATGGAAGGGCGAGGAGACGAAGGCGGAAGGGGGTGTAAGGGCGGAGGGAGCAGTGAGGGAAAGGGGATGAGAGGTAAAAAGAGTTGGAGTTGGGAGGGGGAGGAAGGAGAGGAAGAATGGGAGGTACGAGTCGGAATGCAGCGACGAGAACGCCGTCAATGCGGTGTTCGCTACCACTTCGCCCCGGACATGACGTTGGGGAAAAATTCCCTCTCCCCCCTTTCTTCCCCCGAACTCCACGCCTCCTTATTCATTTGTTTTGCACCGCGCGTGCCCGAAATATCCGTGCGAAGTCTCTCTCTCTTTTTTTTTAATAAATTCCCGCCGAAAACCATCGTGTCGCTCCGCTTCCCCGAATAACCAACCGCGGAAGAATATTTGTTGCGACAATTTATCACGGCCGAAAAAGGTCATTGCTACAGAAAACATAACTTCACCCAAAGAGGAAAACTCACTTATTAATGACTACGCCATTCTCTTCCGAGGCCAGTAATTTCGAAACCCCGGTCTTTCCATAAATAATATAATGGACTGTCACACTTATTATCAACTGTTTGCAGCTCTTGAATTTGCTCGGAAAGGAGATTAATCTAGAGGGTTTTGTTCAAAATACCGGAAATAAATTAAATGTAGGGCAAACGTGCATCACTGTGTCATAAGAATATAGCAAGTCTATAAATGAAAATATGTCGTCAATCCAAAATTATTTTTTATGAGATTATCACGTTGCGTGTAAAACTTAAAAACAAATCTAAATTGAATTTCAATTCGACGAGGACGGAGGATACAATATTTAAACCCTAAATTGATCCTGAATGATGTCAATGACTATATGAAGTAATTATCGGCTAATAGAAGCCTCCATTGTAATATCATTTCTATGTGCAACACTTCCATTTGTACAAAACTTCAAAGTGCATTGCGATAAAGTAAATAATTTAGCATCCGTTAAGGGAGCTTCCTATTCACATTCAAGTTTAAATCGACAACACCAAGTGAATAGAGTACCATTAGAGATACATTCTAATAATAACTGAACTTTATTTTAACTATGTTTTTCCGCTGATGATCCAACGGGAAAAATGTAAATGTGGCTGAAATTCGAAACGGTGGTTCGTCGCTAATTTCCCGCGCAAGAAACCTACGCATATTTGACTCCCAGTCCTAAAAGCATTTTGCAGTCGTGCATCTCTCCACTCTTTGACGCTGTTTTGAAAACAAACCCAGGAAAGTGCATCGTCCGTCGGATAATGCTTCACACGGGGTCTCCCTGCCCACTTCCTTGGAATGTAGGTTAGGGCCTGCGCTGACATTCTTCCCCGCCCTTATCCGCACGTCCCACCACACTCTCATTATCCGACCACCTTTAGTCGTGCAAATGACCTCCGTTGTCGCTCGCCTTCCGACACTAACTAATTAAAAAGTTTATGCGCAGTTTCCTCGCTCGAACTCCTCCATATTTCACTCTCTTGAACCGTGCACAATGTGGACTGAGGCAATAAAAACCACGCGCTTGCGAGAGTTAATGCAAGTCAAGTCATTACGCTTTCAATGGAACCGTTCCGCTGGACGGAAAAGGGGGGAGGGGAGCTTTGCACTCGTATCTACGCAATGGCTCGCATGCCCCGTTATTTGACGCATGGTATCCTCGTGGATGGAAGGAAAGGAACTTTTTTCATCCCCAAACCCTCTACATTTCTCTATCTCTCTCCTCATCCCCGTTCTTCCGATGAAGCCTTCCTCTGGCGGGCTGCAAATTATTCTTTCACCTCAACGTCAGGGACGATTCCCGCGGAAAAGGTTTCGTTTTATTATATTTCTTTGCTTTTTTTGCTTTGCTTTGATTTTCTTTCGTTGCTATGACTTTTACCATGACTTCACCACATGAGCACCTTTAGCAACCTCCCGGCGTGGAACCAGCTCCCACAAGACAAGAAATTCGATATCGGTACCATCGTTCGAGTTTTATTCTGAATGTAGATCGTAAGACGTGCTTACCACAGAGTAGATCAGACGATCGGGCTTTACCTACATGCCCCTGAACATGTTTAAATTATGGCTTCAATAACCATTGAGTACAAGTAGTAGTAGACGAAGGAGGTTTTCAAGCCTTCCAGCGGCGACGGTCCAATCTCACCATTTAAGTTCTTAATCCTAAGACGTGTACAATATCCATGCCAGAGACATGTAATTCGAGCACACTACCTTGACCTGGCCGGGGCGTTATCGGAAAAAAATAAAGCGCCTCAACTTGCAAGCTGCTGATTATCTTCGGAATCCAAGCTCCCTTTATTTCATAAACTTAGAGCATAGCCGGTGATGTTTCACTACATGTCACATGTTAAGATCCGTCCTAATACGTCATACCAGGGAGTGATCACTAAAATTGGAAACAAGATCAATGCATCAGTGAAGCATGAGAAAAACTATGCTACCCTTAAGGCTATAATATTCCTTTGGTCTCCAACATCGTCACACCCTCTTAAATAAAATAATATTCCACTAGCATTTCGAACCATGCAAAATATAAAACATCCATGAGTTACGCCATGGAGAAAACTGGAATTGAAATGAATACCAGGAGTTGGCAGTATGATTTTTCAAAGTCAGCTTTATATACATATGTAACACTGTTATTTGTTGGTCCTTACCCAATAGTTTTCTCATTGTTCAATACTTTTTCGGTTCACCAAAATACGGACTTTCACTTTGACTAAATAGTTTTGCACTGATTATCTCTAATTGTACAAAATCTTCATTTATTTCTCACATCTGGTTCTCTTAAGTCATCTTTCTCCTCTTGATTTAAACTATCCGTGGTCATTTCTTTTGAATGTTTTATCCTGTTTTTCTACCTCTTTTGAATTTCTCCCTTCCTCTTTCTCTTTTTGAACTTCCTTCCCTAACCAACTATTCCTAGCATGTTTTTCACTACGCACCTTGTCGTCTTTGATTTGTGTGGAATATTTAGGATACAGAGGAAGAGTGGAGAAAAACCTTGTGCCGGGTTTACCCTGCGTACACGAAAGGCGCCACGAGGGCCATAGTTTAAAGCCCCATCCTGAGAACTATATACTGAATTCTAAGCGCTCTCAACAAAATACTCTAGCGGGGACCGAAATCCCGACGAAATATATCTGCCACGCCTGGTACTTGAACCAGGATATCCGAAGAAGGAGATCAATACACACACCTAATCCCCCTACAATGTTTTCCCACTACATGTGTGGAACAAAAAGAATATATCACGTTCTCAACATCGAATCCGTCGTCACTATAAACTGGGGGGGGAGGAAAAAATCAATAATCGGCTGTCCTGCACATCAATGTTTCGTTCCCGCCGGCCCTCATCAAAAGCTCTGCGAGGGGCGCACGGGAGCAAACCGCACAATCCCCGTGAGCGGTTGACGACCTGCAGGGGTAAAAAAAAATCAAAAACAAAACTAATACAGGGAGGGCCAGTTTGGGAGAAGTGGGGAGGAGAGATGAAACAAAAAAGGAAGGAGGCCGTCGGAGGGAAACAGAAATATGGGACGAGTGTGGAGGGAGAGAAGATGGGACGAGAGCGGAAAAAATATCACGGAGTGCTCTCGAGTCGAAGGCAAAACTCGCGACGTGCTCGCAAAAGAACTGGGCGAGGCGAGGGCGGAAAAGGTATTCAGGGATAAGAAGAGGAGGAGGCGGAGAGGCTTAAAAGATTCAAAGGGAGGATCATAAGGGGGGAATGGGAGGGACGAGGGATGTTCCCGGCGTCAAACGACGATGAAATAATTAGAGCGCGTGGATCTCCGCCGAAAAGAAATAAAAACTCAACATTTCACTCATTTTCCCGAGGGACTGAACACTGTAATATTCACTAATTACACCAGTCTCGGAATTAAACCTTGTTAAAACCAATTAAGAGAGGCATTCCGACGCCAAGATCGTTTGCCGCACTTTTGCGACCTTCATCACATGCCCACGGAATCCACGAGCGCTGACCATCGTGCGGAACCACCCGCTGCGTTTATTTTATTCAGCTCGGTAAATTGCCGAAATGTTTCTTTCAAAACAATATATTTCGCATCAGTTAAACTCAGGTAAGACAAAAGAGACAGTAACAAAAAAGTAATAGAAAGGTGGCATGTCAAAATACTGGGATTTATGCTATAGCCACGGGAATGTAACGGAAACGAAGATAACGAGCAGGTGTTACGCATGTCCATGACGGAAGTGCAGATTATTTCACTAATAAGGGTCTGTTTACACCCATGGCAATCAACGATCTGACGGGCGAAGGATATGTTAAACAAATTCAATTATTATTCACAATTTTAAGGTGAGCTAAGAAAACTATTCTAATTGTAAGATTTGCAAAAGTTCTACAGTGAAAATAAAATATAACCACAGTGTTTAAGCTCGACTGGTCAGTAAGGGTTGGCATAGCTCATTAAATGTTAATTAACTTGAAAAATTAGCACATAAGGGTTTGAGGAGTTAATTTCATATCATATTGTCACTTATGCTCTCTAAAGAATATTATGATCTCATCGAGCGAGGCGAGTTCATGAAATTTCTCCATTTGCATCTTAATATCAACAGGAAGTAATGTCATTTTCAAACTGTTAATAGGTTCTTTGATTATATTACTAAAGGGTGTTGCATTTTTTTTTCTTTTTCCCTAATAGGTAAATGACCAAATGAGTGCTCTTTGGTAGTTCCATTGAATAAAGGTAATTTTGTTCGCATTTCCAATAACACCGACCCGATTCTCGCGGTGACATATCATCATCTATCTCCCTTGTCTGACCCCCATCAACACTGAACAACACTGGGGCCTGCACTAGGTCCCCGCAACCCAAAACTGATCACGATAGGAGAAAAAATTTAAATTCAACCCGAGAGCCACATCCAATATTTGTCGTGGCATTCAGGAGAGAGAAAAAAAGCGGAGACGGCAAGTGACCCACAATTTTTCCCACGCGAATTCATATGCTTGTGCGTGCCTGGGTTTTATAAATTTCGGAGCGATTATTGTATGATTGAATGTCCGAGACGTACGAAAAAACGTCTGCTCGTCCGTTAGTGCTGAGGGACTGTAGATGGCGCGGGAGCGAAGGAAGAGAAATTAATAAACTGAGAGCCGTGGGAAAGAAGGAAGCGGAGGGCCAATGGGGTCCCGGACTACGCCTCCTTCCAATTCTACTTCCCCTTACCCCTCCCCCCCCCCCCCCGCCCTTCCTGCCACCTCCTCAAATCCCAACAAGCGCTTCCGAAGTGGCAGGTTCGATAAATATTTCACGTGACTCATTCTCTTTCTCTCCTCCCTTAATCCTTCCTCCACCCACAGCGCTCCACTCCAACAAAACTCCTCCACGCTTTCACGGAAAGGGCGCGACCCTCAAGGGAAACTTTTTCTTCCTTCTTCCCCCCATCCCCACCACACCAACCTATTCTCCTCCTCCTCCGACACACACAGAAGCACACATTCGCCTTCCATCGTCTCCGCTCCCGCGAGTTTTAAGGGGCCACTCCCATTGAAGAAGTGTCGGTCGAATTGATTGATTAATGGCCATTGTTGAAGGGGTGGAGGTATGGGCGAATGTTTTTTTTTCTCTCTCTCCCATCGGTGCTTGGGTCGCAAAGGAGAGGAAGGGGAAAGGGGTGGGAGAACGCGAAATGACGAGGAGGGAGCAAGAGGGAGAGAGCGGGAATGATTACATTGGATGAGTATTTCCCAACTTCGCTCCTCCCCCCACTCAGTCGCCACTCTAAATTATTAACACCATCTTGTCTCCCAACTCCTTTCACTGCCTTTCTCTTTGCCCTCCCCCTTGCAGTCAGACGGGCACAATTTTCTGTTTACCAACAGCTGTTAGTGCAAACACAACAGTCTTCTTTTTAAAGGAATCCTTGATCCCGCGAAAATATAACGAAAATTTTGAGTCAAAATAAAATTTGGATCATTACCAGTTACGATTCAATATTTTCTCATTTGCCTATGACTCAATATGTCTCCATATCAAAGCTGTAAATTACTGTAATTGATTTCAGCGTTTATACATTTCTTTAAAGTTTAGTAAATTTCGACTCATCTATTGCCTCACTACTTCGCCAAGGCTGCCATTATGAAGTTATTTTTGTTATAAATTTACAATCCTAATCCTTCTAGTTAAAAATGTTACTATTTTTCTCATTTTTCAGTAGAATATGACATATGATTCGTCCTTTTGCTATGTCAAATTGTATTTACGCAGTTTTTTCATTAATACCTCCAATGCTAAATTTTGCAGGTAGAGTGGTTTAATATACATCCAAAACTCTGATTGTCGAAGACGGGGAAAGATGTTATAAACATGGAAGGGGAGAAGAAAGAGGAAGAGATCATCTTCTTACTCACTCGAAAATAAGTCCTGGGGCATTGAGCTACATGCACGTAAATAGCATTTCACCTCAGTTTCTCCACTTATCAATCCCGATCAATCTCATGAAATGACAGATGTCGTCACTGCGCAACAGTAATAATGTCATTATGCCGCCATATATCATTATGCCGCCAAATATTTGGACCTCATCCACCACGAAGAAAATGAGAAAAGTATTATAAAGGAGATTAATAGATTTAGAAGGATCCTAGGACCCATCAAAGTTCTTGCGGCAAGTATCAACAGAGACTAAATGTCGAACTCTACACTAAATTTGAAAAAACATAATTCTCTATGTGGAAGCGCCCCCTCATGACTCATGGCCCTTAATAGAATTCCTAACACTAGATGTCCCTCGGGGGGCAAATGCTGTGAAGGAAAGATCTGGCTGTAGCCTTCCAGGCGTTGGTTTTGGAAGGATATATGTTCTGGGTATGGGTACGAGAGATAAAGGATATTCCAGAAAAGAAAAGAAACATAACTGGTACCACGTGACCTGAACAGTGATAGGCTGATTTCTGATTAAAAATGAAAATGAAGTAATACTGAAAAGCAATAAAGGTTGCAAAGTGTAAAACTGTGTGTTAAGTGGTCACAGTGTGTGTCACACTGTGACCACTTAACACACCCCCTTAACAACTCCCATAAGCTGTGACACACACCACAGTGTGGTCTGTGTCACAGCTTATGGGAGTTGAAAATTTTCATACCACTTATGAAATGTCAAGCTTAATGGGCTCTCAGTTATTTGAGGAGGCAACCAACAACTCAAGCCATTTTCACAATAAGGATAGGTGGGTGATTGGTTTAAAGAATGATTTTTTAAGAGAAGAGCGGAAAAGTGAAGAGAAACACGGCGTCGGCATTAGCCTACTTTTAATCAAAGTCGTAAGAGGAGCTCTGTTTTACGTTCTATTTGAAGGATGGCTACAAATCTTGGAGCTATTTCCAACAAGTAATCAAGCAGAGACATGGATTCCACGTTCACACCTTCGCTATAGCTGGAATTCATATCTGGGCTTTCAGGTTGTAAAGCTAGGGCTCAATACATTGAAACAACCATATTTTAGCTATCATAATGTGTTCACAGTGCTCATAATCTATTGTTCCATTTTTACGAAATTCAAAATCCTGCCATCTCGCCATTTGAATTAGTACAATTTCCTAAGCATAAAAGAAGTCACTTTTAACTATACCCTGAAACGAAAATCAAAATTTCAGAATTGGCTATTCTTTACTATGAGTTAATATTGAAGTCAATCTCTTCAGAACTAGATCCTAACTAATTCTACTCGGGGTGGATACGTATGGCCGTAGACCTAGAAAAAACAGTAAACATATTAGAGGAGAGTTTAGGATTGCATTTAAGTTGTATTATCGCCAATAAAATGTTTCCACGAAAAGTTCAGGATTATGAGTTAACTTGGGTATTTGAAGAAATCTAAGACAACTCTCAGCATTATCTGTGGCATAAAGAGAAAGGACAAATCTTGATATTTACAAAAGAATGATGGCGTCAGAGCTGCCCCTTATGAAAGCCTAATACAAATCTGGCATATACCGTGCAATAGAACTCAATGCGGATGAAGAAACACAAAGATAAGGGCTTTAAGACGTAAACAAGGATCGAAAAGAGGGACTTTATCAAGGTGTAAAACTGTTGAAGGGAGGAAATAATAACGGATTCACAGCCTTTTTATTTCGAAAGCCAACGTAATCTTACGGCTTCCTGTGACATGTAGTCTTATCTATAGTTCTAAAGGAGGTTCACATTGGAAGAGGAAAGGAGAGAGTAGTTCAACTGGTGTCAGAATTTCAACAGATGCTGTAAATAGAAAATCTTTGAAGAGTGAACTCAGCAAGGGACGAAAACTCTCTGCATTCTACACGTTTCAAACAATTGCTTCCCTGAATATTAGGAATGAGGAAGGGATACAGATATAAAGTTGGTTTTTTCTGGACGAAACGCTTAATGAGTGTGTACTTGGATGTTTAAATATAAATTACAGGGTTTTAATAAACGTGTAAATACATTAGTTCAAGAAAAACTACTGAATGTGAATAGCAAGAACTGGTGCCGGAGCCATTCCGAAATGACGCTCAAAGGAGGCTAAGTTCACAGTTCTAAAGAAATTTCGAGTTCTCAGGATCCTTTATCCACAAACGTGATCTTCTCTCTCTCTCTCACTCTCTCTCACCACCCCCTTTGCTTTCCCTCCATCATTCCACCACCACCTCGCCCCTAACGCGCTACGCCGCCGTCGTCTTCACCCCGCCACCCGCAGAGGATGAGGAAGGCAAGATCCTTGTTCCCTGAACTCCCTTACCTGAACTGGTCTTAAATGTGAATAGATAAAGGAGATGCTGTCACGACTGGAATTTATATGAAAGGAGCGCACGGATTAAGAGACAGTCAAGCGGATTAAATTTCCAAATCATTCGAGGCTCTCCGAATATTAATATATATATATATATATATTAATATTAATATAAATATTCAGAAATTAGTCCGGATGTGAAGTTGCCGTAGCAGGGGTAAAATTAATTTGCATTACTTTACAAGTAAACAATCATTCCAGACAAGTTTAGTTTCATAGCCACGTTGTAAAGTGACTTGAACTCTGCACATCCTTCAGAATATTACAAATCAACGAAACTAGTCGGAAATAAGTGCGTCACTCGGTGAAAAATTGTTCCATCAAATTGCGAACAAAGTGATGAAGGTTCCCTGTACTCAAATTTGCAAGCTGCAAATCAGGGACTCAAACTAAACGAAATCGAGGTCAACCACGGGTCAACGAAAAAGTAAAGGAAATGAATGAATACCGTTGAACCAACTTTTTCATTCTCCTTCGCCCTTGACCATCCAATTGAAGAGAACCCCTGCTGAATCCACGACAGTAAGAATCCACGCATTTTGTCTCGCCGTCCCCAAGACGAACTTTCCTCCTCAACCGCTCCGCTCGCAGAATTTATAAAGCATCCGCTTTTCCATCTCTTACACTTCGCGACGGCACCCTCATTTTTTTGTCCCTCCCTTCTCCAACCGACGCTACCAGACAATCTCTTCCTAACTCACCCCTTAAAAAAATCATTCCTGTCTCTATCCGGGTGACGCGGAGCAATCGACGCAACCGTTCTCGCCCCCCGCCCCCCCTTCATCCCCCCCTATCCCACCCCCCGCGGACGACGGAAAGATGAAGTGGCTCATCACTCGGCGGAAATGTCAATTTCCTTGATTACCTGTAATTTGGCACGGAGGCTGTCGTAAAAATAGTAGGGGCGAAAATCCACGCCGTTTATCTGGTAAACGGCGGCCGTTTTATTCATCCACCCCTTCAGGAATCGCTTCCAATGAGGCGCGATGTGTTTATTCCCTCCCTCTTCCGCTCCCTCGCCGTCACAAATTTCCCTGTCACAAGGTGAGGCGATGGCCCGGGCTAACCCTTATGGCGCTGGAAGTTAGATGATAAAATAAAACTGTTTTCCTTTTTCAAGCCGAGAGTTTCGGCAAGGCCTAACGACAGGAAGACATGACGAGTAGTAGGCTGACGGAGAGAGAAGCGTCGAAAAGATTTCTCGGAAGTAGGTGGGCAATTTGAACTTATCAAAAAGCTTTCGGATCAAATAAAAAATTAATTTAATGCGCCATTAACTCTGTTTGCTCTTTTTCACCTCATGCCTTCTTCCCGTTAATTTCCATGAGCACGATAAGGAGGGTGTTTTTAAATTGCGAATCGCAAATTAGAAAGTTCAACGATGATGATAATCAAAGTTTATGTTGTTCATGAGCCATGGTTTTGCGACGAGAAACGACGGCCATGGGCTCAAGCGAAAGCTAACTTTTGCCCCTTTGAGTTAGGCAAACTCTGTTGACAAATTTATTCCAAAAAGCAAAGCACCCTTGCTAGAAGGAAGGTTCAGCAGAAAGCTGTCTCGCATCAATTGATCTTTAAAAATAAAATGACTTGACGACGCTGCTTTCTCTCTTGAAATAGTTGAGAACGTGACGCATTAGGGCTCCTGCTCGTCATCTTTGGATGCAATTTGAAAACAAATGCCTCTGTGTTTGCTCATATTTAATTATCTAATGAGCAACGCCTCTTTTCTTTTTTGAAAGAATACATGGTTTTGAATTATTGAAGTGATACAAAGGTTTGGACATGCAGTAAAAATAGTTATCAGTTTTGGTAGAACATATTTTATAGAGTAGTAAAAAAATGAGTTTTCAGAACAAAAAAAAACAAGCGTAATGTGTGTTTTATCGCCCTAAACAAAATCTGTTACTTAACAGACAGATCAACTGGTTAGCAGAAATTAATGCATCTGCATGTATCTAATTTGTACACACCATGGAAACAAGTGAAGGCAAATAAAGATGCACAATGAGCTCAGTTAATTATTGGCCAAAGGTTTTATCAGAGTAACTACCTGCTAAATGAATCCAGGTCAATTTTACATGATATAAAAATCTGACGTTAAAAGTTGCTGATAACCTTCGGTAGCTAGAATTCATGTCAAATGAGTTTGTGTTTATTCTCCCTGCCTGGAATATATCGTAGCGTTGATTTTGTCAAACCAGTTACTTGAATTAGGACTGAGTCACAAAGGCCAAGGTAAGACTAAGACATTCCTTGTAACGCATCCCCACAAGATGACCGCAACGGTATCCTCTTCCTCCTACAACGCACTCCCTCAGCCGCCACAATCCAATTCCTTCCCCTCCGCAGAGCATTAACGACAGCCAAGATCTCGGTTTCCCACACATCTAAGGTTATCCTACTCATCCCCTCACCACTAACCTTCTTCCATTATTAAACAGTTCAGTTCTATGACCAAAGTTCAGCCCTCCGGACAAAACTTGAGCAACAACTTTGCGATGGCCCCGACTAATTTAATCAAGTGGGCCAGCCTCGTGGCGGAAATTCTTGTTGATGTTTCCAAGGATCGCAAGCCGGGGTCCATCAATCGAGTTCCCATTCTCGATAGGGGGAAGCGGGAGAGGGTGAGGGGATATGACGAAGCACGATGGATGGAAAGAAAAAAAATGGAGAGAAGATGCAGTGGAGTAAACATTTTTCGCAGCGGAAGAGGGCTAATGTAGTTAGCGGCGATGGGCTCCACGCTCCCCTTACCGCTATCCTCCACACGCCTCCCATAGTCTCCCTAACGAAGTGGTGACAGCTGCTTGCGCGATCAGCACCAGGCCCTGTTGAATCACGAGGCGATTCTCTACGATGAAAACTTTGAGGTGATTACTCATGGGCGACACCGTGACTCGCCAAAGTTTGGTACGAAGAGGCTCGAGTGTCGGAAGGCGAGATCCCTCTCCGCATCTCTCTCGACTGAGGAGTTCGCGTGATGATGGGTGATATTACGACTCACTAGCCGCGGAGAGGAGGAGGGATGGAATATAGACAACCCTTCTGCTCTTCCCTCGCTCCCCCCCCCCCGTTTCTCCCACCCGCCCCTTTCTCCCACCGGAATCCCAACCTCCCCTTAATCGCTCCCCCACAAAGTTGCCTTCAATTCGAGTCTCATGTCACATTGATGAGCGGCACAAGTTCGGGATTACCTGAGACTCCTCGAGGGAGTTCAGGGAACAAGGATCTTGCCTTCCTCATCCTCTGCGGGTGGCGGGGTGAAGACGACGGGGGCGTAGCGCGTTAGGGGCGAGGTGGCGGTGGAATGATGGAGGGAAAGCAAAGGAGGTGGTGAGAGAGAGAGAAGATCACGTTTGTGGATGACGGATCCTGCAAAGTCGAAATTTCTCTTGAACCGTAAACTTAGCCTTCTTTGAGCGTCATTTTGGAGTAGCTCAGGCAACAGTTTTGACCTTTTTAATTCGCATGGGAAATAAATTAGAAATAGACTAAAGTATATGCGTAAAAATTTGGTGTTTGAAAGCAATTATACGATCATGTACACCAAACAGATACAATATATAGAAACGTACATTTATTTGGAATTTAACCGTTGATTTTATGAGCAACAAAAATGATTTAAATTACCTTGACAGGTAAAATCTGTTATGCGTGGCCCGCATTATAATGATAGAAATCTCTCCTTAGGCAGGTACTATGAGTAAACTTTAGCGCATCAACTTAGTGCATATTTGGTGACAAATCACCTTCCGCTACACACGCTGTTGCTGGCTCGTAAGGTAGTCAGTAAATAAAGAATCCTTGTTCCGGGGTGTCTGTAAAAATAATTTCATATTTATCCAATTGTAATTTTATATTAATTTATATAAATTCATATCACTGTAAGTATTCCCTACTCTAATCTACAACATCCTTGGACAAAGGCTTGCCATCTGATGCAAGCCATTACTAGAAAGCTTGGTATGCACTTTGGTTGGATGTGTTTGTATGCTTGAAATTTACTCCACCGATGGTGCGATAGGCAGAGTGAGTGAGGATTGATGTCACTTGACGGAGGCCTGGGCACAGGAAGATAGACGGGCTTATGGGCAGCAGCGAGCTTACTACGTGACAGGCTTTCACTTGATATTCATAAGGGGGAGGGAGAAAGCTGTTAGGGAACATGGAGTTGGAAGGGATTGTTGGTGCAGCGCGGTGCATTACGGGCATCCGGATGGCGGTGGAGGAACGGGAGGAGCTGGGGGACCCGCTGTCGGTGGTTAACGGGTCGATGCGCACTTGGAACGCGTGGGCGTTAAGGAATGGTTCATTCCCGTGGACCATGTTCACGTCTGTCCCCCCTTGTACTCCCAAGGAAACGGAACGTCTTGCGCTCCAAGGTCGTTTGTTCTCTCCCAGCCGCCGAACGGCTCCATTTGGAAAGGATCCATAGGATTTAGGGCGAAGGGAACAAAGCCACGGTAACATGTATTCGACACGTCAGCCCGACTAATAACTTTCAATATCATAGAACTGTGAATAGCGAGACATTTTTCCAATGATACCCAGGGGAAAGTATTATGGAACAAGATTTAAAAGGTAATGCAACGCTGCAAATAATTCCCCAAACATAATTCACACTTCATCACAAACGTTTTTATGCGTCAGATAAAACCCCATGAGGACAATAGTAAAATGTTCAGTTAAATGCAAAATAAATATCGTGGTTTACTGAATAACATCCTTTGATTCCATTCGGGCATAAGTAATTTACACTCTTTCTAAAGACTTAAAATCCTGTGTGGAAACATTTGCTAACTAAATTATATCACGATGGCATTTCAAGTCAGAATGCAAAGATAAGTGAAATTAAGGAAATGGTGCATGATTTGAGAAAACATATTCCCGGTTTATTCATAATATAGGTGTACCACTGTTTTCCATGCTTTTCCATCGTTTTTAACGTCCCAATTTCGCGTTCCAAATTACCTGACGCCCGTCAATAATTCTTCAGTCACCCACTGGGTTTGAAATCCCTCTTTCCAAATACCGGTGTACACTCGCAGTCGATTCTCCCTTTCAATTCCAATCGGCGTGGATTTAAATTAACATTGGCTGAGCTCAACCCCACCGATGCCCTCTTCCCTCTCGGGGATCAGTTCCCGAGTTCACGGCGGAGTCACGCCTCGGATTTCGAAGGCCGAGCTTTCCAAAACCTACCAGCCAAGGGGCGCGTGATTATTCCCTCCTTCTCGTTCACGAAAAGACTCTCGGCTGGCTGAAAGGCGACCCTAATTGCCACGGTCGCGATTTAGAGAGGGAGAAAATTAACGGATGAGTGAAATGCACTTCGACCACCGGACGGGATGGAGGGGTGGCTCCGAAAGGCGGGCATTCGAGGGGCACACGGCACCCTCCATTATGGATGATGACAGAATTTCACCCCCTCGCACCAGCCTCCCTTGCCGCAAAGGGGATGGGCAGGGAGGGGGGATGAGGGTTGATTGTTGAGCGCACTGGAGGCCACTCATGGGGTCGACGCGCGAGTGGGTTGCATATCGTGAGCGCGGACACCACTTTCACTTTTAGTGCTCCCCGTCTTCATCGATGGCCTGCCAGGGCAATCAACCATCCCCCACCCACCCCTCCGCACCCCCTTCCTCCCACTGGCAAAACCGTTTCCATGGCTACGGACCGATCCCCATGTATGTATGCATACGGACCATAGTGAGTGGGTGACCCCGGAAGTTGAATGCGAGTCGGCTCCTCTAGCGCCGCGGGGCGTTATGAGTTAAACGGCAATCAAGGGAAGGCAAAATCGCCTTCTAGCGCAAAGTGCCTGCGTTGAGCGACATTTCACGCGATTGCCTTATCTAACCATACAGTAAGAATTCACAAAACAACGTATAAGACATTTTTAAGAAATCAAATCGTTTAGGTTTGCAGAAAACGCTTAAGTTCCCTCTTGAACCTATTATTAAAGTATTTGACCGAAAACTAGGCAGAAATACCACACTTTAAATTACCAATTTCTAATTATACAGCTATTTCAGGCTTTAATGGAGGCAATAGTGAATACGATGATTAATTTTTGGATATGAAGAAAACGTTAAGGATTCAATGACACTGAAAAATGATATATTTGTGAATCAGGGAGTATTATTCGAATGATTGGCTTCAAATTTTATTGAGATGAGAGCTAAGATACTCATCAAAATAAGCAACTGAGTCTGTAGCCAAGGGTTTTTGAGTGCACATTCTTTATCCAACATAAATTAGTCTCAATACATTAACTACTCAACCAGTAGAAAAAATAAAGTCTGATGATTATCCAACGGTTAAAACGCATTTTATGCTTCACTTGAAAAGTTCTGGGAAAAGGGCTTTATTTTTCCTACTGTTTTAATATAAAACCTTTCCACCAAATCTCACCGGACGCAGTTACCTATACTAATTACTTATCAGAAATGGAAAAATGTAATGCAAGTGAACGAATCCAAGTGATTTATTACCAAATAGGAAATGGTTAGCGGGAAATGGGCGTACCGAGAGTATTGAAGAAAAGCAAGTCTGAGGAAACGAAAGAAATTTGTGTCAGGGATGACGCTACCTGAGAAGTAATGAGTGTTACGACAAGAGTTGAGGTAAAGTTGAGATGAAAGAATTAGCGAATACCCAATGTTATAGAAAAATAACTCAAAGACTTACAGACTAGGCTTATCCTGAGGAGGGACGGCTTTAAGGACCTGTATAAAGTAGAGAATTGTATGAAATAGCGCAGTAGTTTTAGGTTTAATGTCCTCCGATGGTCGTGAAAATTTGAACCGTGTTATAAACAATGAATTCATTCACTCTGGAATTGTGGATAAATTAATATTAAAAAATAACATTAGATTATATATCAAAGACGCGTGATAATATCAAATGTATTTAAAATAGCCTAGGGGACCAGGGTAGTCATCTAGATCATATTTCTATGTTTCTCTGATGTCTGGCCTGTGGTGAATATTCCGATATTTGTCGCAGCCCGTCAAGAAATGACAGATGTATCTAAATGTCAGTCATTGAGTCATGATTAGGACGCATGGCAGAGGTGATAATTGATAGGTATATACCGGGATAATAATGTGTAACTCGATATTACACAAGCAGTTTAAAACCTAACTCTATGACTAATGCTAAAGAATTTGGCATTCCGTGCTTGGACCTGTAGAATGCCTTTTCCGACGGCAACAGACTGCAGCCGCCAGCAGAGTGGTGGACGTGACGATTCTTCCCCGTTCTCTGAATGGAGAAAATTGCTCCACTCTCTCTCTCTCTCTCTCCCTATATCTCCCATTCCTCGCCACATCACGGGTCGCATGGGGCAGAAGCGAGCGCCAAGACACGTCGCGACGAACCGCTCCCTGCACCCGTCCAAAACTCTTCCACATCGACCCACACCGAATCCGTGGGCATCATCCATTCCTACCCCCAACATCCACATGCTCATCCATCCCCCGGTGCCATCATCCATACGGTCTCTCCGACTCCACCCATTCTCCCCACTCACGCTCCAACATTCTCTCCCAACCAATCCCCAAACACGTTCCGCCTCTCTCTCTCCCTTTCTCACCTTTCAAATCGCTGTCATGAACCATCCCTCTCATCTCTCTCTCTCTCTCTCTCTCTTTCTCTCTCCTCTCTCTCTCTCTCTCTCTCTCTCTCTCTCTCTCTCTCTCTCTCTCTCTCTCTCTCTCTCTCTCTCTCTCTCTCTCTCTCTCTCTCCCGCACACTTCACCTCCCTCCCTCTCCCATTCCCTTCCTTTTCACATCCACTCTTCCCACACATTCATCTCCTCTCCTCCAGCGACTGCGAGTCCCAAAGCATTCCATTTCAGCCAGATACAGGTCGGTCCCGTTGCCAAAATTCGCGTTTTCGAGCCGAGCTGGATATATGGAACGGTGAGGAGGAGAATATAAATATTTTGGTGGTCGAATGAATGGTGAAGGGGAATCGCGATGGCTGTTACTACCCAGCAGGTTGCAACATCATGGGGTCCGAAGAATGACCGAATGAGGAAATGTACCTCTATGGCAATGCCAAATGATTTCGCGGAGAAGATTTTTTCCAGAAATATAACAATGAAACGCATTCAAGAATAAGATGGGTGATGCACATTTGGTGGTGCAGTAGCTGAATAAGTACGAAACTGTGCAAATAATCTAAATGAAAGGATTTTCTTTATAATGGCAAATATGGCTCAAACCCAGGAAAAATATATTTTTTCACCGTGGCCTGATTCGTTTAATAATGCAGATGAAGCCATTGTCTTTCAATTTGTCTCTTACAAAGGTAATAAGTCTATATGAAGAAATCATTGTGAATGCAATGAAAATAAGTTACCAGTGAGCCTGTAGTGATTGCCTGCTAATTTTTTCAGATCGCTATTCTCAATGTGGGGTGGTATGTACAAGGGTGCATTTAGTAGCTTGAATCCCATTTATAGCCGTAGCTATTAAAATTTAACTCATTGTCCTTTTGTTTCCATACGCACTTGATTGCGAGTAAAGTTTATGTCTCTTATATCAGGTAGTTAGTCGTCTGTGAGAACTTTTAAAAAGGTTTACCATCGATTGATGGCGCTTGGGGCTAATATGAGTACATGATATCTTAACACATTAAGACATCAAGTGAACGAATAGTTACAATGCCAAATGTGGATACCTTGAAAAATATGTGTATACAAGAAGCCGATAAGTCATGTACAAATTAAATATCTCAAACGTTAATATAGTGATTTTTTAATCTTTCAACGTTTTCTAACAGGTAAATAAGTATAGAAAACATGCTTGAAACTATTTATATGAGTTTCAACCAACCATCATGTCTCAAGATATGGTTGATTCAGTGGTCTTATCTTCTTCTTAAGTTTTCTGAAAACCTCTCTTTTCTCCCACACTTGTTCGTTAGTCGCTACACAGCACCCAAGAAGAAACCGGTATACCAATGAAAAATACACCAGTGATGAGATTCGAACTCAATCCCTCAGTGGCGTCAGAGGAGATCGTAGTCCTTCGTAAATGGATGTAGACAAGAGTCTAAATCGCAGAAAAGGTTAAAAAAAAACTCTTCCCATAAGAGGAAGCAGCGGAATATGTATCAGCATATTGTAGAAGAGGTGACTCAAAATAGACTATGACGGACTATTTACTGGCATGGTCAAAGTAAGTTTGTAGGCTGTAACCGCAATTTGGAAGGAAATCAATGAGCATTGATAGCGTCGATGGGAGGCCAGTACTCTGTTTACCACGCCAGATCCTCTATTGAACTCGTACTTTGAAAACTCCTGGCATAGTGGAATAATATATTTTACATGGAACTCCTATACTTCGTCATTATTTAGTGCTGTGGGAACAAAAAAAATCAGGCAGGTGTTCGAGTTCATAGGTCAGCGGTTCACTGACTAGTCTCCTTCCACTGGGTCAACCGTTCAATTCATTCACATCATCACCCGCTCCCCAATAAAAAAACTCCCCGTGTTTCTCACCCCCACTTGAGATGCTGCGGGGTGTGACAGGAGGGGAAGGTGGGGCACCGCCCCCGCCGCCGCGGCCTCGGGACAGTGATTCGGCGGAGCCGGTGGACGGCACAGAAATTTCTGACGGCTCGAGCGGCCGCAAGAGTTGATTGATTTCCATGACCCGCCAACCCCCTCCGAATCCCACCACCTGTCCACTCAACGGACACTATTTGGAGAGCGAGGGTTAAATTCTCTTGTCACGTGCGGGGAAACGAATTATTTTATTTTTCCCCCGAGCTGTCTGAAACGAAACTCAGGTAACACTTTGCGTCCTCACCCCTTTCACCCCCCATCGCACGCCTCCAGGATAAATGATAGCCGACACGACTCCATGAGAAAGAAAAGGCCGCGACTGGTCCAGAATGCCCGCATTCGCATCGTCTCGATGCTTACGTGAAGTGTTTTCCGAGTCGTCGAGTGGGATGGGCGAACTGCTTCGCTCCCTTGTTTCTCATCTTTCCACTGACGATCAATGCGTGTGAGAGAGTAACTTTCGAGTAGTATTAACTATTGTTTTCTCTATGAAATTGTGTTCAAACACTCCTCTCCATTTCTTCGTCCTTTTCTCTCTGGTCACCATTTAGTGCATCGAGGATCCTGAACCGTTTTCAATCCCCATCAAAACCGTTCATTGCGTGTAATTGAATCTGATCCTATTTTGACCCTTTGAGTTTTCATGCCAAGCACATTTTCATTCATATTCCGCTTATTTATTACATATCATACTTTTTTAAAACCTTTTACAACTATGATGTAAATTTCATAAATAAGAGTGCTTGAGCGAACGCGAAAAATAACCACACATTTCCACGTATTTTACCTTGGTTCAGCTTCAGCAGCAGCACTTAGTAGTCAATTGATTTCTTTAAAATTCGAATATTTGGGCAGAATATAGTGTACAATTAGATAAAAAAATACAGCAGGAAGCGTGACTTAACCATACCAGTACATGGCTAAAGAATGTTTCCATCTTTCAATCTTAATCAGCGCGGTAGCTCACAGAGGGGAGGTTCCGAGTTCAAACCTAGGAGAGAATATTTTTTGCTGTTCCTAAACCCAATTTCAGTAACATTCTTGATATCTGATTTTTATGGGAAACCGTAGGTAGCATATGGTATGGATATTGCCCCCTACAGTGATGCGTGGATTTCACGCTACGTTAGGCTTACAGTTGACTAAAATATCACCGAACCGTTTCCTAACCATTGTACGTCCTCAAGAATATGAATGAGAAGTATCGAAAGCCGCGAATGCGTCTTTCAATTGACGGACGTGATCCATCAAAAACCACGAATGCATCCTGAGAGCATCGAAGGTAATGTAATGAAAGTCACAAATTCGTCCTAAGAGACAAGAGCGACGTTCAGGGTGAATGTGTCAATGACAAACGGCTTTCACACCAACGGCTAGCCATTGACCCATCTCATTTTAGACTATAAAATAAAACTGATGTAAAAAAAATTGATAAAATTATGTAGGTACTTAACGAATATGTATTAAAAATTTGAATGTGAAACATAAGTCTTTCAATACGATTGCGAATGTAGTTGCTCGACCGCTAACAATAAGAACCGAGAAAAACGCCTCCGATGAAAAAATATCCTAATTTTTACTGAACACATAATATTCTATAATCAATAAATACGCAGGAAATATTTTTGTATTTATTGCGTTAAAATTTAAATTCGATTCGCAGGCACGTTTTAGATGCATAAATTTTTAATTTCGGAGTGATCCTTGAGCACGTAAAAAAACAGGCACTTTTTGCATTCAAACTGATAAAATGTAACCTAAAAATTAAAATCATGCATGAATTAACGTATACGAAAATAGTACGGTGTATTTGTATTTTCTGTACGTTTTTTGGTTACTTTATATACACTCTCCAAGCTCAAGTGCACATAATATTTTGGTCGACAGTAGTACTTCGTGATCTCTGTAGGTACAATATGCATAAAAAAACTTCAGTAAACTTCCAAGACAATGGATGTTTTCTTTAAAAGTACTGATTTACTAAGCCCTTTTTGGAGGCACTCCAAGTTAATTCCGCTGAAAAAATTTTAGGCTCAGGTACGTCACGTCATATTAAACTTGTCATGCAAAGTGAAGTCTGATGGCGAGGCAGAAAATATATAGCTATATTCCAAATCTCCATTAACTATTAATCACCACTATTTTTTTCTGGAACGACTAATTTCTTTACATAAAGCTTCACCGCTATTCAATTTTTAGACAAACCCAAGAATGCAGTGGCCAAATAACATTGCTCCGTATTAAAAGCAACAAATTTTGCGCAAAAGTTTACATTTTAAAGTAAAATAGGAAAGACTTGGAGAGTAGTAAGCGTAATATGAAGCTCTACGGACAAACATTAGTGTATCTTGGCTGAAATTCCCATTTCGTTAAGAGTATTAGTCCCAGGGGATGCTGATTCTCTCTCTCTCTCCCCAAACACATCCTACCCTTCCGTTCCTTCTTTTTTTTCCTCCGCTTCTTCCGCTCCACATCCGCGATCTCGCTTCTCTCAATTCCTTCCCCCTCTGAAGCTCCATATTCGAAACTCCAACTAATTCCCTCCAGCACAGCCACACTCCGGAGCCGTCCCTCAGCGCATCAACCACGGCCCAGCTCATTTCCCGCTGGTGGGGATGCATAATCCCCTTCCCAACCATCCCCCAGGGTCCCAATGACGGGAGAGAGAGGAAACGCGAACCCACCCCCCGAGAACTTACGTTCCAAAAATTTCGATGTTCTGAATCTCCCGTCATCGCCCTCCCAATCTCTCCACCCTCCTTCTTTCCGCACCGACCTGTGAGGCAGAAATGCTTAAAAGGGGACCTTTGTTTTGAATTTCACCCGATACTTTTACTTTCATTGCCTATTTGGAATTTTTTAAATTCAGAATAGTGACGATTCAGGATTACATGTCGCATGCGTGAGTTTTATTCCTCTTTCACTTATGCCTTAAATAGTAATTCTATTCTTCTTCGTACATGGCTGTTAGCTCATCTTCTTAATATTATTACCACATTTTACAAGTGAGAAATTCCATGAGAATATTACATATAATCATTAAAAGAAAATTACATCCATAAGCTACAGAGAAAACATAAATGATTCGCCACACTGAGGATTTAGTTAGCAAGTGGCTGGTAGGTAAGGTAATTTGCACAATTTTGGATAGGCGGGTCTTGAGCTGTGGATTTCATGTCGTATGCGTGAGTTTTATTCCTCTTTCACTTATGCCTTAAATAATAATTCTATTCTTCTTCGTACATGGCCGTTAGCTCATCTTCTTAATATTATCACCACATTTCACAAGTGTGAAATTGCATGAGAATATTAAATCTAATCATTAAAAGAAAATTACATCCATAAGCTACAGAGAAAACATAAATGAGTCGCCAAACTGAGGATTTAGTCAGCAGGTGGCTGGCAGATAAGGTAATTTGCACAATTTTGAGTAGGAGGGTCATCGAGCTGTGGTAGGAATTTATCAGGGAGCGAAGAAAGGGTGGAGCGAAACCCGGCGTCGAAATTTATCCTGCTCTAAACAAAATGTGCAAAGGGGCTCTCGGTTGAACGCCTTATCCAACGGACGGAGTAGTAAAATTGAAGCGACCTCCACCCAACACTGGTATAAGGACGGGTATATCAATGAAATTTTTTCCACGCCCCAGGTCCTAAGGATTCACAGCTAATACTGTAACCATCATATACAATTGGATTCACGCACGGAGGAGCCCGCTTCGTCATGCTGCACACCTCATGCATCACTACAAAATGCTATATCTTCCCACATACACACACACACGCTCAAAATAAAATACGTCCTAGTAACCATTGACAAACGCCTGGTTTTTAGGTCAATGGTTTCTGCTGGCTCAAGATAAGCGGATGGCAGTTCTCCATGGAATTCACCGCTCAGACGCGTTAACTAGGTCGGTAATGCACCAGCCAGGCATTTGAAAGGCCACCGTTTCGAATTTGATCTAGGGCATGGATTATGTGTGCTCATCTTATGATTAAGATCTTAGGTTAGACGGCGTAATATAACTTAAGCCTAAATCTACCACTCTTAATAGGCCACTCCACCAACAACCTCTCACCAAGCACCGTACCTTCCTCTCCCCGTATATCTTCAGCGAGGCAGCAGCATTCACGCGGGGTCGCTACGTCAATTTCCTACGGTGGGATGAAACCCAAGTAGTCCAGGTAGGGCTATGAATTTTAGAATGTTTAGAGGAAGTCGAGGTAGGGGAAAAGAGAAGGAGAAGATAGCAACCGAGCGACCGCCAGTCCCGCAGCGATATAAAAGAAAAACTTGATGTGGCCACGGCGCAACTTCCTCTCTTCGTTATAAATATTCGAGGATGAATAAAGCATCTTTTATGATTTTTCTTTTCTGTTTCGGAGCGGGAATCTGGAAAAAATATTCTGTCCTGAGACTTTGAACAACGCTCGCCGCAAAGTTAGCCCGCGGAGAGATATATTACGCACAGCGCGATCGCCGCGAAAAGTACCAAATGCGGAGTTGAAAATATTTCCTCGGAAAACTTCCCTCACGAAGATGAAGAACCTAGCCCTCACCATGAGAAAAATAACAATAAATGAACATAAAAAGGGTGACTTGAACAATACTGTATTGAAAAATTTAGGCGTAGAAAAATCAGGGATGAAAATGGAGAAAGTCACCATGAAAATCTGCAGAAAAACGTTTTACCGATTTCTGAACCTCTATTAAAACCACACGCATTCAGTTTCTGTGTGTTTTAGCGAATTTATAATAAAAGTTGTATGCCACGCTTGAGGTTAAATTTAAACAAAATTTACTTCCAATACTTTCCAATTACGCATGATTAGAACTCTATATAATACTATATTCTACCCAGAAATTGATTTCATGTATTTAATTTCTTTATATTATCATTATGCTTCCTTAGTTCTGTAACCTGGCTTTGGAGCAGTGAAATGAATTGGTGAAATAAAAATTAATTCTAATTTTATCCCACACTCTTAGCACAATAATATTCAATTGAAAAAAAGTTCTAAAGACACTGTTGATTTTGGCTCAGGGAAACAATTTATCCATTCATGAATGTCTCATATCGGCCTTTTTATGGCCAGCATGTTTTATTGGGCAACCAAGTCGCACGACATCTCATGTCAGATGCAACGCGTTAGGCCTGCTACTTAATGCATGAATACGCGGCTGACTGACGGCGCTACCTGCAATTCTCAAATAGTCTCGTAACTACGAAGCTTGAATGGCTGTTACAAGATGCTGCGTGGACGAATTGTAACATATGAAATAGACGATTTCGTGCTAAACATGGGGGAATTCCTTTAAAATGAAGGTAAAAGGAGCAAAAAAATGTGAAGTGGAACTGTTGCAGACAATCTAAAAATCATCTCAGACTAGGTAATAAAGTTGTTGAATTATGTCGCTGCGTTGTGAAAAATTGAATCATCATACGTAATGGAACATATTTCAATAATTACACAGTGTTTTTAATAATTCCAATGGATTTTGATTACCACAGTGTCAAGGACATCAAGTACTTATACTTAGTATTCTTGAAAATGACGAAATTTGCGTCCGCATTTGAAAATATGTGTACTCAATGAAGAAGTCATTCATAAACAAATGGGGATAGAGCATATGTTTAGTGATATTTAGCCATCGACACAATTATTCCCAAAGTGGTTTGGCCAGGGAGCTTAAATTTCACATTATATGGGGCCAGTACTACATGACGTATTGGGCATAAATCTTGCGTCACGTAATCAGCTACTGCAGCTTACCCTCGTGAATGCCCTGTTGTGTGCAGGCGTACTATGCAGTTGTGTTGCGTTTGTGTTCACGAAAATCAATTTTCTCCGTTTACTTCTAGACTTTGGATGATATTGGTAATTGAATTTTTAAATCATCTTAAAACATATTTGGGTTTAATATAACGTGAGCATCACACGTAAATAATGACTACAGATATTATCCACGTACTATATGAAGGACTTTTGAAATTTAATGTGTTTATTTAATGCCAGAATTGAAAATCGTAATGATATTACTTGTTAACTTAATTTACTGAATTAAATTATATTTTACTAGAAAGGTATGATCGAATTCATTGCGGTTATCAAATGCTCACATTGGAAATTTTAACTATTTTTCTCTCCGAATACACCGGATAAAATTAGGTAATTCTAGTAAAATCACACTAGCAGGATAATAGGGAAGAATTCCGATAAATTACCAAAACATATCTCAGACATGACGGTTATGAATGAAATAAACTGAGACATTATCCGTTTTGCTTTCTTGAAGATGAAAGACGATGGGTCATTGTGCACCTTGCAATTAAAAATATGGTGATGAAGAACCCTGAAGTATATTTTTCCACAACCTTGCGCGTAAATCTATGAGATGGAAAACAAAAGGCAGATAATCATCCGTTTGAATGCAGCCGTCTATCATGTTCCTCGGATCGGCAACCCGAGATGAATTACTGTCCAGTGAACAAAGGATAAACGAACTCTTAAAAGCACCTCACAAACCACAGCAAAAACGTAATCCACAGATTACGAGGAAAAAGGAGGACGGGAGGAGGGTAGGAGCCATTAAACACGACAGTAAATACTCCTCGGTCCATGCATCACACGAGCGCTGCAAGCACAACAACTATCTAGCCATCAACCTACATACTTTTCCCATTATGCCCCCTCCCCTCTCCGTTGCCCCCGGGCTCTTCACCTGACTACCTCCCACTACCTTACGCGTTCCCTCTCCCCCACCCCGCTCCTCCTTCAACTATCCCTCGCCTCTTTTGCTCCCCCAACCCTCCCACGGAACCCTACCGATCCCTCCCATTCTTATTCCCTTACATATTTTTTCCCACGGACAAGAGCCACCCATCACACCTTTAACAATTCCTCCACTCCCATTCACCTGAAACTCCCTTTATTTTTTTTCACCGCTACCATCTCACCCCTCCCTCTCTTCCTCTCCCATCTCTCCTCCCACAAACTTTCTCCCCATTCATCTCTCCTTGCATTTCAACCCTCCCCTCCAGCCAACCCCTTTCCTCACTCAACAATGCCACCACCAACGCCGATCCCTTTCGCCCCCGCCACCCGTCCCAAACCACCGTACCCCACCACCCTTTTCCACCTTACGCTCATATTTCCTGCCCCTTATTTCCTTCTCCAGCCCAACCCTTGCTCCCCTCTTGCCTCGGTGGCGGCGCTCCGACTCCCCTCCTCGCCGTTCATCCGTGGCCACCTCTAATCGTCTCGGCCCAATCCGAGCAATTTCCAGCACGCACGTGACTGACGAGGGCTGGCAAGACTTCAGGGGCGTGGAGGGTAACACGGGAGATGAGAAGTGGGAGGGGGAAAGCGGAGGCGTTTTGGGAGGAAAGGTAAGGAGAGGGAGAAGTAGGTGAGAAGAGACTCTGCTTGAAGGTTCGGAGCGGGGGAGCGAAGAAGGAAAGGAGGAGATGCACTAAAGATGGAAAGTATCAGAGTACTTTGAAAAATTCAAGAAGATCAAGGGTTTGAACTAGCCGCGAACAGCTTAGCGAAGTCTCATGTACACTATAGCAAACTTTCCACAGAGAAAAAATCCACTTTTACCAGGACACGATCCCGGAACAACCTTATTTCCAGCCAGGAGCTTTAATGAATTAATCATTAAGCAATTAAGAAGAAGGGAACACACGGAGACTGCTATCAAGACATTGTTTTCCCCTGTGGATCTCTAGAACTGTGGTTTATTTAAAGGACAAAACGCAGCTGGCTTGCCGTGCATGCCATGTCACAAACAACCCATAGTCGTGCACAAGGTGTCAATTTCCACGAGGTCTTTTCATTTCAAATGGAAACACTAGGGTTTGATACTAAAACTTAAACAAATTCAAGGGTTACGAACTATCCGCGAATGCCTTAGCGGAGTTAACGCTCTTGTTTTTTCTGTGGAAATTCTGCCTCAAATTCAAGAAGGGTACGAAACCGGGAAGGTTCTTCCTTGAAGGTTGAAGCCAAGTTTTGAACTGGGGATTGAGAAAGAAAAATGGAAAATACGCGAAAAATTGAGGGAGCTCACTTTGAGTAAATTAAAAAAGGGGATTCGAGACCACTTTGATGAGTTATGAAAGAAGGAGGTGAGAAAAAAAGAGATTTTTGGGAATCAAATCAATGAGGAAGATGGAAAATTAGGAAAGGAGCACGGAGTACGGGGATACGGACTGGGTGGGATCCTCAGTTTCTAAGGTTTAAATATCGAAGATCAACAGTTTGAAGATTTAAAAAATGAAGAATTTGGAGACATTCACCTAAAAACTAACTCTACCTACCAAATATCGAATGACAAAGTGAACAGCAACAAGAAACAAGAGAGGAAAAGTGAAAGGAAGCAAACCACAAACTTGGTGGAAAATGAGATGCATAGCTACTTAAAAGGAGAATGATAACAATGAAAAAAGAATAAAAAGTACCACATTATAAAGAAAATAATTGTACCAACGGAGAAGAGAGATAACGAGAAGTGTATTACAAATACTTTTTCTCACGGTCAGGCATTTTCTTCGGTATCACTAAGCTAACTCCACCTTCAGGTCGTTATTGGTTTTTAACAGTACCCCGAAAGTCTTTAGCGACTGTTATTTACTTCAGACGATTTAATTATCCCAACTTCCTTCCCCTAACGCATTTCGTTGTGTCCGTATTCATTCATACATAACGTTCTATCCCTCACGACTATAGCTTAAATATTTTGTAGAAATATTTCGGAGTATTTCTATTCCAGTCTTTCATAGTAGCCTCGAACTTTGCACCACCGTTTTCCCAACTCTGCAATGTAGGTCAAAATGAGCCAGATCGTCCTCTCACTTATTTTAATCATATTCTCTTCGAAAAGAATATAATTCATGACTGCTCCGGGGCAGGAAGAAAAGAAATGAGAAACGAGATTAATGAAGAAAAAGAAGGAAAGGTACAAATAGTACGGAGATTGGAGATAGAAAGAGGGGAGAAAGCGATGAAGAGATGAGGTGGAAACGGAATTAGGGAGAGCGCAGAGGGAAAGGAAATAAAAGCTCGAAGAGGGGGCGAGTGAGGTCGGGAGATTAATCGCCCGGAAGAAAATGAGGGCGAATTCCCTCGACAACATCTCGTCCGCACGGCATTTAAAGCGGCCTGAGCGTTTTCCTTCTTTATTTTTCCCCGTGCCTCGTTAGATTTCAGTTGCACGCGGAGGATGATTAGCATTTCGGCGTCGCGGGAAACTTTCTAAACGCACTGCAGTCGCGTGCACGCAAGTTTTTGACAAATTGACCCACATTTACGTGCGTGCTTGTCACGCGAACGCTTATTTGGGTAGGGGTCGATGAACTTCCAACTGGGTGACCAGAGGGAATCTCTGTATCACCCAAGTGGACATAAGCGAGCTTCCTGATTTCATTCTGATTCTTGATGTCATAATTAGGTGGGGTAGCAAGCGATGCAGAGATAAAATGCATGAGTGTGAGAAAGCTATCTAATCTAACTTTTTCCGCGCACAATGAGGGACAGTGTATCATACGATCGTAGGTACATTATAGATGATTGATTACACAATGTGGTGTAGTTTTAATGATTAATTTTTTATTTCCAAATTAAACTTTTTAGATACGTTTTAAATGTGTTCCAAGCGAAAAAAAATCATCCACCTGGACCCGTGGGTCCACCTTGGGAGTCAAACCTGGATCAAAGCGAGGCCAAGAGTTATTATTTTTGTCTCTGCGGACGTCTTGCTATATTGTGAACATCGGTGGGTTTCTTCACTATAATGCTCGCGGCTAGATTGCTGCGTTTAATATGTAATTATTTTTTCCACTCCTTCGCAAGCGTGATATATAATCAAAATTATTGAATCTGAATGGAATATGTAAGTGTCTGTACATTTGAGATAGTCTGCTGGTAGAAGCTCTACTGCATTTGAGGCTGCATTTTCCAAAATATATTTAGCTTAATATTATACTCCAGTAGTAACGTTCAAACAATCAGATAGTGTGCACGACATAAAAGAATACTTTCTGTGGAATCACCTTATTCCACATTCCTGGGCGGCTACTTGCAAGGTGCTAGATATGTAGATGAAAAACAATTGTAGCGTAGGGTGAAGGAAAATGTGCTCTAACTTGATGTCATGTAGGATGGAAAGAAAAAAGCAGCGTCTTTTAGAGTGAGGTGCTTGGAGTATTTAAAGAATATCGAAACTTCAATTCAGAGCTAAAACATGCAAACATTCTCTACAGCAACCGTTGGTACAACGTTTTTGGATATGATACTCTCAAAGGGATATATAACATTTCGTCGTGTAATGACTGTAAAAATGTTTCACACTACACCCAATCACTAATAAAAATGAAAGGTAATGTACACCCTCGAATAATTTACTGCTGAAAAAGCCTGATGACTTTTGTACCCGAGATAAAACCACAAAATCCAACGACAATTCCGAGAAGTAAAACAAGCATAATCAACCAAACATTTTCTGCGTTGAAGCAGTGCAAAGTATTCCTCATCTAAAAGCAATTTTTACAATCGTTTCCTCATAATCTGCAAAAATTGAACAAGGCAATGAAGTTTTCTGACAATTTCCATCGCAGCGCCTAGTAGGGGGCGAAAACATTGTCTGGAAATAAGTTAATTTGAGAAAAAAAGGATTGTTTTTTGCATGTTATGAGGCAAAAAACCAATACACACTGAATACGTAGCATATGTACGAATATAAATTATTTCATAGTAGTTCAATTGATCAGGGCAAAAGTAAAAAATGTTTATTTTTAGAGGTTTTCCTTACCGATGTATTTCAAGTTCATTTCGTCAACGTCCTTATATCCTGAAACAATTTCTCATTGCATTACACAAAAGACTGTTTAATTCATTAGCAGATGCTTGCTTTCCATTTTTAACACTGCGGTATTCCCCTTAAGTATAGTTTCTGAATGCGATTCGCGGAGTCAAAGCTATGCATCACGCGAGCCGTCAATCGAAGGACACGCTCTTTAATAACTGCACCCCCAGGGCCAATCCATTGGTACCATTCTCCAGCGGCGAGAAGAAAAATTATATCACTCCTGCAGGCGAATGCTCATTCTAGGGGAAACGGCTTCGGAAGACCATCCCATGAATACGTCAGACTGGATGCAAAATTCTTCCGCTCGCATTTCCCATCTTTTGTTCGCGCGCGAACATTCTGAGAGAAAGAGGGAGACGGAGAGAGAGAAAGTGGTAAGAAGAAGACAGGATCCCTCGAAAGGGAGATGTTAAAATGGCCGACGGATTGAGGAAGGGTGAGGCGATGGGGTTAGCTGAGGGTAAGACCGTAAAGGAGGGCTAAAAGGGAAGGGGGTAGGGATCAAGGGCGAACCGGCGGTCGTCGAAATGAAATTGTACGCCCTTGCTCTACTCTCTCTTGCTCTCTCTCCCTCTCACACACTCTCCCTTTCCCTCTCTTCCCCTCCAGAAAGTGGAAAATCCATACGTGCCGTGCCATCCGGTCCCTGGGCCGGATTGCGTGGAGGATATCAGAGGAGGAAGAGAGGAGGTCGAGCCGTGATTCGGTGGAGAAGACGGCGCCCACTTAAGTAGGAATCGAGGGGGGGGGGGGGCGCGGAAATGGGTCTGGAGTGGAAGATTGACGTGTGGCGCGAGACGGCGAAAGTTAAAGAGGGCCCTGGTTCGTCTCATCAATGTCTCCGCCCGAAATCTCTTCACAGCCTCCCTTCCCCGACCACTGCAGTGCCACCCTCCAACCCTAATTCCTCCGGACCATCTGTCATCCTCTTTCTAATTCCACGGGTCTCCTCGCATCCTCCTCCCCTTGGCCGGACCCATTCACGAGAATAAGGGGATGCGAGAGGGAGAAGGGGACAAAGGCGGTGGTCCGAGCGCTCGCCGCAGATGAGTGTGGGACGGAGTGTTATTAACTTCCCCGGTGACCAGCACCATCCCGGGCACTAATTCACTCGAAATGGCAGGCGGAATTTTCCGTTTCTTACTCTAACCGAAACGTCGCTTGGCCACTGAAGTTTGAAGAGGGGAGCAAGTGAGCCATGTTAGCCCGTTTTTTGTTGAGGAATAAAAAGGATTCCGCGGTCTACCCCATCCCCTGTAGGCACCGCGTTTAGTCCCACGTTCTCTCAAATTATTATATAAGAATTCATAATGCAACTAATATTGAAGGCTTCGGCTTCATTGCGCTGGAAAAAATACCAAAACCGGTTCAATCCGAGCACACATGGCCACTGAATCGTCCCAATTTGTAGACAGATAAATGAATTGCATTAACTTAATCACTCTGAATCCTCTCCCTGTAAACGTTTTTATGAGTAGATAATGACTTTAATAATATATTAATTGAATTTTTTTTATAATCTTTCTCGAAAGTTACGAAAAGGCAAAACTCAAATTAATTGAAGATATACAGTCAAATTCGAAGTTTTCAAACTATATACTTTTAAATATTCACTCAAGAGACTGCCAATAGTGACCAGATTAGCATAATAAAGAAACTTAATAATTATCAAGTGCACTATAGGGTCAAGCTATTCTTTATTTACACAGAAAAGGTTTAATAGCAATGTATCTCTTTCTGATCCATAATTCTAGTATCAATCTCTCAAACGAGTCACAGTAATTGGCTTTGAAACTAATATTCTTGTGCAATATTGTGACGATCCATCCGAGCTCCCTATATTTTGGAGCGTATTCATTTTTTTCACATCATTGCAATCAGTGAGTCAACAAAAAAAAGTGAAATTCATGGGCAAAATTTCGAATGTGAATCGATCGAAGGTAAGTATACCTGGAAGCCAGCCAGCCAGGTGACAGAAAATTAAGGAATAGATTTTTAGATTTTTAAATTTTTTATCGACTAACATTCCTCAATGCAAGTTCGAAGAATGGATATGCACTAAGAGACAGCAGAATACTTGTTTTTAAAGCGATATTTGTGTCACCTATGGGGCATTTGAGTGTTATTAAAGCGTCTAATGGTTGTTTGGAATGAAATGTTATGCAAGAAAGCAGCGTAGTGTGGGAATGATTAGAGAATAATCTTTGATCCACCTATTATTTATAATCAAACACACTTATATCATTATATTTTGCACCAGGCATTAGTCTAACTCAGATGTCACAAGTCAAGTTCAATTTCGGCGTTCAAGGGGAAGCAGTATCTGTAGCACAAGATTCCCAGTCAAAGATCTTGGATTCAATTTTTGCCAGTGGCAGACTAGTTTTGGCAGAACCCTGGACTCTCCTTGTCTGCCTTAATGCAAATAACATTAGATATCGGTCATCACCCATGAATTACTAGAAGCACTTGCATAATTATCCAATGCGAATGTGGATGAAATGATTCCCAGATTTAACGAAGTCTTTCAAATGGTGGAAAAAATTATTTTTTTAATTCCTATTGTGATATAATGGCACAAGTTGCTGAAACATAATAGTTTTACATAGAATAAATCTGAATTAGAATGTGTAAAGTTAATTTTTTTATTTATGCTATGAATAAATTCCACCTAGTCATGCTTGACATCGTTCAATTTGTGAAATACTACTAAATTATTTGCCTGAAATAAATATGAAATCTTGCTTGAATTACCTTTCCAAATATTCTTTTCAAATAGCACATTGTCATAGCTTGCACATATGCACTATCTAAACTTTTCTACAGGGTTTAAAGCACAGAAATACGCTTGAAGTGAAGCTTTTGGTAAAATATTCATGTGCATTATGATACAAAATAATTAGGAAATGTTCAAATAACAAACGGAAAAACGAAGAGAGATGTATTACATGACTGCGTAGCCATGCAAGAGGAAGAACTGTAATGAAAAGCGTTAAATAAATTAGCTATGTTGATTCGCCACCATTAGGGGAAATTTAGAGAGCTAACGGATATTTTTGGCTGTTGCAATGATCTGAAAAATGGTACAGAGGAGAGCGAAGAATGAAATTGGTAAAAATAACCACTGTCTCCTATGTTATAGTGATCATTGAAGAATATTTATTATTTTTTATTTATTTATTTTCCACTACCGCCGAAAACAGCTCATGTGGCCTTCACATCGGGGTATTTAACATGTAACAACGGACGAGCACACACAACCATGTCGTGAGTGGTGAAAAAACCCACTCAGGCGGGACTCGAACCCGCGAACCTCGGGTTAGCAGGCGAGGACTTAACCACGCAGCCACCGGGGTCGACAAAGGAAACAAAGGACAAACACTAACCAACCAGTTCATTACAGGGTGGCAAAATAAATGAATGCGGAGCAATTCTGGTAATTTATAAAAGCCAATTACTCAAACCATAGTTAACTCGTTATTCTCGGGTCACTCGAAAAGTAACTTCAAAAGTTGGTGAAAGCCATAGGGCTCCTTAAGTAGGCCTGGCAACTTATGGGCCACGGATTTGGCTCCTGTCTCGGGTATTGATGCCGTATTCTTCCTGGGCTTAGGCGTACAAGCGGTGCTGCAAAAGCATGGGTTGTGGGAACACCTGAAAAACAGTTTCTTTCCCTGGCCGAAAAGGAAAAGCATGAATTGTATTCATGCTTGAGAACCTCCTCTCATTCGAGTTGAACTTGAATTGTGCGCATCACACGTACAAGAGACGCGAGTATTCTCACCGCGTCTTTGAGTTAACTGCCACAGAGACTCAACTACACGTGAAATAAACCCCAAGAGGGGGAGGCTGTAGGACTATAAAGAGACGGAATCCTAATCCTTCTACCCCAACCCACAAGTCCTCTCGCGAAGGCTAACTTCCGTCAAAGGCGCCAGCGAGGGACGGCGCCGCCCCGCGAGTCTTTTGAGGGATGACAGCTCCCGACCCTTTCTCCCTAGATTTCTTAAGCCCGACTGGGCTTCTTGTCTTAAGGGCAAACGCTTTGAAACGCCCCCGTCGGGTGAGGAGAGGTGGCGGAAGGGTTTTTTTTTTTTTTTGTTTTTTGGGTGGAGCGGAGTGGTGGAGGGCAAAGACGGGATGAGAATCCCTTGACGTGGCCCTCATCCGTGGGGATGAGAGGGTTTAGGGTCTAAGGGAGGAGAAGAGTTGCTACGTCTGAGATGAAAGGATGCATACGGAAGGAGAGAGAAAAGAAGGGAGAGAGATGGAGGAGGAGTGGGTTCGCGTGGGTGGCTGCTACGTAAGCACCCAGGAGAACAAAGAGAGATGGTCGGCTCGAAGGCGGTGGATGAGGAATATCAAATGAAGCGGCGAGCTTTGGGGAGGTGAGGGAGTGAGCGAAGAAAGAAAGGTCAGAGGGGAATGGAAACCAAGATTGGAGCTTCATTTCTGGAGGGCCACGTCGTTTCCCTCCACTCACAGCACTCTCTTTGCCCCGCCACCCCTCAGAAAACATTGCATGCATCAAAGCAAAAAAAATAATCCGAAAGCCCGGGTTGCATTAATCTCCAAAGGCGGTCCAGCATTTGTTATTTCTTCGCATTGGGATCAAGCGGCTCGGAGTGACTTCAGCCAAGTAAAAAACACCACAGTCATTTAACTGTGCCCTATTATGTCGAATAATTAAATTCTTACAGGCAATATTCACAGCCAAATAGTTTTTTTTCCATTCTTAGTCTCACTTTCGTGGATCAGCTCCACAGTTCTTAAAGTACTGAGATTGACCAAGTCTTCATATTTTAGCAAAATAAGGAAATAATCAGGACATGGTGATATTTTGTTGCTTGCCCTTAAATTGTTCGTATATTTTTCCCACTGAGGCATCTGCACCAAATACAGGCTAAGGTCCATGGAAAAATACGTCATACTAACGGTAGATATAAAATTTTTAATTGGAGTGAAATTCAAAAGGTTGATGTGTACGGCACTAATTTCAACTGATAGTCGCTCACTGACTCCTTCACACCCATAGATGAAATAACAGCAAATTTACTTTTATGGCAGAGTCCATAATCCAGGAATAACTTGGCGGCTAATGATCTCGATGTTTCTCCAAAAGAACACTCGTACTTCCTTCAGCCCAAAGAACTCCTCGACCAATGATAAAAAAACGTAAGAACGAGATTGCTTTTTAATTTCACCGCAGTCAACCATAATTCATACACCGTTCTGACGGAGGAAGAAAGGAACATTTCATCCGGTTAAAGGGATGAAAAAAAGAGAAATAAATTCGCATAAGATTGGAATCCATGGGTTTCCGGCCTGAAATCGGCTTTTGAATACGTTCACCTCTTTTTTCTTTTTCGTACCGATGGGAAAAAAGTTGCCCCGGTCGTAAATGTCGGACGGCGACCAATCGTGGAGGAATAAGGGTTTTCGTTTTTCATTAGCAGTCCCCTTTCCTGTGTCCTTCATGCGTGGCTAGGGATGGAAATAACTGCATTACCACGTTGCACATTATTAAAAGGACGCTATACCCCGCAATTGAATCACCGAACGAAACCTATAAGAGACCAACGCACGTAACGAGCATACTCTATTGGGATTAATTTCTCCCCCGTAGCTAAGATAGGGCGGTAGACATGAAACACAATGTAAGCATCTTGCCCCGTATTATTTCTTACACCAACGCTCAGGTACTTGCGGCGGTTTGGCAGATGACGGTGAATATTCGTGAACCCGGAAAGAACGAAAATAAAAAGGGGTCCATTGCCAGCCCCTTATTTTCTTTACCCTTTTTTCCCAAAAATCGATGATTTTCTCTCATATTTCCCATTTGGAGTTGCGTAGTGGAAATATGAGACACGGCATCTGCATAATCTGATGCCAAGTTTATCCTAAATTGAATATCTCCCGGTACCAATCTGATCCAACTTTCGTAATTCCTCTCCCATCTTAAAAGTTTCAAATTGCGATAACATCTAGTCCATTTTCTTCGTAAGACGAAACTAAATTAGTAGGATTCTCGCGGAGGAAATTGGGAGCTGAAATAGCAGCTTAATACCTCCATCTACAATGCCCTCTGGTTCGTGCACATAAGTAGTGTTTGGTGACGGTAACTCTAGGGAGATTGTAAAGGGATCACCATCCCTGCGCAAAGTATTGATTATTTCACGAAGGGAAAAAAATGCCTAAATAATAAATTTATATCTTCATTGCAAAGAAGAGGTTAGCTGAAAGGGGAGTGTAGAGAGAGTCCGCATACAACAAGGTTAAATTTAATCATTAAACTAGTTCTCATTGTTAAATGAGCCAGCCGGGGTGGCCTGGCTACCCAAAGTATCGGGTTCAAATACCGCCGCAAACATGGATGTTGTATTTGTCCTAAGTGTAAAGGCCGCTTTGCACGATACAATATTTTGTACAATTTCTTGTACAAACGGTTGTATGAGCCAATGGTACCGTGTAAAGAAGTAAATTGTGTGAACGCTTGTGCGTTGTGAATGTTTGAATGACTTTTCGGAAAATAGAACCTGTTCTACTTCCATTCAGACAAGCATACAATTTCGCTCAGTTTATACAAACGTTTGTACAAGAAATTGTACAAAAAATTGTATCGTATAAAGCGGCCTTAAGAATAACTCAGGCTATGTAAGGAAATCTGAGCAATTTAGGTGACTGAAAGGCCAAATTTAGTTTTTGGTGTCGATGAGAAGTCATGGTCATGCTCCCTGATCTCCCGCTACATACGCACAGACGCAGACCATTTCAAAAGATTCAATCGAGCGCCATCCGTATTTCAAGATAAATGCAGGGCGTATACTTCCAAAATATAACCGCACGCAGGAATAAAAGTCCGTTCCCCTGTGCGCACGACACGCTCCCGTCGAACCAGGGCCAGGAAGAGAGGGGAGGGAAGGGAAAGGAGTAAGTGACAAGGGTATGGCGAACTCACGCTTCGTTTTTGTGCTGTGTTTATTCGCGCGCGTAGGAATAGGTCTGAATGCTGAGCTATTGGACGCCGCGACCAACCGGAAGTCCCGCAGAGGAAACGTATGTGCGACCGGTGAACCGAGATTACTTGACCCGACCTCGGAAAAATAAAAAAATTATAAACCCGACTGTCGGAATGAATAGGCCGGAGTGGGGTTAGGAGGGGTAAACGAGATTAAGGGTAGAAAGGAGACAGGTGATGTGGAAGAGAAAGCATAGGTGAGTCGGGTTAGGTTAATGCTTAAAGCACTTGACCCCAACACACTGGGTTCAAACGCCAATAGTGGAAGATATGTATTGATAAACCGGCCCCTACTTGAGTGCTTTCTGGAGTGTATTTGAGTTTAATTCTCCGTCTGTTGGATGGGACGTTAATATTGGTCTCTTAGTCATCTTTCGTAACTGTAGTTTAATGCCGACGCTAAGTTTACCTCCACCTTACTCCATTACCCTTCGATAACCATCCTACTACTTTTCCTCCCGGTCAAAAGTGAGGGAATTGACTTAAAAACCTCAGACAATTACTACAAGAACGAAAGAGGATGACCACGAGAGGGATTACTCGCAATCGATTTTGGCTAAATCGGTACCATTCGTCGCATTTTTTCTCACATAAAAATTTCCACCTCAGAAATTTGTAAGAAACACGCTACAAAGATATGTTTAATGCGGTGGCTTTCAATACTATCATTCCATCAAGGCGATCGGGGATCGGGCACAGGTGACAGCGGAGGTTTATTTTAGCGGTATTCATATTCCTACTGTTCTTGCATAAGGTAAGAAATCCACGGTAGAACGCCAGATATGACGTTAAAGTAATGGACCACTTAGCACCTTTAATTGAGAGTAGGCTAATGCTGAAGACGCGTTTCTCCCTGACGTAACTCCGTCCCAAACAATTCCATTCATAACATACCACACACCTAACTCAAAGGTGCGCATGATCTCAGCAGTAGATTGCCCCACCCTCGGTATAAAAAAAGTTGTGAAAAACGAAATGTAAACTGGAGCATAGAATCACTAAAAGCGAACCATGCCGCCGTCCACGGCAGTCAGGTCGGTAATGCGCCTCTCTGACAACCCAGATATTCCGGGTTCAAATTCAACCTCGGAATTTGTGTTTCTTAATTTACTTACCGAGAAGCTTTTTCTTAAGACGATGCCATATAACCTTAGCCGTTGGAGCACCCTAATCCTAATTCCACATTTACTATTACTGAAGCACGTCGTAGAATCATGTGGGAATTCTGAGTTCTACCTCCCAACAGTTATGGAATTAATTCTAAGGTTCACGAACACTTACATTTAATATTGTCAAATCGTAATATAATGAATGCCAATGTTACTATTTTTTATGCTTGTCATAAAGTTGATGCATACATAGGATTATTCAGTGTACCGAGCTTGAGCAAAAGTGGTACTCGTCCTAATGTGCCTACTTGCCTTCATTTAGCATCCATGGAAGGTTTAGCACATTGAAACAAGGAAATAGTAATTTCAATCTGGAGAAAATACAATTATTTAGACTTCCTTTACAATAATCCAACCCTAATTAGGTAGTCAAGTTAGTTTTTTTGGCTTCAAAAAGCCTCTGGTTTTATTTAATTATCTCGAGAACACACCCGGACAACATATAAATAAAGCACTGACATCGTCCGCTCTTAGAGACCTGGGGGGACGTTTTGAAAACCGCAGGTGGGAGGATGGAAAGAGGTTCATGATATAGCACATTGCATATTAGATGCGAGAATAAACCCCACTACTCCAGCAAAATAATTATCCCATGCTAAACACAAAAACAAGGTGAAATAATATGGAAAGAGGATGTGATTTATGTCGAGCACTTTCCCGCTTCCCTACCCAATTCTGGGCACACACTTTTGCGCGGAAACTTTCCCTTATTCATGAACCTATTCTTGGATTAGGTCACCGAACTCGCATTTCCCCGGCTCTCGCCAACGGATTGCCGCCGACACAAACCCTCACTCCACCCCCAATCCCCCCTCCCAACCAAATGGCGGCCTCAGGGCTATGAGCGCAGGCTCTCCGACGAGGGGATGAACGCCGCGAAGAGGGGAGGCGATGGCTTGACGGGAAGGTGGGGAAGAATGCGGTGGGAAACTGGATGGTAGGGGGAGGCACTGGAGCGTCCAGGCCGGAAATAGAGAGAGAGAGAGGGAGAGGAGAAACCCTTAATATTAAATGGGACTTATAAATAGGACTTTATCCCCCACCACCGTCTAATGCGTACGGCCGACGCCTTTCCACGAGTCTCTAAATGGTCCTCCTTCCTCGTTAATTGGACACAGGAATCGTCGAATAGCTTACCGGTGGCTCAGAGAGAGGGAGAGAGGGAAAGGGAGTGGGAATTCTAGGATATTTCACAGAGGCGTGTCCATATCACGCCCTTCGCGAAGAAATACGCCAGCGTGGAGAGAGGGAGCAGAGTCGAATTTTTGTCATGGCGTTGAAACATGCCCTTTGGTTGTAATCCTGACAAGAGTCCAGTCCTATGCCGTATTTAAGAAAACCGCCCTCTGTTCTCCTTTATAGATTCTATTTTCATCGTCCCCTTACTCACACCAGTACGCATTCTCAGTCAACGGCACGAGTGTAATATATCGCTAGGGTATCCATCCAACTCAAAATTTGTTCCACATTGTATAAGAAGATTTCTGCTTATATTTTCGAGGGTAATTCTCTCTCCTATTCATAAACAACGAAAATGTTTTAAAGTGGTATTTGTTTTAAAATAAACATTTCGTATAGGATGACTGCGTTATACTTTTACTCCTTTACATTTTCTGGCAATAAGCAATAATTTTTCGTGCACATATTAATTCGCACTGTCCTCGAATTCAGCATTTGTTAAATAGCAGGATTTGAGCAGAGAAAAACACACTCACTGGGAATGCTCTAAACTTTTTTCATTCATGATAAACTTTAGAGATAATTACTACGATGACCACAAGGAATAAATTGCTACCCAAATTCGTTTATTATATTTATAATCACTTTTATTTAATTAGAGTGCTTTGTGGAGATGACATCGAGTTCAATACCCCACCCGTCGTAAGGAAGGTAAACCGTTGGCCCCTTGGCTGTTAATGTCGAAATGTTAGAAAGGGCTAATGCCAATGCCGGGTTTTACTCCACCCTTCCTTGGCTCCTAGAAAACGTTTCTACTTGTATCCAATTACCCACGTAATCTAAAATGGCACAAATCACCTTATCTGTTGGTTTTCTCCCCCGAATAACTAATAGTTCTATTGCCACTGCAACTTTTGATAACAGATGCTTCTCTGAGTCTAAAATCTCTCCCAGTAATAATTCCTAGAGTGAATGTTCTGGAAACATCTCTTTAAACCCAACTCTTAATCGATAAAGCTTACCAAAGGGTGTTTTGGGATTCGCAGGTGAGAGCATTAAGATATCATTTATGCTGTCCGTTACCTAAGTTTGGATTTGATGTGGGCTTATTTAACGTTAAACCGAGCAGGTTGGGCAGAATTATGGAGCCAAAAGAACTGTTTTGAAGTCCCTCTTTGAAGATATGAGAGATATGGATAACTAATGCGGGTGTATTAAAGATTTAAGTGCGATGAAATAACCTCACAGAAGGCCAAGAAGTCAATTTGGAGAAGTGAATAAAAGTACGTAATGTTTTAATAACGTTTAATTGAAATATCCGCAATAAGTCGTCATCCTGAATTAGAATTTTAAGACGAAGCAATGGACATTCAGGCTGTGGAAAAACATTTTTTTATATATTTCTAATATATTATTCGTCCAATACGAAAACAATTTCATATTCTCGCACTTAAAGTGAATTAAGCTATAATTGGCAATGCGCACAATATATATACACATTAAACCATCAACCGATTACAGGCATTGCTGGTGATCAAGTAACTAAATTTGGAGTACGAATACAAACTAGGATACTATTTAGTCAACAATAAAATGTATCACAGATACTCAAGTTTTTTTTATAAAATATACATGTTATAAGATAAACCCAAGTCTTTTTATATAGATTTAATTTCGAAAGCTTCACTTGCTTGGCGACAGACTCGCCGTTTACCAGAGTTAACTTGTTTAAAAAATATCATTTTGCATTAAAAATGAGCAAGCACTGAATCATCAGCAGAAATGACGGACATAACGCAGTACTTTCTAAAATTTCACCGCCTCTGACATTTGATGCCAGCTGCCGCTGGGGTGGGTGTAATGGACGGGAGCGATATTTACAGAAAGAGAAGCCAAATAAATCGAATGGCATGCTTACCGAGCCATGACGCAGAGGAGTTGTGAGATACGAGAGGACAGTCGAGGTGGGGGGGGGGGGAGTTAGACTGATGGAGGAAAGAGTGTGGCAGGCGTGAGAAAGCGATTGTCAAGACCCGTACGAGGGGGCACTGCTTGCGTACGAAGCATTTCTCACGGTCTACGCGTCCATTTCGTCTCGCCCATGCAGCGAGTCTCATAACTGTGAACCGTGCACAAAGAAGGTGAGACGGCGTCATTTTTCATAAATGTGCTCCACGGAGCGCGCACGAGGGAGGTGAAATCTTGAGAGTTGAGGCAGCTCAAGGGAAGAATAATTCGAGTTTGCAAGGGGAGACGACGCTATGACTTGGAGGAGAAGAAAGACGCAAGCAAGTTCCCCAACAGAAGGAGAAGGAAAGCTCTGCTGCGGCGTCTCTACGCCAAGAAAGTGCCCAAGTTACGGAGTGGAGAAGCAGGAGGTGAAGCAGCACAAATGTACAGGAGGAAGAGGTAAGGGATAGATCATACCAACGAGACAAGTGAGTATATGAATACTAAAAGCCGGCTTGGACCGGATGATGCTGTTTTCCTCGGTGAATTTTCTTGGCACCGTAGTCACATAATATGCTGTTGCTCCGTCTTCTGATGTCACTTCTAAACTACTTTCTCGAGGGCAAGCCGATACGAAAAAAAGGTTATGAACTGTCTATTACGATTGATTTGAATGATACAGGGTTAATCAGCAAGGAAACTGCTTCATTTCTCTAATGATGTGTCTCATAGAGAATACGCAGCCAGCATATGACATCAATCCTAGGTGAAATCCAAAATCGGGTATGAATGAGGGCATTAGGTAGGAGAGATTTGCAAAATTGCTATATTTTTACATAAAATGTATTAAAAGCTTACAGCAAGTAAGAATACGCGAGAGAGCGATGTTATAATACACCCTATGCTTATTTCTAAGGCAAAAGCAACATTTCTGTCCCAGACGCGATTCAAACGCGCGAGCCTTGAGTTGTCATGCCAGCGCGTTATCAATTTGACTACTGCAACAGAGACAAAGAGATTCCTTTTTGGTATTTTTATGCTCTTTTCGACTTTTTAATTGCTATTTTTGTCGCGAAAGAGAGTGATCTACTTGTTCCATCGCCTGAAAACGATTATTTTATTCGAATCAACAATTACCAGCTAAATGGAGAAATGGGCATGTCTAAAGGAAGGCGGTGAATACTACTTATTTAATGTAAATGATCATTTCTCAAGTATATCCTCCGTGATCTTGCAGCAACAAAGTTATTTTATTTTTTAGTATGTCACCTCGGGTTGATTTCATTCGTCTTCAAAATTATTCCCTTCTTTTGCCTCCTAAGCTGCAAGGGAAGGCATATTTCACGATCGGTTACGGTCATAGCACACGTGGCACGAATCTTTCGAGATGTATGTTAATTAAGCCCAAGCCCACAACATCGCTCCTAAAAATCATTCCATCCCTCTACATCAGCCTCTGAAAAGCTTTGGGAGATGGAAAAAAATTACGATTGTGAGATCTTTTTGAGAGTCAAATGGAGCGCGGTGCGCTATTAATCCCGAAAGCCATGTCCCTCACTCCCAAGACGACCTGAGATGTTCCGAGAGTCAACACGCCGGTCGGTCAATGGACTGAGATACAGGAAACTTGGAAACTCGTGCCTGAGAGGCAGATATATAGGGACAATGAACGGGTATGGAGGAGTGCTTAAAGGGAAGCAGAGATCAGAAGCTATAGCGGATCGAAAGCGAGGGAGGATACTGAATAAAAAAGGTAAGAGATAGGGAGACGGGAGGTATTTGGGAGGGACACCATATATTCCAATTCGCAGATGATGCTGCACATTTTTCTCACTCCCTCCTCAAAAGCTGTCAATTCCAGGATGCGATAGGGTGCAAAAAAGCATGGGGACGGGGTGGTGGAGAAGAAAACTTTGCGGAAGGGTAGGGGAAAGGAAGAGTAAATTCAGAGGGATGCGGGGAGAGAGGAGAAAGATCCGAAAGAGTCGATACCGAAATCGGAACCCGAAAAAAAGGGAAAGAAGTCCTCGTCCTCCTTCATTTTCATTTTCATGGGCGTTTTACGACGAGTTTCAGCGTTTTTGGAGGAAATTTACGACACAAACCCTGCCCACTATCTTCATTCTTCAGTGCCTTCCGCTTTGATGGAGCACTGGGGGGTGGATCCAAAACGAGTGGCAAGAGTCGCTCATCGGCCACAGAATTACCATCTTTCGACCTTTCTCAACCATCTCTCCCTCTCAATCTCTCGCAATCTTCGGTCCCTCCGTCACGCGAATAATCAAGGCAAGAGGTCTTTTAAAGAAATTCCATTTCCAATTATGCTGCGGTATTCTATCGATCAGAGGATTTGATGGAGTATTAGTAAGTACCATGCCTTACTTTTTTCCTCCTCTTCTCTTATATTCTCCCTCCTCTTCACTATTTTTCTCTTACTGCACTTCCTCCCTCTATTCCTTTAGTCAAAAAAGCCCGTTCTCTTCACTCTGATCACATTATTCCTTCTGTAGTCACCTTCATAATTTCATCACCCGAAATTACTATCTCCTCCATCACTATTCACCCATCAACCACCCGCAATCACCTTTCTTCTATAGAAAGGTGATTGCGGTCTCCTATAGTCACCTGTAGAATACTGTATTTATTCGAGGCAGGCGAATGAATTGGGTAGTCTACCAAAAAAATAATCTACTTACAGCTGCAAATGCAAGCATCAAAGTAAGGAAACAATCTGAGTATACGTCTGGAGCACGCTTCCTTATGGAGGCATGATAACTTCATCAGAGAAGTCAAGGTTGAAAGCACTCGAATAGCGGTGCAACAGAAGCATGATGGCGCATCGACCGAGTGACTAACGAGGGAGAGATAAAATACTGGCGAACACTAAGCAAGGAGAGTGAGAGGACAGAAAAGTCTCCTGAAAACCTTAAAAAGAAGATGGGACAACTTGATCTGCCATATCTTGAACATGATGTTCTAATGAAGACACTCTTCTATGAAAAAGTAAATGGGGAGAATGGCAAATGAAATTCTCGTATGAGAGCAAAGAGGTGTTGAATGTGAAATAGTTGCAAATTGCGTACCTATGATTAGGTTATCTGGTTGGAGAGTCGGGTAGAGAGCTGTGTTAAGAATCTAATCTAAGGATTGTTGACTTATGATGATTGTGATGATGAGGCGAATAAGGTCAATTGAGTCACTAAAAATTGGTTGGGGGGCTTGAGGACATGAAGAGAATCGAGGAAGGGTGGAAACAAAACCAGCCTACTCTGAAAAAAAGACACCGAGGTATTAATGGATTTTCGTTCCAGCCATCAGACGAAGTGATGTCCTTCAATTACTCTTCACACAGAATTTAACCTAGCAACAACAACACGGTTGAAGATTCTCCTGCACTGCCTGAACTCAAACTCAGAATGTGTAACCAGTAAACTATATAAAACTAAACCAAATGCCAAAAAGTATTTCAAAAATTGTCCCCATTCCTGTCGATCTCACTTGATGTGTCTTTCTTTGCATCCATTTTTTTGAGGCTTTATAATTTTTTCCATCCTCTTTCCCCAGGGTCCACCTCTCAGAGCCAGGATTCAGCGGACGATCATGTAGTGCGTGTAATGCATTGGATAGAACCCTCGACGACTACGGACAGAACATTTCTCACACGAAATGGAGAGGGTGTAGCCTCCCTCGACGCGCCAATGAGAAGCGTGGTGCTACGGACCGAATGACTGTGAGTAACAGTAAGAATTAAACCTAGTTTGACAACTAAAGACGCCCTATAGTATAAATTTATGCATAGAATTATCAAAAGGGAACTCCAAAATGCGAGAATTATTTTAATTTCCACAGTGTTTTCGTCCAAAAGTTGGCATTACTCGTCCGCAATGCAATTTATGTAGTACTAGTAGTTTTGGGGAAGATCACCAGCAGCTGAGATTGTGGGTGCCATTAGGAAATTTTGGATGACTGGGTATTGTAGTCATTCAAAAGATGCCAAATATTAATCTAATGAAATTTCCCGAGCACGGAATACTTTTAAATACAACGCCTTAGTTTTAAATTCATTTTTTCCTACTTCCAGTCATCCTAATTTACTGTTGGCAAAACTTCTACATGTCTTTTATGTAAGGCTCCTATCTGGAAACTTTCTCGTTCACAGTCGAATTGAAAATTATCTCTTGAACAAGATGTCGTACCTTTATCTTATTAGCATACAAAAGAAAAACTCCGGCAGCCGTAACAAATTCTAAGCTGGCACGTTACGAGAGTGTTTTGTTCTTCCCGGAATCCTTACAAATGAGAGATGACGCAAATCTGTTCAGTCATGGTGCTTAGGATAAAATTCCTGAATTGGGTTTGAAGGGAGCGAGGTAAGGTACGACTTGACAAATGGTTACTAAATGATTCAGAAAAGAAACAAGAAATTATTTAAACCGCAAAACAATTGATTACATACGCCACACAGGAATATTTTACATCAATTTTTCACTTACCCCAGCCAAACTGACGGATTTGCGTGAGGAAGGGAGAAAATATGCCAGATACTCTTCGTACTTTCGCTCACAGTTTTAATATGCACGTCTACTTAACTGTGTTTGACGAAACTAAAGCAATACTATGCATTCAATATGCACAACATACTTGTTGTAACTTTTAAAAGGAATATGTGTCTCTCGATACTTTAAGACCGAAAAAGATTAAGTACAATGAAAAGAGCCTCTTTTACGCCTAAGACCCTGCAAAATCTAAACTACGTTCTGATTATATGTCCTTCTCACAGTCTACAAATTCTTGAGTTGATTAATTTCAAGAAGAGTTTTCATTATCTATTTATTTAGTGGCCTAAAAATTACCACCGTATGGAGACGAAGAAAAATTGCCTGTAACACTGTCAAGCCCGAGTAATGGATGGACACTCCGCCCATGGGGAAAAAATTTGAGCAAACACTCAACGATACGAGCCGTATAAGAAAGTCCTGAAAGTGATTAAATTCTTGAATTCGTCAAGAGTTCTCGAAAAATAAGGGATCACTATTACGAGGAGTAAAAGTCGGAAAGATAAGATACATGTAACATGTTTTAGTATAGCGGAAAAAGAAGGAGAAAAACCCTACCACAGTGCTAACTTTTCCATTGCATACTTTCTATATGTAGTACTTAATGTAGCTAATAATTGTAATGCTATATGCATGCATAAAGGCAAAAGCAATTCAAACCAATGTCAAGCCCAAGTAAACGTATAACTTTACAATCTCTTCTTTTCTCCGAAGACAGTGATTTAGACCTAAAAAACGCTATTGGTGTTTAATCTTTTTCCCCCCAATCCCCCCAATTTTTGGATTTATCTTCTTTTTGAAAAAATTAATTAACACATTGATAAAAATGGAATTATCTCTAATGGTTTCCAATCATTTGGAACATTCGCTCGATCTAACACTCGTTTTTAATATTTTGCAGTTTAATCTTTTAATCGTATGTGCCTTGAAGATATTTGTCAATTAATAAGCGATACCCTGCCACTCACCCCCAGGTACACTATAGGCGTACTAGATGATGTAGATATGATATCGCTCGCTGTCGGAACGCGGGAAAGTGACGCCAGAATCCTTTGCGCGTATTTCCAGTGTGCTGAAGGCCTGTGATTTTTTTTAAACAGGGGCAGGGCAAAATGTGGTAGGTGGCCATTTTGGCAGGGTGAGGGTGTGGGGGAGGGGGGGGGGGAGAAGGCGTAGGCACTGAGGGCGACAGGCATTGTATTGTTTGGGAGCACGACGGACGGCCAAGGTCATCCGAATCTGACGGAGTGAAAGGTCGGCGAGGCGGAAAGAGGCAAGATAAGAGGAGCCGACCCAAGGAACCTCTTGCTATTCGCCCTGCAAATTAAACATATTCATGAACACTGACATTCTATTCCGAGTTTTACACTTTCGAGATAACCACGGCACGCGTTACGCTCTTACATTGCCAAACACCAACTAATGGTCATTCAAATAGAATTACACTATATCACTCTAGTTTATTTAACATAATTAACACTCAGCAATCAAATTATCAGCAACGGTAGAGACCTGGAATTGAAATGTTACAGAATAAGAAAACATCGTTGGCACACTTCATTGAATTACTAAACCCTACCGGTTTCAACACTCTCGTGTCATTATCAAGGGTACACATACAACGTTCAAATGTTTCTGTCAGTATGTCAATTTTTTTTACCAAGTATCGCTTGATTCCATTCAATTTAAAAATCCATGACTCTAAGGGTTCTGAAAAATTATGTCTCTTATATCTACTTTGTCGTATATTACACAGGAAATGGGTGCAATTGTTGCATTTTCAATGATTGAGAGTCTCGATTTTTTCCCAGAGGATTCTTATAAATTTGGATAAGGTAATGAAAAGCAAGCGAAGTGAGTATTAACTTACGAAGTTCTCGATGCAAGATGTGCCAGAGATGATCGTCAAAATTTTGATTTTCACACTAATGATCATTTACATTCAGGAGTATGCTGCCCTCCGTTAATGCTATCAATTAGCCACCGTATTTCATTGCTTGGACTTACTCTGCTACCTCCTAATGCTCCAATATCTTTTTCTCCTCTCTGGTTATAACCAGCACTACCTCATTTGTCTTCCTTTGCGTACATGCGTCTTCTGTTCTCCTTTCTCTACACTTTAATGTCAACCGTATCCGATCTCTTGTCAAACCAACCTCCAACGTTCACATTTCTAAAATATGCAATCCCACCCTTAAAAAACTGTTTATTTGATCTTTTTTATCTCTACGGAGCATCTTTGACGTAGGTTCTCTCCAATCGCTAAACCTCTCTTAGGGCAACGCTGTTCTCCTACATAATTCTCTACATACTAAGTGCTGAGCTCGGCCTTCTTTCAAAATGCTATCAATGTAACCGTTATGCTTAACCTGGAACTGTTTTTGAAATCCGAATTTTCGGTTCGGCTTGAATTATATTTTCGATGAAATCACTTTATTTTTCTTACGAAGATTTTAAAATTGTCTCTGATGGCTACAGAATTGAATTTACATGCATTACATAAACTTATCCTCGTTTATTTGCCAGCCATCTGACGCATACATATTGCCAGGACAGAGAGTAAGTTAGATTTAGAGCCACAAAAAACTTAATTCGGTGAGCTACGAATTCTTGGTCAAGGTTGTTGAAATTAAGTTCTGCAAGGATCGAATTTAATCGCTCCAGATGCCAATGTTTTACCTAACTCTCAATCAATGGCTCAATCCTAAGGCGAACTAGATGTTCATACCCTAGGCAGAATCCGAACCCACGAATTGGCCAGCCTCTGTAGTAAGGTGGGTAAAGCAGCGGCTTGATAACGCAAAGATCGCGGGTTTGAGTCCTACCAAGGGCATGAATATTGCGCTAGTCTTAGGACTAAATTTATATTTAGGTTATTGGTGCATTTGGAATCAAAATCGAAGGAGAAAATTGAACAATGGAGACTTAATTGGATGATGAAAATGAAGATCTATTTTACACTATTACCCACAGACTGTGGCCAGGTCAGTTCGCTATTGACCTAAATACCACAGATTGTTTCAAATACTCAAACCGCATCCGTTTCGACACTTTTGGACTGATTTTACATGTTTTCATGAAGAACAACTATCTTGATTTAACCAGGGAGTCTTCCGTGCACTTTATTACTCTTCCCAACCGAACGGTCAACCTTTTAATCTCCTGATAAAAAAGAACCCTTTTCCCACTTTGTGTTGCTCTAGGGAATATTCGAGGGAGCACGTTGCCACCAGTCGGAATGCTTACCCCATTACGCAGTGGGACGAGCTACAAAAAAATGACGCCTGACGCTCCTCCTCGCACGACGAGAAAGGAGATGGATACCAGGGTAAAAAATCTGAGGAAACAATGCCCGTGGGGGAGGGAGGGGTACGTAAAAGGGGGGAGGGTCCGCCCCCGCGAACGGAGCAAAAAAAAAAGGGATCCGTTTTCCAGCGCCCTGCCCACGGAAGGCGGCAGGTGTTGAGAGCCCCTTGACGTGGAAGGGTTTTTCGGCGCGCTTGTGGGGCGGGGGCGGCGGCCTTGGTGGTGGGGAGCAGGGGTTAGAGGCGGTCCGTGAAATATGCGAAGCGGTGAGGGGTTTTTAAAGAGCAGATAGGGCTAGGGGTGGGTGCAAGGAGTGGGGAGCGGGGGACAGTGCCTGAGGGGAGAGCGAGAAGTAAGGTGCGCGAAGGCTCGGGTATGAGTTCGCAGAAGAGTGAGAGAGACGAAATGAGGGGAGGGGCAAGGAAGGGAAAGAAAGAAGCTTCCTGGGAGGGCTCGTGGGGGAGGAGGGACCCTCCACTCGCGAAAGCAAGGAGAGAGAGAGAGGAATAAGTGGAGATGGGAAAAGTGGGGAGGGAGGGATGATGAACAGTGGGTGTGTCTCGCAAGAAAGGCCTAAAAGGTCAGATAATGGATATAGTGCGCGATGATAAAAGCGACGGCGCATTTTCTCTTTTATTTTCACCGGGGGGTGTTAGGTGGGGAGGGGAGGAAAAAGTGTGTAATGCGCTCTCGGGCCACACCGAAATAGACACATTTTTCTGATTAAATGGAGGATTACTGAGAGGGGTGAGGGAGGGGGGAAACCTCACTAAGGGCATGTTACACTCCGCTGTTGATAGAAAATAAACCAGTGCTTACGACCTAAGGGAGAAGGGAGATTTTCAGAGGGAGTCAAAGTCTTTTAACTGCGGGTTCGACGCGGTAACATAAATTTATAATCGTGCGGAAACCTCAGCATAAGGGCTCTCAGAGGCTATCGAATGATTTTGGAATGAACAGGGGTGGCAGTGAAAAACGAAGTTGGACGACAAGAAGGTGGTTGTCGCGGGATGCATTATTCCGAAACTCATGCATAAATAAAACAGTTACTTAGTATGTTAGACAGGATTTTTTGGATTCCAGTGTATTTGATGGAAAAGTAAAGAAAATTTTTCCAACTCTGCTTTTCTAAACAATGACTTTATTCACTTTGCACCGGAACAATATTTGGTGTGTTAATTAAACGAACTTTGATGGTACTTCAGGATCATTTTTCATGAAAAATTGGAAAGGGTAAACCATTTTTATTACCTTCGTGGCCCTAAAATCGTGGATACGGTAGGAACATTTCCCAGGTCATCTCCATACATACTCATTGTAACGCGTCGTAAAAAATACATGAACTTAGGACTGAATTTAGGTGAATAAAAAATTAAGTTACCCGGAGGTAACGTAAAAACCCACAACCCCAGCAATGTCTTTTTATTCCTCACGGCTAATCCCGATGCATGCCATACACCTACTGCAAGTACGCCCGCAGCCTTGGAATCAACGGCAAATGTCTTTCGGGGCCATATAACACGGTCGTCACCCCGCTAATCGCTGATCCAGATGCGCCGGAAAATGTCCCAGTGCGTTGCATGGGAAAAGGAAAAGAAAATTGTCCCCGAGGCTCTGCCGAAATGTGGAAAATTTTGTGCGGAACAAGAGGGGGATTTTGTCCTGGAAACAGATTCAAAATCGAATCCGCAGTGTTCGTGGGTCGATTTTTTCGTGGCCGGAAGCAGCGAGATGGAAAAATATGGTTTTTACAATGTGGGGCAGGAAGACTCGCCGGAGGCAGACAATGCTGAGGAAAAATTGTGCCCTGGCCCCGTAATAGAGCACTATCAAAAGGAGACCATAAAAGATTAGACGCTTAATGTTCCCGTTTTCGGGCATGGATCCCTCATAGTAACCAAAAAAGCGAACCTAAGGACGAGTATCTCCTTAGATGGTTTGTTTCGCACTTCTTTTTGATGGAAACGTGGACTTCCAGAGACTCTACCAGAGTGTCTGAAGAAATTAAAAGAGAATATTTTGATTCTTTTAGAGGCCTCAGAGACGAATAAATGATAAAATCATGTTACTTCTGGAAGGATTGTTACCTACTCTCACCACAACTTGAGAAAGAGTGATCGGACAACAGCGAGGAGAACTCAATCTGGACAGGAAGTGAATAAAGAGTCCAGAGCTGTCAAACCGGCTATTCATAGGCAGATCGTAACCAGATAAAGAACAAAGCAACACCAAATAGCAAGCAAATTTTCAATTCGACCTAAAGACGCTAACAGAATGAAGGCTGAACCTTATCTTAAAAACAACCAACACGGCGGAGATTCACGGGAGCCAACATTTCTACTCATTTATGCTCTTTCCGAGCGTAAGATGTCTTCTCTCCTTCATTCTTTTTTGTGGTAAGCTCCATCTTCGAAATAAATATAATCAAAAGCTACTGCTATTAATAATTTTTCGGGGTGCAATTTTAATGTCACTGGCCGAAATAGCCACGCGGGCAACACATCAGCTGGGCCACCAAAAGCTAGTGGGCTCAAATCACGCCTCGAACATGGCTGTTGTGTGAGCTTTAGAATTAGTTTTAGAGTGGATGAACAGATATAACCACTGTCGTGGGATCATCTAAAAACCAATTTAACCAGTTTATAAAATGTTCATCAACAGTCCATTAACCAGTTCATAAAATGAAACCAGACATCATCTTTATTCCCTATAGATTCATTCTCCTAGAGTATTCGTGAGGCCCTGAATTTATCTATCAATGTTGTAATCAAAACATTTACAGGATTTTTCGCTTCGATGATGACGTGCATTAGTAAGTGCCGAAAGAGAAAATACATGTGCTATTAACAACGGAGCCTCTGTAATGGGTAAAACAAAACAAAATACTCGAATGGATAGCGAGGCTCAGCTGAGAAAGTCAAACCACCTCGACCTCAATGGCAATGATTTCTCTGCATCTCCGCAATGCGTTCCTAGGGGGCGGAAGTTTCGAGACGGTAGCGAACATCAAAGGCAGAGCCAGAAGCCTCCTGAGCCCAATGACGCACTTGCTGAAAGTGTGTGCATGTGTGTGTGTGAGTCACCGCCTTCAGGTGTTTACAACCTTGCATACAGCGGAGGCACTTATGAGGTTAGAATGAGAGTTGAGAAGTAGTTCGTGGGACGCCGGGTTTAATGCAGAGAGAATCTCGCTAACAAACGAAAAATATAATCATACCTTCCCTTTGTCCCTCATTTCAGCGAAGAAAAATGAGTAATGCGCGATTTCTATTAGCTCAACAGCTGCGTTGAATATTCTCAAATAAAAGAGATTCAAAATTACTGGCTTCTGATGACTATAAAGATGAGGAGTTCTACATGCTTTCAAATTTTCTTTTCAATTTGAGTAACTAAAGCAATTTTAGCTCCAGTACTCAGCCGGAAAACAGAATCTCACAACCCTCATTTCTTTTCATCATAGATAATGATATATGAAAATCGCAGTGCCGCTAATATATCATCGAACCAATGCCACGTTTCTAATCAAAGTATTCCTCAGGTTCATGTTCCTACTGAATATTTCACATTACTAATAATATTCTTTCTTAAACCGGTAACCGAGAGAATAATACGTTGCACAAAGATGAATGCGTCAGCAATGTATTCATTAGGTATGTGAAAAGTGTTGATTAGTAACTGCGAGAAATAAAACTTTAATGATGGTTCAGGTATTTTTTGCGTAAGTTTCCATCCCCATTACGGACGTATGTTAGCATGTACTAGTAGTGCTAAGAACATTTTTCAGATGTGCATACTACAGACAAAACTATCTACATTCCCCCTATCTATTCGGATAGGTTTCAGCCTATTATGATATATTGTTTCTGAAATAATTATAAGCAGTAGATTTGTTTTAAGGTCATTAACCTCTTAGGCTACACTGCACCGTATAGTCAAACTATATTCTTAAGCGTAACCCTCAACTGAACACAGTATCCATACCCTAGGTGGGATTCGAACTCACGTTTTTTGGATTTCTTGTCCAGCGGATTACATTCCTGATACCCACGGCAGCTTACAATTATTTTCTTCATGTTCCAGCTCCTACCTCCAGTCCGGACATATCATATACCTTAACCAGACATGTGACTTCCTCTTCCCACTTTTTCACATTGATTTAATACGCATCAGAAAAAAAGACTATTTAATAGAATAACATTCGAAATGTTGATAATGTACACCTTGCTAGTAAAATATAAACCCTTGCGTATTCTGCCATGAATGAATTGAGAAAAGTAAAATTTTAGATTTATGAATGAATTGAGAAAAAAAATTGTAGAGCCAAAATTAATTTAGAAAATAAATATTGTATAATTTGCCCGCTGAATGGCATATTGAATTATTGATAACATTTTTCACATAAATGCAGCGATTAAACTCAGGCACTCTTTTGTTACCCTAGACTTGTATTTAAATACAAACAACAATTACAAAGCGATTCAATTCGATCAAAAAAGCGTATACATATTATTATTTCTGCATTAGAATGACAGAAAAACAAATTCGATTCACATTGGCAACCATAATTTATTTAAATTTAGTTACACATGAGCAAGAAACCGCACATATTAACTGAAAAACGGAGTTACTGCCTCAATGAATGCCATATATTTTTTTATCTCGGAATGAAATGTTTTGAAAAGGTTAGCCATTCAATTAAAAATGCGTGGAAGTTGAAAAAAGGTTCCAGCCTATTGGAATTCCATTTTTGGTAGCATTTGCAATACCGAGAGAGGAAAAAAAACTAAATCATAAAAATTTTAAGTAATAATTGAACATGAACCATACATATTCAAATAATAGCACCAATTAATGCAGGAATATATTCATTTGAGCAATGTTAATCTGGTAAGTGTGGTATTTAGTGTCTTCATATCTCGAGAGCCCGGGTTCGAGCAACGGCAGAGGTATAGATTTTTATGCACGATCCAGATCCTTGTTGTATAACTTCGTAGAGAATACTTGATTACTACTTCCTCCTTCAGTGAGGGGGGGAATAACGTGACGAACTTCGTTGGCTAAGCGTACGGGTTTCCTTCCTTACTTCGCTTAATTCTAGCAAAATACTGCCAACAATCCTCTTAACCTTCGGTAGAAGCGGTAAAAATTACCAAATCTAAGCTTGCCCACTTTTATAACTATCCCTTTATAATATACATTATAACGTACTGGGAGTAGCCAGAGAGCTTTTAACTCAGGTTAGGAAGCAAATTATCAAGGATTTTATAAGGAGCGCATGATATAATGAGACTGCCGCACGGATAGATTAAAAAAATTTTTCTTCCCTTGGGCAATAATAAATCATGATAGGCAACATATTAACTTATTATAAAAGGGATATGTAGGTAGGTGCTTGCATTTTATCTCTTCCTAGTACATCTAAGAAAGTTCTTAAAACTAATTGATCATGTTAAATGCAGTCCCGCTTGCATAATAGGAATCACACTACAATACACTTAAATTAATTCATAACGACGCATTTATGAATATTACATACATCTGCATATAATAATTACGCTGTTTCACGTACTTGTGTATTACTAACACACTTCTCTAATGAAATGGCATATTATTTATTGGTGCAAGCACATAGTCCACATAGTACAAATTTGATGATTTTACCACACACCTTTAAGGTGGCTTTCTGGGCTAAAGTAGAGTTCAATGCAACAAAACAGGGCAATAAGTTCTTCTAAAGAGTTTCCAAGCGAATATTTACGGGTACTGGTGAGACTTATTAGGAGGATCACTTTTACTGATGTTTGAGATACACTTCGGCACTCGGATTACTAATTTATATTGCTATTAGCTGAATTAAATCATTTTCTTGCATACGTAAAATTAACTCTTATTCAGCGATTTCCTGTAATAAAAGTAAAATTCAGAGATAAAGGTTTTGCTACACATATTGCGCATTTATATGGTATTCAGAGATAAATATAAACTTTATATCTCTTACCATTATCGCTATTTATATGTATTATTCTGCTTTTGTTCAGAGAAGAATTTTAGCCAAAATCATAACGTAGGCTTTAAAAGGACTAAACGAAAGGTGAAACTAGTAAATAAATATTGGTCGTCACGTACACCTTCGGCTCGTTTCCATTGATCTCCAACTTAGAGAAAGGGAACTGTTTACCTGTAGGTTTTAAACTTCGTCAATCTATCTAGAATCTAAGATCAATGTAGGTATATGTGTATTTTAACAGCTATTGATAACAAATAATTCTAAACTTAAAGCAGATAAAATATCTTTCTTGCATTCTAAGTCCTTTCCGCAGCCAAAGAAATGTGTTATTCATCCCCTTCCCACTTTAACTCGCCACCACTCTGGTTATACAAAAGTTTGAACAGAATGGAATAATCTGGATCATGGATGATAACTGTACGTTCGACTTATGCAAAGCAGACGACAGCATCGAGGGGAGCAAACCTCGTATATGGGGAAGGGAGATGGGGGTAAAGGAAGGACCCTCACTCGAGTTTGGGCACGAGACTAAAGGAAAAAACCCTTGGAGAAGGGCGGATGGAGAGGGAACCCTGTCACGACACCGGGAAAGGGAGAGTGGGGTAGGGAGAGAAACGAAATGTAAGGGAGTCGTGGGAGGGCAATGGCGGAAGAGGATGGAGAGGAGATTTGGGAAAAAAATATATATAAAGCGATCGCGAGAACAAAGTCGCTTCCTTTCGAGGAGGAGGTGGAGGACGTCGGAAAGAGAAAGGAGAGGAGGAGGGGAGGGGATAAGAACGAAGCAAGGAATAACGGCAAAAGGAAGGAAGAGGTTTTTTTTTCTCTTGGGCACCGCACGAAGACGAGGGTGAGCGAGAACGCAAGATGGGAAGGAAGGGAAGGCCTTGGTCCATTTATCGATCAGGGAAGGAGTGAGGAGGAGGGGAGAGGGGTGGACAGGATGACCGGCTGGAGAGAGGGGAGAGGACAGCGGTCTGAAAAAGAAGAAGAGAAGTTGGGGGAGGGGTGGGACGGGAGAGATGGGGCGAGAGAGAGGAATAGGGCGGCGATATATCCTGGACGTTTGTCCCTTGGCCGCCAACATGATCGCCCCTTCTGATCGGCACTAAAAAGAGAAGAGCGGGTGCCCTTGCGATGAATAGTCTCGCGCGGGGAGCAAAGAAAATGGCGAGAAAGGAAGGGTGTCGTCATAAGAAGTGTGGAGGAGAGAAAAGACGGGTACGATATGAAGGGCAAAGTGAAGAGGGAAATGAAGGAATATGGAAGCGAAGGAATCTTCTGCTGTCTGCGCCACTGTGCGTGACGTGCGACGGTGACAAAAACATTAGTCAACTCTGCTCCGCTACGCTGAATAGACCCGAATCCATTAAATGCGTGCCGAGAAAGGTTGACAATGAAGGGAAGGAGATGCATTAAAGTTTTACTTCACACTACTTTGGTCACATTCATCGCAAGTTTAATATATTCCAGCTACATCATAAAAAACGCGCTAGCAAAAATAAAAGCATATTTTGAGTCAAAAACTCAATCTCCGCTTCCGATTTTTTTTACATCCTTACAGTCGATTTATTACGGAGAAAGCGATTGTTCTAGAGCACTAGCTAGGTCATCTTACAGCCACTATCAAGTTTGCAAGACCAGACTATGGGGGCGTCTTCATAATAATCCTGGAAAAACTAGTCTAATTATTTTACGGAAGGGATAAGATGGGAATGACAGACGGAATACATAGCCATTCCATTGTTTACTTGCACTATCCGTAAACTGGCAAAAAATAATTTTATATGGAAAACGTTTAAGGTCTGTGAAGGCAGTGATACGTACGGTTTAACCTTTTACTTCTGGGAACATGATTAAGTAATTTTAGCGAAAACGCAAGTGCTGAATGGTAGTTATCGGCATCCAAACTCTTCCAGTCTTGCAATGGAGTTTTCATGGCTCGTATAGTTCGGAATTCGTCGAAGTAGAAGTACTCTAGCTGCAGAAAAGGAAACGCAGATGGAATATCCGGCATATTTTGGGAATGATCTAGTAAAATGTAACAAATGATTAAGGAAATAGCCGTCTGGAATTACGTCAATCCTCTTTCCTCGGTCACTCTTTCCCCACAATTTTTTTTGTATAGGTTTCACTAACGACGTCTGTTTAAGACGTCGTTAGCAAAAAAGAATTTTGGGGAGACAACAGGATCAATTTTAGTCGCGAGAGAGATCCTGCAACATGGGGAAGTTGTCTTTTTGAGTTCTGAATTTTCATAGGCATTCATCTCCTTTGCTTCCAATGAAAACAGAAATATGTATTCTCAGGCAAAGTACCGTCCATCATAATCAATGTAGAGCTTTAGATAGTAAGTCAATATTACTCTAAAAAAGACAGGAAATTCACGTATCTCTGGTAAGCTCAATGCTCTTAAGCATTAGTACGTGACGTCAGGATCAACTGCCTTTTTTCTGCTGACAGTCTTGAAAGTGTTATCATACAGTATGGCAGTATCTCAATATCGCAAGTATCGCAAATAAGTTCAAGCTTGGCTTAAAACTAACCGCTAAAGTATGCTGAAACATCACACAAACATAATTTCACGCATGTAGCTTAATAATTTTGCAGCAATCATAATTTTTCTCGAGTATTTTACCCTCTAAAATTATTTATAAGGTGAGAAAGAGAATCAGAGGTTAGTAATACCTTCTTCAGTATTGTGATACCCTGATAACAGTACACATTGCAGAAATTTGTCCGGACAGTAACTAATTGGCCAACATGTGGCATATATTATTATAACCTGTTTAATGTGAATGTTTTGCAACTTTATCATACCAGACCGACTAAATAAAGGAACTTTAAAAGAGATTCAACTTCAAATAAGATGATTTTAAATTCGTCGAGGTAAATATTTCTCGACCTCATGTTTTCAAACATGATAATCGGAATGTGAACTTACATTCTATGAATCACATTCATATTCCTCAATCACTATTCTTTTTATGGGGAAGAATAAGTTATGAATCATTCGATAGTATGATATTACTCTTAATATTTCTTAGGCTCTGACCGGTAAACTTTTATAATGCTTTTACTTCCAAATTCTGCCATGGAACAAGCAGATTATATTTAAACGAAAATCGAATATCAATGGGCGAATACTCCTAGGAATCAAACTAAAGAAACCAGAATTAAGTTATAACACAACTAGCTGGTACAAAATATATACAGTTTTGTGATGACTATGGTCCTGCACGGTCTTGATAAATTGCACGGAATAGAGCCGAAAGGATTGGTTGGTGAGACATTGAAAAAAGAAGTGTGTGACTTTGTTCTTTCAGGATTGGACAGTAGGGGAAAGAGCATTTTCAATGCGTTCTGAATCTTTCAAGTAGTTGGGATTCTGTAGTCGGAATCGGACCACAGCAAGTGTCACAAAACAAAAGAAGCGCTCGAGTAGGCGGTGATAGAACATGGTGAACTTGATAGAGCAAATCCACGGGTTTGATCAATATAATATCAGGCGCCGTTAACGTGATCTCGAAGGACAGAAGGAATAGAAAGGAACAAGCAGCGAGAAGGAAGGAGAGATGGGATGAGCCGATATAAGAAGGAAGAGGGAGACAGAGAAACAGAGGAGGGAGGGAGATTGAACGGAATAAAATCACTATCCCATGCGAAATCCTGGCGCGCTCGTGTGACGAAATTGGAATTCTAAGGGTTGATCTTGGAACTAGGGCAACAGCTTTTCATCATTTAATGACATCAAGTAGAATACCTATGTACCGAGCGCATCCAACTTCAGCAAGGCTTGTAAATTTTTTTTTCCGGGGTGGAGAAAATAAAAATATCCCTTGTGCACCAAGAATCATTCGCCAGGAAACTCTCGTCTGCTCCGCACATAACTTGAGAGTACGAGTGAAAATAGACTGCTCAATCAATATTCGACGTCGCTTTGGCAAGTGGTGAGATGTGCAAATTGAAGGCCTGATGAGGTGACGGAAAGTTAACCGTCAAAGTGGGTATTGAACGAAAATATCTACAATATCATGCCAACACTTACAGTTCACTTTCCTTTGATAGCTATTACCATTATAACTTTACCAAACATCATTATGAGAGGTAGCTAAGAACTTAGGCTGTGCATAAAATACGTTTATTCTTTATACAACTAATGTTTTCCGGAGTAACTCGGTGGAGTTGATCCAGGATGAATAGCAATAATACAAAACTTTGTAATTCCACATATAAAAAGGATTTCAGGGCGACCTAGGTTTCACTGCGGTTCAGACCCTGATGATGCTGCACCGAGCTAAAACCTAGGTTACATTAGAGCCTTTTTATATTTGGAATTTCAAAGTTTTATTTTATTGCTATTCATCATCCATTTCTTCTCCTTAACTAAAAGCTTGACCTCGTCACTTCGACCATTTAAGGTTATTTTTCTTTTATTCTTTTAAGTTCATCATAGCCTTTGACTCCTCAAATTCCTTTTTTGTTTCATTTTAATTTTATCATTCTTCTGCCCCTCTTTCCCATCACCCAATCCTCAGTGATATCAAAAACAAACTTATTGTTTCTGTACACGAATCCCAAAAATGTAATTCAAATCAAATATCCAAAAAAACGAATTCACTCCAACAAAACTATAGGCACGGGTAGTGCATCACCACTCCTCACTCCCTCACTCAAAAGACAATGAGGTTTTCATAATGAAACATTCGGGCACAACTCTATCATAAGCCGTCGTACCGGAAATCGTTAAGCTATTTGTGGAGTTTTGAACTTAGAACGACGTTCATCACCCATCGGAGGATCTGCCTGCCCCTTGATTATGACCGGTGAACTGTACGGATGAAATCTTACGGTGAATGCGGAGGGGACATATCGAGCTCAGGGTCCTTGGAATGGGCACAAAGCACCACAGGTGCGCCTGGTGGGGAAGGAGGAGGGGAAATAGGATACGACCTTTGGTGAGGGAGTCGCGTCGGGGTGACCGGAGCTAATAAATTCACTTCCTCTCCGAACCCTGCATCTCTCCCCTCCCTCCCTCCCCCCATCACACTATAGCATCTGGAGTCTCCGGCGACTGAGTGCATGCATGCTACTCCACCTCGATTCCCTGAATCCCTTCCCCCTGTTTCTCCGAACTAGCCCCACGACCCTCCCCCAACAACCGCCTCCCCATCTGCAGCCTGTTCCACACACGGTTCGATATCTTTTCGACTTCGGGATCCGTCCACTTCTCCCCCAGGGGACCCTCCTTAGAGTTGCCAACCCTCCCAGAATTACGGAAATCTCCCGGAATCGGGAGAATTTTGACACGTCCTCCCCGGTAGGGAGCAGAAATATACCGGAATTTAGGAATATGATCCATCAAATTTCCTTTGCTATTACTCACTCAGTATTCCAGCCGAAGGTTGGCTTGATAGGTGAGGGCTCGTCCCGTTATAAGCCCTGAAATTCACACATTCAGGGTAGAGGGACAGTTCCTTTCCCTGGGCCACGTCCGAGTTCTTACGATGTTCTTTCGTTTATAAAATAGCATCTCGAGGATTTTATATGGTGTTGTCCAATGAGGCTTCATTGGGATACGAACCCGGGCCACCCTAACCACAAGGTTAACACGACCCCTTATATAATCTTTTCCACGAATGGTAATAAAACGTTACATTTTTTTCAATGTGTGAAAGATTTCCCATAATAAAGCAATTTCAAGTAGGCAGTATTTTTCCTTTAGTTTCCTGATATTACTGGCACAAGTACTCATCTCTAACGATGGAAATGCATATAATATTTACTATTCAGCGCAACTATTAACGTTCCGAACGGTTTCGAAGCTTTCGCGTCATTATCAAAGAGATTATGACTTGATTCCACTTTGATAACGACAATTTTAACCGATCAGGGTCATTAAATATTAACGAGAAATAGTACTAAGTTTATTTATTTCCACCATGCCTATGTTCCACAAGGTCCCGACGCATTCCATCAAAGTTATTCATTTCTTAGCGATACCTTCCCCGATTATCCCCAAATTTCCTTCAGCTAATTTACATCTATATCTACGCGATACCCTGCAAGCCACCGCGAGGATGTGTGGCAGGGGGTGAAGATTACCAAACATGTACTATTGACATGCAACTTTGGTAGTACATGAAAACGTGCTACATAATCCGTCCGCTAATCTTCCCTGCCCGACCACGACGTACGAATCCCACCTAGTCCACATAACAGCCCTTTTTCTCTCCCTCTCTCTTATTCCTCAACTTTACAGATCCACTCCATTCGTTCCAATTTGCTCCCGCGGACGCGCCGTTTCCGTAATGATTTCGTTTCCCGTTATTGATCTGCTGATGATTTCCGCGTGTTCCCATGCCTCATCAAGCCCGCTCCGAGCCGCGGGATCCTCCTGATAATGGAGGTCACAAACTGCGTCATGGCACGCTGCGCCCTCTAAAAAAAATGAGAATAAAATGTATGTTTCTCGGGAACAGCCTGCGCGAGTGGAGTTCATAAAAATAAAAGGAGAAACAAGCATGCTGCTGTGCCGCATGAGATGTTGCCTACATTCATGGCAAAAAATAATAGTGGCGAAAACAAGTAGTGGATAGCCTGATTAGTGGTACAAGCTGGAGTTGAGTAGCAAGATCATATTCATGCAGCGACGAACAATGAACGCCTCAATGCTTCATCGTATGCGTGAGCTCTTGTAATTCTTTTTTCTAAACTTTATATGCTAACACAAAACACGCATAGCTGCAAGTGACAAGTGCTAGCTTTTCATAAAGCGTTCGACACACTTCTAAGCGCATGCTGTACGGTCACTCATCTGTGAAACTTGCCTGCTAAAGTTACTATGGAACTCGTGCGCAGCCTTTGAGATCACCAGCAGTGAATTAAAATCAGATCTCTTGGTGTTTGAGCAAGCAGTAATTACTTTAAATTCAGCCTAAAAGAATATGTCTTTGAATGCTGCTGAATATTTCAAGGAAGAGAAGAAACATACCAGTTTATAATACTTTTATCTGAGCCACTCCTGCCGACGTGAGATCGCTTGTGGTATCTGTGAGCGTGGAGGTGTGAATTTAACTCTCTTTTTCGAGATTCTTCAATGATCCGCTAATGCCGAAAAGCTTATTGTTGGATTTAAAAACATGAGTAAATTCATGTTTTTAACAAAATATTCAGAGGAATATAAGGATTTTGTTTCCTTACAAGAAAGAAATTGGTGGATTTATTTTTTGGTAAACGTACGAAAAATCTAAAAGCTTACTTTAATGCTGGCTCTTTACTGGTACTTCACCTTTTAAATGTATCAAAAATATAAATAAATTACAAAGTTTTCACTCAGTTAGCATCAGCTGGGTAATCCAAGGACGTTATCTAAAAGATGGTGTATCTATTGAATTTTCGAAGTGATAAAACAGGCTCACATCACATGAACTCAAGTTTCCTCCTTCATAAGCGCATCACTTAAACTAGAGAGATCGATTGTAGTAGTCAGAAACAGGAGTATAGTAATTTATTCGTCCATTATTCTGACTTCATTATTGTTTCCTATATTCCTTACTCTCCCCACATTTGCTTGCGTACTCTAACAAACACGTCAACAGAAAAGTATTCTTTAATATAATTTTAGTGTCAAACTTGGCATTACATTAAGAAAGATGCTAATTTGATATTTTATTCAGAGAAGAATTGTTGTTATTTTACATTTGTTTATTATGTCATCAATAAACACTAACTAGCCTGTTAATTTGATGATTTTTCAATTAAATTTAATCAATTTGTGTGGTGCGTAAAATAAGAAGCCATAGTTTCGCGGATTTAGAATAATAATTTCGGTTTTACCACGCTGGAAAATAATACCTTGCTGCGCGATAAGAAAAATTATAATCATAATATCAAATACATATATTATTAATACTCGAATATAATTTTTTAAGGGGAACCAATTATAAGCACTCGAATGAATCCTCATAAATTTCAGGAATGAAAATTAAAATCCACCTCCAGCTCTGTGCCGACCTATCTCTCTTCCCCTTCCCCTCTCCTTCATCTCCTGGCCCCTCTGTTTGCACTTCCCTACAGCAACCCCGTGCAAATAAAAAGAAATAAAAGCCTCCCCCTATAGGTACCTATAAATTAGCCGTGTCCAGCTCAGAGAAAGATCGCTCCGCAACACGTTGGGAGCTCGGAGACTGGCGCTGTGCTTTCGGGATTAGAGTGGAGAAAATCGGTGCCGTTGAGGATAAATATGTATGTACATATATTTTTGGAATAGCACGTGGAATGTGTAAAAGTAACGGTAATAAGGGCTCAAAGCTAAAAATAAGGTCAAGGAGCTTGATTTTACCGTGATAACAGGTTGAGATGCCATCTGGATCTATTGCCAGAACTTATAGCGGATCAATTCCCTGAAGGTGTTCTAAACTTCGTAATATAAAGGTAAGGTGAACAAATAGTATAAGAGAGGTAAATGGTGGAAGTAGCTAGATAGTTTGATAGTGAGTTTAAAATTTCATCTTTTACGTGTAGGACAATGGAAAATAATAGATGTGGTCTAATGACTGGGGGGTAGACAATAAACATTTCAGGTTTCAGTCGTATTTAGCATTTTCGATTGAAAATTTGTTCGCACAATATGTAATCTCAAGTGCTATTGTGATATTTATGTCCTTAAATGTACGATATATGATGACAAATATTTATTACTTGCTATAAGATTAGTACAGTGGTAGTTTCGTAGGATAATAGTTTAAAGTTAGAATCTGTTTCATTTGGATCTGGCTTCTTCTCCAGAGTTGCTCCTCATTACTTTTAAGTCTGTACCCGCAGACGCTTTAGTCCGGGAGGAAAGGTACAATGATATGAATGGAAGGGTTTCTAAACGAAAGGCGCCAAGGATGCCAAGGCTAAACGTCCCATCTGACGGACGGTGTACTGAACTCGAATGCTCTACACAAAGCACTCTATAAGGAGCCGGCTTACCAATGAAAAATACCTTCCACTTTCGAACTCGGGATCTTAGGGTGAAAGTACAATACTTTTAACACTCCACCAACCCGACCCCATCTTTTCCATAGTGAATTTATTAAACTTAGCAAAACAGCCAGTAATGCATTTCTTTAATATTGGATTATTCACTCGTCGATGATACGTGCCTCATGTGAAGTCGTCACCTGCCACACATCCTTGCTGTGGCTTTCAGAGTACAATACCGATGTGAATGTCACCCGTGAACTGAGTTCGGTGGAACTAATTTCGTGAGGTATTTCGGGGAATGAGAGAGGTTAGTATGTTTCGTGTCCGAGCCGCAAGTGGTGATGAGATAGCAAGCGAATTAGGGGCAAAGTACTTGCGTGCGTAGTTCCAGGGGCATATAAGTTACAGGCGACCGTGATTCAGAGGAAAATTAGAGGCGAGAAGTCGAAATAGTCAATGAAAAATTAAAATGGTATAACAGGCAGATTAATCAGTTAAGCCGAGAATCATCAACGTTCCATTGATAAGCCACTATTTTGAGGGAGAGGGTGAGCAACTGCGGGTATAATTTCCCATTATGGAGCACTTTCTGTTATACGATGGTACTTGGCCTGAATGACAAAAGTTACACCGGAGACCATTTTCATCATTAACGAAATGGTTATAAGTGATAAGTGATTATTTTTTTGCTAAAATCAGAGGTATTGTTTCTTGTCATCGACACCTATTCCTTGCGCACACTACATATACACAATTATGATCCGCCCGTGCAATTGAGCTAAAATATTTTCTAGAAGTACGCTGTATGGGAAGCAAAAGTATCTAAAAAAGTTACTATTCATTAGCGCATCTGTAAATATTACCTCCCAGTAAATTATAAGAAATCAGTAAGAGAAAACACACGGATGAAACAAGAAATAATTTGCAGCACTATGATTTTAAACCTACCCTCTCTTACGCGGAATCAGAATGCATTGTCTCCGATATTTATAAGAATCTACTTATATGTAGCAGACATGAGGTGTCAAGACCTTCTCAGCTTTCTAGATATATCATCATTCTGGATATCTTCATTTAAGCCTTAAGAACATTGTCTAGTGATGCCATAGGGAAGGCAACTCATGTGAAATTCATGAAAATTCATGAAGAAAGATGTTGCCATCTACCAGTCCATCAATTTTAATTACAAAATGGTCAGTTGGCAATTATTTTGATTAAATCATCCATTACAATCCATGAAAGTGCAGGACGTATCTAGAACATCTCCAACATTAGTGATTACAGAATGCATAAATAGTCTTTTCGGGATATGAAAGTAAAAAGAGCCTTTCAACGTGGATGCTTTTTCAAGGACGTCATTCAAGATCCGCAATCTGTATTAAAATTACTCTCACCATAATAAACCAAAATGTATTTATTTCCCATTCAATGCAAATACTGTTATATAGCATGCCTTTATGAGTTCATTGACTTTGTATTAGTCATAATTTGTGCCTCACAAAGCTCACCTATCCAAACAAAACAGGCGTGTGAAACATCATATAAACAATTATTTTTTGCCACAACAGAAATTAGAGATAAAAATCCAGCGGAAAGAAACTCCATTTCTAGGGTGTCTTTGACTGTTGAACCACGTAGCCACTGAAGTGTCAGGCACGTAGCATTCTAACTCAAAACCTATGGGTTGCCAGGCCAGCGCGTTACCGTCCTGGCTACCACTGACGCCCGTAAATATGAGAATACTCAACAAATTCGTGGAAATGCGTACTCGGAAGCGAGGTGCCCACCTCACCGTACCTCACCGAGGTGCCCAAACTCACCACAGCTGACAAGACCCTCACAGCAGCCGTGTTCCATTTAGTATGAACCGAAAATGGATCCATCTTTTACAGTGGGAAAAGAAAATGAGCAACGTTTTTATCTCACACGCAGCAACGGAATATCTTACAACCAAGGATTCCTCAGATTGGTGGGGGGGGGGGGGGGGTGGAGACTGAACGGAGGGAGCGGGTAGAGAAAAAGACATAGAATTGAAGAAAGAGGAGGAGAGAAGGCGAAGGGGAGAGGGTTGGAGAAAATGGCAAAGAGAGGGTTGGCAGCTTTCGGCAGGAGGTGACAGGAGGAGGAGGAGGAAGCGGGAAAGGGTAGGCCGGGTGGAAAATGAGGAAAAAGGGAAATAGTGGGTGGAGGATGGGGTGGAATCACGAGGCAATTTGGCAACAGCGCGGCGCGACTCCGGGACTCCCGGAGGCTCGTTCCGTTTGGGCGGAAGGGAAAGGGAGAGAGAGAGAAAGGGAATGGTTTCAGCGGGAGGAAGGCCAGGAGGAGTTGAAGGATAAAGAGGAGGAGGAGGATAATGGGAAACAATACTCGCTGCCTTGACAACGATAAGGCTTCTCCCTTAACCCACACCCCTTTGCTGCCACCCTCCGGATTCTTATTTTATTTTCGCCCTCCCATCGCTCTCTCCTTCCCCACTCCCATGCTCGTGGCGAAAGTGCCACATGCCCGGAATAAAAAAAGTAGTCGGAATAATGGGAGTTGAAGGAGAGACGCACGCATTCCTCTGCCTGCTGCGTTGTCCAGCATATCGCAATCGCGAAGAAAATGAGGAAAAGTTCCTGAATAAAATTTAAACAGATTTAAATCCACTCGGGAATTACCAACGCGAGGAAAGAAAATAGCTCTGGAAGACCTCGCTCACAAAAGAAAACCTTCTAAGGGGTAAAGCTCCATTTCAAAATTATTATTTTTTTGGAATTGAGGAATGTTTTTATTACTACTAGAGAGTACCTTCACTTCTTTTGCAGTAAAACACAAATGCGAAAGCAATTGACTACACTCAGCGTTACTGATGTCAGAATGTTACAAATTGTTATCTGGTACATAGCTTTGAGCTTGAGACCTAAAGAAAGGGCGAACATCAATCTGTGAATGGCATAATTTCTCTTCATTGACATCACTTTTAACAGGAGGCATAGCGGCTTGAATTTATGTGTAAATCGTTCAACGGACAGAAGTCAGCGTAGTTTCTTTACTTGATTATTGATCGATATGGCGCTGAGAACAGAAAACTGATTAATATTTGAGTAGAAGGCAAAATTCCTTCCTTGGTATTGAATTGGTAGTGTTACTGCATATCTTGCCCAACGAAAGGAGAAAGTCTTGAAGCTTTGAGAAAATTCAAAGAAAATTTCAAAAGAAGAAAGTTTTTGTTTCCATAGAGGCAGAAATAAATTATTCCATTACTTAAAATCCATATTTTTCACTCGGAGAAATTACTTGAAACTCCTTCACTTACATTCATTATACATTTCACAAACCTTCACCAATACCGTCTCATACATCCAGATGAACATACTCAGATCACCCTTCCTCTCATTTTATGCGTCAACAATGAGGAATGACCTGTCAAAAATCCACAAAACGTTTTCATAAATCTGGGAACTGAGTCCTTTTGTTAACAATTTCAAAAGACGAGGGTTTCCTCCCTCAATTTCGCTCCCACCGTGCAACATATACGGATAATTATAAATACACATTCCGCCCGTCAAACTGACAGCACGAACTAACCATTCTTTAAAAATGTAATAAAACGAGCCTTTTTTCCTCTCTCCTCATTGTATCCTGGGCTCTAGTTGAGAAACATTCCCTTCTTTATGTTCTTGCTCCCTTTCACAGCCTTTCTCTCTCTCTCGCTCTACTGCCTGAAGAGATGTAGAGGGAGGGGGAGTAGACTTTTATCCACGCCTTTCCAATGGCTCACTGCTCTCCCCGAACCTCCCCCAACCAACCTCCTCACACTCTTCACTCTTTCCCTCCCCTGCAGACATTTTTGGAGGAGCCGCCTCATCTTTAGATTTCGCGGGGCAAATGAGAAGGACGGGTGGGGGAGGGGACGAATCCACGAGCAGCGAGTGAGATCCGTGAAATGAGGTGTGAACGGTTAAATGAGGAAGGATGCCTGGTGTGTGTGTGTGTGAATGGAGGGAGGCCTGACGGGGTGTCAGGCGAGGCGAGGTTTGGGAGGGAGGAAAGGCGGATGGTGGGAGATGGGAGGGGGAGGAGCAAGGACAATTGCAAGCGACGGCAGTTTTCCAAGGGAGAAAAGACGAAAACTGGTGGAATGCAAAAGAAAGATAGTGAGACATTGGGGATTAGGCAAGGGGGTGTGGACGCCATTGCTAGTCATGACTGAGGGGAGACGGGATGGAAAGGGTTTTAAAAGACGAAGAGGGAATGAACTCTTGGGGGAAGACTCAAAATTTAATCGTGTAGATTAAACTACTTCCTTTGACGCAATCACCCACGGTTGTTGAGACAATGATACACACACCACCCATCGCCACCTCAGTACTAAACACCAGAGCATCAGAATCATGGCCGTAAAGCGTGAGATGGCTCAGCGGCGCGAAGCATAAAATATGTCTTTTAATATGAAAGGGTGCGAGGTAGTATGCTGGCGTAAGCTACCTCCGGCATGGCATTGCCATGTATCTATAAAAATATTATTATATGAATACTTTGTCTATGCTTTTCTGGTTAGTAGTAGTCAACTATGTTCTCACGAGTTATTCGACAAATTAAGTTATTTAATAGAATATGAATGTTTTTAAGTTTTCCACCTGATTTTTGATTCGTAATTTTTAATCCTTGATGCTAAAAAATTCAATAATTCTATTGATGAACGCCAAGGACTAGTTATTAAAATGATCGACCACTATCCACATGGCTAATTACAATTTGGCACATATGAAAATAACAGATGTGGCTGATATGATGCGGTTCAAACCACAGTCTGTTCGGAGTTTTTTCAGACACTACGTTTTGCTTCCAAAAAGTTCACCTAATTTCTACAGTTTTCTTTAATAATTTACGTTTACTCTTAGCCCAATCTATTATAAAACTGCGTTTTATTTCTTATAAAGAATTATTAAACGCCATCCTTAGTTGGCGTAGGCATATAACGTAAATATATTCAACTTTAAATAAGATAAAATATGAACGTCATCATCGATGATGAATCGTTTTCAAACTTTTAATATTTAAAGATGGAAACGATTAAAATATATTTTATATAGTTCAAGTAATACAAAGGTCAATTCTATACAGAAAAAGCATGGTAAAAATATGAGTTTTTTTATCACTAATGTGACTGAGGAGACGAACGGTACATGTGTATAAATACATCCGTCCGTTAGCATATCAGACCAAAATTATATGTGAACGGAAGAAGAAAGCATACATTTGAACTGATCTTAAAGTATCAGACATTTCGTGAAAGGAAATCTTTCCGAAAGCAAAAAGTGAATCCCAGTTAATATTTTATCAAAGGTCCTATCTAATATTTGGAAATTAAGCACCCCATCCATATTTATTTACACAGCCGAAGGAACTTTAAAATATGGATAAAACGAAAAATATTAATATTCTACTAACTTAGCTCACACAGTAATCTAAAGAGCTAGAATTACGGCAGCAAAGTATTCTGATGAAGCCATCAATTTATAAATTTAAAGCAAGAACAACGACAGATGCAAAAATTTAAATTTTCAATACTTTGTCATAGATTTAAATGTGGCTGCCGGACCTCCTCATCGTCCTCCGTTATGTGTATTTTTATTGAGAGTACCTCTGTCAAAAACATCAAAGCTCTGGACTAATCAAACACCTGCGATAGTATCACCTTTTCAATGATATCGATCGCATGCATACGTATTACAGAGGGGAAAAAAAGCTGTCACCTCAATTTTCGTCACGATTACCTTGACTCCTAAGAGGTTTCGTGAGGAACCGACGCGAGTAATAACCATGTTATGCTAGCCACCACAAAATACTAGCGTTACAACTTCAACGAGCGAAATCATCTCCTACGCATGGGCGAAGGCAGACTGGGTAATAGGAATTTGAGATGCTGAAAGAAATTTCCAGAAGAAATAAGACAGAATGTTGGAAATGAGTAATTGAAAACACCATGAGAGGACAAGAAGAAGTTAAAGAGGATACAAAGGAATTCGAAGTAAAATTGCCTTAGAATGGAAAAGTTAGGAGAGTGTTGAGGGTGAATTTCTTCATTTTTTCGAAAATGCCGTGCGGGAAGAGGAATTGCGGGCCTTTGAGCGTGGAGTAAAGAAGGGAACGAAGGGATGAGGATTTCACAAGACCGAAGGAAGGAAATTGAGTCTTATTTTGATGAGCGAAGTGTAACGGAGATATGGAAGGGAGATGGAAAGGTAGGTTGTTTCCAAAAACTAGAGAAAGTGAAATGAAGGCCGTAAAAAAAAAAGTAAAGCCAAAAGATGCGGGAGAGCAGGGAGAGAAATTTTCAGAATGAAAGCTCCAAGAAATAATATATATTCAGTGCAGTATGCAGTCTGCGGTATGAAACGGACAATAATATATAAATTCGCTTTCTATCCTTTCGAAAAATAACACACGCATTTTCACCTCGATAATACTGGCCATAACCGATCATAATCATATAGTTGTGACATAGCAGTAGTTTTTGCCTCTAAAATGTGAGCATGTTTAAGACCACGTATCATGCCGCTGAAACCTCACAAACTTTAACAAGATAAAACGAACCTCATAATTCAGGAATTTTCTTTAACAGTGCTAATATTGGAATATTCCCTCCCCGTTAAATAACACACGGAAATTATTTTACTTAAATACGATAATCACTTGCGTAAATGTTGAGTATGTTAGTGAACAAAAAGGCTTAATGTTTCGCACATTGGTAATTTACGGTACCTAGTTGATGGTTATGAAAGGACAGGAGATACATTTAATCCAAATTAATAATAGGCCTTCAAAGAGGTGCAAAGAATAAGCAAAAGAAAATCCATGTTATATTTTCAATTTTCTAATTTCGCATGTATAGCGGTTATATCCATGCTGCGGGATTATATCTTCCAAACCCAAAAACATTTATTACATAATTTTAAATTTCCAAAGAAGCATATCTCAAGTATCTGATAATTTATATGACGGAATTTCAATGCATATTCAATAGCGCATCCATATCATAACAATTTGGAAACAGTATTGATAATTGGCAGAACGGCTAACTATTCGCCGAGTAGTTGAACTGGATTGTTCCATCATTTTAGGCCAATGCATTTCCAATTGTATTTGTATCACTCTTGACACAAATAAATTATTTTACTATATTCCCACCATATTTGGACCGCTAAAAAAATATTGATGATCCAAGGATCTGAAAAAGTTTCCAATCTAGAAAGTAATAAAGAGGGAAACTTAAAATAAATAGAGAGCTTGGAATAAGACATCACAAACTAAACATGTCAATGATAAAACATGTTCAAAAGATGGCCACTGCAATTCATCATGAGATATATACTAACCTAGAAATTACAAGCATTTAAATAGCAAATTTTTGCCATCCAAGTCAATGAACATAGGAAAGACATTACTCAAGGAAGAATTCAGTCTACAATTAAATTCTCTGCATAAAATAAAAATATTTCTCGTGTTTATTTTCGTTTAGATGCCGAAATACTGCTGTAAGAACTTAGGCATTATAGTAATCACACCAAAGAAAAAAATTGTTGATCTGAAAGGATATTAAGATGAGTAAATGCGTAATAAATACAGGCAATACAGCTTTAAGTGTAAGTGCTATGATAAAGTATTTTTTGTTTGATTTGTATCATCATCAGCACTCAGAATTTCTTATTGCTACTGACGGGGTTGAAATCTTCACCTTAGGAGTGGAAAGAGAGAATTCTAGAAGCCATATCAAACCGATCCCTTTGAAATTCGAATAAAGTAAATACACACGAATTGATATCACCCTTGATTACGACATCCAATTTTGTCATCCTCTCCTAAAAATTAGCGACAAAAGGGGGCTCACGTTTCTCAGGAGATTGTAGCTTAATCCTTTCTTCCAGCCGCAGTTCAGGAACTAATACGTGATACCTTTGCGGAGGGAGTAACCCCCGTCATCTTTTATTACTGTAGGACGTTCAGCGTGGAGTGGTAAAATTGGATTGTGCGGAGCGTCACACAGACGGCAAAAGACGACTCTCTTAAACCACTTAGGACTAACAAGCGCACGAAGGCACAACGGGAGGAAAAGGGTAATTATGAATGCTCTAATACTTGGCTTATGGGGAAATCTTGACGTGGGGAAAGGATAGACGGAGGGTTAGGAAAAGACGAAGAAAAAGTGAAAAATGCTAATTTCGGATCCGGCACGAATCTCGGAGGTCTCGCACCCTTTGATGTCCTCAGGTGCGGCGGGGGTCCACAGTTACATTAGTCGGGAGAGTCAGCGGAACAAAGGGGCTAGGTGGGAATAGAGGGGCCTTAAGTGAAATAAGCAAGTCCCCCGCGGGCGGGAGAAGAAGAGGAGGTGGGTGGGCGAGAGAGAGGGTTGAGCTCTTTCCCCATCCTACCTGCTCTTCCGTCTTTCTCTGTTCGCCAAACCTGCGCTACCACATCGCCTTCCGACGATGGCTGGACACGACATTTCAACCACCTACATCCTGACCCGTTCTGAACTTGTCCGCTTTCGCCGCTTCTTCGTCCACAACGTTGTTTTATTTCACAAGAAATACGAATTTGACGGGAATCTAGCGCGTTCAGATTTTTGCCTATTCGTGCAATGGAAATTGGCATTACCTTGCGTCACCAACCGCAATAAAGTTAATGAAATTGATGTTACACAAAAGAAAAATGTGTAGAAATGAGAAAAAATGACCATTTCCTTCAAAAAAAACTATTTTGATGACCATATAACTACAGAAAGTCGCTAATTTTTGAAGAAAATCTTTTTAGACCATTGGGTCAATTTACCTCATTTTTTTACGCATGACAATGGGTTTCATAGATTCTTTGTTAACAGTTTCACATTTACGATGACCGTTAGTTAGTTTTAATTTTTGCTTTGAAAGCCGAAGTCTTTCGTTACCTAGGTTTTTTCCCACACACTATGCTAAATTACATGGTAGAGGCCTCTCAATTCTTAAAACACTAGACAGCCTGATTCAGTCTCACTCATTTTCGCCCTTTCCTTTCCTTTTTACTACTTTTTTCTTCATTCGTCAGGATACATGCACACAAGAAAGTAAAAAGATGTCTTATCGTTGATGAACATTTGCAATCATCACAGCGAGGAGACGTGCATGTAAGAGAAAAAGTCAAGCATGAGTCAAAACACAGTAATGCAGAGAGTTGGTCCTGCAAAGAGGACACTGCCTTTCTACCATTATTTTTTAGTATTGCCTCCCTAAAAAGGGTTAATAAGTTTAAGTTCACGTAGCTTGTTCGCAACCAAAGATTACCAGGAATCATCTGAATCCATACAAAGCGTTTCCTTAAGGGGGCTCCGATATCTTCAATTAATATTTAGATAGGGTTCACATGAGGTTTGTTCAGAGCACTCAGTCAGAGGAAGATAGCTATGGACAGATAATTCCAAAACAGATTCAACACGAATATCCTTTGAATTTTTTTCATCCTCACTGGCCCCAAGGGTGGAAATACTGAATTCAATTCAGGAATACCTTTTCACCACCCTTCTTTTCAGCACGCCCCATTTATAACTGAAATATATTTCTGTAACCCACTTGTACACATGTTTCTTCTCATGAAATATTTATATCTCATCTTTACAATTCGTACCGACGGATTGATGACCAAAGTGCAGATGAAGACGATCCCAGATCTTCTCTTCATATCCTTCTTCCCTTCTCTTGCGCTCCTCTCTCCCTCTTTTTCCATGACTACGAGATCAACACCCATCCTCTTTCAAATGGTCTAGAGCAAACGATGAAATTTTTCTCCCAGCAACCCACCCGTGAGCTCGGGGGTTCCCTTTATCCGATTTTTCAATCCAGGCGGCCACCTCCTGCTGAAGGCACCGAGGATGGGAACGCACAAAGTTCAGAACGGAGGACCGCTCCGCAGAGCCATAAATTCACCTCCCGCTCTCTTCGAACAAACGGAACAAACGCGGCGCCCACAATGGCCTATTCCACGCAGCAGGTAAGTACCTTTGTAACCCCCCTCCCCACCTGCCACCCTCTCCCGGCTAGGGCTTTGAGAACACTTTGAGTGAGGTTTGGAATAAAAGGCCAAAGAGAGTGATGAAACCTTGGGAGTCTGTTTGGGAGAAAGCCGGCAAATGAGTTAGTTTGGGGCATAATCTCTTTTGGTGAGCTGTGAAAACAATAACTCGGCGCTCTGCGGGTTAGGAGATGATCTCTGACCTTTCTGTATTCACCTCCTTGTTCTCCTTAGCAACAGAATGGAGTATTTATTTGGATTGTCACCACATAAAAATTAGACCTCTGTCAAGTGGGATCTATGACTTTGGTCAGCTACATTTCTTGCTGCTTCAGCGAATTAAATTATTGAGGATTAATTTTATATCAAATTGGTTCATGCGAATATGTTTTGACGGAACCAATCGAGAGAATTTAATTCAAGTGAGAACGTCCTTAACTGTTAAAATCCGCATATGCACACAAAGCCTAATTCTCTACGAGTCATAATGATAAGAAATGTTTTGCCAAAGCGTGTGCGGAAAGTATAAACACCGCTAATTCAGCTCAGAAATGTGTCTATACGGATGGTTGCTTTTTTATATTGTTTCAGATAAGAGTGGACATTTTTTTATGAACCAATCTTTGTGAATAGTTCGAGAAAACTTTCTTTCTTCTTTAACTGCTTTTTTCGATCACCCGCAACTGACAAAATATGTTTTAAAAGCCCGCTGTGATTTTTGAGAAGAAATATTTTTCAGCTTGATACCGAATCATACGTACAGCAAATTAAAAAGCAATACTTAACGCATTATTGACGCACAAACTAGCTAAATCAAAAGTCACAAGAGTCTGTCAAGAGCGTAGCATTCGCTGAATATTCATCGGAGGAACAAATTAATTTTCGCAAGCAACCCGCACATCACTTTTGTATTGCGCTTTGCTGTAATTCACGGGTCAGAAAAAGATTGGAGCGGCTCTGGACAATCGCCCGCATATAATTACCATTTTTTTCTCTAGCAACTCCATCCTATTGCTCTCAAACTAACATGAACTAACTATTCTCCAGTTTCTAGGTCTGTCAATAAGGCTAGACTATTGAAAGAAAATTCGGTCTTAATTTGGTGGATTTTTCCACAATCAAATATAACTTTGTAAATTCCACAAAACTTTTAATAAATCCAAACTGGTATCAACACGAGTGTCGGCGTCAAATGACAAATGAGTTTCTTGAGATTGGCTCTCACGTGTTGAAACCGGTTGGGATTTATTAAATGATTTTGTGGGACATTAAGGAATTATTTTCAATTGAAGTTAGACTAATTAGTAGAACCGCTTTTTCATGTCTCAACTTAAAATTCCATTAATTAAATACTTTAAATCTGGGGTCACTTCTCCACAACCCGGGAAGCACTTTCATATGACCGCACAACTAATAACTATTATTCACTTTAAAACTTTAAATAACAACATATAAGCGGCTCGCGACGGGCGGCGAATGAAATGGCATTGTACCATTAGCCAACATCAAAACCTGTTGTAAATATGAATAAGGTACTGCTTAAATATAGCATATTAATTAGATATGATAAATTGCTCGTGTAAATACAAGTATTGTTGATCACAGGCGGGGAAAATATTGCCGACCCTTGCTTTAAATGACAAAATATTACCAATTCTTTATGTAACTCGACTATTTGCAATACTTACTATTGATTCAAAACATGCTAAAAACGTGATGCTCTAATTAAAATTTTCACGTAAATCGATTTAAATTTTAAATATTAATTTTTGAAAGAAAATTCTCGATTTTATAAACTAAAAATTTATCAAAGTAATATAAATAATTACATCCACAATTTTTTTGTAAAGTTGCTTCACGAGAGTTATTATTAGATATGATATTAGTATCAACCATGCATGGGTAAAATTTCTGAGTTTTATGCTAAGGATGAAGTGATAATACTGGTTAGAGGATCTACTATACGCAAAAATATTTTTCCATGAAATACAGGTCGCAAAAAATTTGCTTGCACAGTATATTATTTATGGTCAAGCATTTCGTCGAAGGCAAACGGAGTCATGATAAAGAAGCGGTATAGGTGTCCGCGGTGATTCCCATTCGTCTTGTCTTGCGCTAGAGAGTTCCCTCCCCTAAGGTCTATTCCAATCCTCCAAGGCTCGGTTGTATCTTCTGAGAGTCCGTGCGACTCGACCAGCCGAGGTCGCGGAGGCGAAGCCTGTGGTTTATCTATCTATGCCGTCTGAACCTCTAACCTTACGTTTCCCTCGCCTCCATTCCATACGCCACTTTTCTCTTGAGCACTCCCCAAGCTATCAGGAACAATCAGGAAAGGAAAGATTGAGTCAGCGGGTTATCAAGGAGATTTATTTGCGGCAATAAATTTTTCCGTTCCATTTTCAGTTAAATGCAGCCAAAGAAGTTCCTATTGCGTTCACATTACGTAAACCACTTAAAAAATACTCTCCACAAAGAGCTTTTACGAGACGGGTACAATCCCTGTGTTTCCCATGCAGATTATTTCAATATTCCATTTTTTTCCAAAACTCCTACCGAGCGTAAGAAACCCATAGAAAGGGTTAATTTTAATTTCAAGTTATTTAATGGTTAGTTTAAAGGTAAATTCGGAGAATAAGAATATAAAAGATGAAGAACATATTTTTTACTCCCAATACATCCTCATCGGGTCCTAGGAGAGAGTATTGCGGTAAATGCATTACACTATGATGTAATATTTTAAAAATAGTAATATCATTCAAGTACCTAAATGGTTGGTGGCATAAACACGAGCGTTTTATTCCGAGGGACTGGAAATGAACCTGGACTCTTGCAATAAGAAATGCTCAGTGCTCAGAAGAGTATTGATTGGGTTGGTCCTTCATCCTGAGCAAGCGGGTTTCAATCTCAATACAGGCATAGATTTTTAAGTGGAATGCTGGTCCCTGCCCAGCCCCCTGCAACTTCCCAAAAAAACTGGGCCCCATAATGTCCGTTTAGTTCCAGTACTGGCCGTCGAGCGCTAGTGGTACATTCGTCCTACTCCTACAAGGGACCTTATGGGAAGGTCTACTATTTATCTGCCGAGAAACGTATTAAGTGTGATTTATGGTTTAATTCCTGCTCGCATCGAAGAAAAACCATAATTGCTGAAGAAAGCACCTGAATATTTACCAAATTTAGGAATCTTTTGTCCTGTCAGTGCTACTTACCAACATAACTTTACACGAATCAAGTACTTGATCTTTCTACAAGGTTCTATTCCACAATTGTAAAAGTGTGGAATTTAATAAAGTTCCTCATTCAAAATGCATAAAGCTATAGTATTTCACACCGTGACGCGTGTGACATTCTCAAATATTTTTCATGATGAGACCTAAAAGGAATTACCAACTCCATGATACGTATAATCAACTATCGGCAACGTAACTTTGTGATTCACGATAATCGCGATGGTAAAATTTGCGTAATAATTTTCTACTTCTCTTCAATATCGCTTTCTTAAGTCTAATGTTTTGGAATCTTGACTACCTCTTACAATGATATTGTAACCCGTCAGGCCAGCACCAGAAAAAAATAATTAAATCACAAAGTGTTTTTCCCCTCGTAACCTCTTTATTACGATTATGGCTCAGAAAAACCACATCAAACAATTTCCCTCTTGCTGTCTAAAAATTACAATGAAAATCCCACCACCCGTAGTCAATGAAACATTATTTCTTGGGAGATAACCTTAAAGTTTCTTTATGGATTTCCTCTCGAGGGACTGAATATTGGGTTGCTGCAGAATTGAATAAATATTAGTAAATCAAGCACTTTGTGCATTGTTTCTCACAAAAATTTACGTCATAGATAATTTGGGTATTTTTTTCTTCATTGGATATTCTATGTTAGCCTCAGAATTACGTGTTTGCAAATTTCCTCATGAAGGCCATAACTTCTTAGCAATGTTTTGATCAAGAAAAAAAAATAAATAATTTTTTGGAGAATATCACTTATAGCAAGTTCAAAAACATTTGCTTTCATGCAATGTAAAATTAAAACGTGTTCCGCAGAACGTATGAAACGAATTAATTTATATGTTGGTGCAAAAGAAAAATAAAAGGTGCAAAATTTAGGTTTTAGCTCAACTAACATACCCACTGGTTGCACCGAATTTGCCAGTGGCTTTAGAAATTCTGAGCGGAATATGCACAACGTGAATACTTAAACATTTGCTTTGAAACATAATGGCTTGCCTGATAAATTATACATTGAACGACTTCAGGGAGCGCTTAGTTAATGATATCAATAAGGTGTTAAAAAGTAAGTTCGTCTATTTGCCGATGACGCAGTAGTGTACGGGGAAATTCTATGTCCAAACGATAAAGAATATTTAAATGATGACCTACAAGCAATTTGAAATTGGTGTGAAACATGGCAGTTAGAATTAAACTTTAAAAAATGTCTTGTAATGAATTTTTGGGAAAAGAATAGCTCTCCTCCTAGCACTTACAAAATAAGTAACAATGAATTAACAAACGGGGAATCAATTAAATATCTTGGAATAAGACTAACACATGATCTTTCCTAGGGTAAACACATACGTGAAATAATTGGTCAAACGAATCGTACACTGGGATTCGTCAAAAGAGTACTGGGTAAATGTGACGATCATGTACGAGAAATCAGCTACATTTCGCTTGTTAGACATCATTTAGAATATGCTGCCAATGTATGGGATTTCTACGAAATCGGTCTAAATAATGAACTTGAACGTGTGCAGCGATGATCGGCAAGATTTGTAAAGGGAGGGTACGATAACCTTATTAGCGTAACCAGTCTATTAAATGAATTAAATTGGTTATCATTGTCAGATTGCAAGTTGAAATTTAGACAATCTCTTAAACAAATTCCAAGACCATATTTTCAGTGATGATATTAAAAATATTTTGCGAACCCCAACTTACTATGGTAGACTGGACCATAATCACAAAATCAGAGAAATTGATTGCCAAACTGACGGATTCAAAATGTCCTTTTTTCTTCGAACAATTAGGGATATGAATTACGGTAAATATATCCAGTACGAGTGTATAACGGATATGTGTACGGATAACATTGGTAGCTGCATGTTGGTATAAGGACTTGAAGCTTATGCAACTAACAGCATGTTTTTGCATGTTTGCTTAGCTATTTTTATCTTTTTTTAAATAGTGTAGGTTAGAACAGTATATAAATACTAATCCTTTTTTTTGCATAATATGAAGTGCATGTTTGGTGAGAATTCACCCCCTGCCACACACCTTTATGTTGGCTTGCAGGGTATTATGTAGATGTAGATGTAGTCATGTTCAATGATGACATCTGAAGAGTTGCGCCGCCGAAAATTAAGAATATACCAGTGAGTCCTTTTCACTATTTTCTATTTTTTTTTGTGTCATCACGCCTGTGATAAACTTATATTGAAAGCGATTAGTGTGCATCACAAAGTTACGTTGCCGATAGTTGATTATATGTATCATGGAGTTGGTATGTCCCTTACGGTCTCATATTCGTAAAATATTTGAGAATGTCACACGCGTCATGGTGTGGAATACTTTAGCTTTATGCATTTTGAATGAGGAACTTTATTAAATTCCACACTTTTACAATTGTGGAATAGAACCAGGTCGTATTTAACATGTCTGATGGAAAGAAATTGTGCTTGCTTTGTATAAAGTTATGTTGGTAAGTAGCACTGACAGGACAAAAGATTCCTAAATTCGGTAAATATTCAGGTGCTTGCTTCAGCAATTATGGTTTTTCTTCGGTGCGAGCAGGAATTAAACCATAAATCACACTGAATACGTTTCTCGGCAGATAAATAGGAGACCTTCCCATAAGGTCCCTTGTAGAAGTAGGACGAAAGTACCACTAGTGCTCGACGGCCAGTACTGGAATTAAACGGACATTAAGGGGCCAAATATTTTCTATTGACGACATAGGAAGATGCAGGGGGCTGTCCCTGCCTAAGTACTGTGTGGAAGGCACTTCAAGTTCAGTACCCCGTCTATCGGATGGGACGTTAAACCTCGCACCCCTTAGTCATTTTTTTTAACAGTATGCCAATGTCAATGCGAGGTTTCACCCCACCGTTTCTTTTAGAATACAAAACTTCCCAGCTACCCACCTACCCTTAATGGTGCTGGTATATATAACATGAAGTAAGCGTTAGTTACCAGTTTAAATATCGGCACTTTAACAATAGGGGAGTACAAAGTGTCTCACTCTGACGACGCGATGTAGATTTTTCGCATGATCATTTTATACGCATAGCCTTCAATATTGAAGCAACTCACGAATGACACACCCTCAACACATTCCGCTCACTCTGGTTAGCTTTAAAAAATCGCAACTCAATTTTAATGAACCTGCCTTCTACTCTGCTCTTTCATGGTTTATGAAAGATTTATCTCAATTTTATGTGTGCTTCATTCGTTCTAAAAGAGAGTCATAATTGTGGCCAAGATGAGATGGTATCCTGCGATGAGAATATAATACCCTCTTAGAGTTTACAACAATCGCAATCAGAGATAGACCGCCAGTAAGATATGTGCCAAAAAACATGCTGTGGGCATGTTTGTTGGCCTCACAAAAATGGAAGCATAAATGGCGCAATCTAGTGTCGGCATTTACGAGAGACAAGAAGGAACAGTAGAAAATGAGAGCGACAACGCCCAAAGTCAGACGCTTGGATATACTTCTGGCTCCGATATTTCAGCTCCATGTGGCATTAGGAAATTAGACATAAGATTAGGGAGTTAGACAGACATTCGTAAATATGATTGCAAGCAGGAAAGCTAGTCTTTTTGCCTCTGATGTATTACTTCCTCAAATGAAGAAGTACAGGGTAGTTGCTTGTTTCTAAGCACGGCCGTTTTGGTTTCGGTGACATACGACGGCTATAAATGATATTTGTGAACTATGTGTATGTGTTTCCTATATTCATTATCAGCCAACAATCCTAGGATTGGTTTGACGCAGCCCTCCACTCGATTCTTCTATCGGCCAACCTTTTTCCTCTCTTTTACATCCGTGTTTACTATAATGACAGGAATACAGTGTTGATATCTTTTCTTAGCCGACTAATTGGCATGGTACCTGTGCCCTAGTCAAATAGTATTCTACAACTTAAAACCATCTTGCTTGCAATAGGGTAATGTCATAGGACAATCTTGCTTGACAGCGTAATGTAAGTAGCAGGTCTTCTTTGGGATAACGTATCAACAATCCAACTCAAATGTGCTGATTACATGAAGCAATAACCTCGCAAAACCTCATAACGAAATTCATATTGATAAAAGTAAGACACTTTAGAGTGAAAACGCTTGAAATATTTGGTATAACTATTAGGTAAGAGTGATTGCAAAGAGCTCTGCGCTCTCCCAAGAAGGTCCACAGTGTGGTATTAATTATGCTCAATATTTCTCACCAAAACTGAAAAGGAATTCGCTGCACACCAACTGGATAGAGAGAATTTTCAGGGCATCAGAAACCGTGTTATTTTTTCCGAATAGCTTCAAATTCCAACAAAAGTACCCTCCTGCGACTCTATTCGCTATCAAAACCATGGATATGGCATTCACAGGAGAAAAACAGTCATCACGGCAGATAAGGAACAAAAAACAAAGAGACGTAACTGGTGGAGGGTGGAAAACCTGGATGGAACAGGGTGATAAAAAGGGATGGTAGAGAGGGGCTGTCGGGAAGAAATGGGAGGATAAATTGATAGAAGGGGATGTTGGAGAGTGGGCGATAATGGCAGAAGTGGCAGGTAAGGATGTGAATGAGAGTCATTTGCGAAGGCATCGTTCACGGACGGCAGAAGAATAGGTCAGCTGCCTTGCCCTTCTTGAGAGGAGCCAAACACTCTCCTAGCTTCGGAATGGAGAAATTATTAGACGGCAGCTTTAAAGAAAGAAAGTAACTGTGTCCAAATTCATTTAAGCCTCATAAATCACGGATGTACCATCAAACAAGGAAATATCCCAAATCATTGATTGAGTGGCGGGAGACAACTATGTCGCGAATACTACTGACAGGAAATTTTCCTCCATAAAAACAAACAATTTTTCATCACTTTTACGTCTCTTTATTGTATATTATTATGGGATTTTCTCAGTATTTTCACACTCAACCCTGTGCTTCATGCAAGTGCAAATCGCGTATAATATTCAAAAATCACTTGCACTACGAATTGCACCATTTTCGCTCTATTCTTGTTAACTTTATTTGAGTGAAGATGAATGCAAATTGATGACTAATCAACACAAGCACTCTTTGAGGGAACTTTGTCCATTCAAAGGTTGTATTTAATTATCCAAACCGCTATTACCGTAGCATTTTAAAGGAGCCAAACCTGCTCTAAAGCCGGGGTATGCGTAAAATCAATTCAAATGACCATCCTCTTGAATTTAGGCAAATTAATTATGGACAATTTTGAAAGTCTACGTGCATTAATTCGGGATTCGGTGGAATGGAAGCTGGACCGGGAAGATCAAGCGATCGTATCAAATGGTTCGGTGAAAGGCGACATTTGAACAGGCCGATCTGGTTCCTCGAGAGCGTATGGCGCGGCAAAATTGGGAAACGTTGCAGATAAACGGATTTCCATGGCAACGAAAACCCTCCAGATTAATTTTCAAGAATAAATTCCAACATTCCACGATAAGGTGATCAAATTTTCAGCCACACTAAATATGTCGGGCCTCTCACTGCGCAATTTTGAGAGCGAAATGTGATGGATAATATCAAAGGGCTCTTAATGAAAATTCCGAAAGTAGTTGCGCGATATGCTTTTGAAACTGAGGGACGTTGGAGATGCTCAAGTCTTGCGTAAGGTTTGGGGATAAATAAAATCGGGCGAAGCCCTTTCTCTTTTCAATATTGAATGTCTGGTGATCACGTACTGGATCACCAAGAATTCCTTGGGTTCGAAATATTTCGACTGCGGTGATTTCTTCACCATTTATTAATGTTATGTTCAATATATTGTCTAAAGCAAAACTACTTCGTCAATTTCATGCAAAATATTGCTCTATCAACAAACTCATATTACCAAATTAGCATAATAATTGAAAGCACCTAGTAAAGAAGGCGTCAACCCAATATGAAAAATTTAATTAGGAATGCACAAAGAAGTGTTACATTATAAATCAATATAATGTCCATCATTATTTCCGGAAAACTTTTAAAAAGCCGTATATTAAGACAGATCTAAACACTTTTAATAGTAGAACGTGAGTATTAGATTATATCTCATGGATCAAACATATTTCTCACCTGCTCACAAGTAAATATTTCGTTTATTTAGCTTCTTGTGAGTACGAAAAATGAGCATATGCAGTAATCCATTAAGAAATTAAATTAGTCATCTAGGTACAAGGAATAACACTCATTGAATAAAGAGCGCCACAGTACCCATATACAATCATAGGACTTATTCACACACCCCAATTCTTGTCTGTACGCAAGGCAATTTTCATGAGAGCATTTATGGTTAGTGTTTTGGAGAACGATTTCAAAAATCTTTGTTGGGAAAAGGTAATATTACGTAGGCCAACTTTACGCATACTAGTGGGCTCGCCAACTTGAGGAATGCGATTCTTATGAGTAAAATTCATGGTTAATGGGCCAGTGAATGTGATTCATTTCGATTTTCATAGGGTAAGCTCTTTTAATACGAACTATGCCTGCCTTATTCAAAGTACAAATTTTCAAAAGTTACTTTGGTCACTCCACAGTAATTAGCAAAACATTTTATACATATAAATAGCATAACTTTTTCATAACGCATTTCGCATATTTTTTACAAATTAAACTGGAGTGTATCAACAAATTATTTCTGGTATGAGATTACTATGCCGTTAGTTTATCCACCTCACTTATGGAGGCATTCTCACTAACTAATTTCCAAGGGAAACGAAAGTATCTGACTGGCTGGAATCGAGACATATATTTCTTCGGCACCACACCTCGTGCATGTTTGGGAATTTTCTCGATCTCCTCCCGCCGTCGGCAGGGAGAAAGAGCCGAGAAAAAAACCAACTCAATTCAGAATTAAGTCTCAAATTAGAGGAACGATTAGAGTAGACGCCTGGGGGACGCTGACTCCACTCGAGGATTGTATGTCAGGGAATAGTTAGGGTGGGGAGGAAGAACGACTTATCGGCCCTCACGGACGGAATGCGTGGCACACGACCCCGAGGGATGAGAGAAAAAGGGGGAGAGTAAAATTGAGGTAGAGGGTGACAAGAGCAGGGTGCAAAGGATGAAGGGCGTACCTTGGAGGTCGGGGAAAAGTGGGAATGTGCTCGGGGAAATGCGAGGAGTAGCAGGACGAGGAGAAGCCGGAGGGGGAAAGGACGGGAAGAGGAAGAAGGTCTCGGGGGCTCGTATCTCGTTTACCGCTGCCTCCTTTTAGCCAGGAGACGAACGCGAAGAGGGGGTGAAAAAACGAAAGGGCTGACGGGAATAAGAGGAAGAAAATAAAACCGGTGGGGGTCGAGGGGGGAGGAAGAGAAGAGGGTTTGCACACTTGACGTGCTTTGAAGACTCTGTCGGTCGAGGGCCTCCCAGCCCAACCCTACTCCTTCCAAGGCCCTTCCTCCCTTATATACACACACATACACCGACTCCCCCACACCTTCCTGCCCCTCTCCACACACCGCCGAGACCTTAAAAACCCTCTCCCATCCTCTCAGGAGGCTGTGTCCTTATCTCGCCCGCTCCCTCTCAGCTCAGGACCACCACTGCACCCCGGTCTCCCTCGCGGCAAACGTGGTGGGGGGCGTGGGGAATTATTATTGTACAGCGGGAGTAGCGAATTTTCCCTGTAGGTGGGTGTTTCGCCATGGGGGGGTTGAAGACGTGGGACGAGGGGGGCAAAGGAGGAGATAAGGAGAGGAGAAGAGGGATCGTAGCCCCTTTCCACCCTTTTCTCCGCCACCGCCTTCCTCTCCACGTGAAGATGGCGAGGGGCTGCTGCGGAAAAAGTGGCCAAACTCTCCATAAAAGCTTTCTCTCCTACTCCTACCGTCCCGTCCCCCTCACTCTCCTTCTTTCACGCACGTATCTCACCTGCAACCATAACTTCCTCCAACACCCCTCTGTCAGGTCGCGGCAATGGCCATCAAACAGGTGTGGCGGTGCCGATACTGGAGCGGCCAAAACCGATTGGCATTTCTCCCCCCTTTGATCTCACTACTTACTCCTCCCCACCGAATTCCTCAAATATTTTCCACGGGGGTTGACATGGGGGGGGGGGTCCAAACTCGTCCCTTCTCCTGGGGCGAAAGGAGGAATGGGGAAAAAAATAACCACACTCTCTCATTGATCGATCGGGGGAAAGTTTAGAGGGGGTTGCATTCTTCCCATGAATGAGAGAAAAGCTTTTTTCTTATCAAAGTGGACATAGGACGTTTTTATCACGGTGCGGTATCATATCAACGTCATGGCATCATCAACTGCTATGTACGATGACCAACTAACTATTTATTATTAATTTTACTTTTTGCCAATCAACTATGATTAAATAGGAGATTGAGTTCGCTAGTAAGAGTGTCACCGCATGGAGCATCAAACTTTAATCCGAGATTTTACCCTATATTGTGCCGAATATCATCAATATTCATCGTTTGTTATGCTGGATACATTTGCATGCATTACAGGATGATGAATATGGACGAAAATAATTAATAATTGACTTAATGTATGCGATTGACATGTATTGTGTTAATCTCTACAACGCCATATTCTAAATAAAGCAACACCGAAGTTATGCTTCGTATATTTTACTTTCTTCTAAATCCTATTCATACAGTAATACGGGCTCAAAAGTAAGAATTGCTTTCACGTTATTCTTTTGTTTTTAGCGCATATATGTTGATATCAGAAAGCAAGTATCAGTAAATTTCTCTAACATTTAATTTCTCTCAGTCGTCACTTTTTTTTTAACTGGAAGTTAAGAGAAGAACCCAGCAGTTCTATCTCCTCAGAAATGATCTAACTCACAGATGATATTCTTTGAACACATAAAGGTGATCGTATTCTTTGTTTTATGGTGCAAATTATGCAGAAATTCCTTGTGCAATAGGAATTCTATGTAAGTGTTTTATATTTAACTCTGTAATTACGATGACAAAATAAGTAATTAAGCTGACAAAAGTGATAAAGCGTGGTACTTACTTTTCAAAAGACAAAATGGCATTTGAAAAATCTTAGGTACCAACTGTCAAGGCAATCAACAGGAGCTATTGCACGGACTTTATCACTCATTGCATGCGAAAATTCCAGTTTCCCTTAACACCATTGCTATTGAAAAAAGTTCAATTTTCGTAATTCAATTTTAATAAGTGTTTTTTAGATCTAAGAAGAGCAATAAGGATTAATTTGGGTAGTTAAATGAGTAGCATCATCCATCACCCATCTCATCCTAGGATGGAATCTGCCTAAATTTACTAGCCATAAAAGTATTGTAGAAAAGAGATTTTTCATGTTACCGACTGATTCTCAAATTGTGTTCCACTTTCAAATCTTTTTGCACTACGGCAGTTCTTTAGAACCAACATTTATTCTATTGAGGCTACAAGGGTAAATGTTAAGACAATATTTTCTCTGAAGCAGTGCTAGGACTTAAAAAATTGAAGAGAACATGTTTGGAATTTGATTCATTTTCATTCGTCTAAATGGCACCTCTACTAATATTTGAACCTATGAAATGGCAAAGCATATTTTGCTTGGAAGCATTTATTCGCAAACATAGAAGCGGGAATAATTGGAATTACCGATCACTTTGATCTCGAACGATATCCATCCTATGGCATTATTAATTCACATGATTAATTATTAACCAGCGCCGTCTGTGATCCATCCTATGAGTGCCGAATATGTTGAACTATGCAGTGTATTCTGCATACATAATAGGAACATTAATAGTCAATACAAAAGGACTATGTCACCTATAGATGGATGGCATTACAAAGAAGGAATCACGATTGTTTTATTTCTATCATCCCTTCGTTAGGATATTAAATTAAAAGCATTTAAGTTTTTACTCGAGTTACTCGAGAGATTGTCATTGATTAACAGAAATCTTCAACTACTATAATGAATTTATGTTCAGGTTTTTCGAATAATGGAGAAATTGTTTAATTTTTATTCCTCATGTATATTATATGTATAACTATGCATAATGAATGATAGAATAAACTTTTTATTTCCACAACCATTTATCTCACACTACTAAGACCATGGTTTCGTGGTCAGGTGATCATCACCTGATGATGACGTTAATCGTCGAAACCATGGTCTCAATAGTGTGAGATAAATGATTGTGGAAATACGAATTTCATTCATTATGCATGAAAGCAAATTCCGTAAAGTAACACCTGAAGCCATCAATTTTATTATATATGTGATCCATCATTACATCCAACTTGCTCTAAATTTTTCAAGAAGGTTAGAATTTACTGGAGGAGGCGTTGCAGCTGATTTGTGAAGGCAACAATCATCTTTGTAGGTAGAAAAGTGGCAAAATTGTTTTCCCAACAATTTGTCAACCTTGTGTTTCAATATGGAGTCGGTATGCTTTCTGTAAAAAGAAAGCCTAACCATTCTTCTCAAGCCGCAGTACAAAAAATAATTGAGGATTACTGATTTAAGGGGTTGTATATGAGACGCGTTACTTGACAATTATTATCAAATGTGATACCTCATGTCTTGTGGAGTAGGTACCACCCTCCACAAAAACGCATCCTTTTAAATTACGCATCTCATGCAACTTCAGACTTCAACTCCAAGTAGTACTCTTCGTCGACTGGAGAATATCTGACAACGATCCCATCGGAATTATCGCGGGGAGAATTATAGCATTCGTGCGCATTTCGCAAGTAATCACGTCATGAAACCATCCATAGGAATAGGATTTGAAACATTGCTGTACATGCCTATTTTCCCGGGGATAAACAGCTAATCTTTTCGTGACTAAGTCATATTACTAAAAGGATTAATGAGGTGTTCTTATCAACAGACCATACCGCTGTTCAATAAACCTTTTAAACGACCCAAAATGCTGAAATAGGCTTCTATTCTTCAAATTCCGATTGAATAATTAATAAAACAATAAAGTTAAAATATGTTTCTATTATCAATTCGTTCAAAATACTTTGTTGATGAATATATCCAGTGCCTCTGATAAGTAGGATATCCCAACTCATTTCGGACTTAAAATACGAATTACTATCCCACAACACCAAAATGCTAACCATATGACATCACACTTTTCTAGATACAAGATGACGTTATTAAGTGGCAACACCTTTGAGCACCAGGGGCCTGCCACAGCTCATGGGGCTTTAAAAAATAACATAAGTCCAATAAGCCGAGCAACAAAGAATGAATATGCTCACGGCTTTCTTAACTCGTTTTCCTTTTTGAAAAGTACCTTATGCCAATTTGCTCTAAATTTATCAAGGAGGTTAGAATTTACTGGAGGAGGCGTTGCAGCTGATTTGTGAAGGCAACAGTCATCTTTGTAGGTAGAAAACATGGGCTCCTTACTCGCGATACTCGGACAGACGAAGATGTTTTTGCACGTGGTAAAAGTTACAACTATGAGATGAATACTGGAAAGCAGTTTTAAATTCGTCAAAGAAATGAGGAAAGATCGCAAGCACGCAAACAAACGCCAAATATGTAGTTTGAATAGGTTACATTCTAAACAGTTTTCGTAATAAAATAAACTCCCATGGCAATCAAATGCATTAATAGGTCCCCTTAACAGGCTTGCGAAGACAAATTGGAACTGCTGCAATGAAATGAAATTTCCGTACGATTTCATTGTTGTTTATGCTTGAATACACATGCAATCTCCATAGTAGGCCGTAGAAAACGCAATGCTTTACCAGCAGGCAGCAGGAACCTCACCCTTGCTAGAAATAAAAAAATATCTAATAGATAAAAAGTGAGACGCATAAAACGCGATTTTTTTATGGAATACGTGGGGCCTAATCTTTCCCTAGCATCCCTTTTTTATTGACACCCATAGATTAGCATTCCAATGCCTACTCCAGTACATTCTAACCTTCCTGGTACTTCATCGTATCGGCATCGTAAAGGCCTCAGGAACGGCATCCATGCTGGAAACAACAAAACAAAGGAAAGAAAGTGTACTCACGTTGCGAGCTGGATCTCCGGATGATGTTCTCTAAGAATGTGTTCTGCGGCGCGACGAGACCCCTCCTGCCGCCCGGCATCTTCGAGGAGCGGTGGGTGAGCGCCCGTCCTCACTCACTCACTCACACTCTCACTCTCTCTCTCTCTCTTTCTTCAAAAGTCTCTTTTCTTTTCTCTCTCACACTCCTTCGACGTACTCTCTCCTCACGCACGATGGCGCGAGTCCTCTGTCGCGTTCGTGTGTCGCACGAGGGGGGAGGGTGGACGATGGGGGGGCGGGAGGGGGGAGAGGGCGGATGGAGGAGGTGAGTAGTGGCACAAGTAGTAACAGAAGTAGTGGTGGACGTGGTACAAGTGGGAAGTGTGACGGGAGCGGCGGTGGATTGAGCGGTCGGGTGTTTGGGAAGCGGCCAGGAGGAGAGGAACGGGTCACGGCGATGATCAAGGTTGTGGAGGTCGCGGTGGTGGTGGTGATGGCGATGCTGGTGCCGACGGTGGTGGTTGCTTTGGTGCCCGTGGCGGTGATGACAGTGCGTTGGATGGCCCGAATGTTTGGTTGATGATGAAGAGGAGGGGATGATGACGGGGGTGAATTTGATGATGATGGTGATGAGACCGCCGCGGGGATGTGGTTGGTCGTGGGTTCGACTCCCGCTGCCCGGGTGCACGGGCGTCGGGGCACCGGGGACGGGTGGTTGGCGCCGCTCGAGCGGTTGGGCGGAGGAGGAGGAGGAGTGGGGTGGGAGTAGGAGGAGGATAAGGGTGGGGGTGGAGGGTGGAGGTGAAGGGGTGGGGTAGGAGCAGGGGGGGCGCAGGGTTCAGTCACCACTCCGCGCCCACCCCCGCGCCCGCCTCAACTCCTCTACCCGCCGCCGCTGTCCAACAGCCGCTGTTCCTCTCCTGACCCCATCGCGTCGCGACGCTAGGCGCCGGGCCCGCCGCCGCGGTACGCCTCCATTGTCGTCGGGACGGCGCCCGGAGGCGCCCCGGGTGGGCCGGACAGGCGTGCCCTGCGGAAGGAGAGAGAGAGAGACGAGAATAAAAGTAGAAAGGGGCGCGCTGAGTGCCTTGAGCGATTGAATCGGAGGAGGGGAGAGGGCGAAGATATCGCCCGCAATGTGGTGACGACAATGAGGCAAGTAGTCACCAAAACAACCGAGCAGAATACAAAGTAACCGAAAATAATGGCGCACAAGTATTAAACCAATTATCGTTTTTAAACACTGAGTATTATTCCGAATTGATTAAAATAATTCCACCGCTGTTTCACAATAGAACCATCCGTTCGCCAAAACTACATTTTTACGCATAAAGTTGAAGCATGTTTTTCAACTATTATTTTATTGCAAACCACCCGATCGACGGTGTTCCAATACCTTTTCTATGCCAATACGTAACTAACCCTAGTACTTTAACCTAGTGACACATATAACAATTTTCACCCAGAAAGTGATCATTCAATTTCAGCGGGACTCGAGGCCGGAAATTTGTCTGTGCCAAAATCCTACCATCATGCATATTGGCGGGTATCGCAATCCTGTTGCTGTTTTTATTCGCAGGAGATGGCCAACAACTGTGGCCATTACGCCACAGTGGGTAGGTAGGTAACTTGGTAAAGGTAGGGATTTTTAGGGAACGGAGGAAGGGTGGAGAAAAACCCTGTGTTGGCTTTTGGGACGGCTAATGCTCTTAACAAAAGGTGCCAAGGGGACCAAAAAAACGTCCCACCGACGGGCGGAGTACTGAACTCGATGTCCCTTTCACAAGGCAGTCAACGTCAAGGGACCGGCATACTGGTGAAAAGTCCACCAGTGCCAGGGTTTGTTAACCCGGACCCACGGGATGGGAGGCCAATATTCTAGCCACCACACCAATCTGATCCCCGCGCAATCCTTGTACTAGTGACTGGTATTTGGATTGATGAAAATCTTTCAATCAACATAACGTGTGAGTTTATGGGTTGTAAACTAGGTTTAAATCAGTAAATGACTGGTAGTCAATATTTTTAATTAGATGTAATGTTTTAAGTAACGTTGCCTTGGATACGTAACCCCAAAATGAATCGCACATGACAGCAATGCACTAAAGGATTCTGCTTGAGGTATCCTTGTGAGGGCAATATCTCAAGCAATGCACAACAGTCGGCAACGGGTTAATGAAATGGGTTAAAAACACAACTTCTACCAAAATATCAAAAGGTCCGTTGAATATTCGATATACAATAATGATTTTTTTAATTTAACAGGTAAATAGGGGACGGCAGGCAAATTTAAGGTCCAATAAGTAAATACCTTTGGATTTTGAGGAAAATGTTCAAACTTTAGTGCTAGTTTTATGATGAAACATCGGGATTCATTAAAACTATAAAGCTTAATTATTGTACGTGTCTATAAATCTAGATAGTACATTTCAACCATCAAAACGTAAAACTGCAAACATTCACACATCCTAATACCGCCAGGGCTTGTCTAAATGTTCGCGAAGTACACGATGATATATTTCTCCCAACACCTTCACATTTTTACATGCTTTTCTTTAGTTCGCTTTTCCATGGTTCCACGGTTCCATCATCCATGGGTCCCTTTCCCATGGTTACTACTTTCAGACTATAGCATACTTCAATTGCTTCAAATTTCTATCACCCGCATGGTGTAGTGGTTCGTGTGTTGGGTTTACTGGAATAGGGACTCGAGTTCGAATTCCCCATACTGCAATTTTTTTCCACTCGAAAATCTTAAAATTTCAATGCGTTGACTTACATAATTATAAAAGAATCGTTTCCCATAGTTCACTTATTAATGTGATTTTATCCCAATATATGGGAAACACGTTCAAGGAAATCTGTTCAGAACGAAGCTTTTTATGGGCCTTTTGTCTGGTCATATTTCTCTGAAATACAAAGCACTTCGCGCGCGATTACTTTTTAGTCCTAGCAAATTAGATGTTTATTTGTCATCAAGTTATCTAAGACATTTAAATATAACATATTTATAACATATAACATAAAATACAAACATTTACTTTTACAATAAACTAGTGTAGTTTTATAAACATCTAATTTGCTAGGACAAAAAGTAAAAAAAATGAAAAAAAAAATTTTTAAGCGTACTTTTCTAAAATAAAGATAAATCTAATAAAAAGAAATATCTTCACATTGTACTAAAAAAGATAAAATAATATTTTCTCACGTGAATTAAAGTTTAGCCTAGTATTGGAAATAACTAAATGCAATTCAAGGCAATTATTCACACAATGAATTATTTATGAACTACACGAGGAAGTAATTTTGGTTTCAACAATATAACATATTTAAAGTTGTCTATTTATGCAAGGCCACAACGATAAACATGGGGCGCGACCTCATTTATATTTCGCTCCTTAACTTCATTTCATTAAAATATTTTCTAGATTTTATATATTAAAGCGCTGTATTCCACTCAATACCAATATCTTAATATTAAATAATTTATATTGATATCGGATATGAAAGCGCCCCATGCTTTTCGCTGTGGCCTTGTATAACTACACAACTTTAAATATGTTATATTGTTGAAACCAAAACTACTTCCTATTAAAGTTCATAAATAATTCATTTTGTGGATAATTTCCTAGAATTGCATTTAATTATTTCCAGTACTAGGCAAAACTTTAATTCACGTGAGAAAATATTATTTTATTTTTTCAGTACGATGCGAAGATATTTCTTTCTCTTAGATTTATCTTTTTTTTAGAAAAGCATGCTTAAAAATATTTTATTTTTATTTTTTTAGATTATATTTTACAACCCGAAGACGTTTTCGTTTAGAGCTCCCTAAACATAGTGGCAAAAAATTCATAGGTAAAGCGTATTTAGAGAGTAGTAGCAAGACAAGTGTACTAAATATTAATGTTAAATTGAACAACTTATCATTTGACTGGACTAGGATTAATGTTGTCACTAGGAATAGAAATTAGTGTTAATGAAGCCTACAATTTCATAGCTTAGCGAGTTAAGCTATAATTCGTATTAATATACCTACTCAATTATTGCATGATATTTATCAGTAAGCCTATGTTAAAATGAAATGGAAGTTATTTTATGAGGCCAGTGCAATTAATTACAGCCAAAAAATATTCCTGCTCATAACGTTTATTACTATCTTAACGCTTTGTGCATGATGTTATGTGATGTGGGGTTGGAAATCTGTGTGAAAAGTCTATCTCAAACTCATACGACTTGAATTCAACAAGTTACTTAATATTGCATAAAGATTGCAAGAAGATAATATTGCATATTGCTTCTAGTCCCCAGCCTCCCAGCTAATTTTTTCAGTGGACGAGTGATATTACTATTGCATTCGTAAGCGTTTTTTCAATGGAATTCATTGCTATCCTCTTTATTTATTTACTTCCCGAATTACATTTTTATTATTTGGATCTCAAATCTTCGATACATGATCCAGATAAATGAAGCCTTATCAGAGGGAAACAAAAACTCTCAATCACTTTTCCGTAAGTTCCGTGAATACTTCAAATGTGATTCCTCAATGTAGATTTTGAGCGCGGATGAGGCCAAGATAACCGCTTGCTCTTTCCATATTAGCTTCAGCCCAAATTAATCATGTAGAAATCCAGTTGCATTTGGTATCCTAAAGAGGACGAATTACGTGGTTAATCATTTTAAGTTTTAAACAACTCCTTTTCAAGAAATATATAGAGCTTTTCCATTCCTTTTTTTACCTCTATAACGTTTTATAACTCCTACGTCACCTTTTTCGCCCTAGTACTCGTGCAAGAATTCTCATGACAATAAAATGCTATGAACGGATCGGAAACTAAATATACAAACCCTTCCTACTCTTTCAAAAATAATTTTTATTCTATTTGATAAAAATCTATAGAAGTAATTGGAATAAAAATAAATGCTTTCAAGCGAAATTGTGATAATGATTAGTAGAAGAAAATTAAATTACCATGACAAGTAGGGGAAGAAAATAGCAAGTTAAAACGAATTAATACCTGGGGAGTTTGCTGACGAAGGTATGGAGGGCCAGAGAAGAGATATACGTCAAGAAGACCTATGGTGAAGGAAGTCTTTAATTATAAGAGAAGGGGATTGTACAGCATTACGGATGTTTAGTGTCGAGGAAAACACTGATGAAACACTGTGAGCACAATGTAATGACGTATGGCTGTAAAACATGGACTTTCGGAAGAGTAGAAAAGGATATGATAGACACGCTTGAGATAGGGTGTGGAGGAGGCTAAACAGAAAAAAAATAATGCGTGAGTATAGTAAAGAATAAGGAAGTTCTAAGAAGAGTTATGGAGAACAGAGTTCTACTCCAATTCTGGATAGGTTATATTATAAGAAAGGAAGGGATTCTCTTCTCAACGGCAGTTGAGGGAATAGTGGAAGAAGAAAAGAGAAGAGGGAGGAAGAGGAAAAAACGTAAAGATGTAGTTAAGTGAAGAAGCTACAAGGGGGGTAAAAAAGAAGCCTTATATGTACGTCAGTCACATGACCAAATAGCCAGTTTTGGAGCGTGGGGCCTGTCAATTGACAGAATATCGTGTGAGGATGATGATTACAAACTATTAGTCAACTGATAGACATTTAAAAACTCCACCTTCAGCATTTATCTGGCTCAAGGGAAAAATTATCGGTGAAAATTAGCGATTGTCGTATTTACATATCTACGAATAAGGGATCACTAATGAGTAAATTAGGTCAGAGAAAAGGGTAAATATTTATTATATTCTTGAAAATAAGATGAATATTCAATAAAACTTCAAACATCAAATAATTTTATTAAAGTAATTGTCTTCAAGAATCATACTTTCCATTGGGACAGAAATTCATTCGAATATTAGTTAGGAGACTGTTAATTATGATTAGACTAATTCTGCCATTAATGGGCTACTCCAACTCCAACTAAAATTATACGAGGTGATGATTTAACGTTGGTGCCCAAGTACCTGATGAACCGAGGTTAGGTAAGAGATAGTTGGAAAGAATACTTATTGCATAGGAAGTAAGATTATAGTCATTTCTGCATACCGAAAGATTTTAAAACCAACCAACATTACTGTTAAACTTATATGTATCACGTTTTTCAATGAAATAAATTCAGTTTGTTACTAAATAATCGCAGATTAAGCTGCATTAAATGATTTTTGCATTTTGAATCCTCTCGGTACATCTCTTCCGTTATTCAATGCGATTATAGAGCGTAATTTTCTCACCGCATTGCACTAAATCCTGGAAATGAGATTATATCCATGAGAGACGAAAGAGAGAGTTGAGACAGTGCGTTAAGATGATGGGAGACGAGTGAGGATGATGAGAGCGTCTTTTTCCCCAAAAGAAACCATCTGATCCAGTCCCTTCACACTTCTCTCTTTTCTTCCATTTTTCTTCCCATTCCGCCCGCAAATCTTCTGTAACTTGAACGTCTAAACCACGCGCAGTTATTCGTTTAAAAAAAAATGAAAATAATATACAGACATATTGCGAATGTTGGCTACATTTGTGGTAATTTTTTCTCTTTTTGTACTCCATGTAGAAAGACTCATGATGGGAATCACAAGAAGACACAAACGCATCCTGACCGTTTCATGCGCTTACATTTCCTGATTTTTTTTTAGTCACACCAACCAAATTAAAATAAATTATTCAAAAGTCATGTTTAGATTACCGAAATTTTGGCCGCGTAAAAAAATTATGTAAAAACATTTTCCCACAATTATGTGAACCGTTAGCAGTAAAAAATATTCCCTAAGGCGAAAATAGTAAATCTCCGAACTAATCACAAATTAAACGAGGGACACGGATCATCACCACACCAAACTGATGTAGGGAACTTCCGGGTTATCAACGTGAAGAACTGCATCCTCGGTAATAGTGTGATAAATTAAATATGAAGAACATTATTATTGAGCTGTTTGTACCATATTTCAAAAAACGCCATGCATTACCACCAGAATGCCATTATATAACGCTGAAGATGGAGGAAAAAAAACGATAAATGCGATGCTATAAATGCATTCTTTACCTCAATAGCTGTAGAAAATTTCAAAATCTAAAGGATTTATTTTGAAACTGTGCGAGCAGTTTCAAACTAAAACACCAGCTCTGGTCTCGCCAGTTCTTTTAATATCTTTAGAAAGGAGCAAGAGATTTATTTGAGCTCGTAAAGAATTGTCAAGGATTAAAAAATCATCCTCTTATATCAGAAATTACCTTTACTCTAATGTACAGATACTTAAAAAAATTCCAAAGGGTTGCTGAAAGTTTTACAGCTAATTGCGTGCATTCTTCAGCAGGGATTTTGTGGAGACGCTGTGAGGCAAAATCTTGAAACAAACAACATGAAACTTAACGAGTCTCCTTGAAGTAATATCTAACTCTCATTAAGCGCATTTTCCGCAATGGCCAACATAAAGTTAACCTCATTAATCTTGTATCCCCCATCGCTTGAAACTTGAAGAAAAACTGTCCAGATATGCCTCTAATCTAAGCGTATTAGAATTGAATGATAGGCCGAACGAAACGTAAAATTGAGTTTTGATGCCTCCAGTTATAACTTTGAAAGTTTGGAAAACAAAATGTGACCAGGTATGAAGTTGAAAAACTAAAACGCTGTATCCGGAGAGGTGGAAAAAACGACTGCGTTTCTGTAAATTGCATTAGAAGAAACTGTTTTCATTTATTTCTCACTCAGGTTTTATTCTAACATCGTACCATTAAACAGAAAAATCTTTGCGAGTGGGTAAGTTATCATTAACCGTCCACCGGTCATTAATCATTAGTTGAATTTAACCCTGAAGGCAGACTTGAAGTCAAACCTGTGCTAATCCCAGAGGCGTGAGAATTTCCTACATTCAAATTAGAAGGGCCAGTTTCTTTTTCTGTACCATCTGAAACCACTTAGTTCCGACAATTACAAAATCGAACATCGAAAGTTATAGGTAGGAAGATCAGAAGAGAACTACCGCTCCACCTAATGGGCTACCTTCCACCCCGCCTTATTAGTTTTATACATCGATTATTAGCAACCTTTCCAAGTATTTTACTTGGTCAAAGAGAAATAGAATATTTTGCATGCGGGGTCAATTGGAAAGAAATGAAAGTGTAGCGAATTATCGGCATCGCAACAATCTACATATATTCGACCACTGGCAAGGCTGACTACAAATGGCACATAATTTTGCTTTGCATTTATGAAACACTATTAAAATGGTAATTCCTAATCTCTAAAATAAAGACACCTCATTTCTTTAATATTCAAAGAGAGTCCAAATATGGCTAATTTTACAGGGAGAATGAGATTGGTAGAGGTGAATCTAAAATCAAGTATGGCCTTTTATATATACAGTTTTTCCTTAATCTCCATTTTCAAAGAAGTCACAAATCAGATTTCCTTCAATGTAGATAGGTTTCTTTATAGGACGAACACTGACCTTCTTGAAAATGAATCTTAAGCAGCGCCTTCTATTGATCTTAGAACTATATGGTGAGTACCGTTTAATCAATGTGATCCTAAGACCAAATCTGAAAATATGATATTAGCCTTTCCGACAAACAGATTTTTAGGAGGGGCGATGGTACAACAAAACTCAATTACATAAAAACGAAACATCTCGATGGATCAGTATAATGCGTGCAACCCAGTAGTTTTCTGGTAGAATGTTCAACGCGGTACTTTCAAAATTGGTCTTATTGCAGTGGGAAGAGATAGGCTTGATAAGAAGATAGGCGTATGAGTAGTGATAGGCACTGCTGAATGTCTCCTTCATATTTATGATTGCGTGCCTATGATAAAATATATATTAAAAATATATGAGTACATCAAACAACAAGCCACAGGCAAATCACAAGGTCTATTTAAATACTGTACAAAACATACCTCATCGTATTGATACTATGAACAATTGAGAGATCTAAGAATTAGGGACATTAATTGGCTCTGTGTGTAAAGGTTTACCCAGGAAATTAAACAAAACAAAAATCCAAAAAACTAAAGATTAACGAAACCCTAGGCTGGAATTTTTCTATTGTGGAGAGAAGCAGAAAAGCCAGATAGAAAAGAGGCATCGGTGTGGCACGTGATCCCCAGAAATTGATTTTAAATCATGGAGCCAAACTACACGGATCCACCCTGAGGCTAACGATTAAGTCCTAAGAAGAGAGGGAGAAAAGAGAAGTCTGCTGAAAACTTTGAAAATAAGACGGGACAAATTAATCGGCCCTTGAGACAAGATGAAGGCAAACGTCGAGGGAAAGGTGAATGGAAAAAATGGAAGAATACAGGCCTCGCATGAGAAATGGTGGCTTCATGCAATGGTGGAAATTGTGGAGCAAGTAGTGAAGGATGTGAAGGAGAAGAATTGGTGAACATGAAGAGGTTAGCCGATGGGAGAATTGAGTGGAAAACTACGTCAAATGTATTCTAGGATTGTGTACCCATCATTATGATGTTGAATTAAATAAGTAATCAATGCAATAATTAATATACGATATGCAATCTGAATCTCAATCAGCCAAATACTCTGCTCTCCATAGTTTTTTCACCCCGTAAAGGTTAAGAAAAAACCTTGATACAGTTTTACTGATACACTACAGATTCAGTTTTTCCCTTTATCTCCATTCTTGAGGAAATCACGAGTCTGATACTTTACATTCACTTTGCGTTTTTTGTAAAGGACGAGTAATGAGCTTGTTGAAACTGAGCCAGTAACTTTATCTGGGCAGTAATAGATTTTCTATTTTTACAAATCGTTGGTCTAATCAGGCCTCAAATTATGATGTCTTTATTTTCATGGGTGTTTTCAAGTCTGTTTCCGCACTAATAGGCGCTTCAGACAGGGAGGAAAGGTATAAGGATAGGAATGGAAGGAATGGTTGACCTTGGATAGATCCTACCCTTATGATGTCCTAGAGTACATTACAGCCAGTGACTTGCTAGCGGCCGCATGAGTGAGATGTATTTAGTATACCTTAAGGTACCAGGGGAAATATGGCATTTTGCTCAATGTTTCTCTCTTTCTCTGTTAAGCATCCTGTTAATACATCTACTCCAACATTTTATCCTGCGAGCCACCACAAGGGTGTAAGGCAGGGGGTGGTAGGTCAACAGCTATGAAGATACGTTTAGCAGTTAAAAAAATTTGTCAATCAATTAAGTATCATAATTTTGAAGGAATTATACTTTTTTCATTATGTTCGTGTATTTTCCATGAGAAAAAAGCAAATTCTTGTAACAATCAGTCCGACATTTGATTATTCTTAGTTTGTCGCTGTCTACCCTATTGCTGTAATTTACGGGTATACATATGTTTGCAGGAATAGTGAATGATACTAGACAAACGCGTGTGCCTGTCTCCATTAGTTTAGTGAAATATATCCTTCATTCTGTAACTAACATCTTGCATCAATGAAATCAATAAGACGATTGGTGCTGCAAGTAAACTCGTGTATCCCAATGCCACTTAAATGTCATGGCCTAAACTTTTATGCCCATGACTGGAGGATCTCACTTGTAAGTTTCCGCTAGTAACCCCCCGACACCTACTTTCCTACCGTAAAAATTACAGCGAACCTGGCGAAACTCCCCTGAACTTGAACTAGAAATCAAATCAACCCCTTGATTAACACACTACCCAAATGGATAACCAAACACTCTCCGAGTACTCTAAGCGTGTGGCCCGACCGATGTGGAACAACACATCTCCTTTATTTTTTTCATCACATTTCCCTGCCGTCCAAAGTCTAATGAAACCTGAGTTCCTTAAAGGTGGAAGCCCCCAAGGAAAGGGTCCCAAGTTCGAGGTGGACAGATTGTTCTGGGGGAAAAGAATGAGGGAGGGAGCGGAGAAGAGAGGAGGAGGCAAGGAGATCGTTGAAGGTGAGGACGGCTGAGTGCTGAGGTGAGGAGGGCAAGGAGAGGGAGGGAGGGGAGGGGGGAGGAGGGGGTTTAGAGCACCCCTGAGCGGCCTTTTGAGAAACTCAGGGCAAGGGAAAGGGCGGTGGAGACGGAGAGGGGTTCCACAAGGTCCCATGCCAGAGAATAAATCGCGTTGCTCACTCCCGTCCGGCTCTTTTTCCCACAGATTCCGATGCGCTGCAGCGACGAAAGGTAGAGATAAAAAATAAAAAAAGAACTAAATCCCATCTTCTTGCCCCCACTCCCTTTTCTTCCATCCTTCCTTCCCCCAACTCAGAATAAAACCTTCTTCCCTTTTTTTCCACCTTGTCGCCGTATTTTATTCCCGTTGCGAGTGAGTAATTGCCACTCGACGACTGCATCATCGTCGGCCGCGCGTGTGCGAGTCCCTTGATTTCATTCCTTTTGTGTGTACTTTTTTTCGATTTTTTATCTTTTTTTTTCTCTCTTTTTTTGTAACGGCCGACGAGTGTCGGCACTCTCACCCCCCTCCCTTCTCCCCAACCATCCTCCTCGCGACGAGACGTAAAGGGTTTCCCTCCACTGCGAGAGATTGTCTTCCACTCGCCGACGACGGGCCGGTAACGAAAAAAATAAATGACGGCGATAATGCGGGAAAGAAACTGCGCGGCTCTGATGACGGGCCCGTCGCGGGCATTTTTCGTGGAGCGCGGTGACCCCTGCGTCGACTCGGAGTGGAAACGGAGAAAGAACGTCACGAAAGGGCGTCCGCCTCGCTTGTCCCGGCGATAGTGAAACGGCCCGACTCTCCTTTACAGCGGCGGCGGTGGATATGAGCTTCGCGCCTCGCTTCTCACGGGGAATCCACGCAAAAAAAATTGGGGCCAGTTCCACCCAACACTCGGATTCTGTTTCTGCCTTTTTCCGTCCCACGCATTTGCTTCAGTATTTTATTTCTTGGGAAACAGTAAAAAAAATAGCGTCATCCATGAAGGGACTCATTCTCTAATTAAAAATGCCTAATCTTATCCATGGCATTACGCTGATATGAATTTTGGTCCTCTTTCAGAAAGCCCTTCGGCTGGGAGTTTTAAAGGATCTTTTTTGCTTCATGGCTGATAGTGCTCTCGCCAAATAGCAATATAGTGCACAATAAACATTTTTTACCCTAGGGGATACCAGGACCAGTATGGCTCGTGTTGACATTTAAGAGGTAGATAAACCGTACAACGATCGTAAAATTTCTCATCACGAGGTCGTGGTATCCCGTATCTCGTCCCGAGTATCCCGTCCAGGGAGGGTTTTCACTTTCTGTGGCATGGATGTTTATGTATTTCACGCACAAGGAGGCAACGCGAAAAAGATGTTGAGATTTTCATACGAAAATCTGAGAATATTTTGGGGCAAAGCAGAGCTCCATCCGTCTCGCGTATTTCCGGCGGTCTTTAAAAAGCTGTCACTAGCTGTCCTCACCTGACTTTGTTGCTCATGCATGTCACTGGGAATCCATAACTGTTTACAAGAGTTTTTGCGATTGGATTACGAAGAGGATTACGATGTCTCATGCCACTTATCAGAAGTTAACAGCATATAACTCAAACTCTCAAAGCTATGCTTTAACTACCAAAGCCATGCTATGGATTTATAAGGATGAAATTCTATAACCAATTTTTTCGTGAACCCGGGATTATGAGAGAGAAAGCTGAGACACTTTTTTAGCATTTTATCTCCAGTTTAGTTAGCTTTCTTAAAATATTTTACGGTATATCCTTGTCAGAGTAAGACTTTCAGTGTAAGAAAGGACTATATAATCGTGAATTTCCTGAAGATTCATTTATTTATTTATATTACCTTACATATTTTTCCCACTTTTTTACTTCCACTCCCCCCTTTAACGCTCCGTAACATATTTAAGACTCCTCCCTAAACCAAGTAACGCGGCCAATTGACCCTCTCTTGTTTGTGAATGATAAAATAGATATTCTTTATGAATACCAAATTCACTTCTTAATATTAATAGCTATGGCATTCTTAATATTATTCTTAATATATTTAATTCATATGCTTAATATTCTTAATAGGTATTAATAACAATAACACTGGCACCAAACCTGCATGCAATGCATATACATGGGTCGATTATTAGATTAATGAGTACCATTTTAATTCCCACCAATCCACGAGGTAGAATAAGTGATCAATTTTATATCCAGCTACTTGTGGTTTGAAACCTATCAAAGCATTTAAATCACATTGAATCACCAACAGGTATGGACTCTCAGCATGGTAGAGATTATTTGCCTTTCAACCTTCGGAATTAAAAATACTCTACAAAACAAAAAATTCGGATCACTTTAAGGATCCTAAATCAATAAATGGGCAACACGTAAGCTGTATGCTGAATACGTGTGTCCCTCAGTACCTACAAGTATACAATTATGTTCACAGTTTTAAAATTATAATTTTGCCTATCTATTCATGTCTATATTAGGCTTATCCACTTAAGTTTCATTCTCTAACTAAAGGTGGCATGTCATGGCACTGCATTAATGCCATGTTATAGCCTTTAATAGACAAAACGGTCTCGGGCGTAACTTTGTGGAACTTCTCCATAAGGTTGAATGAAAAACACTGCGATTCCACATAAAATGTGGAAAGAAATTTGATTAAGAGAGTCCATTAGTAACGAAGTAGATACGAATCTTTAGTCCATTTTATGTGGAATCGCAGTGTTTTTCATTCAGCCTTTAATAGATTATTATTATTAGTTTTCTACCGGTGAAGGTAGGTCTAAATGGACATGTGATTCTTCCCACCCCCTAAATTTCACACGATGCCCCTATTCAGCCCCTCATACCATCTGCCTCCCATCATTCTATCCAAGCTACCCGTTCTTCTCCTAACTCTTCCCCGCTTACCCAACGTTCCTCCCTCAATCACTTCTTTCAAAACCCCATCCCCTTTTATTACCTTTTCCATCCACACCTTCTGCCTTCTCCTAATTTCAACTATCAAATTTCTTTCCTCTCCTACCAATTCTAGCACTTCATCGTTCGTCTTCCTTTCGACCCGCTTTACTTTCTCCATCCTTCTCCACACCCTCATCTCAAAAGCCCTAAGTCTATTTCCATCTTCTTTTCGCAAAGCCCACGTTTCCGCCCCATATAGTGCAACGCTCCGTATTAAATGTTTCACTTGTCTTTTCTTCACTTTCCTACTCAACGCCCTTGTCATTAGCTCATGCCTACGAGTAAAAGCCTCTTTTGCCAATGCGATTCTTCTTCTCACTTTAATGCTGCTATACCCTTTATCTTCCAACACACTACCCAGATAGCTAAATTGCTCTACCTGCTCTAGCTTCTGACCTCCTACTTTTATAGTTATAATGGCCCTTTTTGTTCTTGAAAATCGCATTACTTTCATTTTCTTCTGGTTTATCTTCATCCCGTACCTTTTGCACTGTCCCTGCAATTCATCTAGCATTTTCACAAGCCACGGGCTGACTGGCTGACTAACGCTTGGTCATCCGCAAACCCACTGATTTTATCCATTTACCCCGACCTTTACTCCAACCTCAAGCTCATTCCAAGTCTCCCTCACCATTTACTCAGAGTATATGTTGAAAAGTACCGGCGATAACGGACAGCCCTGCTTAAATCCCCTCCCTATTGTGGCCCAATCCGATTCTCCATCGGCTACTCTCACCTGCGTCTTCTGTGCCATGTATAAATTCAGATCTAACGCGTTTTCGAAATCAAAAAAGCACGCGAATATATCCTGATTATATTCTAGATTCCTTTCCACTAGTATTGTCATCACTGCAATCGCATCCCAAGTGGCCCTCCTCTTCCGAAATCCAAACTGATCCTCGCCTTTTAATTCGTTTTCTTTCTTTTCCATTCTTTTGTTAATGATTCTAAACACTACTTTTTCCGCATGAGAAATCAAACATATCGTTCTATAGTCTTCATATTCTTTTGTCACCCTCTTTTTCGGAATAAGTATCAGCACGGTTTTTACAAAAATCCTCTGGCCAAGTCCCCTCGTATATTCTATGAACAAGTTCATAAAATCTGTCCCTTCCCCTCTTCCTAGGTTTTTCAGAAGTTAAGCTGGGATGTTTCCCTACTTCCCCATCGCTTTACCTGCTTTTATTTCTCGCAATATCTGCTCTCATGAATAGATAGGTAAATTATATTAAAATTATGTTTAGGCATTCGGGTGTTTCACTGCTGCTTTACCGAATCAACAACAACTGTTGTTGTGCTTAATGCTATTTAAATTATTCGATGAGTTTTGAACCACAGTATAATACCATTGTTACTATTTTGGAAGTTACGTCGTCATTCAGAAAATATTTCGGCTGCGAGTTTTAAAGGATTTTTTTGCTTGGCTAGCAGCACTGCCGCCAAAAAGCACTACAGTGCACAACAAATATATGCTTCCCTATGGGATTTCAGGACAGAGTTAACCATAACTAGGAGTGGTGTTGACATAACCGTGCAACGATTGTTAAATTTCTTATCACATTTGTACATTACTTTAATGATAATTAACCGACTGGAGTTTTAAAAAAGGGTATTTTTAAGGCGTCCAGGATCGGAGTGCTAACCAATTATGTTAAATCATTCATCTATCTGGCATTGATACGCTCTTCCAATTATTCATTTCATTGGATAACAAGCAGTAAGTGTACCAGTCGAATTACTGAACAACGAGCCTACAACTCCAATTTTTAATTTGAAAATCCTCACAGAAATCCTCCATTCATAAAATCCGAGTTCTCGTCATTTCAGTCAAACACAGTACTGCATAGGAATGCATACGTGTTCCTCCCAGCCGATATCCATTCGTTTGTTTCGCTGGTGCTATTGTTCTGCGTATTGACATCATTTCATTGTGATCACACGCCTACGATTTTTCATCTGTTTTTGATATCCAAGAAAGTTAATTAAATAAAGCTTTCGCCGTCGGCACACGGAATTTATGATGCATCGAATTCATCTCTCTCGCCAGCCTTTCCACTCTTCTGATCCCCGGGACACAACCGGAACAGACTTATTTGACCATTTTGTGGTTCAGTGGCCCATTGATCGACATTTGACAACCACCGCAAGTACCATGAATCATCCCGTCATCGCTGCGGTAATATTTTTTTCTGCTCCCTGTCTATCGTTCACACACGAATGTGTCACAGAACTATTGAAACCGTAAAAACTAGGTTAGCGGGATGGGCTCGATCATCAGATTCTTCTTTTCCCTGTTTTTACATCACCCGTGAGAAGGATCGACATTTTTCTCGTTCTCTCTGCTAGAGTACCAAAGCATCTAATTCACCGATTGAAATGTTAGAGTTGAAATGTTAGAAACCAATGCATTCACCGTCAAAGCTTCAACGTACTTTTCATTGTGCTCACCAATAAAAAACTGGTGTTAATATTCGATCTAGGTGGTGTATCTGTTTGGAGTGTCGATTGAACGTTATCGAGCGTAAATGAACGAGTTTTGCTGCATATACTTACAATTTGCCCACCCAATCCTTAGACGTGTTTAAAAAATATATTGACTGAAAAATAACTGAGGAGAGAAGGTAAAAATTGTCAAAAAATATCTTCAAAAAGTTGTTGATGGATTTCTCATTTCTCTTTCAGCGGTGAAGAGGGATATGTTTTCCACTATTAGCAACCAAAACGAGAATGAGTGAAATTTATATGAGCCACTGGAATTCAACTCTTCTGGTTGTCGTTTGGCGTACTTTCTCAGCATTTGAATAGCATCGTAATAAAAAAGTACGTCGTAACATCGTAATAAAGACGATAATAGAAATTTAGCTTCTCGAAAATGCTACACATTGTTGTCAACCCGAAGTTTGGTTTTCGAGAGGTGAGGGTAGAGCTCACCCTGTAGTATGTTACAGGCGTGTAAATTTCACAATGCCTAATGAGTAGGGGGGCCAGTTCCTTTCCCTGGGCCGTCTGCGATTTTCTACAAAGATCTGACACTCAAGATATCGAAATGCGAGGATTTTAGGCGGGGTGTCCAGAAAGACTATTCTGGGATTTGAACCCGGGACCCTCAGTGTCAGTAGCTCAGCACTCTACCCACTAGGCCAACACGAACCCAACTCCAAAGTACTATGCAGAGAAAAAAAATTAAATGCGTTTTTAAGAACTTCGAAATATCGTTATGTTAGGAAATGTAAAACTCAAACTGATTAAATGCCTAAATAGTACTATAAATGTAATACAAATTCATATTTGAAGAAAAACATTCGAGGATATCTAACAACCGGAAAGACACGTAAGACCTCTTCCTATACTTCCACGCTTCAATTCCCGTTTGAGGGTCTTTTACATTGAATATTTAAGGTTCCTACTATCAATAAGGTCAAAGTTATTTCAATTATTTTTCTGTGATAATACGTCAACAATCAGCGTTGATTACATGTATTCAGCAATGGTAGACCGTGATTTGTCACGGTGAAAACGGAAGTTAGTTCTTAACAGCGAAAGACTGATCTGGAAATCTCAAGACTCTGCCTTAAGTTCGGCTTAAAATCAGTTTTAGAAATCCACCAATGGGCTCTTAACAAAAGAAAATTCTACCATTATTTCCAATATTTCCAAATACTTATTCAGCTAATAGACCTGTGCTTCACTCATTTCCTGGCATTTGATATCAATGACAGGAAAAATATTCTTGAAGCATAAGGGTAATGAAATCAACTGTAGATTATCATCTCATTTGAAAAGGCTGACCGCAGGCCGCGTAATCTGACCAATTATTCACATGCATTACTCCATCCTGAGTGCAAAAATGGAAGGGAAAATAGATTGAAGTCTTATATTTTATGGGTATTAAGGAGAGTTGGCAAAAGCTGGAAGAAAGCAGCATTTTTTTATTTTAGTACGAAACTTTCCTCCTGCAAATGAGTTGTGAACTCAAGGGAAGTTTTACGGAAAGTTTTAAGTTGAAATTTAAAGGAGGAACAAGGCACGTGCTGCCCGAAATCCAAACTTTAAAATCACCATTTGGAATAGGGAAACAAGAATAGCGGTGAGAGAAAGGTTCTACAATTTGAATCCAACATTTAAGCAAATTATTCAAATGTGAGGCCATGTTGTAGCTAGGTAATGATCCAAGAAGACCAGAACTGATAGAAGTGAAGAAAATAGATTCGTTCCCCATTGTGTAAGTGAACATATACCGTCATGTATGTTTCTTCCAACATGTTTATTTCAAAAATTCAAAATAAATCTACGGCTAAGTGATAAATATTTCATGGCAAATAAGAAAGTTTCGAATAACTAAATTAAAATTTTAAAAAATGCTGATTTCTTCCAGCTTTTGCCAACTCTCCTTGATACCCATAAAATATAAGACTTCAATCTATTTTGCCTTCCATTTTTGCACTCAGGATGGAGTAATGCATGTTAATAATTGTTGATAATATTCCTTTCGTGTCATTCCAAAATACAAAGAATTAAACAATAATCCCTGACTGTACGTTTTAAATTTCAATATAATAATTGAATAGCTGCCATCTAAGGCAATAATTTATAATCTATAAACACCAAAATATTTAATTTTAGTTGAAGTTCTACTTCGACGAACTGCGATATACGATTCGTATTTACTTTAATTATCCTCAAAAAATATGTAAAATGAGTGGCTTTACGGCTGTCATTAGAATCCTTTTGTCGGTATTAATTCCTACGTCAGAAAAATGTTACATCCAAAAGCGTATCCCCATCTCGTTAATGGTATTAATTATAACGTTACATAGATATGATCTGTAATCATGTATCAAAAATCTGAATTGATTGTACCGCAGGAAAAAAGAGATATATACCCGCAATGAAGAAACTCACGAACCTCTTACATACAAAACTTTAATTATAATATCCCGTGATATTTGGTAGGCACTTACAAAATAATTTTCAACTAATTGATGGTATAACATATTGAATTCTCCTTTTTAAATACGTGAGCATTCATTTCTGTGGCACAAACAACCTCATCTGGAATAGTGACACTATTAATGTGTGACTTGATGTTTGTGAGGCTTGAGCGTGTATTAAATTTCTCTTCCCCTTTTTTGTTCCTCACCACGTTTGGTACGTTAACTTCCTATGCCATTGGAGTTTTTCCTTCATTTATTCACATTGTAAGAACGTAGAACTCCATCAATTTTTTGAAGACCTATAGATAAATAATATATATCGTATCTGTTGGAAGCATATGAGACCTAGAAGGATACCAAATGTTAAGAGCAAATGAACTAAGAGGTCACAGCGAGAGAGATTCAAGAATTGAGACCATCTTAAGCCAAGATTGCACGCCATTGATTGGTCCGCACTGACCCCTTTTACCGCTCGCACACTAGCACCTCAGCCGTCTGCAAAGTCACACCCGAAATAACGGCGTGTAACGCTATGCGGTCAACTGCAGGTAAATTCTGCAGGTCGATTCCGTTAAGGAGCACTGAATGGTGTCTTTTAAAGGACGCAACTTCTCAAGCCTTCTCGTCAAAGTTGGCGACGGAACAAAGCTGAAAACTTACAGAAAAACGTATTAATTGTTAGGTGTTGAAAAAGAAACTCTTGGTCACGGACGACGCGTTCGTGATCCAGTGACCAAACGGTCATTTCCGGTGTCATCAGAAAAGTCACCGGCCGCAGTAGCCAGTGAAGGACTCAGCAACCTAAAGGTTGTGGTTATAAATACTGCTTTGGGCATTGATAGATTGGTTTTAGAGTCAGAGTTTATATTAAATAGCCTTCGGTAAGAATTCGTGCACCTTAAAGAGCTTAAACTTTTACAGTGAAAGTCGGAATCCACTGAACACTGTAGGTAACCCGAGATAAAAACAAGATAGATTTCGGTTGTCGCATGGAACGCATGCCTTGATTTTTTTTTTAAATCTTCGGCCTACACGCAGCGTAGAATAAAACCATTTGTAGGACTACATGAGCACCAACCAGCACTCTCGTTTGAGCGTTCTCGTCGCTTTGGTAGCTGCTATGTATAGTTAGGATAGATATATAGTTAGGAAGGCAACCCACATCTAGACCAATGGCGTCATTATGGATTGGTGAGTAACTAGGCAGAGGTTGTAATTTTTTTACACCGCCTATGGTTTTATGAATCAATTAGAGAAACGCACTAATATTAAAAGTTGAATTAATGCCAAGAGTGAATGTAAAATTGCATTCTGTCCACCTGAACGCTAATCAATTAAGTTGTTCTGCTTTGTTTTTAATTTAGATCTTTTTTAGGGTAATATTTTTCCAACTGATCTCCACGTATAAGTTAAAATATAGACTTTTTGTAGACCTACGTACATTTATAAAGAATTTCAAACGGCTGCATTGACAGAGAGGAGTAGAACAGACGAGGATAGACATAGATTTTTTTATTAGGGGCTCCATACCAGCAGACCTGAAACATATCCCTAGGGAAGGAAGGATGAATTATATCCTCCTCTACAACACATGTCAATGGCAAACATAAAAAGATAGACCGCACAGCCGAGATATGTATACAGCGGTAGCGAATTTCGCACTATGGGGATTGTTTATTAAGTTACTTAACCGCAACATTAAATGTGTTGGCGTTAAATTAGCAGAAAGCGGAAGTCACCAAAATTTGTATACTACCGACGTCAAGTCCTTTCTCAACTAGATTTAATTTTAATTAAATAGATAAACGGAAGTTGGAAGCTTTCAGCCTTATGAAGAAATCTATATACATATGCGACTGAGAAGAAAAGCTTAATATCTTTCAGCTATTAATATATACTTTGGAGATACAACTAGTTACAAAGATTCTGCGTCATCATCAGCTACCTTATTATGTAATTGATTATTGGAAAGATACAGATTTTTTTCTTCTCAGTCGAATACACATAAAGGAAATTGTTAGCGTTGAGCCATTTGCATTCTTTTCCAGAAAAAATAATCATATTTGAGAACTATTTCCAAATCCCGAAAAATTTCTAGGCAGTAAAATATTTTAGAGGAAATAATGAGGTCAAGTGTTCATTTGAGATTTACCTCATAACGAAAGGAAAACGAGAGGCTGTAAATTATATTTACATCTAGCATAGTCGGAGAACAGTACTTTTTCATCGTACATAATATCACGAATTCTAAAACGAAGCGTTATTCACTTTATTACCTAACACTACTACACAAGATCTCCTACAGTGGAGGTGCTGAGCCATTTCAAAGCCATATGTGCCGTTTAGTAACGAATTTGTGATCCCAACTCAGATAAGTAAAGCACTTAAAAGAGTTTATAAGAAACCAACATTCCTTGGAATAGAACATCCAATTATTCCTCGAAGCCTCAAAACTTTTGAATATCACTCAACCAACTCATGGTTAAATGATCATCAGAAGCATTTTTCAGTCGATAAATTATGCACCATGGCCTATCATAACCCTTATGGATAGGGAGCATACTCAGTGAATTGGACTGTTTAGCCTATTGAAAATGGAATTCGATAATTTCTAAATACATATTTACATCTGAATTATACTCTCCGAATGTTACCATAAGAACGTACTGCAAACTATATGCGTATTCATTTCCAATAAGTAAACACTTTCAGCATGCAAAATCAGGTATAATTAACATCCACGTTAACTTTTTACAGTATTAACTGGATATTTTCAAATCTATTCCAACTGTTTCTGGAAAAATTATCAGCCAATTATGTTAATGGCGTTTCTCTTTAATTTTAGGTTGTTCATCGGATATTTGTGTTCAATTTGGATCCTAAAAAATCCTGAAAATATTTATGAATATTCAAGGCTAATAGTGTTTCCAATCTCTCTTTGACAAATATTTGTTGCTCCATTAATTTGAAAACTTGGAATAAAACAAACGATACCAAAACGAGGCTCTTTTGAAGATATTGAGTCCATTCATAATTTACCATTTAGAACGATCCTACATTGGTAGGTTACTTGACCATAGTTAACTGCTAAACTACAATCTCTGAATGAAAATGTAGGATTTATTTGATTAAATCTTGACGCCAGGAAGAGAAGTTTAGTAAAACCTATAGAAAGATATCAAGTCTTGAAAATCTTGTGGAACAAGTTAAATTAGTTATTTTCATCATACAATAGCAGCACGAGGTATGATCAACGTTCAAAAATCGTGCATAGACCAATACAGGATATAAAAATGTGAATAAAACATTCATGGAACGATTACAAAACCTCCCATTTAACAAAAATTATAAATTCAGTATCACACAAACAAAACTACTCCAGCTTAGGCGAGGAAATATATAGAGCGCGTAAGTCATGAATACAAATTAATCTAAACTGTTCTGACTACTTTTGCAAATATGTAAATTTCTCAAAGGAGGAAAAGAATCTTGAACGCATACCTTGCTCCCCATTACAGAAAAAGGGACTACATGCGTCGTAGGGAGCCAATCACAACGCAAATGATACATAAAATCGATGTAAACAAAAGAAGGCTTCGGATAGCCCTGGTAATGCGCGAGCGATGGAAAACGACCTCGGCTCCGATAGAATGCTTCATGGCGGAGAATTTTCCCAGAGAAATTAATCCTCTTGAGTCAACCGAAATCTATTTTACGACTCTCGGGAAATGCTATGCTTGTACACATTTTTCAAGATCAAGCTCTAATGCTTACTTGCAATTGCATTTGACTTGGCATTGGATTGCTATTCAGCTATGTTAATTATCCATTCTCAATGATCAAGTCACACATTTTTAGATTATGCTCTCACCAGTTCTACGTACGACCTTAACTGAAGCAAACATCTCTTGACCCTAGGGTTTGCGGTTTCCATTGAAGAGTTGACATGTCGATCGACAGTATTTGATCAGCTATCTTAAAACCTTCCTCTCAAAGACGGCATTTTAGGATTAAATTCGAACATCGCTGAAGTTCTGCAGTGTGTCAATTCAGTAAATCCAGGGATATATACCATATCTGTATAATTCAATTATGACCTTACTCTTCAAGAATAGTATAAATCCATCAGAGCGGCCAAATGAAAAATCACCACTCATCCGCTAGAGCTATCTAGCAGCGCATAAACTAAGATCCTTTTCAACATTAAAATGTACCCAAAAAGAAGCCAGCGGAATGGAAGGAAACACTGGCTGCCCAAAACTGGATGCTCTCATCAAGTTGAGGACCGTGAAAGCTTCAACACATTTCTGCATGCATAGCTATTCTGCAGTTATGACTGCCAATATAAATAACGAATATCCTTGCATATATTTCTGAGGCCTATATTACGCCGAACAACTTTTCCTAATACAATGCCATATGACCGGTTATTCCTGTTCAGAAGAAATGGAAAAAGAAATTCATTTGGGACAAGAAGCAAGATTAAATGGTCCCAAGCTCTTGCAGAGGAAAGGAGGGCGAAAGATAGGAGAATGGTTTCTCCGGTCGTGAAACGAAACGCTCCTCTCCCCAACATCCTCCAACCCACTCACCATCTCCGCTCATTTTCGGGAATTAAAAACGATGCGATCTCATTTCCTTCCTCCGCTTGGACTGAGGAGATTCTAGAGAAGAGAGAGAGAGAGAGGAGGAAGATGGACGACACGCTAACATTGATTCCTTTGAAACCAAAACGGGATTCCCGTGGAATGAGAAGGGAAGAGGAATGAAGCAGTGAGAGAGAGGAGGTTGGGAAACCCGTGCGACCGACCGTAAATATGGCAGAATATCCCCACCGCCCTACCCCTACCTCTGCAGCGAAGGGGGGGGGTCTTTGTGTTGCATAAGGGGGGACGGGGATGGAAGGAATGTGAAGGGATTGGAGAGGGTGGGAGGGTGTAGTGAAGAGGAATGGGGTTCGAGAAGCCTCACAAGAGGAGCGCGCAGAAGAAATGACACCACGCCTCGCTCCTCCGTCTCGTATCGCCCGAACTCTCGCCGTTCCCGCGATGCTTCCGATATGGATATCCCTGTTTTTTCTTTTTTTTTCCTCCCCCTCTCGCCAACAGCTCGGGAAGAGTCCTGCGGGGTTTTTCGTAATTTCATTCGGGGAAAATGTGTCCGCCGGTCGATCGATGAGTGGCGCGGGACGTCCGCGTGCGAGAGGAACGGGTAGCCGAAAGTAAGAGAGAGATGGTCACACGAGTGAAAATTTATGAAAAGGAATGCGCATCAAAACATATAGAGAGCTGAGGAGAATACGAGAAAATTGCGGGATGCATAGAGACAATTGAAATGTTGGGCATTATCGCGAGATTGAGACCGACACTGCGAGCAAAAATAAATTTAATCGTAAATATTAAGCCGCGGAGAACTCAGTGTACTGTGAATAAGTTCGATAAAGTTCAAAGACCACAGTTAAAACTGAGAATTTATTTTATATCCATCTCATCAATAATTATTAGTATATTTACTGTAAGCCAATGCAGTAATGGCCATCACATAACAGCAAAGCTGTGTAGTTCTTACTTATTCTAGATCTCATTTTACGCTCATCACTACTGTATTTGATTTTTCACCCATGAAGGACGTATGTTTTGAAACTGCCTAAATTAATGGCTGATAGATATTTAATTGTATGGTCTTTAAAGTTATGATTGTTGTGAAGTTAGTTTGTTCCTTATAATTTTCTTCGTTGATGTTTTGAGGAGGGATTTTTGGGGAAGGCGCGTATCGGAGCGAAAGGACTCCTGTAATAATAATTTACTCTCTACCATCTGGGGAAATATATATATACAACTTAAAAGAAAAAGTGTCTATCTATATCATTTACCACTATCGAACAATAAGACGTTACACTATAAAGGTACATAACGTATTTGGTGTTCAATGCATGGTTGAGCATTAGAAACTCAGGAATCTAGGCACAAATTAGCTCTCCGAATCATTAATCATCGGTTTAGAAAAAATATTTTTTTTTCCTTTCACACATTTTCCAAGTCCATGAAAAATATGTATCCGGGTATTAGCTGTGGAAATGCCTACTGTTTGTAAAATTTAAGGTCGCAGATCTCAATCAGTTTATTGCATTAATAGTTCATCATCAATATCTTCTATGAGCCATGACTTGTCACTCCAATTTCGTTCTATGTTTTCCACTGTTCTATTCACCCCTTCGTATTCTGACATCCTGTACCTCTACTGCATCATCTATATCCGTCCTCCGTGTTCTACCTTATGTTTTCGTTTCCAGAACCTTTCATTAAAATGAAGCTAAAAAGACTTTCAATCACAAGCAATGAGTTGTATCAGACATTATTTGAACTAAGTTGATGACTTTCACTCAGAAGTTTAAAACTAGGAATCAACGTCAAGCTTTGGATCATAATGCAGGTCTCTGCTGAATGTTCCGCTCGTTGTTTTTCTATCTGAATTTCATTTTATATCTGTGCATTCCAAGGAAAATATCTAAGTTTACGGTTCACAAACAAACCTTACTTCCAAGACACCTATAGAATAAACATATTTAAAAGACGCATCGCCTGTCTGGCGTCGTCCCGCTACATAAATACACATTTAGAGCTAACTTAGAGCTTGTATAAACAGAATTGGCAGCATATTAGGTCCCAATTCTTCCAAGCATTATGTATACTGTACTGCAGTATTTTCTGGGAATCAACGACAGAAATATGCTTTGTCACAAAGTCATTCCCAGAGTCCTCTGGATTGCCAAACATTAACTACAAAGAGAGGAAGTAGTGTTGAGAATGCCGTCTTGAGGCCTCTGGTCATTCCTAGCCTCTTCGGTTTCCTATATGAGCTTTTCTTCTCAAGCGAGCGGTCCTGTTGCTCACAGAGATGGTGAAATAGACGAATGACGAATAGACGAATAGCATGGTAAGGAATGAACTTCAAATGAATGCCAATCATAAAGGTAATAGTGCATCCATGTAAATGTAAACAGAAAAGGTATAGTCGTCTCACGTAATCTTATATACATGAAATATTGGTCGGCATTCCTAGCACTAACTATTCAATGCTGTCCACAGAATGCGGATAGGACTGGATAGGAAGCGGATGACGTTATGTTTGGACCCGTTAATATTCAACTGAGAGAGCAGTATACATTTATGGTGGTAAAGGAAAAAGTATTACTAAGGAGACGAAAACTATTTACTTGCTTTTAGTCAGATTACGAGTATAGAAGATTCAATCCTTCAAAATAGACGTAGGGAATTATAACGTGGACTTTTATTGAGTTATTAGACACTGAAAATTTAATATCAATCGGCAGAAAAAATTATATGGAAAAATCCTTTGATTCAAATGTAGTGATAGGAAATCGACTAGTAATTAAATAATTAAGCAAATATTTGTTTATTATTCGGAGTTTAGTACACCCGTCCACAATAAAATGTTACCACCTCGGAGGCCGAATTTTTCTAAGTCCCGAGTTGAAGGAGATTTGACAACACTGTCCCTTGGCGCAGAGTTTAAATGCCCAGAGCTCTCGCTGCTCTCGCCATTTATTGGGGGTACCCTTCCCCCGAGAACAATTCCCTTTTCACACTTTTTCAAGTGAACAACCAGGGCAGACCGCCTTGACTCAAGACCACTCTTCTCAGTGGTCATGCTTGTCCAGGATATCTGCTAGAAGACGAGTCGCCCGAGACACATACGTACCCGTGGTCACAGAACGGGAGAAGGGGCACGATATGAGTTCCAATCACTTCTCTCCACATTTCTACTAGAAAAATAATAGAAAATGACACTCGCTTTATAACCTCTTTCAAAAATACCTAACATTTATTCCGAGACCACTTTGGAGTCCTATGACAACCGGACGATTTTCCGAGGGTAATGATTAACGTGCTAAATGGTCGTTGCGCTTCCACGGGTATTATAAGACCATAAAATATGCAATGTTCTGGTTGAAATTTTATGTCCTCTAAACTTAACACTTCAAAACGCCTACATTTATTGATCTTTAAGTCACCAATTAACTCAGGTTCATCCACAGTTCATGTCGCAAAACGTAGGTGTGAAGAAAGTCTTAGGAAGGTGTAAACAGAAAGTCTTAGGTTTATTATTCCGTAGTTTTTTCAATTGATCACTACTTCAACTGCTCATGTATTACGTCTATATGAAATTAGATCAGTTGCTAATATGATCTTCAGTATTTTTGTAACGCTTGAACTCCTGGAACTTTATTCAAAAGCCATTAATTTCTGAAAATCAATAGCTATCGGCTTACGTGGGCCGAGATTCTTACAAAGTAGAAGTTTTTCCAGCCTCATTACCTAATTCTCTCTAAAAGACATTTGCATAAAACGGCTTAATCAGAGAAGCCTTTGAGCGCTTAGCCGATATACCCTACCTTCGGAAATAATTCCGATACGTACAGAAGTCGGTCTATATTTTTTCACCCTCAGAAACATTCCCGGCATGTTTTATGATACCCACAACCCCAAACAGTAAGCAGGTGGTGAAAATAGAATCAAGACAGATCACAACAAAAAAAAATTCATCCGAGAAATGAACTACAGATCTACAAATGTGCTGTTATACGCGCTATTCCAAGCAAGGTTTGAATTTGGACAGGCTCTCCATTTCTTCACATTTCCACCTTCCGCTATTTAAGTAGTGTATTGGAGAAAAAGGGGTATAGCAGCATTGATGACAGAAGGAGGACAGGAGGAGAAAGAAGATTGTATTAGCAAGATAAGCTTTTAGTCGTAGACGTGAGCTGTTGACAGGGGTGTTAAGTAGGGAAGTAGAAAATACTAGCGAAAAGTTTGATATGGAGCGTGGCACTAAATGACGCTCGAACATAGGCTTCGTGGAACGAATATGGAAATATACTCAGAGCTTTTAAGATGTGAGTATGGAGAAGGATGGAGAAATTGAAGTGGGTCAAAAGGAGGACAAATGATGAAGTATTAGAAATGGTAGGAGAGGAAAGAATTTTGATTGATCAATAGAGAAGACGAAAAGGGCTAGGGTGAATTGAAATATGTGATTAAGTGAAGAATATTGGTTAAACGGGGTAGAGTGAGGCGAAGAACGGGTACCTTGGATAAAATGATGGGAGGTATAGGGGGCTGAAGAGGGACAGTGTGTGGAACCAAAAATAATGATAATAATGATTCTCATCACTGCAATCACATCACGTGTTTAATTCCCTTGGAAAATATGAATTGATCCTCACCTAGAAATTCATTGCTCTCTTTTCCATACATCGATTGATGTTTATAAGCACCAACGTAGCAGCATGAGAGATTCAGTAGTCTTCGCATTCCCTTGTTACTCTCATTTTCGTTTTAGATGGCAATACAGTTTCTTCGAATACTCCGACAGTATATTCTCCTTGCATATCCTACAAGCGAGCCCATAAAAATCCTCCGACCTCTCTGCTCAGTAGTTCAGTAATTCCAAGTATTCCTTATAATTACGTTGAATGTGTTCTGATCATATTGCAGAATTACACGTCCTGTCATTTTTTTATATTTCAAGTAGCATATACTGCGATATGAATTGCCGATGAGTATTCATTCTAAGAAATAACCAGGCGAGTATGCGAGAGTGCGAGGATTGTATGTAATTTGAAAGAAATTCTAAATATATCCGCGATAATTTTTCCTAATATATTACCCAATTAAGCTTGGAACTTAATACTTATATGCCGTAAAGACGTTCAGTACGTCTTATCTATTGTTATTGAAATCTGCCTGTAACAGTTATAGCATTATTATTTTTACCATTTCCTATACAAGCGCATTTTTCAAGCTCTTATCTCGAATATTTTATGATCTCATTATTTCCTATGACGAAATGAAGGCAAAAACGGAGTATTTGTGAATATTTTGGGAACGCTTTTGACTAAGACATATCGACGGTGTTAATGACAACTCTTGCTTCAGCTGCAATCATATTTGGGTCGTCACTCTCTCAGCAGTCGCGAAACCTACACGATCATCTTCGAGGGAGGCCCTCGGAGCAGCAATCGAAAAGAAGGCTGCGTTTCGGGAGGCCTCACTCCTCGGAGCCGATTGTCGCAGGGCACCCTTGCGGTCCACCCCCCACTGCAAAACTCTCTGTCCACCTTTGTCAGTCCTAAGAGAGGAAAAACCCGCCATGCTTTACCTGCTCCTTAAATACCCATTGTGCTTGGGCCCTGAAAGAGACTTGAACCGGTAGGAAGAAGACCCGAGGTGTCCTGGATGGAGTGGTGGGTGTCATAAAACGTGTCGGAGATGATTCTTAAGGTGAAAAAATCTACGCATCCGTCCCCATACCCGTCTCGGCATTATTTAAGAATAGGGCCTCAGCGAAGCGGTCCGTGGTCACTTATCGCCCATATCTGGGCATGTAGTTTTCTTGGAGAGGGAGAGAGGGGAAGGAGACATTTTTTCTGCAGGTAAATTTATATTTTGTCATCGGAAAGCAATTTTTCAATCAAAATCATTGGAATGAGTGGAAAGGATTAGAATATAATCAGAATATATCTGCGTGTATTGTTAATTTCAAAAATATTTTCGACAGAGTGAAGAGGAAAGGGTTAATGGAACTATTGCGTAAAACAGGAATTAATTGGAAGAACAGAAGACTGAGCCAAAGTTCATGCATTACCGAGAAAGCGCTGGTGAGAGAAGCGGACGGGGAATGAGATGAGGTGGTATTAGAGAGAGGGGTTGCGTAAGGCTGTGCGTAGGCACCGGCACTTTTTAATTCACATTCGGAGGGTATGGTGGGAGGGCTCGATACAGGTGTATAGGTAGGGGAAAGTTGATAAGGTTTGCGGGTGATCAAGCCCTGGTCAACTAGTCACCCCTTAAATCATAAGAAGACTCAAGTAATGAAATTTTGCATGCATGGAGGGTGATTTTAATTTATTTAGAAGAGAGGGGTTAGATCATGGAGCAGGGAGAGTAATGTAGTAACCCGGTTAGTATTGAAAAGGAGTATTCTGCCAACATTTAAGTCCGAAGGAGAATTACGTTGAGAGACGTTTCGTCACAGAGGGGGATAAATGACAGGCTTGGATGACTCGTCCTCTAGCAGATATCGCGGACAAGGCGGCCTCATTCATTTATTACTCTCTTTTCCATACCTTGGTTGATGATTTTAAGCGTAAGCTTAGCAGTATGAGAGATTCAGTTGCCATCACATTTCCTTGTTACTCTCGTTTCCGTTTTAGATGTCAGTACAGTTTCTACGAAATCCTCCGACAATATATTCTCCTCGCATATCCCACGGGTGAGTCCATAAAAATCTTCTAGGCCTTTTTGCACAGTCGTTCAGTAATTCCACGTATTCCTTCTAATTACGTTGCATGTGTTCCGGTCACATTGTAAAATTATCCGTCCTGTCCTTAATACACATTTCCGTTCAACGATACGAGAAAATGTTATAACCTTTGAGTAGAGGTAGTAGTACTCCAGTACACACAGTACTCAAGTACGGACTGCTGGGTTTCGAACAGGGACCTTTGAATAGGAAAACACTTAGAGTTTTGACCAATGCATCTAAGAGACGTTGAAGCTGTTCCTAATAATCTCCTTAATACTTTTATTTATTGAGTTTTTTTTTATTTTTGCAATAGCATATACTACGATATGAATTGCCGATGAGTATTCATTCTAAGAATTAACCAGACAAGTATGCGAGAGCGCGAGGATGGTGTGTAATTTGAAATACATTCTAATTGTATCCGCGATAATTTTTCCTAATTTATTACGCAATTAAGGTTGGAACTTAACACTTATATTCCGTAAAGACGTCCAATAAGTCTTCTCTTTTCTTGTTGAAATCTGTATGTGCCAGTTGTAGCGTAAGTATTTTTGCCATTTACTATACAAGCGCAGTTTTCGAGCTCATCGCGCAGTCAAATATAATTCACCGATAATTTAAAAATGACACGATCGTTAACAGATATGTAAATGCTGATAACAATATTCATCTATGTTATTCATGTTATGTAATCAAAATTTTCTACGACGAAATAAAGGCAAAAATTGAGTATTTTGGAACGTTGTGGAAATGACATAGACTAAGAAATATCGACGGTGTTAATGATAACTCTTGCTTCGAGCTGCATTTACATTTCGGTAGTCACTCTCTCAAGAGCCGTAGTCGCGGAAACCTAAGCGACCCATCTTCAAGGGAGTAACTCCGAGCAGCAATCTAAAAGAAGGCTTTTTTCGGGAGGCCTCACTCCTTGGGGCCGACTAATTGTCACAAGGCACCTTTGCGGCCCTCCCTCTCCAACGCAAAAATCTCTCTCCAGGTCATTGAGGAAGGGTCACACCACAAACCATGGCAAGGGAAGGAGGACCGAGCCTCGGTGCTGGTGCTGCTCGGGGCATTTAAAAGGACAGAGCTGCACTGTTGTCAAATCTCCTTCAACTCGGGACTTTGAAAAATTCGGCCTCCGAGGTGGTAACATTTTTTTGTGGACGGGTGTACATTTGATCAAATGATGACATCACCATATGTCGAAAGTATATGATACATTTATTTTCAGATTGTTCAGAACTGTCTTGCCTCTATGTAATTTGATATATTTACGTAGTTACTTACGTAGGATGAGGAATATAAATGAAACAAATATTGCTTTCTAATATGTAAAATAAATACACTTGAAATATACATGAGAAGAGCCTGTATATCAGTATTGTCTCGAACAGTTTTTGCCTAAATCAAATATTCTGCGTCTTAGTCAGCATAAGTTAACTATTCCCTTCAAAGTAGTCCCTAATTACGAGCATGAAAGGGAAAAGAGTAGAGATAACTTCAATGGTGACGAAAAAAGTAAAATTTCATACAGATTCATGTCGGTCCATGCAAGGATAAAACACTTTAGCATGCTTAAAAAGGGCGCATAGGGCGTTATCTCTTTGCAAATATGGATGCAACTATATTCAAATAAAGTTACTCAAAATAACTGAAGCTGTGCAAGGATGTCGGAGGTGGTTAACGAGTAAGTTTACAACTGACATGGGAGATATCACTACGAATAATGAGAAAAAGGAAAGCTTCAAAGTTGAGCAAATGCACTCCGTGCACATTGTATCTTTAAGAAATGTCTCAATTTGTCACAGAGCTTGTTCTGCAATGTTTTATACTTTTTCAGTAATTTCAGCATGAATTGCACAGCACGGTTTCTCAAATACGTTAAAAGATGCAATGAGATAGTTTTATCAAGCAATAGATAATTCTGGTGCTTGCAAATATTCTGCGCGGCAGAAGTCTCTGCAGGAAAAGGAGGAAGGCACGTTTTGCAAGGTTGAATTGAAGAAGCAGAGCGCACTGGAAAGCGAGTGAAATATTGATGACTGCCGGAGGGATGTACAGGATTAGACTTTATTATAAATACAAATGTACACGGTGACCTGAACACGCTCGTTGGGAAATAAAATTAAATCCTGGAAGAACAAATGGTGCCAACGTTTACGACACTCGGACGACATGCGAATCCCTAAACTATTAATGAAACACCGAGCCTGTGGCCAGCGTGATGGCCCCGCGACCGAGCGAGAGCTGAATGTGAGATAAGGCGGAAAAAAACCTATTCCATTTCGGGGCGATGACCAAAAAGGGGAAGGAGGGGCTTCTACTTCGGTAGGGCTACAGATGCGTCGATGGCTGTGGCATGAATACGCACGCATCTGAAAAAAGGCTAACGTTAAAAGTCAAAGTTTACGAGGTAAAATTTATTCCTTCTGAAATAAATTATATCTGAAATAATTTATTCCTTCTTTGTCGTATTACCACGGAACTTTCACACTGTTTCGATATTTCGCAAAGCCTTCATGTAGGTTTATTACAGAAATAAATATAAGTATATATATATATATACAAGCCATATAATTTTATGAATTATGTCAAGCAATCTCTTATTGCATGATCAATTCAATTTTGACACAAGCATTAAACTGAATTCATATGGAATTTTACTGGTGTCATTTGTTAATTACGGATTTAAGGTGAATCGAGACCAAAAAGTCATAACTTCAATAACTCATTAGTTTCGAGCTATAACTTGTGAAATTCCATGACGGGAAGACTTTTTTAAAAATTCACAGAATTTATAAATCGAGTAAAAAATACGACCGGTTTCATCCTGATTTCAGCCAACATAATCATGTCCTGTAGCTATCGACTGATTCGACCAAACTCGTTTTTTCATTTGGTTAGTGAACAATGAGAAATTTCATGAAGTTTTCATCTTCTTACAACTTTTAAATTTTTCTCCTCTTCAGGAATAATAATTCGAAACAAGATTTTACATTTTGTGCAGAAACAGCAAACATGTTTTCCCTTGTTGGTTTCCCTGAGAAATTTCCAGCGCCGTTGCCACATTTGGCAAATGATAGCACTGGGGAATCGAGTTTATTTTGGTAATTAACATACCGACCTCCCATCTCAAGAGCGTGGATTCGAATCCCAGCAGTGGTAGATATTTTTCATTGGTACATCGGTTCCCGTTGGGTTCGTGTGTGGAGGGTACTTATAATTCAGTACTTCGCCCGTCGGATGGGAACTAAAACTGTGAACCCTTTGTACTTTTTGTTGAGATCAGGCTGCGCCGAGAACGCAGACGCCGGCTTCATCTCCAACCTCCTCCACTCACTGAAAATTTCATACCTCTACAAAAATACCCACCTCGTGTTGCAAATTACTTTACAAGTCGCTCAACTCTCCCCCCCCCCCCCCCCCCCCCCCTATAGAGGGACTATTATGCATTTATAGTTTCCTAGAAATACGAAATTATGCCTTGAATGATGAAAACCTGAGCAATTATTCTGTCCTGTTGACACTAAAGGTGCAGAAAACTGCACAATGCATTTCAACCCTTTCATCTGGAAAATTTTCCAACTTACTATACATTGCCTGCAACAAATTGCATGAAATTTACTGGCCTGATATCGAATTATTGGAGAATATATTTGTCATTAACTTTGCCGTGAAACTGGGTTGACCGCATTCAAAACCCTCCACCATAATTACTTCGACACCTGGCGCCCTGTTAGACCTTACGATCATAAGCTTTAATCCATCTACATGTATATTTCTACCACGATTTATGCGAGGGAGGCCACTGTTGTGAATCCATTCATGGGAGATAATTTAGGAAGCCTTTATAGCGACCACAGAAATTATAATTGATTTACGATGGAATAGCTGGTGCATCCATTCATTATATTCATTAAATCAAGTAGTTTCGTTCGGGGTTTTCATTTTTTAGCCTATCATATTTTCTTTGTCATTAACGTCACCCGTAAAGATAAAGTTTAATTCAACATATTTCAAGCCAACATCGCACCCGTTAATTCAAAAGATAGGAGACAAGTGCGGAAATTAAGTAACAATACTTTTATAAATGGGATAAATTTTGTAATAGCCTATCGTGCTATTGCCATTAACTCTTTATTTGCTATATTTTCCATTTTTCAAATCATTTTTGATAGATTTCTAGAAATTCGACCAAACGTACTGAAGTTGTCCAGAAAATAATATGTTACATCTTAAAAAATCTCAAGCTAACCCATTTAGCATCTAATCCGAAACATGCATGACCAATATGCGAGCATTAAACAGACTGGAAAAGTATCTCCTTTCTACTGGCCGCGACAAAATTTTAAAAGCCTCGGGAAAAGAGAAAACAATCGGGGTCTGAACATACCAAAGGGAACCATTCAACTATTGGAACTATGTGGGCACGTAAAAGGGCTATTGAAAACGAAGGGGAAAAGGGTCGTGGAAAACAGGGCGAGTTCCTTCCTTTGAAGATGACGGCGGAAAGGCTATTCCATTTCGTATTCCCCCACCATACCTCCCTTTTATCTCTTCCTGTTCCCTCATTCCGTCGTTCTTGGCAGAGGAAGGTACGCGGACAGAATATGGGTCAATACCAGTTTGGCCGCGGCCCTCGCGTGGCCATCTCGGTGCTGCCATCCAGCAACCAGACACCAGCAGGGTGTCACTTGGCTTTATCGGACGGAGGGGCCTCGCAGATCGCTTGAGCGGAGAGGATTCGCGGAGGCACGCGATTGGCATCAGGACTGGGAGGACTTCGGGGGCGACGACAGGGGAGGGTGAAATCGAGTATTCAGTCCGATGCGGTACGGCCCTGCTGCTCGGATATCCCGCACATGCATTTTTTTAAGGCCTCGAGGTTGTGTTTCCCATTATTCTACCCACGAATTCCAAAGACGTAAAATTTGAGCCTCGGACGGTATTTTTCGAGTGGATCCTCAATCGGAAGCGTGACCTAACAACTCTTTCCAAGCAACTCAAAATAACTAAGAAGTCGAAGTGTTTTGTGTGTCTTTTCGCCTTCGAACTACTTCCAAACAGCTTCAACGAAGCAGGCAATTGGACATCAAATTTCTAACCATGGCAGACTAGGGTCTTCGGTGCTTTAACGGATAAGTTCTATCGCACCGGTTAACATAATATCATAATCCTTAAATAATCGCAACATTTACCCCCTGAGCGGTTTTATCGACCTAACAACTATGTACCGAGTCAAACCTTCGTCTAATCATTTTTTTTATATTTACCAGGGCATGATAAATACTCATTCGTGTAAAAATGCCATAAAATGCTAATTTGCGTCTGTGAATCATTCCTGTATTGTTACACGCTGAAGTAAAAACATATTGAAGCCACAATTTTCTATTCTCCCTAGAATCGCCAAAGTTTGCCGGTAAATGGCATGATATCAGGCCGTCATTATCTGAGACATATCCTCATTCCCAGTCGGAAACATCTATGGTATGATTGGTATTTTGGCTGGGGTATATCCACCGCCATAGATCTGGCTCAAATTTTGACAGCGTCAAACATTGTTCACAGTAAAACTGGTACCTACGTGAGTAAAGCGGGGATATCGCGAGTCTAACACTCCGAAGGGACGTTAATCTGTGGAAGCCTTGACATCCTTCGTTACAATTAGACTATGCCGATGATTGTTTTCCCGATGCTCTACTACCCATCTATTTGTAATGGTAAAAATGACCTTAGTTGTAAATCTCCTCCCATAACAACAACAAATGAAATATTTGCCTAAAATGCTAATATTTTTCACCCTCGAGTCGCAAATATTGTGAGTAGACGATTGTGAATATATCACTACGCCCACCCACTTTAAAAGCCTAGTTTTCAAAAGCTATATTACTACTCGCAGCAATCAACAACCGCAATGATTTTGTACTCTAGTCGTGGAGACGGATGAAAAACTGTATGTCATGATGCTTTAAGTTGAGTAAGAACTTCTCCTAATAAACTCAAAGAAGGCAAGCATTTACTTGAGAAGTGAGATAGAAGAAAACCCCGAGAAGGAATTACAGAAAGCCAAAGAAAGGACTTAAATAAACCTCAAGAAAGAAGAGATAAAGGTAGTTGAAGAAAAATAATCACGAATAACACGTTAATAATAACACGAATTACAGAAGGCCAAAGAAAATACTTAAATAAACCTCAAGAAAGAAGAGATAAAGGTAGTTGAAGAAAAGTAATCACGATAACACGTTATATGACATGAATTTATACAGAAATAATGCGGCGAACGGCTGTAGACTCGGTCGGTTGGTATTCATTTTGTTGGTATTCATAGACTCTTTCACTCAGGTAGGAGGGAAAACAAAACTATCTATCATTGGAAGTAAAAACAATGCTTTATATCCATAGGCTAAATAGGCAGACAGCTAAGGACAAATCAAGAATGCATGTTGGTAGTATATGCGGGAATTTAGAAGTCAATTTTCCATCTTCCGTTAGTTATTAAGATATAAAATTTATACTATCTTCGCGCAAGAAGAGAGTTCATTTGTAACCAGCATGAAAAAAGGATAGAACAAATAGATCCAATGAATACGAAATGGGATAATTCATTCGACACTTTGCAGAAATATCAATCGTGCAAATTCATTCGCGATGTTAGTGAATGAATAACAGTTCTACTTGACAGTAACTATTCCAAATTAGTGATAATTAGAAAAAAATTATCAGGCTGATTAGAAAGACTCACTTTCCCCTCGAACTGAAACTCTTATCCACAACATGGAAGCGAGAAATTTATAATATAAAAAATCACTCCTTTTTAGGATTTCTTCCTTACTTTTGCGAGGCTAAGGTTCTGAAATCACCCCATCACGTTCATTTACGGTCACCAGAATGTTATAATAAACGGATAGTTTTAGTAATAATATGCCAGAGTACCATCGTTCAAACTTGCGATAAAATGATGGAAGAACTTCAACGAGAGCTTGCATTACAGAGCAAAGATCAATTTTGAGACGATACGTGGCCTTCTAGACGCAAGGTCCGTTCTTGGGAAGCTAGTTCATGAAAATTTCGGGATAGGAGAGAGACTGGAACAGGGTATTCTGGTCCTTATAGCGTACTTTCGAGAGGCCGAGAAACACAGAACTCGACCCTTGGAAGCTCATTTACACGACCCACAGGGTTAACCTCGAGAAGCGAGAACGCCGAAGGCTCAGCTCGCGTGAGGCGTCGAGGAGGAGAGATACTCTGAATTTCTAACGCTAGATTTATGTCCATTACCCTTTACCTCTTGCGTGAGCCGACTTCAGAGATAACCTTGTGTCCATTTCTCCTCATTCATTGCGTATTTAAAGGGGCTAATATACGCGAAACCCTTGTTCGGAGGAACGTATTTCATTCCAGAATTTTAAAGACTTTAATCACGCGGCTTAGGTTTAAATTGATATCCAATCACAGCAAAGCGATCGCATTCATCCGGTTGCTTGTACTATCACACGATTGTTGCAGAACTCCTGGACCCTAAATTTTACTTTCATGAATGCAGGGTTTCTCCCAGTATTTTACAGCTTATTCAAACGCTGCGCACGATAATGAACTACATGTCACCTCTTAAAATTCACGTGGTCGGAATAAAAACTATACTACCGCGACCCAAGTTTCTTGTGAAGGGCGATACTCCACTCGCACAAATACAACCCTGAAATAGGGGCAAAACTCTATTAAATCCGGTCAATATCATTCATTTCACACGAAGTGCACCTAGGCCAAAAAGTACACCTATGAGTGTGCCTATGTAAAGAAGGATAAATGGAAGGAAACACCTCACAACAAGCAGTTTCGATCATGAGTGTCTTCGCCTGAAAGAACGGCATCAGAATGGACGCGATGAGAAGAACTCCGTTCGGAAAAGGATGGTACCTATGGGAAACTGGGATCGATGCGCCAAGGGTCACACCGGATGCTGGAGACTATCGTTCTCCCTACGAGTCCGCCGCTGACGTGGCCCCGAAATTCCCCGACTGCGTGGGAGGAGATGCGTCAAGCGGCCGAAGTTCGCGGGCGCCCAGAGGGCCAATACATTCCGGAAGACGTCCTCCCCCTCACGGGAGAAAAAAAAGAAACGGCGCCGGCCGCGAGAAAAGTGGATCCTTGTGGGAGGAAAGAATGGGGCAGAATAGATGTAGGGCATCTAAGAGAACCAAATCTTCGGATCAGTCATTTGGAAAAAACAAACGGGTTAATTTTTTTCTGGGTCAAATCCCATTGGACAGCATGAAAGAGAATAACAATTTCCTTGTTTGAGTATAGGTAATTAAATATGGCGAAGCGTTACTGCGACTATTCTCGCCGCGATACCAATGGCACCGTAAGAAACACAAATCAAAAATTGCCAAATAAATATATATCTTGAATCACTCGAGTCAAACAGGCTAACCTGCCAAAAATTGTTAAAATAGAACAAATTTTTGAATTGAACATCATTTATGTAGTTTGATTATAATTGACATTTGACATTTATTTTCATAGATCTTCCAAAACGTGCTCCTAATGGTATTAGACACACCAATCATATTAGCGGTTGACTTTATTTTAGGACTCGAAACGGGCACTCGGGCTCCCCGATGAGAGTTCAAAATTAAAATAAGGGTTGTATAATTTTTTATTATGGCTCTGACTAATAATGAAAACCCGGGTAAGAAATTTAAGAGCAATTTGTGTTCGATTGCTGATAAATCTGAAAACTTACAGCCATCGCGACGAAATATAGAAAAAAGATCATCACTGAAATCAGGAATAGATACTAAAGATACTGTGCAAATTCACAAAATGCCGAACGTTCCCGCATTAGAAAAATCCTATTGTAAAAAGGCCTTTACTACCAGAAATTGGCGTTATTATCAGGAGGTAATTCGTCGATTCACACTGAGCCGGGATAGCTATTCCAATTCTTGGAATTCTCCTAAATTTACATGAAAACAAAAACTATGCCCAAGAGCACAAGTATGTTAATTAAAGTGTCACTCAAGTATGAGGTTTCTTAGAAAACGTATGACGAACATTGCATGATTGAATCATTTTGTTGCTTCATCTACAAATCCTACATCTATTTACGAATAAAAACAATTTCTCTCAAAATACTACCCTTCTACAAGAATCAATATGTATGGTCCAGACATAATATATAGCCAGGTCACATTGCAGGGAAATTTGGGTGTCAAAGTGCAAAACCTAATCATGACAGTGAAGTTATTTTTCTTCCCGGTCTCTTTAAGCAAAAATATGGGAGAAGCGTTTCAGCTTCTCACGCCTGAGTTTGTGTTTTCCCTCTCGTCCACAAGGATTCCTCATTAGGTTTCATCCAAAAAGTCTGGGGTTTGATGGCTGAAAAGTTTGGCTTTTAGATATTCCGCCCTAGTTCTGTTCATCCCCATCCCCTCCCCCACACACTCCACGGGAGTAAAATAGAGGTATTGAGTGCAATAATGAAGACAGGAACAGGGGAGAGGCGGGAAAAATAAAGGTTGGCGGGCTTGAGGAAAGAAAGAAGCGGCTAAAGAGAAGTTACGTCGGTGGCAGAAGGATACGTCGGATACCGTGGAAGGGGCAGGGAGGATTAATACGCCCCTCTCTGCGGGTCAATTGCTGAGGCGGCTCACGAACTTTTTTCGAGGAACGCAAAGAGGAGTGCTGCGGAGGAAAGAGCAATGGGGTGGAGGTCCAGGAGAGATGCGGAGTCGGGAGGGATGGATGGTGGACGAGCTGGATGTGGAACGAATATCGAAGCCTCTTTGTTACACCCTCCTTAACCCTTCCAGTTGCCCCCTTTGGGTCTTAAATCCCCCCTCCCCGCACACAAAACGAAACGCGACTGCCTTCTCAAACCCCCTCATCTTCCGAACAGGAGGGGTTATCCCCATCCACCCGCTCGACGGCTAATGGCCATCGCATGCCCACGTAACCATTCCTCCACACCCCCCTCCCTCACATAATACTTCCATCTACCCCTTAACCCCTTCCCTTCCTCTCCCCTTCTTAATTTTTAACTCCTCTCCACTTGGTAAAAATGGCGAGTCGAGCTACCGTCCCTTTATACCCCAGGTGGCTGAAAATTCAGCGATGTACGCAAGCTGCTTACAAGAAAGACTCGGACAGGTTTAGTTCACCGCAGGAATACTTTTTTTAAGGATAGCGACAGGCTCAAAGAGGGAGGTGTGAGATTACATCGTAAATCGTAATAGAGCCAGAATCGTAAATAAATTATCTTAAAAATAGTAGATCGTAATCATTATTTATATTTCAGCTATCCCTCCATCTCAGACAGGAAAGATTACTTTTCTTAGGCAAAGTCAGGAGTGACAATAATTATACGGCGGAGTAAAAAGTTAAACTATTTTGAACTTTCCGAGAATGTAATCAGCACATTCATTGTTCCTAACCTCTGGTGTAATGTGGACCTTAAGAACGATCGAGGTATGCCGATTCTCACAACGTTTAAATTTCATAATCCTGGGAGCTGAATCACTGAAGGACTTGGACAGGTATCAAAATACTCACATACTCTCGGGTTCTTTATTAAATCACCATTTGTCTCATACATTTTATTTAAAGGATTGGTTTTGCTAATGGTTGATTCTATAGTCATCACTTCATTGCTGGCAAAGAGAAGTGTGGAGAGATTTATTTTTAGGAATCTTATTCAGACGATTAAAATCTGTCGATTTTGAAAATGAGACAGTAAACATTGAGCAAGAGAGTCAAAGGGGAATTAAACTAGGGGCCTTCCTTCAGAATTGTGCTGCAACGTTATGTTACAATTTCTTCCCAAATTAGTATATTTATTCATGTATCTATTATAATAATAACTATTATAATATCTGTCTATATCTATTATAGTAATATCTATAATAATAATGTATTAATAAGTACCTGTCTTAGTTCACTCGCGTTCACGTTCTTCTCTGTTTCGTCTCGTATAGCACCTCTCAAATAAATAGGGCTTCCGACCTCCTTCCATTAAAGCTCCATTGTTATCATTTTTTATGTCTCCCTATCTTCCTTCAATGATTCTCATTCCCTCAATCCCGCTCAGGATATTTTCAAAAGACTTTTGACAGACTTCCCTACATATATCAATTGAAATTTATACACTTTCATTTCTACACAACCTCTTCCCCAATTTAATTCTCTTAAATTTGTAATTTACCTTTCATAACTTACATATCATGTTGAAAACTCCATTCTGCGCGTGTGCAAGTGTATAAATCGGTATTGTTATTAGAATAATATATAATTAACTATTATGAAAATTACTTAGTAAATACGTAAGTACGTAGGGCTTATGAAAATTGGGATGAAAACGGGGTGCGGAATACTATCCTAAAAGGGCGAAAATGGCCTTAGCTGTCGGTGACCTCCCCCGAATAATGACTACAACTACCGAGAGAAACAGCTAATTATCTATATACCAGAACATGCAATTAAAAGATTAGTTTCTTAGGCTACTACTTAGCTGACTTTTAGGAAAAAAGATGCACAGATTATTTCTGTGCACCCCCGTCCTTTCCAGAACGCTACTCTGTCGTTATTGTCGATTAAACAACTCATTCATCTACTCACTTCCCTACAAGCCACTAATCTAATCAACTACTAAAAATCTAACTTAAAGGTAAGTTTTCTTTTTCTGTTAAACGTAAAATTTCATAAAATGAACCTGAAGCCATCGAATCGTAACTGATTTAAAACAGTACAACTCCGAGTGTTTCAAAACTTAACATCCAAAAATCAAAAATCAAGTAAACTGGATGGACGCTCACAGGAAATAAAGGATCTTTTATATCCACATTGAAATTCTGTGGTCGATGAAGGTAAATTTTATTTAGAACCTCGAGTAATACGGTAATCATTTGTTAAATTCGCTTATTCCTACGGATTAACAAATGGAAAACTTGCATGGTCTTTCAATGGTCCGTGTTTCCATGGGCTATTGAAATGCTTTATATCAAGCCATCTTGTCTCGAGGATTGGTTTAGTTGAGTACCTACCAACTCCGAAACTCCACGTACTCGAGTGGTGTTTTCATTAAAGAGAGCACGGATATATTTGAGATCGGAAAAGCATTCGAGGGAAACGCTGGCCATTTAGCGTTCGTAAATGCAAAATTTCATTGAAATGAACTTAACTTATAATTAATAATAATTCATCACGATTTTAATTGGACAAGTAAGCGCCGAGTAGTTCTTTGTTTCTAAATGATTCATCAATAAACTAAACTAATAATAAATAAAAATGACTAAAAGTCACTTCATTACTAAGGAGTATTAAACTGCATTTCATTTACATTTCTGACTAGTTAAATTCTGAACACATGTACTAGAGAGAAAAAAGTGTGCCCATTCTTCTCCGAAACCAAATTAGACTTTATGTTACGTTTCAAAGGTGATGACGGTGCAATCATACATTTTAAATATCTCAGCCCTTTTCATTTTCCTATGCCCTTTTTGAATGCCTTATCGAGCACTACGCTTAACGGCCATTAATTAGCTATAAAATATCTCAATAATTCCGCCTTGCGTTACCTATTTCCTTGTATTTGTATTAACGCAGTAAATACTTATCCCGTGTAGTATCATACTCACTGCTATGTATTCGGTGTGCATTTCTGTAAAAATATGTACTTATGCACACTTTATATGCTATGGAAACTTGTTAGACATATGTGAATTAGGGCTAAAAATACCTAAGGACTGGCTAATTCAAGCGTCCCTCAAAAGGAAAGGTTAAACAAACACTGTAGACTTTGAAGAAATACTGATATCGAGGAAAATATGAAGGATTAAATACTCTATTAGGTTTTTTGGGATCTTCTTTGGAAGTAATATTCTCTGAATATTCAAATTTCCTCAGAAATCCTGTAAATATGCGTCTTCTTTCATATAGGATGAGAAAATTCTTTCATAGTTAATCAGACGGAATTACGTGCTTAAGCCCAACTTTGTATAAAAACAGTACAAAAATAAATTACTAATATTTTTTAATTTAAATTTGTGCACCATGTAATTTAAATACCATTGCCGAGCATTCCTAGAGTGAGTTGGTGCACGACATTAATTTTGAATAGCCAAAGTAGTAGAGATGAAACATAAAGAAGAGGTTGTCACATATCCGAAATCCGATATATTGAAAATTTTTAAGTATTAACACCGCGGAAACTTACGATTCAACAGTGAAAAACATGTTTAATTAAAGAACCCGATAAGACAAGAAATGCCTGAAACACGCAAATACTAAATAAAAATGTAATGAAACTAAAGAATTTGGAACAATCAAAACATAACCATAGCATAGAGTAAAACCTACATAGTTAATCCAGGGGGCTTTGAGTGCCAATAAAATTTTTAGAGGTAGGCCAAATAGACCCCTAGCAATAATGTCTCGTATTTTTTATCGCATATTTTGTGTTCACTGTCAAATATGGTACAGGTTCTTACTCTTTCTTAGAGACAAATGAAGTATGAACGTGATTAACCTAAAGCATTTCGAAGCTTATGGTCAACTTTGGATAATTGATATTCGCAATTTGACATATTTTCGATATCGCGTAAAGCTTGTCTATTACTATTATCTATTAATGGTTTTTATAATTACTCTATCCCCCTATCTTACCTTTAGATTGACAACACAATGATCCACAGCTCTCAGAGACCATTTCGCCACTTCCGTAGTGAAAGCATCTGGAAAAAATAGAGAAGTTTCGAATTAGGAACACTATATATCCCTGAGATAAAAATTTAATATCTTATTGGAAATATTGGTGATTTTATAGACATAATAATGGTCTTTAGCTAATAGTAAAATTATTAGTTCCAGCATTAATAAGACTATAACCGATTAATATACAAATGTTAAATAAAATAAAGCAACTTCCTGGTTTATGCAGCAGACATGATTCTCTAATCCCATTGCTTTGCTTTAACAAACCATGAAACATTAAATCAGTTTATAGTTAAAGATACTCCATTATACCGCTAAACGTAAATTATTTTATTGATATGACACTTCGGCACGATTAAAAGAATCCCATTTTTCTCTGTTTCTTGGGCCCAGATTATTCCTAATTTCCAAAAAAACAACTAGGTAATTAAATTCACGACACCCACCGAATAAAATTATACTTACAGCAGATCTTCCTCGAAAAGATAACACGATTTACCCGAAAAATGAGGCCTTTCACAAATTCTGGTTCAGAAGACCTGCACAAAAATATGCACGAATAATAAATAACCCTCCTTTTGCTTAAAAACATGCTCTTCATAGGACAACGGCAACCTAAATAAATAAGAATTTCTCCTTTCTTGAAGCCACATAAGATGTATCAATAGTGGTTTACCAAATGGTACACATTAGTGGGCAAATAAAACCGTAAGATAAAGCATGTAAGCCCCAGGTTTGTTTTTGAAAATAAGGCTGTACCATTAATCTCTTACTTATGAAAATATCAATGCCACATTTTTCAATGGACATTTTGCAAGCCACAGTAAGCACAAATTCAATCGACGGACACATAAACTCATTATAGATGGTTAATGTAAACTAATCGGATCTTAGTTGTAAATACTCATTACCACCTCGGTTATCACACGGCGTACTAGTCGTATAAGCCTAATGGACAACCCTATCAGCAATATAAATCACATTCTGCCCTCAATACACAATTTACCTTGGTCGTTGACATTTAGTTATCGATCATAGGCTCATATTCTGGGCCAATCCTTAATTCATAATTCGGGGAAATGATTGCTTTGCTAAAGCTCAATTTATAAATTATAATCAATTAAGGAAACTTCAACCGTTGATATTACTTTACTAAACGTCTACCCATCACCCGTACTGAAAAGAGTGATATCCTCGATTTCCTATTTATTCCTGCTTAGATAATATTATCAAATTAAATAACTTAAAGTCAGAGGCCCTAGGGGGATTGGGTTGGTGTGGTGGCTAGAGAATTGGCCTCCCATCCCGAGGGCCCGGATTTGATTCCCGGCAGTGGCGGATTTCTCAGTGGAAAACCGGTCCCCACCTCAGTGCCTAGTGGAGGGCATTTCAAGTTCAGTACTCCATCCGTCGGATGGGACGTTAAGCCGTGGTCTACTTGGCGCCTTTTGTTAAGAGTAGACTAATTCTGACGCCGGGTTTCTCTCCACCCTTCCTCCGTTCCCTGAAAACTTCTATCATTACCCAACTACCCACCTATACGAAATGGTGCAAATGACCTCAGCTGTCGGTCGCCTCCCCTGAATGTGACCGAGGCCCTAGTGTAGAAGATCAAATCATAGAAAATAAAATACAATTTTTTCGGCACGAACCATTATAATCTTGCTTGAGGGGAGAAGAACGCATCTATCCTAAAAATTTTGAGATGAGATTGATTGCGGAATGCTATAAGATGAAGAGTTATTCAAAAACATTAATTTATTCCCATGCTCCTAAATATCACCTCCTTTTGAGTTTGCACTAGGATATAGCTTAGAAAATTATTCATTAATGTCATAAGAGGCATCTTAATTAGTTAATCCCTATATCACAGAGAAACCACATGTTTCTAGAATGGTATTCAATTCTCGAAAGTTTTCTATTGTTCAATGGCAGTATTAATAATATGTGTAATTTTTTAACCCTTAAATTTCCAGCTGGTATATAGCACTGAAAATTATACCATCTGTCCCAAAATAGGTCAAAGCCGCGCGAAATGAAAGTATACCTGTGTCTCATATTTCGAAGCTTGTGCAGCTTTCGCAATTACATCAAACATGTATTCATATTACATCATTAAATGCTTTCTTAAAAGCGAATAACATCCAAATATTTTATCCTAAACACAATCCTATTATAGACTTGAGAAAATCCTTTGCAAAGTAGTTGTAAACATTTTACAGCAAGCGGTGTTTGCTCAAAAACCAACATTTTTCCTGTGTATCTGGAAGTGAGAATGACGACCTGAATGCCTTGTAATTCTTTGATTGAATTGAACGGTAATTATAATAATTTTCCCTTAAGCCGAAGCACATTGAGTTTACGTAATATTTTTGATACTTGTACTACATCGGATTTCAAGTCAATTCTTCATTAAAGTTCCTCAGGTTAGAAAAATGTCCTAGATAGGCACAAGAACAGAGTATAAGCATAAGGTGAATATTTTTTATGAAACAGATCCATGTATTTTGCTTTCATTCAATTGGAGTTGCAATATAATTTATTCAGGAGAGCCTTCCGATAGCTAAGGGCATTTTACCAATTATGAAATATAGGAAACTGAGTATAGGTAGAATTTTTCTATAAACGGGGTAGAGTGAAAATAAAACCACAGTTTAGCCTGCTCTTCACGAAATGCAACGGGAGTCCACGGTTTAACGTCCCATCCGAAGGACGGGGTACTAAGTTTCAATACTTTTTACACAGCATTCAAGAACAGAACGGTAGACCTATGAAAATTTTCATTTAATGCTGGGATTCAACCCGTACCCTCGGGTTGAGAAACCAGTATTTTAGCCACCACGTCAACCTGATCCCTACATAGTAATGTTGCACTGACTTATTTTACTGAAAAGTATCCACCATGAAAGAAGGCATTTGCAAATAAAATGTCCAAGGCTATTTAAGAATGGGCGAAATAATTGCGGTCAAAATTAAAATGAGAGAGAAAAGGTCACTGATTAAACTACAGCCTCTTTTGCAATCCGCGCAAGGGCAATATCAATGAAACACCGCCGCCAATTTTCATTTACCAAAGGCTGACTATCTGCTGGAGGAGTATTGGTCGTGCGCATATGTATAACTTGGCACTCACTAATTGCGTCGCACGAAAATTGGACTGGCACTTCAGTGCTGTTAATGATATTTCATTCCAGGTGTTACCAACACTATTAATTTATCCATCAGTGAAATTACGACGCCCATCAGTCATTATTGGATGGTTGAGGAGTATCGCACTTCGACAAATTTATCCACTTCGAATGTCGGCAAAATCTCTCATAACTCACAACTGTAGTAGCATCCGGAAGCCAATTGAAATTCTCTATTAATAGATAGTGAATAGCTCACTTAAACGCATGAGCCTGTCATTTACGCAAATTAACAATGCACGATCGATGAACCGCAATAAAGACTCGGCCACAAACATGTATTTAATACATTAAAAACGTTGTCACAGTAATTACGAGGAGCATATCGACATGGCTCGAATTGCAACAAGAGATTTAGAGTTTAAATGTACATACTTTTCTCCAGTTATTCAATAATAAAAATTTAGTCCTAATTATTTCATGAAATATTTCGCAATTGAAAAAAGTTATCTCTAAACTAAATGAAGTGTTTACTCTACTCAATTACACAAATGGAACATTCTAAGTCCAACCTAGACTTACATTTTTTTAATTGCTGTTTTGGTAGAAGCAGTAATCAATTTTAATCAAATAAAGCGGACGCTAATATTACGAATCAAGGGGAATATTGTTTTCGAGAATGACTTATATGAGACGGTTATTATCCATTTGATTTTTTACACCAATAATAATGACCAAAAACTAACAATCCTCACGAAATACACGGAAAACGGAGTTGCCAACAGTGGTCAAAGAAAAAATGGCATCAGATGTGGAGAAAATTCTGGTTTTGGGTTGGAAAGCCACATTTAACGGTGCTAACGGGGACATAATTAGATACTGAGAGAGCAATAAGGATGCATAAGCTCGTTTGCTGACTTTAAAAATGCATTTCTCAATGAGAATGAATAAAACATGAATGATTTACGGAAATTTGTGGAACACTGGAACGACATACGAACGAAACATATGCAACTAACACAGAACAAGTAAGGCAAGGAAGCAACAAATTAACGAGGATAATCATACGGTGAGGATCAAGTATGGCTGGTTAGGAGAGATGTTGGGTTAGTATTAATAATAAGAAAAAAATATGCATTTCTGGAAAAAGAAGCCGAGCCTCTAAAACTAAAATGTCACAGGAAGAGAAACTTAGTTAATTACGTAGCTACTTGAAAACCCCATTGAAGTTGATTAAGAAATGGTCGATAAAATAAAGTTAGCGATTGATATGAAAAAAAATACTCTTGACGAGGCAAAATTTACGAAAAAAAGATAGTGTAGAATCGATACAGAATGGAGGTTATACATCTGCAATACATATGCCACGGCGGTGGCATGCAATGCGAAACAAAGCGATTGCATTATAAATTCAGCGTGAATTATTCATCCCATGAAGAACTAATGATGCAGATTAACACCTTTCATTAACTCAGAACAGCAGGTCATTATAAAATTATCTAGGTAATGGACAAAATCCGTTAAATTTAACAATAATTTGTTAAACTTGTAATGGATTATGTTTAAATAATTACACCATACGGAAATATTATATTTATGTATGAAATTACAAATATTTTGACTAAATTGAAATTTTTAGAAATAACATTTGAAAAGAAAAAAGCTTTCATCATCATTGGTCAACAATCCTAGGATTGGTTTGACGCAGCTTTCCACTCGATTCTTCTACCGCCCAACCTTTTCATTGTGACGTTATTCTTCTCTTTTACATCCTTCACAACCTGTTCCATGTATCTCATATGAGGCCTACATTTTACAATCTTCCCGTTCACTTTTCCCTCCACTATAGTCTTCATCAGGCCATCGTGTCTCAAGATATGGAAATAAGATTTAATTCATCAAATTCATTTAAAGTCATTTTAATTTAAACTTTCATTCTAGGTCATTAAAATCAAATTCCCGGGCATGAAGAATACTATTATTCCTGTCAGGTCAACTTGTAAATCATCAGTTCTTATGCGGAAATATTAAAATGTCCAAAATTGTAGAATAAATAATATTTGCCCTTGTCTAATCTAAATCATTTCTTACACGAAAATAATAGAATATATTTGTATCTCTTTATGTCTACCGTCTAGTCTAATGGTTCTTTAAACTGTTCTGTTCTCTATTCTAGATATACTACTGTATTGTGAACTCTAAAATAGATTTTTTTAATTTTCGAATAAGTTATGCACTGAATTTGTCTAAACTAACACCGAATGACATAATTATACCGTATAACCGTGCTGTAACGGATGACTGTTTGCCCAAATATTTCCACTCAAAAAATATGAAATTCTTATGTTGAATAAACGACCGCGATTACTTTGAGAAAAGTTTGCGTAACAACTTCAGCTGTTCTTATTAGTTTTGACGATTTACAGTCATATACACGCCAGTAAAAATGTATTTCTCGTCATGCCTTGAACATTTATACTTAAGTAATATCCATTTTAAAATTACCAGGACGATATTACTTCTAAAATCAAACTGTAGTAAGGAAAATCAACCATCGGCTACGAAAAATATTTCAACGATCGCTCGTAATTATTCCACGAAGTCGGATCAAACTTCACTCAAATCAAAAGAGCTTGAACCCTAAGAACTCCAGAAACCAGGGGCTTATAGCACTCAGATAGTTTCTTTCCAACCTCCCAGGTGTGGGGGATTCGATAAATGGAATGGGAACCACTGAAATGTACATATAAAATCCGCCGTTGTGTATTCCCCGATGACTGGGAATGCCATTTATTCATAGTGCACTTTCAACGATGACGTCAAGCGCCAATCTTAATAGTCTCCCTCTCCCCTCACCCTAGTCTCCTCCGAACTCCACCCCTTCAAACCCACTTCTCTCCCGGCGTCTTCCAACCCCCCCCCTCTCGTCCACTTTAATCACAACCGCAACCAATGGAGGAGACCTGTGTTGCGTAATCGCCCAAAATGGCGATAAGTTCTCACCTGTTCGATGCGGCCCATGCAGCCGCGTAGCAGTCCTCTCTGTGTATTTTTTTCCTCTCCTCTCTCTCCCACACGAGTCAATTAATCCTGCAGGGCGGCACTGCCGCAAGGAAAGCCAACATGACAAGCGACGGCTCACTCGCTCCCCCGTTGTCGCCGGAACCGAATTACACAGCCAATGCGACGGGTTCCTCCCTTCTCCTCCGAAAAAATTCCCCGGAACACTTCTATTCCCTCTCTCTCTCTTTCTTTCTTTCCCCCTATGACTGTGCCAAAGAGCTGACTCGCCTCGAAATTTTTTTCCCTTCGTCCTCAACCCTTTTCTCAAGCTTGGCTAACGCGCTCGGCCTTCCCCCGAAGTCACCATCCGTTCCCGAGCCGGGATACCCGCTCTTGCGTGCGCGGAACACGTCCCTTATTTCCTCTCGTGTCCGACTCTCTCACACAACACCACCCCCCCTAATCGTGCCCGGGATTTTCACATCCGGGGCGAGACGGGAACGGAGGTAGGAAAAAAATGAAACAAATCACTCACTACGATCCGTGTCACTCTCGATCATTTATAAAACAAAAATCAAATAAAGGAAATTGATTGCGTATTGTGTTGGGGGTGGGTGAGGGAATGAAGCCCCAGAGTGTGCAAAAATTGACACGGCGTAGAGAAGGATGGCGACCGTTGTTTTCTCCCATGCACTAGAACACGCTCGCACACAAACACAAGTATTCACACCGGCCTTTCTCCACGAGTTGTGCCGTGTGATGTGTGTGAGTGGGGGGGTGAGAGGCACAAAATTGGGGATAAAGGAGGAGAAGGGAATAAAGGGAGAGCGTGAATATTGACTCGACTACGAAAAGCGAGTTGCACTGTGGTATACCCTCGATCCCGCCGGGGTCCACCGGGGAGTAGAAGGAGAGACCCGACCGGTCCGATCTGCTTCGCACTTCACACACTTTCCGCCTCAGCATCCATGATCAGTCATCTCCGAAGGAATGGAGATATCTTCGTGGCGGTTCGTGGTGTGGGTGGAGGGAGAGGAAGGTTATGAGTCAGAAGGGGCAGGACACGAGCGATGCGTCTCGACACACGAGATGTTGGTCAGCGGACTCGGTGGGCAGCACTAATATATCACCCCAGACGTTCCTCTTACAACGTTTCTCCTTTTGACGTTTCGACGAATGGATCGAAGCGAGAAATCCGTTCCACGGCACGGCGGAGAGGGAGGATCGCGCAACCCACACTGATCTCTCTTCCCGTTGAGCCGAAAGCGACTGGGCATAAGCTCTAATAATCCCGTTCTAATGTTGTCTTGCAGTTTTGGGACCACTTGGCTCAAATTGATAGCCGTCACTTCAAACAGCAGCACTCATAAAAACTCTTCGCCGAACAAAACAGATCTGCGGTTGAGAAACAAAAAGAAAAAATCGTCCGTAGACTGAGAGGAAGTGGGGTGGAGACAGAGCAAGGCAACGATAGCGTGAGGTAAAAGGGTTGAACACTGAAGATTTAAAAAAAGAAACTGCCTGCCGAAACCAATTAGCTTGCTTCCGTGAGACTTTTACGCGCCCCTACGCGGCGACAAACAATCGAGGAACACACAGCGCACTGCAATGCCTCCCTTCCTCCCTCCTTCCCTCTCTCTCTCTCGAAAAAAACCTCGCTTCCTTAACCCCTCTCTCGCTTCCTTCTCTCCCTCTCTCCGCCGGAGAAATGCCGCATAGGGAGCGCGAGGGATGGAGAGGAGTCGCCCTCACGGACGCGGACGAAATCACATCGGGAGGATTCCAAAAAAGACTCGAGCCGGAAACGGACGCTATCAAAAAAAATGTCTCGTCTCCTTGCTCTCTTCACACAGTCTTCCACTCTCCTCGCCTGTCTCCTCGCGAAAAATTAAGAAAAAAAAAAGAACTATCCTTCAATGCCCTCCTCGGCCAAGGGCTTTCCCCCAATATCCACGGGAGCACGAGGGAGGATGGCGATCTGTTACGAGCGTGCGTCTCGCGCTGGTTTCAAACGGTCACAACTCCCTGCGGGAACACTCTTCGGTTCCTCGGCGTCGATCGACGGGGCTCCCCGGGGGCGGTGCGCTGCCGGTCGCGCGGATGGGAGACGCGGAGGGCCGCTCCATGGCCGCGGAGGCTCCGGTCGCGGCGGAGGCTGTCTGTCTGCGCCAGGGGGGGGGAAGTCCCCGCGCCGGGGCGAACCCGGAGAGCGGAGCGGGGCCGGGTCCCTCACGCGCGGAGGCGATGAGCGCATGGCCTGGTGACCCCCACGGCCGCCCGACCCACCTCCATGGCCCCCGGGGGTAAGCTCGGGTGAGGTGACGACTACGGCGGTCGAGGGTGAACTGAAACCACGGCACTCGCGAGGTCAAGCCGAGTCCCCGGTCACATTTCCGCTCACCCTTACGATGCACCTGTCTCAATCTCTTCTCGATTTTCAGTCCCGTTCCTTGCAGCACAATGATGCACCCTCAAAACTGTCTCTCTCTCTCTCTCCCTTTCTCTCTCTGCCTCCTTCCCTTTTCCCTACCAAGTCCGCGTCACGACTAAAACTCCCGAGTCTCGCATAGCGCCGCCAACACCGGTCCTAACCCCTTTCTTCCCCCCTTTCTTCCCCCCTTTCTCCCTCCTTTTCCCTCCTCTCTCTCTCTCCATTCCCTGTCTCCCCTTCTCCGAATCCCTCGTAACGCCGCCTCCCCCCTCCCATCCCTTAAGCCCCCCCAGGCATTCGATTCCCTCGGCCCCCTCCCGCACAACAACCTCCGTCCCCTCCTGTTCCCCTCCCCTGCGATTCCCTCCCCCGCTTTCGACCTTCTCCTCTCCCCTCACCCCTCTCTCCACCTCACACACCCCCTTCTTCTCCCCTCCCCCGACGCTCCCCCCTTCCCGCCCACCTGCAAGCATCGACCAAGAGACCAGCCGTCGGACAGACCGAGCTACGCTGAATTATTCACGCGGCTCCCACTCCACCAATCTCCTCCCCCACCAATTCCTTCCCCACCCCCTCCACGAACCAACCCTGTTTCAAAAAACCTCCCTCGTCTCCCGAATAGTATTCTTACTACTACAGCCCACCCCCACACCTCAAACAGCCCCGCAAACCCGAAAACCACACACCAAGTCGGCAGAATTGTGCGAAGAGTTAAAATTAGTGGAATAGGCACCTATGGTAATAGATTTAGACACTCCTTTACAACTCGATAAATAGCGACTATGGCAGAAACAAAGTCTCGCACCCCTAAACGTGAGAATTTTTTCTTAGAGCTATCGCGTAAATCTCACACTGGTGTCACACCTCCGCAGGTTGGGATTTCTGCCATAGAATTTGTCAGAAATGACGCGGTATTTGGCAAAGAATTTACTTTGGCCTCCAATAAGCTTAGAAAGGTGGAGTTATTTAAAAAAATCTTTTGCGTCAATGGGCCGATAAAGTTTGACCCCAGCCACTTAAAAAGTACACAAATACAATTCTGGTTTGATTTTTAAAACATAACCTTATTCTCAAAACAGGAAAATCAGAAACGTTTTTGATTCCAACGATTATAAGGGAATGGATTCCTTAACGACCGATAATATAAGAGTTCATTTTTGGTTATTTTGAAATTAATAAAAAAAACAATACTATTTACTGCATTTTTGTACGGCTTGCGTGTATTGCTTTAATTTTAATGACTGCATAACTTGCTGAATATAAATTAGTGAGACACCCATTTATTAGAGTTCAAAACTACAATCATTTATGAATCTCGTAACAGAGTGAATAATTGGTGAAGATTGTCTCATTGCAGCAGGCCACTTGAAGTGATTAGCAGGGTATTCAGGTATGTGTAGATCAACACAATGGCAGAAAGTCAAACTGCGACTTTCAAATGACTTTTGAAGAAGCATAGCGCAAGTGGACGTATTTTTTGGTAGTCTCACTCATTTCTCCAAATCGTGGTGCGTACATTAAACAGTGACTATCCTACATACGCCTTTAAGACCATCCGGAGTGATTGCTAGCCTACGCGAGTCGTAATCATCCATAAATCTTACAACAAGCTCCTGTTACTAACTTTCTCTGGCGACGAAAACTTTTACCATTACTGCACATCTCTATTTTCCAATGTCCACAGCTAATTAGGGTATGATGTTTTACTGAAAATCCAGAGAATTAGTACCAAAAATTTCAATAAAAATTTTGGTACTCATTCTCTGGATTGTCTCACAATGTGAACACAAAATCTCTCATTTGGACCTCTATAGTAAATTGAATGAAATCCTAAAAAAAGTGTTTTACTAAGCAACAAAAAAACCTTATAATGTGACGATTTAAATCAGAAAGAACTCTTCCAGGGCATGACAGTAAGTAAATTTCCATATACAACTTCTTCATAACGCTTGAAAAAATTAATGATGATCCTATAAACAGACCAAGAGAAATTTTAAATGCACGTAGTATTATACCTTCCGTGTGACAAACTAAGAAACTAATAATACGCCTCAAATTATATGTGATGATTTGAAGCCAAGAGAAAATTCTCTACTTCATCTACAACTACATTTACACGATACCCTGCAAGCCACGACGAGGGTGTGCGGCAGGGGGTGAAGATCACCAAGTATGCACTACCGACATCCAAAAAAGCAACTATAGGGTCTCATGCAACTAGATTGTTAGTATCTATAGTATTTAAGGGATTAATACATACAATACATGCACTACAGACTACTCTAAAATATTTCCCCTACCTATCACTTTGCTATGCTGCCCATTGTGTTCTCTTATAGTACGGGGGAAAAATTTCATTTTGAATCTATCAGTACGACAATCTATCTCTCTAATCTTGTTTATCTGGTCGAATCTAGCATAATACGCTGGTGTGTTTAATATGTGCCTAACATCTTCAGTAAAGCTATCCGATTGAAATTTCTCCTATAGATTTAATCTGTACCTTAACCTACGCTCTGATAATGACTCCCACCATAATTCTTGTATTAATTCTTTTTGTTTTGTTTGAGGCGCGTCAACATTGTTGTTATTAGCGATTGTATTAATTCTGATACACTACTCAACCTATCATAACAGCTTTAAAGAACCTAGCTGCTCTACGCTGCACACTGTCTAGTTCTCAGATCAAACCTAATTCATTCGGATCCCATAAACTGGCTGCATACTCAAGGTGAGGCCTAACTAGTGAAAAGTAACATCGCTCTTTTGTCTTCTCATCACATTTCCCAAGTACCCTTTTTATAAATCCTAGCTTTCTCTTCGCTCGGCTGCATATTTCCCGGATGTATCTTCCCCACGATAAATCTTTAGGGATTGTTACACTTAAATACCTTATGGTTTCAACGCTTTCTATCTTCGTGTTATCAATTCTATAGGATCGCTCCATCGAACTATTCCTCCTCCAAAAATTGATAGCTACACACTTTTTAAGGTTAAGTTCTAACTGTCATTTGTCGCACCACTCTTGAATTGCATCTAAATCCTTGCTAAGCGATTTCCTGGCTTCTTCTTTTGATAAACCTCTATACACTACAGCATTGTCTGCAAAAAGTCTAAGCTTACTACTTAATCACTCAAAGCAATAAGGATCAATATTTATCTCTCTAAGTTACAACGACCCAATGAAGAATCTTACACCAGATTTTGGTTGCGATTTACTGCAGTATTTTGGCGATCATACAACTCACAATACAATTTGGGAATGCATCAACCACAAGAAAACAATATTTTCCACTCATTGGCTACAGTATAATGTTTTGAAGGAAAATGCGCAAATTACGGATTAATACTCGCCAATTGGAAAAGGCGAGAAACGACAGCCATGCACATGATTCCCCTTCGCCGCCCCACTGTGTCCCCCTCTGGCCCGCTTCTCCCGTCACATTTCTGTTCCCTTGTCACTTCCTCAGACGTGTTTATTTTGACTTTCTCCCCAACACGTTCCTGTCGTCCCACCGCAACAAACTTCTCACCCGACTCATGGAACCCATCCCATTTAAGCTCCACCCCCTCCTCTCTGACCCTCGAACCCTCCCCCTATCTTGCTACCTCCATACCCCTTCACCCCTCCCCCCTCCACTGCCACCTCCCTCCATCCCTCCCATGCGGAATGCCCTCCCCCTCCACCCCATGCACCCTCCCCTTCCGCCCCCCTCCAGTGCCCTTTCATCCCTCCGACACCCACTTTCCCCTCCGTTTCCTCCATCCACCCCACCCTACCCGTACGTCACCGGCTCCCCATCCGATACCCCATCCTCTCCCCCCCTCCCCCCCCATAACCCCTCGATGACTTCAACCCCATGCTGCGCCTGCGTAAGGGGATAACGAGTAGGTACTGAGCGATTTACTCCCGTGCTGTCGGGAACTCGGGGGGGAAAAAAGTGAGAAACCCTTAAACCCTTACCTGCATGCCAGCGCGGCTTGCAGGGGGAGGTCCGGGATAGGAGCCCGGGGGAGGGGGACCCGTGAGATCTAAGGGGGAAAGTGGAGGAGAGGGAGAATTTTGAGGGAAGGGTGTCACGTAATGGTCGGTCGCTGCGATGGAATGTCCCCGCTCGCTCCAATCACTCTCGACTCCTCTCGATTGGGGCTTTTTCTGAGCTTTCCTTCCAACTCTTTTTTTTTCAAACTGTTCCCAAACCAAAGCCGTCCTCGATCGCAAAGCGATTCAGAATTTCGATTGCGGGCGTTTGAAAGGAGGTAGCGTTTTGGAAGGGCACGAAGATGTCTCCCAATGACTCCGCAAGGTTTCATACGACGATAGTCACTATATAGATAGCTGCTGCAACTTCATTCGATTAAGAGTCCGTGTATTTCGAGGAGCATTTGCTCTTTTGAAGTTTGGTGAGTTTTGTACACTCCTCGCTAGGCGAAAAGGTGTGACTGTGAAGATGACGGAGGAGTACAAATTTTCGAAACCGAAAGAGTTAGAATAACATTAAAAAATAACGGGTACTGCTAAAAGAATTGCAGTAAAAAGGATAAATAACATATTTAAATCAGTACCAACCTCATCGAGGGAACCACCAAACAATAACGGGTACTGCTAAAAGAATTGCAGTAAAAAGGATAAATAACATATTTAAATCAGTACCAACCTCATCGAGGGAACCACCAAACAATAACGGGTACTGCTAAAAGAATTGCAGTAAAAAGGATAAATAACATATTTAAATCAGTACCAACCTCATCGAGGGAACCACCAAACAATAACGGGTACTGCTAAAAGAATTGCAGTAAAAAGGATAAATAACATATTTAAATCAGTACCAACCTCATCGAGGGAACCACCAAACAATAACGGGTACTGCTAAAAGAATTGCAGTAAAAAGGATAAATAACATATTTAAATCAGTACCAACCTCATCACATACCTTCGACTATTATTAGAGTTTTCATCACCATTTCCAACAATCACCTTCCCCTTAGCTAGATATATAGATGGATATCAGTTTCATATTCAGCTCAGAAATAGCTTGACGTATACATAATTTCAAAAATAAACTGCCATGGCTTAAAAGTAAGTGGAAACTTTCATTATATTTACTGACTCTATTCTAACAAGTTCTAAAAACTAAGACACCCTAATACCTCACAACCAATTTCCGCAGTCTTAATGAAATATATAGAGTGAACACTCGAGGGAACATAAACCTATTGATTCCCATCATAAAATGGTTATATATAACAAATCTTTTATGGTCACTGCCAGTAGAGAGTGAAATACCTGAAATTGAACATTGGAAACGCGTTATCGCAGAAATACTTTGAAGGAGTGCAACACCTCACATCGCTAAAGACACAAGTGGGTGGAACACATAAGAGGAATAATATTACACATAAACAATGAGCAGTAATTTTTCTTAACACGTCCAGCTTCTTATTTTACGAATACGTTCCGTAAAAACCATATATCCTTTAATTATGATACATATATTCTTAGATAATTTTTAATATATGCAATGCAACTTATTCAAGTTTAACTTTAAGTTATCTATCAATCGGTAGGTTTTATAGCTTTTTCACATACCCATTCTTGTGTGGGTGTTTTCCTGCAGTGGGTTTTTTTCAGATATTTGTAAATGGATCATTAAGAATAAGGATTAAATATTTATCCTTACATTTTTCCCACACCTGCATAAATATTTTCATACACAGTTTCATTTTATTGTAACAGTTAAGTATATTCTTTATTTTCCGCACCCTCATATCTAGTTAGTTAGTTTTATATTTACTGTCTTTCACAGTTAACTGCATCCAAAGAAACCTTGTGGAACTACTTCGTAATGAAAACGTTACTTGGTTGTCCCACATAAATACACTTACTATTACACGACCCGGGTCGTGGATCCATGACGATCCTCGACGAAACCCGGGTCGTGTAATTTTTATGTAGAACTTATTGTTTTTATTTCAATTACTGTCTTTCAATAATTGAAAATATGGAAATGCTTTTTTATCGCTGTTAGTATTTCAACGGTCTCTGTTCCTATGAATATCCTTATTTTTTCTCTTTTTTAAGCTAGTTTAATTATTATTGACGTGAGGTGAAGTCAAAGAAGGGACTCCTTTGTCCCAATCTCGTACCAAGGAAATCAGTCAACTATTATTATTTGTCTTCCATCTCTTCATTTGCTCCCCCTCAACCATAAGGTACGTTAAACGGTCTTCTCACCCCTTCCTCCTTACCCTTCCATTCCCATCCTTATACCTTTCCATCCCGGTCTGAAGCGCCTATAAGTTCGAGGTAGACTTGAAACCACCTACGTGAGAATGCTCTATGATTTGTCCATTGGCTTAAGGGAAAAACGAAACAGAGAAATCCTGACGACCGACCTACGCTCCCCTCTGGCTTAGAGACAACGCCGAAAATTGAGTCTGACGCAAAGGCTAACGGTACATCCCTGTTCCCTAATGAAGGCGCCTTCAGGAAATTCATGAGTCGTGGTCGGCCAGTGACATGCGGTTAGCTTAAAAGGGGCAGCACTCCTGCGTAGAAATGCAGAGGAAAGGATATGGGGGAGAATAGAATACTTGAAAGAGTTGAATATCGTAAGGATTTTATACTCAAGACAAAACTGGAAGAATTCAGCGGTAAAACCTTGACATTGGGAGATTTTAAGAGGGATCTGAATCTCTAGAGAAAAAAAAACAGAGGTTACTCACTTCCTGGCTATTCAGTAAACTTAAAGGATTCCGAAAAAAATGGCTCAAGTATAAACGATAGCTACCGTAAAGTACCGGCTGGGTCATTGCCACCTCAATTACGAGGGGTAAAACATAATACCGACACCTATTGGAACAAATGGGGATTTCTGTACTGAAAAAATGAAAAGGGACTGTACTGCAGTTCCTTTTCATTTTTTTCCCTTACTGCAGTCCCTTTTCATCTATACCAATTAACGTCTGAAAAACTGCAAGTTTAACTTTGAGAGCGACAAAATATCCGCACATATCCTTTTGTTACCTTTATTTCAGAGGCGAAAGAATTTATAGCAGTCATCAGAGTGGGGAAAACGCACAGTGATCTTGTTACTTCAGACTTTGAAAACTGCTGATAGTCCTAAATTCCTCTCTTTCGTGCGACAGATATACTTAGCAACATTTTTAAATTGCCATTTAAGTGAAATTTTTTCATTACGTTAATTGTGATTGCATTGCGATTTGTTCCTTAACAGTTTTAAACAAGACGCGATGAGGATCGCGATGAGGGACGCGATTTAGTGATGCTGATGAAGGCGCTAAAGAGCTAATTTTCAGAAAAAAAGGAAGTGAGAGGTAAAATTTTTATAGTGCAAATTACCGAGCTAAAAAAGAAAAGGGCTGTTAAAAAGGCAGTTCCTGTCACATATTGTTTTTCAACTGTTTATTGTTGTAAATGCATTTCCGTAGATGTGAACATTACTATGTAGTACACACATAGTACTGTTCACATCTGTAGTATGAAGTATACATAAGTAATTAAATGGCGTTTATATAAGCAATTATGGTTGTCTATTATGAAAAGTAAGAAAAAAACTATCAAATAAGACCCAATACGAAAAGAAAAAACACACGCACTTCCTTTACCCTTTATTTAGTGATGCCAAATTTACGCAGGTCTGCAAAACTACAGAAAATCGTGCACATAATACACACTCTCAATAAGTATGAGGTGGCTCCGGCAGAAATATTATGCATACACTTGCTTGGAGTAAGCGTAGAGTAATTACAGACTATTTTTACTATTTACTCTTTATATTTACTCAATGGTGTAAGGATCAGTCGAACTGACTACTTCCGCAAAGAACGAAATTGTTTTCGGTCACCATTAAAAATACTTGAAAAAATGTATTTGATTCCATTATACTGTTTCTCTCAGCCAATCTGCCAGCTGCTAGGCACGACTATAATTGGAAAGAGTCGATGAAATATCATTGTGGTCATAAAAAAAAACTTACGTGCTGGTAATATCCTTATCATGCAAAACGACGGCGCTAACGATTGAATACAATGTTTTCCCTAAACTGCACAGTTTTTGTGATACCCCAAGGATGATTTATTCCTTTTGATCCACTTAAATTCCTAAAATATCTAATATGGGCAAAAACTGCCTAGAATAGAATATCAAACTTTAAAGGTTGTCGTACCATATTTTCCCTAGAAAAGGTAAAAAAATATCAGAGGACTTCTAAATTTCACTATCAATCCAATATGGGTAAGAAAATAAAATATCAGTTCACCCAGCCGATCAATGAAAATTCACGTAATGGTCGGATTATTTTCGAATTCCAAGTAAAATTTAGACTCCAAGAGGTAATATCGATTAGCTGACGACCTTAACGATGAAGATTAAGACCACGAGAAATACCGACTGCCAAACTACAAATCCTCGATGAGGTTATATTTCTAAAATCTATCAGATGGAAATGAAGTTGCGGAAAAATATCACATGTATTATTGAAAAAATGAATATATTAGCAAAAACAGAGCCAAACACAGAGATGTTTAATTTAAGTCTGGCGATGGAGTACCATTGAATAAAACAATACTCCTAAGACTAGTTACAATCCCTAATTCAATCCATTGGACTGCCACTTAAAGATGAACTTATCACACTCAGGCATAACAATTCTGCATTAAATCATAAGGGTATTATTAGAATTTTATTTCCAATACCTATGGGCATCAAATCATCAGTTTTCAATGAGAGAAATAATAAAAGAATTATAATGTATAAATATAAATATCGAATAGGTGCCTAAGTTGTAACGTTATATCAAATTTAATCTCTCAAAAAATACAATTAAGCTGCATTAACGACATACTTAATGATAATTATGCGCCTGAAATCAAGGGTGCATAATCTCAATCCGCTGAGGTATGTGCTTGTCGTAATTGAAATTTTTTTCAGTCATTTAACATAAATTATCGAGCTACGCCACGAAAAACTTCGCGAAAGACTTGAATCCCAAATCTTCAGATGATCTTAATTAGAAAATAGTAGTTAACATGTTAATTAGATTAATATTGTACTCTCATGAAGTATTGATAAAGAGGCGGAAGAATGGAATCATTTTTATGGATGCTTTTTAATTATCTCTATAGACTCGATATATTTTAGGTGATATTTTCTCTGACTACCTCGAAAATTTAGCTCTTCACGGCAAAGTTCTAAGGCAATGTGAGACTATAGTGTTACTCTAATTTACTTTTAATTGAAGTCTGAAAACTATGAAAACCTTGCGTGCAACTCATCTACGCTTAGACACTTTATTTACAACAGCTCAAAAGCGATAACGATGAACGAAAACTTTCTGAGAAATCGATATTTTTCCAAACATTTCTAAAAGAAGTGATTTAACCTATAGCACTTTTTCGCGTGACGAATTAATATCACGTACTTCCTATCTCAATCTTAAATTCCTTTTTCTATGGGCAACATTAGCACTCTAGGTTTCATGCAGATATCTCACGGATGACGTGCTGAAAATAATGTGACATGCGCAGCAATAATGATGGAAAACTACCTCACGAATGAATTTAACCAATTTTAAAAAAACAATTGATTTAAAACTTGAGCTTATTCAACTCTCTCAACAAAAAGCCATCTCTTCACTTGCGTTTAGTTACTTATGTTGATTATTAACCTAGAAACTTGATATGCTTATTATAGCGTATCCTTTTTAAAGCAATATTCATCACAGGTTGTTACCGATCAAATTAATATTCATTGGTCATTTCTAAGCATTTATTGTAAATATATCTTTCTTACTCTGTTATTTTTTGGTTTAGTATACTTCACCCCATTCTAATTAACTATCCTTCCCTCCCTCTCTCGTCCGGCATTCTTATCTCCTTTCTTATCGCTTTCTAAACTACATCACCTCTGATTACTTGCTTCATTCCCCTACTCCACCCCCATTTCATATCCCTTAGGAACTAGCATTCCTCCCCAGTTACGCCATGTAATTCTTCACTTGCCTCTGATTCTATTCATAATTTTCTCCATTTCCCTTTGCACCAACTGATCAAATGCCTCTGGTCTCTTCTTTGCCTCTCTCTTCAAATCTCAGGCTACGAAATCGCATATGACGAAGCTCCATATGTAACTCATCACAAACTATAAATTGGAGGGAATACTGTAAACTTTCAAAAATTATAGAAATGGCTATTTACATCTTATTGTCATTCCAACCCGCTTGGTAGGTGAGCACTCCGAAGTTTTCCCTATAATTTCTTTTCACATACCACGCCATAAGTCATAGAAAATCTAAACATTCCAAGAGCATTCAAAACCATATCATGTAACGTTAACTCAATTACTCAATTTTGAAAATTATTTGTTAAATGCTACAAATCTAAGCATATATTTTGCCTTACTGATATCCTGTATTTACATATGGAAGGCTTCCTGGAATTTACGCGGGTGAAATTTAGCGATTCTGGTCAATTCGAGGATAGGGTGATAGCTCCATTTAAATCCCCTACATCATCAACCCCTCTCTACAGAATCATAAGTTTCATTTCGTTGACGTTTATTATTTCAAGGAAAGAAGAACATAATCATGTGAATTATGCATGAATCCGGTCTGTATGGTAGCATTCATAAATATCTCTTGCCCAACTGAACCTTCTTCATCCGATAGGGACACTAACACGCACTTTTCATGTAACTTGCTAAAATTAAATGTTCACTTTCCTGATATTACACGACGGTCACTTGGTGGCACTATTTCTATATGTTCGCCGTAGAGCGATGGGCCAATCCTGGAGTGGAATACGGCAGACTAGAGCGACCGAACTCTCACGTCGTGCGAAGGGTGGAAATGGGTGAGACGTTGATAAAAAGGAAACGGTCTCTCGTTCTATCTCGGGAGGGAAAGGCTTGATGTGGGCGTGGGAGAGGAATGAGGAATCAGGTGAGAGCGGAGGAGGTATGGCGGGTGGCGGTGTGAGGAGAGACGAAAGCAAGAAAGCTTTTGAGGACGGAAAAATAAGAAAATCGTTTTCGAGAGGGAATGTGGGTGTGGACGAAGCGTTAGGAGAGAGCAAGGGTCGTCTGTAATAGGCATGAGGAAATGCCACTACATCCTTACCCAGCCAATGGCCTGAAGGTTAATCGGGTTAGTATGGAGGTTGGAGGCTGTCCTAGCATATTTCATGACTTCAAATCAAGGCAGTGAAATTTTACGGCTAAATCCCTCCTTGCACTTCAAAGTCAGTACTCAGTCCTTCAGATGCTACGACAAACGGTGAACCTCTTGACGACCTCGACTATTTCTACAGATTCGATACGCACTTCTTATCCACTAAAAATGCCCACGCTTGATTTTGTGAGAGACGCGAAGAACCTTATTCATATTCTTAAACATGAAAGGAATCACTGAAGACGAATCAACGACATTTTAAGCAAAACAATACCCTAACATCGGAATTTCAACTGGTAATTAAATGATCAGGGATTTCCTGACTATTCGAGGGATCTGATTGGTGTGGTGACTGAAACATAAGGTCCCAGGTTCGAATCCCGAAAGTGGCAGGTTTATCAGTGGAAAACCGGTCGCTACTTTGCTGTGGATTGGAGAACACTTCAATAGTAGTACTTCATGTGTCGGATAAGATATTAAACCGTGGACTCCTTTGCACTTTACCGTGTTATTTTTTCGCACGAATTTTCAGTTGTGATTAAGGCATCGTAGAGGGAAGTCATCGTAGAGAGGGAGGATTTAAATTGGAGATATGACTGGTCGCAATATTTTCAAAAGATGAAGAATAGCAAAATTCACCTGCGTAAATTCCAGGAGGCTTTTCTCATATAATTATAGGATATGAGAAGGCCCAAATAAGAGTAGGCTAATGCCGACACCCGCTTTCGCTTCACCTTTTTAAAGTCCACTTTCTCAACTTAATACTACAAAAACCAAGTAATATATACCACTTATCCTTAATGGCGCAGTGAGCCTTACTTGTCAAGAACCTCCCGAAATAACGCCAACAGCCTCGCACTTTTCTGTATTCAATTCCATATACATACAAAAAATGGTTGAAACAGCGGTTTGCAATATCTCGTCTGCATTTTATACCATTCTGTCCTATTTAGAGAGTTCCAACCTATTCACCAATAATTTTTAGAAAATTTATGCCATAAATGGTGGCTTTGGAAATCAAATATCCTCTCCATTAAAGGCATATTTTAATTTTGAGTATAGATTTCTTTCAGACTTGAAAGCCGACTTTTGCATTACGTCTATGAAATAATAAAATTTTGCTATTAAACTCGCCAAATATTCTCAGACTCATAAGTGATTAACATATTGGCTCATAGCTGTGAAATATAACTAAGGTATATGCTTTCCATTTTTTTTATATAAAAGTTGTTCTAAGGTGGCTTCGTTGTACCAAGAAGGACCCTGAATCTTCTAGAATTAGGGTCGGTTCCACAAAATGCTTACGCATATGATTCTTTTTCCCAATGGAGGTTGCATTCAGAATAATAATTAAATTGGATCAGATTGATTGAAGTAAAAAATTAGATAGTGGCCAAATATGTTTCAAATATTCCTTTTTTGGCGTAATATTTTCTTCTTTTATTATCATTTCAACTATCTAACTAAAGGACTCTCTCATAAACATTGTTTGCACCACAACTATTTTAGTACAGCAAGATGATGAACCTTAAGAATGTACCTATCATGTTTTATATGGATTCCAAATGCAGTAACACACTTTAAATCATTCAAACAAGAGCGGAATCGAACTATCCCTCCATAATTTCGCATTTCCGAAAATCAGCGCAGCATCGAACACAACTACACTGTTCATTGAGCATTAAAATTACCGGATATACTATCGACAGTCTTCATAACTCATTGCGTGTAGGGAAAGTGGCAGTTTCGTTTCTGCATACGGTCCATAATCCCTGTCTCAATTTTGATATCGAGGAGAAGCAACGACAGCTTTCGCAAATTTACGGAAGTTAGATATGTTGGAAAAGTATTCAGTGTTTATAACGTAAATGAGTTCACTTAGTAAAATTCCACACACCTCTACTAAAACCGTCATAGGTTTCGACTTATACAGTCATTATCAATGACTTTCTTTTTTCCAATGGAGGTTTCATTCAGGATAATAATTAAATTGGATCATATTGATTGAAATAAAAAATTATATAGTGTTATTATTATTATTATGGTATTATTGTGACCAAAATATGTTTCATTATTCCTTGTACAGTATAAGTCATTGATAATGACTGTATAAATCGAAACCTCGGTCAGTTTTAATAAAAGTCTGTGGAATTGTACTAAGTGAATTCATTTACGTTATCAATATGTGGTTCCACGAAGTCAAGCCTAGAAATTTGTTATATATTCAATGTTTGTAATAGACTCATATTCTAGCTGAAGGAGACTAATACTTGAAAGAGCCATGAGTTCAACTCATGGGGTGTAAAAATAAATTCTTCTAAACCTATTTCCGTGAAGTGTTGTCACGTGGTTCAGCACTTTTGTCAATAATGAAGACTTAAGGGCAAAAACTTTTAACGCTAAGTGATGGGGAGTGAAAGATAATGAAGATAAAGACATACAAACAAAATTTTACAAATTGTTGGGGAGGAAATTTTACGGAATTTCGAAAAAGAGGGAAATTTGGAAGAAAGCACAGATGTAGTTACCCTAGGAAAGATTTAGAGTGTGAAGTAATTGTAGGGAAGATGGAAGGATAGAGATAAAAATTGACATGTTTTAAAAGAATAGAAGTTAACAAGTAGGTCTTTCAGGGAAAGAGTTTTGCGTGATCACAAACTTTTCCCTTAATTCCTCAAGGTTAATCACAAAATTTTAGGGACCGCTTAGGGACCAAGTCTAAATATAGATGACTATTTATTATTATACCATATCACACTTCAAATTTATTGAGATCACAAAATTATGCGCCAGAGTTGACCACATTTGCAATCGCCATTCATGCCATCCATAAGGGAGGTGGGAGCATAAAGTCATGAATTAACAGGAATACGTAAACCAAATCATTTAAACTTTTGCCATACGTTCCCATATTTTACACCTAGTAGGAAATGTATGTACAATAAATAGAAACTCGAATAAACAGAAAAACTTTTCATTTTTACATTATACTCATTTTTAATTGTCACTCAGCATAAAAAGCGAACTCATCACATGAGCGGAAAGGATCACTGAAAGTTGATGTTACAGTTCTCTCTCGGATAAGCAAATTTTTATTAACTCTCTTTCACCGAGAAGGTTACATTCCCTCCAACCTTTTCCAAAAAATAAGTCATTCTGCCTCCAGTTGGTAAACCAACTCCGGGGTTTATCTTTTTTTATCGTCCCGAAACGACCTCCCAGAATACAAAATTTTGTTTTTTCTATGATTCTTCTATAATTTCTTGGTCTCTTATTTCAGCCGGGAAATGAAGGACCATGCGGGTCCCATATAAAATAAAATTCATGCTCCAGCTCATCCTTTCGAAATATATAATGTAGAAAAGGAAGTTCATATACTTAGGTAAATACTTGATGAATCGCAAATTTTTACATCATGGTTTTCACGATTTAGGCATTGGTGTGCGCTTACGTGATTTCGTATACCGACGTTTACCAGGAGTCAAAATAGAAACATGCGAATAAAAAACATTTTCCACCGTATGAAAACCTTCAAGATAACACTAATTACAGCTTGTAAAAACTTTGTAAAATAATTTAAAAGAATTAACAGCTAAAACTAACACTTTGGTGGAGGACTGCAAAATGTCTTAAAAAGTTGAAAATCAGATGTTAATAAAAGTTGAAAATCAGATATAAAAAGGTTGCATTTATAATTTTTAAACGAATACTCAAACATCACTCACACAATTTTACCTGCCCATCAACCATATTAGACGTTTAATTTGCAACCCAGCATCCTCAATTAGGCAGAAATTTATTTTTACAATAATAGGGTAAATTATTAAGTATTATCATTCGTGAGCTTTTATTTATTTTTCTCTGCCTTCTTTATCCAAGAAGTTATTTAGAAATCCACATTGAGATACATAAAAAGTAGTGTTCTTTATAGAAGAATCTTACAGGTTTTACGACCTTGCAATGCAATGCTGTAATTAAATTTGCGGTGGGAATGAAGGTGAAATGCGATCTACGCCTCTGTAACCTTAATTATCTCTTTACCAGATTCAGAATCACATACGAACTTGTACGTGAAACTTCATTTTCTGCAATTATTCATTGCATATATCCTTAATAAGCTGCGGTAACAACTTTTACGGTCCGTATATTTCACACCTACCCCGTTCAATAAGGAATGAAGATATACTGTAACGTTGGCAGCATTTCTATAGGATTGTGGCGAGTCAAAACGGCAAGTGAGACGGCGAACGCGGCGAGCCTGCCGCATCGAACCCAACACCATGCTTCCAGCACTATATAACACCGGCTGAGACACCACCATAGCTGGTCGGCGATCGCCGCGCCTGAGTGGAACTGGTGTAATCGCAATACTCTACGAGTATATCATATCTCGTATATCATTGAAGGTGTTCGTGTTACTTCCGACGCACCCATCGACCGACCTAAAGGGCCTTGGACTTGACATGAGGAGTATGTGAAGTCACTCGTGTTCACGCAATCCAAATTAAACATGTACCCGGAAACCTTGGCACAAAATCGTCATCCGCAGCCTTTTATTGTGTTTCTCGCAGAGCCACACCAACAGAAAGCATATAGATGCGCCCTTTTATTTTGGCCGTCTCCCTCTGGCTACCATCGAATGAACGAAACATGCTTCTGCGGAATCCAATTTTAAAATAAATAAAAACATATACACACACAAAGACAAGCAGGTTAGGCACAAGATGATAAAAAAGACAATCAAACCCTTGTTACAATCGCGAATCGCACGCGGGGGGGAGAAATCTAATTTGTTTTTTTAATAAACTTATCGCACGAAATGAAATCGAATCCAAAAAACATCAGGCGACGGGAGAGAGGGATTAAATCCCCATGACCCCACGGCGCGTACACCACCGAGGGCGAACGGAGGATTTCAGACAGGCTGCGAGGTAGAAGGGGTGAGAAGATGGAGGGTGGGGAGGGGGGACGTAGTAGCGTCGAGAGAGAGAGACGGCATGGGTGGGTACTGAGGGACGGAAAAGTGGAGGAGGAGGAAGCGAAATAGAAGCGGCGGAAAGAAAAAGAGGAGAATTGGCGAGAAAGAGAGAAAAAGGAAAAGGGGGGAGGGTCGAGGGACCGGAATTCGCGACAGGGTGCGGGGGATGGGTTGCTGGAGGAGGACACTCAGCCCCCGCCCAGAGAGGGGGTGGCGGGCGAAAAAAAGGGTTCGGGAGGCCGACGGGAGGAAATCGGGCGAGAGGGAAAGATTGAGACTGCGCGATACTACATTTTGAATATCGTTATACGATTTGATGAACAAGGCATCGCAAGCAGTTTCATAGTATCAAGTGGAATATGTTGTCGATCATAGCAAAGAATCACAAACTAGTGATCTCTCGTGTATATTCGTTAAGCAGCATAAATTCGAACCTTGCGTTCTCTTTCTTTGCACTGACCATGGTAATTACATCGCATAGAGAATGGAAATAATCGTAAAGGAAGACCGAAAAAGAAGTTGACGGTAGGAAATCGTGGAAGAGTAAAAGATTAGAGCTTCGCGATACTACACTTTGAATATCGCTTTGGGATTTGATGAAGGGATTGCACGCATTTCATTCGTTTCAATTAATACATTTCGATAGTTTCAATATGTTGTCGATCATAGCAAATAATCGAAAACTAGTGGTCTCGCGTATATATTCGCTAAGCAGCATAAATTCGAACCATACTCTTTATTTGCGCTATCCATCGCATAGCGAATGGAGAGAATGGCGAAGGAATGCCTTGTAAGAGGCACGTATGGTGTAAGTAGAGAACGATGCTAAAGAAAGGATTGACATAAGAACGAAGATGTTGGCTGATACGAGAAATTGAGTGGAGAGTTGTGCAAGCCAATCTTAGGAATGCTGTCTAATGATGATGATTGTTTTGAATCTCATACCGCATCCATATCCTAATCGTATCCATGTCGCAGCATATCGCATGGTCAAGACGCGCTATAATGTTTTAACACACTCCTCCCATTTCCCACATCCACATCGAAAACGGCGCGATGGAAAATTTCGCTCTCACCCCGCGTATCGAAAAGCGACTCATCGCTTCGCAAGGCGGTGAGCTCCTTTCCCTTGAGACGCAATTCCGCACGGCGATCTGCGTTAATATCGCATATCGCAGTAGTCGATGCATCGCAATATCACACCGGCCTTAGCTATAAACGGACCGTGAGGTGGCCACTGAGTATGGCGAGGAGGGGGTCGGAGTGGGGGCGGGGGGGTAGCGGGCAGCCCAAAGACGGGGGCGTCACTGAGGGGGTCTGGCGCCATCGGGTTCCGGCAGGGGGGCAGCAATGAGGCGAGAGAGGCACCGGGGAGGCGGGAAGGGGGAGAGTGGGACAGAGCGTGACGTGGGAGGAGTGACGGAAACAGAAAGGGGTGGAGGGAGAGAAAGACGAAGGGCTGGAAGGAAGGGGGGAGAAAGAGGGGGTGGGGGAATAGGGAGAAGGAGTCGTTGGAGGGACCTCTTTTAAAGAGAAGTGAGAATGAACGTGACAATTCGGTTGGTATACTATTCCCATTGTGCAATGGTACAAGTCTCACTACTAGCAACAATCTCGTGTACACAATGGGGTCTGCACTAGAAGACATCACGTTTTCGACATAAAAAGCTTGTGTAGTTTTATTCTCCAAATAGATTTAGATCATATCACAGATAATCCTAAAGTTCAACCATTGCTGCACATCACAGGCAATTTTGTGTGGCTAATCATGTCAACGTACATATAACACTTCGAAAGAAAAATATGCTAAGTTAATAATTTCGCATGCTTACTTCCAATGTTTGATGGCAACTACATAAATAGATAAACCAAATAAAGATGAATTGTGACGATATTATTACACTTTCACTCCTCCCATATTACCATCTTCAATAAAATTACTAGAAAATCCGATTTAATAAAGGTCTTCAAAACTAATGTCGCTGCCCAGTGTCTTTGAATGATATGTACAACAGAGTAGGGTTATATAAGAATCGACTCCCTGGAACCCAGAAGATTTTTAAGCCTGGAAAATCCGTTCGACATGGATGATTTTCAAACCTGAAAATCATTATAATGTGGAGAAATACACGTCTGGAGAACATGAATGGAATCATATTTATTGAAGCATTGTCCAATGGTAGTGGCTCACGAATGATGATTGAAAGGGAACGATTAGCAAATCACCTGAAATCAGCAGTGAACAACTTGGAGTCAAAACCTGCTGCTGTATGAAAAATACAACGAATCCCACCTTCGGAAAGCACTGCTTCTGGGAAAAAATGGTGAAATATCCCTTCAAAGGAACCAAAGCGAATATTGAAAATCGAGGGAAAGAAAGAGAGAGAGAGATATATAGAGGAATTCGACAGCGATAAAGCGGAAAGTGGCAGCCAAAAATCAATGAAAAAGGCCTGCCAAGAAGTTGATTTTATTATTGTTCCTTCCAAATCGACTTCGGTACAGGTTATCAAACATCAAAGCCAGACTGCGCATATATCAGCTAAACATTAAGGAAATTGTATTTTCAAGAAAAACTTCGTGGTTGCTAGCGTCTTGTTTTCTTCGAGAGATATTATGAAGGATTTTACGATTATTCAAAACAATTCCAACCATTTCATCAAAGATTGAAATTTTATTGTTATCCAATAATAATATCTACCTTATATGGTAAAAAAGTCAACAAGTAAAATAATGTCCATTTTCAACCAATTAAGGCCACTCATCGACAGTTAGAAAACGATGACTCCATGAATTACTTTCTTGTAAGGAGTATTCAGTGACTTCTCTCTATCCAGTAAAATTTTAGCACTAACCCGATTGTACGCTGCTCTGCGTCAACAGCCGAAGTAAAAGGTTACAACAGAGAGCATCGAATTTCTGAGGCCTGAGGGGTAATTCAGGAATTTCAAGTTATTGTGCTCTTTAGATTTGGTGGAACGTGGGAGGGGTGATAACTTGTGCACTTGGATATACTCCCACGAGGTTTAACAAAATTACATGGTCAAGTATCCAAAAAATGGGTTTCTTTAACAATATGGTATCTCGTCACGACGAAATTGCCACGCTCAGAGACAAAATCTATTGTGGCAACTTTTTATCTTGGTTCTTCCTTTGGACTACTCCATTCTTCATCAAATGAATGTCGTAATTCCACCGAACGATGCCTCTCGAAACTTTCCTTCCTTCCTTCTCCTACTTTATCTTTTCCCTTTCGTTCTCACCCCCCCTCTCTCTCTAACGCTATTCGTCCGAAATGGTCTCCCTTCACTCCTCCCCGTTACCGATCCTCCAACAACTGCCCTACCTCTTTAAATTTTCCCTCCCCCTTCACTTTGAGCCCCTATAGTCAAACAACTTGTATGAAAAACCTACTTCAAGGCGGGCGCGAAATTAAACAACGGTCGACGAATACTTAATAGCCGGCCGCGGTAAAGTCCGTAAAGTTTCTGCTCGCCAAACCGAAGGTCGCGAGTTCGAATCAAACCTTTTGTATGGATATTGTGTTTGTCTTAGGATTAAATTAGGTTTGATAATTAGATTATGATGGATCTAAGCGGATGTACCACCTCAAAATTTAATTCTACTTCTACCGGTGTACTCAAAACTCTCTTGAGAAACCATATTTAATTTATTTTGCTGATGGAAATAAACACCAAATAAGCATCACCCTAGACTTACTCCTCTCCACCACTCTAGACATGTGTGTAGGTATCATGGGATGGCTAAATTCAGAAATTACGCAAAAGATCCCTGATTAGGTCCATACGACACACGACAAATCGCTATGTATAGCTGACAATACATTACGGTGAATTCTACTATGCACAGGGTCATATTCATTGGTCTCTTCCGGCACCTAAAGACCAATGCCAAGTAATGTTCAAATTCAAGAGAGAGCGCTCGCTGTGTGTCTGATACGTAATACAAATCTCTATGCTCCCTTCGCTGTTCAAAAAAACGCGACATGCTTCATCTTTGTGTGTACATGTTTGCTGCAATTGTTTGAGATTAGCAAATTTCAAATTATGGTACAAATAGCAGTTAACACTATAATAAAAAATGAAAGAAGAACAAGAAACTATAGTTCTGCTCCTAAGCATATGTGCCTTTTGTAAGATCTGGTGTTTTCCCGGCGAATAATATGTGTGAAGATTTCTCGAGTCGCGCATCGAAACGTCGGAGGAAGATATGGAAAACCTGACCCGGTGTGAAACCCGAGAAATCTTCACACACATATGTGCCTTTTGCAAGATAAGCGAGTTTCCTCGCCGAATAAGCAGTCGCGGCCAAAAAGCGGCGACATTCCTAGGTGGCATTAGTCTATCCTTGGGTAAGGTAGGGCACTCAAATCATATGGACACCTGAGAAGATGACTTGGCAACGGGAGGCCACCAACAATTACACGTCCCCTTACACAGAGGAGTGAGCAGCAGCTCTTCTTCAAATGAATGAGGGGGAGACCTCAGAGGTCGGTAGAGCGGCACTCATCTCACTACAGGCATGGCAGAATTTACTTTAACTTAAGTACTGTGATACTTACGGCTGGGAGTACAAGCATGAAAGCAAGTAAACAACTCATCATAACATACATCTGGAGCACGGTTCTTTATGGCAGTGAGGCATGGAAGATGATAGCAGCAGGGAAGGCAAGGCTGGAATCATTCGAAACGTAGTGCTAAGGAAGAATGATGAAAGATCAAATGTATCGACCGAGTTGCATACGAAGAGGTCCTAAGAAGAGTGAGAGAAAAGAGACTACTCTCCACTCGTCTTCCATTCCCATCCTCAAACCTCCCCCTCCGATCTAAAGCACCTTTAAGTGTGGTAACAGAATTGACAGCCACAAAAGAAATGATTAGATCCCGTCAGCTCCCAAGGAAGGAATACAACTTAGCAGAGTTAACATTGCATATTTTTCTACGAAAAATTCAATCTAGATCTGAAGAGACATATTTCAATTTTAACAAAAACATCGAAATATAACCTATAAAAATAATACAATCATCATCATCAAGGGTCAACAATCCTAGGATTGGTTTGACGCAGCCCTCCACTCGATTCTTCTATCGGCCAACCTCTTCATACCAACGTAGTTCCTCTCTTTCACGTCCTTTAGGACCTGCTCCATGTAACTCATACGAGGCCTGCCTCTTCCATTTTTCCCATTCACTTTTCCCTCGACGATTGTCTTCATCAGGCCATCGTGTCTTAAGATATGGCCGATTAGGTTGTCCCGTCTTCTTTTTATAGTTTTCAGCAGACTTCTTTTTTCTCCCACTCTTCTTAGGACTTCTTCATTTGTCACTCTGTCGATCCATTTTATCTTCATCATTCTTCGATAGCACCATATTTCGAATGCTTCCACCCTTTTCTTCTCCGCTGCTGTCATCGTCCATGCCTCACTGCCGTAAAGGAACATGCTCCAGATATACGTTTTGATGAATTGCTTCCTTACTTCCAAGCTTGTATTTCCAGCTGTTAGTAGATTCTTTTTTTGATAGAATTCCCTCTTTGCCTGGGCTATTCTACTCACTATTTCTTTCTTGCTTCGTCCATCGTTGGTTACTCTGCTTCCCGGGTAACAGAACTCTTTCACCTCTTCCAGTTTCTGTTTTTCTAGTTTAACGTTGGTTTTGGCCTCTTCTCTTTTGCTGCACACCAGTATCTTAGTTTTCTTCTTATTGATCTTCAGCTGATGTCTGGCCATTGTCCTTTCCATGGTTGTTAGCATCTTATGCAGCTCCTTCTCTGTCTCTGCTATGAGAGCTATGTCATCAGCGAATCGTAGCATTCTGATTCTTTCTCCGTGGATGTTCACTCCAGAACACTTCTCCTTGACTTCATTGATGGCTTTCTCAATGTAAACATTAAAAATTACGGGAGACAGTGCACAGCCTTGTCTCACTCCTTTCCTTATTCTTGCTTCTTCACAGCTGGGTCCAGATTTAATCACAGCTACTTGGTTTTTATACAACTGTGGATAATTCTTCGATCATTATAGGTAACTCCAATTCCTTTTAGAATATCAAGCATTGAATTCCAATCCACATTGTCAAAAGCCTTCTCTAAATCCACAAATGCAATGAAGGTCGGTTTGTTCTTCTCCATTCTCTTCTCTACAAGCAGCTTAAGGGCCAATATTGCTTCTCTTGTACCCTTACTTTTCCTGAATCCGAATTGATCTTCATCCAGGAACTCCTCTGCTTTTCGTTCTATTCTTCTGTAGATGATCCTTGTCAATATCTTCGATGCACGTGTCGTCAGGCTTATAGTCCTAAAATTTTCGCATTTCTCTGCTCTCTTCTTTTTGGGAATAGGAATGATGATGTTTTTCTCGAAGTCCCTGGGTATTTCTCCTGTTGAGTACATGTCGCAGATGACATTATGAAGATGGGCCAATGTCCTCTCTCCCGAATTCCTTATCAGTTCTGCGGGTATATCATCAATTCCAGAAGCCTTATTCATCCGAAGGTCCCTTACTGCTGCGTCGAATTCCGATCTCAATATTGACGCTCCCATATCATCCTTCTCGACTTCGCTTTCCTCTTCAATCACTTTCGTGCTGAGATTGTTCCCGTTGTATAACTCTTCGATATATTCTTTCCATCTCTTGACTTTGTCTTCATTTTCAATCAAAAGTTCTCCATTCTTGTCCATTATAGCATTGCATCTTGCGCTCCGTTCCTTGAAGTGGTTCCTCACTATCCTATAGACAGCTTCCACCTTTCCAATGGTAAGGTTGTTTTGTACATCTTCGCACAGATTGTTCATCCACATTTCTTTAGCTTTCCTAGCTTTGCGAGTTACTTCGTTCCTTATTCTTTTGTAGCTAAGCTGTCCTTCTTCAGTTTTCGCATTCTTGTGCTTTCTTCTTTCTTCAATCAGCACTAAGACTTCTTCCGTGATCCATGGTTTCTTCTTAACAACTTTTCTTCTTCCAAGAACTTCTTTTGCGGCTTTCTGTAGTCCACATTTAATGTTTTCCCAACGCTCTTCTACTGGTTTTTCAGTCAGGTCCTCTCCTATGTTGTTTTCTACTGCTTTCTGAAATTCCAGCTGATGTTGAGTCTCCTTCAGTTTTTCTACTGGCTAAATGTTCTTTGCAGTTTTCTTCAATCTCTTGAATTTTAGATGGCATTTCATCATCACTAAATTATGATCGCTGTCGATGTCTGCACCCGGGTAGCTTTTGCAGTCCTTCACCTGATTCCTGAATTTCTGCTTCACTAAAATGTAGTCTTTTGATATCTTCCTTTGTCTCCTGGCATCTTCCACGTGTATTTTCTTCGGTTGTGATTTTTAAACAATGTGTTAGTAACCACTAACTTATGTTGTGTGCAGAACTCAAGCAGTCTTTCTCCTCTTTCGTTTCGGTTTCCCAATCCATATTTTCCAGTTATTCTTCCATCTTGTCCTTCGCCGACGACAGCGTTCCAGCCTCCTAAAATAATTAGGTTTTCTTCTCCTCTTACTTTTTTTATTACTTCAGTGATATCTTCGTAGACATCTTCCACTTCTTCATCTTCGTAGTCCGACGTAGGCATGTAAACTTGCACCACAATGGTATCTGTAGGCTTAGTTTCAATTTTAACCATTACAATCCTTTCACTGTATTGCAGGAAGCTCTTCACACGCAGTCTCGCACTCTTCCTGAGCATTATGCCTACTCCAGCGGTGCCATTCAGTGATCCGGTGTGAATAATTCTATAACTTCCACTCCAAAAGTCTCCTTCTTCGGGCCATCTCATTTCACTGATTTCTAATACATCGAGGTCCATTCTCCTCATTTCCACCTTCAGGTTCTCCAGTCTTCCGCAGGTCCGAAGTGATCGCACGTTCCACGTTCCTACTCTAAAATGAGTATCACACTTGACTGATGTACTCTCTCGGGTAGTCCCCGCCCGGAGATCCGAATGGGGGACTATTTTACCTCCGGAATATTTTACTCGAGAGGGTGCCATCACGTCTTGATAATAAAGGAAAGAGTGGAGTAGCTGCGACTCCTCGGGATAGTAATGTGGTGGTTTCCCCTTGCCTTCCACATCGCAGTACTACAGCCGTTAAAGTAAATGTTACCACGCCTGTAGTGAAATGAGTGTCGCTGTACCGACCACTGTGGTCTCCACCTTCACTCATACGAAGAAGAGCTGCTGCCCTCTCCTCCGGGTGATGGGATGCGTAATTGTTGGCGGCCTCCATCGCCAAGTCACGGCATCTTCACAGGTTCTGTATTATTTAAGGCCTACCTTACCCAAGGATAGACCAATACGCCCTCGGAATGCCGTCGCTTTTTGTCCACGACTGCTTATTCGACGAGTAAACTCGCTTATCTCGCAGCTAACCTCTATATCTAGAGGTCGATCCACCATCCGCAACCCAGTGGACGCACTCGGTGGCTTTAAGCTCAGCCGCGAGAAAAATAATACAAAGAAATTTAAAATTAATAAAAACCACCTATCTAATTCTCTTCATGCGAAAAAAGCGATGACGTATACACCAGAATGAAGGAGAATAAAATTCTATTCAATTCATCATCATCATCATTGGTCATCAATCCTCAGATTGGTTTGACGCAGCTCTCCACTGAGTCGTTCTATCGGCTAATCTCTTCATTTTTACGTATTTCTTCTCTTTCACATCCTTCATCACTTGTTCCATATATCTCGCACGAGATATATTCCTTTGCCTTTCTTCCCGTCCACTTGTCCCTCGACGATTGTCTTCATCAAGCCATCGTGTCTCATGATGTGGCCGATTAAGTTGCTCCGTCTTCTTCTTAGGGTATTCAGAAGACTTATCTTTTCTCCCACTCTTCTTAGGACTTCCTCGTTACCTACTCGGTCGATCCATTTAATCTTCATCATTCTTCTGTAGCACCACATTTCGAATGCTTCCACCCTTTTGTTTTCCGCTGCTGCCTTTGTCCATGCCTCACTGCCATAAAGAAACACAATCCAGATGTACGTTCTGATGAATTGTTTCCTTACATTTATGCTTGTGTTTCCAGCGGTAAGTAGATTCTTCTTTTGATAGAATACCCTCTTTGTCTGGGCTATTCTGCTGACTATTTCCTTCTTGCTTCTTCCATCGCTGGTTACTCGGCTGCCAAGGTAACTGAACTCTTTCACCTCTTCCAGTTTTTGTTTTTCTAGTTTAACGTTGGTTCTGGCCTCTTCTCTCTTGCTGCACCAGGGGCGTCGGAACTATTTTCGTTGGGAGGGGCCAACCTTGAAAAGGGCCCGCTCTTTTGCGGATAGGAGGGGGTAGAGACTAGAATTCCGCTAAATGCGCATATGAATGTGGTAGAATATGCGTCAGAAGGGAAAAGGCAAGCTGGAAACAAGTGAAATTTAATTTTTATTTATGAAGACTCATTCCTCCAGGGCCGGGGGCAAATTCTGGGGGGCAGAATGCCCCCCTGCCTCCCCCCCCCCTTTCCGACGCCGCTGTGCTGCACACCAATATCTTAGTCTTCTTTCTATTGATCTTCAGATGATATCTGGCCATTGTCGTTTCCATGGTTTTTAGAGTGCTATTCAGATCCTTCTGTCTCTGATACGAGTGCAATGTCATCAGCGAATCGCAGCATGCTAATTTTTTCTCCATGGATATTCACTCCAGAAGACTTCTCCTTGATTTCATGGATGGCTTTCTCGATGTAAACATTAAAAATTGTTGTGCTCAGCCTTGTCTCACTCCTTTCTGTATTCTTGCTTCTTCACAGCTGGGTCCAGATTTAATCACAGCTACTTGGTTTTTATACAGACTGTGAATAATTCTTCGGTCATTACAGGACACTCCAATTCCTTTCAGAATTCAAGTATTGAATTCCAATCCACGTTGTCAAAAGCCTTCTCTAAATCCACGAATGCAATGAAGGTCGGTTTGTTCTTCTCCATTCTCTTCTCTGTAAGCAGCCTAAGGGCCATTATTGCTTCTCTTGTACCCTTACTTTTCTTGAATCCGAATTGATCGTTATCCAGGAACTCCTCTGCTTTTCGTTCTATTCTTCTGTAGATTATCCTTGTCGATATCTTCGATACATGTGTCGTCAGGCTCATAGTCCTAAAATTTTCGCATTTCTCCGCTCTCTTCTTTTTAGGAATAGGAATTATGATGTTTTTCTCGAAGTCTCTGGGTATTTCTCCTGTTGAGTACCTACATGTCGCAGATGGTTTTATACAGATGGGTTAATGTCTTCTTTCCTGCATTTTTAATTAGTTCTGTTGAATTATCATCAATTCCAGAAGCCATATTCATCCGAAGGTCCCTTACTGCAGCGTCGAATTCCGATCTTAATATTGATGCTCCCATATCATCCTATTCGACTTCGCTTTCCTCTTCGATAGCTTTTGTGCTGAAAATTTTTCCGTTGTACAACTCTTCCAGATATTCTTTCCATGTCTTCACTTTGTCTTTATTTTCAATCAAAAGTTCTCCATTATTTTCCCTTATGGCATTGCATCTTGCGCTTAATTCTTTGAAGTGGTTCCTCACTATCCTATATGCAGCCACAGCCAAAACAATCTTTCCTAGTGCAAGGTTGTACATCTTCGCATAGGTTCTTCATTCACATTTCCCTAGCTTTTCTGGCTTTGCTATTTATTTCGTTCCTTATTCTTCTGTACCCAAGCTGCCCTTCTTCAGTTTTCGCATTCTTGTACTTTCTTCTTTCTTTAATCAGGCATAATACTTCTTCCGTGATCCATGGCTTCTTCTTGGCAACTTTTCTTCTTCTAAGAGCTTCCTTTGCGGCTTCCTGTAGTCCACATTTAATGTTTTCCCAACGCTCTTCCACTGATTTCTCCATCAGGTCTTCTCCTATGTTGTTTTCCAATGCTTTTTGAAATGCCTGCTTATGTTGAGTCTCCTTCAGTTTTTCCGCTTGCCATGTGTTCTTCACTGTCTTCTTCAATTTCTTGAATTTTAGATGGCATTTCATCATCACTAAATTATGGTCACTGTCTATGTCTGCCCCAGGGTAGCTTTTGCAGTCCTTCACTTGGTTTCTAAATCTCTGCTTCACTAAAATGTAGTCTATTTGAAATCTTCTGTCTCTTGGCATTTTCCGCGTGTATCTTCTTCGGTTGTGGTTTTTGAACAATGAGTTGGCAACCACTAACTTATGATGTGTGCAGAACTCAATTCAACTACCTACTCAAAATCCAGAGTAAATGATATATGTATATGCATTTCATATCTCGGCTGTATATCCTTTGAACTCTAGAAAAAATCAGCATCACCAACAAGGTTGGATCGAACACTCCAGTAATTTCAATATTCGCCATGCGCTAATTATAAATATTATTCTTCACTCCTAAATTGTCAAGAAGAAAATATTTCTCATTCTTCCGACTTGCCTTTTCGGGCGTTCTTCGGAGTCATTGCCACCATGCTGATCAGGGTCACTTTTGGCGGAGGATGACAGTTTCGACGCTGATTTTCCCTTTTAGTACAAATTCATACTTTCTGATACATTTTATCTCTTTCATCCTCCTGTATATATGCACCTCAAATGGTTCCAATCGCTTCTTATCCTTCCGCCCTATTGTCCATATTTCAGAACCACATGGTGTTACAGGTCCAAGCTCTGTCAAATGCATCACTGATATTTTCCTAAAAATTTTACTCAGGTTTATATTTAGCATCTTTAGTCTCTTTTTCTGTAATATTACATTATTTTAGCTTTCTTGACTTGACCCTCTTCCTATATTTTTAAACTGGTTTTGTAATGAGTCCAACGACAAAAGCGTCCCTGTAGCTATAGCTTACACACCCGCAAAACTAATCGCCCAAGCAGCTATTTACTCTCTCATCCTTAATCAACCTCTCCCAATGTGTCTCGCACCATTCCCTCGACAATATGTCGACGAAAACAAAAAAATTCCGAATTGATATTATACCAATAATCTCTCACCGTGATTCTCCATACTTTACATCTACTTATTTCCTTTCACTGCCGAGTCATTTACAGGTGAAACGAATGTTTTTACCTTCAGTCCACTCCGAAGTCATGCCCACTCCATTGAGTCTCCCGATCCCCTCTTAAACAGCCAATTGCCGTATTGGAATTACAAAAACAAGAAAAAAAGGTATGGAACTTAACTTCAGAATACTTAAGTTTTACTAATGTTCCCTCTAACACTATGGCAACTACTCTCCCCTTTCTGCTCCTAATTTAATGTTCATCAAAGAAATATTTCACCTTCTCCTCGAACAATCTGTTGACAACATCTTGGATGAGTGGGAAAATTGCACTAATAATTTTCAATTCATCTCAAATTTTGTTTGTTCCTTTTTCAGGAGCATGATTTCACAAAACCCACAGGTTAAACACCAGCATAAATACTCAGAAGTATTTTTAAAAATCTTCACCTTTCAAACTTCCCGGACTCATCATTTACTCCGGGCTCGTTATTTATTGTATTATATCTACTCCCACCATCTTTTGTGTCTTCGTTTTCCGTACGCATTTACTTGTGTGGTACTTCAAAAACTGTCTTACGCTTTTACGTACGAGAGCCCAGTCATCACCAGAGTCATCATGTTTCATCGCACTCATTACGCATCTGAGTACAATTCTGTATTACAAAATCGAGTCAATTTTGAACATTTTAGTAATACAATATGCGAATATTTTTTGCTTTTTAACCTGGATAATTGCTGCACATCGAAAGGTAAAAATCAATCCACAGCATAGAATATGCAGAGCATTTCATTTCCGATTAGATGTAATCCGGAACTGATAGCTAACAGATAGATTACCAAGTGCGTGGAAGTATACTAAAAATTTCCTCTACTAGTAGGAAAACAAGTCGCATTTTAAGACCATGCGTATTTTCCTTTCCCATGAATTGGTAAAATGACAGCTGTACGCACGGTACGTACCTACTTCCACGCGATTGAAACGCGTAGAATATTCCACTGGTATGCCGCCCGTTGACCCCAAGGTTCTCACATTAAGTACATTTGAAAAACTGATCCGACCACTTAAGAACAACTCCTTACAATGACCTTTACAGTTCGCCAAGTCGTGACCTATGAGCGTGCCTACATTTTGGTGCTAACCTCGCCTGACGATGCTGTAATTCAGTGAAACCCGGGTCATAGTAAAGTTTATTTTTGTGGATTTGGCTCGTGTTTTTTTCTTTCTGTGTTATCATGTTTCGCTTCCACTCCATATCGCCTGAATCTTCACAATTTTTTTATTCACATCGTTTCCATACATTACTTAATGTATCTGCGAATTCGTAGAATAAACGATGGATGCGAAGTATCTGCGACTGGATCGGTCGATTGGATCTTAGGTAATAAGAAAATTAAAATTTATTCTCACCAAGGGAACTGCTGTGCCCAATTATAGATATCAATTAGGTAATAAAAATTTGAATTTCTTACATCGACAATATGTGTCAGTTATGCAAGCCAAAAAAACTGTAAGTGTGTGGCTTGCATTGAAGGAAAAACCTATATTTCCCCATTGAATAACATTTGGTTCTTTCTCTATCCAACGACCACCTGCCCCGTGCAACGATCGTAACAAAGACCATATTCAAAGTGTTAATTTTAACTAACAATGTCTTACCTTCATCTTTCATCACGTCTCAATGAGGACAGCGATGCCCCGCATTCTTGACCAAAAAGTGGGGTGAGAATCACTCAAATGAATTCATCTTCCAATCATGCCCGAATCTTTGGTTCTTCAAGGTGATCGTCCGGCCCGTTACCTCCATTGCAATTACGCTTCTCACATCAGACGTAAGTGGCTTACTGTATGTACCATTGTTCTTCAACGAATTCTTGTTCATTCTTCTTTCATTCTCTTCTTGCCACGAAGTGAAGCTTCAAGTCTTAAGTGATTATATAGTGCTGCTAAATGATAGGGATGGAATTTAAATCGAAGTACTAAGGCATAAAACTTAATATTCTCTGGAGGAAGTATATGCCAGAAGAGAATCAACCTCTAAGTCCGTTAAGCGCCGTTAAATTCAACCCTAGCGCCTTTCTTTTTTGGCCTTCAAGTTTTTCCTTCTCATGAAAACTTTTGAAAATGTATACCCGCAATCCCCGCAATATGTAATGCCGTGGTCGTCGTTTTGTTCACGGTATACCGTCTGACTTATAGTCCAAGAAAGTGAGTGGACACTATATATTCACTGGTTGTCTTTTATCTTACCATCTGCTGTTTAAAGTCGTTAATGAACTAATTAGACTTTTGATTTTCTTAATTTACCTGAAACCATGAAAGCAGTTGTAGTCTCCCTTCCACATTTACTTAACTTCCAATGGTCCGTTACCATCGAACACACCACACGTACTATTTCTATGATCGACTGGAATGGAATATCTAAACACCGAGAGATATCTCTCGGTAAATGCAGTTAAGAATGTCTAAGTATATCTTTGTGCTTCTGAGCACCTATTATCGGCTTCCTTAACATGGTTGAAGGGTGAAAAGAGCGCATTCGCCTTGTTATATTTCCATGTATAATTTGCCATTTTTTAATGCTTATTAAAGGTTTCTTCGAAAATCTTGGCTATAAGTCATCCTCTCGAAGTATGCTGTTAAGGTAATTATCCCCCGATTGTCTTTAGTTATTGGCCAGTTAATGTTTAAAGTACAATGACAAAACGTATGCAACCTCCACCAGTTAGCCCTTGGTGTAGCCCTCTATTCCTGTATTATGTCAATACTACTGTTGACTGATCTCCATCACTTGTAAGTAACTCGCATAGTGAAATATCTGGTTCTCAAAAAATAGGCACATTATTGGATGCTTTACTCTTTACAGGGAACATTGTCATGATTTGAGCATTAACTCGTTTCGTTCTATGATAATTACTGCTCCTATCATTATGATGCCAACAGATAGACAATGAAATTTGAAGGACCATTTAGGTGTTCTAGTTGGCATAAATGTAAAACTACCCATGATATTCATTGAAGTATAAGATATTTTGGCAAAAATTGATTGACAGTCAGTCCAAGGCTGCTATTCTAAATGATTTAGCGACTGCACTATCACCCCATAAACCAAAATAATGATGCACTATTGGACAAAAGCCAACAGAGTCACTATTTTGGCTTATAGCTGATAGTCGGGTCAATCAAAATATCAGCCCAACAACATTAGAAACAGCATGTCTTCTAAAAATTTTATCTGAAGCTGGAATATGCATATGTTTCTGCAGATACATTCATTATTGTCATTAGAAGTATAGTACCTACTTATTGGCATATGCCAATATTGCTTCATAATTATAATTAGCTATAGCTTTTTCGCAAGAGTCAAATATGTCTATTACTGTCTCTGCAGCCTATTGGTAGAAATATACCTCAGCTTCTGTTTATGTTATTCCTATAGAAACAAATTTTTCTCATAAAGACTCGAGTTACAAAATGCTTTTACTTTTTGAGAATATTCTGAAAAAGATTTTTCACACGTGAATTTTCAGAAATTCTTAGGATTTTGACCATGATAGGTATACATTTCAGTTATGTAAAGAATTCCTTGTGCAGTATGTAAATTTTTTTTGTTTCCTTTTTCCTCTCTTATCCAGATTATTGGTGGAGACTTGTCCATCAGCACTGGCCTGCTCTAAGGCCTCTCTGAAAAAGAAGAATAAGTGGTATGTATCCCACAACTATAATCTATCATTTTACCTCATTCTGCTTAAGTGGAGCTGCATTGCTCAGAACAGTAATTTTTTGAATACTATATGGGTGATTTTTTGGGAGTTTGTCCATTTTTTTGAAAATGAAAAAAATTTTAACTTTTGGCCGACGTTTCAGAAAATATATTTTTTCCTTCTTCATGGCTTAAGTTCTATAAGGTTAATTTGAACAAATTCACCTTATAGAACTTAATCCCTGAAGAAGGAAAAAATATATTTTCCGAAACATCAGCAAAATTTTTTTCATTTTCAAAAAAAGGACCTTAACTCCCAAAAAATCATCCATATATATTTAAAAAAAAAAAGGTCTGGAATTCAATTTACCAGTGATTTTTGTCTTGGTTTACAAAATAAATACCATATTTGATGGCATAAAAGGCACTTTTCGTCCAAAATTATGGTTCAAAAATCACCTGGGGACTGCAACCCCAAAAAGTTGCCTTATAGAAATGGGGGTGCATCTTTTTTGTCATCAAACATCATGTCTACTAGTTACTTGCTTGTGCATAGTTACTTGCTTGATTACTTTAAATAAAAATAATGATCCTGCCTTGGGAGTGGCCATATATTTATGTCAATATGTATCTTTTCTTTTGGGGGAAGGAAATTTTTTTACAGGAGTATTGTGTATCACCCTGGTGAGAGGAATCCAGCAAATACATATTTCATAGATCATTTTCAGGTATCAGCAAAGACCTTAAAAATTCCCCATAACCCAGAACATTGTTTTTTTCCATCTTGACTCAGTCTCAGAAAAATTAGAAAAACTCATTCAGTGGTTCAAAGTGCATGGAAAGATGTGAGAGAGTGAGCAGTAATGTCTCTGCAGTGCACTGCAAGAGCATTATATGATAAAAGTAGGGTAAAACAGGGAAAATATTTTAAAGGTGCACCATAACTGAGAAAACTGTGAAAAACTCGGGAATTCATGCGGATGGGGTGAGGAAGTTCTTCCTCAAGGAATAAGTATTTTTGTTTTAATGTAGCCCTTTCACAGACGCATAAAGTATTTTAATGTGATCTTCCATGCCCATTTTTAAATGACAGAATAGGCAATGCATTGTATCGATTTGGTGATTGGAAAGTGAAGTTTTATTTCATGCTAGGTAAATTAATGTTTCCTTCTCATCAAGCATCATACCTTTTGTTTGAATAGATGTTGTTAATGTCATCAAAGAGGAATAGAGTGAATATTCATAGTTAGTAATTACCTTTGTTTTTGAACCTGATCTATGTATGATGGTGTAGTTAGTTCTTCCAAAAAACATGGAGGTGAGCATTGGATATGTTCATACACTGGAACCAGCTGAAATGCATGAGTAACACTAGCTCAGATTGTCACATATTTATTCAATTCCTGTTGGATTAGTTCTGCTTTCATACTACAAAAAAACTGGTTCAAAAATTATGATATCTTTTAGAGATTTAGAATGCTGCCAGTTCAATGAGCAATTTTCATTTCTCTGTACCCGATCATAATGCATTGTGAAATCAGGCAAAAATGTTAGCTTTGCCATATTTACCACTTTCAAATTATACATTAAATAGGTAGTTGAGGAATTATGTAACATTACTTTCATAGAATTCTAGAAAGAACAATCAGAACTATAAAAATTCATCATGAGATTGAAGCAGGTATTGCAGTATCACCAGCAAACAGGAAGGAGGTCCCTCCACTCCTTGAGAGAGCAGGCAAGATAATATCTTAAAGCAAGGTAATGAGCAGCTAAGGTTCTTTAGTCAACATGATAATTATTTGTACCTCATAAGCAAGTCATGGGCATCCTAGTACTAATAAGATTTAGGCATAGATACAAAGGCCTCAATTAGTTCATGAAAACTTGTTCCTAGTCAGAAAAGCTTATCTTCAACAGTTTCAAATTGATTTGGCCTATATTTGGTTATCAATTGATGATAAACACTTTTAAAACACGGTGCTCAAATATATTATAAAATTATTATACATGCATAAGTTTACCCATTGGCTTAGTACATATTTTTTACTCCTTTTTGGCCACTTGTATCTCTATTTTTTATTGAAATCATATTTTGTAACTATTTTTAATCAATTAAAAAACATTTTACAGCCCTTATCATAGATTTTTTGCATTAAATGAATATTAATTATTCATGAATGACACTAATTGTGAAAAATCTGTGAATGATAAAAATATTATTATAAATAAATAAATTGAGGGACCCAACGATTCGCCGGCTCTTTAACGGAAGGCCAAGATCTGCCAGCCAGCGGATTGCCATCTTTTTATGCCAATGGGTTAAGCACCTGTTTTCTGCCTATCAAATTAATCATATTTGTGAACTAATATGTCACATTCTAAGCATGATTTTGCAGTAGAAGACCAATTTTCAGTGCCACTTGGCATTTTTATGTCACATATTTATAAATTTAATAAAAGGACAGCATACAAATCCATAAGAGTCGTCTATTTTTGGTGGAGGGTGCACTTTTCCACTACGTTTGGGCAGCTCAAAATGTGTCCCCAATGGATGTTTTTTGTCTATCCTTCGACCATATACTTTAGTCTCCAAATCTGTATTTGTTATAACATCCTCTTGTTTTATGACATCTCCAGGTATATGAGTTTTGCGGCCAGTGATTATTCCTGCTCCATTGTAGACCTTAAATGAACATTGAGTTGTCACATAGGTAATTCCATGTCAGGATTAAATACTTGAACTGTACTTTGTATTGTGGAAGAGAGTTAGTAGCCATATTTTCATAGTTGTATATAACATAATATTTTCTAAATGCATGTAAAACTTTCTTGGTATAAATCTACAGTATGCATCTTTAACGTTAGCACTTTTGGACTAGAGCTAATATGAGGTGGTATATTTTCATATTTGTGCTGATGAAGCCCCCTCATTTTTTCCCATGAAAATGTTAGTTTTATTTGACTGTAATGCATTCACTGCAGATAGATTTTTCCCTGAGAGTTCAAACTGGATAAGCACCAATGAGCATCACTCTGCTCCAAGAGTAAAACAAAAATAACAAAAACTAACATCATCTACAGCAAATGTATTAATAAGATACATAATTTGTATGTTTATGGATAATATTGTTACTGAAATTAGTAGGATTTTCACCCTACCACCTTAGCTTTTCTTTACTTCATTTCCTCATGGAATTGCATATTTTTTAATGTTATTTTAGTTACCATATCAAATTTATAATTTTGTGTTTTCAGCCTTATTTCTTGAATAATGGCTTTGAGAAAGCATATGTGTGGTACTATGTAGGCAATTCTTACTTTGATGCAGGTTGAGATGATGCTTCTACTCACCTTCATTGAGGTAAATGATGCAACTTTGGCCAAATCATAAGGAATTCGTACTGGGATGTTATCTACTTCTTTCCCATGCTCCAAATCCGGCCATGGGCGTTTCTGGCCTAGGGTACCAATGTATTTGCCACCCAACGTCCAAACCCTCACGGAGCAATCTGAGCTACAACTGAAAAATATACACTTTGTCTTTTTAATAATTCATTTTTCAATAGTTACTCATGACTTTTTAATAAAAAAATTACTTGGTCAAAATCAATCCTGCGGTTTAACATTATCAATGTGAAACCTGCTTTCAGCATGGAAGTCTATAACTAACTCTTAATAATAATAAAAATCATTGTTCTTAATTATAGGTATATATTAACGGGACATGGGACATTCGAATCCTCGAATCCCCCGAATCTTGAAAAAGATTCGAGAAAAGAATACTCGAATCTTTGTGCTATTTTCATCATTCGAATCCTAAAATATAAATAAACACCGAATTCTTTATGTAATAACTTAGAACAGATTAGTTTCGACCGATAAAAACCTTCATTACAAATAAGGTTAAACCTCGCTTTTACGTCCCCGCAATTTACGTTTTCCCGCCATTAAAGACTTCCTTCAAGTCCTAATAATTTTCATATGTCTGCAAATAACATCTTCCCTTTATTTACGCTAGAAAATTTTTGAATGTTTCGCCATTTGCGTTTTACGAGATGATTTTGCCGTGATTGTCGTCCTGGTTGCATAACTGGTGGATGGACTCAACGCTCCGTGAAAGACAAAGTAAAAACTCATGCAGTAAGTCACCACTATGAAAGATAAGTAAAATTTTCTCAGATGTACCACCAGTTATCGCGACCTCAGTCATCTGTGAAATTGTAATGCCGCGAGAAATTACAGTACACGTACGTAATTTTTGTCGCGATTGTAGCCCGGGTTGCATAACTCGCGGATCGGCTGATGCTATCGCATAGGTGACGAAATTTTTTTTATTTAAGAAGTGCATGCTTTTCAGCATTTGCGGCCTTCTCTTTCTTTTTTGGTTAGGTATTAATACAGATTTTTAAAAATCCTCCAGCCAAACTTCATCCTCATACATCTTGCGAACAAACTAGTAAAATCATCATGTTTTCTCAACCTCGATTCTTAAATAGCTTTGATAGGATAACATTATAGTGTCTAACACCTTTTCTCGTAATGTTTACCCTAACTTACTAGCATGGCTGGACTCCTGGTCCTAGTTCATCCTTATCTATATCCTTCTCTTCTATTCCCAAGTTCCCTTGCCTATTGTTAGTGCCATGCAGTTCTTGTCACGTATTCATTATCCCTATGCTGAATCTCTTGTAAGTTCTATCAGCAGCTCCTCTGACTTAACACTAATGCACAGTATCGTATTCCACTTCTTGCTGCTGAATAACCTTCTAGCCTTAGAGTACAGGGTGCCTATTTCTCCCTCTCTCTGGAACCTCTTAACCTATTTACATTGACCTTTTTGCCACCTTTCTCTCATACTTCATACTCCTCATGTACCCCTCTTCGTACCCCTGTGTGAAGTCTATTGCTTGTTCCTTAAATTTTATTTCGCCTTGCTGTGTTTAAATCTTTATATTTCCATCATTCCTCAATTTCCTCCATAGTTTGTGACAATACCCAATGTGTCTTGACCACTCTTGTGTCTACTGCACCATACTGCTTGCTTTTCTGCATCTTTCCTCATACACCTGTAAACTAATTCTTGATATTCTCTCCGATTTACAACTACTATTTTTTCACACTGTTCCTAATCTTGGCCCAACCATATGTAATCTAGTTAATATATTTCCCCGTGTCTCCTTGCATACAATGAATACAATGTTTAACACATGAGGATTTGTCTCCTGCAAGCAGCTCGTCTATCGCTGTGAATGAGTCTTGAAGATGCGACAATATTGGAAAAAATACATCGTTTTTAAACGTGCAATTCAGTATCAGTGTAATAACTTTTTGGAAACATATCATCGCTATGCCTCCTAGAACTTTCACATGCTTTCATTTCATGCAAAAAATTTTGTGTATCATGTTTATAACTTATCTATGTTAGCTCTTCAAATCTTATGTGTATTGTTGCAATAAAGAATTGTATTTTTGAAAACTATTCTTAAATTAGTTTTTCATTGAATGCAGCTGCTAAAGTCTTTTCTTTTCTGTTATTATCAACTTTATATGTAAGATTCGAGAGATTCAAGAACCTCTTAGAATTTGGATTCAGGTTCGGATTCGAGAAAATTTAGGATTCGTCCCACCTCTAGTATATATGTTTACCTTAGTATAAAAATTCTTTCCATTGGAGTAGGTTTACCTTAGAGTTTCTGTGTGAAATGAATCTCTCACAGCCTAAGTGTCATTGAAGGATATATCATCAACCCTTCGGCTCTCATGTAGACCATAAATGAAGCAATAACTAAATAAGATATGCATGCATTTTTGTCTTCTTTTGAAGTAAAACAACTTTTTGCCAACATATACCTAATTATTTTTATAAACATTATGGAAATTTAAAATTGATACCTATTTATGAAATCAAATTTTCCAGAGTATTTTCTTGCCTGACGTATTATATTTTTGCTAAAATCCCTGAGGTGCTTCTCACCTGTGCAATTAAAATTTGGTGGCATAATAAGGGTTAATGTACAAAATATTAGGACACTTAGGGTTCACATAACTGCCTGTGTGTGCACTCAAAAACACTTTATTACTCTTGATACATAGATATGTTTTAGTGTTTTTCAATAAGTTATAACATGCCTATTTAGTAGTCAACATTGTTACACAATTCTGTTTAAGAATGCCCTAATTCAAACTTTCTTTCTCTGATCGGGCGAATTAATTCAAAATTTTCTACTCCTCTCTGAGCTAACTAGCACTGAACAAATTTATAAAATGTGGGAATGAAAAATATCCTTACTGCCAAATCTATATGAGTCATAAAGGACATTCTTGGAAAAATTCAATAATTAATATCTGTGAACTTTAATAAATTGAACCATACCAGTTATTATTTAAATATCTCTACAGCATTCACTGGGTATTTGAAAGTAATGTTACATTATACCAGTTACTTGTGGCTCTATGAATATCATTCATTCTGTGTATTTACCTCCCTCTTCCTCTCTCACCCAGCAACTGCCGTCAGTATCCCATTGCTGTTAATTACTCTCTCCATCCATCCACTCTGCATTACCTAATTTCTTGCTGCAACTCTCTATCCTCTCTCAGCTGACTAAAAACTTCATCATTGTGCTACTATCCAGCCAGCATACTTTTTTCATTCTCCACCACTCCTCAAAAGCCTTTCAATCCAATGTCATCATCTCTCCCTAAATTCTTGGTATTGGATCCATTCAAAACCATTACTCTATATCATTTTCATAATTAACCTTTTTTTATTCTTCCTTTAGGTTCCTATGTTGGTCACTAAACTGCTTTGTGGAAACAATCCTCATTCTAGTTAATACTTCAGCCACCTCATAAAAAAACTAGGTACTAATTCACTTATTCTAACCAAGTCACTCCATGTTTATGGTAATATTTGCTATTGTTAGAATTAATCACATCATTTTTACCTTTCTAGTGTTGATTTTCATCTTACATTTCTCATTATGGATTTGTCAAGTTGTTTGTTACATTGGTATTCTCGATGACTCAGACATTTGTTTTATTTACTTTTCTTTTTCTCGAGGCATTGAGAGCTTTCAAAAGATACTATTAATAGCCACTGCCTTTTTTGCCTGGTATTATGTAGATGCAGAATGTACTTGTGCAAAATGCTTGATATTGAGTTGAAATTGCTTGATGATTAAATGAAAAGCGTGGCTAAATCTTTCACGCATGTGGCGTGAATGTGCTTCAGTTAGATGGATAGTCCAAGTAATGGAAGGGTACAAGGGTACTAGGTTGATTAAATTCTTGAACAAGTGCAACTTTTTTAGTCAAAATCAGTTCGGCTTTATGTCTAATAAGTGCACAGAGGATGCACTTGCCTTACACTTCAGTCAAGTGTATTCGGCAATAAACTCCCATAGGAGGGTGATTAGTTTATTTATTGACATTTCGAAAGCATTTGATACTTTGAACCATGACATTCTTTTAAGTAAACTGTATCATTTGGGTATACGTGGAGTCTCACTAAAATGGTTCCAAAGCTATTTACATGACCGTTCCCAGTGTGTACGAGTAAATGATCATCTCAGTGAATACAAAATGATTTGTTCTGGTGTACCTCAAGGTTCTGTATTAGGACCAATCCTTTTTCTAATATATATTAATGACTTATGTGATCACACATTCAAAGGCAAATTAACTGCTTTTGCGGACGACATAGCTTTTTGCTATGCTTCGTTGACGTGGAAGCAGCTAGAAAACAATGTGAACATGGACTTGTGTACCTTACGTGATTGGTTCGACTATAATGGACTGGAATTAAGTGAAAAGACTAAGTTTATATGCTATGATTTATCTAATAGCTGTGTGCACAATTGGAAGATAATTTATCACAACTCTGATTGTGATAAAATATGTTGTTTCTGTCCTAAAATTGAGAAGGTAGAGGTGTATAAATACCTTGGTGTACACGTAGACCAATGTTTAAAATGGAAAAAGCACATTGAAGATGTTACTAAGGTGCTACGGTCCTGCTTATCCAAAATGTATTTTATTCGCAATAAATGCCCATTAATCTTTCGCAAGGCGATTTACTGCGCCCTTGCCCAGTCTAAGTTGACATATGGGTTGATTTGCTGGGGAAGTGCCTATAAAAATGCTTTGCAACCAGTTGTTGTGTTACAAAAGAGGATTGTTCGAATTCTAACTTTAAAAACCCGCTATGAGCACTCATTTCCTTTATTCCTAAAATTGAACTTACTTCCAATAAGGCATTTGTACTTGTACAGAACATTAAGGATGTTTTTCATCCGATCTGGTGATAGGCCTATATTGTTTGGAACGACTATCCAAAAAAGTGGTTATAATACAAGAGACAAATACTTTATAAGGTATACCAAACCCAACATATCTATGTACAAAAGACAATTTGTGTATCTAGGGCCCAAAATGTACAACTTGCTGCCATACCATATAATTCATGCAAATAGTTCACCTGTCTTTCTTAAAAGATTAACAAAATGGTTGTTACAAAAAGAGGAAGTAGATTCATACTTGTGCTGATTATAACTGGTTTTTTTTTTTTTTTTTTACTTACGATTTTTTGTTGTTAAAAAAAAAATTAACTTTATGTTGTCTTGTTCTTTATTTTCATAAATTTTTGCTTACCTTATGTTGCGAGGAATAAGTTCCCTGTCAGTGTTTAAAACTAAAATTGTTTCATTTTTTTTCCATTTTCTTCGATTTCACATGTGCCAATGTTTGTAAGGGTGTCATATACAGGTACCCTTCTGACACCCTAAATTATCTCCACGTGCTAAGTGTATGCATATATGTCTTGTTATAATTTATGTAATGCTACTGGAGAAAATAAATTCATTCAATTCATTCAATTCAATTCAACAATAAAATATTCAGTAGATCTTGTTCCAAAATATTGTAGAAATCAGTAGGTATGGCAAAATGCTGACTTAAATAGAGTAAAAGTAGCCATGTAATATGGTTAGTGCCGACAAGGATAAGTTTTGTCAGGATAGCCACTTGCATTTCATCAGATGGGGACCCAGATGATGAAGTCTAGGTGTGATGGCAGGTTGGATAGTTTGCTGCAGAGAACAGATAGGTTTGCAAACATGTGGATGGGCAGTATGTTTCAATTACCAGAAGAACTAGGTTGGGGCAGGAAATACCTCACTGTCAAGCCACCGAATATAAGAAATACTACTGGAAATAGGTTGTGAATCACTATCCAATCACAAGCTGAAATGCAGAGTAAATATTCTGCTGGACTTAAATGTAGATACATTTTGTAAAGATGTTAAATATACATATATAGTATTCGTACTCCAGCATGTCCTGGAAGTTCAGATCACAAATTAAAAAAATATGGGATAAATAGTGTGTGAGGGAGATTAAATATGCTATTTTTTATACACAGCCATAAGGTTTTATAAAACCTAGAAATATTGAAGTGAACTGGAGTTGTTTAGGATAGGTAAATGAGATTTTAGGTTTTTAAGCTTGAATGAATTAAGCTCAAATTTACAATGCATGAGTTTCATTGTTTAAACATTTCATCATATGTTTGGCACATATCCAGAAATGTTTGTATAATATATGGTTAGTATTTGTTCAGCATTATGCTAATTAGAAGTGAAAGGCTGTTTTGCAAATAAAGTTAGCATGTTCCAAAAGTTTTCCAGATATAACAATTGTTACATCAGGCAAACTGGTAAAATTCAAGCTTTATGAAAAATTAAATGTTTATGACTAGAATGTTCACCTACCTTACCAGGATTTTTCCCTCCCTAATATACTCAATATGAGTAATACCCCTTAAATGAGCTTGATGACTCGACAAAAGTATTGGTAATTCCTGTCCTTTGATGGCACGTTTTGCTCTGCCATTCAATCGATCTTTCAATAAGAAAGGGAACTGGAGTCTATATTTGGGCATCACAATTTTAGGTTCAGGGGTTGGAGCAAAATAGTTTTTTAAAAGCCACACTTTCAAGTAACCTGCTGAATCTCCTGAAAAGAAGGCATTAAATGGAGTTAGATATCTGTACCATAAGTTTATTTAGCTTGTGTATAAGATTTTTAAAAAATGTGCATTCACACGTAAAGAATATTTTATTTCAGTCAAGCCATGGGCTTTGGTATTTTATTCATTTTTTTATTTTTGTTAATTATAAGGAAGGAATATTTTGAATGTTTGTTTCATTTCTCATCTTTATCTCTAATCATCACCATCATCATGCCTATAATGAGTATTGTGAACTTCTTCATAACAGTGTACATAACCTGCATTTTAATATTTTGAAAGGGATATAAGTATAAGTGAGAAATTCATAGGTCCTGTGAGAGGTAACAGTTTGTTCATAGAAATGAGAGTATTTCACACTGTTTTTAGCTCTTAAAAAACTAAAATGCTATTGCTATTAGATGCTATGCTTGAAAAACTAAAAATTAAACAGGATACAGGAGCATCCAGCCCACAAAATGTATTCAAGGATTGAAATTGAATCAAAATTGTGTTTATTCACTAATAACACCATGTTATTTCCTTGTACCATAAACCAGAACATATTTTAATGTAAAAGTCATCTTTGGTGTAGAATTATTTCATATCTGTTTATGGATTAGTAAATTCACTGACCTTTATATAGATTATAGTGTCAGAGTTTACTTCTGTAGGCATACCTGTAAAAAGATATTCATTTTCTTCATCAGTATTCATTGTTACTATGTAATCACCAGCAGAATGGATTGCCAAGAAAGAGCCAAGAAAGCCATAGTCAGAGAAGTTTTCTTTTTTGTTCTCACCATCATGTGACTTCTTGCCTTCTGGAATAATACCTTGTGAAAGGCAATGGCACCATACCTGGTAACATAAACTAAAATTATTTCAATCAGTTTTTTGCACAATGGCTTATGCTGTAAATACAATTGTAAGAGCAGACTTGTTTTCCAGTGAAAGTTGTAATTTTTATTGCTATGAGAACAATGAGATAATTTCAAGTCTGAATTAGCAAATCATTATTACCTACTTGTTTATTGTAAATAAGGGTATCTCATGCTTTACAGAGGTATCTATGCAATAGAATGTTTTCTTTTTAAATAAGTAGGGGAGAGTGGGGCTAAATGGACCGCAATTGATTTCTTCAATTTCGATTTCCGCGCATGTTTGATGAGCTAGAGAGTTTAAATTTTTACTGCAGATGAATTTTGGCATCGCAAAGGAACGTCAATTGTTGTGCGCCATTTGTGGTAATGCAAATCCATTTGTGTTTTGGTGTTTGTTATCATTTGGTCACTCAAAATATTTAGTGCTCTGAAGGTTTTGATTGTTGAGAGTTTTTGTGAAGTTTTTATTGTGAATTTTGGTACAGTAGGTAAGTGGATAGTGCTCTTTTGGAAAAAAAATGGAGTTAAGGGGATCAACTCGTTGATTTCTGTTGTGGGCCTTTGCCACTGCCAAAACTTGCTGTGGGGCTAAATGGTCCGCTTGCTGTGGGAATGGACCACGTGTTTTGCATGCATTTCAGCGTTTTCTTTGCTTTCGCGGAGAAAGAAATCATGTAGGATCTATTAGTTGAGTAGGATGCTGCGGAGGTTCGCTAAAGTGCACCCTCAGCTCCAAAGAAGTGCTGATGCCCAGCAGAAAATCCACGCAAAAATTAAGTCCAACATATTTCTGTTGATGAATTAAATATATATTAACAAATGATTTTTGTTAGCGAAATCGCTCATTTTATTTTTAATTCACTTCTTTTTCTGTTTCTCCTTTCCAAATCCACCGCGAAACACTTGTTTCGTTTAAAAAATGCTGTGGTTCATTTATCCCCACCCATGGTCCATTTAGCCCCACCGTGGGGCTAAATGGACCGGATGCGCACTTTCCAAAAAATGGCCATAAAAACATACTTTCCATGCTCATACGGCTTGACAAGTTTGTAGCAGCTATAGAGCATAAAAATTTCTACAAGATCGCCCTATTTTCGGAAGTAAAATTGCCTAAATCCACCCACCAGGATGCCGCAAACAAAAAGCGGTCCATTTAGCCCCACCATCCCCTACTTAAGTAATAAAAGCATTCATACCCTTATCCATCAGAGTAAGATGTACTATTTAAACTACTATAGGATTTCTATAATTTTATTGATACTTTCTCTCTTTTTTAATTTTACTCCTTTATATTCTCAGTGTGATTGTTAATCTCATTATTTTGCAATGCCTTATATCTTGTAAAAAAACACTCTAGCTTGTAACTTGATCTCTGAGCAAATAGAAAGTATTATTATTGTTAAATGTTGTTAAAAAAACTATCAAACCTGAATACTTCCATCTTCCAAGGACACCAAAAGAGTGCCAACATTAGGAAGGCATTGGCGTGCATTGAGGAAAAGAAGGCTGTGAATCACCATTGGCCGAATAGAAGCTTGCTCTGGAGGTAAATCGATTGACTGCAGTGATTTATGTACCCTCTGAGAAGAAACGGATATTAACTTAAGTTTTGAATGCCTCTGGGATGAAGATGCTGAAACTCCAGATTCACTTTTCATAACAGTCTCCAATTCAGACTTTGATGCTCCTTTAGAAGATGTAGTCTGTCAAATACAAATTTTGTAGTTTGATTATAATGTGAGCACGTGCTAGTATACGCATTTACAATTTGTTTTATTACACATCAAAACATATAAATGGCTTTAACCACCAGCTGTTATCTCTGTGGATAATAATGCATGAATTTCATAGGTAATTTTGGAGAAATAAAGTGCTTGAGGCATTAATTTTATCATGCAACTATTATTTTCATTTTTATTACTACTTGTGATTTTTAGCTCTGAAATTTTGAAAAGTTGTGAAAAATCTGAATCAGTGTTTTTCTTTTCTTTCTCCTTTGAGGCATTGAAAAGCAGTGTGTTTGCCATTGGACTTAGTACTTGAAGGGGGCTGACCTCATGAAACACTAACCCCCAATGGTGGATGTGATTCAATTATCAAGGTAAGAAGGCCTAATATCCTTTCTCTGTGAAGCCAAAAAGTTCTCAAGAAATATCTGGCATGTAGAAAATCATTTGGTTTGCATTTAACTCTTTCTAATCCAATGTCCTCATCCATCTCATAATTCTCCTGAGAGAATATTTTAATTGTCTTGTTCCCTGGGTTGTAGGAAAAGCAGGTGAAATTGCCTCATACAACCCAGACTAAATAAAAACAAGTGAATTCCATTGTCAGATGACATCTGACACATTTTTCTTTGTTACATTTGTTTGCCTGCACCCTTGTTAGTGCATTTGTTCCCACTTATTTTACAATTTCCCCACAGACTTCAGTCAAGATATCATGCAGAAAGCATAATGCTTTCTCATAGAAAAAGCTGTCAAAAATCATCTAATAATGTTCACTCCTCATTGAAACAGTAGTAAATATCTTACTCCACCTGGGTAGCCATCATATTTCACGAGTCACACTAGAAACCGTTAATGGCATTTGAAAATAACCTCATATTTTTTCTGTAATCAGTGTAAATAATCTAGCACACATCTATCTGGCTCCCACAACTGGTTCGTTTTATTTAATATATTATTTTTGAGAGTTTAAAGAAATTTAATTTGGATTTCACAAAACCTGTCCACCTTTTTTGTCTACTTGTGAGTCAGATGCTCTCTGCATTTTTCTCGGGATGCGTCCACGTCGTTTGACTGTGAGACAACAGTTTTGCCAACCTTCCTGTTGGCGTCTTCAGGTTGAAGTGGTGAGAAGTCGTTCTCGTCGTCCCTATATAGGCCTGATCGTGTAGGTGCTGCCCTCTGATTGGTGTTTGTTACTCCGGGGATACATGAAGGAGTGTACAAAGCTCCGTGTTCCTGCGAGAAGTCTTACGTGGGCGAGACGTGCAGATCTATGAATACGCGCATGAAAGAACACCAGAGGGCGACGAATAAAAAACAATTCCATCTATCCGCCATCGCTGAACATGCGTGGAGCGAGCCAGGTCACGTAATTCAATTTAAAGACGCCAAAATCATAACGAGGGAGGCACGATATTTTCCGAGGGTCATTAGAGAGGCGATAGAAATACTTAAAACACCATTGAACATGAACAGAGAGGACGGAGACCCGTTGCATTCTGCTTGGAAGAGGGTCATCAAAAATTCCGGCCAATCAGAGGGCAGCACCTACACGACCAGGCCTATATAGGGACGACGAGAACGACTTCTCACCACTTCGACCTGAAGAAGCCAACAGGAAGGTTGGCGAAACTGTTGTCTCACAGTCAAACGACGCAGACGCATCCCGAGAAAAATGCAGAGAGCATCTAATCAACGCCGCGGAAACCTATGAACGAATACTTGTGAGTCATTTAGTTATAGGACACTGAGGCAAAACATTTCATTCACAACATAAACAAATAGACATTAGGAGTGGGGGAAGAGTGTCAGTGGAGCCAAGAGGGGGATAAACAAGATACGAGTGGAGGAGGAGTAAGAAGTGGATGGACGTGTGTGGGAGGGATAGGAGATAGTTGACAAACTTGAGACTATGTGGTGTACAAATCAAGGTGAAAGAAAAGGAAAGAGTAGTATTGGAGGCAGAGTGAACAAACATTCGTGAAAAACGGGAACTGCCCAGGGGCAGCTGTCGGCAGTTTCAGGGGGTGGGATCACACAGGTATTCCAGTCCCTTTTTGTAGTTTGTTATGTTGGATTGGAAATATATGCTGAAAATATAATAAGTATAATAATCATACATTAATATGAGTGTTGATTTAACCCTTCAAGCCCAGAGGAGGTTTAAATGGTTTTCAACCCAGTTGCCGGAGGAGCTTTAAATGTTTTGATGCTTTATGAAGACCTATGATCAATGAGTTATATTTCAGTAACTATTAGTACTATAATGCAGAAATTTTTAGTGATGGTCAATAAACCTTATATATTTTATATACAGCTTTAAAACATTAAAAAACTCAATTAATTTAGGAGTTAGAAACTTCAAAATTTGTTTAAACAAAAAAAAATTATGACTGAGTAGAAAACTGTCTCGAAAGAAATGGTGCCAGAACTTCATTTTTGAAGAATAAGGACTAACATGATCCCAGGTACTTTATTATGCCATAGTAATTACTATTATTAAATGATTTGATAAACGCAGAACGGCAATGTAAATATCTCCGCAGCAGATGTTGGATGGGTCTTCCAAGGATACCTTATATAAGGTATCCTTGCAGCTATATATAGCTGTCGTCATCAAGCATACAATACTAAAAGATACTTTTTTATAACACAAGCGCAAAATACTAAAAGATACTTTTTTATAACAATGTTCATTCCAAAATTAATTCAGAATGAAAAATTAGTGTTGAAAATGAGTGATTAAAAAATATAATAAAATTACTTCACCTTAAAAATTGTGCTTGGTATGGTAATCCTCAAAGCAATTGATTGTCTGGTGTCACAAGGTTCACACGTTCAAACAGTATCTTTCCTCTTACCGTGTATGGTGCAGACTGCACAGTGTCTTTGAAGTCTGACCTTATTACCTTTAGGAGCTATTCTTTTTGTGCTGTCTTTCTGATAGTCTTGGAAGCATACTGTTTGATATATGGCTGTCTGTCACTCTCTGTTGTACAACAGAAAATGTTCTATTGTTTGTTTTACTTATTTGCTTTGCATGACAATTAGTTTCCTCAGCAATATTCCTACTATATCTTTATCAAAGAAAATTCCAAATACATCTTCAATACTTTGCAAATTATTTGCTCTACCTTGTGGACCGGTATTACCAATGAAATTTCCTCATTTGACTTTATTATTAGAAATGTCCTTCCAAGCAAAATCTGAAGCTTCACCCTCTACTTCATCCAAATCATCATATATCATACCCCAACACATCAAGTTCGGAGCGATCATTTATGTTATTCTCACTGTCGCTAGCAGAACTCAAAACACTCGCTTCAAGCAAGACATCCCCAACCTGTTCATCACTCAACTCCTCTAACCTTTTCTTTCCTGCACACACCATAATTGACGGTAGATGAGTAATAACCCTAATAAACTCAAACACTCACAAATATTCTGCAATTTGAAGCTCACGGTTTGCGGAACAAAGCACTTACAGAAGAAGTGATATATAGTAAAAGACTACATTGTTTTTAAGAACAAAATAACACTCCTAATATATTCCTTCCAGAAAAGCAATTTAGGTTCATCTGACTCTGACTTTGGTAGGTTTACTGAGCTGCACTTCTTGAAAGAAATATTGAGTTTTTTCTCTACAATTTGCTCTCCCACGTACCCTTTCCACGCTGACCTTTTGACACCCTAATCTTTTGTTATAAGTGCTTGGGTCTGAATGAGTCCCACTGTCCCGTGATCATCCCTAAGCTATGAAAATGGTGCACATGGCCCCCCTAGATAATGTGCTGGGCTAAATGAAAGAGAAGAGAAAATATTGTAACTCTCAATGCCCTTATTCATATCTCTTGTTGTCTTCCAAGCCAAAATGAACCTTGTCCCAAAGGGATCTTGGAGAAACCAGGCATCGGTGACAGGATATGTTTACATTGACAGTAAGGTCATCAAATTTTCATCTATGCACTAAGTATACTCTCCCTTATCCTCCCAAGTGGATGGAAAACCACTCTCCTTATAATTTTAAGAGATATAGATGAAAGTCTATTGCTTATTTCGCAAAAAGTGTAGAATGGATGCATCAAATGAGGTCGCAATAAACAGCTTTCCAAAAAATTATCTAAACTACTAATAGATTTGCTCAAAATAAACAATAAGGTTCATTATATTAGCATGCAAAAAATTAATGTGCTGGAAAAATATTCAATTCCTCAAAAAGCATATCAGATCATAGTGTGAAACAGTTGTGCATAGCACGTAGAATGGTGTGATGGGTAGTTTCAAGGGGTTGGTGCCCAGCACGTAGGATGGTGTTGAAGGATTAATAGATGAGTGAAAAAGTATAACAGTATTGTATGTAATTGTATCCTAACCCCGCACTTCTGCCCAAGACTAATCACACCTGAGCAGCTGGCACAACTATAGATAAGGGTAAAAGGGGCTGTGAAGAGTGAACAGGGAATTTAGGCTACAACACACACGAAAGATTGTCACAAAATTTATGGTTTGGTCATTTTTAATTTTTTTTCTGGCATTTCTGTTTGCATTTATTCAATATACGTGATTCATGTTGGAATAAATCTAGTGAAATCTGACATTCACTATAAAAGTACATTATTAATTTTATATGTTATATTATCATATATAGATGCTAATAAGTGCTTTTTTGCTATCATAAAGATTATTATAGCTATATTTCTCTTCTTTAATCGTGGCATAGTAGAAAAACCCTCAGCAGGGCTGGCTTAAGACAAAATGTTTACCTGGGCAAGAGAGTATTCCACTTGTCAAACCCTGTTGTAACACATATTCAACAGTTAAACATAGTAGTGAAATAAAAATTAGGTTTTAAAAATAGTCATAAATTAGCTTGTTGGACATGAAGTAAGGGTCAATCCCTGAATAAAAAAAGTTTTTTTCCATTCCCATGGCACCCCTTCCCTTGTGGTGCCCCGGGCAGCCGCCTGGGTTGCCCAGCCCCGTTCCTCAGGTACCTACCAAGCAATGCCATCCTCTGAATCCTTGAAATGATAAAAATAATCTAACTCGATACTTAATGGAGAAGTTTATATTCATGCTTTATCATTACACATTTTGCTGATTGAATATTCTTACCATAATTGTCTGTTTAGATGATTTACGGGACAATGTTTTTTTTGAAGATGCTGCATTGAATCGATGGGATTTAGCCGGTGATATTGTAGTATCAGTAATAAATAGGTCCTCCATTAGATCATTGTCTGCTGGCCTCGTTTTCTTGAAGTCCAGTTTCATTCTTGATGAGATGCAAAATTATATTGTTAATTTCATGTGTCAATGGAGGAAATGTCATACACTAGGATAGTGAATAGAAATGGGCCCAGCAAATCGCCTTGTCTTATGTTTATATACCTGCGTCAAATGCTAATAGTTCAGCTATTTCATTGCCTAATCTTAATATTATCCTGTTATCAGTTTTCAACCCTTTCACTCATGGTAATTATACGTACTTTACCCTCCGAGAAAGCTCATGTCTAAATCTTGAAAAGGTGAACTCTTTGTTTAACCCTTTTACTGTGGATGGCTGATCTACCAGCCCATTTAACTTGTGCGAAAACTTTGGAGGGTCGATTTTTCAGCTGATTTATATTGGTTATGTTATCAAGGTCTTCGTTATCTGTGGTGTGTACGCTTCAGAATCAAATAGATGTCAAATTTTTGAATGTTTTTTTGATTTCTTTCGAGTTTGTGCATTTGAACCAACCTAGGACATGAAGAGAAGAGATGGAATGCTTTTGGAATCATCGTTGATGAAGATAGCTTGAGATTTGAGATAGTTTAACAAAAACCAGGGAATAAAATTCAAATACCAATAGAACATAATGTCTCATTAAGGATCCGTTGGGTATTGATGCCATTGCAATGATGCTAAAAAAGTTTGTCCATAAGTGAAACCCTAAACAGCATTGTTCTTTTTGTGAAGGTATTGAAAGGTACAAAAATAGGTATCTCAGCAAATTCTTGATTCTAGATCCACCATTTTATTCGGAAAAATCATACGGACTTACTTTTCACGTTATTCCCAGATCAAATCGGTTTGCATTCGGTAAAACTAAGAGTATTTAAATGAAAGTTTCTGCGGGGTTCAAAAGGTGAATATTTTTATGATTTATACCATATTTCGAAGTGAACCGCTTTCAAAATTGTTATCTTTTGAGGCACAATAAAGTGTTAAAAAACTTAAATTAAGTCTAATCAAAAATAATAGTATGTTGAATAAAATTGTAATATAGTTATAGGTCAAATATACAGTAGAAGGTGTGAATATATGCAACTGAGTGACAAGTACCTGGTTTAAGTAGGCTAAATCTGTGCTAGGTAATAAGAGTAGAATTTACTCTAAATGGAATAAAATGCATTAATACCTATCTGTAGGAAGTTCATTGATGCCATTGTCATGAAGTTGGAGAAATGAGACAAACATAACATTCATAAAAGGTCGGAGAAAAATTTTATTGCAGAAAAGGTGGGAGCTAACATTCCCAAAAACCTGAATCTGCCCTCATTGTCAACAATAGACAGACAGACATTCATATGCACCCTCCCTTCTAAACTACATAGTATCATCTGGCCTGAAAGTTTCTAAATAATATTGTTATTTTTGTAAAGGCCCAGGTGAGTCCAGGTAGTAATTATATGTTTACATTGGTTTAAATTATATTTATGCTTCTGATGGTGACTTGGAGCCGTAGCTAACTCCATAACACAAGTTTGTTAAAATTTCTTGATACAATTTGTAATTATTATATTTCTCCCTCCTGTTGAATTTTAATGGGCAACTTCAGCTAGTAGTAAGTGATAAATTATTTTAATTTGGCACTGGTAGGCATTTTCAAATTACATAACTGCTCAAACTCTTCCTTATCTAATTCTGTCAAACTATCGAATATGTTAAGTTCTTTCAACCTCCACTACACTAACTTTGGTCCCGCCAAACATTCAACCTCAATAATATAATCACCTCATATGGTCAGGTTGACTATCATACAAAAATCATTGATCCACTTTTTTCGGATCACCTAGCTTTGGAATTTGCTTTATCTGTAAAGATATCCTCTAGTGAATTCGAGAATAAAACTTGTTGCCCAACCACCAGGCTTATAACACCTGAAGGAGTTCTGTACCTCAAAGGACTATTGTCCAGTGTTACCTGGTGTAAACTATTTTTGCATTTTAGGGGATTAAGGAGATAGGGGATTAAGATAATTTTAAAACTCTCTTTACTGAATTCATGGCTTTTTTTAGCTGTGTTTTCTCAAGAAATACCATCAAAACAACCAAAAAGCAAACATAAATATAGTTGGTTTACCCCTGAGTTAGAGGATATGTATTAGAAACAAAATTACCTCTTTGCATAGATCTTGTAAAGTACACTGTGATGAAAATGACAGGAAGTTGCTGTTACAATTATGCAATGAATATCCATATATCATAAGAGCTAAAAAAGACTCCATCAACATACTCATCAACAACTGTGGAAATAAAATAGGGACATGTGGAAAATAATAAACAAAGAGACAGGAAAAATGAAAAGTATTCCCAAGCAGTCAATATCCCCAGATGCATTCAACAATTTCTTCATCAAATCTGTAGAGGATATAGTAACCAACACTGCTGACCAAAATAAGGTGATTCAGCTGCTAAGTAAACACTATGAAAACAATTACCAGTTTCATTGGAAGTGGGTAACACCCTGTGAAAGCATTAAGATAATAAAATCACTTAAAGAATCAAATTGTAAGGATATCTATGGCCTTTCTAATAACCTACTCAATAGTATCAAAGAAAATATTGCTGAAATTCTCTACATTATTTTCAATGCCTGTCTCCAATCTGGGATCTTTCCTACAGCTTTCAAATATTCATAAGTGATCCCCATTCATAAGGGGCCAAGGTTAACCTTCAGAACTATCGCCCAATCTCAGTGATCCCGGTGTGTTTGGCAAAGTATTTGAAACTGTGATCAAATCTCAGCTACATCTTTACTTAGAAAATAATAGTCTGTTTTCTAGGGATGTGCGAGTAGCACTTTTTGACCTCGAGTCGAGTATCGAGTCGAGTTGTAAAGTACTCGCGAGTATCGAGTCGAGTCGAGTCGAGTTTGTACATTATTGTACATGAGTGAAGAGACCCAGTTCTTACTTAAGTCATCGCAATTAAAGTTAGCCAGCAATCTGACTATCAAATGGCAGGTCTACCTACCTAATGCATAGTTATAAACAGTCAAATTACTATGGCACGTAGCGCAGGACAAAAGACATAATGGAAATTCTGCGGTAGCTCTCGAAATAAGAAAATTACCTTCATTCCTAGGATTACTCAAAAATGTGTTAATTAGCTTGCAGTACGGTACCTAGAGTGTACTTAGGCATAATATGAGGCCTATATGAGTGACATGCCCTACTAACTTTAAAGTAAGCCAGGAAGCAAACTATTTTTTCTTAAGGAATACATAAGCCTAATTAGAAGAGCATTCCTTGTATTTCGCATTCCTATGTATTTCTTTTCAGAGCTAAACGCTTTCTCAGTGATGTCGGGTATGCCATAGTCCAACAGTACAGTGAATTTCATACAATATGCCTTATTTGTGCAGTAAATATTTGATAAGCTCGCGCCTCAAATTTATGATTGGCCGTTAATTACATAGTTAGTTTTTTAACATATACTTTTCTTCCTCTTCCATCATGGCACTATCTCTTCAAAATCGGTGATTTCTGCCTAAACATGATAGAACTTAGAATCATAAAAAGGACCTGGGTCAATCACCCCCATTTGCACGATGCATGAACACCCAATATCAGCACTGGTTATTTCCAATATCCATTAATGCAAGTTAATAATGTTTGAACAATGAATTTTCGTTCACGGATGAATGTGAGCAGGTACATGAATTTTGTATAGAGTCCTGTGGATTAAAGTTTTCGATTTCTAAGGAAATATATTTGAACAAAAATTTATTATAGATAATTATCTATAGATATTTATAATTATCTATCTTAAGATATGACTAGGAAGTTGAAATTAATGATGTAATTAATAATCCTAAATAGGAAATAAAAAAATGGAATAGTAAAACTTATAAGTTTTATACGATACCTATATCATCCGTAATGCCCTTACAATAGGATGCCTACCATCCGTTACAAAATTTCCTTCACCCGTGAGTTTGAAGACCAATATCTCCAATATGGCTGAAGCGATTCTAAAATAAAGTATATCAAATTAAAGCTTGTTTATTTCTACTTTTACTGGTAGTATTAAAATATTTTTACAATTTTTTTTGCTGAAGTACGTGTTTAAGAACGGATTTTTAGCGAATTTTTTTTGATACCGGATGGATCCATCGAATTAGGGCATCGTAAGAACGACACAGATCGAGATATCAAACTTCCTTTTCACATATTGTAGCTAAGGGCTTTGTTAATAGTTATACGAAGTTTCATACTATTACGTTCATCAATATTTTTGTTATTGATGAATTTGTCAGACTGCGTTATTTTCCGTCCCGCACGCTTTCCGTTCCGGAAATCGCCGTTTGGACCTTTCTCTTGCTCTCGAGTCATTAATATGAATCCACTTATGAAATCTCAGTAGAAATCGTCGATTATTTGATATCGATATATATTTATTTTCGGCTATAAAAGCACGCTCAAATGTCCAGAGCATGCCTGGAAAGGTAGCGCGCGCGTGGAATCATCTGCTGCAAGCAGATCGCCTATCGCTGTGAATGAGTCATGAGGACTCGACAATAGCGGAAAAAAGTATCGCCTTTAAGAATGCAAGTCAGTGTCCTTTTAAAAACTGACGATATCTTTGGAAGCATACCATCATTATGCCTCCTCGCGTAAAGATTTTGGAGACGGAGTTGAAGATGATTTAAAATGCAATTTGTTTCTTTCATCGAGAAGCCGAGAAATGTGGGGACAAAAGCTATCTCTCTTATCGCTGATTTTATTTTGGTGAATTCTGCAACTTATAAAATTTTATTCAAGCATAGGCAAGGATATTTTTCCTGTGCATACTAGAGAAATTTTCTCGCGTGGTGTTTGGTGCGCGCGGTACCTACGGTAGCTTACAACTTGACAACCTCGAGCAGCTTATCTCTCCAGGCCAAAAGTCCTGTCGCGTGGAGCTCGCTTTCCGAAATAAATATATACACGTTGAAAGCATATCTAATTCTCCCAATTTGTTAAGTCATTTTACACGTTCTTAGTTTTCAAACACGAAGAATACCATCAAAACGAACTAAATTTCCGACTTCCGCATGCTGAGATAGCGCATTTTTAAATATTATTCGTTTGTAATTAGTAACTGTTCTTAGTATCTATTTTAAACTTTGTTTAGTTTAAGATAAATATATGTTCCATATCTTATGCGAAGAAAAGAGTGGCTTTTCATGTGTATCTTCAAGTGGGCGTCAAACTTGCTTCCCGGAACTTGAAGAATATCCGGCGTTTTTATCTGTCTCAGTCGAAAAATTAATTAATATAACAAGATAAAAATATAATTTTGACATTATTAAACGTATAAATAAACAAGATTAGTTCGATATACTTTATTTTAAAATTGAACTACTCATTTTTGTGATCTAAACCTTCAAACTCAGGGGATGGAATTTTACAACGGACATTAGTTGCTTTGAGCTCGAATATAGTCCCCCACCCCAGACTTTTTCCGCGAATATATCGGCCAAAAAGGGGGGGCTAGCTATATTCGGAGGAATGCGATACATATGCGGTTTCATTGATCGTGTAACCACCGATTCATCCATTCGTTCACGCAAACGTACGTGAATCCGTTCACGTAAACGTACATGAAACCATTTACGCAAATGTAAATGAACGTACGTAAGTACATGTTCGTACGTATTATCTACCGTGTAACCAGAGATTTACTCGATTTGGATGATAGCGCTTCCTGTCGGCAGATTTCTGAACCTATTGGCCTTGGCGGCTCCGTCGACAAAAACTACTCGACTCGACTCGACTTTCGTAAAAATACTCGAGTGCTCGAGTCGAGTACCAACTACTCGACTCGACTCGAATTTTCGAGTACTCGCACATCCCTACTGTTTTCCTCTTCTCAGTATGGCTTCTGCACAGGAAAGACTACTACTCAGGCTCTGGAAATGGTTGTCAATAAAATCATAAGCTCACTGGAAGAGCAATCAAATCTTCTGTTAACTCTCTGTGACCTCTCCAAGGCTTTCGACTGTGTCCATCATCCTATTCTTTTGAACAAGCTAGAGTACTATGGTATTTCAGGTGTTGAACTGTCTCTTTTCTTGTCATACCTCTCTGGAAGAACACAATGTGTTGATTTAGATGGCCAGATATCCTCCTCAGTCACTATACCCCACACAGCACACAGAAAATTTATGCCGTATAAAATATGCATAAATGGATTGGTTTAAATAGTAAACAATATTCCGTCAATTATTAGCATTAATTTGAATAATATGCGCGCACTGCAAATCGATGTCTTGCAAACAAGGTCGACTTGGACCATCTCGAAAATCAAAATGGCAGTCCTGTTGATAAACCGGTAACGTGAGAAAAAACTAGCTCCTCCAATATTTACGTGTTCTGGCAATTTGTGATCGTAGAAGCTTAATTTTAATTCTAATGGACAGTTAAGTTACGGTGAGTACCTAAATGATTGTTATGACCAGTGATTGCGTTGATTATTTACGAATTCGTCATTGTTTACATCAGCCTTCCATGTTGATTTTTTTAATTGCTGCCAATTGACTCTATTTATCATGTTTCAGGCACATACAGTCTTTAACAAATTGGGACATTAGGAATGATCCAGCGATAATTCAGATCATCATTCAACTATTTGATAAACGTGAAAAGTTTTGCGTGTGTTATGACAGTGCAGTGACTTTCGGTGATATTTGAACGAACCAACTGTTGGAAAAATATAGTTTCAATTTTTAGAAGAGCGTTGTTTTTTTAAAAGACAGCAGGTTTTTGTGTACCCAGATAAAACATTTGGTAGATGTGAGCTTAAGTGTATCGAACTTCAAACACTTGTCCCGCCAAAACGGTGTTCACATGCAATGTAGTTTGATATTGGTGACTGTCGCACTGGCTGTTCTTGAGGTCATGCCTTATGTATTGGAATATTATGTGTTACAATGTCTAGTGAATGCAATGATTGAAAATGGAAATAGTGTCAATAAATGTAATTAATTTTATTAAGAAACAGACGTTTTCGTTTGTAATCGTCTTAACTCGTATAAATGTGTTATTGAAATTGTGAATTCTCTATGTGATATCAAGAAACGGCAGACGTGCACAAATTTTGCACGGTATAAGTCTGTGTATAGTTAGCGTGTGCCAAATCATGCCGTATCAAATTACGTGATCTGCCTTATCCAATCCGAGATCGTGCCAGTTCAACTTTTTCAGTGCCTATTCTGCAAAGAAGTATGTCCTTAGTTTTCTGTAAATTGTTTGACATGGATCCATGGTCTAACTAGATATATAATGGACCTAATAAAATGTGCAATAGATTAAATAATATGCCATTACAGTACTATGCACGCGATATATAATATTAAATAATATGCACAAAATCTTGAAGTATTATGAAACCTACTATTTCAGTCACCGTCTAGATTCAGCATATTATGCACATAAAAGTGGTCGCTATGCGGACATTAGCCCATCTATATAGACACTTCATGTAAATTTTATGCACACATTATACCACTGCCATGGTATATTTGGTGCATGATATTTTAACATAACGTGCGTATTATTCCCTTTGTGCTGTGTGGGTACCATATGGAGTTCCCCATGGATCTGTCCTGGGACTAACTATTCTTAATAATGATAAATGATCTCCCGAAAAACATCCCAGCTGACTCAAATCTGTATGCTGATTATGCTACACTGATGCACAATTGCAAAAACCTGTCAGATTCTGCTGGTCTACTGGACAGCAATCTAAAAGCAGCCACAGAATGGTGCAAAACTAATAGTTTTTTTACTAAATATTGACAAAACACAACACCTCATCTGTAGCTTAAAATCTCAAATACAAGAGGTGCACTCAGTTAAACTATTAGGTTTCCAGTCAGACTCAAAATTAAGCTGGACCACACATTTCAGCGGTCACCAAAAAACTCTCAACAGAAAGCTAAGCTTTCTAATTCTTGCAGAATATCTAAAATTCATTTATTATGCTCTGTTAAATAGTCTTCTGAACTCTGGGATTGAAATCTGGGGGAATGGCCCGGATGTGAAATCACTCTTCCTGCTACAGAAGAAAGCTGTGAGAATAATAACTCATTCATCCTCTACTGAACACTGTAGAGCATTATTCATAAAACAGAGAATACTTACAGTTTACAGTTTGTATACATACAGTTAAGCCCACTTATATCAAACCCGTTTATAATGAAGTTCCGGTTATAACGAAGTGACTATTCCCCGTTGAAGAGATCCACATATAACGAATTTTGGTTATAACGAAGTTCTGTTATTACGAAGTAAATATTTGTCCCCCTCAACTTCATTATAAATGGGCTTGACTGTACTTGTTCATGTGAAAGCCAACCTGATCCAATCCTATACAACATGATCGGAAATGCGCAGCCATAACACACGACACAACTATCAATTATTTGTTTGCCAAAACAGGTTAAAAAGATCACAAAATTCTACTTCCAACATGGGCATTAGGCTACATAATCATCTCCCTGAGTCTGCAAGAGGAAGCAGCCCTACTAAATTCAAATCAGTGGGATATTCATGGCTGGTATCAAAAGCTGTATATTCTGTAAATGAGTGTTTTAGTCATTCAGCAACTGACATGGTTTTCTGAAGGAAACTTTATTTGTATCCATGTTTTATATTGTGATGTTGTTATGTTCATGTTTGTCCTGTGCTAACTGACGAGGTCAATCGTAATCACTTACCTAATGACCAATAAAGATATTATTATTACCTGTCAAATGGATTTCCCACATGGTATCGTCTGTATGGTTGGGCTGTTTCAAGACGCCATAATATTAGTTCTCCATTATAAGATGCTGTAGCAAGCGCCTGAGGTGGATTTGCAACTGCACATACTACATCTTCTGAGTGTCTTGTTTCCCATGCTTTTCCATCAAACTTCTCAGCCAAATCTGATCCCATATATTTTTGTGCACATCTAACAACAAAATAGAATTCTTGATGTTATACTGATTTTGTTACTTATTACCTTTACTTATCCCCTAATAATTAAAATTTCATGGAATCAGTAACATTAGAATTTTGGTTACAATGTGTTCAAGGAGGTTGGAAGATTGCAGTGTTAGGAGCTTGTGTCAGGAATGAGTTCAATATTTACTCATATACATCATACGTACATGATATATAATACATCAGTGTAAATACACATACATGTAGCTCATAAAAATAGCATTGAAGTTTTAAATTCTTGTCACTATGCGGGTATTTATTTACCAAATTATTGTACATTTTAATGTATAAGAGTGTAATTTCATGCAAAAAATTGTTTGCTTTAAAGTCCTTGAATTCTTTGGTTGTTAAATTTTAGCCTTAAATTCCACTAAGGGATTGCAGCAATTCATTTCATGAGTCCACACCATGTTAGATATCTACAGAGATGTGATGTAATCTCTGAAATCTCTGTCCCTTGCATGGAGCCAAATTTACAGCAATGGTAGCATTATGCTTAGGGGTTCAACAAAGTCCTGAATTTTGTTGAGTGGGGTAGCAAAGTAAAATGCATGAGTGAAATTAACTAAGTGTATTCATTCTTCCCATGACAAGTCGTTTTGTTGAGTGTTTTGAATTTTAAAGCATGTTGTCATCTAATTACAAAATGATGTATTATGCAAATATTGTCTCTTAATTTCTTTTCATACACTATTCCTGGATGGATTGCCATTTGAATTAATGATTTTATTAGACTTATAAGTCTAAGATGTTTGAATAGGTACTTACCGTGGTATGGTAGGCCATGTAGAACCCAAGGATCCACGCCTATTTTCATCAGGAACTAATTCTGTTGAATCCAGATCAGCAAACTCTGTTATGTGTTTGTTCCAACCTACTGCCAGTATACGATTTTGTAGCCAGAGGACTGATGTAACTTCACTGTGAAAAATTAAGTTATGAAATCATGGAATATTTTGGAAATTTATTGGTAATGCATCTTAATTTCAGTGCTACTGAATTTCTATAGCCTGAGTACCTGTATCAAGGTGATTTAATAGCAACGCTATTAGGTTGTTGTCTTCTATCAAAACTGGACTAATATGTCTTACCTTAGTATATTGGTCATAGATTTAATTTCCATGGTCCCCATTGTTTGTCAGTCAAGGTTTTATTCGTAAGATTTTATGTTGTCATTATGCTCAGCAAGCAAATGCTTTGAAAATTGCCGGAAGAAAAAAAGGTTTCCTGGACCGGGAATCAAACCATGGACCTTTGGCTAGCTGGGTCAGTGCACAGACCGCATGCTACCCAGGATTCTAGTCACAAAGGCAAAGGAGGATCTATAGGGATAGGTCTCATTTACGTTTGCTTGTCACCCTTCACAATAATTTTAGGATCTAAATATTCTCATGGACAGAGACTTCCTTGAAGGATAATCTACCTTACATGCACCATTCTTGATGGACTAAAGGCAAATGAGACCTAGCCCCTATAGATCTATGTCTACAGGATACCCTGTAAGCCATCGTGAGGGTGTTTGGCAGGGGGTGAAGATAATCAAACATGCACTATTGACATGCAACTAAGGTACTACATGGAAACTTGCTAATAATAGGGTCACATGCAGCTACATGATTAGTATCTACATAGTACATAGCATTAGCATGATTAGCATCTACATAGTCTGTAGTACATGCATCATGTACTACAGACTACAATATTTCCCTGCCTATCCCTTTGCAATGATGCCTATCATATTCTCTTATAGTATGGGGGAAAACTGACATTTGAAATCTATGGGTACGACAATCTATCTCTCTAATCTTATGTATCTGATCAAATCTATCATAATATGCTGGTGTTTTTAATATAGATCTAGCATCTTCAGTAAAGCTATGTGTTTTAAATTTCTGTAATAGATTTAACCCTCTTAGTGCACTAGGCCGATATATCGGCTTTTGCATCTTGGACGAAAAGTGCGGCGGGCAAATATATCGGCCTAATATAAACATATTTTACAACTTTATGATGCTAAAACAATAGCTATTATTTTTCAATGTAAAAAATTGTGTTATTATTAGTTAGTTCAACTTAAGTAATGTAAAAAAAAACATTTGGAATTACATAGTAATAGCTTTATAATGTTTTTTTTCCTAAGGTGCTACATTTTATTAAATTACCCTCCGCATTTCTCAACATTTTCAATTTTTGAGTTATGAATGCTATTGGATAGCTCTATCGAATTTTTCCTCTTCCAAAAATTGATAGATACACACTTTTTAAGGTTAAGTTCCAACTGCCATTTGTTGGACCACTCTTGAATAGCATCTAGATCCGTGCTCAGCAATTCCTTATACATATAGATCCTCCTATAAATTGCCTTTTGGACTGGATTCCTGGGTAGTGTGGTGGTGTGCGCATTGGCCCAGCTAGCCAAAGGTCTGTAGTTTTATTCCCATTCCAGGGAACATTTGCACTCTGGTAATTTTCAATGCAAGATTTTGGTTGATCTGATTTAGGTTTGAGAAAGGATATAATCACATTCGCTGGTAAATATATCAAAATAAAATTTTGATTAAGATGGAATATTGAAAAAGAGTTGCTGAAACAGAATTAGACCTGGCATAATCATATTTCTGGGATCTTTAGAAGAGGGTCATCATCAAATACATACATATAGGTTTATGTATCCTATATTGTCAAATTAAATTCACCAGTGTTTATATGTATGTACCCAGTTTTCAACTGATTATAACTTGAATATTTCTTGCACTATACTTGGGATTCCCAAATATATTATTTAAGGAATAGGTGCTGAGGATAAGTTTGAGAAAAAGCAATATTATGTATGTTGAATAATCACAAGCATGTATTGCGATTGTTGGAAATAATAAATTGCAATCTTATTAACCCTTTGCGGTCCAATGTCGAGGCTGGCACGACATCAGAGGGCACTGCGATTATGTGCATTTTATGTAAGGTGCTGCTATCTTATGTCACTTTTGTGAACTTCTAGTACCTTATGAAGCCTTTTCACCTATTTTGCAAATAGTATTTCTTTCGGCTACTACTTGAATTCCACAAAAAAAATTGGACCACAAAGGGTTAAACCACCGTGAAAGACCTTCTTATTATATTGATATCCATTCTTCCAGGCATCAGCATTAGTAGCTGCAGCTGCGGAAGAAAAGCCTGCACATGTGCAGGCTTTTCTTCCTCAAGCTCTGATGATTATGCACTCTAGGCTAGCCAAAAACAAAGAATAAAGGTACACATAATTACATAGTCAATTCATAATCATCTGACAGTCATTGTACTAGATTATCCTGCATGTTCTTGACTATCATATTTGTCTTTTTTATTTGATCATAACCTGCCTCTGTTTTCAATGGCTCTCTTACACGTGAGTGAAGTGGAAAAAATCTGTACGTATTTTAAGGTGTCCATGAAGCTCAACCTTCCATGGGTTTACTGTCATAATTTTATTATCACATTTTTTACTTCCAAAGGATTATAGAGAATGGATGTGTGGGTTAGCTAATGCATTAAACCTCTGCTCATAGTTCAGCTTACCAGTTCTTTTCAATGCTCATATGCCTGATGCAGAGTCCTGTGCTAAAATTCCAGATTTTAAGAGTTCCATCTCCAGCTCCAGTCACAAGAAGCTGATGTGAAACTGGATCAAATGCTGCTGCTGTGATTTCTACTGGCACTTTCAACCCATACTCCATTCGAGTATGAGCTTCTGTTAGTATTGATGAGCATTTTCCTGTCCAAACATCCCATATCATTATAGCAGAATCATTTCCTATGGTAACAAGCTGTAAATATTTCACAATAAATGTATGTTCTTTGAAATATCTCATAAAGATATCATCATGTAGTAGAATTCTAAGATCATTTTAATATTCTTAGGTACAGATTTTAGTGCTATAAATCCTTAGTTATCAGTGCCAAAATGCTTGCATAATAGAATGCTTGGTGAGTTAAGACGCAACATTTGTCTGAAAATTAAAAATCATGATTCATTATTTGATGAAAGATATCTCTCTGCACAGTTGACAGCCTTTCTGATTAGGTGCATAAAAGCTGAATTGCCATCAACCCCTGCACTGACTTAATGTTCCCCTCTAACTGACAGTCAATGTTAACCAGATATTCTAAAACGGGGCCAATAGGTACTTACACATTTGAATAAAACATTGTAGAGTGCTTTGGTTACCGATAGAAAATGTGTTGTTCCATCACTTTTTTCATCTTCATGTGGTCCATAAGGAATAAATGCAAGTTTCATTGACCCCACTATTAGCTTTTGGAATCCAGTGTGGAAATACACAGATAGCCTTGAGAATACACCAATATCAGAAGTTAATTGGGTGTACGTCTGGAAATTATGATACATATTTTTTTAAACAGGAAAATTCACTAACCATGCACAAATAAACTGATGGCTACATTAATTTGAAGTTAAAAATTAAGCTCAAAAAGTTTTTGATCAATGTTTATGCATAATGATATTAGAAAACAAACAGCTAAATAGCCCTTAACCTTTTCCACTCGGGTGTCGAGTGATACTCGACACAGCATAGCTCACTACCGACTCACGTGTCTAGTGTCACTCGACACCCGTAATCCAGGGGCATTTAAAATTTAATTCCAAATGGACTACTGGTATAGAGGGTGAAATAATCTGAGTGCAAAGGGTTAAGGGGTGTGGATACCGAGGATAAAAATGCTTCTCCAGGCTTTGGATTTGTCATCACCACATCTGCTGGTATGAAGATAATAAGTTCTAGTTTTCAGTGTTTGATTCTAGGAAGATGCCACATTGGTACAAATGTGACAGAATTTGTGGACTGTGTAAGCAAGTGTAAGCTGTGTTGCCATTGCGACAGTGCTCCAAACAAGAAGCAGAACATATTTTGCACTTTACCTGCACATGATTGCTGTGATTCTATACATTACATACAAAATTTGAACTCAGTAACAAGTTTTATGCATAAAAAAGCATAATTTCAATGATAAAAATTATTGTAGGCCATAAACGTTTTTATGGCTTAATATTTCTTCTCATGTCTTAAGATTGCTCTCCCAAATATGGGTAATTTTTGGCTATATTTTCTCTGATTTTATTTATTTTCCTTTCTGACATGCATCAAGTGTTAGCAGAAACATTTGCAATATAGTGGCATCAAATGGTGATAATTTGAACTTTTTATCTTGGTACCTGAGGGAAAAGCCAAATGTTTGAAAATTCATTTTTTGCTGAGGTATCCACCCCTCTTAAGGTGATTCAGTTCATTCACCCTTCCATTTATTTCTATTTCAATTGTGTCACATTGACAGGTTATATGGATCACATAGTTTTTATTGCTTTTGCAACTTTAATTTGGCTAGTTTTAATGATATTCAGTAGTAGCATACACACAATGAGTGTCTACTGTGGCTGTTGATAAAAATTATCTCTGTTACTAAAGTCAAATTTTGAGTATAATTAATTATATTCAAAATTTGAATTCAGTAACAACCAATTTGTTATAATTATTGCAAAGGAAGTGAGTCACAGTCATATACATGAAGATATCTTAATGACAGACCTGAAGGCAACTGGCATCCTTAAAATCCCAAATCTTTATGCACTTATCATTTGATATAGAAAGAATGTTAGCTTTTTTCATAAACTCAATTCCACATATAGCTGCATGGTGGCCAGTGAATGCTATGATGGCTTTGTTAGGCATGTAGGCATTCCATATACGAACTACACAATCTGATCCACCAGTGGCCAGCATGTATCGATCTGTAATTTAGTGATGGAAAGCATTGGTCAATTATCAAGGTTTGTTTTCTCTTTCGTCCTTAAATGTTATCATGATGAATAGCTCTCATTTTCATAGTTGAGGACTATGTATATATGTTTGTAATCATTTATTCCACTTTAATACATTACTAGAAAGCTAGCCAAGTCCTGTTCCATGAGCCCAAGGAAAGACACCGAACTCGCACGCCAGCTCCGTACATTGTGTCCTCCATAAGGCACTGTAAGAGGCGATAAGACGGGAGAGCCTGGGCACTCCTGCTCGCCAGCAGGAGGCACATGGGTGCCAAGTGGCAATGGATTAAATGATGATACTGCAGGATTGGGATGGTAGTAACACCAGGAAACAATTGCAAAACTTTCTCATATATATCTTCACACCCTCCACATAAAATATTGTCTTTTGTTTCATAGATGAAATAGTCTGGGAAAATTATATGCAAAATAGTAAAGACAGTTTATTAATGTGAGTGTATTTACAAGTTACAGGGGATCAGGGCCTCGATCATGGATCTTCATAACGCGTGCGCAAGCGTTATCGTTATTTTGTGATTTAACTTATGACAGAAAGAAGGTGATTTCCATTCTTAATTTTTCGCACAGCACTTCAAATCGCTTATCACAATCAGTGGAACGAATTTTAAAGACGGTTATTGTTAACCCTGCGCTACTCTAGGGGTAAGCGTTAACGATAAAGATTGCGATAACGCGAAAGATGCATCCGTGATTCCACACCAGGTTAGTGTGGTGGCTAGAGTACTGGCCTCCCATCCTGAGAACCCAGGTTCAATTCCCGGCAGTGGTGGATGTTTCAGTGGCAAACCAGTCTCCACTTGAGTGCCTAGTGGAGGGCATTTCAGGTTCAGTACTCCGTCCGTTGGTTGGGACATTAAGCCGTGGTTCCCTTGGTGCCTGTCGTTAAGCCTGCCTAATGCCGATGCTGGGTTTCTCTCCGCCCTTCCTCCATTACCGTAAATGTTCTCACCATTACCCAATGGGCGTTTACTCAGAACCGAAATCGCAATTTTGTAAACGAAATTGTTAGATGGAAACGAAAAAAGAAATTTAGTGAAAAAATTAATCTTCTAACCACAACCATTCATTCATAAATCAAAAATTAAAATAAGCAAAAGGTGACGCCCACCGAAAATGCTGCTGTGATAACATTGACGTCACTTTCCTCCCGTCCTTGACTGCTCGTATGGGAAGGGTAGGGAGTGGAGGGAGATTCTCGGAAGGCCTGCTCACACAGATGCTGTTGTAACTGCTCCGATTGACAGAGTCAGCTGTGTCCCCCCTTTGCAATAAGGCAAAGTAGCTTTGCGGGCTCAGTTGTGATTGGACAAAGTCGTTATGTGTCAGAGGTTGCACCACACCCACTTTTCCGAAAGGGTTAAAAACATTAGTTTTTCGACGCCTATAACTCTAGAAATAATTGACGGATCAAAAAACGGAAAAATACGGGTCTTTTTATTTTACAAACTCTATCATACTCGGCAATAAAAAAATATGGTAAACGACCCTATTACCCACCTGCGCTATATGGCAAAAATGAACTCAGCTGTCGGTCGCCTCCTCTGAATTGCTGAAACTAACTAATTGCAAGTTACGATACCTTATTTGAAATACCAATTTAGTTATTTATTTGTTTATTGGAAGAAGAATTTCCCAAAGCCATAATCTTATGGGGCAAATAATGGAGGAAATTGTGGTGGGAGGAAATCATGTGCCTAGAAAGCAAGAAAAGAGGGGAAGGGGAGGGGTTTTGAACATAGTCAATCAAAATTGAAGAAGTATATACAAGGTGAAGAACTCAATTATTTGTCATTCACACAAAATCAAGCTTACAATTGCACATAAATGAATGCAAAGGAAGCTATTACAGCAAATATCAAGAACTCATCTCACACACTATTAAGGAAATACAAAGTAATACAAACAAAAGGTAACACAAGTACTCACTCACTCAGGTTTTGTAAATGATGATTTATTTGCATGAATGAAAACAGCATATGTCTCCTGCCAGATATGATCCTTTCTTCTTCTCTGTCCTTTTACAACATTTTGGTGGCATTCCAGTTTTGCTATGTTTTCTCTAAAATATATTTCTTTTAACTTAAATTGTGAACAAAATATTTGTTTTCATGTAAACTGAGTCTGCTGTATTTAAGTCCATAAGAAGCCTATTCATGGATACCTTATTCCATCCTATAGGCATTGTATTAGTTGATAAAGAGGGATTTTTACGACATAAATAATATATGTACAGTAGTGATGGATGGATCCATGTTTTTTTTTAGATCCAGATCCTGAACTGGATCCTTGCCTCGCTTCCAGATCTTTATCTTAGTTTCGGATCCTTAGTTTCAGATTCTGGATTCTGAATTTCTTTCATTTTCTAATCCTAGATTTTTAATATATAGAGAAAAATAGCAGCAATAGTACATATTTCCAAAACAACAAGTACATATATTGTAGTAAAAATAAACTTCCTATCATCTGTGGGATAATATTTTCCTGGATCAAGATTTACCAATGCAATAACTATATCTTATTACTTCTAATACAAAGTTTACTTTCCTTTTCACCGACCCATCAAACAATACATTTTTTAAGTCTTCACAACTATTCTTTAGAGTGCAGTTAAAAGAATCATTATAAGTTTCTTTCAAATATTTGAATTATTTTCCAAAATATAAGATCCTAGTGATGCTATCCAGTATCACCATCTATCCAGAAAGGTTTAAATGTAATTATAGAAAAAAGACTTCCGAGCATACCACATGCCTAGAATATAGATATTATACATACATACATACATAGTATTACAATCCTAGGATTGGTATAATGTAGCCCTCCATTTCTCCCTATCCCATGCCAGTTCCTTCTTTCCCTATGGTTCTTCTTCCCCGTATCCTTCTTGACTTGCCCCAAGTACTTGTTTCTTGGTCTTCCTCTGGGGACTTTCCCTTCAGTTTTTCCCTCCATTATGCTTCCCACGTAATTGTTGTGTCTCATGACATAGCCAACCCACCGTGTTCTTCTTTGGCATATGTAGCTTCACAATGCTCTTTATTCTCCAATTCTTCTGTATACCTCCTCGTTTCTCACCCTATCTGTACATTTGATCTTCAGCATCCTTCTCTGGCACCAGGTCTCGAAGATTTCTATTCCTTTCTGGTCGGTTTTTCCAATGGTTCATGCTTCTGATCCGTAGATTGCCACTGTCCACACAAATGTTTTCACATACTGTTTCCTTGTCTCCAGTCTTATGCTCTTTGAGCAGAGTAGTGTCCTTTTGGCCATGAATGTCATCTTAGCTTGGGCTATTCGACACTTGATGTCTGTCGTGCTTCTTCCATTCCAGTTGATGGTGCTCCCAAGGTAGGTGAATGATTCCACTTGCTCCAATCTTTCTCCTTTGAGGCAGACGTCGGTCACTGTTTTCTCTCTTACGCACACAAGTTTCTTGGTTTTCTTCTTACTGACTTTCATATTTTATTCCTGGAACATTTTTTCAATTATGTTCAATGAGTTCTGTAGGTCTTCCTCATTTCCTGCTACGATAGCGATATCATCAGTGCATGATGATATCGCTATCGCTTTTTGCGATTGCTTGGTTTCCTTTCTCCGAAGATAGCATGTTGATATCTTCTCCATTCACTTTGATTCCTTTGGTACCTTTTTCTTCTATTTCTTTTATCGCTTCCTCCATGTACATATTGAAGAGTGCTGGTGACAGGTTACATCCTTGTCGGACTACTTTGTTAATTTTTGCCTCTAAATTTTTTTTCCGTCTTGCAACGTATTGTGGTCACTTGGTCCTTGTAGAGCTGGTAGATGATTCTTCTGTCATTGTAGTCCAAGCTAAGTTTTTCCATAGTATGGAACATCTTATTCCATTCGACATTATCAAATGCCTTCTCCAAGTCCACAAAAGCTATATACCTGCAATGGTTTGCTCACGTGGATCACTTTCTCTACCCGTAGTCTCAGGCATAGTATTACCTCCCTTGTCCCCCTATTCTTCCTAAATCCAAATTGGTTTTCTGACAGGTTTTCTTCAATCTTTCCTTCAATTCTTCTACCTACTATCCAAGTAAGGATTTTGGAGGCATGTGACACTAGACTCAAGGTTCGGTGCTCCTCGCATTTCTCAGCCCTTGCCCTCTTCGGTATGGTCACCATTGAGCTCCTCTTGAAGTCTTCTGGCAGATTTCCAGATTTGTAGAAATCTTGGATTATTCCATATAGAGCATCTTGCACTTTTTCACCAAGTGCTTTGATTACTTCTCCACTGATTTTATAATCTCCGGGCACCTTTCCAGTCTTCAGTTCTCTTACTGCTCTATCAAATTCGCTTCTTAGTATTGCTCGACCGCGGTTGTCTTCCTCCATTTGGTTCTAGTCATTTGTGAATGCTCTCCTAGGGGTATCGGGCCTCGGTTTAGCTCTTCAATATACTTTTTCCATCTCTTGCTGATTTCTCTCTCTTCCATTAGCAGTTTCCTATCCGAATCTCTGATGTTTTTGCATCTTGGTTTCCTTTCTCCGAAGTGCCTCTTGATTAGGTTGTATGCTGTTTCTGAGTTCCCCTTCATCATATTTTCATTGATGTTCTCACAGCAGCTTTCAATCCATTTCTCTTTGGACTTTTTCGATTCCCTGATGACTTGATTCCTTAGCTTCTTATACAGTACTTCTTCTGTTTCATTTCTTGCATTCTTATTCTTTCTTCTTTCTCCTATGAGGTCTATAATGTGCTCCATTATCCATCGTTTCTTGATTTTGACCGGCTTTCTCGCCAGTTGTACCTCTGCTACTTCTGTGATAGTCCTCTTGAGCCTATTCCATCTCTCTACTCCACTGTGGCTGGATTCCTTGTTGGAGTTGTACCTCTGCTACTTCTGTGATAGTCCTCTTGAGCCTATTCCATCTCTCTACTCCACTGTGGCTGGATTCCTTTGCTATTTCCAGCTTCTCATCAATGGCAGCAGCAAATTTTTTTCTCCTTTCCTCCTGTTGCAATGGCTTTAGATTCCATCTTTGTTCATGTTTCGCCCTTCTTATCTTCTTGTACCTCAGTTGACTTTCCATTACCACTAGATGCTGGTCACTGTTGATATCCGACCCGGGGTAAGTCTTGCAATGCTTCACTTGGTTCTTGTACCTTCTCCTTACCAAAATGTAGTCAATCTGGTATCTAGCTCTGTCTCCTAGCATCTTCCATGTGTATCTTCTTCGTCGGTGTTGCATGAAGAGGGTGTTTGCCACCACCATGTTCTTTTCACTGCAGAATTCCACAAGTCTTTCTCCTCTCTCGTTCCGTTTCCCCAGCCCAAACTCTCCTACTGTGTTCCCATCTTTTCCCTCTCCAACCATGGCATTCCAATCTCCCATTACTATCAGGTTTTCCTTCCTTTTGACTGTGCTCAGGACCTCTTCTAGTTTTTCGTACATTTCTTCGATTTCTTCTTCCGAATGGTTGGATGTTGGCATGTACACCTGCACTATTACTATATCTATCGGTTCCCCTTCTATCTTGATTAGCATTATCCTTTCATTGTACTGCCAATATACCTTCACTCTTCTTCCCAATTCTTTCTTCAGAATGATTCCAACTCCTGCAATCTTCTGGTTTATAACTGAATACTCTCGCCGGAGTATATTACTCTATACCCATCACTCCAGAAGTGCTCCCATCCACTTGATCTCGTTCACTCCTATGATGTGTAACTCCATTCTGGCCATCTCCATCTTCAAGTTCTCCAATTTCCTGCACACCCGATCTCACGTTCCATGTCCCTATCCTGCATTTGACTCCTCTGACTGCTGTACCCTTCCCAGTAGTCCCCACCCGGAGATCCGATTGGGGGACTATTTTACCTCTGGAATATTTTACTGGGAAGGATATCATCACGTCATACTTGAATGCAAGGCTTCATTTTCTAGAGAGCGGAAATGTGGTGGTTTCCCATTGCCTTCCACAATGCAGTACTCCGTCCGATTCCGTGAACTTCACTCTCGCCTGAAGCTATGGAAGTTGATACCAGACCAATCCTCTGGATCTTCGCCATCAGTGCCTTCTGGTGAAACTGCTGCCTCTCACCAGTGGAGCCAAGTAGTTGAGGATAGCTTGTCGTCGACTCCCAAAATTTCCAGAAAATAACTTGTACTTTTTTATTTAAAAATTCGGAGGTCCCAGGATTTGAACCAGCGACCTTTCGGATTGGGAGTTGAGCGTGCTAACCACTACACCACCACCATAGATATAATAAACAAAATCGAAAATCTAAAATTAATTCAATGCACAATGGGTTTACACTACCTAGGGTTGCTGTTGTAAATCAAATCCGTGAATGCTTTCAAATTCTTTTTTAAAGAAGCAAAAAATCTTTAATGCGGCCAGGATTTTTCCATTAATGGAATATCTGGGGATTCCATTTTTAAGACAAATAAATTAGGTATCATGGAATATTTCAAGCTGCTAAACTAGTAATTTTGCAATGTCTTATTAATAATAGCCTTTAAATTGAAATTTGAGAGTTTTATGCTCATAAGAAGAGGTTGTGTAACTCAGATCATGGAATGAGATGAGCCTGTTTTTCATGCTATTAGAAGCAAAATAAAGAAATGTCTTGGCTTTATCTCCATTATTTGCAAGAGAAAAGGTAGAATAACATGTGGGGAGCCTGCATTCTCCAAACTCAGGTGAGCCGACAATAGAGTGGGGTATGTACTGCAGATAGTGAAGTACGATTCTTATTGCTGATTATAATTTTTCTTTCAGCCATTGAATCAAAAATTTTATACCCCTTAATTTTCAACCCTTGTATGTGGATACTACCTTTTTGTACTTTTATTGCTTAAACTAGATTTACAAATGCATCACTCAAAAATACATTTTAAAGTTAATGTAATGTTTCCATGATTTTGATTCTATAATAAAATATTTCTCCAATCACTTTCACTAACTCCAAATTGTATTACTTTTATGCTTAAAATGTTGACTTATAAAGTGACATGAAATTTCTGATAATCTACTTTTTTTAATTGCCTGCTTGCATTAACCTAGGAATACAGCATGGAATGTATTCCTAGGCAGTGTTAAGGACCGAACTCGCAACTGGCAGTACACTAGCTCTCATTTTTAACAATTATGCTATCATGATTCTTGAGAATCTGGTGAATGTAGGCGACCCATGTGACATTCTTTATTTTTTTCACACACATCTGGGCCTGTGGAGAAAAAAGCCAAGACTTGTATCTCTTTATTTTGTTCTAGTGGAACAGAAAAAAATTTCTTCTCATTTCGTAACCCGAGTTAGAAATCCTCTCCTCGTCAGTATCTACTGTACCTACATTCCATTTGCAGGGCGCATCGATCACTAAGCCGCAAAATTTGAAAATCTCCGATCCAGATACGAATTTATACTGTCTTCAGATCTGATTTCAGTAGCGAATGAAATGAAAGATCCACGGATCTTTGAAACTGACCCGATCATCCCTAACTTTTAGTGATATATTCGTAAATCTAATTTAAACAATGTAAGAATAAAAATGTGAGTATTCAGATATAAGCATTTGAAATTGAAGATGATAAAATTTTTGATGCAATGACTGAAAGAAAAAATTAAACTGCGATAGGGATCGAACTTCGCACAGTACGCTATAGCTCTCGTTGTCTGCCTGATTCCGGTAGACTCATACTCACGTGACATTCTATGTATTTTTTTTCTCGCGATACCAGGGTAGTGGGGAAAAAAGTCATATTTCTTTATTTTACTTCTAGTTGCTCGGAAAAATTTACATCTAATTTCATGACCTAGAGTTATGCAACCTCTCCTTGTCAATATCTACCATGCCTACATTCCATTCACGGGGTGCTTCAATTGCTAAACCACGAAAATTTAAAATCTTTGATCCGGATCTGATTTTACTCCGTGTCTTTGGATCCTGAACTGAGTAAATTGAAAGATCCATGGATCTTTGGATCTGATCCATCCATCCTTAATGTACATGTTAATAGGTGCATGGGGTTTACCTTCATCAACGGCAAAGCAGTGCACTCCATGTGGAATGTGAAATTCATAGTCAACTTTTGTTGAAGTTCGCACATCTCTTAATACCAGTGACCTCTCAGATGAACTTGAACAGCAAGATATGAATGACCGTAAAATTGGGCAAAAAGCTACCTGTTTCACCCACTCTCCTCCCGGGTGGCTTTCTAAATATTCTGTCACCAGTAATAGTGGAAGTATCCCCTGTGAGTACATAGAATAGAGAATAGAACTACATTATCCATTGGCAAATACATTAGCATGGAGTCGTCATAGAAAAAAAAATGTCAAAGACAAAAATAGACACTATGCTATGCAATAATATTGACAAATAATATACACTATACAGAATAAAAACTATGATATGCATTGCATATTTATTATGTATTTTTATTTAGGAGTATAATTTATTGTAGAAGACTGCCAAAATTAATCTAGGGCACAATAGGAATTGCATTAATTTTAGAAATTATTACTGTATTTATTTTTCCAGATTATCTTTTCTGAATAAATGTGAACTTGTCTAAGCCCCACCCTTAGGAAACGTGTTAAAGCAATTCATCCAATGGAATTATTAATAGAGTATTGAAATAGATTCTCGAGTGGATTAATCCACTCCATCATTAAATGAAATTTGATTGCCAGACAGCCTTTGCCATTTTTGAGCAGGTCAGGCATGGTGAATAAAATATTTGAATTTGTGATCATTAATTTTGGTGTATACTCATATCTTGCAGTCATATTTTCAGGGTTACAATAATTATGACATCATTTTGCAAAGAATGAGATGATATTCTTGTAAACCTCTTGAAATTACTATAAATGTTTTGTGGACTATTTGCACAACATCCTAAGTAATGTGAGCATGATGTTTAGTGACAGATGTAATTGTGCAAAAATATAGTTAGAAATCACCTTCAAGAAAACCTGAGTTTTTAAAACATAATCCTATGAAAAAAAATCAAGATTTATCAGCACCATTGTGAAAACTGTATTTTTTTATTGTATACAATTGGAAATCCAACAACTAATATGTCACATTTAAATTCTAAAATTATGTTTGACCACATAGAACTATCAAAGTTAAATAATAAATACCCTTTTCTGGAGCTTACTTGATGGTAAATTAAAATTAGTGATTTCTTTTTTGAGTGTATGAGCAGAGCAAGAGTTAATAAGTTAATGTACTGCAAGAGTAAAAAAAAAGAATTCTAAATCTCACAAATACAGGCAATTGGCTTGCTCCTTTGGGAGATATATTCCAGGATCCTTTGTATTAAAATTATTTAATACATAATCCATAATTCATTGCCAACTTACTTCTTTTGAAAAATAAGTATAAAGAACCCTTTTATTACTTATAAGCTCAAATCGGATGTTTGAATTTATGCATGTGCTCTTTCCATTTGCTTAAGAAATAAAATATAGCTGATACACTATGTAAATGTCTTATTTAGTTCATTACATGTATTACTTATTGCAAGAAAAATATTTTGAAGTTAAATTATTTTCCAGTGAATACATACCTTCTTGATTGCCTTGTAATTAAACACTTTTACATCATCTCCCGCAGTAAAAGAAAATGGGCCTCTTGCCCCTGCCTTTACTTCTGGCCTTCCTTCTATAAACAATCCTTTTCCAAATGAGAATATTCTTACATGGCCTCCCATATCTCCAGTCACAATATGAGAAATGCCATCGGAAGTACTTCCCATGTGATAAGCCATGCATGTAATAGCTTTCTCCAAGCTTGTAATCTATGTTAAATATGTAATATAATTCAGTGTATCAGCAAGCAGAGTTAACGTGGATATGATAAATGTCTTTAAAGTTACCTACTTAGATTTGTAGCCCAAATATAAGGAAAAACTAATATTTCATTTTGTTACATATGTAAAGAAAAATTATTTAAAGTTATCCTCCTATTTTTTTCCTTACATTTTTAAGATTCTTGAATTATTGAATCATAATTGTAGTGGTCTTTATATGTACCTACATATCGAGGTACTCAATTAAATCTGTTTATTATTGCTTCCGAATCCCGATAGATAACCTGGAATTTCAAAGGAACAAGAGCACAACTATAGTTATATAAGTATTAGTATAAGGCTATAGCCTCTCATCCTGAATTCATGTCCTTGGCAAGGTAAATACAGAATGAGCCATAACCAAGCTTATAGGAGTTGAATATTCATGTTGAACTGAGGTGAAAACAGGTTGTCCAAGGTTACTCGTATTGTCTGTTTTTTTCTTAGGGCATTTTAGATATGTTATTCAGTTGTAAGGTGGTTATAATGAGTGAATAAACTCATAGTTTATTCACTGATTATAATGAATTGTGAATATGTACTCCTTTTGTCACTTTTGGCATACAAGTAAGTGAGAGGACCGGGCCTTCCAGAACAGTTACTGGAGAGCTTTGCCTTTTCACTCAAGAGAGTGGTATTATGAAAGAAGGTCCCCTGGTCTGAACCAATATACCGATTTACATATGTACATAGGTAAAATATCTTTTTGTTTGTGCATTCAGGGGGATACACTACCACATAAAATAAACATTAGTGCTTTGATGTAGACTTTTCAAAAAATACAGATCAATTCAGATACATATTTAACAATGCATGCATCCTTTTAAAAACTGTTCTTGAAGGCCCCTTTTCTCAAAAAAGATGAAAATATATTTACTTTTAAAGGGTTTTTAGTAGATTTGGATTGACTGTAGTACCTGGATGAATTTTCTCACTTACCACTATCCTTAGTTCAAATCGCATTGCCATTGTATCATATAGCCTTATATCTCTTTCTGTGGATGAAGTTGCAATCATGTTGATATCTGGTAGGCATATCATATCCGTTACCCAAGTTGGGTGTACTCGTCTTTCATCTGGAATTCATTATACTGATACACTTATTTACTTCTGATGCATGATTGGTATATATTGTACCCTAAAATAATTTCACTATTCATTTTAATTGCTATAGGCCAATGAAAGACTTGAATTTTAATTCTTATAAATATTTTGTGAGCATGTTGATTGGGGCCAGTTCTTTTTGCAGAATCCAATTATCATCATTCATATGTTCTGCACATTAATGAAAATGAATTGTAGTATGAAAATGTATATAATATGATGATTAGGTTAAAAGCCATGTTCATGGCCAAAGCAAAGGTACAGATAACACATCGGCTGAAGATATATTGTACAAAAATTTTGAGGAATTGCTGAATTAGCAAACCTGCTGAGCAATTTTTGCTCAAAGCTTTCTCAGGGCATGGATGATGCTCTTGCTTCACCAAGTAGTCACATAACCTTACACCCATGGGTGAATTAGAATCAGGGATTAGGCATATTTCTTCTTGTGTTGTCTTGACTTTGATGCACAAAGATCAGGAATAAACCTAACAGTATGAAGATATTCTCCTGACAATATCTTCATACTTGGGGTACTGTCTATCTATTTCAAACAGTGAATTAAAATTTATATATCCCAGCAGAACATCCACGTTGAATCAATGTGTGGTGCATCTCTTACGTGGAGGTAGTTTGTTCCACCTTGAATTGACATGGAATCAATTTGGATTTTCCTACGTGGATCATGTCAACCTAGATTCCACATGGATAGAACGTGGGCGGTGCAATGTTGCTTCATCCACATTTGGTGCTATGTGGATTTTGCATCAATAATGTCACGTAGCCAAATGAATGTAACATCCACGTAGTATCTAGTCGATGCTATAACATTGCTAGTGCTATTACGGTGAGGCATGTCATTTGATACGTCATTTCGCCTACCAAGTATCTATGCTCGATCCTATATATAAAAACAATTGTTGGATCAAATTAACATTAAAGTTGCCAACACTACATAAAATCTACATAGACACTACGCATATGCGGTTTTAGGGCGGTGGGGGGCGGGATTACTCCATGGATTAAAAAAGTGTGAGTATGGTTAGGAGTTCCGGGGTTGCATCAATGCGGGGTTGCAAACAATGGCCTTATTCCATGCCAATCCCCTCACTGTGGATTAAGCAGCTTAATAATGAGGAACGCTATGGAAAAATGACGATGGTGGGAGGTCCTTTTGATTTTCATCATTCCATGGTTAATTTGTGTGCTCTGGGTGCTATCCCCATGGCACTGATCATTTATATATTTGCAGAGTCTTATAGCAGTGCCAATCAATGTGTGGATATTGCCACCAGTGCCAGTGAAGTATCTGGATCAGATACACAATTAAGTGACAAAAGGTTCCAAAAAGTACCTTGATGGTTTATGGATGTGACATGTCCGCATCAGATAGTAGTGACTCATCACCACCACTAATGAAGAACCCCCGAATTGGTAAATTTATGTGCACCATCTGGAGAACTCCAATTAATTTTAAGTAATTTTGTACCTACTTTAGCATGGTTCAAAATTGGTGTGTAAAGCCATGTTTACATGTACCATTTATTGCCTCAATAATGGCTCGTTCTATTGTGTGCTTTGTTTCCCAAAAAAATTTCGAGGTCTGTGGTAAAGGGTATTTACATGTAGCAATTATTTTATTTTGGGTGTTTACATGTTGGAATTCAAAAGGAGCAATTTTTCTAGCAAATATATAGCAGCAATAAATGCTACGTGTAAACACAACTTAAGAGGTAATATATCTTTGAATTAGTTAAGATGTAGGTTCCTATGAAGCATTGTATTAATTTTCCCTTTCCCTACCCCCAGGTGATCACAGTTGGAGAGAATTGTCGGAGTTTGATGAACAGGACAGGTGTAATATGGTGGATAAGGCTACACAAACAGGATCTCTCAGTCACAGGGAGGGATCCTATCCTCTGGATGGTATGTATTATTCTTCTTGTGTGTTAAAACCAATCATAACTGAATTGTATTTCTCCTTTTCTTGAAGTAAGATTGACTTCTTAATGTTCTACAGGTTGTGTCAGTCATAGGGAAATACAGGGTTTGGAACAGAAAATGGACCTGCTCAGTGTGAAACTGGACAAAGTTTTGCTTTGTGTTTCCCCAGAGATGGCAGCCGCTGAAATTTGCGAGAGAAGCATTCCATGCTTGCCGATTAAAAATGAAGAAATGGAGGAAACAATGTTGATATTTATTTCGGAGGAGAGGAATGCCCTTCAAATGGTCTTTCTTTCATTGGGAACAGACTAAAGTGTGACATATTATATTACATGCTCTTTGATACGTTTTTATTTTGCAGGTGTGACTTCTGGCAGATCATGGGTGCCACGACTTAAAAGGCGCAGTCTATAGTATTCTGAATAAAATGCTAGCAAACAAATTTTCTTCAAAATATAACTTGATGGGGAAAAATAGGGCGGGTGTCCCCATTATAAAAAAGGCATTTAAGTCAGCCAAATTGTATGCAGCACTTGTAGGTGAGTTCTTAATGATATTTCTAATTTTAAATGCCTCCCATGTAAAAAAATTCTCTGGAATTCTAGAAAGTAGTTTTCAATTCTTCAAGACTGAATTTTGAATAGAATTTTTCTCTGCTAAAGGATTTGTGACAAATTCTTTATCAGAGAATTCTTTATCATGCTTTTGGAGTGAATGAGAAATTTTATACGAGATAATCAGTAATTTAGAATTGGTCGTAAGTAGTGATGGACGGATCCAGGATTTTCTTCAGATCCCGATCCTTGCCTTGGTTTCAGATCTTTGTCTCGGTTTTGACTCCTTAACTTGTTTTACTGGATTCTTAATTTTATTTCTTTTCTAATCCTAGTATTTCTACAAAAACAATTAAATTTATTGTAGAAAAAAATCAACTTTGTATCATCTCTGTGGATGATATTTTCCTGGATCACGACTTGCATATGCTCTATATGTTATTACTTCTTATATGAAGTTCACCTTCCTTATCACATACTCATCAAACAATACATTTTTAAACCTGAACTACTATTCTTTAGAGTGCAGTTAAAAGAAATATAAGTTACATTAATTTTCATTAATATATGTATGTATTTGAATAATTTTCCAAAATATAAGATCCCGCTTATGCCATATCGTAGCACCCTCTATACAGAAATTATAAATGCAATTATAGAAAAAAAGACTTCCAAGTGTATCACATGCCAAGAAAATAAAATATAGAACATTAAATACTAAACAAAATCAAAAACTAAAATTAATTCTGTGCAGCACGGGTTTACATTAACTTATTCTATTGTGGGTTGCTGTCGTAAATCAAAATCCTTGAATGCTTTCAAATTCTTTTTTATAATCGCAAAAAAATTTTACTGCAGTCAGGAGATTCCATTAATGGAATATCTGGGGATTCCATTTTTAAGATGAAGAAATTATTATACAAAAGATTAAACTGATGAACTAGTTGTTTTGCAATGTCTTATTAATAATAACCTTTCAAAGGAAATTTGTGAGTTTTATACTCATTTGTATAGGTTGTGTAACTCGGATCTTGAAATGAGATGAGTCTTTTTTCATGCAACTGTAAGCAAAATTAAGAAATATTTGTCTCAGCTTTTTTCTCCATTTGGGTTTGTGAGAAAGAAAGTAGAATGTCATGTGGGTAGCCTGCATTCTTTGAACTTGGGTAAGCCGCCAATAGCAGAGTGGGGTACTGCACTGCAGGTAAATAAGTTCAATTCTTATCGCCACTTAAAACTTTTCTTTCAGCTATTAAATAAAATATCTTATCATCCTTAATTTCCAACCCTTGTACAAGGATACTCACTTTTTTGTACTTTTATCAGAAACTAGATTTACCAATGGATTACTCAAAACTAATTCGTAAAGTTAATGTAACGTTTCCACAACTTTAATTGCAATAAAATATTTTTCCTATCTCTTTCACTAACGATGAATTTTATTATTTTTATGTTTAATTTGTTGACTTATGAATTTGATATGAAATTTCTAATAATCTATTTTTCTCAAGTGCCTGCTTGCCTTACCCTAGGAATACAGCATGGGCTCATCTCATTTCATCACCCGAGTTTCGCAACCTCTCCTTGTCAGCATACTGAAATGAAATATTTCATGGGAATGTAGGTGCGGTATATATATATATATACATATATACACTGTGCCTACCTACATTCCATTGGGCCGCATCGATCACTAAGCCGTGAATTTTAAAATCTCCGATCGGGATCAAAATTTTTACTGTCTTCAGATATGATTTCACTTACGAATGAAATGAAAGATTCGTGGATCTTTGGATCTGACCCATCATCCCTAATTTTTGATTGGTACATAATTAAATTAATTTAAACAATAAAAGTAAAATAAAGTGTGTATTCAGATTCAAGGGTCGGAAATTGAAGTTGATAAAATTTTCGATGCGATGACTGAAAGAAAAATTGAAACTGCGATAGTGATCGAATTTCACGCAGTACATTAGCTCCTGTTATCAGCCTCATCACGGCGAATGTAGTCAACCCGCGTGACATTTACGGTTGTTTTTTTTGTTGCGATACTGGGGTAATGGGGGAAAAGGGCCATATTTTTTTGTATTATGCTTTCAGTTGAACGGAAAATTTTTCATCTAATTTCATGACCATAGTTACACAACCTATCCTTGCCAATTTACCGTACCTGCATTCCATTCACGAGGCGCCTCGATAGCTACACCGTGAAAATCTAAGATCCTGATCTGATTTTACTGTCTTTTTGAATCCGGATTCGGATATGAATAAATGATAGGTGGATCCGATCCCACCATCCCTAGTCTTAAGGTTTCAATTCTATTTTGATTCTTGTAAATATTTTAGCGAGGCTGTCATATTTCTGAAAGCATTTGCATTGATCTGATCTTCTCTTTCTAAAATCAGCTTTGTTAAAAAAAATTATTCTTTTAAAGCTGAAGTGAAGAAGCAGAATGAGAGTTGGTTAAGACCAAATCAGAATTTCAGTATTCTGAGAAGGCCCTGGATACGACAGTGATGGACTGGCTAAAAGATGCTCCAAAAGAGTCAAAGCAGAGCAGACAAAACTTGAAGAAATATCTGCATTAGAAGAGGAAGCGGACCATTAGCCTGCAAATAGGCATTAATGTGTTGTTTAGTGATTATGGGATAAAAAATATTTTATTTTGAAATGAAATATTTGGTTCATCCCTCAATATTGAAGTTTTAATTCACTGAACCTGAATTCCATATCATTGTCAGCTATTGTAGTATGCACACTACATAGTGCATCAATGTGGAGGCGACATAGACTGTCAATGTGGATTCCACATTATACTTGTGGACACGGTTGAGTCGATCATCCACGTTGTCTATCCACATGATATCCACGTAGAATCCACATGGATGTTCTGGTGGTGTAATAGCATATAAACTTTATTATTGGCCAAAGTTGCTAAATACTCATGCATAAGCACACATTTCCTGCATACATAGGCTCTTTATTGTTACTTATTTATTTATGAGTAATATTTCTTACTTAGTCATAAGTTTACATGTTTAGCTAACTATGTTTGCATCCATATATGAAATCACAAGCCAAGAGAGAGTTGAGAAAATTACTGATCTCATCAGTGAGCTATATTATGTGGCAATTCTCTGTGACATATATATGACATAGAACAGATTCTACAGTAGAGAACATTTTCTACGATATAACTAGGCAAGGGCCTAGCCACATTGACACACCGGTTCCTATGAGATCACCAAAGTTAAACAACGTTGGGCCTGGACAGAGGTTGGATGGTTGCCCCTCCTCCATAGCTCTACCACGGTGCCCTTGTCCCTTGATTGCAAGTGGTGGGCAGGTTGAATGTCGGTCAGCAAAATGGATCTAAAGAGGTCTAAGTGCCAGGGGTGCTCCAGGAGGCCCCTGCCCACCCCTCCAATTTACAGTTTACGGTATACCCAGAACTAGACCCATGAAATATTTCATTATCAGCGGATGCTACATTTGCAAGCCATTAAAGTTAAATAATTTGCCATTTTGGAAATTGCATATCATTTAACTGCAGCCCAAATTTAACATATGTATTTGTTTTATGTTTACCTTTAGTCAGTTTGAATGTTAGGCTACTTTGGTAAGTTGCTATCAGTTCTGGCTTCTTACAAGAATTATAAAATTTTGGCCAATCATTTCCTGCCTCTGATTTCTGAAAGCTCCATTTTTACTATCTACAATAATCTAGTCTTGTTAGTATTTTTTTCTTGAATATGAGTATGAATGAATTTATTTTTGTATATTACATTTAACTCTGTCAAGTAAATGGATATATTTTTAATGTTGGCTGTTTTAAGAGTTTAGTTACGGGAACATTCATCCGCATATTCTGTGGTAACTCCAAGACACATTTAAGTGCATTTGACCATCTCTTGCTTTGAGGACCCAGAGCACCTTCTTATTTGTATGGCCTTATCTAAGAGGAGAACAATCAACCTCACTCCCTCCCCACAGCAATTCCTCCTTCAAACATTCCCTCACCTCCTCTCTCTGCAAGATATGACTGTTTCTATGGTTCCATTGCAATGTATCAGATCCCTGCAGTCATTAGCGGCAGCCAGTGAAGTGTTAGGTCACCAGGAGATTATAAGGGCCTTATACCTGTTCTGCCTTAACTCATAGATGAGAGGAACTCACTTCTTCACATTTCCTCACTCAACTGCCAATGAAAAATCAGGCTGCCATACCTCAAAAAAATCTAGGAATGGTATTAAAATCCTCTATTCCTTTGTTATGCCCTGCCGAAAGTCAAAAATTATTGATACCCACTGAGAATCCCATGAATGGATGTTGTGTGACAAGCATGATAAATTTTTGAAATTTATATGTTGGGCAATCAACAATACATATTGGAAAGTTCAATGGAATTCTGATATTACTTTGGCACAATTTAATAGCAAGTCTATGTGATCATTTACATTTGGTAAATTTATCACTTGATCTATTTTATGAAGTACTTACATGTTTTAGAATGGTATGTTTTCTCAAGGTTAAATGATGTTGACCAAAAGTTTATGGTGCCATCTTTGCTAAGGGTGGCAAATCTTCCATCCATAAAGTTTGGAGTTTTATCCTGCATGACAATTTATGCAATGATAATGAACAGTTGAAATGAATCACTCTTAAGATTATCTTAATAAGATAATAGTTGTTGACATTTCTCTAGTAATAAACAGATTTGGAATTGTGAAAAATGTTAGAAAAGGAAATGGAGTAGGTTGAAGTAATTAGAATAAGTGAACAAAACTGGGTATAGGACATTATGAGAAGTAATGGAATGTTAACAAGGGTGATATAAAGGAGAATTGTAATAATGTGTGGTAGTATGGTAGAGAAAAGAAAAGTATAGGTGCTCTGTATGTTGTGTAAGCAGCAAAGACATGAAGTGTTCAGGTGGGAATTATAATATAAAACTTGTATTGAGAAGGAAGAAGGGTAGAGATGACATTAAAGGGAGGGGATTAGAGAGCAGAGTCTACCCCTAAGCCTACCTACTCAAGTAGAATACTTATGATAATCATCCCATGACAAGGAGTTCAACGACTATCCTATCCTTATTTCTATATTCTTGATTAAACCCTTAAAATTAGTGAGAGAACAAACTATCTTGATGTTACCAAATTTATAGAAAAATTTTCAGTTGCAGAAAGTGAGTGGTTTGTTAGATTTGTTTACCAAAATGGTGAGTTAAATCTATTTGGCACAAAAATGATGACATTATATTAAATTACATTTAAAGTCAAGCCTGAATCTTACAGTCATTTTCATAGACAATATCAGGGACAGTGACTATGATAGCTCAAATGAAAGGTACTCCCATCCCAAATATTTCATCATTTAAGCATGTCTTTTTTCCATCCCTGTAGACATGTATGAACCCAAAAGGTAGTTCATCAGAGCTCCTGGCAGCAGATGTAGAATGCAGAGGTCATTAACTGAATATCTATTGTAAACATTATGTAACCAAAGAAAGAAGGAATTCAATCTCTCGAATGCTTGTAAAAGAGACAATGAAATAGAGTTTTTGAGAGGTGGAAACAATAGCATGTGCTATATTTTTTCCTGTCCTGTAAACTAAAGCTTAAATGATTCCTGAACACCTATGTGAAAAATAATGATATCGTTCAGGCTTTGCATGTGAAAGTGTTTGCTACTCAAAATGATAAATCAGAAATATTGCTAACCAATTTCGTAGACCATTCCTACCTGCTTGATAGCTGGGAAGAAAAGTATTCTTGTTACTGGATGCCTATGTCTTGACGACTGAAAGGATGGTGGGGAGCACAAAGGAAGCTGCCACATTTCTTTGGATACAACTTTATCTTTTCCTTGGAGCTCAATAATCAATCGTGAAACAAATCCATCCCAATCTACTGCGCCATTCCTTTTTTCGTCCATCTGTGTTTTAAAAATGTAATTATGTTTTTTAGCTTTCTACATTATATATTTGCATTACATCAGTGTATTGCTGCAAGACTACTATAACATGTGGAAATTCTAAAGGCTTTAAAGGAGATAGATGTTGCGGGACTGCTAGACATGTAATGTCACAAAGCAGCCGAAGTCGTGTGCATGGCGCCACCGTCCACGAGGTTAAAGCTGACTTCAAACACTGAGGTGCTTACTTTTTTAACAAATTCAAAGCTCGCGAAAACTTTTACGGAGTTACCTGTTGAGATGCACGAATGCAAGATATTCCACAGAGAAAAAATCATTCGCCTTGACCGGGACGAGGTGGATCCCAGCCAAGGCGAATGATTTTTTCTTTGTGGAATATCTTGCATCCGTGCATCTCAGCAGGTAACCCCGCTAAAGTTTTCGCGGCTAGCTCGCAAGCTTTGAATTTGTTACTATAACATGCTTTCATTCTTCTGTAAATATATTTTATTTTATTTATTTTTATTTTAAAGAAAGATAACCACACAGCAATGATGCCATTTTATGGTGGCTAAACAACAATAAATAAATTATATAGGTATCTCAGTAATTGAATTCAGTTTTTAAGTCCATTCATGACAGAGATTATGGTGTTCTAAATTTTCTGCACTTATAAGAATCTTGACTCTATAAATTTCTCTATCTCCTTATTCCCTGTTACCATTCTTTTGAAAAACTATGTAAATTCATACAAATATTACATTCCAATAAAAAAATCTCTTATTCAAGAATTTCCTCATCATTAAATTAATTTTCAATTTTGAATTTTTTTAATCCCATCAGTAACCTTACCCACATAAATAGATATCAGTAACTTTAAACTATGTCCACATAAATAATTGGAAAATCTCTTCACTATTTTGACAATTTATTAGTAGAGAAAGATCAAGAATACCTAATTTATTTATTATGTAGTAGGTACCTATACGATAAAATAGTTAACAGAAGAAGCAGTGGTACATTTAAGGATTACCAGTTGTAAAAAGAACTCGGAAAAAGTGAAGTGGTTGAATAGCTACCAGTAGAGTAAGCATGTGGGAAATATCATTATTATATTACAATCTGAGAGTATTGTGTAATACAGAGAAAATGTATTTCTCTTAAATGAGGAGAGTTCGCAGTGAGATAGGTAGTTGTAGTAAGGATTAGCCAGTTTGAATTCCCGCCAAAGTGCCCTACTCGCCTTTAGGTATATAGGGAAGCGAAAGCTTTATTTCCATAATAATAATAAAGTGCCTCTTTCGGGCGAGGTTGTGACTGTAAAGTCCCCTCTTCCACCTAACCCATAATGGGGTCGTTAACAAACTACAATATTTTTATTGCCCAATCTGATAGAATTTGTAAAATAAAAAGACCTGTATTTTACCGTTTTTTGGTCCGTCAATTATTTCTCCAGTTATAAGCGACGAAAAACTTGTTTTTAACCCTTTCGGAAAGGTGGGCGTGATGCGACATATACGTCATCCAATCACAACCGAGCCTGCGAAGCTACTTCGCCTATTCGCAATGGGGGGGACACAGCTGACTCTGCCAATAGGAGCGGTTGCAACAGTATCTGTGCGAGCAGACCTTCCGAGACTCCCCTCCACTCCCTTCCCTTTCCCTAAAAGCAGTCAAGGGCAGTAGGTAAATGACGTCAATGATCTCAAAGCAGCTTCTTCGGTGGGCGTCACCTTTTGCTTATTTTAATTTTTGATTTATGAGTGAATGGTTGTGGTTAGAAGATTAATTTTTTCTCTAAAATTCATTTTTCGTTTCCATCTAACGATTTCGTGTACAAAATTGCGATTTATGTTCCGAGTAATCGCCCCCATTCTGTCAGAGACACATTAGCTGCAGCACTGGATAAGTAAATTCTATCAATTGTATGCCATTTTTAGCTATATGCAATTAAAATTTTGTGGCTATGGCTGCAGTCATAAAAGTTGTTGAATTTGAAATTAAGAAAAAAATTCGGTGCTTTTTCGTTCTCCTAGCACGAGGTTTTTGGAACCTTAGCAGATACTTTTCGTCAGTATCAGCCTTCCGCTTGCGTTACTCTCTCATAATTTACGTGGTATTTTTCATAGACATGGAGCTCGGAGGTAAGCATTTTAACTTATAGCTTTAACCTTACAACGTCCAGATTTCTTCCTGCCCTTTGAAATGAGGTTGTAATCGATTTTTATTCAAGCAAAACAAACCCAAACTCGCTACAATGTTAAGATCGTGAGTGAGCAGGGGCGTCGGAAATATTTTCGCTGGGGGGGAGGGAGGGGGCAACCCTGAAAAGGGCTCGAAGATTATTTTCTAAACGCGGTCAATAACTTACCATCATGAACAATATTGTGTACTCCTTATCCGGATAAGGCACTTTCATCACATTTTCAATCACTTCTTTTAACTGAGCTTTGGTCATGATTTTGTTTTTGCTGTTCTGAAAATCAACTCTGAGTTAATTGCTTAGGTAAAGTCAGCGAATTTTTGGCGGCCAAATTGCAATATGATAGTCGGAACAATTTCAGGCAAACCTGGAAGGCATCGTGAATTTTTTTAATGTCCTCCACCCCCAAATCCATTAATTTTACGCTTCGCGTATTTTTGGGCCTATCAGTCTCGACAATTTCGTCACCAGCATTCTGAATGGTACTGCAACAGATAAACACAATTGTTCGTTATTTCCTTGTCCCCATTCAATTTCAAAATAGTTTTCAAACTTCATTTTACCTCATCGTCTTCGTGTGATCTTACTCTTACGTGTGTGTGGGGATCAATTTGAACGCGATGCATTCACACCTCTGGGAGTTTTGCACTTGTTTATTTCCAAGGCAACTGCAGTTTGCGCTTTTCATTCAAGTGGCGGGGCAATTTTATGTTTTATAGTCATGTTACATTGTTTCATTGGTGGTGAAAATTCTTCGTCATTGATTTCGACTCAAATCTTGCTCATAGTATCTGTGCTTCATGCTGATGAAAGGAGACTTACGTGATATTTTACTTGACTGAGGATCCCACCAAGCGAAATAAACACAATGGTAAGATGATTGGCCATTGGCCCTTCTAATTATTCCTTTGGCGGCTTGCATAGAGGTTTTGTGGTAGAGCTTTATCACCCAAGTGGATTTATTTAGGTTAACTATAGCCTAGCTTGCTTCAGGGAAATGGCCAGATCGAATCCTACTAGATTTTACTGAATGAATATATCGTGAATTCGTGAAAGTTTTATCGGGGCTCGTTGTATATTTTTCTGCTTGAAGTTTTTAAATGTATCTATGTATCGTGAATCAATTACTGAAGTTTTATCTGGGCTCATTGTGAGTTTTTGCTCCGTACGGTGGTGTTATTACGTTTACAGGGTAACATAAGTGCATCTTACTTAGATCCCGTCGATATCTGTCTATTGCATTTGTGCGGGAACGCATTCGGGAACGTGCATTGCACGAAATTGCATTTGTGCGGGACGCATTCCTATTACCCTCAGTTAAAAAGTGCTTCCCTATCTCTTGTATGTTCGATATTTTTATGGCAGTTTCAATAACGAGCATTTTTATTGGCCTTATTTAGTCTTCATGAAGTTGAACAAATATTTTAAACGTTTTATATTGAAACGTATGCGATGCCACATGTATAACGCCCTTTACCGGTTAGGATAGGTTCTGATGTAGTGTCCCAAGCCTTCTTTGTACATGCAAATCCTTATACTTTATCATACATATTATAGCCTTTCTTCCTCGTCCTCGCCCACCTTTCATCCTACCTTCGATAGCGATCTTCAGCATTCTATTGCTGAACGGGTACTCGGGGGCTTTCTCTTGCTTCTAAGTTAAGGTGACCAGATTTTAACATTCGTAAAGCGGGACACCATTTACCCGGGGAGATTGATAAAAAAATTGGTCTATATTATTAGTATTCTACCGGTGAAGGTAGGTTTAAATGGACATTTAATTCCTCCCACCCCCTAAATTTCGCACGACGTCCCTCTTCAGCCCCACATATCTCCTGCCACCCATCATTCCATCCAAGCTACCCGTTCTTCTCCTCCCTCTTCCCCGCTTACCCAACGGTCTTCCCTCAATCACCTCCTTCAAAAGGCCATCCTTTTTATTACCTTTTCCACCCACACCTTCTGCCTTCTCCTAATTTCATCTGTCAAATGTCTTTCCTCTCCTACCAATTCTAGCACTTCATTGTTCGTCTTCCTTTCGACCCACTTTACTTTCTCCACCCTTCTCCACACCCACATATCAAAAGCCCTAAGTCTATTTTCATCTTCTTTTCGCAAAGCCCACGTTTCCGCCCCATATAGTGCAACGCTCCATATTAAACTTTTCACTTGTCTTTTCTTCACTTGCCTACTCAACTTGTCATTATTTCACGCCTACGAGTAAAAGCTTCTTTTGCCAATGCAATTCTCCTTCTCACTTCAATGCTGCTATATACCCCTTTTCTTCCAACACACTACCTAGATAGCTAAATGTCTCTACCTGCTCTAGCTTCTGACCTCCTACTTTTATCGTCATATTGGCCCTTTTTGTTCTTGAAAATCGCATTACTTTCGTTTTCTTCAACGCATCCAGCATTTTTTGCGAGCCACGGGCTGACTGGCTGAGTAGCGCTTGGTCATCCGCAAATCTCACTGATTTTATCAATTTCCCCCCGACCTTTACTCCAGCCTCTAGCTCATCCCAAGCCTCTCTCACCATTTCCTCCGAGTATATGTTGAAAATTACCGGCGATAACGGACAGCCCTGCCTAACTCCCCTCCCTATTGTGGCCCAATCCGATTCTCCATGGGCTACTCTCACCTGCGTCTTCTGCGCCGTGTATAAATTCCGGATCAGTCTCCTGTCTCTCCAGTGTATTCCTATCTTCCGCAATATTTCCATTAACTTGTCCCACCTCACTCTGTCGAACGCCTTTTCGAAATCAACAAAGCACGCGAATACATCCTAATTGTATTCTAGATTCCTTTTCACTAGTATTCTCATCACTGCAATCGCATCCCGAGTGGCCCTCCCCTTCCGAAATCCAAACTGATCGTCGCCTATAAATTCGTTTGCTCTCTTTTCCATTCTCCTATTGATGATTCTAAGCCTTTGCCGCATGAGAAATCAAACTTATCATTCTATAGTCTTCACATTCTTTTGTCACCCTCTTTTTCGGTAGAGGTATCAGCACGGTTTTTACAAAAACCTACGGCCAAGCCCCCTCCTCGTAGCCCCGTAATCTTGACCCCTTGACCTGGGGTCAAGATTAATCTCCTTATAACGCCTTTTGCCTAGCTCTGTATTTACATTTTTCCATTTCCTTCTTTCCTCTGTCCTTTCCATCATTTCTGCTGTTACCCATGGTTTCTTGATCCTCCTGGCGTCTACTGCTCCTATAGTTTACTCATCTGCTTCTTTTATGCCGTCTTTATCATTTTCCACCCTTCATCTATTGTTCCTCTTCTCTCCTCTTCCCTCATGCATCTATCAACAATCTCCTGATATTCCCTCCTCTTCCCTCCAATCAGTGCTCATACATCCCACTTTTTTATTTCCCTTCCTACTTTCAACCTTTTTAGTCTCATCTCACATTTCATCACCACCAAGTTATGGTCGGAGTCGGCATCTGCACCTGGGAAACTATGCGAATTCTTTACGCTCTTCCTGAATCTTTGCCTACTTTTTTAGTAATTATGATGTAGTCTAGTTGGTACCTTCCTCTATCCCCCGGCATTTTCCATGTGTACCTACGCCTAGGGTGGTTTTAAACCACGTGTTTGTAATCACTACATTATTCCTCCTACAGAACTCCACTGCAACGGGTCATTTCCTACACCCAGCCCATACTCCCCTACTTCACTTCCGTCCCTCCCTTCCCCTACTACAGCGTTCCAATCTCCCACAACTATTAGGTTCTTCCTGCCCTTTACTTTCCCGATTAATTCTTCCAACTGGTCATATACTTCGTCTACTTCCTCTTCTCTATGTCCCCCCGTCGGCATGTAAACCTGTACAACGACTACATTCGCCGGCTTCGCTTTGATTCTATTGCTTACCTGTTCCACATTCAATACCCTTTTTCCTAATGTTGCATTCAATACAGCTGCTACTTCTCGCTGGCTCTCTTCCACTGTATATAACCCTGTACTGTTCACTCCAGAAGTCCCCCTGGTCTCTCCATCTTACTTCGCTTAATCCCAACAAATCGATCTCTCCCCTCTCCATTTCAAGCTTTATGTTTTCTAGTTGTCCTGCCCTTAACATCGTGTTAACGTTCCATGTCCCGATCCTTAGCATTGTTTCTCTCTTCTCTGGTTTCTTCATCGCCACCGCTGCTGCTGTCATTCTTTTCGTGCAAGGATTTCGTGAGATGACGACCGCAGAGTCCTTGCTTACCCTGCTGCTGGGCACGACTCCCGTCTCACTAATTTGGTGCGGGCCCCGTAGTTGCCAGGATTAAATTCTCTATTGTTCAAGTCCATTCTGTTCTTGGGAGAGTTTAATTGAGGTGGTTTCCCGTTGCCTGCCTCAATAATGTTTTTAACGTGACACCATCACTTAATAGGCCGCCCCACTGAGGTCACACGCCTCTCACAGCCGCCTCACTGAGGAACAGACGCTGCGAGCACGGTACGTGGACTACCTTTCGTCAGGCTCGTACCCTTCGACCTGGCTCCTACCCTTCGACCTGGCATGGATGACCCTACCAGGAGCAATATTAGTTGCTCCCGCCAGTGCAGCTCTAGGGGTTACGAGAACACGCAAGCCACAATCCCACCAGGACAAGGCGTAGTCCATGGGGAAGGGTGGTCTGTATACAGCAAGAAAAATTTAGAACGAAAAAATAGTATTTTAACATTTTTTTATTTCAACAAAAGTGCAATTATCAAATATAATACATTGAAAAATTATGTTAAGTATTATTTTATTCTTTGGCATATTTCTTATTTGAGTGAATTTTTAGTAGATTGCTGTCGTTGTTTAAAAGGTCATGAAATTTTTCACATGAATTTGTTAAATTATATTTCACACATAAAATGGCTTCCAAAGTCTCAACACTTAATTACGATTTTTCTGATGTCCGCACTTGATTTACCGTAAAAAAAACGCGTTCAGTCGCATCATTATTTCGCCGGAAAGGAAAACGCATATTCCAAAATGTTTAGTGCATTATTGTATGGAACATGATTTGTTTCAAAATGATGAAATATTTCTAACCATTTGTTCTCTATTGTGATTTGTGCTGAAGCCCAAGATTTAACCTTTTTCGTATCAATATATTTTTTTAAATAATGATATCTCATTAAAAAGATCATTTTCGGAAATATTACTATATGGGAAATTTTTGGAAAAATGATCGAATGATTTTTGCACGTCATTCCAATTAAGTTCATGTTTTAATGTAACCCAATGAAAATGTTCAATATCATTGTAATGTACCGTTCACTCTTCTAAATAATCTATGCAGTTGCTATAGAACTTTTGTAACATGGTTCATGATATCTGCACGATTTATTGCACATTGTTCTTCTTATACTATTACGGTTAGTTAATGGAAATATTTTAAAACCGCTTTTGACACTGAAATTTTAAATTTTTAACTTCATTTGCTACTTCGATTACCGAAATTTTGTCACCTTCAATAACTTTTATAGCATTTTGAAAAAGAGGTGCTTGATTGTGTATAAACTCTAGCCAAATTTTTAGGATTCTTTTTCATAAAACCTCTTCTAAAATTCTAGGACATTTATCCTTTGATAGAAAGTAGGATTTCAAAATTCTTTCCACAGCTGGCAGCTAACCAGCGCGTTTTACTGTATCCAAGTATTTTCTGATATTCAACTTCCGCAGTTTCAAAAAATTCTTTCAGCATTTCAACACGCACAGTGTATATGTAGAAATAAGAATATTATTATTAACAATATTTTCCACATCTACGGGCAACAAATCAGCAGCTGTTTGAACGGAGTTATGTATTATGTGCGCTGCATAACCCACACCAATAATGTTTTGATTAAGGTTTTCTTTTATTTTGTAAAAAATGTTATTTGCACCTCTTCTCGCTTTTCCTCCAAAATTTTCGTTCGTGTTGTCTGCACAATATGCAATCATTTTATGTTTTAAACTGTTTTTCTCCAAAATATTAATAATAGAACTGAAAATTATAGGTATCAGAAGTTTCGCCGTCCAAAGAAACGAAATCTAAAATTTTAATGTTTATTCCTGTTTCCGAATCAAAAATCTAATAATGGTTGGAAATGACTTTATATCCTTAATATTAGATGCGTCAAAATATATGGATATAAAATTAATTTTTACTAGATTTTTGTTCAATTCTGAAAATGCGTATAGGGAAAGCACGTTACATACAATTGTCTCGTATATAGGACTTGATTCTTTCCCGGCGAACTAATGCTGTGAATTCTTCTCGGGTTTTCCACCGGGTTAAGTGTTCAGTTGCCAAAGTTTCAATGGCTGACTCCGCCATCGTCCTCAGGGCGTTTGATGCCGGGATAAGATTAGTCGCCCTTATATATCTGGTCCCAGTCGGGTCATGTGACTCCTGATTGGCTGCTTTCCCTCTTCTTCCTCCTTTCTCTGATTTTTCGAATAATGGGTCTCCACGTTTGGCTGAGGGCATACCCTGCATCTCTATTGAGATTTCTCTCCTCCAAGCTGATCTCAATGGCTTTTTTGGTCAAACGGTCCCAGTATCCGTTTGCCCTACACATCAGTTTGGTGTCGTCAAAACGGATGCGGTGGTCTTGCGTTATGCTGTGCTCCGCGATGGCTGATTTCTCGGGATATCCCAGTCTAATACATCGTGAGTGTTCTTTTATTCTCGTTTCTATGGTCCGGCCCGTCTCTCCAATGTATGCTTGTCCGCATTCACAAGGAATGCGATACACTCCGGGCGAAACGTTGGCAACTGAACACTTAACCCGGTGGAAAACCCGAGAAGAATTCACAGCAATTGTCTCGTATTTTGTTCTAGCACAGGCAAAATTTTTGTCGAATAACTTTTTGATAACTTGTGATGTACAGTCCATAGATCTGAAGGAATGATTATGATTATTAGCGTGAAAAGTCATATAAGTCCTTCTGCTAATGCTAGTTTATTTTCTTCGTCTCCATAAGTCGTTTCTGTAAAAAAAATTCCTGTATTTTGGAGGAAGATGCAACAGTATTTAAATATCTTTTATGTTTCTGTGTTTCCAAGTGCTTTGAAATATCATTCCTCCCGCCGTGCAAAATAGAAAATTCACCATTACATTTCTCACATTTCACAATGTAATCGCTTTTGGTTTTTTAATAAAAATAAATTCACTTCTTAGATGATCGTTGAATTTGCATCCTCTTTTCTTACTCATTATGTTAAAAATCTAAAAAAAATAATATTAAATTCTGTTATAAATGATTAAATACATATTGCTTAAAAACACCGTAAGTAGGTACATTATACATAATCACATGAACATATTTAATATGTTAGTTTATAATTTAATTTAATTTTATTGTTATAAAGCAACTATTTTTTAAATTATTTTAATTTAATCCTCAATTTCTTTCTAAATAATAACGATACTAACTTGTATTATTTTTTCTTTGAATGTTCCGTAGCGTAAGTCGTAATTGTCACTTTCAAGGCCGGCGCTAGACTTTTTACCGTCGCTATAAAATAAAAATAATACCAGTACTGTCTGCTAAATTCAAGAAAATTAATAAGAAAATAAATTGAAGGAAATAAATAAATAAATTACTTACCTAAATCATCTGAATAGCTGATTTGTTGACATCACTTGTTTAACTAGCACGCAGTTCGATGTGTATCGTATAAGAGACTGTTACAAAACTCAGTATGCGAAGGCGTTACTTCGTGGACGACCAACAAACTCTTTACACCCTGACCCTTCTCCTCTCTACAATTCCCCTCAGTTTCCAATTTTTGACAACATGTAATTCCTTTAAAACAATGTTCAAAACGATGCTAGATCGCTAGCGAAACATGGCGCCATAAGAATAAAATCTGTGGAAGTGTACAAATTGTTCTCTCTTCATTTTACAGCTACAAAATGTTTTCTTCGCTGCCAATACCCAAAAATGCTACTGTTCATTATGTCCAAACATTGGTGGTCGAATTCTAGCAACTGATCAAGGCGAACTTTGATAAGCAGTTCCTGATAATCAGTTCTCAACAATTATTTTTATTATTAAATTTTAACATTATAAAATTTACAAAAAAATATAAAACTCATATCCTGGTGAAATAGCTACATGGAAGCCGAAAACCGCATATTCCCTTCCCGTTCTCCCGCCGTTCCCTAGCTTGTCGTGTATTCTTTCTAAAAATCGGGACTTTCTTAAAACCCCGCGGGACGCGGGATAAATTGTTAACAATCGGGATTGTCCTGCTAAAAGTGGGACGTCTGGTCACCTTACCCTAAGTACCTGTTTCTTCCACTTACTCTTTCTTCCCCTAATTTCTGACAGCAATCTTCTCTCGTTCCCATCCATGTTCAGCACCTCTTCTGTCCATCGTACTTTCTCCATCCTCATCCACCACATTTTTAAGGTTTCTAATCTTTTCTCGTCCTCCTTCCCTTTTGTTCTCGTCTCAGATCCATGTAATACCACGCTCCATGTGAAACCCTTTGCTAACCTTCTCTTTACCTCCCTACTCAAGGTTTTTGGAAAGTTTAACTCTTCTGTTGGTAAACTCCTACTTAGTCAAAGTAATTGTTTTCCTAATATCATTATTACTATGCCCACTTTCATCCTATTATCTACCGAAATGGCATATGTTTCACCTCTTCTAGCCGATGTCCTTCTACCCTCATATTAAGTTTTACCCTCTTTATTCCTCGAATGTCATAATCTTTGGTTTCTTATGATTTAATTTCATCCCAAATATATCTCATTGGATTAATAAAGCTTCTTACAATGATTGTAATAATTTGGCTGTCCCGCTAACTAACCCTTGTCATCGGTGGCCAAATGATGAAAGCGCCGATCGGCAAACCTAACTAACCTATTTAATTACCATTCCTCCCGCCTTTATGCATATACAAAATAAAGTTAAATGCATAAATATGTATGAAGTTCCTCCCACGCCTCTTGTGTTACATCCGTATGTATATTGAAGAATTTCATTGACAACGGGCAACCTTGGCTTAACTCCCCATCCTATCTTTGCCCATCCAGATTCCCCATCTGCAATCCTTGCCTGAGCACACTGCTCCACGTACAAGTTTTTTTCATCTGATGGATGGAATATTGCACCCGAAGTACTCTCCACCCAGCACCACTGAGCAATCTCTGGATTCGAGCCCCGGCTGTCGAGGTAGAAGTCTAGTTCTCTATCCACCAACACAACCCTATCCCCCGCATACAATATGCCTGGAGGTGAAAGAGGATGTGAATTGGTTCCAGAATTGAAGTGAAACACTATGTTTCGTGGCTCCTTATTCTCCGCATCAAAAAATCGCGGGGTGTTCTAATTCAGCGAAAGTTCGATTTTCCTTAATTGCGAGAGTGTAGCGTTCATTGAACATGCTACATTGGAATACCAACTGTTTAGATTTTCCTTGAGCCTCTGAGGGAATCCTTTAGACTAGTGATGGGCAAACTTTTTAAAGAGGAGGGCCAAAGGAAAGGAAAAAAAAACTTTAGGCGGGCCAATATAATTTATTAAAAAATAAAAATGATACATTTTACAAAATTATTGTGCTTTTTGTGTTACCAAGTCCTATTAACGACTGAAAGATTATGATGGAGAATGTGATGAATGAAACTTTGACTCCATTTCCAAAAGTTTCTCATAATTTGGATAACTGGGATTGGGAATAATGCCTCGAGGGTCGGATAGAGCGTTTCAGGTGGCCGCATCAGGCCCGCGGGCCGTAGTTTGCCCATCACTGCTTTAGATGCATTGAACGGCATCCAGTGTGGAGCGTGTTTCTTAATCATTAATTGCACGAGAGATACTGGAAGTAAGCCGTGATGAATCGGGAAATATGCGGCCAAGCCAAGAGAAAGCTAGGATTTATTAAAACAGCAAGGCCGTAGCGAGGGGGGGTCAGGGGTTTCAAACCCCAGAAATTTGGAGACAAATATAGAGTAGGTATATTTCATATTTTGACCAATTAATCGATGGGGACCGTCTCAAGGTCCGAATCATTGAACACGCTCCCTAAAACGTTTTCTTTTTTGGGCCTCATTCCATGCTCCAAACCAGTAACCTAAGGCCCTAGCCAGAAATATTTTTGGGGGTACAGTCATAATTGAATCCCCCCGAAAAACCTTTCTGGCTACGGCCTTGTAAAAGAGTACCTACCTACTAGGGAAATGTGACGGGAAGACAAAAGAGCGATGTTACTTTTCAGTAGTTAGGCCCCACCTAGAATATGCAGCCAGTGTATGGGATCCAAATGAATCTGGTTTGATCAGAGAACTGGGTAGCGTGCAGCGTAGAGAAGCTAGGTTTGTTAGAAGGTATTACGATGGTGTATCAAAATGAATAGAATAATTAGGTTGGGAATCATTATTAGGTCGTAGGTTAAATTACTGATGAAATCTCATGCAGAAATTTACAACAAATAGATTTGCTGAAGATTTTAGACATACACCTATTAAAAACCCCTGCGTATTATATTTGACCAGATAAATAAGATTAGAGAGATAGATTGTCTTACCGATAGATTCGAAATGAATTTTTTTCCGCGTACCATAAGAGAACATAATAGGCAGCATAGAAAAGGTATAGGTTGGTGAAATATTGTTAGAGTAGTCTGTAGCGCATGATGCATGTTTTAATTAGTAACCCATGCATGATAGGTAAATACGTATTAATACATTTAGTTAAATGCCATTATAACCTATAATCCCTTTTTTAATATGTAGACACTAACCATCTAGTTTTATTCTATTGTATCACATGTTTCCACGCAATAGTAACATTGCTGCTCCTGGTTAAATGCCAATAGTGCAATTTTTTATGATCTTCACCCCCTGCCACTCAGCCACGTTATGGCTCTCAGGGTATTGCGTAGGTGTAGATGAATGTGAACCATACATTTTTGGAAGCGAGGAGTTTCAAAGAAAAATATATTTGTGAGTGTAATTTCCAGAATTCGTCCTTGAAACTTTCGCGGGTCATATCGATTCAGATCGGGTCTCGGGTTATCACCGCGTCGATGATGGGATAGCCCTAATGTTTCCCACCCAATGCTGATTGCTTCTTCAGGGGAATTTTGAAAGGAAACTTATGAGGAAACACATCTAATCTTAATCTAATTACCAGTCTTACCCGACCGTATATTTGTTGGATGCCCTAGATAGAAGAATGAGCGTAAGATACCCTTGTCTACATCATTATAATAAGTCATAAATGCTAGAGGTATCTAATCCATATACCATGAAATAGTCTATATTCGCTATATACCATGGTATGAAATAGGTATGAAATTGCCAATATACCATGGAATTGATGGCAAATTGGTTATAGCGGTTTTGACTTAGGATCCTTCCATTTTCCTTTCATAACGTTCGTTGAGAGAAAGTTACATTAATGATTCATTCTTTTTTCAAAAGTATAATTGCGATACATAATAATTAGTCAATAAATAAAAGTATTGAGAAATAAATTAGGTATTCTTCGAGTATACCTGTTCAAATATCTGTTTCATCGTTCATATTAGAAGAGCGTTCATTGTCAGCGATGCATTGATTTGGGATCGAAAAGGTTTCAGAGCGTATTAGACATTTGTGTGGGGTTAAAAAAGTGGAAAATAAGCGTTACATAATGTACGGATGCTCTCATATTCCTTGTTTCGCCACGATGAGCAGGAATTACTATCCGTATAGTGGTGTTGGCGCTCGGCCGCTAACATTTAGGACCAGATTTTCCCTTTGAATGCTATTAGCGCGTAAGGATCGGGATTGCATCCATTTGACACGAACGGCCTGGTATAGATGATGCAATTGACGTGAAGTGCCAATGTCCAAATTGATCTCATGTAGAAGGGGGTTACGGTCAAGGCGGTGCTACTTACTCTATGTCTATGTCCATATAAGACGTCCGCTCTCCTGTGCCACTTTTTCACCCCGTTGGTGGACGGCAGTGTTAGCCTCCCCATTTTCCGACCTTGCCCGATTTTAAGGACTAAAAACTACGCTTCGAATACATCAGGTTATGGGAGACACCTCCGGATGCGAAACCGAGAGAAAGCCATACAGAACGAAATGAGAAAGCGAGTAGAAGTCTGTCAAATCTTTTTGAAGAGTTTTATTTAAAGAAAGCGACGACTGTTTCCCAATTTCACCATAGATTCAGCGCTTAAGACCTGAATTCCAAAAGGAGGAGGGATTTATCAAGAAAAGTGACGTCACTATAGGAGGGATCTCAGATTCTGACAGACGGTTTTCTCAGAGGGACGATATATTTATACTTTGGATGACGCCATGCGTGTAAGCGCATCCCCACATGATGGTTATCCCAAATATTTGGAATGCTTGGTATGGTTAGTTGTTTGTGCCTATCACCAGATGATGAATATCGCGCGGTTGAGGACCGATACATTTTATGTCATAGCAAAATTACCCCTTGCTTGCCATGTTGTGTGGACTATAATTTTGTGACCTTTTATGATTCAGAGATTCTTCGTGGATTACCAGATGTGCACTTATAGTTCCTATTGCTTTTGGACTGCGGTAGCTTAGTCCCGTTAGACTCCAGTAGTAGGTAATATTATAACTACTTAGATTCGTATTATATTTGAACCTGGTTCTATAAAATCGTGACCACACCATCGTGCTAATTTTAGCTGTAAATGAGCGATAACCATCTCTTTTTGGCAGGATTCTTAATTTTTTTGCTTTTGGAAGAAACTATTTTTTGTCCAAGTGTGACGTTTACTATTGACTTACGGTTCCTCAGAATTTTCGGTAATGGCCAGCTTGAAGGAAAATTTGTTAATCCCTAAGCTCTAGCCTCCTACTTCTTTATCCCAACTCTTCCCGTTCATTTGACGCCGTGAACTGAGGTGTGTTTTATCCATGTCAATCCAATAAGCATTAATTCAATATTGACCGTGACCACGTTCACCAGACCCTACCTTGCTGAAAGAATCCCACTCTGTGCGGGGAGTCCATCATCTAGTGTAGGCTTTGCGGAGCGGATAACGCACGATAGCGCATTCTTGTGAACTTGATGACTCACGAGAGTGATAACGACTCAGTGGTGGACACAGCATTGTGCAGTTGTGCAGTTCAGAGTAGAGAGTGCAGTTGCAGAGGTGTTTAAGCATGGGAGCTCCATAGCGTCACTTTGAACGCATCCTTGCCCTGGTTTACATACCGTCAAACCATTAGCAGCGGCATTTGTCTGCCTCTGGGAAATCGATATGGCTACAAGTTGGATTTCAAATTCGATTACCATCAGCATGGAGGAAGAAGACTACCTTATCTTTGAGGTAAATTTTGTGTCGTATCGCGATCATTGTGTGTGCTTTATGCCGAAGTGGGAGGAAAAAAGAGAACTTAATTTTGAGTCGCCACAGTAAGATAAGGAGCCGGTAAGGATGGATCAATAGGATATCTTTGGAAGAGGCGTGATTGATGTGTTGAATAAAGAAAAATCCACTCTAATAGTACGCTCTAAGATGCGGTGATGATGTTTTTCCTGTGTGAAAAACCATTTGCTGAGTCTTGGGTTGAAAAAAAATCTTCTTTGACCGACAACGCGTCAATCAGTGTCCCAAATCCGGAGCAATGTCAATCACGCTTGGGCGAGTGAGTAAAGATATCTTCGGAACCGACTTTCGCTCGTCACAAGCACATTCCTTTCATTTCCCTTAAACGAAGAATTAACCTCGGTTAACCTCACTTCTCGTCTACCAATGAATTTAGTGTAGGCCCCCGAAAAAGTATTTGCTATCGACTCCACTTTCGTCCCCCTACTTCTTTGAGCATCTCGCTGTCCCCCTCCTCAATCCGAAACTTCACGTCAGCGAAGTATTTCACTAACTCTAGCCAAATTCCCATCATGATATTTTGTTTTCGATGGGTGAAATTGATTCGTTTTGCCATTTATTTTTGAGAAAAACACGTAAAATTCATTTTTGTGATGTTTGCTGTCGGGTGCCTCCGGTGAGATGTGCAAATGTTAACTCTCTGTTAACTAGAAACCCTTAATTATGAAGCGTTAGAGGTCCTCGTAAGATCACAGGAACGTTTTCTTCACCCGATTCCTCTTGAGTGGCATGCACGCGGAGATTAATTACGAGGCCTCGGGCTTCATAATTCATCTCTGCGTGACCTGACATCCGGGAAGCATACTAACGGAAGGAGGGTGTGAGAGACCATCCCCGCTGCATGCCACAGGATTTCGCAAAAAAATGGCACCATGTTCGAAAGAATGTTTGCGTCTTTCCTCTATCTCATCCTCATTCCCAGGCCGTTCGAAGTTTGATTTTCCACATGTTTCACATGTTTTTTTCCGCCCTTGTTGATTGACTGCTCAGTGATCCTTTATAACCGCCTGCACCAAGCTCCCCAAATCTTTTGCCGTTCTCGCCTTATCGCGCAAGTGGTTTTGGGTTGGATTTTAGGGGCTCAAAATGAACCATCATAAGGTAAGAACTAATATTTCCTACGAAGCTAAATGTTTATTCACAGGTTTGAGAAAACCCACGTTTATTACTAGCGTATTTATAAAACAAAATTTTATTTAAATTCAATTTTGCTTGAATGACGTCTATTACTTACCTTCTGTCATTTTTCAAACCACTACTGTAATTTGAGGTTTTGTTGCATATTTCAGTTTTTAAACTTTATAGCATGCGCTCCCAGAGATATATAATAGCGATATTTGTGAATTTGTGCAAGAAATGATGTTTGTTTATTTTTAGCATCCGTTTAGGACTCGACCGCTGGCCAATTTTGAAGTTTTCTACCTTTTTTAAGGGCTCTAAAATTAGATCCTCTCGGAGTCTTGGACAATATATCGATTTCTTAAGGAAAGCATTAGTTCTGAGATGAAATAATTTTCAGAATGGCTTAAAACTTAGAAAATCGCGAAATAAACACTTGAATGAACATTTGATCTGGTCTATTTGTTATTTAAACACGACTGGGCGCTTGCATACATATGGTTGCCTTTGTTATTGACGTTCGTAGAATAACTCACGGCTAAGGGTGCATACCAACCGCTATAGGTGATAGCGAGATGTATTGAAAAGCTCTTACTAGCGCCAAGAGATCGGTGAGTTAAAAATTAAGCGAAGTGGAACCATCAGTACGCAACGGTTATTATGTACTTTAGAGAATAACGGTTTGATGTAGTCAAATTTTAGTTCGCGTCATCGATCGTGGTCATAATTGTGATTGATGATTACGATACAAAAGATTTTCAGTTCCGCAAATGACTTTATCTCACCATTTCTGTGCCGTTTGTCTACCCCTCTCGGTTAGGTTGATTTCTCGTGTGCTCCGAACGAATCTTGTCCGAGGCAGAGCTGTGATGAATGACTACATTTCGTCCGTGCCCGGGTTATTTGTGATCCTCCGTACTTGAAGCTAATCTGTGTACGTTAAGGCTCGTTTGCATTTTTAATGAGTTTTATTTCTTGATAGAATCTGGCTGTCGTAGTGACTCGTCTGACAAAAATACTCTTTAAATGTTTTTTATTGATGTGATAAATTTTCCTAGCTGTTTTAGGGCTTCTGCCGGAAAAGTGATGAAACTCATGATTTATAAATTTTCAGAGTAAAAAAAAATTCCCGCTTCTCATTTCTTTGACTTTAGCGATTTCCGTGTCTCAATAAAGTCTTATTGGCCGGAAAAACCAATGATGCTCAACCCTGTATTATAGATACCACGTTTATTGATAGCCTCTTTTAAAATCGTTATATTTGATCAGTGTAGATTCTGGTTAACAGATAGTCGACTAGATAAATAATTCAAACATTAGCTAGACTTAGTTAAAGATTTAATAATTACATTTGGAGGACGGTATCCTTATAGCATTTTGCCGGTCGGCTGTAACACAAAGCTCTTTCTATTTTTCCTTGAAACTTGTCTTTTATCTGAATGTCGTCATTTTTGTTTCTCTCTGAAAGCGATTCTTAAAACTATCGAACGAATGAATTTTCCGAAGAACAATATAGTACTATCATCTAAAAAATCATGGAGAAAATTAATCATCGAATCATCATTTCCTTACAAAAATTGAGCAAATTTATTTGGATACATCTTGGATTTGTGACAGTAATGTAAGCTTGTAATAGTCATTGGTGAATAAAATCTGGCTAATGCAATGCACCTGGCAATATATACCTACTAAAAATAACTTTGATTTAAAGTTCAACTTTCAGGATATCTTTCAAAGATACCACTCATTATACGCCGAATACGTTTGACCAAGTATATTTCATATTGTGAATTACGGTTGCATAAATGTATTAATTTTTACCGTTTTCAAACTTAAGCCATTACGAGTTAGTACTCAACATTTCATTGAGCATGTGAAATGGCCATAGAAATTTTTCGTAGGAGTCAAGAATCCTAGAGGGTAAGCCAATTAATAGAAACGCTCGCTCATAGAAACACATCTGAATATATGCGATCCCGCCGCCTTCTCCTTTCTCCGAACCTGCCCTGCAGATAATAGAAATATGTAGCACCATAATATATGTCTAGTTTAAGGCCTAGATATGGCGAATTATATGGTAACAGGTTGTGTAGGCCTACCTCGACCGATCGTGCCATATTTAAGGTCGTTTCAGACGATATTTAATACAGCACAAAGTCGAGGATATTTGCTAGTACGGTAACTTTCCAGTAACGTGTGAATAGAACTAGTCTGATGGTTAACGAGCATGATCGCTATCATACTCGCTGAGCTCCTTGATTACATACTTGATGCTGTACTTGTTTGTTACTAACTCCCAGTAGCTATCAACCAATCACGTCACATTTCAGTCGCTGCGTGATCTTTAGTATGAAATACTACTTAATTGCAAGCATTGCATGCATAAGTTCAATGATCGTGTGAAACCTCCGGTGAAGGACGGTTCCAATCATACTAGATTCCGTCCTCATTATCAAGTAGCAGCTAGCACACTGTCGTGTGAAATCTAGCACAAGAATCATGTGAATCGCGCTTTAGTTTTCACCGCGCAGAACTGCATGTTTATGTTAATTGTGATATGTTGTTATCTTATATGACTTTTTGAGCTGATTACTGATTAGTTTGAGAGTAAACTTTAAGTGCAGTAGAAAATACTCAAATAATAACTAAAGCACGTTTCACACGATTCTTGACCCAGCACTAGACCTAGTGTGCTAGCCGCTACTTGATATTGAGGACGGAATCTATGGAACTTTCAGTATGAAATTGTTGCTATTTTACTCCTCAATTTTTGTAAGGTAACGTAAGGACGACTAAGAGTTTTGTGTAGTAACAGTAGTAGCTATAGCTATCATTCTTTATATTTAATCATTTAATTAGCTACAAAAATAATTATTAACTTTTTGAAATAGTTTATTTTCATCTATTTATTCATAGTTCTTTTTATTCCTTACACATATGGTGTTCACCGTTTTTCGATCTGTCCGTGTCTTGACAAATTAGGCATCTTCCAATTTATCGGAAATAAAGACACCATGATAAAACTGCTTGATCATTCATCGGGTACGTTATGAATGGAATAACTTTTTGCTGCCACATGAGTAAAATGACAAACTTCTTTAATAATACTTTCGATAATCACTCAATGTCTGCCTCTGTTCTCACGCACGTGTGTCCTGATGGAAATTTTTTCTCTTGACATTGGAGAATTTAGAAGAATATGGCAATTCTACAAGGTAAAAATAAACACTTCCTCTCCAAAACTAAGTTTCTTATCACCCCATAAAATCTTCGAGCCTATTCCGTAATGATGATGATTTCTAATGGGCTCTGGAGGATTGTTCGCAGAGCCGTCAGGTGAGTGTACTGTCTCGAAGAGCAATGCATTTCATGTTATTCGCAGCTCCCGAAGCAGTTAAAAGCAGTAGTAACATAGGCTACTTTCCCAACTGTAGGCCCTCAATAACTTCCACCAGATTTACCTTGGTCTGTTTTTATTTTATCTGTAGCACACCATATCCTAACATGTAAACCGCACGAATTTGGCTTGATCTACTACGTTTTTGTTGACTGAAGCCGTGGAGCAGGCTTGTGAGAAAATTTTAAAATAATTTTTGGTGCTTGAAATCAATTATTTCCTCATGTCAAAATAATTATTGCACATATGTAACTAATTATAGCTGTAGTATTGTCAGCTTTTGTATTATTACTCAAGTGCCATTCTATAATACCACTTTAATTTCATAAATAAATATTTTCTGCTCTTTTCTCGGATCGTCTCTGACTAAATTAAAGTTATTTTTGCATTTTTTAAAATTATATATGACTCGTATATTTATGGTATTCTTTTCGAAACGATTTTGTGAAAGAATTCCATCAATTGATAAGGTGGTTAACTTATTCTTTAACTTGAACCGACCGCCTAAGTCGTAGTGCTGTGACATTCCTGAAGATGGCCTAGCCGCTGAAACAAATGATTAGTTGGAGGTCACCTTGACCGCAAGCTTTGACTTCTGTGACTTCTGCAAGGACTTCCTCAGTCGACCTCTACAAAGCAGTGCCTCTGGGGAAAAGCTGTTCTCCACATTTATTTGACAGACTATTCGTATAAGGTTCGATTGTCTCCTCAATGTTGTTCATAACTATTGGAGAAGTGTTATTAGTGATTAACCGTCTCATTCGTCCAGTGAAAGTGTCTTTTACGTGACCAAATCAATGTATTTTTACATGGTAATTTTCCCATTGCTCAGGGTACACCGAAGGTCCGACCGAAATACAAGATGATAGAAGAAAAGACTCGTTTTATTGAGAGGGGGTCCCACAAGGGAAAGGGGATAGCGGTGTTTACCAGTGGAGGAGATTCTCAGGGTAAGTTAATTTTGTATTTACACTGTCCATGAGTTTCATATTGTCTTACGGTTCCTTTAAATGCACTTACGTATGAGCTGATATACCCATGAAAGCAGGAGATAGTGGTGAAACGTTTGTTTTGTTCACTATTTGCTTCAGTTTAATTCAAATTATCTTTTAATAGGCATGAATGCTGCTGTCCGAGCTGTAGTGCGAATGGGAATATACTTAGGTTGCAAAGTCTACTGCATAAAAGAGGGTTACCAAGGAATGGTGGATGGAGAAGAATATATTGTTGAAGCTACGTGGTCGTCTGTATCCTCCATCATTCATAAGGTTAGTCCCTTTGTTAAGAAGTGCGATCACTCCTGTAGCCTAATCCTTCTTTATAGGGGTCATGTTCTTTTGACATGATCAGCTGACATTCGTTTAGCACCCTATACAAGAGGGTTATATAATTTACAGCAGCTTGTTCACGTCGTGTTGTCCATCAGAGCTTAATGGATCACGAAATATCCTGAACTTTTCTAAAAAGTTGCGTCATGGTTACAGATTTTTTCCTTTAGAATTTCACGGCACACCTATTGTTTGGGAATACTATCTATGGCTCGGGGAATTTCAGGAAATGGCCTGCCGGAATTATTAAGTCGGAGTTCAGAAACTTATTAGAGGATATTGCCCTCAAATTGATGTTGTTAGCACCTCAACACATTTTAATTTTTATGTCCCAAGTTATAAACAAATAACGTGCACCATGATACCTAGATGACCTTTCAAGGTCTTTTGGGACCTGATTCAAATTATTGTTACTCTACCAAGCTAAGTTTTCTAAAGGTGAAGCTTGACCACAGCAATCTCATGCCTAAAACCGAGTAGTACAAACAAGGATGAAGATCGATCATGATCATACGATGGGTGTTGTTGTAGAAGTTGAACATGCCATTGGTGATCAGATGACTTATTTACATGTTGAAACAACAGGAGACAATTACTCATCCAGTATTGTATTCGAGATAGTACGTGTGCCTCCACCTAGTCTTCATTGTACACCAGCTAACTCCTGGACTTGATAACTCTAGCAAGTCAATGAGTTAGCTATAGTCTATCAATCTAATACCATTTATTGAAATGGTGTGCAGTTGTTCATCTCCATCACATTTGTAAGTAAGTCTGCAAAAACTATTTTTTTATTTTTGTATTGAGTCTTATATATCACATCACAACCACCGTCATCGTTACTTTCATATATTTCTAAATTTGATTCTACCATTAGCTAATTTCCTCAAGTTGACAGTTCTTCTTTTATAACCTGTGTTAATTGCTTCATTTATCTGTTATGAGGCATTTATTCTCCATTCTCCTCGTTCACTTTTCCTGCACATTAACTTCATGAAATGGCTGATGAGGTCTTCTGTTTTGAACAATCAAGGTTTGTGAAGTTGCTGTGAAATATAAATGGAGTTACCTGCTGATATGAAAAATAGCAACTATTCCACTGAAAAGAAATCATCCCCTTTGAGTGGAAATATATCTACATACAGCAGTTCATCACAACACCTTGCTCCTTTAGAGCCTCCAGAAATCCAGAGGGTGGAAGGATGCCTTGGTAGCTTGAATGACTTAAAATAGGTACCTTGATATAAAATCAGGGGAATCCAAATCCTGGTCTTTGTGGATAATCTTTTTTCCGTGGGAATCTTGCTATTCTGTTTCAAGCTTCAGTCAGACCTATATTTACCTTATATGTCACAAGGTTATAGTGTCTTAAGTTGTCCCCATTTCATTTCTTCAGTCACCAATTACCCAATTCTCTTTCATTTTTATCAAGCACCCTGAATTTAATTTCAATTTTAAGAGTACATGACTGCCATCCATCATTATCTTAGTTGCTTAAGTTGTGAAAGAAGAAGCAACCATATTTTCATTTCCATCGTCAATAGGTTCCTACCATACTTATTTATGTACAATTCTTCATTTCACTGACTTAGCCACATAGCTTCATATCTTTCTACTATGTCTGAGTGTGTCACCTTGGAGTAGGGGATAAATAAGGAATCTTGCAGTGGAAGATCCTCTCATGAGGCTTTGCTTGACAACTCAGCACACATGTGAAGGAATTGGCATCAACTGAAGTATAAGGTAGATAGTAATTTTTTGAGGTTCTGCTCTGCTCTCATTAAACGTGACCTGACAAGAAAGGTTGGCCCTAACGCTCCTAGTCATGGAATGTGTGCATGCACATTGTCCCTAGGGTCTGACAAGGTGCGGGAATGCCCAAGTGCATAATGTTCTGTATACTTGTTGGCGTAATGTAACTGCAGATTCTTGCTGTTTGAACTTTTTTATTATGGAAATATTGAATGATAATGGCAATAGAAGCATTCAGAATCACTGGGTGGGTTCGGTTTGGATCGAATCTGTCATGATGGGGATGAAAGTATGATAACTTATCCATATAGACTAACATTCAAAATGCTACTTGTCCATAAAATACTCCAGAATTCAGACTTCATTGAGGTCAATTTGAGGGGTCAAAATAAGCCGCAAAATTATAAAAACATTATAAAAACATATAATTATAAAAGCATTATAAAAACATATAATTGCATGGAAGACAAATGTCATGGACTATTAAAGTATTGAAAGCATAGCTTGAAACAGCACCATCTCCATTTTAAAACTTTAACAACTCATCATCTATCAATATACACATAAAATGCAGTCATTTCTCTTTTCCTCAAGTTCAAATAAAAAACATCAATTGCATATATTAACCCTTAACCAGTGACGTGCAATTTCTGTTACACAACCCGTGACGTGCGGTCTGGTAGACCGCAATAAATCAAATATTCATAAAATGTTGCAAAGCCATTTTTAATGCTTAGTTTAATGTTCCTTTATCTGCTTAACTATTCTAAAACTTATATTTAATTTTATGCATTACCAATACGAACCAATTTTTCGGTAAAAATAGTTATTTGAAACAGGATCAAAAAACTGATGTCAAAAACACTTGAGTTATTATTATTGTTTTTAAGTATCAATATTTGGCCAGATTTAAAAATAAGGCCTTATATGTTTCAGTACCATGGCTAAATAATAAGAAACAATTGAAATTATCTCGTTTATTCCTTTTCTTGATGCATTCTGCAGGCGATTAAAATTACATTTTTTCACAATAGCTCTCATATCTCCGTTTCCACACAGTTTTTATAAATTTTCTTCATGTATTCCAAATACACATTTTTTTGCATCGGAAACATAAGAAAGAGGTTTTTCGTTTTTTGTATGGCGGGCACAGTCTAAATGTTGTCCGCTTCTCGAGTCTTTCAACTTCTTCAGCCTCTTCCAACGATAGATGGAGAATTTGTACAATACTTAATCGTACCTGTCTCGGGAGTCTAAGATTTGACATTCACCTTCTTATATGGGGTCTAACAAGATCTGCAGCTATCGATGTAATGAAATAAAATCATGTCATATCTTTCTTGTCTTTCGCTGACTGCTGAAGCAAAAAAGAGTTGACAAAGGAATAACCTAATATTCTGAAAAATACTGCCATTGGCCACCTCCTTGTCCTTCGGTCGGATGTGTAGCTACAGCACATTTTGTCTAAAGTATCTACACCACCCTTAGTTGCGTTGTAAAATGCTATAACCTCTGGTTTCGCTGACTCTATATCGTCACTCACCCTGTAGTGCATTGATGAAACTAAGCAAACAGCCTTATTTCTTTTGGGGACATGGGATACTAGAGTCATGTTTGCCGAGAATCCGTAAAGTGAAGAGCCCACTTTGCGCCCTTTGGATGGCGCAAAATCATTAGGTATTTCCCATTTATTTTTTCTGATTGTACCAGCGTACGTCACCCCTTTTTCTTTTAATTTTTGTACTAGTTCAATAGATGTGAACCAATTATCCGCTGTGATATTCCTGTGGGACCCCATGATTGGCTCAGAGAGACGAAGAACTGACTGGGTTGATATTGGTAGCTTTTTGTCTTTCTCTGACAAACCTATCCCATCTGTGTCTTTCCCTGCGTACAAATGTGCGTTAAACAGGTAACTGTTTTCAGCTTCAGTCAAACACATCATTTTCAAACCACACTTGGCGGGCTTGCTAGGAATATACATTTTGAAACTACATCGGCCCCTTTATTTCTTCTGGCAGTAAAACTCGATGCTTAGATGTTCTGTCCCCAAATACTTAAAGGGAGACTGACAGCCAAAAGAAAGGCACAAATGAATGCTGCAATCCAGGCGTGGGTGCGCGAAATTTCGGGGTTCAGTGGTGCAGCGTTTCTCGAAAGAAGAACAGCAGTTCACGAGAAACGCTTGTCTAGGGGACAAAAATTCTTTCCAAGACGGGTGAGCAAGATGAGGTCAAATATAGAAAAAACCACAAAAGTAAGAGAATCTAACTAAATCAAACACTGTATTTAAACAACAAAAGACAAAGTACAAACCAACAAAATTGCAATACTCTTCACAATTCAGGGAAAAGCTAATAACTTGCACCAAGAGTCCATGGCACTAAGGAGACTCGACAATCACCAAGTCTCCGCTGAACTAGCCACGAAGTCTCGACTCGAACAGAGGGCGTGAGAGGGGAGGTATTCTCTGGGGTAAGGAGGGGGTATTTTCTGGAAGGTCAAAGTGCAACGGGGTTTAACGTGGAATTCCATTGGTGCAAATTGAGGTGAGGGAAAAGTGGCATGATGTGAAGAAGGCGAGGTGGAAGCTTATGATTGGGTCATCCGGGACTTTTTTCACTCCGGCGGGGGAACACCAAATAACGGCTCGTACGATGGCCTAACTTCTGGTCTTCTTCCGCACTCTGGGGGCTATATAAGTGAGAGCGGCTCTGGTCAGGGGACGGCGCAGTTTGGCGGCACGCTTTGTCGGAACGCTGCATTCTGGAATCGATGCATTTTGGAATCGTTGGCATCGTTGGCTCCGCCTGTCGTTAGCTACGCCTGTCGTGCAAGTCCTTCGGCTAAGTCCGGAGGGTAATTAGTCCGCTGAGGGGTTATGTCCAACGAGGGGGGGAGGGGTGGGGGGGTACCAAAAAATGCCACAGTGGGTTCCGTCATTTTTACAAAATACATTACATGCGTACTGCCTGCAAGGGGTAGAGAAATTAACCACTGTTTTATTGTAATTATTTATAAAAACCTGTTAGAAGCTTCAAATTTAAAGAACAAAATGCTTGATATTTCCAATAAAAACCGGATTTCATTTGTTTTGCGTTCGCCTTCAGCAACGACTTGAATAGTCATTTATTCTTACTTAATGTATTTTAGAAAAGTTAAGTACTTTATTATCCACGTTGTGTAACTAAAAATGCTTCTTAACAAATTATTAATTATTCTTATACTTGAAAAATCACTACGAATTGTTTTAACAACTTTTTCAATCATGTCCACCAGCATTACGTTTATTGATTTTTTTCCAGTTTTGTGACGTGCGGTCTCTCAGACCGCTAATCGAATTCAGTTGCAAATTTACTGAAATAAATAATAAAAACGTTAAATTTTAAGAGTGTTATATCCTTATTATACAAAAATATGAAGCTAACGAGAATTATAGACATTTTAAAATAGTCATTTTGAAAATATTCATAATCTTAAAAACGCAGCGGTCTCTCAGACCGCACGTCACCGATTAAGGGTTAAAGCTGTTACCTAAAGGAATTGGCTCAATTGAGCTCGACATTATTTTGTTAACTATTTAAAGTAAATATGGTCACCAATGTGAAGGCATATCACATTCACCATGGCTAGGATGGAATAAGTTTTTTTGATAAAAGCCTATATTTTTGCATAATTATTAATTTTGAGGGGCAATATTACTGAACTGCTGTTACTCAGATATCAGTAAATGATATCTGAATATATCACCTGAAAATGACCCCTGTGTGTTAAAACCATTCATTTGAATAACAATCGTGAATAATTACATTGGTTATGTTTTGAAGTTCTCAATAAATTATAACCAGTGAGTGAAAATTTCTAAACTATGATGATGGTGGGCATAATGTTTATGGTGAAGCTGAGGCTGAAGTTGACCACTCATTTATTCCATTGAAGAAAATGCAGATGATGCGATCACAAAATTAGCCCCATTAACAACGTGGGTTATAGTGATATTACCCTTTGTCTTCTTGAGAGGTGGCAGTGAGTGATGGACTTGGGTAGAAGAGAGTTCACTTAACTCTCACAATAGATCCAATTATATGTAGATGTTTTGATACCTTGCATTTTATATTCAGACTTAATTGTTCCCATAGTGCTTGAAGCAGATTTGTGAGATAAAATGCAAGTGAATGCTGCAAGCATAAAGGGCATTTTATTTTTTTATTTTGTTTTGACTTTGTTTTTTTCAGAAAGAAACTGTAATAGGCTCGGCTCGATGCTCTGATTTTCATGAAATGCAAGTGAATGCTGCAAGCATAAAGTGGATTTTATTTTTTTATTTTGACTTTATTTTTTTTTCAGGGAGGAACTGTAATAGGCTCGGCTCGATGCTCTGATTTTCGTGAACGTGCTGGCCGACTAAAAGCTGCCAGAAACCTTGTTAATAAAGGCATTACCAACTTGGTCGTAATAGGTGGTGATGGATCCTTAACTGGTGCTAATCTGTTCAAGCTAGAATGGAGCAGCCTTCTTGATGAACTTCTCTCTCAGGGTAGGTTCCAATAATTTTTCAGTTTCAAAAGAAAATGTTTCTTTTTTGACATTAAATTTGCATCTTTATTAATGCAAAATGAGTTGTAGCCTTTCCATAAGAATTTCCATCTATAATCTGAAATAATATTTACATACTGTGGAGTATTGGGGTATGAAGCACATAATGCTAAACCTTAGAAATTAAGTCCTCAAAATATGACTGGCTTACCTGTTTGTACAAAATTCTGATTGTCCTCAGTGTGAGTGTTGAGTCCTCACTGTATTCCCTGGCCCATAAGACACTTTTTGAACACAGATAAGTGATTTATTGGCATGGCAACACCTGTTATGCCTCTTGGGTGGGCCTCTTGGAATATCAAACAGGTATTAAATCATCTTGTGCTACATTGTCATTGGCATTACTTTGGAGTTTTTCTGTATATTGCAAAGAGGAATATGATAATTGTCATGGTGTGAATCATAACTTCAAGTTAACCTTATTTCTTAACATTTGATGGGTTGTAGCCACAGTTGATGGGTGGTTTATTAATGTGTCAGCATGTTTACAAGATCATCATTTTTTCTGAGAATACTAAATCGGTCAATATTTCTCTGAACATTTTTACAATTTTTTTATTTAATTTACATTTAATTTAATTTTGTCTTGAATTTTAGGTCATATTACAAAAGAAGCTCGAGAAAAGTACTCCCATCTCCATATAGCAGGAATGGTAGGGTCAATTGACAATGATTTTTGTGGTACTGACATGACAATTGGTACTGACTCCGCTTTGCATCGCATCATTGAGGCTACTGATGCTATTGTATCTACTGCATATTCTCATCAACGTACATTTATTATGGAAGTCATGGGAAGGCACTGTGGGTAAGATTTTACATCGCCAGTATATGTACTCAATTATTTTGCAGTGTACATATGTTCTTTTTCATCATTGTTTCCCTTTTTAGAACTCAGCAGGAAGCACAATATTCATCTGTATTAAAGTCAGTTTGCTTTTACGTATGATACTTTACAGTATGCAATTTTCTTTTTGAAGGGGTTTACATAATTGTATTAACATTTTTGCATTTATGTCATTTCCTATTGCCAGTGTCTAATCCTTGTATCCAGGTGCTTCTCCCTCATTTTAGTCAAAAATATCATTATTGAGTATGCGTTAATTTATTCAGGTTTGCGTAATTGAGCAGCTATGCAAGCTAAAATGTAATACCTCCAAAATAGTTGGTGGGATTTTTAGCCTCATCATATTAGTCACTCCATTAAATTATGATGCATTGTCCCAGTCAAGTTTTTTAGAGGTAAAATATACCCACTTTTGACTTTACCTAGCTAGTTTGTCACTTATGTATCTTGGTAGTTCTATAAACTGCAGCAATTTGGCCTAGTGGAAACTTACTGAGCCAATTATAGCTTATCCTACTCCTAGACCACCAGAATTGAATAGGCTTTACATGGAAATTTAATGGCTTGTATGTTATTTTATGTATTTCTAGGGTGTATTTTTTGTTTGAGACTGACCTATTTTACTTTGCAAAATCCACAGGATAGGCCTTTAAAAGTGTAAAACCTTTTAAATGGTTTTAACCTTTTATTTTCATCTGCATAATTGGTGTTAATGAGTGTATAAAGGACCTTGCTATTTCAAAGTGGGTAGCATTAATTATTTAAAACATTTTTGTCCTTGCAAATCTGTGCCTTCTCTTCACAAATGCCCAGACGGAATAATGTGCACCCATGTGAAAATAGACACCAGGTTAATTCTTAAGGCAATTGAACTGTTAATTTGTTTGAAACTGGTGTTTAGTGGTTTTGGGTAATATACCATGGTAGACTGTGCATGCTAGAATGAAAGAGGAAATGCTGCTGGGTGTTCCCAAGTCACTGATAGCAGTGCCATTTGCAAGAAAATTTGGAGGTGTGAAATGATTTTGCATTTAAAAGTGGTAACTATCTGCAATGAAAAATTTTTGATTGTGCCTAATAATGGAAATGGTTCACATCTGTAGGAAAGGAAGCTTATTGCTTACCATTTCTAGTGAGTGTAAAAGTAAGGGAATGCATTGGTCATTTTTGAAATGCATGTTTGGAAAGGAGTTTTTTCAGCTAAATCCATACTGAAGACTTTATTTATGTAATGGCCCTGTGCATAGGAAACATTTGCCAGCACTTGAGAGGCTAATTCCAGTCATGATAGGTTGATCTGGCCTCAGAAAATGTTTAAATGGAAACCATTCATTTCAAAGAAATGATAAAAAATGAAAGTTAAGCCAATTCATGACTTTTTTCTCTTTCTTCTTTCACGAAAGGACCTAGGGGTGAAGGAATTAAAGAAAAACTGTAGGGCAAGCAATAATATTTAACTAGATGGGTCAGCATACATTTATCTAACAATAAGCGTCAAAGGTCATTCACTTCTAATTGAAATGTAATAATATGTATATTACAGTTAATATGCAAATACAGGGTAGTTTGCTATTTCAGTGATTTAATTCTGGATCTATTTATTCTAAACCTGGGATGTTAATTTTTTGGCATTTTTTTAAGTTCCTTATGTTTTTTGTACATTAAATTAAATTACACAAAAGGAATTTTTACTCTTACTATTAATGATTTTGTTTCTTTTTCTTTGCTTTTTTTGCCATTCATTATGCTGAGGCTCACATTGATCACTCATATATCATTGAAATTTGAATAGAAGTATATATGTACCACAAATTGGTTCTTAATGAGAATGCAAAAAGTATCAAGATCGCTAAACTGCTTTATTGATTGGTTGTTATGATAGACTAGTTCATGAAGATGCATATCATCTTATTCATCATTGATGTCAGTTTTCTGTTTTAGGCAAAATTTATTTAGTGCTTTTATACGCTATTAAGTATTTTTTTATCTACTGTAATAATTACGAAGGTGTAACGTACAGTCCTATCCATGTACTCATATCAGAGAAGGTAATTAATTACCAATTTGAGATAATCACTTTGGCATTTCCTGTTTGTTTGATCAAAATTTGTATGTTTAAGGATGTGGGACCTGGGTATTTGGTTTGCAAAACGTGTGGCATAACATTTGAACTAATGGCTGTGCAGCTGTATTTTCTACGTTGAAACGTATCTGCTTGGGTGCTTTTTCGGGATCAATGCTTTTTCATTCCCTCATTCCTCTTGCCCGGACTTGCTACCTTGGTACAGGTACCTCTCCATAGTGGCAGCACTCACCAGTGAGGCCGACTACGTGTTCTGTCCTGAGAGCCCGCCTCCTGTAGACTGGCCGGAAAAGCTGTGCAAAAAGCTGGAGCAGGCAAGGCTGAAACTCGTAGCAATATTTTTTCAGGATACCCTATTAAGCCATTTAACATCCTCTTCTAACTGTGCTTTCCTGCATTAAGTGTGTTAGTGTGGTGAAGCAAAATATGATTAACCTTTTTTTTTAATGCCAGATTAATGCCGCTGCAATGAACGTTTGCCAGATATGGCTGTTGTATGAAAATTTGAGCCCTCCCCCTATCACTGTGGACATGAGTATTTCTGCTTTGTAGTGATATTTTTTGTCTCTCTAGTTTTCATGCCTAGTTTATTCATAATTTACGGAAAAGTATTTTGCCCAGGAAAACTTAACACCTTAGCTAATAAATACATGTTTGCACACCAGCAACCTCAGTGTGTTTGAAATGGGGTGGTTTCATTGAAATAGGATTTTACATCAAAATCAGTTACATTTTTCCGAAAACTAATATCATTTAAATATTTTCTCTATGGATGGCTAAGCACCCTTTTTTCAGGGATTCTTCTAGGTTTGAAAGATCATATAACTGAAATCATAATCATGTCTGTTTCATGGAAGTGACTGAAAATATTATGAGCAGGTACATATATTAACCTTGTGCCTAATGATGGGGGCATATCTATTACAGTTAAAATTTAAAATTTTCACCACTATGTTCCCCTGTGTTGTCATGATAATTTCAATTATAGTTCTGAAAAGTTTCATCTTCGATTAATCAACAAAAATTCCAATTATTTCCTCATGGGATTGGGGTACAAGTATGCTGAGGGCAGTGAAAAAAATTAATTTAAACAGGGAAATTGAGGGTTGAATTATTCATTCATACAAGAGCTATGTATGTAAGTTATTTGGAGGAAATCAGAATGTTAAGCAAATGTTGTAGTCATCAAAACTTTGAAACCAGGAATTGACAAGTAGTGTGTTCATTTATGAGTGCATTGCAAAATGTTTGTACCTTCAGTAAAAGATGGTATGTATAACAATTTCTTCATTACCTTCAGTACGTACCAAAATGGTGATTAGTTTATTGGAAATGTGTAAAATGATTTTATGAAATGAGCATTTATTCGATGAAATTACCTTCCTTCTTGGTACTTAAAAAAATCATCTTTTTAATGCCATGTTTTTATTTGTTCTGGCACATTTGCCAGATTGTCTTTTGACAGTGCCCTAGGGATTTTATATTGTCACTTTGCTGCTTCCGTTGTAAAGTATTAGTATCATTAACATCAGTCAACATTCCTTAGACTGGTTTGATGCAGCTCTCCACTTGATTCTCTTATTGGCTAACCTCTTCATATTTTCACAATCATTCTCCTTCACATCCTAATTATTTTACAAAGCAAGTTTTTTTTTAAGGTTTATTCTGAATTTGCCCACTAACAAGGGGAGTGTCCGAGTTCCGGGTCTAGGATTTTGACGAAATTTGCCAGGCAGGTAGTCCTTGATGAGTTATTTACGAATCACCCCCCATATAGGGTTATATATCCAGAAACTTCGTCAAAAAACGAGTTTGAAATATTTGATTGCAAATATAAAGCCAATAATTAGCCATGTTTAATCAGTGCAGTTTGGGTTAGGGGTAAGGTACTCGCTTCACAATGTTGACGTCCCTAGTTCGATACTTTTCGAGTCCAATTTTTTTTTCATCGCAATTTCGTCGTACGACTTTCCCTGGTTTTACATATTTTTAATCTGTTTACCCGGGATGCATTTTAACTATTTTACGTAATAATTACGTAATTTGCTAAAATTACGTAATTAGTACGTTAAATAGTTAATTACGTTATTTACCTAAATCACGTAATTAGTACGTGGCGGAATTACTTCCGCACGCCCTGTCGTTTTTTGTGTATGAAATTAACGGAAGAGCATAAAGTGTGATCGTGACTTTGAATTTCCGTATCTTTGGCTACGCAGTCCCGACGCACGTACAACACATGTTCTAATTCGCCTGGTGCCGTGATTTTCCAGCGCTGTGCTTTTTTGGAAAAACTAATCGCAAGAGAAAAAAAGAATTTAGGTTTTGTAATCATACAATTGTAAGTGACTACCGAAATGTTCGGGTGATTCTAACATGCTCCTGAAAAGGTGCAATACATTAATTCTTCAAAATTAATTGTTACCTCTGGCTTTTTATCAATTTCCAAGCGACGTCCTTGATTCGAAACTCTCTCCCACCCGAATATTTCGCCCGATCACCCGAACATTTCGGTAGATACTTACAATTATATGATTACAGAGCTTAAGTTCTTTTTTTCTCTTGCGATTAGTTTTTCCAAAAAAGCACAGCGCTGGAAAATCACGGCACCAGGCGAATTAGAACATGTGTTGTACGTGCGTCGGGACTGCGTAGCCAAAGATACGGAAATTCAAAGTCACGATCACACTTTATGCTCTTCCGTTAATTTCATACACAAAAAACAACAGGGCGTGCGGAAGTAATTCCGCCACGTACTAATTACGTGATTTAGGTAAATAACGTAATTAACTATTTAACGTACTAATTACGTAATTTTAGCAAATTACGTAATTATTACGTAAAATAGTTAAAATGCATCCCGGGTAAACAGATTAAAAATATGTAAAACCAGGGAAAGTCGTACGACGAAATTGCGATGAAAAAAAAATTGGACTCGAAAAGTATCGAACTAGGGACGTCAACATTGTGAAGCGAGTACCTTACCCCTAACCCAAACTGCACTGATTAAACATGGCTAATTATTGGCTTTATATTTGCAATCAAATATTTCAAACTCGTTTTTTGACGAAGTTTCTGGATGTATAACCCTATATGGGGGGTGATTCGTAAATAACTCATCAAGGACTACCTGCCTGGCAAATTTCGTCAAAATCCTAGACCCGGAACTCGGACACTCCCCTTGTAAGACCTCATGGGAAGTTAGGATAATTAGTTCTTCGTTCTTGTATTTCATAGCTACTGTATTTTTTCCCTCAGTTTCAAGTATCAATGTCTTATTTGGTAAGGTCAATGTGGTGCTGAAATTTTGAAATAGCCATAGCAAATATTCTCAAAGAAATTTATATATGCTAAATTCTTCCGTCTTGGCAAGAGGCTTTTTCATAAATAATGAATAAATTAACCCAATTTAGGCAACATAATAACTCTGCTTGTCTCTCTATTATAGTTGCAATTTTTTTTTAGTGAGGCAGTGCACTTCCTGATTGAAAACTGCACAGATTCATGAATCACTGGTTTTTTTCATTAATTTAAGAAATAACATATTTTATTATATCATAGTTACATGTTTGAATTCAAATATGTTTGTAATTGTCCATAATTGTTTACCAATCATTGTATGTGCAAGGCCCAGGATCAGAATTTAATGTCTGAAATGACATTAAAATAGGGTGAAATTTTAGGAGTTTTGGCCTATCTGTTTTAATACTTGTTATAACATTTTTCTTAGCTGTGGTTTTAGAACTCCTTCATAGTTCAGTAAGGGTCCCTGAAGGAGAATTCAAAAATTTATGTTAAGTAATATGGAGTTAAGGGAGACTCATAGAAGTTCATTAGATGGCATATTCAAATGGACATGATGATTTTGTGATTAATGCTGTGCTGCTGAGCATGAAATGTGTGATGTATTTTGAGACATAATTATGGTAGTGTTTATCATGCAGAAAAAGAAATGTTTTATGTCAATTCCTTTTTACTTACTGTGATTAAACTTCTAAATTAAAGGTGTCTTTACATGAATTAGTGGTGATGTCCTCCTTGAAACATGCCCAGTATTTCTTGTTAAATATGTGTTTTAATGTTGCAGTTAATATTGCAAATTGTTTTTCCCTTGATTTTAATGAGACCCAGTAACCCAATACCAGTGATTCAGTGAATTACTTTTTGTTATATGTTAATGGAGCATGTGTGTTAATGTTTCTATCCCCTGTGTTGTTAAGAATCCATATAGCCGGTGTGGATGGATTAAAACTTGCGAGCAAAGTAAACTTATTCACTGAAGTGAATTCCTTAGGAGGAATTCAAACTTTAGAGAATATCAGTTTTATATATTAATTCTTTCCCATTTTGGGAATACTATATCACAGGGGATAGATATGCTCATAGCCGACCGGAATGTGATGTAAAATGAAATACTTCCCGTCTCTTTTTTGTTTTTTGGAATCTTTTGATAAAGCATAATTAAAGTATTATAATTGCTATTTTCAAGAGTTGCATGGTCAGAATTTCATTTTTCATCTCATTTCCATGCATTGAATAGTTCAGTCTTGTTGCTGCTACTGTTATAACTTCTAAAAATTTCACTCTCCTGAACAATTTTCATTTAGTTACTTATTCTTGAAATTAATTCATATATCGTGTGCTGTATGCATATATAGCACCTCGTCATCATTATATCACACTTTGGCAATAATATGCCAATTGTCTGTGTTTCATGATCATCAACTCTGTTGTCATTCCTCTTTATACGTATTTATTTAAAACATTTAATTAACTGTAAAAATTTTAAGATATTTCATGTTTCTACATTTTGCAATGGATTCATAGCCATTTTTTGACTAGTGGGCTAAATTTAATAACTGAAAATGCTTAAATATTGTCAATTTTAATAGAGATAATCCTGAGGTATGGGAGCAATGGAATTTTTTTATAAGGATGATGTACCTGTAGAATTTTTCTAAATGATGGTGAAAATTCACTGTAGGTACAGAGAAAAATGTACCTCTCCAATCTTTGTCTTATGCTTCACTTTTGGTGAAGGCCATCTAATAGGTTTTTATCGTCCAGCTTATTATAAATTCATCACATCACACGTCATTTATTCAATGTTTTAATTGGGGGATTAAGTTTTGGCTCTCGATGATTGTTTGACAATAATAACCTTTCAGAATTTCAGGTCATAATCTTTTTTTTACTCTCCTCTATTAATGCAGATATTCACTGATCATTCATCCCTTTTCTGTATTCATCTTTGTTTACTGTGCATCAGCAATGAAAGACCTGCCAAGCAGACGATCCTGTGTTTACTTCATTAATCATTTTTTCATGAAATTTCCTATTCCAAATCACTTTTCATGCATGTTTTGTACATTTTTGGGTCCTAAATGTGGAACATGTCATCCCAATTGTACCTATGCCCTACCCAATGCTTGTATGGCCAGTTTACTTGATTGTGTATCACACAGCTTGAGATTAACTGGCTTGGTCACTGTCTGTGCATGTTGAATTATGTTGTTGTTACCCCTTCCCAAAGCCTTCTTGCTTCTTGCCTCATTGCATCCATTTCTCTCGGGTTGACTGCTGGATAATCAGCTACCTGGCTCTCGTGGCATCGCTGACAAGTGAGGCAGACTTTGTCTTTGTACCAGAATGGCCCCCAGAGAGTGATTGGCCCAGCAAGATGTGTAAGAAGTTGTTGCAGGCAAGCTATCAGTCCAGTGAGGAATATTAGGTTGAAGTGATGAGTTATGCACTCTTGAATAGGACTTATGCTTTGAATGCTTGGTAACAGATTCAAAATCTCAGGGACCTATAAAACAAGTACACATCTGGGGATGGGAATCTCAATTTATTTTTGTCTTTCAACTATTTTTTCAAAGATGGGTTGTTATTAGCAATGAAAACAAATATAATATTCATTTGAGAATTCCTTAACTTTCTCATTTCTTATCATAATCATCATGAACAAATACTTTAGCAAGTAATAAAAGAACAACTTAGTTTTTTTCATTTGTCTTCATTTCCTAACTTTATCATGTGTGGATAAGCATTCAAGCCTGATTCAGGCCAGAAGTCCTTATATTTTAAATATTCTTTGATATTTATGCATAATTTCACAACATGCCAGTAGTGTGAGGTACTGAAAATTATCATTGATGCCTGAGGCTAACAGTATAATGATGCTACAACTAGATTTTTAACATTTTTCATTTGCCTGGCTTCTTGTTAGTTTGTAGTCAAGAGCATCCACTTTTTTAGGCTTAATTTATCCTTGCCATCTTAATGAATAATAGAATAGCCTAAAACATGTATTGAGCTGCTTTGATAGACATTTTTATTATTTGTAATTTGTTCTAGTGCCTGTTCAGAGTATTTAATCACAATTTTCAGAAATAAATTGAATATAAATGAAATAAAGTTGAAAAAGAATGAATAAAAATGATATTCCAGCTAACTTCATGAGGAAATCAGAAATTTGTTGGACACTTAAGTGTTTACCATTAGCATTACCATTGTGAGAATTTGTTATTAACTCCCTGTATAAATATAATTGAAAAATCAAATTGCATCAAGTGTAAATTTTAAAATTTTTGTTGCCTGTGGTTTTTTTCCTTTACTAATGGCTAGAATAGAATGGGTTTTAATTTGCTTTGCACTCTTTATGCCATAGACGGAGTTTTAAATTGGTTAAATAGGCTATGTTTGTGCACTAATTCTGTTTCATTGTTAGCACTTATACATTCTTATATGTTTAGACATATTTCATTTGTTAATGAAGTCACTTTAAAATTTAATAGTTTTTAAAAAATCATTGAACTAAGGCTCATGCCTGAAAGTGATATGAATCAGAAGAAGATGGCTTTTAATAAAAAATGTATGAAATTATTTTTCTATATTAAAGAGCATCAGATATTTTCAAGTTTTCAAGTTCTAAATACTTATTAGTATCTACTTAATGTCTTTATGTTGAGAGCAGAAATGTTCTTCAGTTCTCACTGAAATGTAAATTAGCTCATTGGATTTCGCATATATCCTGTATAATGACCTTTCTCAATGTCTCTGGGAACGTAGGAGAGAGCTGCTGGGCAGAGGTTGAACATTATTATTGTTGCTGAGGGGGCAATTGATCGAAATGGTGAGCCCATAACTGCTGAAAAGGTGCGCCAAGTAGTTGTTGATAACATTGGTCAGGACACGAGAATCACTGTGTTGGGCCATGTTCAGCGTGGTGGGAGTCCTTCTGCTTTTGACCGAGTGCTTGTGAGTAGTTTTGGACCCACTTTGAAAACTGTGATTATTAATCTGAAAGTGAAGTCATCTCCATGTAAAATTATGTCTTATTGAATTGATGTGAAAATATATCTACCTTTTCATGTCATTTAAATGCATTGGTTAAAAAGTATCTGCTGTATTGTTTTATAGATAACATGCTCCTGGTATGTTACATTCTCTCCATACATTGTGGTCACTCCTTTTTGTGACTAAATAATGTGCATGCACCAAATAATGGTCGATTTAGGAAGTACTGATTGAGGAAAGAGGAATCCATTTAAATGACATGCCTAGCTAGTATGTGTGGTCATTTTTTTACATTCCATATCACTCCTGTTTAACCAATTAAGACTTTTTTGTTTTGTTTAGATGCATTATCTATCAATGCTCTCATATCATAACCAAAAGACTGTTAGTCTTCCAGTTATTGTCTTTGAATTAAGAGTTGAAAATCATGGTATGTTCTGTGTTCATCTTTTATTGGTATGTCATACTATGATTATCCTCTCTGTTAGTGGTGTTCAGAAACAATCAAATTTTTTATATTTTTTTAATGTGATTACATTATTTTGTTCCTACTCTTCATACTCTTCATTGTAGACATTTATGTCTGCTTGAATAGTAATGTAGTTGGGCTAGTTTTGTAAATTCTGTGAGTATTATCATCAGTATCCACTCTTATTGGTGATAAATCCTTATTATTTGCTGTTAAAATTACCATGGAATGAGGAAATATTTAAAATAGCATAAATGAATCATATTGGGCTTGGGTATTAGGTGTGTATAATTAATAATTTTGGAAATTATATTTAATAACGTATTCAAGATAGTGAAATCTGGCATTTTCTTTATTCCTCAAAAACAATTTGATGAGAAAGTTAGTGATAATTGTAGCCAAATATTTGTTTGTTTTGGCTATACATATTTGCAATTAACTGTTGGCAGTAAAAATGAACCTCATCCTCAGGGATGCCGTATGGGAGCTGAGGCTGTAATGGCTTTAATGGAGGCAACAGATGAGACAGAGGCCTGTGTGGTGTCATTGGATGGAAATCAAGCTGTACGCCTTCCTCTGATGGAGTGTGTCGAGAAGACTCAAGCTGTCTCAAAAGCTTTGGCTGACAAGGAATGGGAGTTAGCAGTACAACTGAGAGGAAGGTAAGGCAAAGTACATTTTAATCTGGGCCTACAGTGAAACTTCTCCTTTGGAATAGGCATGAAGTGTACCCACATTGTTACATCTCTAATTGTCCGACATTTCACAACTTGTTGGTCTAGCATTCTCAATTTTCAAATGGTTGAAGTCAAATTGGTAGCTTTCATTACAGTTTTAACTCTTTTATGTCCTGAAACTTTGAGCCATATATCAGTTTTATTTTCTAGTTGTAAAATATTTTTTTCTGATCTTACAGTTTTTTATCTCAGAATTTGGAATGGAATTCCATCTATAACCTTTGTTGTTGTGGAAATATATGAACAGGCACTTCTCAGGGAATCATGTTAACCCTTCCCTTCACTATTCCAATTTTTTTTTATTTACGGACAGTAGTTCTTTTTTCAAATAAAGGATCAAAAATTTGGAATAAAAAGAAAAATTTGAATACATAATTAAACATTGCACTAATTTGGGCAATTTTGCTCATAACATAATAATAATACATTCAGAAATTGTCACACCTTCGATTGCTCAAGGTAACTTTTAAAACAGCACATGGAAAAGTGAAAAATGTCTACATCAAGGCAATGACTATTGTAATCCCTGGTAATCCTGTACATTGGTAAGTCGTATAAATAGTTACAATTAAGATATGGGATATGTGCATTCAAACTTTGAATTGAGGAAATTAGTTGATGAGGTGATCATTAAATATTTGTAGCCATAATAAAAAGTATTAAAGCGTCGTAGGATACAAAACTCTGTCAAAAACAGCAGTGGAAACATTTGTCTCATACGTATTTTGTAGGAAAACATTTCTTTCTGTCAGAGGCTTTTTCAATGTTGTGAATTTTATGACATGTTTTATTGGGTTCTCCTTCATTGTTCAATCTCTGCATGATGTTATCCATTGCAAGGGTGCAATTGTAGTGAAACAGAAATTGGTGAAATTTGAATGTGGTGGGTCTCAGACTAGTGGGTCTGATCACAGCTTTCAGATTCACTATATGAAGATGTACCCTGTAATGGACACAAAAAGTCATAGGGAAAATACAATGTAGTAGTATACAATGCAGCAGCACCTAACATAACATCAGTCATAATATACCCTAAATTCACAATAATAATGCGCACTCATGCATAACGTGCAGGTCAACCTTTGGCTGTTATCCGCACGTCCCCAAAATGTCAAGTATAACGTGCACTCATATATTACGCGCAGGACACCCGCAGAACCTTGACTGCTGAAATGCAAATTCTTGGAACCATTGAAATTTGCATTTTTTCAATGAGGCAGAGGAAAATCCAAAGCAATTACGCAAGGGCCGAAAAAGTAATATATTGTAGTAGCTATTGTATTAATTTCAATTTCAGTAAAGGAAAAAATCCGGAAAATAATTACATTGTCACCATGTGTTAAACCTTTACAAAGTATTTGAAAAAGATCCAATTTCCCACCTGCCTCGCGTAGAAAGCCTACACTAAACAGTGTATCAAAAACAGAATTGCAGTCAAAATGTTCTTGTTTTGAGTGTCCCAGCGGGATAAGGTTACATGGATACATTGTATGTAACACTGTGAATCTCAGAGGCACAGTTGTTCCTATTCACCCACTGGTCCAATTCACACCCCTCTAACCTATAGCAGGGGGCAAGAGAAAGCGAGCGTAAACAGTCCGAGAATCGGAATTTAGGGAATGAATGGGGAGAGGGACACATGCTTACAGATGACTCACAGACAAGAGGGACAACTCATAATCTGCATCTGTCGTTCATTTTGTGATGAGTTGCAGTCTGGCTGTAACGTTGTGGACAACTGGAAAAGATGCTGAAAGTACGGCATTGTTATTCTGTGACATAAAGTAGGTGAGGTATTTTTAAAGTTGTGTTGACCTAAATATAATTATTTTCAGTAAACCATTGACGTCGTATTTAATGCAGTGTTACCTTTGTAATTTTTGCATATCTTAAGACTTATGGGGTGTAACTGTATTCCCGTAATTTTTTATTTCATTGTGCATAGTTTATGAACCTAATAAATACGATATAAATAATGCTCTTATTTTTCATATTTTAGTCTCTTAACTCTTGGATAATAAGCCTGTTTTAAAAATGCCAAAAAGAAGATATACTTTCACGGTACAGAGAAAGTTGAAAATTGTGAACTACGCCAAGATTCACGGTAATCGGCCAGCCCGATTCTTCGAAGTGGGTGAATCCAGTGCTCAAGTGTGGCGGTCCCAATGGAATTTATTGAGTGCTCTACCTGCATCAAAAAGGGCTCGAAGGAAACAAAAGGAGTTTTGGCCAGATCTGGAGCTAGAATTGAAGGATTGGGTCTGTGTGCAAAGAAGTGAAGGAAGAGGCGTTTCAACTGTGTCGCTCAAGTACAAAGCACTGCAAATGGCTTGCCAGAAAAATATTGATAATTTTAAAGGCAGCAATTGCTGGTGTTATTGTATGAAGAGAAATAGGTTGACAGTGCAAGCGATTACTTCTACTGGACAAAAGTTACTAGAAAATTGGCATGTGAAAGTGGAAGATCTCAATTTATTTGTTGGGCAGGCAATAAATGTCCAACATACCAACCGATATTGGACAGACATGCAGAAATTTTATAGCAAGACAAGAGGAACACAAGGGATTTTAAAAATGTTAATTTTAATGGATGCAACTTCACCAAACATCTTTTAACCCATGGGCATAAAAGTGATTTTACCATGACACCTCTCCATTTTACTAATGATAGACGAAAGCTAAATGCTTAGAACAGCTGGAGATTTTTAAAAAATTTGACGACGATAAATTCCTTGTTAATTAATTGGATGGTAATTTACAACGTGCAGTTGATACAAACACTTAATATTAATTGCATTGCTAACAGGTCGCAAGCTATGGCAGAGGTTGGCCACTTTTGGTGTTTGTTGCCGGTGACGGAAACTTTCGCAATGGCGGGGGCCAATACCAACAGGGTCTCATAAAAACTGTATTTTTTTAAATGTCAATCATAGGGTCAATTGATGGTGCCCCTGCAATCTCTCGTAATGGCGGGGGTCTCGTAATAGGCCATACTCCTACTATGGTTCCAATGTATTGATCTGTGATAATAATTTTTCTACTCACTTCTGCATTCACTTTGCATATTCCGCACTGGATGAAATCAGATTTTATCATCATGCCTGGAGGTATGGACAGCCAAGTTCAAGTTTTGTATTTATGTGTCAATTCAAAAGTAACCTAAAAAAATATTATGCATAGTGAGTGGGTGATGAGTGGAAACTTTGAATACACACCCTTTGACCATATTCAAAAGCCATCTTTGGCACTTATTACTCGGTGGATTGAGGCTTCTTGGGATGCCATCCCAGAAGAATCGATCCTGAGAGGCTTTAAGAAATGCTGTATATCAAATGCATTGGATGGCACCAAGAATGACGTCATGTAGGAGGACTCCGATTCGGAGAATATTGTATGGAAGCTAAGGGAAGTTTGAAGTGAGACACCTCATTTGGAAAGTGACGATGAAATAAGTCAAAAATCTGAAGAGGAAAGTGAACATGTTTAAAACAGTGTTACAAGGGTGAAATACATCACATCCAAGAATCTGAACTTCATATCATCCTATTATAACTCCTGTAATCATAGGAGAAAATTTTATATTTAAATAATCACCCTTACGTCAGCACCTGATTGTCATAAATAAGATAATATTGTATTTATGCACTCTATATCCTCATATTTTAATCCCTCTAACCATTGAAGAGGTTTTTATAAAAGCCAACTCAAAACTTGATTGCAAAAAGAATGGTTGCACTGTAAGTAAGCATATGTATCTCACTGATTGAAGCATATTTCTCATAAATTTAGTCATAAAATACATGAAAATTTTTGTAAAGAACACTCTGCATGCTGCTTTCATCCTATATAAGCTTTGAAATTTTTTCCCTAAAATGGCAGCTCTAAAACCAAACCCATATTACAATCGGTGCCGTCTTATATTCGGGCCAGTATGGTACTTTAAAATTACTATTTTTTCATTTCAAAAAAAATATTATGGTCACTGTAATTAGAGGAAGGATAATTCACATTCTGTAAGGACACTAAAAAAAGACCACCACCATAAACATTGATGGTCGATCAAAACTCAGTAATCTTCAATTGCTGCAAAAAATTTCCCCTTCTTTTGAGATTTGTGCTCAGACTCTCTGGATGGAAATACTTCCACCACCACACCAACCCAATTCCTAGAAAATTGTTGACAATAGGTTTCATGGCGATTATTTACACCAACCAGTTTAAATTTAACTTCACTATAGCGAGGGTTTTCTTGGGTACTGTGAGGTCTCGTTTTAAAGAGGTTACACGGTATTTGTATTCAGATCTGTGGATGGTCATTAATAGGAAGATTCTTGTTTTGATAACTTTCCAAGAGTAGTGGTATAATTTTAAGAAATCCAATGAACTTAAAGGTTTATTCTAAATGTCTTTACACTTGTCAAACACATTCATCTCATTTCTTAGTGTGGCATTCGAATCAATATTAACAAAAATATTTTTTAAGAGACCCATTCAATTATTGAGAAACGTGATGATGTAGATTTGTTTATGCCTCTTTCAGACAATACGACTTTGTGCCGTTGACGGTAAGGCACCATGATGTATTGAAGTGGCCGTTCATGGCATGAAGCCATCTCTGGCTTTCTCTTCTGTACATCTCTGGTGCCGAGCATTTCTATTTTGAGTACTAACTAATAATTTGAATACCTAATGGTTGGTAACCATAGCTATGGCCTCAGGACAATGTCATCTTTCCAAATGGTATCTAGATGCAAAACAGCCAGTGAGTCATCAATTGCACCACTGCACACCCTTGTGTTACTTAATATTTTGATCACCTCCTCCAAATCCAATGCGTCATAAATTTCAAAGTGACCAATCAAAGTAACATCAACTATATTATGAAGGATAAGGGTTTAGATATTGTGAAACTTCCGAAAAGTATAGTTTTTTTATCACAAGAAGGTAGTTTTTTCCTCAATCTTGTTAACAAAGGGAAAATATCCCACCCATTTCAATTCATCGGAGGACTCAGATGGAATTGTTACAACATCATGCTGGCTGAATGCTAGATCCAATATTCCAGTGTAACCAGGCAAACTCTATAATTTTAAAAATTTCGAAATGTGTGGCAACAGGCTACAACTGACAAAATCCATCAGTTGGCAGAATATTTTTGCATGAATAAGGAGAATGAGTAATTTACAGCAGCATATTAACTAAAGAAATATTGATAGAACTACTGTAAACTATCTTATTTAACATGTCTAGTTCTCTCTGAACTTTATCATAGATTTATATAAATTCACTGATTCAGGGGGCAACACTGAATTGACATTGCCTACATTTTCTTTTGTTACTTATCTTCGAGGCAGGGCAAGGGCGTAGCCAGGTTGTCACACCGGTACCCGTGAGATCACCGAAGTTAAGCAACGTTGGGCCCGGACAGGTTGGATGGGTGACCCTCCTCCATACCTCTACCGCGGTGCTCTTGTCCCCTGTCTGCGAGTGGCGGGCAGGTTAAATGTAGGTTGGCACAATGGATCTAAAGAGGTCTAAGTGCCAGGGGGGCTCCTAAGCTAAAGTTTTCGATAAGCAACTTTTGTTAAGAAACACATTGTTAGCCTTAGAAGGGCGAAAAACCAAGAATATGCAATGAGGAATATTTAACAATGGCTTAATATGAGTCATCTACCCTAGCTACATTGTTATCTTCTCTGTCAGTGTACAACTTGCCTTGTATGATGTAGCACTCATAAAAATGTTTTTCACAAATAAAACGGTTCACCAAAAGGACAAAATCTTAAAGACAAATGACTCTTCCATTTCAACCATAATGCTTCATTTTTAGACTTGCAGTGATTTATCGTACACAGCGGTAGGAGGAAATAAAATTCCACGAATAACATGTTGAATTATCACAATAATTAATGTTAACTGAACTGGCACAAGGAAAATTTCAGCCTAAAGATAGCCCACCTAGCCAAAAAGCGACAAACTACAGCCGCACTAAGGGGACTTGCGCTTGCGCCAGTGATATGGCATAAGTGCCAAGTGGCCAGACCTGTATTCTAAAATTGTGGTTGTTGCTGTGGTATCCCACAACTCTGAGCAATATTGATTTGAAATCTGATGGTACTGTACCTTGTGCCAGAATTTATCTACCTTGGTTCCTGCTGAGATGATACATGATCAGTCAACTTGAATACTGATAAAGCCTATGTTTTTATTTTCATCATTAAGTTGCATTTATATCATATGCTCTTTTTTCGCAACAGGAGTTTTGCCCGAAATCTGGAGACTTACAAGATGCTTACTAGGCTCAAACCACCAAAGTCTGCTTTTAATGAGGCTGGACAAGGAGTGGTAAGTTTGTTATACTTGTACTCAATTGCTTCAACCCAAGTCCATGCAATCAGAGGAGTTAAGTTTAATTTTAAGCCATTAATTTGTTTCAGCTTTCCCCTATGGTGTCTAAAATTTCATAGTAACTGTTGACATGTAACATATTTTATTAATTCAAATTTTATAAGGCAGAAACCACCATGCCTATCACAGTTGCTACAATTTTGCCTTTACCCTCCTTTTAATCAAGTTAATCAAATTTTCTCATTGGTAATTAACTGTCTTTCTATGTAAATTATGTAATAATAGAAAATTTTGGTGATGGCTTTGCAGTAATCATCAAGAAAAATTAGGTATTAACAGAACATAATCTTCTTTCTTTTTTGTTTATTTTTTTCTTGGGAATGGGAACCATTGTTAGTTGTAGGTGGATGCAGGACTTGGCACAGTAGAATTAATATAGGCCTGTTCTGGCCTACTATAGTTTTAATGGAGGCTAATGACCGTGTAGGTAGAATTAGAATAGAAATTTGGTTGTTGTTGTGCATCTTGAATAGCTCTGTTATTAAATACCTTCACATCATGCCATTCAAATTTGCCTGATTGCTATTGTCTTTCATTTTCTTAAGTTTCTTGTTATAATAAAAAACCAGGCACTTTCCTATGGATTGGATGATTTTTAAGGATTGATCTAAGTGCCTTAGGATCTCGTATTGTAACTTAATCTGTGTGTATCTGATATTAATTGTCTGTGGAACACTATAAGAAAGTGCTTGACTTAAAAAAAGAAGGATTACTTGTGAGTAAATAATTGACTTCAGAGTAATGTAATGTGGCAGCAATAAAAGTTTATGCATTTGTCTTATAATTCAATCATATATCAGAATTGGTTTAGATATTTGATTAAAACTGTATTTAATTATAAAGATTTAGCATTCTTGCATGAATGTAAGACAAATCCGATTCTAAGACAACCCATGGAACTCCACAAGGGAAATAAAATTCTATGCTTCGCTAATAGCTCAAATGTGGATCATTAGTGTTTTAAAAATGTCCAGTATCAACTTAAACTCGCATTGCAGTAGGTTTCTCACGTACAAGTGGGGCGTAGCAGTCATCTATCATAGCAATTGAGTATGACTGCTAGATAGACAATGGTATTGTATCTGGAATCCAAATTGTAATGCATCTTTACAGGTGTGATTGTAATGGAATTGATCTAATCAGTGGAAAACTAAGACACCTTCGTAATATTGCTCTGAATCCAATGCACTGACATTGTTGAAGTTTGTCACTATGGTGGATCCTAACTGAATTGATCCATCTAATCAGCAGAAAACTAAGATCATGGCATTGATGCTGACATTTATTATTGCAGTTTATACAACAATGACGTTGATGCTTTTTACAAATCCAATTGAAGTCAAGGATTTGGCTTCTGATTGTGAAATGCAAACATTTTACTATGCAGCTAATGTCATAGTTAGCAGAAGTTGAGTAGCTTATTGTTTTATTCAAAATTATAGTCTTATCAATTCATGAGAAATACATGTAAATACTTCACAAAGAGCAAAAATATTACCATGTTCTTATGTGCTGACAAGACTGACATGCAAAGCATTTCAGCTAGCATATGTGTTCCCAGTATTATTGTAGTTCCTTGTGCCTTCCATAGCTATAAAAACTTCAGTGAGGCTATTGTAATAAAAGAATAGGGATAAAAGTATATAGATAATGTAGAATTAGGGCAATGGGCGGCGATAAAATAGACATTTTTGAGACTAGGTATCTCTGTTATCAAGGGTAGTAATTTCAACGTACATATTGGTGAAATTAATTGATGTTTCTATGGTGGAAGAAAAGAAGTTTTACTGTTATTGTTATTGCTACAGAACCTGGCAGATATTTGATAATGCTGGACATTGAATGAACCACAATTTGCTGGTTTTTAATCGTCAATCATCTGTCCCGATATTTTTTACTTTGATGATACCTATGGATTTATGACGCATCATTTAGAAACCACCCTAATAGTGAGAAGCAAGCATAAAAAAGGGCTTCAATAGAGGTAGAAGATCCACTTACCCATGGCATCATACTTTGGTGGCATTACACTTCATGTTCTTCAACTAGGCCTGTGTATAAATTACCAGTGGATATCACAGTACCTGAAATTCATATGAAGAATATCAGTAGATATCAGTTATCATAGGTTTTAAGTATTTGTATTTGCGTTGTTTAATTTGCTCCCCTATTCATTATCATGTGATTGGTAGTAATTCGCCATATGTTAGTCATAAATTATAAAAATTGTTGGTCCTGAATTTAACATGGGGTCTGTGGAATAATATACTCATGAGCCTTGCCTATTATTATGTTCAGTAACATACTTTGTTTATCCACAGTCATAAAGATGTGCTTCTTAAAAATAAAAATATCCATCTAATTTTACCTGGCACTCAACTGTGTTTAATAAAACACATTATGTTCAACTAAAATATTAATTCAATTATTTTTTCCTCTATGCTTTCCAAATGAAGAAACTCCCTAAGGTATGAAAATGTTTTTTTCCTAATAGATGCAGTTTGTCACTGCATGAAATATCACGTAGACAATAGTGCTTCTTCTTAGAAGCTAAAACACTGTAGTGACATGTGAAGAATTTTCTTTTTGTAACAGTGAAGCTAACATATTAACTTAAGTAAATGCAGTTTTAACGCTGTTTAATAAATTGCCTCATAAATTAACAGTTTAGTACTGTGATTAATACTGATAAAATAATAGTATAATGCTTTTAATTTGCACTAATAATTGCACTGTTACAGAAACTTTGGAAATCATGATTTGTAATGCATTTATTCGTGGTGCTTCTGCTGATCAATTAGTGACTATTGAACATTCTTTTAAAGCTATTGGACCTTTTGTATAAACAAGTATACACCCCTTTATTTCTTCTTTCCTTCTTCAGCAAGATACCTTATGGGGTCAGGTAAGAAACAATATTTCAATAAATATTTCATGTTTTAAATAAGTAATTGTAGAAATTAATTGATTGTAGAGTTGTCAGGTGTCCATCATGGTCAAAGGTTCCATTTCTGCAACATTTTCAGGGTACAATGGCAATATGTACCTCTTCATTCGTAGCTCTGATGATGAGGGATGAGGTTTACTTTGAAACATTGACAGAAATGGAACCCCTGACCTGAATGAAGACCCAAGAAATCTACATACTCTTCTCATCTTCCCAGCATAACTCATATGCTGGGAAAGCACCAGGTCCATCTTAATTATTGATATCCTAACCTCTAATAGTTAGTAGGAGTTGCTTGATATGTATTTGTGAAATTCAGATAGTTACCTATTCTTGTGAACAACAAGATGTTAGAATACCTATGTTATCTGTAATTAGAAGTCAGGTTTTGCAACTTGACTAAAGTCTGCTATTGCATGTAGTTTAGAACAAGGTTGTGAATTTTATGTTCATGTGGCTTAATTGAGTACATGGCCTTGGTAGAGGGGCTAAGTTGATGCTATCCTCAGTCTTCAGGGGATATTACTTAACACAGTATGATTATTCCATTTCATTTATGCATTTCAAAATGTAATCTAAATTTCTACAAAGTAGGTACTCTACCTTCCCTCTCTCTTATGCTAGTCATAGAAATATTCTCGAATCCCATTCATGAAGATGTCCTCCAACTGCTTCCTGCTACATTCTGCTGTCCAGTCTAAATATTCTTTCTTTTACTTTTCAAATTTTTACAAAAGTGACTTTTGTCATAGCTTCTGGTGCACAAATTTAATATTTTGAACAAAATTCCCATTGGTTAATCAAACTCAATTTGTGCAGAACTACATACACAAGAGGGCATATTAAATTCTTCTTAACTTTTATCAGCCCTTTAAATATAAGTTTACCATACAATACATAATATGTATGCCTGCAAACTAAGGCATGAATAGTGTAACACTATTATTGATTTACAATTAGACAAAGTTTTCTTCTTGGAAAAACTTTCTTCTTTGAACTTCAGTGGAATTATTGTACTTTTCCTTTTTTATGAAAATTGCATGGTATTGGTCCTCAGGTATGCATCCTTTCTTCGACTTTAATCGCTCTTTCCTATAAATTTTTATCAGAACATTTCTTTCAATAAGCATTGTTTTCTTCCCATTGTCATTCTTATGTGGAAAAATTTGTGATGCATTTTAATGACCTCAACATTTACGGCTGCTGATATTGTATTGATAAATTTTATTGACCATAGACATCACCGAGTCTAAAAGTGATTTTCATCAAGTGGACTGGTATCAAATACAGTATTTGCTGACATAGAAGACAAACCTTGTTTCCAAAATATTGACTTAAAAATATCACCTTCATCCCCTCTCCCTCTGGGTCTTTTATGCCAAGGTTTGGCCCTTTTGATTAACATGAAGAATGTTGCTGTTGTAATTGCTTTTTTTCTCTATGCCTTGATGGTCACTAGGGTATATGTGTATAGTTTGGCTTGCTTCAATGATATCAATGGAGATGTGGGTGAGAAAGCCAATTAAATTGATTGACAAAGGTAATACAAAACCTCATAAGTTACAAGTTTTTCCCAGAAATATGTCCTATTTAAATGAGGGTGTGTCATATATGCCTGTAAATACTGTACATCTGATGATATGACTACTTTTTTAATCTACCCAACATTCACAGAATACAGACAAATGACAGTTGGTCAACTGACTCAAATATTTCCACATGCATTTTTGTTGCTTGAAATCTTTTAAGGATCCATAGTGTAAGTATTTGAGTAGTACATCTGTTTGGCAACAAATGTGTGGCAAAGTGATTTGTTAGTCATTTAGATAATTGACTTTTGCAGGGGCCATCTTGAATCCTGACCATAGTAACAACTCATTATAAATATAATGGTGTTACTTATTGGGTATGATGCTAATAAATGTATACACAGTTTATTTTACAGTAGAATAACCATTTTTTTACAATAGTGTAACACATTTGTTTTACAATAGTGTAATGAGTTTATTTTACAGCAGTGTAACAATTTTATGTTGATAGCTATCACCTGCTTCCAATTGTTTGCATACAGTTATTTCAAGCATCTCATGGATATATATGCTTGTATATTTATTTACATTCCAAAAAGCTAGCATGATCTAGTATATTATGTGCTATAGTTTAACATTCAAGCACTGTATATATTGTATTATACCAATCCTACTTCATAATGTGGGGTGGCTACAGACTGGAAAACTATGAAAGCCATAAAGATTCGGGTAAATCAGTGTACACTGAATTTTGATGTATATCCATTTTTTCTGAATCCATATTTAATTTGGTAATCTTCATTTAGCTGATGAAAATTTTCTTCATTTTGAAATAACAGTGGCCTTTAATATCACTTGCATTCCTGCTCAAAGACTTGTTGTGACAAGTGTTAAACAACACCCTGAAATAGGTAATGCAATAGAAAACTATGAGAGTTAAATACAAGCTTTCAATTCAACTAAAATCAGGGATACAATCAACCACAAATCTATTGAATCTATTGTGTAGTGCTGACCGTATTATCCCTTGTCTGAAGCCCAACATTTTCTCATTATGCTTGTCTCATTTTCTCATTATGCTTGTCTATGTTGTGCTTAAATTGATTATACAACCGTGAATATTGCTAATTGACACAGAGCAGGAAGTTAAAGAAATGCAAAACAATAATTAGGTTGTCAGTAATCTGGAAATTTATCTTATTGGCTGTGCAACCAAAATGATATGACCTTCATTTTCCAATTTGTAGATGTGTAATTTTTACTTCATATGAATGAAATATTATCAAAATTTGGCTACATTTTTCTCAGCTATTGCTACAAACTGTTAAAATGGTTTTGTGGAAAGTTATATCAATCTCACCTTTAATCGGGCTTTAGGTTTGTAGGCCTAGCTCTTAACCAATAATTTTTTTATTTTTGTTAAAGAAATTAGAAAAATATGAGTATTCTCTGAAGTCTTAAGTTAAATTCTGTAGCCACCCTACTAGTTTAGCTGTACATAAATTAAACAAGTTCTTAATGTAGGAGTGTTTTTGATTGAATAGTTGCACCAAAGTAATTTTGGCTTCCATTAATCATTATAAGCCTTTATCCATGTTATTTCTTGAGTATTTATGAATAAATAAAACCAATAAATTTATATTAATCTAGATTTGATCTTATTATAATCGTAATTTGTCTTGTTTTGACTAGTTTTTTGTCAAGAAATTTTTACTTTTTATGTTTAGCACTAAACTCTTCTTAGAAAACATTTGTGTTAAAAACCCATCTAATGCTCTATTTTCTTAAAATTAGGAGGGGTATACATTGGCAGTAATGCATATTGGTGCTCCAGCTTGTGGAATGAATGCTGCTGTTCGGTCTTTCGTGAGAAACTGCATCTACCGGGGAGATACAGTCTATGGAATCCATGATGGCATTGAAGGGTTGATTGTTGGGAATGTAAGTATTGATTCCAGTATCTTAAGGCCGCTTTTCACAATACAATTTTTTGTACAATTTCTTGTATGAGGAAATTGTACCGTGTAAAGTGGCAAATTGTGCGAATGTCTGAATGACTGTGTGGAAAATAGAACCTGTTCTAATTCCATTCAGACAGACAAACAATTTCGTTCAGTTTATACAAGCGTTTGTACACAAAATTGTACAAAAAATTGTATCGTGTAAAGCGGCCTTTATAATTACTTGAGGAATTATGCCCCTTTCCGCCTACAGCAGTGACTGCACAACTGCCATTGCCCAGCTTGCTCCACAATTGATGTGCCAATGTTTGGATTTGTTTTTGTTGGCAGTATGTCAGTACTTTTTCCCTGTTCATTTCTCATATGCCTATCTTCCCCACGCATTTTTATAAAAGTCAACTTTAAAAATTCCTTTAGTTGTCATAGTGAAGGTTTTTCAATACTGAAAAATATTACCAAATATTTGTATATTTTATCAAAGTTTTAGTCTTTTGGAACAGAATTCTATGCATACATCATCATCAAGGGTCAACAGTCCTAGGATTGGTTTGACGCAGCCCTCCACTCGATTCTTCTATCAGCCAATCTCTTCATATGAACGTAGTTCCTCTCTTTTACGTAGTTTACTACCTGTTCTATGTAACTCATACGAGGCCTGCCTTTTCCATTCTTCCCGTTCACCTTTCCTTCGACGATTGTCTTCATTATGCCATCGTGTCTTAAGATGTGGCCGATTAAGTTGTCCCGTCTTCTTTTTATAGTTTTCAGCAGACTTCTCTTTTCTCCCACTCTTCTTAGGACTTCTTCATTTGTCACTCGGTCTATCCATTTTATCTTCATCATTCTTCGATAGCAACATATTTCGAATGCTTCCACCCTTTTCTTCTCCGCTGCAGTCATCGTCCATGCCTCACTGCCGTAGAGAAACATGCTCCAGATATAAGTTTTGATATATTGCTTCCTTACTTCCAAGTTTGTATTTCCAGCTGCAAGTAGATTCTTCTTTTGATAGAATGCCCTCTTTGCCTGGGCTATTCTACTCACTATTTCTTTCTTCCTCTATGCATACATATATGTAAATAAATATAGCATGTTCAACCTGAACGCTGGTTTTTGATAGGTGAGGGTAGAGCTCACCCTGTCATCAGTGCGTGAAATTCACACATTCAGGGTAGGTAGGATTCAGGGTAGGTAGGCCAGTTCCTTTCCTTGGGCCACCAGCAATTTCCTATGAAGCTCTGACATGCAGAAAGTGGACTCACGAGAATTTTAGGTGGAGGGTGTCCAGAAAGGCTCCTGCCCGGGATTTGAACCCGGAACCCTCCAGTCAGTAGCTAAGCGCACTACACACAAGGTCACCACGACCCCATTTCGATTTGTGAATCATGATAAAAATTAGTTTATTATGGTATTTTCCTTTTGTGGTTAATGTTAGGTCTTTGAAAGTTATTAAATTATAATTAATGTTGTTGTATAAAATAATGCTAATAATAAATAAAAAAGTATTTTAAGTGGAACCCTCATTAGTTAAGTCAAGTAGGATCAGGTAATTTTAAAGTAGCATACACTCTGTGGAATGACAACACTTAATGATTTATGAAGTTTTTTTTTTCAAATATATAAGCATTTATTAATACATTTTACATTTTATACATATTAATGCTATTAATACAACAATTTTGGCCCTGCTAAGCCACAAGGACTTGTCAGTGGGTTCCACAACATCATTAAATTATATGGCTGCCACATTTTTTCCTGATGTATACATTTTTCCCTATTTACTATACAGTAAAACCTCGCTTTTACGTCCCCGCAATTTACGTTTTCCCGCCATTAACGACTTTTTCTTCATGTCCTAATAATGTCCATATATCCGCAATGTAACGTCTTCCCTTTATGTACGCTAGCAAATTTTTGAATGGTTCGCCATTTACGTTTTACGAGACGATTTTGCCGTGATTGTCGTCCTGGTTGCATAACTGGTGGTTGGACTCAACGCTCCGTGAAAGACGAAGTAAAAACTCATGCAGTAAGTTACCACTATGAAAGAGAAATAAAATTTGCCCAGATGTACCACCAGTTATCGTGACCTCGCTCATCTGTGCAATTGTAATGCCGCGAGGGATTACAGTACACGTACGTCGTTTTTCTCGCAATTGTTGTTCAGGTTGCATAACTCGCAGGTTGGCTGATGCTATCGCATAGGTGATGAAATTTTTCATTTATTTAAGAAGTGTATGCTTTTCAGCATTTGCGGTCTTGTCTTTCATTTTTGGAGGCATTAATACAGATTTTAAAAAATCCTCCAGCCAAACTTCATCCTCATATATCCTACGAACACACCTGTAAAATCATCTCATTCTTCTCTCGATTCTTAAGTAGTTTTGATAGGATATCACTATAGTCTCCACACCTTTTCTCATAATATTTACCCTAACTTACTAGCATGGTTGGATCAAGACTCCTGGCCTCAGTTCATTCTCCTCTTCTATTCCCAAGTTCCCTTGCCTATCATTAATGCCATGCAGTTCTTTTCACATTTTCCTTACCCCTATGCTGAATCTCTTGTAAGTTCTATCAGCAGCTCTCCTGACTTAACAGTAATGAACAGTGTCTTGACCACTCTAGTGTCCACTTTTGAGGGGAACTAGAGAAAAAAGTGTAAATCGCGGGAAAGTGTAACCAAGTGTCTTGACCACTCTAGTGTCTACTGCACCATTCCCCTCTCCCCCTCCATCCTTTCTCAACTGCTTGCTGTTCTGCATCTTCCCTCATACACCTGTAAACTAATTCCTGATATTCCCTCCAATTTACAACTGTACAATTTTTTTCATGCTTCCTAATCTTGGCCCAACCATATGTAATCTAGTTAATATATCTCCCCGTGTCCCCATGCATTTCAAATAAGAGATTTTGGCATTATTAAAGATGTTTTGTTGGAACTATATTTCAATTTTAAACTTGTCGTTCAATGAAAAGGCATAACTTTCATATGAAATTGCATACCCTCAAATTACACTTTCCCGCGATTTACACTTTTTTCTCTAGTTCCCCTCAAAAGTGTAAAAGAGGGGTTTTACTGTATATACACATGCATACTCATATTCAATTTTATACACATATTCACACATACACATCTGTATAAATATTCAAGTATAAATATTTCAATTACCTATGTGTAATTTATGGTTCTCTAAAAAATCTAGCATTGCATAAAGACGTTGCACAAATGAGCAACTATTTTGGGCTTATATATATTATTTCTGTTGTCAACATCCCTTTTTCTGGAATTATACAAAGCCCGTAGCAATTAATTAAGGTAATGGTGGATAGGATTTTTAGCTGACTTCTGACATAGCATACTTAGTTTACTTTTAATGCATTGTTTTCTTACAATTTAAGTTTAAAAACAATCATTTAAGCAAAAGCATTACAAAGCAAGAATGACCCAATGGAGATGTTGTGAATAAACAATGAAGAAGACTGGATTATTGTTGGCAGGAGATATGTATTTTCCTTTTAATTGTGCAAATACATAACTTATCAGAGGTATTGAAAATGTGTTCACATCAGTTGTTCCTTTTTTATGTACACTTCCCAGGTTATTTCATTTCAAAAACCCAACAAAAGATTGAATCATTTTTCTTTTGTAGAAATTTGACTGTGTGAAAGTTTGGTATTGGGTAACTGATCTTTTAATCACATTGTATCACTAACTGTTTATCCAATGGGAATCTTGTGAGTGACATTATTTTAATCGAATCTTTTTAGAATTCTAGAACATCTAGCTAGATGGGATTTTGCACTTGATTTCTCACTATTGACAATAATACTGAATAAAGACAGAGAAACTCGTCAGTAGTTATAACATGATAATAATTGTGATCTCATTTTCAATGTCTTGTCAATACTCACGAGTAGTACTTCATGTGAATGCAGTTTTGATGAGTCTAATGTGTATTATACCATTACAATGAATTTTTCAATACTCCTATAATAAGTTTCATAATAAATATATGATTCAGAGCAGCTAGAATATGTTAACTTGACCCTTTTGTCCCTTCCTGGTGAATATTGGTTAGCCAATGTTATTTTTTATGAAATATGTAAACAATCTAAGTAAAGAAACAATTCATCAGGACTTACATCTGGAGCATGTTTTATCTACGGCAGTGAGGCATGGACGATGACAGCAGTGGAGAAGAAAAGGGTGGAAGCATTCGAAATGTGGTGCTACAGAAGAATGAAGAAGATAAAATGGATCGGCCGAGTGACAAACGAAGAAGTCTTAAGATGAGTGGGAGAAAAGAGAAGCCTGCTGAAAACTAAGAAGATGACGTGATAACTTAATCGGCCATATCGTAAGACACAATGGCCTGATGAAGACAATCGTTGAAGGAAAGGTGAACGGGAAGAATGGCAAAAGAAGGCCTCGAGTGAGATACATGGAACAAGTGATGAAGGATGTGAAAGAGAAGAAATACATAAATATGAAGAGGTTAGTCGATAAAAAAACTCGGTGGAGAGCTGCATCAAACCAATCTGAGGATTGATGACTAATGACGATGATGATGTAAACAATCTATTGGCTTCTCACACATTCAGCTGCTAGTAAACATCATTGGAGCACTTTTATGTTGCCATGAAATGTATTGCAGAATCTGGCTTTGGGGTTGATTTCCTTATTGTCATTACTTATTCTCTTTTTTAATAATTATAAAAATTATTATGATTTTCCAAAAATATTTAGTCATGAAAAATTTTAGGCTTTAATAGAACCTCACGGTTGTAGAAGAGAATGATAGTGTTATGATAAAATAGTGCATTTGTTCATTTCAGTTGAATGGAAAAGGAAATGAGGTAAAAGTTTCACAATAATTGTGTGTAAAAGAATTTAATCATCATGTGTTAATTTTATTAAATTTACTGGTTGTTCTTTCTGCTTCATTTTATATGACTTCATCTTGTTTCTAATGTAGATCAAATCAATGGGATGGGCTGATGTCACTGGCTGGGTAGGCCAAGGTGGAGCATTTTTAGGCACCAAGAGGACGTTGCCTGGGCAGAGATTAGAGAAGATAGCAGCTCGCTTGGCGGAGTTCAAAATACAAGCATTGCTAATTATTGGTGGGTTTGAGGTAAGCACGTCTGGTATGATTGCAATAGTAAATATTTTTAATTAGACTTGGACCGATACCATATCGATACCTCAATGCCAGCGGCCGATACTGATAGTATTATTTGCCTTACTTATTTTTTCCAAAAAAAATGATAAGTGCTTTCCTTCTCATGAACTACACTCAGTAATGAAAAGTGTTATAAAAGAGTAATTAATGAGAGAAAAGACATTCTCACAACTCTTTTATTTTGCTACTCTTACAATTAATCACTAAAATTAGATTTAAGACTCTTGCCGTCTTGCTTTTGTAAATACTGAAAATTATTTTTAAGAAATATGAGCTGCTGAACATGCTCAGCAGTTAAGAGAAACCACAGTACCAGTCTCTGAAAAAATTAGCTCAGAAAATTCTAAGCCTGCAGGCAGTGGTGCATGCACGGGGGGCCGAAAGGGGCCCTGGCACCCCCTTAGCTCTTATTTTTTTGGTTTTCTCCTGGTGAAGGTAGGTCTAAATGGGCATTTAATTCCTCCCACCCATAAATTTCACACGATGTCCCTCTTCAGCCCCTCATTCTATCCAAGCTTCCCGTTCTTCTCCTCCCTCTTCCCTGCTTACCCAACGTTCTCCCCTCAATCACTTCTTTCAAAAACCCATCCCTTCTATTACCTTTTACATCCACACCTTCTGCCTTCTTCTAATTTCATCTATAAAGTTTCTTTCCTATAGTACCAATTCCAACACTTCATCATTCATTCTCCTTTTGATCAGGCAAATGGTGGGCCCCTCCTGCCCTCTTGCCTGCAGGTACACCCAAATACAGTGGACTATTGCTGGCACATTTTTGTAGGCACCCGAAATCCTGAACATAGTATCAAGGAAAACGTGGTAAACAGGTTTGGCCTTCTCGAGTAAGTTGAACATGTATATGTGGGTTGCATAACTCCCAGGGAACAATATGATGGCCATCAAGTTAGTTCATTCTGTAAATTGCTGGCGTTAACTTATTGTAACAAAGTTTTATTTTCAATTATTACACCTCCCAAGAAAATATTTACTATACCTTGCATTGATGTGCACTCAATAATTAATTATGACTTTAAAGACCAAACAGCACATTTTGTGTACGCTATCAATGCAACAAGTATTCAGATGACTTTGAGGCTTGATATTCCAAAAAGAGAAGAAGCGAAATTCATAGAGAGCACATCATGGTGTAGATAATTTAGCCTTTCGTTTAATGCAGGTAACAGAATTTTGTAATAGACTTTTTAAGGCATGGTTTTGCAGTGAGGATGAAAAATAGCAAATTTTTTAGTCACAGAGGGCAGCATCACTTTGGCGTTTGTCATAACTATATGAAATATACAAAGGAAATTTTCGTAGAATATGAATTGTACTTTTGCCATGATGTCCTTTAAGTTTCAAATGATATAATTATATTCGTTTAAGTTGTTCTAGTCAGTTTATGAAACCAGGTTTTCTACAGAAGTATGCAACAGTAGAGGCACGCAACAAATACCTTGGTCTTCATTTTAAAATTTCTAATGCAAATTCATTGATGTCATAACACTTGAATATGCCACAATACTTTATTTTCATTTTATATTTTTGAAATCGAGTTCAAAACGTAGGCAGACACACCAAACAACGTATGCATTGAGCAGAATGAACTTGAGTTGATGGCAGAAGTTAAATATTTTCCACTATTTCAACATGCTTCATGTATGTGGATTTTCCTCTAATTTTCAGAGGAGGTTGAGCTTATCAACTGTATTTTTGTTTCCACCTCAGGCTTTCCCATGGCCAATTCTAAGCACTGGTCTCACTTTTACTGTCACGAAGTATTGGTGCTCGCGTAGTTTTGATGTCCAGTCAACACGTGTCATTGCTCAAACGAACATCGCGATGAAATGTGCAGTTTTTGGGTGCCCTTAAATTCTTTCTAAACATTTTTTTTACCATATTACACCTATTTGAATACGCTAAACCAGTCACATTGGTGGATGAGTCATGAAGAACAGGAGGGCAGGAGAGTGCAGCCACATTTCAGCAAAGAAAAAAAATACCCAATGCATTGCAAAGTCAGTTGAAGAAGGCGGGATTTTAAAATTAGATGTTACGTGGATGCTTTTCACCAAACCAATACTTCAGAGTAAAAGTATCGGAAACAAAACGAATGCTTGAAAGTATCGGGAAAATGGCCGTTAACCTCTGTTGGTATTGGCCCAAGTCTATTTTTAATTATACTTACAAATTACATCTTGGATATGAAAAATAATTTAGATGGTAGATCATTAAAATTTTTCCTTTTATTGTTAAAAATAAGCTGATATATAAGGTTTGTTTTCATGTTCTGATTTTAATATTTAAATGTTTGCTATCACTATTTTACAAATGATTAGTATGATACATATATGTCATAACTAGAAATAAGATAAACCCTTGATGGTTGATCTCAATATCAGGTGCAGATACTTGATATTAGGAGGATTTTTTTTTAGTCTCATATGTTTCTGTAAGTGCATCTCATAGTTATTCTCACGGAATACCCTATCCAAGTAACAAATAATTTGGACTTTTTCCCCAGGCTTATCAAGCTGGACTGCAACTATGTGAAGGTCGAGAGAAATATAAGGAATTTTGTATTCCCATAGCTGTTATACCATCAACAATTAGCAACAATGTACCTGGCACAGAATTTTCCTTGGGTTGTGACACAGCTTTAAATGAAATAACTGAGGTAAGTCATTACTTTGCATTATTTTGTCTTTAACAATCTTTGTAGTTAATAAGAAAATTTTGAGGCATATGGCTTCCATTATATCATGGTCATGCTTTTAATGACGCTCACTCATTGGAATTTGTACAAATGTTCTTTCCACCCCTTTATAAATTTGCATTGCTAATATATTGAAACCTGTAATGAGTATTTTTTCTTTTTGTTCTATTTAGATTTGTGACAGAATTCGGCAGTCAGCTCAAGGAACAAAAAGACGTGTCTTTGTTATTGAAACCATGGGAGGATACTGTGGATATTTGGCAACTGTTGCTGGTAAGACCTTTGTATTTCGAGCATCTCCTTAGTTTAGCGAAGGAATTATGCCAAATTCATTTTGGATATAAATGCATTTGGACTGAAAATATGCGTTGGGGAAAATTTTTAACATTATTTTCATGGGTATATTTAATTTTGAAGTAGAATATTGTGTCAAAATTTGATTCCTTACCTGAGAGATGTATGCAATGTCTGAGTATTCATACACTAAAGGGGAGGGGGGGGGGGGGAAGGGTAGGAGAAAGGGGTAGCAGCTGAAGGTTCTAACCCACACCTCCCATCCCCCACTTCTCTAGCCAGACCTATATAATCCTTCCTCAAACTTTTTCCCACTGAACAAGATTAAGCCTCAGTAGGGTGAAATTTATTGTGCTGCTTCAAATGAAATCTGTGAAACCTAAAAATTTGTGATTTTTGTCATAGGCTGGAGATTATGAATGTGATTTGGTGCAAAAAAGTATTGATGGAACTTGATTGAGTTTTATTTTTGTCTTGAACTGGAAACATTGTAAGCCTCTATTTACTGTTTAATGTTTTAAGGGCTGGCTGGTGGTGCTGATGCGGCATATATTTATGAAGAGAAATTCTCTATCAAAGATCTTCAGCAGGATGTTTATCATATGGCTGCGAAGATGGGTGATGGTGTTCAGAGAGGCCTCATATTAAGGTAAGCATAGTGGTTAATCTTTTTTTTTCTTTTTATTGGAAACAAGAGATTAAAACGATGATTACTTATCTTAATATGCTGTCTGTTTTTTAAACTTTTTATTTTATATGTAGAATGATTAAAATAATGAAGATGAATTGTCCTCCTCTTCATATAGCATCATGAATAGTGACATTGACGGCATGAATATTCATTCTCAAACCCATACTCTTTTTTTCTCTTTTGAACTGATTAGAGTTGACATGTAAACTAGGCTGAATATGTATATAATTTTTTATATCATCACCTGAAATATATTGTAAAGATATTTTTGCTAATTTGAAAATATCACGTTTAGAAAATTGGATAATAAGTAATTGAAAGAGACTCCTTTTTCGTTTTTTTCATTTTGTACTTTAATTGTGTAACAACATAAATCAGGGATTTAGAATTTCTGCATCTGGAGAAGTAAATGGTTTTACTCAGTAATCACCCCTTATTTGTAGGAATGAAAAAGCCAATGATAACTACACAACTGATTTTATCTTCAAACTTTACTCTGAGGAAGGAAAGGGACTTTTCAGTGCTCGGCAGAATGTTTTGGGTAAGTTAGATCAATTAAGGAACTACATATGTAGGTTTATTGCTATTTTTCTGTCTTTGTACTCAATGTGTTTATGAACTTATTCTAAAACATTAAATGAATTGAACCAAGCGTTAAAGATCATATTGACTGTTCGGAAATCAGAACTTCATAAGAAATCCATTTGCTGCATGTTGTAATGGTTCTGCACGTCTACGTTCTGGAAAGCAGAAGATCTGTGATTCCCAGCTCAGTTGAAATCTGGCTTATTTCCACATTCCCCACCAAATGTGTTTCCGTTCATTTATGTGTTTCTATCCATTTTAATTTCTATCCTGAGTAATTTTTTAATATGTCTGGTGGTGGTTTTTCATGTTAGTATATCTAAAAATTCTCTTTTGCGTGCAAAGAAGCTTGGAAGGAAAAGTACAAAATTCCCTCTTATCTGCATGTTGGCATGTACTGTGCGTTATTACCAAATAATCACACTACTATTTACTATATGTTCCATTTTCTCTCTGTAAATGGACCATTGTTACTGCTTAAGGGTTGAAATTCGGCATTTATGAATGTAATGATATTCTTACTTGGACAATAGCAGAAATTCCACAGAGAAAAAAATCATTCGCCTTGACCGGGATTCAAACCTGGATCCCCTGATTTCTGGCCAGGGGCTTTAACCAGTTAAGCTACCGAGGCATCATCTTGCCCTGTGGATTATTATTCGAATCCCGGTCAAGGCGAATGATTTTTTTCTCTGTGGAATTACTGCTATTGTGTAATTTCAGCAGGTAACGCCATTAAGGTTCTTGCAGCCAGTTCGCAGTCCTTCAATTTGAATACTAATACTTGTAAAGTACCCTTTAAACTGTATACACAGTGGTTATAGTTGTTCTTATTAAACAATAGAGCTGAATCTCTTCTGGTCAATGAGTAATGTTACAGATGGAGGGATTTTGTCTAGTTTGATTCTTTCTGTTATCAAGTTAAGAGGTTAAAAATGTCTGTTTTAGCTTAAAATTGCAATGTTTTTTGTTAACTATAATCAATTATCATACTATCCAACTATCTTCAAGCCTACTTCAGTGTATGAAAAACTTGCAGCCAACCTCAGATCCCAAGTGTAAACCTAGATGAGGTTAATTTGAAGCAGTGTGTGAAGGGATTATGGGGGAAAATGAATTTGAAGAACTGCCATTTGTGTATATAACCTTGTTCTAGTCTTCCAGTGGCTCTTATCTCAACTCAGTCCTTTTTTTGCACCCCAAGACCATAAGCTTATGAAGAAGTTCAGAACACTATTATCTTAAGTACCATCTGGAAACCTGATACAGCATCATAACTAAGCTGCTAACTAAGTTTTTTCAAAATATTTTTTGAAAAATTTCCATTGCTGGTCATGATTTAGGAGTTGCCTTGTCTATGAGTGTAATTGTAAATGATAATTATTGAGTGTAACATGGTGATGCTGATGTTCTTAATTAAAAATGTTTCTTGGTTTTCTCCAGGCCACATGCAGCAAGGTGGTTCCCCTACTCCTTTTGACCGAAACATGGGCACAAAGATGGCAGCTAAGGCAGTGGAGTGGATGATAGAGCAGCTCATAAAAAATACTCAACCTGATGGAACGGTTCTGGCCAAAACACCTGAATCAACGGCAATGATAGGTATCGTTCGGAGACAATACTGCTTTACTCCATTTGAAGAGCTGAAGGTGGCAACAGACTTTGAGTATGTGCAGTTTATTTTTTTCCATTAACAATAATATTACTGTTGTTTATTGTTGGTTTCCTATCAAATATTATGTGCAATAGTAATTGATTCAAAACTGAGAATAAATCCCTTATTTGTAATCACATACTTTTGGTTTATGTTCTAGCATTGTTTATTCTGAAATAGACTTATGTGTCATTTCTATTGCACAAAAAATACATTATTGCTCAATACATGAAATCTTCACCTGTATAATATGAATATATACTTTGGTGGATCCCAAAATAGAGATTTTTGACATTTGTTTCTATCCCCTATTTTTTCCCTTTGTGGAATAAATGTTTCAACAGAGAAATTAGTTATGAAAATAATTGGTGGCTGCCAACATCACGAATATGAATCAAGATAAAGAGTTAAATTACCCTCCACAAGTGATCCTCAGGGCATCTGCATCTATAACTGAAATGTATTCAGAAGATCTCCTTTTATAAGCAAAAACACATTTATCTAATGCCTAAATCCAGATATAGAAAAGATTTTGGAGTTAGTGATATAAATTTGATAAATGTAGGTTTTGGGATCCATCCTAGTGTTACATTACTAAAATTACAAGTGTAAACATAATAGGAGTAAATCATGGCCTAATGTACTCATTAGTAAATTAGCTGTTTGGTGTGTTTTTTTTAAGACTGAAGCAATTTTAATTGTGGATATTATTTTCCCTTCTCACTTCTCTGTGTGCTCATTACAGGCATCGCATACCTAAAACTCAATGGTGGCTCAAACTTCGCCCATTGCTACGTATCCTGGCTAAACATGACAGCACATATGAGGAAGAAGGACTTTACATTACTGTCGAGGAGAATGTTGAAGCTGATTCCAGCATCATCTAAATGTTCTAGGAGGCTATTTAGAATATTTTTTGTTTTGAGTGTTCGTATAGCTCTGTAATACACACAAGCAACTACATTTATTTGTCACTGCCACATGCCGTGAAATTTAAGTTTTTAGCATCTGTGACACCATACAGACTACGTGAACTAAAGGAAATCTGTTCCTACTTGCCATTCATTACACATTCATATTACTTTCTAAGTAATTTCAGAAAATGAAAGGTTTTTCATCACCTTATCTACCTTCTATATTTAAGGAAAATCCTGTCAACAAGAGACTTTTACTAATTTTAGCCTCCAAAGAATCTCCTTGTTCTCTCCCCTGAAATCCAAAGTTCTCATTTACTTTTGAGAAGTTATTAATCTTTCTACTGTGATTAACTTATGTATTTAAAGATTTTTCTGTTTGTATATGGTTAAACCACATGTTTTGTGGGTAATGTTGACTATTTATTGTATTTAAAATCACCATCTGTTTTTACGTGTATCTCTTCACTACTTCTGTTCCTAGGATTTTATGTAGTAAGAGATATGCATTGTTTACAATTTGGCATCCTTTGGCTGCCAGTGTTGCGTTATTCAAGTTAAACCACAGTATTTTATGAATCACTTCTACATTATTGTGTAGTTGGTTTCATTGTAGTATACATACTCAGCAGTATCATTGCTTGTGATGTGCATTGAAATTTTTATAATGTCTATTAAGAATGTTATTTTTAACATTAAATTTTTGTGTGAATCATGAAACATGTGGCATAATCTGGAAACCTATGACAACTGAGGAATTTTTCAAAGTTTCTGTGCACCTTCTAGGTTCATGACGACTTCATTTTGTCCTTATTAACTGTTATAATATCTTAAATTAACTTTACGGAATAATTTTATCATGTTACAATCTGGAAAATACTAAACTTGAAATGTTTGTATCCTTTTTCATTCCACATTAGCTCACAAATAAATGTCTTTTACTGCAAAATCCTGGTTTCCTCCTCTTGACCAGCCACTTTCCCGATCTCTTGATATGCTCTTCTATATCAGTTAATTTTTCACTTGTCATCGGAAGAACTCAAAATCATTGTTGAACATTTATAGTTCTTATCAGTAGTGTCTAAAATTGGTTACTAGTGGGCCTCTCAGTACTTTATCATGAGACCCATTGTATTTCTTTATTTATTCATTTTTTAAGTGCCAACTGTGAAGATAGTGGAAATACTGATGTAATTTATTGGTTAAGTTCAAGGTATGTGAATGGTTATGAATGTAGTTAAGACTAGCTGCTTTTTGAGATTTACTCAATACAAAATTATTTATCCTCATGTGTGTTTCATTTAAATGTACATTTTATCTTTATGGGTTATTATCTCATAATATTTAACCATAGTTTTGCATGAGATAGTAACCGTTTTCTTAGTTGAAGTTTCATTATAAATATAATTACGAAATGCCTTTCTGTACTTATATACGTACTCTTAAATACACTCAGCGGCGTCGGAAGTGGGGGGTAGGGGGGGCATTCGCCCCCCCCCCCCCCCCCAGAATTTGCCCCGGGGCCCTTGAGAAAAGAGTTTTCATTAATAAAAAGTAAATTTCACTTGTTTCCAGCTTGCCTTTTCCCTTCTGACGCATATTCTACCACCTTCATGTGCACTTTTAGTGGAATTCTAGTCTCTACCAACTCCTATCCGCAAAAAAATTCAGGCCCTTTTCTTAAGAGCCGGGCCCTTTTCAAGGTCGTCCCCTGCCAGCGAAAATAGTTCCGACGCCCCTGAATACACTCTTGATTTATAATGTCTCCTTTTTAATTGAAGCGTTAGGTATATTTTTTTTGTTTTTGCTAATAGACATGGTACCTACTCATGGATAAGGAAAATATAGTTTCTGTATTCTTGGTGGTTCTGTTTCCAGTGATGTTGCACAATGACCTTAAATGATTGAGATCAAGCAAATATTGATGTTTCCACTTGTTTTTTCAAATATTATTCATGATCCTTGAAAAGGTTTGGTCAAAGTCTCAAGTTAGGTTCCATTTGTATTAGTTTAAAAGTATATTCAACTCATCTTACTATAACTCTTTGGACTTAAAGCAATACTTAACAAAGCTCGAAGTTATGCTCCTTTAAAAACTTGTTTATTTCATAAAACGAAACCATTGAAATCGTGCCAAAAGGAATGGTATCCATTCAATGAAAAGGTAGAACTCTATGGCATTAAAATGTTAATAACCAAAGAAAACTCACTGGCAGTGAAATTTAACCCACCCAAGAATGAGGCACACAATCTTACACATTATAAATTACTCTATTTGTTGTTTTTTTTTTAGAAAAAATAATTTTCCTGTCAGTGACACCCACGGACTACACACACCCTTTAGTGATTGCTTCACATGGATTTCGGGGAGCCATGTTAAGGAGCAGTAATATGTAAGTGTATACGTTCACTCCTGAGGTTTTTTCGGGAAGTTCTTCCCACACCAGGGACAAAGATGGTGACCTGTTTATCGCATGAACAGACCCGCTATTGGGTGTGTGGATTTAGTCTGGGGTTATCCCTGGCATGGAAAGAACTTTCTTTAAACAACCTCAAAAGGAGTGAATGTACATTCCCACACACTAGTGCTCCTTAATGTGGCTCCCTGAAATCCCTGCGAAGGAATCGCTAGAGGGTGTGTCATCGGAAGAACTCAAAATCATTGTTGAACATTTATAGTTCTTATCAGTAGTGTCTATAATGACAATAAATCGCAGTGTGTTGTCTGTGGGTGTTACAGACCAGAAATTTATCTTTCCACAATCAACCACAGAGTGATTTATAATGTGTGTATGATTGTCTGAATCATTCTTGGGTGGTTTATTTTTCCTCTCCCCTTCTTCACCACGTTGGGTGCATCAAATATTATTGCCAGTAGAGTTTTCCATCTGTTATTAATGTACCTAGTGTATAGTTAGATTTATGCTGTAGATTTTCTTTGAGAAGGAATGTCTATGCATGTGAGGTACAACTTTGCAATAAATCCTTATGAAGTACTATAATACCTTTTAATTTAAGAATACGAACGATAGGGTAGTCTCCAATGGGGGCGTTTACTCGGAACCGAAATCGCAATTTGGTACACGAAATCGTTAGATGTAAACGAAAAACGAATTTTAGTGAAAAAAATTAATCTTCTAACCACAACCATTCACTCATAAATTAAAATAAGCAAAAGGTGACGCCCACCGAAAATGCTGCTGTGATAACATTGACGTCATTTTCCTTCCGTCCTTGACTGCTTTCAGGGGAAGGGAGTGGAGGGGGGTTCTCGGAAGGTCTGCTCGCACAGATGCTGTCGAAATCGCTCCCATTGGCCGAGTCAGCTGTGTCCCCCCCTTTGCGATAAGGCAAAGTAGCTTCGCGGGCTCAGTTGTGATTGGACGAAGTCGATATACGTCAGAGGTTGCACCACACCCACTTTTCCGAAAGGGTTAAAAGCATCAGTTTTTCGCTGCTTATAACTCGGGAAATAATTGTCGGATCAGAAAACGGAAAAATACGGGTCCCTTTATTTTACAAACTCTATCAGATTCGGCAATAAAAAAAATATGGTAAACGACCCCATTCAAACTGATTGATCAACCTGTCAAAATATGGGGATTAAGGATTTAGATATATTGTTATATGTAAATTCTTTTTACAATAATGCAAAAAGATTCCATGTGAATAGTTATTCAGAGATAATTTGTGATATTATTCAAAGTGGGTCTTTACCCATGGGTGCAAAATTCTTCATATAGTGCTTGTTTTTATCCCACGTTATAATTGTCATTTAGGTTATAAAATATCATTTAGGTAGAATTTCAGGAAATAAGGAAGTAAATCTTGTCTAAAAAAATTTGTTTAATGTGCTAATGCCTGATGATATCTCAAAATGGTCACATTTTCTCCTGGTGGTGGAATTACATTATTTTTGTATCAGAGAAAAATATTTCTCATTGCAAATAATTGATGTATCTTGATGAATACGAGAGAACATAAATATTAGATACAATTCTCTTTCAATACTTGTGATATTTGAGGTATGAAGAAATTAACTATTCTGGAAAAATGAGCTTTTTCACCATTTCTCATGCTTTTATCTATGTACATGAGATTTGGTTTTATAGCACATGAAGTAAAGGTACATCAGTTATCTAAACAAATCTATAAAAATACACCACGACTAGCTTTGATTTTTCCAGACAACAACCACTCAATAAATACAATAAATAAACCAATCCATTATTATACAGGGATTTACACATTTTGAAAACACTGGATTAGTGCACTGGATATTTTAAGCCATATTCTGCTTTTAAGACATTAGTGACAACAAACTGGCTCAACAATACTGAACAAGATACTTGAAAGATTGCAAAATATCATATCTTAACATGTGTTCCCATTGTGGGAAGGCATTTTTGCACAAACATGAATTATGAACCAAATATCATTTGCAAAAATTGAAGAGTTTTTTCTTCACTGGATCTTAAAAAAATGAAAGATGAAAAATTCATCTATTCAAAAGTACAAAATCGATCTTGAAATCACTTAGAGATTTGAAAAAGCAAAAAATCACTTCCCAAACACTCGTGTACTGCATGTCAGTAGAATTCCAAGAAAATACCTGATTATCAAGTACCTATGGTTAAATTTGAATTTGTTCATCAATACATGACTTAAGTTCATCAGCTGCCTGGAAGAGTTGAACACGATGGTACCTACATCATTATTGCTAAAATACAATATTATGAACATGATTGAATATTTCTACTATTACAATCATCATAAAGTTTCTGGAGTCCCTCGAGTTTTTCATATCTAAAAGTTAATTTCACATTAATTTTTTGTTGATTGTGGAAATTCATTGTAAAATTGGGTTGTTATTCATGACAGGAATGCATCATCCCTATGTCATAAGAGATCCATTGAGGCATATCAGCACCTTCAACTCTAGAGAGTCTTCTAAAGTTAATGATAAATACTTTCATAAAATTGCATTAAATAAATATATAATACTGCTCAAATGTAGGAGCATTAAGTTGAGCTTACATCCCATGTAAAGTGGGATGATGGCTTATCACATTAGAAGATATGATGAAAGATAAATAATGAAATGAGAACTATGAAGCTACATGTAAATGCAATATGCATTTGTTCTGCCTCTTCAAGGAGGCAATTTCTAACTAAGTTCCTTCACCCTCTGATTAGACAATTCTACCTAGAAAAATTTATGCCTAAAAACCATTTTTTCACTAATGTTATCTATTGATTGTTATTGGTTCCGTGGTTTGATGAATTTCCTCCTGTTCTTCAGCAAAAACCTCCTCTGTGTTCCTCCTTCTCCTTCCACTGAAAATAAGAAAAGGCCAACTGTCAATTTGATGTCAATTTTTGTTAATAGCCTTTGAAAACGAGTGAGTGAATTTCTATCAGTTTAAACTGCCAAATGAGAATTTTGGCATGACATTTTTTTTGTGTGTGAATCATTTTCAAGTAGATCATTCTCCAATATCCTTGATTCTGCTGTCAGCATGTATATATTTCAAATTAGCTCATAAGCACACAAATGGCAAATTTCAAAAGTACAAGTATCATGACTGCTCTTAAATTATGCTAGTTATACTTACATTTTGTGGGGATCCACTCTTCCAAATCCAATAGGAACCGTAACTAGTTTTTCCTTCATTTTTGATATTGCGAGGAGAGTCTCCAGCTCTGCTAACCTTTGATCAGAAACTCTTTTGGTCCTGAAATGTAGAAAGACAAATTAGAACCCTGCAAAATGTTATTTTGCTTTGCAAAATAAAGCTATGTTATGTTTCTCCCTATTAGTGCCACATTACCACGAAAGTGTACTTTCTTTATTTCGCATAGCATTACTTGAAGGAACCATTGAAGTGGAATTTGGTTTTTAGGTGCTCTTAATGCTTTGGTTTTGTTGAAACATCTAACATAACCTTTAAATCTTTCTGATCAAAATATTTTTACCTGTGTTCCCCTACTTATTGGAATAAAAAGTGACACATGAAATTTGTCAAAACTGACCCAATATTGAAGTGGAAGGGGGAAAAGGATGAGGATGGGGCTCCCTGATACTAAAAGTGGAAAGGGTAAAGATAGCATGTGTGCCCCTGGCAGAATACAAACCCACGACCTTTGGGTTGCAGAGCTAGCACATTAACGACTTGATTTCTGAAGTAGGTTTGCATGAATGATTTTAGGGCCATGGTGCCTGCAATTGTCATCTCAGAGTGAGCAAGCTGAGAGTCACCAATATTTCAACTTCTCCCACTTAAGCCACAAGAATTTCTTTCCATCTCTCTCTCCATTTCTTAAACCTCAGCCTCCTTTTTTATAACCTTATTCTCTTCCTACCCATAACTACTGGTTCTCAACCATTTAAAATCAACTCCTTAGGTGGCTGAGAAAAATTAATAACCCTGCTGGAAATTGTTTTTTCTAATTTGTATACTTTTTGTATGTTGAGCAGCGATACAAAACATTATCATAAAATATTATTATTATTATAATAAAACCAGTAACATCGATTTGTCATAGAGCCTTTTCACAGATAATATTTCAAACAAATTGTAGCTGTTACAGTACTTTGCTACTTTGGACTGTTATCCAGCAAAATTCAAGGGGCATAAATTACACCATTAGGGTTTACACAAGAGTGGACTTTTGAAGAAAGGCATGGAATGATGGGAGCTCAAAATGAAATGAGATTTCAAACCTATGAATTTCTTGAAATAAAGATGAAAGTGTGCTTAGGGAGGAAGTCTTGGGGATAAACTGCATAAAAAAATGTATTTTGGCATTAGCAGAAAAGGCGAAGTGCCAATGATTAAGGTATCATCAGAAAAATACTTTGGAGTAGGGCAAAACCTGGACATTTTTTTTAATTTGAAATAGATGTAGGACATACCAGCATCTAAGTCCATTCGATGAAGTTTATGGATGACGTAAATACATGGAAGAGTTAAAGATCAATGATGAAGTTTATCCTGGGTCAAGGTTATGCTATAAAACGCCCATCACTATTTGACATTGTAGAGTGTTGCTTGCTGAACACGGTTAAAATGAGTAATATTTGGAACATTTTACCTAGCTGTTACTGTTAAATATTCTTAAAAGTTGCATTAGGATGAGTAAAATTTTCCAACTCTTAAATTGAAGGATATGAACTTCTCAACCTATGAGTATGCTGAGTAATCCCAGGGATTGGGTTCCATAAAAAATACTGGATGAAATGTTGTCGCAAGTTTTTAATTATGCAGTAGGTACACAGGAGGAATCAAAATTATATTTCTGGAGTAATTTTAACTCAAGCGCGTTTACATTTTCCCCTTTTCCAACCAATTACGAGTATTCATAGACCGTTATTAAATGAAGATACTAGAAAAGAGCCGGGCAGGCTTCGGGAATGCAGCTCCGGCGGGCGGAGACCTTATTTGGAAAAGCCTTCCGTGAGACCGACGGACGGAGGAGACCGGAATTATAGGGAACGGGCGGCAGTATTTGTAGTGTCTGCCTCTTACGCGCATCTGACCGCCCGTTTCTGGGTAGCGAAATGAGATTATACGCGTCGCTGCTCATTATAGCGGCACCAAGGCTCTTAACCCCTCTTGCGGAACAGTGAATTATCATGATTTACCATCGACCCTACTCTTTAACTGGTCGTATTCGTGTTACCGATTAAACAAGCCATTTTTCATGTCGGGTCGCGTGAAAAGGAAAGCCTCGAGGATTGGTAAGAGAACAGGTGCCTTCCGGTTTCCAATAACCTTTCGTCATCGCAATCTTAGCGCGATGGAAATAGCATTTAACGTTTTACCTCGAGGTTACTTAAAAGAATTACTTTTAATGTATTTTTCCATTATAGTGGTCAAATTCCTCGTGATTAAACTCAATTATGTTCAATAAGTAGAGAAAAAATCACGAGCGTATAACGAAACATTATTTCTTTAGCCGAGGAGACGAGGAGATCTCCAATCACTTGCCGATTGGAATTTTGGAAAGATATCCAACTGCCCAGAAAATATCTCAACACACTCAAAATTTCGTAACTATAGTATGGAAAGTTATTTGCGTTTCTACAAGTGAACTGAATCAGCGTACGTGTAGGTATGTAAAACATAATTGCCAAGTCTCTTGACGCAGGTCGGTCCAACGTTCAAGGTAACCGACTTCTTCGTAATATCAAGCCATCAAGTCGCAGGGTTAGGCTTATACCCTGCAACAGAAAGGTAGCGTGACTGATAAACATCATTGGAATTTATATGCTCCGCGATGCAGCGTTAACGGGTCCATATTCGGTGAGAGGAGGTTGATTTACGAGCGTTAATTCATTCAGTACCGAAGGGATCACATTGCTTCCGGTTGCTTAAGAGGTGGAATTCCAGTAGTGGGTAGTTTGATTAGGATCTCCCTAGGCTAAATTATATCTCACCGTCTAATCTAAAAACCTAATCCTAGAAAAAACACAACATTCATGCTCACCGTGGGATTCAAACCCACGACCCAGGACTACCATATCCGGCAGAGGAATTCAACCCCGATGGCTCGAGTTCGAACCCTGGCGGTGGCGAACCAGGCTTGTTAGTGAAATCCTGATCCTCTTTTTGGCGCTGCCTGGGTACCACTTCAGCTACAGTCTCTCTCAATCCTCGGCGCTTTTCGTCGGAAAGAGGACTAAAGCCGACACCGGGTTTCTCTCTAACTTATCTTCGCTCTCATAAATCCATGCGGTACCTAACTGGCAACCCCGATCTCCTCAACGGCGTGGGTAAACTCTGCTGTCGGTCGCTGTACTTGAGAACAACAATAACATGTTCCAGGTGAACAGAAAGGCTTTTCTATTTCCTTACGGCTCTCGTGAGAATTACTCACCTGCACCGTGCGCAACGGTTTCTGAATGGAGTATTTACGGTTCCGCGTAGAGGTAGAGAAGGGAAGGTTGGGCCGGCTGAAGGTCGGTATGGCCCGGGTCCCATGCCTGGCTAGCCACTAATCCCTCCCCTCCCATCTTCGCCCCTCATTCAAGCACCGCTGCCTGAAAACATTCAGGTCCGTCTGACCCGTGAGCAAAAAAAACATAACAAAGTGCGTGAGTGATGGGAAATATATTCAAGGGCCAACCGCGAAGAAAATCATAGCGATTGAAAATTTTACCGAGGGGAGGGAAATAATGCTCTCCATTCTAATTAATATCTATCCCACCAGTGTTTATTTAGTTAACCCCTATTTCGCGTTCCGCAAACCTAAACTAATTCCTACTCAACTTTCACCAAATGGGCGATTATGTTTGAAGGGGACGTTTCGAATAGAAGGTTTAGAAAATTCGACAATATAATCCAAAACTCTTCAGAAGTTACGATTTCAGAGTTTTAATAAGAATAGCCCTCGCATGAGACACATAGAGCAAGATAGACGGATGTGAAAGAGAAGAAGTATGTTACTATGAAGACGCAGGATGATAAATAATAATAATATTTATTTACGGGTATAAATAACCCATTTCAAAATATACATTGTTCAACACATTATAATGATGCATAGGAGGATCGAGTGGAAAGCTGCGTCAAATCAATCTAAGGATTGTTGACTAACGATGATGACGAACTAAAATCCTAGTGTGCGGAAGAGAGAAGCTGAAGGCAGATATCACAATCCGAGGAGTGAAATTAAAACAAGTGGAGAGCTTCATCTACATCGGCAGCACTATAACTTGGGATGGAAGAAGCTCGGCCGACATCAAGCGAAGAATAGCACAAGCTAAGGAGGCGTTCATGAAGAGACAACTACTATGCTCAAAGAACCTACGGCTGCAAGCAAGACAGCTCTTCATCGAAACATTCGTATGGAACGTGGCACACTATGCATCAGAGACATTGAACATCGGAAAAGCAGACCAGCGAAGAATTGAAGCATTCGGAATATGATGCTGGAGAAGAATGTGAAGATTAAATGAGCAGATGAAGTGAGGAACGAAGAGGTGTACGGAAGAGCAAAAGAAGAAAGGACAATATTCAGAACCCTACAGTAAAGAAAAACCAGATGGATTGGGCATAACTTGAGACTCAATGGATTAGTTAGAATATAATATAGGTAAGGGAAAATTGAAGGGAAGATACCGCGAGGAAGACCAAGGGACAAGCATATAAGGCAAATTAAGAAGGACGTAAAACAGAAAATATATCAGCCGAGAAGGAATTAACACCGAATAGAGAAGAATGGAAGGCTGCAGTAAACCAATCCTATGATTGAAAAACTGATGATGATGATAAATACGGATAGCGGAAACGTAACGATGTTTGCCTCATTAATTAACAACAGGTAGTTAATGAGGATAAATGATGGACTGTCGTTAATGATTAATGATGTCGTTATAAAATTAAAATAAATTTCAATCATCAAGTTTTGCAGCTAAAATAGCGCAGACAATAACGACGGACGGGCATTAGCCGTAGAGGGTGAGAGTGCCTGATGCAATCGGCGGGAGAGGTTACGCCGGCTTAGGTGACGGGCAGGTAAGGGCGAAAGCAGGGACTGGACAGGTAAAGAAAAAAAATACGGTCTCTTTCACACTTACCGTATAATGGGCTTTGCTGCGCTTTCGTCTGCCGCCAGGAACAGAAGCAGCAGAGTAAGGGCCAATGCGCTCTCCGAAATTTTCTCGTTCGCGCGCATCTTGTCTCGTCCTGTCCGCTGCGGAGCACTTCTGTCTAACCTTCCCCAGCCTTCGCCGGCGTCTGAGATTCCGTTCTCCCTCATGTTAAACTTATATACGCGCCGAAAAAAACCTTGAGGCGCGGGAAACGAGAGAAAGTAGGGTGGAAAGGGGAGACTCCTGGAAAGGATCGGACGTCACCTCGCGTGCAGCCAATGGTATGCGTCTGGAAATGGTGGGGAGAAGAAGCCGGGTCGATCAAAACTGGCTGAGCTAATTTTTCATATCGCTCTTCATTCTCTGGGAAAATAACTCGTAGTGACTGTTATTTACGCAATGCAATTAATTTGAAATTAATGATTGCTCTACACTAAGTTTTTTTTAAGTGATTCGGTTCATTTTCCGAGTGTTAATAGTGATATCGAACGCTAAAATCAGTGGATTTTCATCGCATTTGTTATAAAGTCCCCATTATGGTTGCATGCATTTTAAAATCACAGGATCTTCCCGGGAAACATTATGTCCGTCGCTTGCCAACTGGCGAGTGGCTCAATATAGACGTAAAGTATGATGCAACATTCGTGAGAATGACGATTGCCGCGTGGAATACTTGTCAAGAATTTATGTAAATGTAAAACGTGTAGCAGTCATTCACTTTCCATTGTGATTACGTGTAGCGAACGCTAGGCAAGTAATTTCGTGATTGAAAAACGAAATTGGAAAATTTTCCAACTTTAAAGTTGGTCAAAGAAATTAAAACCGAATTTGAATTTTTAAATCCACCTCATGTTATTATATATATAATTCTTTTTTCACCAAAGATGTATCTTGCAAGGAAGACTAATGCTGCCTTCAAAAATATTCAGCTTTAATAATATTTGTATTTTGCATCGATGACGGGTGATTTATAAGTGACGTTGAGCGTGATGAAAAAATGGAAGGACTTGTTTGAGGCGGGTATAGTTTTGCTGCTGATGCATTACCTGCCAAAACCATTTCCTGCGGACTTTGTACTAACCGCGTGTACCTTTACATGCGGAATTTGTACTTTTTTCACGTTTAAGGTTGAATGCTGAACGAAAGAAAACTAAAAGATCAAGCTGGGCATTCAAAATGAAATGATAATTTATTCTTTCCAACTTTTCTTTTTCTCTGTCGGGTCTTGTATGAATCGGGGCGATCCAACGGTCGCATTCCCCGCGTTCCCTTACGTCTACTGCTCCTACCACTTCGTAGAATGGTTCTCTCTGAAGCGAATTGCTAACTGCGTAAGACCCTTTCCTCGCGCTAACTTTCCAGAATAGTCTTTTTTATTGAGCATGTAAAACGATAATACGTAATTTATTAAACTTCAAATCGGGTTATATTCAGGTAAAATATGCTCTCGGGCAGTTCACAATGAATTTATACATTCGCGAGAAAACGTACTTGACGGTAACACAGTTTAAAATAAAAAGGTGATCTAAACATTAAAAACATTGATAAAGGATATTCACAAAATATGTACGTGTCGGCGGTCATGCCGCGTTCGTCGGCCGAATTTCGAGTCTCATAAGTCGATAAGATGAAGTAGGTACTTAAACGTGCTCATAGTGATGATGCCCGCGATCAGTCTCTGTAGTCTCCGGAGACCAAATTTTCACAATACATACGTCCTATTTGTGGAGAACCGTCAATTCTTCCAATTCCATTATCATTAGTGTAAAATTGAAAGAAGGTGCTCTTACTTCCTTGTAAGAAACTGCTTACAGAATCCATTTTAAATGTCTTGAAAATAAATAGTAAATGTTATAGGTACCTACTGATACTGTGAAAGGATTAATAAAAATTGAATAAATTATAATTTACAACTATAGTCGTTTTTGCTATTTTTTTCATAACGTCCTCTATATTAATGATATTTTTTATGCATCCTTTTGGACCATTGTCGTATGAATGGGAGGAATAGTAACCTGGAAACACATATGCCAATATAATAGGTAACATTTTGTGTAACATATATTTTTCTGAGACATCCATTAGTACGGTTTCCGGTCCAAATTTCTTGGATGTTTCTCAATCGCCCGTGCGGGCTGTAAAATTATCTATACATCCTATTCAGAGTGGATCTAGAAATATTTCATTGTCCACCAAATCTAATCTCTTCCTTTGAACTCTTGTCAAACATGTAGCGTTAGTTTAAGAAGGGGGCGCGCGTAGGAAAATTCTTTCGAAGGCTGGCGCCGGGTCAAAAATCGAGCGATGCCTCAGCTAGAACCAAATGTGTAATATTCTGAGTATGAGAACTTTCCGGGAATAGCATCGGAAAGAAACTGCTACCCCTGATGAGAACTGCACACCCCCAGACCCCAAGAAGCGTGATTTTCTAGGTACTCGTGCTACCAGGAAAAGCTTTCGCCGCATGGTAGGAAGAACGTGAGAATTAATTAGCTATAGAGACTGTATCATAATTGATGAATTGCATTGTATTATACTGATATGAACCCTTTTCTAATTATCTGTTCATAATGGCTGTTTTACACGGTACATTTTCTGTACAATTTCTTGTGCAAACGCTTGTATTAGGAAAATTGTACAGTGTAAAGCGGCAAAATGTGTGAACGCTTGTACGAATGTCTGAATGACTGAACGTGAAATAGAACCTGCTCTAATTCCATTCAGACAAACATTCAAATTCATTCAGTTTCATACATTCGTTTGTACAAAAAATCGAACCGTGTAAAACGGCCTTAAGAATTGCATAGCCCTGGGTGACACGAGCTAATTACAGAAATATAAATCTGGAGAGTGGTTCTAAAATTTACATTATCTTAAAGTTAAGCATTTGCTGCTTTATTTTATATCATTGTAACTACCAAGAACACTGCATAGTGTTCTTGGTAACTACATAGTACTCAAAAGTTACGCCTTTTGCTCGAAATGGCAATTATAATAAATGAGTAATGAAATTTTAAAATCTTGAACACTTGGCAACAGCGTGATTCTTTCACCTCGCTCATTCAAAACAAACGCAGAGACCGTATTGAACCGCATTGTATCAAACGTAAAGTAATGAAGTAATCTGTGAAATAAGGATTCTGCGAATACCCTGTCATCTTTCTCTCTAAAATGCACATGCTACGATTCCATTGACCAACTTGAAATCAAGGAATTATGTGCTGCAATCCTCTACTGTTCTGAATGACATAAACGAGAGCAGTTATGAGAGTATTATACCTTTCTGTTTTATTCAAACAGGTGTCGTTTATTAAGGGTACATTATATCTTAATGCCCGCCAGTGCACTCAAAAAATGAGGGGAGTGAATCATTTCGTGCGTCGAAAAGATAAGATAAATTACACAGGAGATTGCAGTGTTAGTCATTGGGTACATTCACATTTTCCTATCTCCTAACGCTTCAGAGAGTTTCCGACGGCATAGCATGAGTTTTTACTTTTATGGAATTTCTGTCGAATCATTTGTCTGCATAAGTTAGAATTTGGCTATTCTGCTAAATGAAAAGAATTTACCTAGTGTCGTTATTTTTTGTATCCTGTTACTTCGAAGCCTCGCTTTGTGCAAAATGCCCGTCATTTTGCGTTTGTTATATGTGGCAGAGGCTTCTCAGGATAGACTGTGTCAGCCAAGGGCTTCTTGACGTAAATATCGGATGGAATAATGGAGATGGAGGAAAAGGTAACTATAATGAACCCGTAGGACAAGGAAATGCTTAACCGTGCGCTTATTTTAGCTTAAAGAGACATTTGTGATCGAGCTGCCATTGAGTTTCATTCAAATGTTCTCTAGTCTCTGATGTATGTGCTTAATTTTAAATTATGTCGTATCAGGCCAATTTCATTGTTGAATTTCTTTCCGGTCTTGTTTTTTTTAAATCATTGATGATGGGGGATATGCTCAAATTTAATTATAATTTAATAATCCTTCAACAATTTTAAGAAATGAAACTGCCATTTGCACCTTAGTTTTATTACAATATATATCAAGATATGTGGAGTATGTATTTTGTGGTTCTATTTCCAACATGTTGTGCCCTGTGTTTGTAGTTAGTTAAATCCTGACGACACATTGATCTGCTTGAAAAATTGTGTCATGAAATTCTCTTATTCAGGAAAGCTTAAAAACAATGCCATTATGAGATACCACTGACAAAATTAAATTTCATAAAGGAAATAAGAAAACTGAAGTTCCACAAAGTTTGAGTGCTCATGGGTGTTTTCAAGTCTGTTTCCGCACTAATAGGCGCTTCAGACCGGGAGGAAAGGTATAAGGATAGGAAGGGATGGGGATAGGATAAGGTCCGAAGCCTCGAAGTTTGAGTGAATGAAACCTAGATTTCAATTTATGCAATCATTCTTATGGTGACCAGTCACTGGAAGCTCTATCCAGTGTCTCACAGCAACCTAATAAACGAACGCCTTTTTTAGGTGATGATGTATTAGTATGGAGAAGGAAAGAGGAGTTGGATGGGGAGCTAAAGTAAAGGAAATCAGATGTCAAGGTATTATAAGGGATGGTTGATTAGGATGCGTGATTGTGAAGATAAATATACTAATTCAGGCAGAGGGAGGAAGGAATGGTATGGTCAGAAGATTTAGAGAAATATAGTGAGTAAATGTTTGGATGTTATAGCCTTAATTGTTGTGCTATTTAAATTGATCAAAAACTGCATTTATCCAAACCCTCGTGATGGAACATCAGAACTACCTTACCAAGGTAGGTCCTACTTAAGTCCTTGGTTTTCAAAGCATCAAACCATGGAGGACCACCTGAGTTACTTCTTGTCAAAGGTCTACTTCCACAGCATAAGAATTATCAGGGTTGGACTATTTAGAGCATTTGGAAGTAGTTTTGTCCTCAGAAACAAATATAATGTATTTACTTGCGTTAAATGAATTGTTTTCACTTTCCAATCTCCTCTCCGAACCTTATCATTCCTTCCTCCCACTTCCTGTATCAGTATTTTTTTCCTTTGTAATCATGCAACCCTCTGCCCCCCCCTTCTTTCTTTCCTTTCTTCCACAGTCATATCTTGTTTCCTTTTCTTTGGTGTTCCATTGTGCTGTTCTGCCCTCACCCATCTAATTCATAACACCTCAACAAAGTTTCTGTATTAGGAGCTCACAGCAAACCTGTAGTCACCTTGAGATTGATTGTATAAATTGAATCCTTGGTTCCGTGAATTGAAAATTCATTTGTGGAATCTTAACATGCCATTTTATTTCCCTCAGTATATTAAGTATTGGTAATTGCTTATTTACTTATAAAAGAAGGAGAGTACTTGACAATTTTAAAAAATACTATCATAATTGGATTGCTACGGTTAGAGAAAGAAATGGTCTTCAGTAGAAGTGCTACTAGAATATCCATGAGTATGCTTTTGAGTTCTGCAGGCTACAGAGAACACACATTACCACAATATAAAATTAACTTTGTAGGTATCCTTTAGAAATGCTGGGTGCTTTTTTATGAATGTACAATTAAACAATGTTCTGGATTGGTGGATTATTTAAAAACTATGTTGTTGGATTAACTCATATTTATGAAATATTTGAAGTACATATTATAATCATAGAAATTGAAATATGTAGTAGATTTTTGTAAAACCATTTATATAGCATTAAATGTTCCAAGCTGGGGTGACAAACACTTTTGTGGTAGTACTCATGAAGGGCTATGTAAATGTACTTCTTGGGTGGTTGTGTTTGAGACTGTCGGGGCTATCTCGAATAGGTAACCAGGGTGTCACGTGGTATAAATGCGTATGCGGTTTGTGTATTTGGTGTCTTTAAATCACTGATTACAACCATATTAATTGTTTTCACTTGAGTTTTTCCTATCTATCTGTACTATAGAGACTCCAGTTGAGATAAAACACAAGTGTAATCATTGAATGAGGTTGTAATCAGCGGTTTTAATAAACCAAATTTGTGCACCATTCCTGTTTATGGTACCATATGACTCCTTGGTTACGTATTCGAGATAGTCCAGACGGTTTCAAACACAATCCCCTAGGTCAGATATAGTGATGGGCGCAAAGTAACTAATCGTTACTTTGGTACTCGTTACTCACTTGGATCGGAACTAACGATTACACAATTTGAGAAGTAACGATTACCTACGATTCAGGTACTTTCACTGGGATTTGAGTACCGATACTACCGAAATAGGTACTCGAAGTCAAACGAGTAGGGACCTAACGATTACCCAGTAATCGGTACACCCATATATGGGCGTACCGATTAGTAATCAAAGCTAACGAGTAGGGACCTAACGATTACCATAATCGGTACACCCATATATGGGCGTACCGATTAGTAATCAAAGCAAACGAGTAGGGACCTAACGATTACCATAATCGGTACACCCATATATGGGCGTACCGATTAGTAATCAAAGCAAACGAGTGGGACCTAACGATTACCAGTAGTCGGTACACCCATATTTGGGCGTAAAGATTTTTAATCAAAGTAAACAAGTAGGGACCTAACGATTACAAGTAATCGGTACACCTATATCTGGGCGTATTTTTATTAAAAAAGTAATTAATTTCAGGAACATAAATTACAAAAAATTAGCAATTCAATTATTTTGCTCGTTAAATATCCACCCACCTGTTGCAAACATTTACCCCATGGATATTACAACAATATAATAATTTATATAAAAAGTAATTTAGGCGATGATTTAGGCATTATTTATATCCATATTTAGGTGGGTATGAAGAGGTACTGATTTATTTGCATCACATACAGAAGTATTGATATAATGATAGATATTTGATTAGATAGAAAAAGGTTTGGATCGTTTTGACCAAATTGGTAAACTGCTGTCTTACCAAGACGTGACGAAAGTATAGCTTGGACTATACTAGGAATATACGTTATTAGGAATTACTTTATGTAAAAGTATTTAATTTCAGGAACATGACAAATTATTCACTGGTTAAATAGCCACCCACTCATATCAACAATTACCCCATCACACGTAAGGCAAGAAGGAAAAAAATCCTCAAAACTTGGTGACATGTAAAAGAAATTGGAAATTAAAAATATCCCTCAGCCATACGAACGCATGATGGCATCACCAGAATTATTAGCGAAACGTTTTTTTCAAAGACATCCCTGAATGTAATACTCCGGAAACGATTTTCCCCGTCTTCCTATAACAGCATCAATAATTTAAGAAAGGGTTTATGCTTTATATTATCTACAAAACATCTTCTGCAAAACTGGGGCCTCAAATGATGAAGAAGCAAGCACTTCGTCTACTCATTTCAGCCAGCTCGTTCCCTGAAGAAATTTTTGTACTCTCAGTTTCCAGCTTGACAATAAAGTTACAATACAAAGGTCGACGTCCAAGCAACACTAATGTTTATTTATATCAACGCCTGCGTACATATATATTTTTCTCTGACTAATATTTTTCTTACTTATTAGGTTTTGATATATCTTATCGTGTATTATTGTTTGTCCTCGCATATTGTTACTCACTTGTCTTAATACTGGCTAATGCTAGTTCAATATAGTTCCGCCTGGCGCTGGATTCGGACCAACTCCTGAATACAGACAACCAGTTGAGGAAAACAAATGATAAACGAGTACCGAGTAACTACTCGAAAGTACCGATTACCATTGGAGAAAAGAACGATTACTACCGATTACCGAAAAGTACCTATAAAGCCCATCACTAGTCAGATATTCAAAATTTATATTTTTTTATTAAAAAATAAATTTTTACGTTGCCCTGGTTTTGAAGTTTAAAATTAGTGGGTCCCCGGCAAAATTTTTGCAATAGGGTTCTGTGAGGAAATTTTATTAGCTATTAGGTACCTCCTCAGGTGATTAGAAAGAGATCTGTACAGATTGAGCACGTGCTTTAATTAGTCATTTTTGTCATATTATTTTTGCCACTACTAGCTTGATTGAGATTACCACATTTCACTGCTGACAGTGAAAGGCAGCTAAGTTTCTTGGGTTATTGGTAATATACCCTTTGATGAAAGGCAAGATTGGAATTTGGATTTTTATGCATTCAAAGAAGAGCAGTTGTTTTTCTCAAAAAATAATTATCTATGATGGTGCAAAATTAGGTAACTGACAGTGTGATATACTTAATATTTAACAACTAGTAATGCCCAGAGCCAACTTCAAAATAAGCAAAGCTCTTGGTAAGAATATTTTTAAAACCTCTTTCAAATGTGTTTGGGAATGAATTATTTAATTATAAACAAATGTGTGAGGATCGGCGTAAGCTGGGTGTATAGCTTGTCTACCTTGCAGTCCCTGGGTACACTTTATCAGAACTGTAAAAAATACAGCTTTTTGGCTGGCAAAATTGTCAACATTCTAAATAAATTACCTATCACTGTGAAACCCAGGAAATTCAGAGATCAATCAATCTACTTCCCTACAAAGGAATAAACCAAGTGATATTATGACCTGTACTGAAACTGTGATATATTTTACAGCCATGCTGGACTGAACCAGCTGAATATCGCCACTGTAACCTGTGGTGATATTCAGCCGTCACAGTAATGATGAAATAATAATTATCATTAGGATAATTTTTCTTGTTAAGCAGCCTTTTTGTCCTATAATGCTGGGGTTTGTAATTACTCTTCAGTTTCATGTACAGAATTCTACAATTGCATACTTCTCATGATTCATTCTTTGTCTTCCTAAGTAGGTCTTTCTTATTATGACCCTTCCATCACAACCCTAGTTTTTGTGAAAGATTCTGTGAGATGATTTTTTCACTCCCTGGGAGGACCCAAACAGTCCTGGGAAATAAGGATTTAAAAGGACAAACATGGAAGTTTAAACTTCAAATCGATTCTAAAAAATGCTTTCTTTATATTCAGCTAGCTGTTGCTAAACAAAATTATTTAAGTATTAGTATGGTTTTTCTGGTTTAATTTTACATTTCTACTGAAATATGCATACAATATTTCCGGTTTGAAATGAACGGGGAGAACAATTGAGAAATAGGTAGGTTTTTTACCACATTATCACAATCCTTGTCCAGAGTGGTACCTCTCATTAGACAGTAACTGGCAAGGGAATAGTGCACCTTGTATATTTACTGAAATGTTGAAATTATGATACAGATAAAATTGTTGAATATTACCACCAGCTGTGTTTTGTCTAACCCCTATTAAAAAAGTCGTTTTTGAATTAATAGTTATGCATGAATAAGAACTTACTGGGTCTATTTTATTTGGCCTTATCATATCCTCTATAAGGGAGAAACACCTTGATTTAAACTGTAGATCTTGAACAAAATAGGTATTTGTGCAAGATATGTTGAAAATAGACATGTCTATGTTTTAAAGACTACATTAGTTTTTTTCTTTTATATCTTTCATGTTCTTTCTTTGCAGCATTCATTTTTTGTATTTAAATTAATCACTTTAATGACTGAAGAATTTGATCATTTAACTGCTCTTTTCCTGTACACGATATTTATAAATGTGCTTGCACATTTTTTGTAGGGAAGCACATTGTTGGTGAAAGTTCTCCTATTCAAGTACTGGACCTGTCCCATAATTCTATATCATCGTTGATTGGGGGAGCATTTAACTCACCCAGCTTTTCCCACTTGGAGTCTCTCCACCTCTCCCACAACTCAATTGCTCACATATCTGCTTCAGCCCTTCAAGGTCTTAAATGCCTAAAACTCTTAGATCTTTCGTACAACCGCTTGAGGAGAAATCATGGAGTATTAACTGGAAATATTGCACATCATTCTTCACTTCTCTTTGCCCAGTTGTTTCAAGACTCTACAAATTTAAGGTAATTACTCAATAGAGTTAGTGTTTACATCAGTGGACTTCATAAAAATAGTTAAATAGTTATCTATAATTGAATTATCATCAATTTCTTGAATGGTGGTTAATTGTTTTGAAGGGCATAGGTAGTGCAAGGTCATAACTTAAGTCTTTACTTTTGGCTTTATGAAGGAATGTCTCCACCGGGGTATCACTTGACCTATGAAAACTATCAGAAGCAATAGAACTACTAAGGTTTAGACTTAAGTGGACTTGTTGACTCTTACCTTTAATCATAAACATAATTTTTTTTAGCATAAATTATACTTGTATGTTGTGCCAGGTGTAAATGTTAGCAAAAATATTATTGGTGAATTGACTCATAAATGGAATTTTCCGAAAGTATGGAACATATTGAAATTATGGCTTTTATTCGCCTGTTTCTGATTGAATAGTATCTACTGTGTTATTATGGCAAGTTAAAATAAGAAAAATGACATTGTTGGCTATAGTATTGGTGCCTCATATGCTTCAGTATGATGGAACGTCTTTTGATTTGCTCCAGGGCTTTGCGACTAGGATCTAATCCACTCGAAAATGAAGATTTTCATGGGAAGACTAACAATGAAGATGGGGAACCATTTCTCATTGCACCGAGACTTGAATTTCTGGATCTTGGGAGCTGTCACCTCGGCCATGTTGGACCTAACTCTTTTGTTGGCCTTGAGTCCTTGAAGATGTTGAACCTTACTGACAACCAGCTTATATCTCTCAGCCCATTGGTTTTTGAGAACATGACAAATCTTGCAGAGCTATCAGTAAGTATCATTGGGCTTGTTTCTTAATATATGTAATACCCATTTCCTTTGTTGGAACTTCATTTTGAGGAGATAATATCTGTTTTATGTATTCATTCATGTAACATTTGCATTAAATTAATAAGCTCTGGGATGATATTCTTTGTCTCTTGAAAAGTGTTATTCTATGATATTCCTCTTCAGAACCATGGATGAATAGTTAGCCCGTAGTTTGAGCTATAGGGTTTATCTCATGTTTCCAGTTCATGTGTGTTACCTCCTTTTGGTTAATCTTATCATTACTCTTTGTAAAATTATATAGGTTTATCATATTTTAACACATCACTTAACTTTGTCTTTACACTAACTGACAGCTGAATATCACAGGGCTGTTGATAACATACATACGGTAGTGGGAAAGTGGAGGGTCATTGTGTTTATTGCCATATTTTAATGTGGTGGTCGTGAGTTGAGGTGAGTTTTACATTTACTTATGATGGGGGTAGGGGCACAGGGATGGAGACTTGGACAAAATTTTGGTGTTTTCGTGATTGGTTGTTTACTCATTACTTGATGAAATCAGTGGCATATGAAAAGCCTAATCCCAGCCTCTTTTTGACAAAGGAGATAAGTGGAGTGGAAGTTGGTACTTGTGTGATGTTTATCAACCATATGGATGGATCTCAATCTCAACGTTTAACAAAATAATGTCTGACAGTCCAATAACCTACCTATTATTTCTATGTATTATATTTTTAAAATTTGCTTCCTATCTTTGTTACTTTCCACAAGTATTATCTGATAATATCCACCTCATGTATTGATTTTGTTAATGGCTAGTTAAATGACAATCATTATGAATTTTGTAATACATATGTACTAGGTACCTACTAGTATTTTAATCATGTTGCTAATTCTGTGATTTAATTCATTGTAAATATGTTTACAGTTGCATGCAAATCCTTGGCCTTGTGATCTTCCTGGTGATATGGAAATATTAGAAAAATGGTTATCGAGTAAAAATTATGGTACTGTGTGCCCAAAAAAGAAATTTGAGAAGATGGTAGTTTCCAACCCTAAAGCTTTTGGGCCGCAGAAAGCTGAAGATGACCCCACTCTTTTGTATTATTACCAACATCTGGGGATAATTACCGAGGAAGATGATCACCTTCCTAAAATTCACAATTCTCATATTGATTACCCTGATGATGTCGAAGTATTTGATACCAAGGCATTGGACCCTCGTAATACACCATTTGAAGAATCATCAAATATACAATCAAATTTTAATGAGAAATCAGTTTCTATGGACATTTTCCATTGTCCATTGAAAGGAATCCCAGTCATTTGGGTCACAATTCTTTCTTTTTTGGTGAGTTCTATTTTTTGCTTTTTTCTGACTACTTTTGCATTAAAAGTACTTGGTAAGAATATGAAATGATGAGCACAATCCAACATATAGCACTCTGAAAATAAATATTGCCCCCTGGCAATATCCTTGCTGAAAGTAATCCTTTCTTTACTTGGCTCAGAATAAAAATGAATTGTGCATTCTAAGTTTCTGTCTGATGAATGACATTGTACAATGTACATTATAGTTCTTTTTTTGAAGATAATTGGTTTTGAGTGGAACCTTTTCATTTTCTAATATATTATGACTTCTTTACAGGCTGGAAGCCTTGTGTCATTCCTTTGCACATTCCAATACTTTGCCAAGCCTTGTAGTGCTAGAGGTTATTGCACTAAATTTTCAAGGATGATTCGAGAGAGCAACTCTTCTGAATCAAGGCGAAGGTGTATGAACAGAATTAAGAGTATGAGTCGTGGTGAGAATTTGACGTCTTTGTCTGAAAGAAGCAGCATGCATGGAAATGGAGAGATGTTTTCACTAATTGACGAAAGTGAAGATGACGTTCAAGTTTTGGGATTGACCACTCCAGTTATGCCAAGAGCAGCTGCTTTGAATAAAAGAACTGCCACACCACCTCCTTCATATGAGGAGCATTTGGTATTGCATTCCATTCGGACAGACTCATGAAAGATATGTGCAAAAACTATTTAAATGTGTAATATTATGCTTGTAAGAACAAAAATGCTGACAGCGTGGTGAGGTGAATCCTTTTGTAATCCATTTTTTAACGAGAAAGAATTTTTTGCTAAGGATAAAAGAAGTTTCATTATACCATATAGCTAGTCCTTACCTTAAAACTTAAATTTTGCATTATTTTTTTATTTACTCTCATAAGAACATTTAGGGAGGTGTTCACCAAAAATTTCTTCATTCTCCAAAAGTCCCACTCAGGGATTGAGGCATACCTGCCCAGAAGGACTACCCATAAAGGTCCTAGTTTCAGTTACATATATGACTGTCAATTCTCTGTATGACCATGAAGGCAAATGTGCCCATGTGTAAAATTTTATTATGTATAATGTTAGTGAAAAACAATTACGACTAATTTTTCCGTGGTTCAATTCTTATACTGAAAACAGGTTTAGCACGAGATAATTTGAATATAATTGAAAAGTTCCTTCCATTTGTAATAAGTCACATGAGGTTTTGTATATTCTGCTCACAGGCATAATTGATTTAGCAAATAATTGTAAAAGGAGTCCATCTTTCACGTGTTTGCTTTCAGTGGAGAATTCATTAGTGAAACTGAATGCAAATGCTTGAAACGTTATGTAGCAATATAAATGTATTATCCAAATACTTAAGTAAAAAATAATATTCTGGACAAATGAATAAGTGATAAATGATAATGAGAAGCACTCATGGGAGTTTTCTCCACCTTGAGAACATTGATCTATATTTAATGATATTTTCTTCATTTTATCGTCTTTTAACTGTGATATGCAGCTGTATCATAATTTGTTCAAGTTAATAGGGTTTCCAGCTGTCCCTAGTATTTAAGCCCTCAGAATTCTGTTAACCATAAGTGCACTGTGGATTTTACATGAAAAAAACTGTATTTTGATATAAATGTGTTTGGAAGGTAGGTAACTTTATGAATGACACGGCATAAGGTACACCTATATGGAATTAAATAAATTAGTACAGAGGGGTAACTGTGGCTAAAATCCATTGCCTATACCAACCAACCAGAGCGTTCAATTCAAATGTGAACCTGGTTGGTGTGGTTAGATCTCTTCTAGTATTGAGCTCATCAGTATTTAAAATACATCAGGAATGAGAAGAGCTGTTTCCTCTCGCTATGCGATCAGTAAATTCTCAGAAAGATCTGGTACCCAGAATATCATAGTTTGGATTTAGCTGGGCTGGCCGAAAGAAACTTTTCTGTATTTGAACCTAGGACATCTGGTTTAAAGTCTGACTTTCTGAATGCTGGCATCACAACCCATTTTCAGCCTCATCCCATGATTAATGTTTTTAGGAGAAGCAAGACATTTCTCACATATGAATTGATGGAATTTGAATCCCTTTTGATATTAATTGGGGAGGCAAGATGAGATCATTTTTATCTTGTCTCTTGTATGGATTTGCAGATTCGAAGGCAGTATTGTGGATTATTTTCAATTTTGGTCTAATTTTTTCCAGAATACCCTCCTTTGATCTCTCTAATCGATGGAAACTAGTATTTAAAAGGTAGACAAATTTTCCGACTTGGAGATTAATTACAACATGACGTCATTGATTCGCAGTTTTTTGGATCAGTTTCATTCATTATCCATTGGTTTCATCAACTGTGAGATAGTCATTTATGTTTGTCAGTTTTTTGTGGTATTATCATATTTTATTGGTGCTAGGCTCATATTAGATAATGAGGCATCGCTTGCCAGTCTACCTATATTCCTAACTATGAAAAAAAATTTACTTTGCATTCATTCTCGTGTTATATTGTGCAGCTATTGGTTTTATATATTCGTAGTGCATACCTACTTTTGCATGCCTATATATTTGCATAAAATAGTCTATCGTTGCTAGACTGGTATTAGATGATGAAAAATTGCTTGCTATAATATCTTGATGTCCAATAAGGAAAAAATCATTCGCTCTTCAGTCTCGCAGAATATTGTGCATTAGCGCTTCAGGAATCCTCTTTTTCACTCCCGGAAAAGGGAGTTTGCAATACCCTTGTTCGCGGTAGGGCATTGAAAAATCTGGGTTTTCCATCTCTCTTTTATCGTATAGGCTTTCCACCCAACTCATTCCCTGAGTGGGAATTTTGTAGGACGAAGAAATTTTGTCGGACACCTCCCGAAAATTCCCTCCTATCCCGTCAACCCTTCAAGAAATGCAGTTTAAGCTGCGCGCTGAACGACGTGGGCTACAATTCGTTTCGCTGCGATCTCCTCCACCCGGTAATTTTCTTCAATCCCCTTCCTCCTCGTTGAGGTGGTCCAGCAAGTCTGGTCAAATCGTCTGCTCCACCTTCCCTCCTGCTCCCCACGTCTACCCCCTCTTACGCACGCACAGAAAATCGGTTACCACGAAGTGGTGCGACGAAGGGGAACAACCTATACAATTCGCGTAACCCGTGATTCGGGCGAAGCGAATTTCTTGCGAGCCTTGCCACTTCGAGTGCTTTTCTCGTCAGAATCAGCTTCCGTCCATTCTATTGAACCATCTATTATTGCTAGATTGAAGATGAAAATCCAGTCACAGAGATAATGTGTGATTCCATTAAAATATTTACGACCGCCCAAATCTTAATTTTTCTGCACGTCACTGACAATTTATATTGGTACTTTTTAATGGAAACAGAGATGATCGCGAAATCTGCCGACTGTACGACAGCAACTTTTCTCAACCATCGGAATTAGTTGCGGTCGCTAAAATAAAGGGCTCTTCATGTTTTTATTACGAGAACAATTCTCCTTTATTTTCCCCATCCAATGCTCATGTAATCACCGGGAGACAGCGAAAGAAATGTCGGTTACTTCGACATCAAGAATACTCTGAGGCATGTACTACCCATGCTCTTAGGGAACATCCATATAAACGTAGCGCTCCTCAAAAATATCATTTGTTCACGAATTATTATGTGTGAATTATCATTATTATTTAAATAAATAGAGAATTCGTTGTGTATATTTCTCGTAACGGAAGGCTGGAACGGTATCAAAAAAATTGTACTGACCTGTCATTAGCCTTACATGACACATGAACCACCCCTTATCTGGCAATGAGTGTTAATTACACGATTTCTAGTAAGGCAGAAACTATTCTGGCATCCTTTTATCCTATTACATAGGGGTATTTGCTTCCAAGAAAAGCACAACTAAAAGCCATCAAGTTCTAACTTGAACTATGCCGATCATACAGAATTAGCCTCAGAAATTGATTCACAACTCTGAAGGCAGAGTGCGTCCGTAGTAATTTATGCAGGGTCAGATTTTTAAGCATCCTTGTAACGTTTGATTTGAATTGTGTTGTGGATGCTGGGTTGCTGGGGAGTTGTTGATGGAGGAAAAGGAGGGGATTGTTGAGAGAATAGGATTTGGGGGAAGGATGCTGGATGCATCAAGAAACATTGTATTGGAACGAATAAAGTGTTTTAAAACGAAAATAAACGCCTGACGTTACAATCCTGCACTGTAAATATTCAAACGTGAATAATATAGTCACGTCCAACTATTTGTGTTTAACTGTTAGTAGACGCTTTCGGGGACTAACTTGCATGTATAGAGCACGGTTGTTGGCTCTTAAGGAATTTTTATCACAATTGAGACCATGGGATCGCTACATCTTTAAAAATCTATGCAATATGTCATAGTTGTCTCCTACTTTTAGGCAGGGACGTATTTATGACTTCTGAGGCCCCCAGCCGAATCTAGAATGAGGGCCCCAATGTTATAGTCTTGCCACATAGCAGCTTGACACAGACTTTCCCTTGCATATTAAGACAATACGCAATGAGTGCAAATATCTATCATTATAAATTTTCTGTTAGTAGGCGCCAGGTTACTTACACTATATTTGCATTCTCTCTCTCGCGGGACCCCCAGCGCTTGGGAGGCCGCCGGGTACGCCATATGGTAAATACGGCCCTGCTTTTTATAGCTCTATTTTCACTTTCGGAAGAATAGCGATTTCCTTATGCGGGTCAACAGCCATTTTGAGGTGCAATTCTTACGTTTGGTCAATTTGTGGATTGTTATCCCTAAATGGAAGAGAAGAAATCCCAGAGAGAAACAGTTTAAAACTGAGAGTTCAACATCTCAGTCAGTCTAGTTCATGGTTTAGGAGGTATTCCGAAAAATTCTGTAGACATATTTTCAGCAAAATCTTCTTTCACGAAAGGGTGTTATTTCCGGGATTTTTTATGAGAGCCAAGAGAGCTTTGTGTGGCATCCTTTCTTCGAGGAAGCAGGTGGGAGGAACGCGAGGCTCTCATTGGTCGAGAATTTATATGGTCATGGTCGCTGAACTGCACTCAATAGTAAGGAAATCGGGAGGGAGTGAGGAGGCTGTGATCATGTCTTTGATACGTCAAGTGGAAATACCTAGGGGTTTCTGCGCTTTTGAGATAATTTCATCATCTAATGAATTTGTAGAAAATAAAAGTCTACATCAACATTGTATCCTTCAAGAAACCACAAGGGTGTTTGGCAAGGGGTGATATCTCCACATAATATATTTATTTCTACAGGTCGACGAGTAAACAATCATATTGCTAGGGACTATTCTACCGATATCATTATTAACATCAATTTTTTTTCTGGGGAGTATGGCAACTTAATGTGCAGTGCAGCATCCTGCCTCAAACGTACATCCATCCAAAAATTCTTTCTACCGTAAATATTTTCGCGATATCTTTTGTGTTAACGTTCCGCGTGGAACGATGCCCTTGAGATTTACAAGAGTTGGAGAGGAGTAAGATTTTAATAATAATAATAATCTTCTACCATTCAGGGCTGGATTAACCATCAGCAAAATAAGCACGTGCTTAGGGTATCAAGGGAAGAGGACATCGGAGGAATTTGAATTTGAAAACTTTTTATCTATAATAGAAGTAGATAGGTAACTACATACAAAAAACATTATTTTCCATCTTTCAGCGCATTTTTCTTAATTTTGACATATTAACGCGAATCCCGCCTTGGTCATGGATATTGCGCTTGTTTTAGGACTAATTGTAAGTTATTTTTTTAGATGATCAGGGGAGGCGACCGACAGCTGGAGTAATTTGCGCAATTTAGGATAAATGTCTAATTGGGTAATGGTTGGAACATTTCAGGTAGTGGAGGAAGGGTGGAGAGAAACCCCTCGTTTCACTTCGGATCAACCTCCTTAACGTCCCATCCGACGGACTGAGTACCGAACCTGAAATGCTCTCCACTACGCAAACCGGTCCCTCAAGTCGGGAATCGAATCGGGGCCCTCGGGATGGGAAGCTACGAAGTACTCATGTGGAGCACTGTTAGTGGGCAAGTGAACAACATCCCTAGTAATACTAAGCCACTATACAAACCCGATCCCCTTTAGGATTAAGCATAGTAGGGTGTGATGTAACCTTAGCGGCAGTACATGTAGCCTTAAAACCTCATAGATACTTCGCAAAAAGGCGGGTAAGTTTCAATTGACAGTCGCTTGTCGGTTTCTGCACACTCGCAATAATAGCTAGTACCTATTCGTGGTTCGAGTAGCTGAAATCACTTAGGCAGTAAATCTACGCCGTGATTTAACGGGGAACAGAGGGAGGAGTGGGAATGGATTGAAACTTGGCTTGGCATTACTCTTGAAAAAGGCGCCCTGGGGTACTCGATATTTGTCCCATCCGACGAACGGGGAACTAAACTTGAAGCACTCTCCACACAGAACCCAAGTTGGGACCGGAATACCACTGAAAAAAACCCAACCACCTCTAAGATTAGAACCCGGACCCTTGGGATGGAAAGCCAGTAGTCTAACCCCCGACCCACCAGACGTTCCCTCACACGTTCGTATTGCTCGATTTCCGAAGGCCGCTTTGATCTCATTTTACTGGGCGCCATATGTCGTCCACACGCTCTCTGAACAGAATTGAATGAGTCACACGCAAAAAAAAATTGACCGCCAAACGTGGGTTCACGGTCGCTGATGGTCCGCAAGGCCTTTGGATCGTCGAGACATGGACTAAAGCATTTCAAAAGTGAGACGCTTGGCCCGGATCAAGGACAGCCGACCGCACGCTTCAGTTGCCGTAATTGACTGATGTGCCTCCCACCACTCGCCGAAGGTTATCCCTTTACTGCCCTCGTTAGTTCGAGCCGCTGAACTCACGCGAAGCTGTTTGAGGAACGGTAGGAAGGTGGCCGAGAGTCGCTCTGGCCATATGCCTTGAGGAGATCCTGTTGGAACACGCTCGAGCGCTGACAGTAGTGCTCAATATTTTTGCTAGGCACATCTGCTTGCACATCATTGGATGGTATTCGAGCCAAATGTTTAATTGCATTAATGCATGTCTTAAGGCCGCTTTACACGATACAATTTCTTGTACAAACGCTTGCATAAACTGAACGAAATTGTATGTTTGTCTGAATGGAATTAGAACAGGTTCTATTTCCCGTTCAGTCATTCAGACAATCGCACAAGCGTTCGTACAATTTGCCGCTTTACAACCGTTCGTACAATTTCCTCATACAAGAGTTTGTACAAGAAATTGTATCGTGTAAAGCGGCCTTTATATATATAATTGACGGATAAATATTCACGGAAGTATATTTATTTTATTCATCGTCAAAAAGTAACAGTAGGTTTTACCTACCATGTGCCCGTGGAATTTATGCCGTCGTCCTGTGCAATCGATAATGCTACTTTTTTCCTCCTAATTTGAGGCCCCTGTCGTGACGTTGCTGTAAATACAACGCACCCAAGATAAGATCACACTCTCTGGTCAAAGTCTTTAATTCACCTCGTCTTTCCTCGATGCAATTGATGTCTCCAAAGCAGAAAATTTTTCAGGCTCCGTGTCTATTATTTGCGAATAGGAAAAGTTAATATCACGCCGTGAATTGTGCGTTATGTTCTTAACTTTCTTTAAATCCCCATCATTGAAACTGTCATCAATTCTAAAATTAGTTATAATCAGCGTATGAAGCTTAGGTATAATTTTTGAAGAAGTACATTATCTTAATACCATCTCCTTGATGAACGGAGAAAAATCGTTCTAACTACAATTGCTTATATAACATTTTAAACTTCAATTTTTATTTTATGTGTATCAACTTTTATGTTGCCGTACGCAATGCATTAATAAAAGTTAGCAACTAATACATAAGGTAATACCTTTTTGTGTGGCATTTTAAGAAGAACAACAAAAATTGTGTCATTTCTCCATGTCTGTCAGGGATAAGATTATTTTGAGATAAATAGGATATAAAGAGTCAATCTCCGTGACACCCTACACTGAGGGCTCCAAAAACTGAATTTTATCTCATATGCAACTTGTTTTTAGGTGATCCCAAAGAAGCTCTTCACAATGGTATTTCTTATGATGCCCGAAACTATTTTTCTAATTTCCTCTTAGTGGGGCAAAATACATATGGTGCCATGCCTGGTATAGATGAAATTGGTTCCAAAAATTACTATTTTCAGTTATCAGTCCTACATTTGCTTCAACGCAGCTCTCTACTCGACCCTTAAGTTGACTGACCTCTTCATTTTTACTATTCTTTCCCTCAACACACTTGATAACTTGACCCATATATCATGTATCCTATATCATATATACTATACGAGGTCCTTATCTGTCGATTTCCCGTTCATTTTTCCTTCGATAAGTGTCGTTAAAAGTCTGTTATGTCAGAAGATAAGAATAATAAGGATATTATTGTTTTTCAAGATTTTTCCTGACTCCCACCATCTCCTACTCTACTTAGAATGTCTTCATGAGTTATTTTATCTAACCTTTTGATCACCGCCACTCTTCTGTATCACAGCACCTCAAACCCTCCCAAAGTCAAGCTTTGTCTGTAGCTGTTATTCTTGATGATATATCTCTCGCTTTTAATTCTTATACTTCTATTTTGAAACCCATTTCTACTCAGCCTTACAACTACTAAACTTTTTAGGATTTCGACCTTCTGATTATCGAACTCGTTAACTACCCATTCGCTTGTGTTAGTTAATTGATTGCTGAAAAAAACAAGGCATGTGAAGTCATAAATCACTTTGTTTGGCTACGTGCCCTTAGGAAGTAATCAATCGGATACGCCGCGTATATGCAAGATGTATTCTAGATTACGTGGAATAATTCCGTATTTTTCTAAAATAATTTTTTAAAGATTTTTTCAATAGCCGCTTTTCAATAGGCTACAAACACAATTTTGAAATCAGCACACTGTGCGGAACACTTATTTCACTTCCTTGCCGGGATAACTAGGAATTGGATTCTCCGAAAATCTAATTTTGAACCCTCGAAAGCTGCAGCTGCTTCCGATGTGAATTCATCGTGAGGGATTCAGGTTTTGCAGACCACCTCAGCGGCCGACAACCCTGTGCACGGGAGGAAGCCGTGCTTCCAGGGATCGTCCATTCGGTGACGAAGAAGGAGATTCTTTGAGGTCGGAGAACGATCCAGACGAGAGTGACTCACTTTCTTCGTCGAGAACCACGATGGTCTCGATCCACGCCACAAGATAATACGAAAAAGGCAGTCATAGGCCGCAAAGGAGCTACTCAAGGAATCCCACCCAGTTTCCGGAGGTGGATTACCTCATAAATCTACGCTGGACACCCTGTCTAGATCTTCGAAGTGATCTCTTTGCATTCCTCACGACCCGAGTCGCGAGGTTCTTTTTTTTTGCAAGATGTTAGGATACCCGTTGATTTGTATCCCTGGGGATAGTGGTGATTGAATGTTACGCCATACTCCATGGAGGGAATCTCTTGCGGCACGTGTGCATGGAATTAATCCGCACTATACGCAAGGACTGGTTTATTCAAATCAAGCAAACGCTTCCTTGAGCTTGCAATGAGCCTTTTGGAAATGTTGGGATCGTCTTGAATTAATGCGATGATGGAAGAAGCGTTTCTTTCGACCATTCAGGACCGAACAGTCTTTGTGGTTAGCAGCGGAAGCAATATCGCTCATTATTCCCGCTGTTGCTGTGAACAGTTTGTAAGGGGGAGCAATAAAATTTGGTTACGAGATTTGAACCCGCCTTCGGAACGCGAACACTTTGCATAAATTTGTGACTACTTTCAGGCCTTTTTCTGCGATTCTTCACTAATAAAAATATAGGTAATATGACATTGGATAACCCTCTGAACCTACGCTTTCATTTACGACTCCAGCTTTTGCTCTGAGGTTCCGTCCCTTGTGGGAAATGAATATCACAGCTGAAAACACTATATTCGTGTATTCCACGATTCGAAATCGTGTTTTCTTCGTCTCGACTACATATGTGAACTGTTTCAAACGATTCCTACCCATCAATACCAAAAACTATTTTATATCGGTAACCATATAAATAGCCAGATTTTGAAATTTAGCGTCGATCTACGCGTAAAATAACTTCAGTAGGGGTAATTTTTGTGTTGAATGTCTTAAGAAATGTAGTTTTTTTCTTATTTGGCGCCATGTATGAAATGTTTAAAGGAGTCCGAAAAAGCTGTCGTTCTTTTGGTGTATAGATAGTTAAATTTCACTTCACAGTTTCTGATATGTTTCGAAACATTGCTGAGCCAAATATTTAGTTGCATGCTATTTAACAAACTTCTTTTAATTTTCAACCCATTTGGTAGAACGGGTCACAAAAGCGAATCGACCATTTTTTTGAAACGTAAAGAAAGCATTGCGTGCTACCTTCGAGGAATCCTTTTTTTTTCATGGGTGTTTTCAAGTCTGTTTCCGCACTAAAAGGCGCTTCAGACCGGGAGGAAAGGTATAATGATAGGATGGAAGGGATGGGGGCCACAACCGAGGAATCCTTGCGATATTTCTACGAACTCTTTAAGATTCTTACGCTTATACTGCCGGCGTGATGTAAGCTCGCTCAGTCCACGTGGCGGTTGTTTCGGCATCAAAAGTAGTTCGGCTCTTGGGTAGTTTTTGATTCGGAGATCCTGTTAATGTGTTGGTTAAGGTACTAATTTCTCATCTCGAAGGGCCGGGCTCTAATCCCGGCAGTGGGGGTGATTTTTACCGTCGGTATGCTGGTCCCCTCTTTGAGTGCTGTGTGGGAAGCACTTCGGGCTCAGTACTCCATGCCAGGGGCGTCGGAACTACTTTCGCGGGGAGGGTCCAACCTTGAAAAGGGCCCGGCTCCTATGAATAGGGCCCGCATTTTTTTGCGGATAGGAGGGGCTAGAGACTAGAATTCCGCTAAAAGTGCATTTGAAGGTGGTAGAATTGGCGTCAGAAGGGAAACGGCAAGCTGGAAACAAGTGAAATTTAATTTTTATAAATGAAGACTCATTTCTCAAGGGCCCGGGGCAAATTCCGGAGGGGGGGGGGGGGCGAATGACCCCCCCCAGCCCCCCACTTCCGAAGCCGCTGCTCCATGCACCGGATGGGACGTTAAGCCGTGGACCCCTTTGGCGGAGACGGCTAACGCAAGGACGCCGGGTTCCACTCCTATCTTCATCCGTTCCTCGAAAAACTCCTATTTTATTAATGTCTTGTTCAAAAGTTTATAACTTCTGGAGTTCGTATTTTAAGTCGTTCGATTTTAAAGCGAAATAAAGTATTTTTCCTCATCAATTAAAAAGTGAAAATTTTCAACATCAAAGGTATGTACATACGTACGCCCCTTCCCTGCCGCTAAACAGTACCTACTGCGGACGCTTCTAAGCAAACCGTGCACTCCGTGAAAGCTAATGAACCAATATCTGAGGACCATTTATTCAGTTAATCTATAACGATTTACTGTTATTTATTGAAGTTAAAATTATTTATTCAGTTCATTCATTAAAAAAACAGTTAGTATTCAGTTTATTAAGCCGAAGCAAACTTGGCCCATAGTAGTGCCAAGTCCATGCCGTATTTCGCGCTAGTAGAGGAGGAAGCGTAGGAGCCTATAAGACGACTATTAATACTAAGTTTTACGAAGGAGATTTTCCGAGCGATTTTTCATATTGGTTATTAATAGATGTTTAGTAAACCTTAGGGGCTCTGAAATATAATATAAGTTCAGCAAACGAATATTCCGTATGCCTCGCAACATCAACTATTGTACCTGTTAGGTCCGTAAAAAAGCTGCGCAGTCCCGCCTTTTCTGAGTTTTTTCAAATGAGCTTAAAATTAACATTTATTTTTTTAGTCCAACGTTATACAAGGAAAGCAGAAACTGAAAGAGTTCAGCTACCTGGGAAGCAGAGTAACCAACGTTGGACGAAGCAAGAAAGAAATGTGCAGTAGAATAGCCCAGACAAAGTGGGCATTCCATCAAAAGAAGAATCTACTTACAGCTGGAAATACAAGCTTAGAAGTAAGGAAGCAATTATTCAGAACGTATATCTGGAGCATGTTTCTTTACGGCAGTGAGGCATGGACGATGACAGCAGTGGAGAAGAAAAGGGTGGAAGCATTCGAAATATGGTGCTACCGAAGAATGATGAGGATAAAATGGATCGACCGAGTGACAAATGAAATCCTAAGAAGAGTGGGAGAAAAGAGATGTCTGCTGAAAACTATAAAAAGAAGACGTGACAACCTAATCGGCCATATCTTAAGACACGATGGCCTGATGAAGACAATCGTCGAAGGAAAAGTGAACGGAAAGAATGGAAAAGGCAGGCTTCGGATGAGTTATACAGAACAGATCGTAAAGGACGTGAAAGAGAGGAGTTTGGCCGATAGAAGAATCGAGTGGAGGGCTGCGTGAAACCAATTCTAGGATTGTTGGCCCATGATGATGATGAATTTTTTAGTAAACTGGAATTTCTCAATCCTAATTATTTGCATACAATTAATACGTATGTACATTTATGGTGTGGTAGGAACAGCAATTAATGAATTCTCTTCTCTTTGATAAAGGAAATTACCTTATCATGTATCATTCATCGAATACGAGAAATCCTGGGATGAGATCCCAGTTTTCCGTTGAAATGTCTTGGAGGTTTAAAATCTACGAAAGTTTATTTCATACATTGCCGGCAGTTTTGAAATTTGTCTTTACGCTGATGCCACGAATGATTTGCTTATTTTCGTTTTCACACAAGCGGATAGTATTTAATAATGTAGGTAGTGCAGGGCCTTCAAAACTCTACATGGGGGCAGGGGGAGCCGCGGCATCCCCGTAATCTCCCGGGAAATTATTTGTTTTTTACAGGATTAAATTAATATTTAGTAACAAATCTTAACATTGTCATTCACCTAAGATATCCCAAAAAAGTACTCTTGAGACTTCAAATTTAGTTATCTTTCCAGGAGAGTGTTCCTCATTTCTTCAGCCTATGTCTTGGTCCCCCCTGGAAAATATTGTATGGGCGCCCATAACGATTTACCTTTCCCAGTTGTGGTAGCCAGGTCGCTAACGCGCCGGCCTGGAAACCCAAAGGTCGTGGGTTCGAATCTATGGATGTTGTATATGCCCTAGGATTAAGACCTAACATTGGTGTGATGCGACCTCAGCCGTTGTAGTCCCTAAAAACCCAAGACAAAGATGTAAAGCAGCTCTGCATTCTCGAGAGAAAAATAAAAAGATTCACTGAAATGAATCCATTCTCAATAAGCTACAAGTAAAGTTAGACCATCCTTCTTCATCTTGATGGTCATCTTTGAAGTTTAAATGTCATCCATCTGTCGTTCCCTTTGGCAGAGATTATGGTTTTATATTTCCATTTCTCTTGAATATATCAACCGTAATCGAAGTCCAGAAGCCGCTGTTATTACTTTCCTTTTTTCCTGTGTAAAAGTGAATGGAGAGAATATTGAGGGTCGAGGAACCTCCGAAAGATACGATAGAGAGAAGAATGGTATAACTAGTGTGAGAGGGAGGAGTAGAAGGGATCGGATTGGTGTAAGATTAGACTGTTAGCCTATGATAAGCATCAGTCATTGCCGGTAGCAGCTGCGTGTGGCGCCTTGTTAACCAAGCTTTCGCGGCCTTTTCGTCGCATCTTCGGGGTGATATATGCCTCGGGCCTATGGCTAGGGTTCGAATATCAGAAGTGGCAGATATTTCGGTGGCACACCAGAACCTAGGTTCTCAGGTTCCGAGTGGAGGTTCAATATATACTACGTACGTCGGATGGGACGTTAAAACATGAACCCACTGGTGCCTTTCATTAAGAGCATGCGTAAGCCGACGCCGGGTTTCACTCCACGCTTCCTCCGTTCCCTGAAATATCCCTACCCCCTCCCAAATAACCACCAATCCTTAATTGTGCAAAAAACCTTAACTATCCGTCACTTCAGGCGACGCAACGACGACAGTGAGAATTAATAGAATACTGATGTTAACTTGTGGCCTTAAATATGTTTTAATTCAGCCTTCAGTAGATAAATCCAATGAGTCAAGGATAGACAAATATGCCGATATGAATACAATATTACATTCTCTTGAATGTGGCGTGCGAAATTTGATCTTAGTGATTGGCCAGTGTTTCTAGTTTTATATCTTCGCCGATATCGACCATTTACCACCGATTAAAATCTCCGAGAAAATGTAGAAAGTTACTGATGAATGGTGCTATACTGCCTAATAACTGAGACAATATTTTTATAGAGAATTTTTCCCATACGCCTTACTTTGGAATACGGGTAGTTTAATTTTAAATGCCAGAAATGTATTCTCTAAAAAATCGAAATCTCAATACTTTGCGCAATAGGAGATAAGAGCTTTGCGTTGCAAAAAGAAATCAATTCACGCGCTGAATCACTCACTACACTCAATTATTTTCTGACATTTATCAGAAAATCCATTTAAATGACAAAATATCTAAATAAGTGAGACAAATGAATTTTTTTTCTTGACGCGGCCGTACCGTCTCGCTTTCCCACGGGGAACGGAAAATACAGCGGGTCCTAAATGTAGGACCTGCGCTGAGTGACTACCCCATCGATTCCAATTCGCCCCGTGGGTGAATTTTCTCCCGCAGAAACACGCTCCCGAATAGACCGACCACCCCTATTCGTGACGACGACTGTGATCCCATCGCACCGCTTTTTGACCCCACGAAAATTTCACGGGAACTCGTAGCGTGCAGCGCTGCTTGTCGAGCTGCAGGGAAAGCATTCACTTTTCGCCGGAGACCGCTCGGCTCTACATCGTGTACACGACTCGGGGGTATGACGAATTGACCAAGTGACGCTAGAAAGGTGAGTCTTCATCTGAGGCAAATATTCTATTGTGATTCTCCTTGTTCAAGGAAATAACTTGTGTTAAAGCTAAGGTTTATATTGTAGGTGCGAATGAACACCTTCCCCCAGGAGAGAGTTTTATTTTCATTCGGATTAATTGTGACGCCCTTTATTTGCCAATAGGAATCAAACGAGGAACGAGATCAAGGGAGATGGAAGAGGAATCAACATGAGAGAGTTTCATTTTGGCTTGGATTAATTTTTCAATTCTTCATTTGTCACTGGGGATGAAGCGAGGAACAGGAGCAAGTTAGATGGGGGAATGATCAGTTCGATCGCATGGACGCAAAGGTGATGCTAAGAAACCGGGTGAGTGTGCTGAATATCTCCCTTGCTCTTCTGTAATGCCAATTTCTCCGCTGCCGCAGCTGTACTAAGTAAATTGTGCGACTCTTTAGGTCTCTTGAGAGCGTAGTGATAAGGATGGTGGAACCAATTACAATGTAAGTTTGAGGCAAACTGGTGATTCGCTTAAAATGGTGCCATGCCATATTTTCCGTACTATGTAGCTACCTCTTATCCTAATTGCCCTCCGGGCTCACTTGAGTATCACGTGGCCAACTCGTAATCCTGGGTGAGGGTAACGTGAGAACGCCGGTGTAGGTATAAGGGTGGAAAAAGCGTGAATTTAAGGTAACATTTTTGCCAAACTAAGAAAAATGAGCATACTGTGGGAAAATTATCTCGTAACTATTACTGCCTATCAGTGGCATAGGCACCGGGTCCGCCACAGTGAAGAATTAGGTACCCCCTCCGTTAATTCATGTGCATTATCCGCGTTTGACATTTGGAATCCGCATGGCTTCAAAAACTCCTTCATGACTTATCGTTGTGCGGTAATCGAAGTCTGTGGTACCCTTTCTAGCCCGTCGTCATTGGTAGTAGTAAAGTACGGCCTTAAAATCTGAATGGAATTGTCAAACGGTCTTCCGGAGACTGGGTCAAGTCTTAATTTAATGGTGTGACCAAATCCGTCAGATGCGTTCAAAAGAATAGAAATCTGGCCGAAGGACGCTTTGTCTTTACTTTTTTCCTTTGGTATATTCCTGAGAAATTATCCCTGGATCACTCATTAAACTTTTTAGTAGTCTACTAAAAAACCTTCCCTTATATCTCATCAATTTTTATCCACAATATCGCGCTACGAAATCTTCTAGATGAATAACTTGTGTGTCCGCAAACTATGATGATTGCTCGAAATGTGTGAACATTTCAGTTCATGCTATCCAATTGTGAATGTTAGGCCCCTCTATAATTCTCATGAATTCGTTTGGCTTGCTTGCATTTCCATTCAGAAATTCAAGCTCTGGACGCTCTGGACAATACCTAACTCAATACCTCAACTCGAAGACGTACACGGTCATGTCGGGCGACCCGAGCAGCCGTCCGGGGCTCCGTTAAGGTAAGGGAGCAGTGGTGATGGAAAAAGCTTTTTTTATTCGGGAATTGACCACTTCATGTCCAAATAGCTAATTTACTTTTCTCACTTCTTAATTTTTACTATTACTTTTAACTGGTGAATATTTGTTAAAACAGGGTTTGATAAGCGGGGACAGGGGTGGGGGGCGCCGTAATACTCGCGCCCGGATGAAAATTTTGTCTCAAGCTGTCTGTCCAAGGTGGTCAGTTTGGCAACTGGCCGATGTGACAACCTAAAGGTCACGGTTAGGTAACCAGTGTCGGGCACGGGTTATCAAGTTTTTGGATTAAATTAGGCTAAGTGTTGCGATATAACTTAGCAGTTGAATTCCCTTCCAATTCTATTACTATTCTATCTAGTCTAGATCATGATGTTTGTATTTAACGTTGTAATTTCATGGTTTCGAAAATGTTAATGCTTCGCCATCCAGAGTCGAATTTATTTGGAGAAAAGCAAAGAGATTATTGAATTAATTCGGTCCTACTCCTCCTTACACCACTCAATGAGCTGTTGGCTCTTTAATTCCAGCTATTTTTAGTTTTCTAAATTGTAGAAACAGATTTTTACTAGTAATACTATATTTACTATTTTTCTCCTCCCCCCTTCATAGAAATTAAACGGGCACCTATGGTTATATAGTACCAAATAATCCGAGCCTAACTTAACCAGAGGACCCATGCCCGCTAGGGAATCCGATCCTGCGGCCGTTAATTGCCGTGCTGGGACACTACCGATCTGGCTACGTCGGCCGGCTCACAGTTTTGACTATCATTATTTGTATAAGTAGCTGAAGGTGCCCGTTTAAATTCTATTGTGGGGATAAGTGGTGTTAGGTGAAGTAGGACCGAATTAATTCAATAATCTCTTTGGTTTTCTCCAGATAAACTACACTCTGGATGGTTAAGTGTTAGCATCTTAGAAATACGGTATTAAGCTTTTTTTAAAATGTCCATGAAGCTACACTTGTGCTCTGTAGTCATTTTATCGTATTCTATTTCCGATTTCTGAATGTAATTAATGCCTATGTAAATGCGTAACTAATTCCAGTAATTGAATCCGGGTCCATGCAAAAATACAGGAAAAGTTTTCCGGACTTTTCAGGCTGCGGGAAACTAACTACTAGGTAGGTTAAAAGGTGCAAGAGGGGGCATGCTAGCGGTATGGGTTAAAATCAAACCAGAATGGAGATGCTTGGGAAAGCTTAGTTCCTTCCGCCTCAGCACAAAACGCTTCGTTCTATTCAGTCTATGATGGAGTTCGCATATGCATTGATACCTGAAATTTATCACAGTGGCGTCATAAACGTCCTTCATGAGAGATATTTCATGAAACTAATAATTCATTTTATTCCACTGGGAGATAATTTTAATCCTAAAAGTTGGTGAAAAGACATCCTATTTAAACTACAGACTACATGGCGTTCGTTTGCGTATTTGTATACTTTTCACTGTTTATATGACGCATTTTTTAATTAAAATTTATTATTCACCTTATTATTATTATTGGTCCTTATTTTTCGCGTTTCTTTTCACGCTCCAGTTTTTTAAATTAATTTCAGTACTCGTCTAACTATCTAGTTTTATCACGTGCAAAAACCACTTGATCCGCGAGCAGTAAGCCCTGTGCCGAATAATTTAACGGACTTCGCTTCAAAAATCAGCTGCGCTCCGTCCTTCAGTACCTTCTAACATAATTTCCAAAAACACTATGATTTGGCACTAAAAGTCCCTATCATTTACGGCTTCTAGGAAGAACTGTTTCAACATCGTCCAGGCTTTAATTCGGAGGAAATAATGGCAATAGCCTGAGCAAATCTAGTAAAAGAACAGGAAAAAGCTGAACATTTTGACGTATATTACTCATTTTAGAGAAACCTGGTTCGCAAGGTCTTAAAACATTATAAGAATAAGAGTATTTTAAGCATTGCTGGACTGGTCATTATGTGTTGGCAATTTACTTTGCTTGATTTTTTATACATAGTAAAAATTATTGGGATGGAGTCCTGGGGATGCCGGGAAGGAATGAGTTCCAGAGAGCAACTCAAATCGACCGATTGTTCTGATGGGTCAGCGCGCCAGCTCATCATCCTTCGAATCCCAACCTAAAGCCGTGACAATGCAGAAATGCTGCCCTAAGCTTGCTTTGAAGGGTGGATGAATGAGAAGCCTTAATGATACCTCGTTTATTTTACTGGTTGGAAATTGTGAGCTCATAAGTCTCATGACGGCCAGTCATATTGCTTGTGTCAAATTTTAGTGGCTAACCTATGGTCTATAGAGATTTACGATCATTTTCTGCGGTGACTGATTACTTATTCATGCCTATTATAATTGCCTATCAATATTCTGGCTTGTATTTTTTTTTCAGTTTTTTGCGCACAAATTCTGAACCCGGAGGTTTGAATTAGTCGGGCTTCTTTGCTAAGAATCCTGAAAATCCTCGGTAACCTTTTCCGAGTAGGTACACAGTGCAGCTTTTTGGCTCCATCGTCATTGTTATTCAGTGCCTACGAGTGCGATTAACTCTATCACTAGAACAATTTCTAGTTCTATCCAAATCCATTTTCCGACACACATTATGTATCATACTTACTGTATTTTAGGACCAATGATATTTATCCCTTATTTTAGGATATATTGGGGGAATAATACCTACAGAAATGTAATTTTAAATCGATTTTGCTTTTAATTCCAACAGTTTAAGGAATGGCGGCTATCTTTACGTTTTGGCGAAGGTTAGGGCCCTGAAAGAATTTAAAAACTCTGCATTTAATTGACTGATGTGCAAGTCTGGTACAATATACTATTTTAATCTAGTTCGTATTAGGTACTTCGGATACTTGTGAAGTGCCTGGAACGAATTTACCCGCAGATTCCTCAGGTTGTCAATTTGTTACTCATTTCATATAATTGGAGAGAAGAAAATTCTTAAGAAAAAGTGTGGGTTTCTTTGACGATGATTTGAATTTAAAGTTTGTTTTTTTATTTTCTATTTGCATTACGTTAAATTGATGCTTCATTCCTCCCTGATTCCCGAAAAATGACATAGTCAACTTTGTTTGTTTCCGGTTGCATCAGTAATTTTTGAAACTACTTTCCCATTGACCCAAAATCGACCACGTAGCCGAAATCTCTCCCTTGGTGGACCCGTGATCTGATGCAATGACTAATGGCACAAAATTTCTCTTCTCGCCCCCCCCCCCCCCCCCCCCCTCTCCCCACTCCCTCTCTCGACACGCCTCCCCCTCCCACTCGAGTGCATACCGATCAGTGGCTTCCGCCCTCACACTCCCTCCTCTCCTCCCACGCCTGCGTGGGGAATGCCACGTATTCCCGCCGCTCCCATCCCCTATTTCCGTCTTCGACTCCCGCCGCGGTCCATCCTGCCCTTCCTCCCCTCAAAGGCGCCGTCGCACAGTGGGCCGAATCGCGAGATACTTGGCCAAAAACCCTAAAGACTTTTTTTTTCTGACAGTAGTTTTAAATAGCTTAAGTTAAAGATAAATGTCCAGTGCATACTTTGCACAGAGAATTTTCAACAGGAATCTTTAATTTATTCGATAATTACAGCCGAAAGATGGGGATAGAATAAAATCGCGAATGGAGCGTTGCGACGTAATGTTTAGACAGACGCGTATGGAGGAATTACTACTCCATAATCCATAAATATTTTAACTGTAAAACCATCTATGAATGTTGTAGGAACTCTCAATGGAGTTTCCATACAGAAATATTTAAAATATTTGCGCTATACAGCTATTATTATGGAGAGTACAGTTTTCAATAATTAAGCTTATTCTTTTAGAGCTACAAAAAAAAACCTGCTAGAAGCAGCGGTATTATCTATGTAAATTGGTGAGTTGTGATGTTATTTATGAGGTCACAAAAATTCATCTGCGGATACTTGCGGACCCACGAGATATTGTTTATTTTCTTCTGGAGAGCCCGAGCCGGCTGGCCCCTAGCACGCCCGGCCGCCGCGCCGGCTAGTCGCGCGTTAGGGTTATGGTCTCAAGAAGGTTTTAATTTTCTAGGCGCGTCTGGTCAATGTTACAGGGAAGTGTTTACAAAACTTAATTTCATGAAAGCTTTGCTTCCCCGTTGCCTCACAATCAATTGCTTCCCAGCATTTGTGCGGCAAAGTTGGGTGATATCTCGAAGTCTTGTGCGGTCAAACCTTATTCCCAAAGTGCAACGATGTTTAATCAATCAAGAGTTTAGAACTTTTTTAATTGTTAACTTCAAAACCTAGGGTTAATTGGTCCGAAAGATTTCGGCAAGCATGCTCATTTGTTGAAAATGCATTAAATTTACCTAAGGAGTAAAACCAAGCCATCAGGAAGATCATCATTGCATCTGTACGCAGACAATGTGGTCATTTGAAGAGGAAATAGGAAGAGTGCCATCGAAAAGAAGAAGTGTTTTCTAGGAAGTATGAGGCATAGTAGAGGACTGCATCATATCCTTTCAACAACCAGGTGCTACTCTATGCAGCACGTAAGGTAATAACTTTAACACTTTGGAATTTGAATAGAGAATATTAGCTCCACTACCGTATTTCAATGGTTACTCAGTCAGGCGTACTCATAAACGTATTTTGAATTGTTCTACAGATACCTCATCGAACGTACTGTTTTAACAAAAATACCAACGTTATAAAGAACAATTATGAAGGGGAATGAGTCAAACGGTTTACCTGTTTATTTGACGTAAATAAATTTAACTGTTGTTCTAAACACGTATGCCATCTTTGGATTGACGGAAAAGAGCGAAAAAGAATAGAACCTCTTTTGAGGAAGAAGAACTTACTTTGGCCACTACTATGAATTTGTAGTCATGCGGCAACGAAGCTGCAGAAAAATTATTGACAGAAATAACAACAACTTCACCAGATCGTGCATGTAAAATAATATCCCATTGGAAAAAAGCTAAAAAAGTCACCCGAGGCAATATACAGCCGAAGAAGCTTTATTCTTAATTATTAATAGCAACTTGTTCAAACGACAATACCTCTCTCTTCGGAAGGGTGCAAAGAAGCTCGAACATGACCTTTACCCTTCTTACCAATCCATTTCTGTGGCCAAGAAAGAAGCTTACCCAGGAGGAATATCAATGACTGAAAAAAATGCGAAGTAAGTCTGCAGTCACTTCTCCACCACACATGCAAACTACTTGTAAACGTTTTACAGCTCCAATATTCCCATAATAAAGATTAAAATTACAACTTGATAATTAAGTGGGGATTTGATGGGAGCTCTGGTCACTCCATGTATAAATAGAAGTGGTCAGAGAGAGAAGCAAGCGATGAAAGTCTCTTTGCCACTTCAATTGTTCCCTTGCGTCTGGTTCACTTAGCCAAAAAAGACTTCATCTGGAAAAATCCTCGACCATCATCTCCCCGTTTCTGCAGGCCTGTGAGGTTGCAATGGATTTCGGAGACAGATGAAATTTCAAAAGCCGAGGAGCAATTTATCAGTCAGCAAATCAAATATCTAGAGCCTTTCATTTTGAGAAACAGACGTATAATCTTTTCAGATGTACCTCACCATGATTGACGGAAAGGTAAACTTACTGATAATGTACAACAACTTTATTGATATTTCCGTCTTTAACCAGTAATGCAAAGTAGCTAATTAAATATTATATGTTGAAAATAATTTTTAAATTTTAACTACAGCAATAACATGTATACTCATTGTAGTTGGTACAGATACATCTGTTCATATTACTTTTTTTAGGTTTGCAATGCATTAACGGAGTGCTCAAGTATGGCATGTAGTATTTGCAATGCAAAAATTTCAAAGATGAACAACATCGAGGAAATGAAAGAGAGACAAGTGAATGCCACAGCCATTTCGTTTGGCTTTTCAGTGCTGCATGCATACATTCGTACCTTTGAATGCTTGCTCCTCCTACAGATTATGTAGACTCAAATTCCGATGTTTTTCATCGTCTGCTTTTGACTTCTGATCCTCTAATATCATCCACCGGAGAACTTACTCGGCCAAAGAAACGGACTTTGCCAATAGCTGTTCGGGAAATGATTGATGATACAGATTTATCCGAGGAATCTGACGAGTCTCAAGATACTAAAGAAAGCGATTCTTTCGCTGACGACTGATTCTCAGCGTTAGCAGGTAAAATTTAAATTGGAAACATTTAATTTGAGAGAATGTAATACTCCTAATCAATCAATTTTTACGCATGCATTTTAAGATGATGGTATTTTATGTTTCATCTTTTTCATTTCGTTTGAAAGAATTTAAATTAAGCAAAATTGAATGAAAATGTTAACGTATTGAGTGTTTCCAAACTTTTTTCTGAATCCCTGTAATATCCGTTGTTCACATTTACTGCTTGATAATGTCCTCACTCTTTAAATATGCTACATAGTTAATAATAGGTACGATTGCAATAATGATATATTATCTGAACCTAGGCCCAAACTCAACGGAGAAACTACAACTTACTTGGAAGAAACATTAAGTTTCTTCTTCAGAGACTTTCAAGATATTCTACTTCATGTCGGCCATTTTGTTTTCGAGAAAATTGAAAATTTGACTTCAGATTCATAATTAGGGACCCAAAAAACCCCTTAAAACCAAGTTTCATCAAAATCGAACAATTATTTCTACTTTTGGCCAAGTTTGTCCAATTCCGGACCACTGTGCGTCGGGTTGTCCAAGAGGGTTGACTCGAGAGCAGCGAAAAAGAAAGTCCGTCGCACGTGCATCGATCAGACTACCGTCTAGTCTACTCTTGATTTTTTTAAAAACTTGTCTCTCTTACCTGCTGTCGATTACTTTTACACACATTTATTCATTGCACATTCAATTATTCAGCAATCGTATGATTGAAAAACCATCCATTACCCACGATCCAATAAACGATCAAATCCTGTTATAGCCGAGGGCATCATCTGTCTCTACCATACAGTTAATTGAGAGAACACAGATATTATTTGCCGCTCCAACAATTATTGAGATCCAATAGCTAAGGAAGCCATTATTTTCCAGGTTAAGATGAAAAATTTCAATCGAGATTCTGAGTTAAGGCTCGGCAGCTCTTAGAATTATTCTGAAATGCATTGGTATTGCAAGGCAAAGGTCAACCTTCCAGTTGGCACCAATTTTGAACTCCACCCTCTGACCAATCAGGAGGCACCTGATTGCTGGAGTTGGCAATTTAAAAAGTATGGTTGGTGCAGTGGTTAGAATACTGGCCCTCCATCAAGAGGGGCTTGGATTGTATTCCGGCACAGGTAGAGATTTTGCATTGGTCTACCGGTCCCTACTTGAGTGCCCTGTAAAGAGCACTCTAACAAGTTCAGTAAGACTGAGACTGTCGAGTTTGCTGATTCGGACTCCGGATTTTTCTCAACCCTTCCACAGTTTCCTGAAAAAAAGATAAAACAGTTTCATCGTGTGCGTTTTTGCACTGTAGTGGCTGGTTCAAGTTGACGTAGTGGCTTCTAAAAAAGTTAGTGAGTTAGCTTCGCACTCTGAGGGCCCGGACTCTAATTCCGGAAGTGGCAGATACTTCTGGTAAAGCGGCAATTCGAGTCCAATACTGTGCCCGTCGGATGGAACGTGAAGCTGTGGGTCTTTCGTTAAAAACATTAGTGCCGATGCCGGGTTTCTCTTCACCATTTCTCCTTAGTCTTCCATTCCTTTGTATCTTCCATATCAGTCTGATACACATTTGAATACGGGACTAACATGAAACCACAGATGAGATCATGATATTATCCCTGGTGACGATGGGCTAGTCGTCTATCGAAACGTTGGATTTGTTTCAAACTCTAACCTGGTGGAATTCCCAAGAGTTTTCACAATCCTAAGATCAGTTCGACTCAGCTGTGCTCTCGATTCTTCTCCTCGACTCTGATCTCGTCATACTTACACTATTATTCCCCTTTACATTCTTCACCATTTGTTTTTCCTTTGATCCGATTTTAGGCTTTCCTGAGCCATTCTTCCCATCTAGTTTCTCTCGATGACTACCATCATCAGGCCGTCATGTCTCAAGAATAGTCCGATAAGTTTATCCATTCATCATAATGAAACAAAATTTAGTTCATCCACGTTATGATGTGTGTGGTGGAGCAGATATCCTAATTTGAGGAAGGGAGTGGAAATGGAAAATGCATGAGGGATTGACATTGGTATGAAGGTAAATGAAAGAGGAAGAGGCCAAGGAGTAGTGAGGAATACAGCATATCACGACGTGTTGTATTCTTCGCGTGTACCCACATTCCTCTCTTCTTTAAATTAAAGTCAATCCTCGCCCAGCTTCTGGTGAATTGGAATAAAAGGAACTATGCAATCTGTGTTTGCACGTAAAGATAACACCATGGCATTTAAACCAGTCGTATTAAATATATCGTGCGTGGAAGGATTTAAGTTTTATTTCATTGTTAAGAACCGCCTCCATTAATTACACCCAGAAACTACTCACATAATCCTGTCGTTTTGTAGAATTTTATCAAACTTTTTTCTCCCACCATTCTTAAAACTTCATATATTGCACAATCATTTTATATTCATCGTTCATGTGTAACATAGTTTCATATACTTCTTCCAGTCCTGTCTATCCAGTGGCTGTTATTGTCCTCGCCTCACTAACATAAAGTAGAATGCTCCAGATGCAACGTCTAATGAAATTTTTCTTTAATTCCATGCTTTTTATGTTCAGCTTTAAGTAGATGCTCCTTCTGGTGAATGCCCTCTTCGCCCTGGCTATCGACTCTTCTCCGTGTCACAGCAAAAAATGAGATACTTCCTTTAAACTCGCGCCGTATTCCTTGGAACCCATGTCTACGTGATACTTCTCACTTTGATCGTCTCTCTCTCGGGTGAACGGAACCAGTATCATGCGCGAGAGGGAAGTTGACAGAGGGGAGATAATGGTGGATAAGAGGAGATAATGATATTGAGGGAGGAACTAACTTTCCCACCACTCACCATTGAGCTTTATTTGATTCTCAACGGGTTTCAGCGATGTAGTCGAGTCACCTGACATCATTCAAGCGTACCGAAATGGGAATCGCGACATGAAATTACTTAATGAAATTACCTATGCTTACCCGAATTAAGGATAGGATATGATGCAAAGCTCTTACACTCCAGAAATCTGAACCAGATTTGTAAGTAATGTAATTCCTCTTGGACATAAAACATTTTCACCTTGAATGCAACGAATTCCTCCAAGACCTTTCGAGTTGTCTCTTTCGGGAGCCGCCGCGTTTGTAGCTTTGTCATCCGAGCTTTCGCGTCCATTGCAGGCCGCATCATCATACGATTATTTCACCCTATACGAAATATTTCACCCTGATGATGCGGCCTGCAATGGACGCGAAAGCTCGGACGACAAACGCGGCGGCTCCCGAGAGAGAGAACTGCAAATTCTCCACGCTGCGAAAACTTAGGCTCATCGAATTCTGAGACCTCCTAAATAAACATGAATACTTGTACGAAAACTCGGAAATGGAACCAGTATACTGGTGTTTTACTACAGTAAATGCTAGTAAGTTACCGAAGTAAAGGACTATAGGAAAATGTTGCAAGGAAGCTGATATTTTCCCAAAAATGTGTAACATACGTAATGTGGAAATAGCAGGATTACGATATATTGAAAATGCTAAAGAAAATTCTAACGGTCACGTCAGGGTTCACTCGCCTCTATTTCCCGCCCATTATGTATAGTTCGGATGACTATCAATGTATTTAATTATGTCATGTGATTGATTATTTTATGCCAAGCTTGATAATTACGAGCAAAATTACTTCTTGTTTTCGGCTCACTTCATAGGAAAACACTGCTATTAATATGAAATATAGAAAATTGAGATTTAATTCGGGCATATGTTGATTTATTGTCGCAGGGTACTGGGATACGAAAAACGGGCGTGACTGATTTATTTTCTCGCTCTCAAAAGAAATGTACCATCAAGCATATTAACATTATATGCCTCGTAAAGTGCCAACCGGAATGCCCCTATGCAGTTTACAATATGTCAAGTGATTTTACTTGAATGCGTCAGCAATACGACTACTTATGTGGATCGCCCATTCGAATGGGGATTGAAATGAAATTGAAGAGAATCAAAGCAGCTTTCCTGGGTGAGTCCACTGACGGTGAGACCGCTTTATCAGCAGTCCTTAGGAGAGCCTTGCACTATCCTTACGGCCGGGCCAGGCCATTCATTTAGCACGAATTTGAAGAGCGAAGGGTCTACCTACTTCATTTACTTTCACCTAAACCACTCTCTCTCACGATCACTCGTGTGATTTATTGAAAAGTAGAGCAGTTGCCTGTATGGGGATCGGGTTGTTGTGGTGGCTAAAGCACTTAGTCTCCATCCTGAGGGTCTTGGTTTGAGTACCGACGGTGGTGATTTTTCCTTCGGGATTCCGGTTCTTATTCGAGTGCTGTTTAGATGGAGGGGAGTTACTTCGAGTACACTACACCGTCCGTCGGAGGGGCCGCTAAACTCTGGATGCGTTAGCACCTTTCGTTCAAGAAAAGGCAAATGGTGATGCAGGATTTTAATCCATCTGATATCCCACCTATCATAAATGGTGTAAGTGACCCCAGCTGTCGTCTCACCCGGATCAGCGCAGTGCCTGCGTTCAATATCAGGAAAACTTTCTTCTCAGTATCCATCGTGGAAAGGTAAATGTTTTCGAATACCTACCTCGATGGATATAGATGCTCTGTTGTGTCTTCAGCAGAGAATATCAAGGAGTCTGTCACGATGACATCGTCAGGCGCAGAGTTTAATCGAATAGTTTTTATGCACACCATATTAGACGAGTGAATGTCTGTGGAGTTGTTTCCCGCGATAATTAATGCAATAGAACGAAAGGACCTAAGGCGCCTTAAGCGTCACGCGCGTGACGGATAAGGTAGAGAAAACACAGAAAATACTCGCCCATGAATTACTTCGGTGGTGCTTACGGTGCTTATCGCCTTCCTCAAGGAAAAGTCATATTTACCCCCTGATATGGAAAATAATCTTCGCGGCAGACTTCCTTTTCTGCGTCTTCTAATTTGTATGTACCTATCACGCTCCTAGTTGGGAATATATGCATTGTAAATGTAGAGCGCCGCACATATTGAAAACTTCAGTGCCTCGAACTTCTATCAATTTTTTAAAGGTTTAACACAACTTCATGACTTAGGCCACCGCTATGGTCGGCCGTGAAAGCAAGGACGTAGGACGAAGGAAAGCACGCTTTGATTCGGTTTGATTCCTGAGTAATTCTTTAATTAGTCAGAAACTGTTTAAGTTCGCAACATTAGTTATTACATGAATGTTATTTTGATCTACTTGTCAACATAACTTATATGCTTTTCAGCGCGAAAGAAAACAACATGTTGCAGTGAACTGAGTGACACCACAAAAATAAACTATTGTAATCGCACTAAAGTGGATATTTATGGACGAACCTGTACATACCACATTCTTGTTGAGTTGATATCATTGTGGGTAAGTAGTTATTCCTGAAATCTAAGTAGTTTTGGACTTGTTGGCCTAATTTTGTGATTTATAAATATGACAATACTAAGGAAAATTTTGAGATTACTCATGAAATGCAATGTTTGTAGATCACCGGACCTTTATAACATTTAGTATCTACTTACGTAATACACATTACTATTAAAGTAATATAACCCAGGCAAAATCATTGCAAAAGTCTATAATTGCCATTATTGCTTATACCTACCCCAAGGTAAAAAGATTTAATAGGTTTTACCTAAGTGCTTTCTATACCATGAATAATTCCCCCCTATTGACTAGCTTTAGTTTCATGTACTATGGCAAAATGAAATAAATAGATGATATGATGTAGTTAATCGGATTTCTTTCAAATCTTAGCATTAGCGGAGAATGTTTTTACAGCTTATGTTCGGCAGCACACTTATGGCACATGCTGTGAAAACATTCTCAGCACATGCTCGGCAGCACATTCTTAGAACTTGCTGAGCATATGCTGTGAAAACATTATCAGCATATACTCGGCAGCACAATCTTAGCACATGCTGAGAATATGCTGTAAAAACATTCTCAGCATATGCTTGGCAGCACAATCTTAGCACATGCTGAGCATATGCTGTGAAAACATTATCAGCACATGCTCGGCAGCACAATCTTAGCACATGCTGAGCATATGCTGGGAAAACATTCTCAGCACATGCTCGGCAGCACAATCTTAGCACATGCTGAGCATATGCTGGGAAAACATTCTCAGCACATGCTCGGCAGCACAATCTTAGCACATGCTGAGCATATGCTAAGGATGCTTTCACAGCATATGCTCGGTAGCACAAACTTAGCACATGCTGAGCATATGCTGAGAATGTTTTTCTAGCATATGCTCGGCAGCACAACCTTAGCACATGTGCCAGCAGGTGCCAGCACAAACCTTTGCTGACTGGGTACTCCTAGTATTGCATTTATGCCAATATTTCACCCCCTTAGAATTTCACCATGTAGAATTGCAGACTTTCTCTCTTTATATTAATTCCAAAAGTCAGTAGAAAACGAAACTGGTCAGGATAAAGTCAGGAAATTTAAAAACTTGTAAAATATGTATCATGCAGCAACCCTGAGATGTAACTTTTACACTTGTAACGTGAATGTCAGCTAGTGCAAACTACTGCAGTTGTTTATTAAGCTGATTTCTAAGTACTGTTAAGTTTTCTTGGGTGGCAATCATAGCAATAATTTTGATGTTGATGATTTCTTTTATTCATGAATTTCTGTTTAATAATGTTTTAAATGGTAGTTGCAGGAATTGATCCCGGGCTCAAAAATATATTTGAGCAGGACTTCGTTCTTGGGAATTAAGTCTGGAGTGAAGCATACAAGTAGGCACTACTAGAGGAAGTGTTTTCTGAGGACGCACTTCTCTCTTGTTCACCATTGGGCACTAACTCAGGGAGTGGACCTCGGCGCCCTGCATTATATGCCCCAGCATATAAGGCCATTTTAGGTGAGTTTTTGTTGTTGATTATAACGTTGTGTATGCATTTGGACAATTTTCACTGTATTAAAAATCTTAACTATTAAATGCTTAATGGGAGTATCATTTCCATTGCCATGTAGGCAACTTCTTCGAAAACTTAATTTATTAACAGTATGTTGAGTATTCATATAGCACTACAAATCTCGTAAATAATCTCCTTTCCAGCCTAACTTTCCAATATTAACAATTGCATGAATGATCGTGGTATGAGGAATAGTGATAACTTACACATCCATTACCACAGATCAAAGATTTCTTACCTTAGCCCAACTGTTATAAGAACAAAAGTTTTTAATTTACCAGTATATTTCAACCATCAAATCCCAACAAACACTTAATGAAAATGTTAATTAATTTTTAAAATGGCATGTTGCCATACAGTGAATATTTTTGTGACAATGAGAATGTGAAAATGTCCAATTTATTATAAATATTGTTTGCAATGTAACTTACCTACATACTTGAATTAAATACTCTATTGTCACTGCAATGTACCTTCTGTGTTAATAAAATATTACTAATGTTATTTCAGATGCTAGCGATATTATTGGTACAGCCAATAATTTTCCGGTGGTGACTGTAAAAAATTATAATCATGCATTGGGATCAAAATTGAGTAAATTGAGGGAAGCTCATAATATTAGGGCCAGAGTCCTTCAAGAACCCCAGTGTATTTTGTAAAGCTTTGTATTGTATGTTTTTATTGTTTATGTTAATAAACTATTTAGTATGTATGTATTACGTTGTAATTTATAATTTGAATCCTTCTCAGTCCTCTACAGTCCCTGTGATTCGCAGGGACTCGTCAGAATTTGCTGTGATTCGCAAGGAATCTCAAACCTTCGACAAGAAATACGATTCCCAGTGAATCCTCCATGTTGGAATCCATGCGAGTCCCTAGGACTCTGAGATTTTCATAAGGGACTCCATCATGTCGGCAGGGGATCGAATTCGAATGTCGTGGGTTCGAATCCTGCCTCGACCACAGACGAGACTTTTCATTGGGTTGATTTTAGCCTAGATTACGCGATATAAGAACAGTAGATAGGTAGATTGTTGTAGACCGATTGATAGACAGTTTCAGGGGGGTAACTTCGTGAAATTCTTCCATGGTGGAGAAAACAAACTTTGCAAATTTCACTTAATAGATTTATTCACGACCCAGGTTTCAACCCATTGTGTCATCATCAGTTGACATGATGATGACACAATGTGTTGAAACCCGGGTCATGAATAGATCTATTAAGTGAAATTTGCAAAGTTTGTTTTCTCCACCAGCAAACACTGGGTTTCAACCCCTTCATATTTTAATAAAATCTCCTACTACAGTATCTATTACTGAGATAGTAAAGCTTGATTCTAGACAAAAATGTTTGCATCCATTGATTAGAATGTGAATATCTGGTCAGCATTGAATGGGTTGTGATGGCTAAAAAATTCAACACCATCCTAATTATTTCTCTATTATCCTCCCCCAAGTGAATGAAATGATGTTCCTACTTATTTAATTTATTCCATATTGGTTTCTAGCATTCCTGCTCACATTTCAACATTTTCTATGAGATTTGATTCTGGAGCCAGAATTTCATCCACACTTGAAGAATTCTTACCTTAAGGTATGCCCATATATGGCATAATAATTTGGAACTCATTTTCCGAAAATAAATTCCATGAAGCAGGTGTATGATAATTGACCTTTGATGCAACCATAAATCTACTTAAATTTATAGGAAATAAAAATCAAACAGGTGCTTGAAACATTAATTCAATTTATTAGAAAATAATTTGTAATTAACTGAAATTATGTCATAGTAGGGAAGGTTCTATGAACATTTAAAAATTTTTGTGTTTTTGAAGTACCAGATTAGTTCCTGAAAATTTGTAATTGTAGAGGATGTATGACCCTGGAATTACCCTTGTTAAAGAGTATTTGTTTCTAGCCTCCTTCACCAACATGAACGCAGCTGCTTCCCTTCCCCAAACCCCTGCCCAAAACCTCGTATTTCTTCTGCCAATCTAGTTTGGCCCATTTTCGAAGCACCTTCCCTTTCTACCCTTGTTTGTGCCTTCATAGTTCATTGAAGTGTTTATATTTAACCCCCAATTAACCAAGTTGAGCCAATTGACAATGTGTGATGTAACTCAACATATATTAATAGGTTTAGGTTGACATCAACATTTAGGACATTATTTAATTACACTGTTCATCAATAAAAACTCTAATGGCATTTTGATGCCCTGAGATACACATATTAATTTGCAAATAGTTTTATTTGTCCTTATTTGGTAATTATTTACCTCTAGGGTAAGTATTATGCATACTTTTTGTCACATTATTCTTCAGTTATGCATGAACATATTATTAGCAGGAATAATACCAAGAAATATAATAATGGCAAGAATAAATCTTTAAATATCTCTCTCAATCTGATGAATGTATTATTTATATTTGCTTGCGTTATTGATTTATCTACAAACAAGATATAATTTGCATTTCTGTATTAACCCATTAAAGCCCACAAGCAACATTAGTTGCATCAAGAACAAAAATTTTCTATTTCCAGAAAGCTCATGAATGCATAGAAAAATATTGACAAATATTGTCAATAGTTGTCCTGCTTTCTTATTGGATTATTTTTAGATAGCAAGCAGGCAAAGAGGTACTTCGCCTCTCTGACCCTGTAAGAGTCCTCTACTGCCAGTTGTGCTTCAGACTGTGCTGCCACAGTGCTCGGAAGTGTATACCACCTGTTCAGCTGAACATAAATTTGATTAAATATTCCAAAATTGTGATTTTTTTGCAGTCTTGTTAAGAAAAATATTTTATTACTGGAAATTGAATTTTTTAATTTATTGTCAAACTTATAATGCAACTACAGATTGTTGCTCATGAGGACTCTGTATTAACAATTTTTCCTTTTTCCCTAGAACTTCATCTTGAAAGATTGAAGCCCAGATTTCATTCATCCCATGCATTTAATAAGCTTTAAAAAGGTATTTATTTTTCATGAATAATACTATCTAATGTTGATATGTTTCATGAATTTGAAGCTTATGGTTTTTATTTTATTTTACAGGTTTTTTTATTATTATTTCTAGACATTGTGATTAGAAGTGAGTTGTACTATCTAAGACTTGTTGTCATTGAAATCATATCCCTCTAAGATTTAGGCCTACTTAAGTTATCAAGTGCCAATAATGAATGTTCTTGCTGAATGTTGAACTAATTCCATTATAAACACGAAATTTTCCATGTCGGTAAATGTTAACCAAAATCATCAATTTACATGTCTTGAAAACACTTAACCATAAAAAAATTAACTTTTATAGGAAATGGACGATTAAAATGGAACTCAAACAATTATAATAAGCGGATCTGAGGAATGGGCTGATGTCATGAAAATGGGCTGATGATGAAAATTCTTAGTTTAAAAAAATGCAAGAGGGACAATCGAAGAAGTAACCATTGGTGGTTTATTATGTTGCTTGCTGGATCGACTATGCAGTGTGATACCTATGACAAATTGTATCAGAGGCAGAAATAAGGTAGGTAGCCAACTGTTGTTCAAGAAAAGAAGAGAGAAATCTGACTATACCGATTCTTCTACTTATTGCAAAATACATTCAAATTAATGGGAGGTGTAGATCTGAGATTAATTTTTGGGCATGTATAGGGTGAGATTATAGAGAGTAAGATAGTGGTGGTGGACATTTCCTGTGTTTAGGCCTTGTTACTACAAAGACATATGAGGAGTACAATTGATTAGTCTCAGAGAGGATGCTCCAACTGATTAAACATTTTGTATGTCTGTTGGACATGGTTTCAAACACACTACTACTACTACAGAAAGTGAAGAAATTGGGGAAAGTGTTATGGACCACTAAATTACAAATAATCTAAATACAGAGTTTTCCTTCAATGCAAAAAAGTAGTGTATCTGTGCAAAAATGTAATATTTCATTACACCCTGAATGCTCTTTGCATTTAATGAAAAATGATAAAGCATGTTGTTGTGAATTTACTGGAGTTACCAAGTGAAACTTTTGTAAATATAATCTTTTGGTGCACGTACATCTTGGGTTATATTTCATTCCAATTACTTATATGTATGGCTTTACTGACAAATATAAAATAAAAATAAAGATATTCCACAGAGAAAAAAATCATTCGCCTTGAGCGGGACTTGAACCCGACCTCCTGATTTCCAGGTGGTCCAGGTTTGAGTCCTGGTCAAGGCGAATGATTTATTTCTCCGTGGAATATCTTGCTATTGTGCAATTCAGAGAGTAACTCCGTTAAAGTTTTTGTGACTAGCTCGCGAGCTTTGAATTGTTTAATAAATAAAACTGTTTCTTTCTCATTTCTATTCTAATGAAAACACACATTTATATCACCAAAGTGTCCAAAAAGAACTTAAGTTGCATGCAAATATATACCAATTAAGAATTGCAGAAAATTATTTTTTTCTGTTAAATGAGTTTGTACAATGTGGCTGAGGAAAAAATGAAGTATTTGAAATGTATTAAATCATTTGGGCACTAATTGGTTAAATTTACTTTCTCAACCTGGCATTTTTTATCATCCAGTGGCAGTTTCAGCACCAAAGTCAGGAAAGGAAGGTTGGAGTCACTTAGGACCACTTATTTGTTGTTGCAGGTGTCTGACTAAACCCCTTCCATGGAGGACAATCTCTAAAAGCTGAAGGAGGTGGAGGTTGGGGGAGATGGCAGAGGCCGTGAGCAGGACAACACCACAGTGGTGCCTTGCAATGCTACAGGGCTGGGATATTAGTCAAGGCAGTGGTGTCTCAAAGCTCTTTTGATTGATGCTTTAAGGGATCAGCATCCTGATGACACTTCCAGTAGCGACTGCTCGGTGAGCCTGAAACCTACAGGTGACATGGTTTTTACCCTACACCCCAAATCATACCATTCCTTTACCCTCTTCCCGTCTACCATCCTTACATCTCTGGTTAACCAAATGGGTGAGTAAGCACTTGAAAATTAGCATTATTGTTTTGGATCATTACTGTTCGCAAACACATTAATTGCTTAATTCCCTGGTGCCTTTTGTTTAGAGTAGGTTATTGCAGTTGCTGGGTTTCTCTTCACTGTTCCCCAAATCCTTAGATTCCTATCTTTACTGAATGACCTCCCTATCTGAATAACACATATGGTATTAGCTGTTGTTTGCCTCCCCCAAATAACTACTACTTAAAAGTTGGAGTATTGAATGTTAGGTGCTCCAATTGCCAAGGTTCATTCTTTCACCATTGCATCATATTTGGAAACAAAAGTACATACATATGGTGCATTAGTTGCTCAAAGTATATGATTATTAAACTACTGATGTTACAAATTTATTGAATCTACATGTTTCACTACACTGTAGCATCATCGGGAAGGACTAAATAGTTAACCACCAAAGTTAACCGCAGGTAAATGTAGGTCATGGGGAGGGGTGGGGAAGGAGGGCAGGATGGCAGGATTGGGCATGTGGGGAGGGGTGGGAGAATGGGAATTGGGGGAAGTGGGCGTGGGCCTGTGAGGGGGGGGATGGATTATTGACTGAAGGTTTGGTAAGAGTTTGTTGTGGATTGACTGTAGGAGGTCAAGGTGAGCAGAGGGGAAGGGAAAAAGTTGTAGTGCATTATGGCTTCTTTCTTCCTCGTGGCTGGTAAGATATTTAATTGTTCTAGAATATCCATCCTCATCCCCTTCCTCTCCTTGTACATCATCTCTTGTATGAAATCCACCTGATGTCATTCTGCCAGTAGGTGGGCTGCAAACTACATTTTCCCCTTGATCTTCTTGTAGGCTCTTTTGTGTTCTGCTGCTCAAACTCTCAGGCTTCTTCCCATCTGCCTGGTAAATGCTACTATGGTCCATGATTTAGGTCTTCCACTTAGAAAGAAAGTATATGAAATTGATGTGGATATAAAAACCTCATTTGACATTCAGGTGTTTAAGGAAATTGCCTTATTTTAAGGAGGCTTTCCCGATGTATGTATTAAAATTAATCCTATGCCAGCCAGCTGTGTACCTATGCTGGCTCTGAATTAATTGTTGGACAACTGATTCCTTTCGTTTCTTAACAATCAACTTGTTAATGATAAGATCTGGGTAACCATTGGCTATGGCTTTGATAATGGAGATTTCCTTACAGTATTCTTATTTAGCGAGGGGTTATGAGATGTCGATAGCTTTGTGGATGATTCTCTGGCATGCTGTTAGGTTTTAGCGAGGGGGTACATTCTGAAGTGGTGTGGATGACATGTCATTTACATGATAAGTACTCGTTGATTTACAATGTAGGTACATAAAACATGTTTTCCATTTTGTAGGGAAATAGTAAACTCAAGGAAATTCATTTTTTTTTACCTTGGATCTCAACTGTGAATTTTGTTTTCGTTCAGAGAATTATGCTCACAAAATATTTTGATGTTTTGCTGCTGTCCGTAAGCACAAATGTCATTGGTTTAGTGGAACCAGTAGTTCTTCAGGATTGCATGTTGGTATTGAAATAATTATTTTTCCAAATTTAAATATTTCAGCCAATAGAGGTGGCAGAGTGGAGCCTTTAGCCAAGCCATCAGTTTTCTGGTAGAAAATGACATTGAAAACTAAATATTTAGTTTGACACACATTTTTATGAAAGTTACTAACTCCTAAACAATATTGGGAGGTTCTGGGATGGTATTAAGATTTCCTATGCTAGGTCCACTGCTGCTGCTTTACTTACTCCGGTGAAGACTATGTTGAAGTACACTAACATACCTTTCATTAGGGTAATCACCTTATCTAGAGGGGTGGCTAGTTCATGGGAATATTTGACACTGTGAGTGCTATGGATATTATTACATCCATTAATTTAAAGTCAGTTATTCATCTTACCATTTTGAGTTAACCACATGCAAAAACAACTTCATCCCAGATGTTGATTGTATTTTTGGTGGAGTTCCTTCCTCTCAACAAGGCTCTAAGGCACTTACACCTATTGGTACATTGTGCTAACCACTTTTCTTGTGAATAAACCATAGAGATCAATTGTCTTGCTGAAAGCCAACTGGTCCCCAATGGGGATTTCCCTAAACTCTCTGGGTTTCATGAATGATGTAACCAGATACCTATTCAGTCCTCATCACAGCAGGGCACCCACATAATATATGCGATGTAGTTTCATCCTCTTCTTCTTACCACCTGCATCTGGGTGAATCTGTGATTCCCAAGAGGTTTGAGTCCCTCATTACTTGGTGGTGCCCAGTACGGAGTCCCACTACCATTTGTAGTTGACCCCTGTTAAATAGAAGTCATTTTGAAAGTCCAAGTGAGTTCTCCTATGTGTAATTTGGCCTGTTGTTGACTTGATATGGTGTTCCATATATCAGAATGCCAGGCTAAGCCCAACAGTCTGATTTCTGCCATCCCTATTGAGGTAGCAATAGGTATTATTGGCTCTGATCCAATCGGATTGCAGCTGCATGGCCTTTGCCAGCTCATCCACAGTCTCATTTCCAGCTATTCTTGCAAGATCACATACCCAGAAAAGTTCCACCTTGCCTCATCAACCAGTCTCATTGAGTGCATCACGACACTCCTGCAGCAGCTGTGATTTGCACCATGGTGGGCAAATTGGTTCCATAAGGGCTTTTAGAGCAGCCTGACTAACAGTGAATATGTATTGGTCTGTTAAACATCCCAGCCAGCATAAATGCAGGTCAGAAGTACATAAACCTCTGCATGGAACACAATAGCATATTTTCCCAGAGCGATTGAGAGCTTCCTTGGTGTTCTAGAGTAGTAGACCCCTGCTTCAATTTTTCCTTCTTTCCTGGAGCCTTCTGTATGCCATACATTGGCCCCCATACTTCCCCTCTTTTCCAACCCACTGTCTCCTATCAGGGAACAGATCTTCAAAGTGGATCTTGAAATGAAGGGGTGATTGGTTGACCTTACTATCATTGTCACTCCCTATCTCAAGGATGGAGCTTGAAATCATGAGCTCAGTCCAAACTTGTCTACGGCCAAAAGAACTTTTGTCATACCACTTCCCGCACATTTGAGGTAAGCTGTTGTCCTTTCCTGAACTCCCACCTCCTCATAAAGTGGGGTAAGATTCTGCAGAGTTTCTAGCACCATGGTTGGAGTTATTCTCATTGCCCCTGAAATCCCCTTGCAGGCCATTCTTTGAAGGTGGTTAAGTCTATTCCGTGAAGTTTTCTGCCAGGCCCATTTCCACCAAACCACAGTGCAATGCATAAAACTAGGTTTAATAAATGCCATATAAATCCAACTAATGGCTTTTGGTTGAAGTCCTCATGTTTTTGCTAGGGCCTTCTTACACATCCTTAAAGATGCACTGGCTTTCCTTGATTTTGCCTAAAGATGCACTCCCTATGTAAGATACTCCAAGGCTGCAGATATTTGCCCTGCAAAGATGGAAGTCTGAGGCCCTCTATTTTTCTTCTTTTGGTTAGAAATACAAGCTTGGTCTTCTCCAGATTCACAGTCAGCCTAGTTTTGCACAGTGCCTTATCCAGGGCTTTCTTCATGAATCCAGAGATGGTATCCAGGTACTTTTTGGTGGTGATTATTGCATACCCTTGAGTGTATGTGCCAGTGTAATTTTCATGAAAGAAGATTGTCGAATACCATGTTTCAGAGGATTGGAGAATACTCCTCCCTGTGGGCAGCTTCGTGTCACAGCTACCTTCATTGAACTCTCCCTCAAGGCAACGTTGACAGTTCTTTCTTCTAAAATGTGCCTAATCCAGCTAACACTATGAGTATGGATGCTCTGTCTTCTTGCTGCAATGCAGATTTATTCAAAAGATATGTTGGTAAATGCTCCCTCTACATCAAGTGCACCCCATCCTTACATTCCATGTTCCAGCACACCCTCAATCCTGCTAGCAAGATTATGGAGTGCTTTCTCCATGGACTTTACCTTTTGGTACACATGTTGATATGGGTACTAGGAATGGTCTTCTAATGGCCCATCCCCTATGTACCTTTCAACTATTTTATCTAGTGTCATCATTAGAAAAGACATAAGGCTGGTCCCTCAAAAGGAGTCGGATTTTGAATAGCCTGTTTTACGTAGTTCAGGTATGAAGACCACCTTAGTGAGCCTCATGGCTTTTGGAACATATCCATAAGCTAAGCAGGAACAAAATATTCTTACAATTCGGAGGAGGAGAAAATCTTGTCCTTCCTGAAGAAATGCAGGAAACACCCCATCCTTGCCTGTGTCTTGTAGGGGCTAAAACTCATTATTGGCCATTTAGTAACATTGTACATGGGCAAGGGCCTAGCCACGTTGATACACCGGTTCCCATCAGATCACCAAAGTTAAGCGACGTTGGGCTCAGATGGAGGTTGGATGGGTAGACCCCTCCATACCTCTACCGTGGTGCTCTTGTCCCATCTGCAAGTGGCAGGCAGGTTAAGCATAGGTTGGCATAATGGATCTAAAGAGGTCTAAGTGCCAGGGGGGCTCCAGAAGGCCCCTGCCCACCCCTCTTATTTAAATTTACAATATTGTTTGTTATGATGCTGGAGGAAAGTCTTCATTCCATCCTAGCAGGAGAGATTGGATCCCATCCATAATTCACCTCCCCCAACTCCATAGAGCCTGGAAAGTGGGTCTCTAGCATTAGCTTTAGACCAACCTTGTCAGAAGACATGAAATCTCCTGAGGGAAGTAGCAGATACCCTACTCATGCTCCTGAATCTTTTGATGGGATCTTATGGAGTCTCGCCATTGGTGGAACTGACTCTAAACATGCACAGAAGCCTCTCCATGAATCCCTCTTAGAGCACTTAATTGCCACTTTGTATCCGTTGGGCCGCCTTATAGCATTCCTAGTCCTGAGGCATTCTTGTGCTCATTGCCTTATTAGTGTTTCCTAGTCTCTTTATGGAGACAGTTTAATTCTGCTTCCCACCAGGGTAATTTACCTTACCTTCCTGGTCTTTATGGGACAGCTTTGCAGGATGAGATGATGCTTCCCTGAAGATAATCAACAACAGCATCTATCTCATATACATCTCTAAATTTGCACCTAGGAACCCCCTCTAGGGCAGCTCCCAGCCTCATGATATAGTTCCCAGTTGGTATTCCTGGGGTTCCTATACATCATAAGCCTGGAATTGAATTCTAAGAGAGTGAAGAGAATGTGTCTGTGGCCGATTGTTATCTCCCCTGACCCTATCAACTCTTCAATCCTATGCATCAGAGAACTGTTGCAGAGAGTAATGTGTATCACTTTCTCCCTAACATTGTTTGCAAAAGTAGGTCATGATCCTTTAGTGAGTATATACAACTCCATAGACATAAGATGTTCCAAATGGGATTCTCTTCTACTGCTGGTGCCTCTAGAATACTACCATCCTCTTCACGGCTTCCTAGATTATATGGCCTACTGAAGATTCGTAAGGAAGGAATCCCTCTGCGACCCATCATGAGTTCCATTGGATCTCCCACCTACGAACTGGCCCGCCATATTGCTCTTGGACTTCAAACTTTTGTCGAAAAAATGGGTTTTTGCGAGAAAAATTCAGCAGAATTCATCGCAAAAATAAAAAAATCTTACTCGCAGAGAATGACATCTTAGTTTGATGTCGTTTTTCTTCACCAAGGTGCCCATAGATGACTCCGTGCGAATCCTGAGGAAATTAGTCGACTACGGTCTACCGGAAGTCTAACTGGGTTCAGTAATTAATGCTTTTCTTAAACTGTTAAGATATGAAAATTTGTCTGAAAAGTTTGACCTATTAATTCATGGGAGACACCACAAGAGTACATTGATGCTATTGCTCAAGCAGACAATTATTTGTAATATGCATTTAAATATATGTATGAAATACAGTACCTAATGTGCATTAAAATAATAATAAACTGTAAAGGCCGCTTTACACGATACAATTTTTTGTACAATTTCTTGTACAAACTCTTGCATGAGGAAATTGTACCGTGTAAAGCGGCAAATTGTACGAAAACTTGTGCGATTGTCTGAATGACTGAACGGGAAATAGAACGTGTTCTAATTCCATTCAGACAAACATACAATTTCGTTCAGTCTACACAAGAGTTTGTACAAGACATTGTGCAAAAAATTGTATCGTGTAAAGCGGCCTTAAGAAATAGAATGCGATAGATCCTCTTGCATGGACCTCTTTGACATTGCTAAATTTTTTAGTGTGTCTGTAATCTACTTGTAACTGTAACTGCTTACTTATAAAAAATGAATCAGTACTTGTGTCTGATCACAAGTTTGGAGAAGTAACAGAGTCCAGTTACGTATTTGTCACTTTTCCCATCTCTGCAGGTTATTATGTTGAGATGGAAAGCAGCATATCTAATTCCTCATTAGGGAACTGGGAACTCGTATAAATAATATGCTTGGCTGTAATGATTTGCTTAATACATTTTCATGGACTGTTACCTCTGAGTTACATGGCCTCAGATAGATTTGACCAGAGAGTACATTAGGCTGCAAAAACAGCAAAAGAATAAAATCGATGAAAAGAAAAAAATTACCTACTTACAGTTAGTTAATTCTTTTATAGGACTTACTTTTTATGAGACCATTGTTTAAAGTAATTTTCTATATTATTTTCCAGGAGTTCTTGAGAGTATTGGCCTGGCTACTGCAGAATTTCTCACCACCAACATAAACTTTTTTCATGCTCTGGATTAGACCAATCAGAAAAAAGGTTTGGAATAGGATCATTTTGCAGTGAGGTGGACATCTACTGCTCTTTGATGATATGTAGAGTATAGCAAGTTCCAGGTAGAGAGGCCAATACATTTCCTCCACCACAAATAGAATTCTCACAATTACAAAATTGAGGAAGTAACCACTTTTTGGCTGTAATCTAAAAGTATCTTAATCTTAATTGAATGGTGGGCATGAAAAATTTTAGCAATTGAGAAGTTGATGATTGACCTTGTCTTTCCACTAGTTTTCTTGTTAAATAACTTTTCACTTTTTTTTTGATCAACCGTCTCCACTCCTGGTAATGATATTCATACACTGTAACCTAAGTACATATAATTACATGAAGTTGTTACATATGTGAGAAAGGCATTTTTCCACTCCATAGCACCGTAATAATAAAATACTAGGTATTTGTATCACATTATTTAGCTATGACTAGTGCCATTTACAAAGAGATGAAGCATTCATTAACATAGCAGTGTGTATTACCCTGGGATACTTATGTACATGTAGGTATGTTGCAAGACCATGTTGTGATATTCCAGTTCTTATGTAGCATATAAAGAAATTAAAAGTCATATTTTGTAAGTTCCCCCTGGGAGATAATGAAATGTTTGTTGTGGATTAACATGCATGCACACCAATAAAATTCCGGAACTTGGAATTTGGATAACTAGGATATTTTGAAGCCACATTAATCTTGGGGGGAAGTTAAGGTAATGAATGGTCAAGTATCAGTCCCTAAAATGTACAGTGGAATGAAGAGGGGATAATTAGTTTTTAATATTCATCTGCACTGAGGATTTGTTTTCCTCAAAAATATCTTTAAGCCTAAGATAAGAAAGGGAACCTAAAGAAAGCTTTAAGCTATCTAATTTAAACATTTAGTATAAAGAAATGGTCACCCTTTTGAGGTTAGTAGAAAATGGGGTGTCCAGGAATTCCTTTTCAACTCTTTATTCTTCAATGCTTTGAAAAATGTCATTCTCTTTTCCTCCTCCATTACATCATTATTAATGATTGGATTATCAAATGGGGAAAATGATGAAACAATAACTGATATGGTGCTAATAGTGATAGCAAATGGTCTTTGATGCACTGGGTTTAATGAAGAATGGGGAAGTACCTGAACTTGGAAATTTAGGTATCAAGCTTACAGAAGCTGCTGTCAATATCTTAGAGATGCTCTTCAACAAATGCCCTTAGAGACATGATGTAGATGTAAAAGCTGTTACATTCCAATCTAAAAAAAAGGAAGATGGGACTATATGGTGTATTAATGGAGGTACTAAGTTCAGTGTTGATACAGATGGTATTTTTACTCAAAAAATCTCATGAGAGTAGAGATGTGCACATAATATAATATTTATCAAAAGAAGTGATGGCCGGAATGGTTCCGTCGGATCCAAAGATCGAAGCGCCCCGTGAATGGAATATAGGTGCGGTAGATATTGACAAGAGGATGTGTAACTCAGGTCACGAAATTAGATGAAAATGTTCCTGTGCAACTATAAGCAAAATAAAGAAATGACTTTTTTCCCCATTACCCCGGTATCGCGAAAATAAATACGTAGGATGTCACGCGGGTAGCCTACATTCGCCGGGATCAGGCGGACAACGAGAGCTAGTGTACTGTGCGAAATTCGATCCCTATCGCAGTTTAATTTTTTTTCTTTCAGTCATTGCATCGAAAATGTTATCTTCAATTTCAAACCAATTATCTGAATACTCACTTTATTATACTTTTGTTGTTTAAATTAATTGACAAATGTACCAGTAATAAATTAAGGATGGTCGGGTCGGATCCACGGGTCTTTAATTTCATTCGCTACGGAAATCATACCCGGAGACAGTAAAAATTCAGATCGGATCGGAGATTTTAAAATTTCGCAGCTTAGTAATCGATGCGCCCCGCGAATGGAATGTACGTATGGTAGAAACTGACAAGGAGAGGTTGTGTAATTCGGTCACGAAATGAGAACATTTTTTCCCGTCCACAAAAACAAAATAAAAAAATACTAGACTTTTTTCTCCATAGGCCCGGATGCGCGAGAAAAAAAAAGCCAAATGTCACGCGGGTTGCCTACATTCGCCAGAGTCCCGTGAACCTATGATAGCGTAGTTGTTAAAAATGAAGACTAGTGTACTGCCGGTCGCGAGTTCGATCCGTAACACTGCCTAGGAATACAGGCCATGCTGTACTCCTAAGGTAATGCAATTAGGGAGATAAAAAATGGGATTATCAGGAAGTTCATGTCAATTTATGTCAAGAAAATAATCAAATTTGGCGTTAGTGAAATTATTGAAAAAAGTTTTTATTGCAGAATTATATCGTGGATCATTACGTTAGCTTTACCATGTATTTTTGAGTGACGCATTTGTAAATCTAGTTTAAACGATAGATGTACAAAAAAGTCAGTATCCTCACACAAACGTTGGAAATGAAAGATGATACAGTTTTTGATTCAATGGCTGAAAGAAAAATTTTAAACAACGATAAGAATCGAACTTCATTACCTGCAGTTCACTACCCCACTCTGCTTACCAGAGTTTGGAGAATGCAGGCTCCCCACATGTCATTTTAGTTTTTTCCTTACGAACCCAGGCCAATGGAGAAAAAACCCAAGACACATATTTTTTAAATTTTACTTCTAGTAGCATGAAAAAAGTCTAATTTAATTTCAAGATCAGAGTTACACAACCTCTCCTTAGGAGTATAAATGTCTCAAATTTCATTTTAAAGGTTATTGTTAGTAAGACGTTGCAAAATTACTAGTTTGGCAGCTTGAAATAATATATGATAATTTTTTTGTCTTAAAAAGGATAATCCATAAATGGGATCTCTTGGCCACATTAAAATTTTTTCTAGATATTCTAGATAGATAGATTAAAAAGAATTTGAAATCCTTCGAGGATTTGATTAACAATTGGAAAATAATCCCTTTACTAATTAAAATGAACTTATTATGCTTCTTTTAACTGCACACTAAAGAATAGCTGTACAGGTTTCAAAAATGTATTGCTTGATGAGTATGTGATAAGGAAGGTGATCTATATATTAGAAGTAATGAGATATAGTTATTGCATCCATAAATTTTAATCCAGGAAAATATTATCCTCATAGATGATAGGAAGTTGATTTTTTTACAATAAATTTACTTGTTTTTTTGGTAATTCTATTGTTGCTGTATTTATATATTTATTAAAAATCTAGGGTTATAAAGTGAATGAAATTCAGAATCGAGTGTCTGGAACTAAGGATGCGAAACAGAGATAAAGATCCGAAACCCAGGCAAGGTCCGGATCCGACAAAAAACCTGGATCTGTCCATCACTAATCAAAAGGCATCAATGACGAAATGGGAGTAACCACTTCCTGATTCAGAGCTAAAAGTACAGTGATGCCAATGGAATTTCTCCATTTTGGGGCTTCTCCATCTTCAGTTGTTGGTGACACTTTTCATAAGTGCTCCTACATGCATTTCAAGTCGAAGATGACCAACAACTGAAGATCTCCAAGAAAACCTGGAAATGGAGAAATTTGACCACAAACTTCATGGAAAACTTCATTCCAGTATGCCAATGGAATGGTGGGTGTGAGAACATGTGGCAATGGTGAAGTTTATAACTAACCAGGAGTCCTTCCAATACTATTCTCAGGGATAGAATATGCCCAACTTTTCATATTCTTGGTCAGCCATCTCCACTCCTGATGATGATGATCATTGCAGAAACCATGGTCTAATTACTAACAGGGAGTATATGAAGTAGTCATTTTTCCACAGCAGGATACTCATAATTATAATAACAATAAACTATTTGTATTCTCTTCTTTAAAAGTGCAATTTGTAAAGAGATCAAAACATTTATTAAAGCAGCAATATTATCTTGAGAGGCATATATGTACATGCGTTTTCTATGGCTATGCTATGATACTCTACAATGCATAAACATGAGCACCACAAGAAGAAAAATATGCCGTTCATCTGCATTGTGGATTTTTTGTCCTGAAGGTATTGTAATGCCAATGTTCAGACCTAATAAAGCTTTAAGCTATCTGTTAGGTTTTCCCTCGACTCGAAATGACTGATGGCCAACATTAATTTGTAAGAATTCATCCTTGTTTATTTCATCATAATATTACAACAAACCAGCCTTATGATTACATAGTTCCTCACTTGTCCTTCGTTTTTCTTATATTACAGCCAACTCTTACCATTCGGTAGCAACTAACATCACACTATCTAGCTTAAACATCAACATCTAACTTAAACTAAGAATATGCCTCCCTCTAAAGGATAATATATGCCTGGATTCTGAAGAATACTTTCCAATTATTTTGTATGTGCAGGTTTTGATCAATAATTGTGAAAACATTCTTCCCTCTTTGCGTCATCATCATTATTTATTGAATGTATGCAATTTTCCACTCAATGAAAGGTTTTAATGATGTGTGACCATGGTTTTACTATTGAAACCATGGTCATTTATGAAACTACAGCATCATCAGGAAGAATATTTTCTAGTGACATGTTATATGCTCTACAATCTGGCAGGGGTGTAATTAAGGAGACAAAAGATGAGGATGAGGGAGGTTAGGAAGAAGGGGAACAAAATGATGAGAAAGGCCACTCACCCTCATACCTTGGCTCTCCCTTACTACCCTGCATTCGCTCCTTACCCCACCTACACCCAAATTTGTTGTGTATATAAAATATCATTGGAAAATGAAGATGTAGATACATTGGATGTGGACCATTAAACCTTTTATTAAGTGGATAATTGTATTTTTTCTCCCCATCATCATGATGATGAAACTGATGTGATCATTTGTAACTTGTCTTATAATCATATCTCTCTTGTTCGGTAATTATTTTTTCCTTTGCGGGGTGAGTCTTTCATTTGTTGCATTTGTATTATCCCTTTTTTTTTTCTTAATATGCCAATGTTGGTGACTCGAGAGGTAATTGAATTATGCTTTTCCACTTACCAGTCAAAATTATCTAAACCCCTTTTTGGAAGTTTTGAATGCATTCACTCCCCAGTTCAGTTAAAGTCATTGGAATTGAGCTCTAATATTTTTGGAATATATCTTCCATTACAAAAATAAATTAGTCTCTAAGGAAAAGCTTTTGTTATTATAACAAAATAAAACACTATATAAATAATATTTTTATTTGTATTTTTTTCTTTTCAATTTGAATTGAATCAACTATCTCCAAGAACTAATAATAAAGTTGAGTAATGTTTCCTCTCTTCTGTTCTAGGTACCTAGAATACCACATGGCACTTCTTCAATATTCAAGCAGTTTCCAAGTGGCATGTTGGAAGGAAAGGAGTATAATATTGCCCATTAAACCTTCAAGAATTTAATTTAATCTCTTGTTTTGTTCAATGCTGATAGTTTTTAAACATAATTGACATTTAAGCTTTATGATTGTACATTATAAACTTCAAAGTCCCCTGGAGCACATTCTGAGCTCTAGTCATGGGCTAACATCTTTTTTTGTCAATCTGCATCCACCTCACAGGTGCTGACGTAGATTACAAAAATACTGGTACAGGAGTTTTTCTGCTTTCATCTAATTGATTCTTTATCATAATTTCTTAGTCAATTTTTTCACAATTGATGTGACTCACTTTCATATATTAAATCAAGATATGAGTTCCCAAAATAATTGTGACATATATGGAATTAAACTTGCATTAGGTTTAATTTCATGGATCTAATGGAGATAATTTTGTACTGTTCGTAGTTTTCTGGTTGAATAAAATTCTGTTCTCACGTGACTTCTGAAATTTTAATTGTTGTAGTTAGTGCTAATACATCTAATCTGCAGAAACTGAAATAATATGGTAATGTATCACCTCGGTTTCATGCGTGAACAAAAGGTGAGCAAAATCCCAATTCTGAGTTTCTGTAGTCAATGAACTGATGAAATAAATTTGGCTGGGAGCAAACTGATTAAAATTGGCATTAAATAAGGTAATCTTTGGACAGTTGAAAACAAGAAAAAAATAATTTGAATATTAAAGTACTTGAAGTAACAGAATAAAATAACAGTATGACCTTAAAAAGTCCAATGAGATATGCAAAATTCAAGAAGTGGAGATCTTCAATGAGAAAAGTATTTAAGGCCAGATAGAAGATATTGGAGGATTGTGGAGGAGAGAAAGTAAAAAGAATTATAAGTCCAGTGCATTAAATGAAGACGAGAGTGCCAAAATTATTCTAAGTCCAAAATGTAAACAAAGAAATAAATGAAAAAGTATTCTTGAGTGCTATCAGGAGAGAGGTGAAATAAATTCTAAGTCCAGAACACAGAGAGGAGAAATTATTCTAAGTCCAGAGCATAAAGTGGTCGGTATATAGAGGGAATAAGAATGTTTACAAAATAGTTAATTACATCTCAATTAGGCTTATTTTATTGAATTACTAATAACCATTTTAAGGAGTAATCTACCCTGATGCTTGTGCAATGTGCAGTTATTACTCCCGTCCATAAACAAAGACGTAGGAAGTATTTAAATATATTCTTATCCCACTTAAGTACAGAGAAGTGAGTAACTGAACGCCGACCGAGGGGCCTAGGGTGGTGGGTGGGCGGAGGTCTCCCTGTACAAACGATGCCCGCAAGCTGGGACGTGGGGTGAGGGACATTGTGGGGAGGTTGGGACCATACCCACCGGACCCCCTAACTGTCTTAATTTGCAGGAACCTATGTCAGTTTGGATTCGATCAAAGCGGTCATTGACCCCGGTGAGTTCATCCACTAAGTTCATTCGCACCTTTGTTTGTTTACCATACGTCATCAGCCTCTCTGATGGGCAGTGACGTTCCAAAACAGCTAGGTGACTGAGGCAGCCGAGGATTCAACGAATTCCGCTGAGCAACTCACTTCACCAATTCTGCTAAGATTCTCTTGCCTTAGAGAATTATTCTCCATACTTTTACGAGTAATGGATGAATCTCGCAGCAAGGCGAAGGAATCGTTTCTGCTAAGATTCTCGGGCTTGGAGGATTTCCTCTATACCGTTAAGAATCTCTCAGAATGGCGAATTCCACCTCGAACAAGGATACCCCCACGCGAGGCACTCCTCACTAAAATGGAAATCGAAGCAACTGCGACTTCTAGAAATCGGGAAACTACATAGCGGTGATTTGTGTTAAAATTTAAATTTCTCCGCTTATATGGAAGCAATGGTCTTAATTGTTAATGAAGGAGAAAGAATACATTTTGTTCCTTCAAACACAATTAAAATATTTTAATAAAGGTGAACACTTATCAAAATATTAGGAATTTTCACCAATATATTCGGTTAGGTAATGCAGGGAAGTAGATAACCAATATTTTCCCGATTTTTCAGAGCCACGGTAGTATCGTATTTTTTTCTCGCATTACTGAATTTTATCGTTCTTAAACATTTCCAAAAATTATTATAGAAGAAACTTTTAACAAAATATGAATATTTCTGCTAAGAAGGAATAGAAACTTTGTTCGAGGGTTTGTCCTTTCAAGGAAAATTCTCGATAGTTTTTCAATTGATTGTCAAAGCTGTCGAGGCTCCATGGCAAAGAACAGAAATCTGTTCTCCATATCCTTACGTAGAGTGGCTGAATCGCTTAATCCACCTTTGTACCCCGCTGCGAGGTGACTTCAACCAATCTATATGTGGTTTATATAGGCTACACCCGCACTCCCAGGCGCTTCCGACTGGGAGGGAAGGTATAAGCAGGAATGTCCACCAGGAAATGGAGGAATGGGAATGTCACCCGGAGACCTGGTATCGACATTAGCCTGCTGATTACGAAAGGCGCCTAGGGGACCACGGGGACGTCCTATCCGACGGACCGAGAACAAATCTCGAATGCTCTCCACAATACACACAAGTATGAGCCAGTTTCCCATTAAATCATATCTTCCGCTACCGTGATTCGAGCATGGACCCTCAGTATGAGGATCCACCACACTTACAATTACACCTACCCGACTCCACTTCAGCTAGTGTTCTTAGTTTACATGTCCTTTTCCGCATTAATAGGAGCTACAACACGGAATGAAAGGAACGATAACGGGATCGGAAGGGTGGAAAGAAACAAACCGCGGTCATCGCTCTGCTCTTTACATCTACACACATGCAATACGTATCCCACGATTTAGCGTCCAATGCGAGCACTCAAATAGGGTAGTAGTCATGCTCTTGATTCATCATCATGTGTTTTTCACGCGAGGTATCCCTTGCCGAGTGGGAAATCAAAACAAGTGCGCTTTCTGTAAATCGGGAAACTGCATAGCGAGAACTAGTATTAAAATTCAAATTTCTCCACTTATATGGAAGTAATGGTCTTAATTGTTAATAAATAAGAAAGAGTATTTTTCTCCTTGAAACATAATTAAAATAGTTTAATAAAAGTGAATACCTATCAAAATATTAGGAATTTTCACCAATATATTTAGTTAGGTAATTCAGGGTAGTAGATACCGACATTTTCCTGATTTTTCAGAGCCACGGTAGTATCGTATTTTTCTCTCTCCGACGACACCATTGGTCGCAAATCGTCTTTTCCATCTTTCAAAATGCGAGGCAGATCGCCAAAACATTTCCCATCAGCCCCTTCTTCCAAGTGACTACCGCCGATATGAATAGAGGCGGATGTGTTCGCACGATTACTTGCGAGGTCAAAATTGAGAGTAAACCCCGTATAACAAATGCGACGTGTCAACTTAACACGCTAACTAATTCAGTAACATGTTGCGTTAATAATTGCTTCAGCAAGATGTTTCTACTCAGGAGCTTTGAAAATCCGACTCACGAGAAGGCCGTCTTCTAGGTACCCGGGATGGTTGCAAAAAAGTGACCAGGGACCATTACATCAATGCCCCAGCTGACAGGCGGAGGACTAAACTTGAAGTGCTGCTCTCTACACAGCATTCAAGTGCGGATCGGTTTATAAATAAAATATCACCGCAGCAGCTGAGACTCAAAGGACCCTTATGGAAATTTTGCACTCTTTTCAACCACATAAACTCACACCCTTTGCCTTTATTCACACTTAACTTCCATTATTCATACTGTGGTGCAAATAAACGAAGATGTCAGCCTCCTTCTCATAATAACTAACTATCAGGGAAGGATACAATCTCAAACCTCGCCCTCTATTTGGCAATGTGACTAAGGGCACTTCATAATTACAAGTCACTCCAATCATTATCTGCACTTTAATTACTCCGTATTTACCCCTATCTAGCTTTTTCGCTTTGGGGGTGTGCAAAATTATTTCTGATGCATTTATTTTAAGTTCTGGATCATGTTATTGCTTCAAGAATACATAAAAAATATTATGTAAACTAGGTCTCTTAGACTAAACTTCTGCTTTTTTATTTTGAACATGTCAATCCATCCAACTTCAACTGTTGGCATTTAAATCACCAGGTTATTCAAGTCTTCCTTAGAAAATAATGGGGTGCCACTTAAAATATAAGAATCAGAGAGAGTAAAGAGATTAACTACACAATTTGATCAGTCTCATGGTCGACAAAAAGATTTTTAATTAAAATGCAATAATTTAATGGATTCATTTCGTCTCTCAACTAATTTTGCAGCACTTAAATTAACTTCTTACTCCCACTGAAATATGTTTTATAGGTGATGTTGTTCCATCCCCAAAAAGATAACAAAACCCACAGCCATCTGCCATTGCACACAAAGACATGGATAATAATATACTTGCCTTAAATCAGTTACTTGAATCCAGTTCCAGTACCTTCTCCCATATGTCCTCGCAAAGAAATGCTCTGGAGTTTAAGATGAAAATTTATGGGAAAGTATGCAATTATACAATTAAGAGGCAAGCCTAGGAGCCTAGCATTCCCAAAGATGGGCACATACAAATGTTTTCCAATGTTCTTTCAAGATGTAGGTAATCAATCAGGTCTTAATGAGGGGCTCAGTGTGTCAGCATTTCTACATATATTGGAGGTTGAGTCGCAGAAATCTTCCATGTTGACTATCCATACTGTTGCAGACATGAGTGGAATACCCTACAATCAAATTTTGTTTACCTCATTTACCTTGAAAATCTCAAGTATTAATAAGGGCATGCTTAACATGCCTTGGTATTACCTTGCTCAAGTCATTCAAATGTTTTTCTCATATCATAATCTGATAATTACAGATAGGTTCTACCTAGTCTTTTATGCTCTTGATGTACTTCAACTTACTGGAAGGTTTTTGGACTACCTACCTGTTTTTCATTTTTGCTGTACCGTGCTATATCCAATTGTATCCCTCTTATCCTGCCTCATTAGAAAAATTTCATCTTATTCAGAATAGGAGATTTTCTATTAATTCTTCAATGATAAAGACAGCCCCTTCGCTAGTTGATCAACAGTGTTGTAATTTTTAGTTAGAGTAATTTGCAGATTGGTAATTACTATTTATTATTACTATTTTATTACTATATTATTACTATTATTAATTATGATTAATTAGGGAGAAACTTCAAAAGGAAAATGGTTTCCTCTTCCTTTCCACTGAATATATTTCTCGATTAGAAACATATGTCCTTAGTCTCCTCATACACTGCATACAAGTAACCCGTTAAAGGATATTGGAATGGTTATACATGCTTTTTTCAATCCACCTCTTCAAGTAATCATTGCTTACTAAGATATAATTTGTTTTATTCAAACATTTTAAATTTTATCTTTGAATCATCCAAAAAAAAGTTACCCTAGTCTTTTTAATTTGATATTTCCACATTATCATTACAATGCAGGTGTGGCCACAGGTCAATGGTGAAAGGGTTTTCGGTCAATTGCACCCACAATGTGATTATTCATTCTCAATTGGAAAACAAATACATACATAAAGGTTCTTAACCATTTGCTCTCCTATGGGTGTAATCAGAAAGTTTCATTGAACATTTTCAATACTTTGACCATCTGAATTATATCCCAATATCTCAAGTTTTTCAGGTTATCTATAGTCAATAGCAGCCAAAAAGACAACTATCAAAGACAGGTTGTCCGTCCCTTGCCAAGCTTCTCCATGCAATCTAAGTGGTTGTTAGCAACATTTCTCTGATACATACACTCCCATGAAAGAATATGTGCCAAAATATTAATTCAAAATGAATTGAAAATAATCTATTAGAGTTCATCAGACATACTCAACCAAATATTCAAATCCACCTGAAGGCAGTATCTTAACATATTGCGGACCAGTCATGACTTTACTTGTGTTTTGCGTGCGATCTGTTAAGGATGGGTCATGAGTATACTCATGTTTAATTGTACTTTGCAATTGTATTGCAGATTTAGTTCGGAATAAAATAATTTTGTACATGCCTTGCAAAATATTAATTAACCATGCCCTGCTTCATTTCACAAATCCTGAATCATCAAGCCAAATGTTTAATGGAGTTGATGAGATATAAATTATTTAATTGATGTGTAAAAAAGTTAAGAGAAAATGCATGGATGCTGGGGAAAGATACAAAAAAATGTCCGGTCTGCAAAGTGTTAAGCTACTTCCAGAATGAATCTTAAACAACATTCACACCTGAAATGCTATTACTTATCAGACTAAACAATCAAATATGTATCATGAATGTTGAATATGGTTCTCTATGTTTGAAAAGAGGGTCATGTACATCCTTTCAGATTATTTTCCAGGCATTGCTAAATGCAAGCAGGATTTTCTTTATTGATAAAGTGAAAATTTAATCTTCCTGTATATTTTTGTTACAAATTGTCTTTCCACCTATGGTTCCTCAAGTAAAGATATCAATTAACCATACAAGTGGTTATGCTTCCGTAAAACTTGCATTGAGATAAAGGAATAATTGACATATTTATACAAGTAAGAGGTGGAGGATAATAGACAAAATATAAATTAATAAGATGATAATTCCATTGAATTTAGTGATATGTTCAAATAAGAACATATCACTAAATTTTTCTTTCTCTTATTCTTTTAATTTAAAAGTTGCAGTTTACAGTTATAAAATATCTTTGTCTTCACCATACACATTTAAAATTGTGAACAAACAGGTTTGTCTAAATAAAAAAGTAAGTAAATTGATATCACAAATGTACTTGAATGACCACTAGCATAAATGAGCAATATCAACTGAAAGGAAAATCAACTGAAAGGAAAATCACAAGAATTTTTCCCGATCCAACTAGTTTTCGCAAGGGTTCATCAATTCTAACATATGAGTTGTATGCCATTATTTCCACAAACCAGAATTCAGGGTTAACAGGGCTATCATCTAATGAGATAAAACAAGTATACCATGCATACAAATTAATATTCTGCAATTGTCAAACGTCTCTTATGTTATTGGAAAAAATTCCATATCTGATACAATACCCTAGCAGCAGAGAATGTTGTCACAACATTGCATGCACGTTACAATGGGAAGAGCCTTAGGTGCACACAACGTTGTCGTTGGTGCACACAACGTTGCATGCACGTGCACTGCACGTACGAAGTTCCCACCACAGAACATTGTAACAACGTTGTGTTGTAACATCCAAAAAAAATTTTGCTGTGGCAGGGTATTGGTGTGCACACAGTGAAATGATCACCTTTAAAACTGAAAACTTTATTCCTTTGGGATTACCTGCAATTAGATTTATAAATCCTAATGACCCTCCTTTGCTGGACATCTCACTAGGGTTTGCCTTCTGTATCAGAATTGATACTCTCAAGGGGGAGGAGAAAGTAGGTGGAGAACTGGCATGACTTCATGCATGAAGACAGAGAAAGTGCTAAATGAGATGATATCCAACTTACATGGCCAAGCGCGACATGCACAGCACTGTAATCAGTAGACCTCCTTTCACAATATCCCAATGTTGGCCCAATGGCTTAAAAATAATCCATGCATACGACACCGTTATGAACTGTAATGCTGGTTATCAACATAGTTATTGCGGGAGATCGAAAAAGAACGAGTAAAACCTGCATTCAAAAAGGAATGTGTGGCATGAAGTGCGGTAAAATGTGTGAAATTTTAGGTAAAGCCGAGTCTCGGTGACAAAGTTGCATGCACGTTGAACAACGTTACACTATGACGTTGCTTTTGGAGGTTCATGCAACGTTGCATGCACATGCACGTTACAAAGTAACCTTGTGCACGTGCATGCAACGTTGTGACAATGACCTCTGCTACATGGGTAGGTTAACCTAAGCAACTGCTTTCCTCTGAGTTCATGTAAATAAAAAATGCAGATCATATTTCCCCATTTTGGAACTTGACTGTGTAAAACAGTGAGATTCAGAGAAGACAATTTTAAAAGATGAAAATCTAACCATTATATGTTATAATAGGGTGCAGAGAATTTAGCACAAAAGCTGAAATGCTGGTAAATAAGAGTCAATGGTTTCCATAAAATATCAGCATTCAACTAGCATTATTCTTCTTAAAAATTTTGTTGACTAATTGTAGATAATCTGATGGAAATTGCTATCAAGTTACCCTCCAAGTACACTATGTCTGAAATTCAAATTTTTCTATCCCCCAAAAAAGTTTAAAAAAATATATATTTTGGATAATAGGATAAATGAGCAAGTATCAAGCTATTTTATTCATATTCTCCAGTCTCTCATCTGGAACTGATGCAGCAAAGTCTATGTCATCACAAGCAATGAATTAGTAGATACTGCCCTCAACCACAGGCACAAAATGTTATAATTAGTTAATCAGGGGAAGTCTCGATTGAAAGGCTGCACTCCATTAGAGACAAGTTGCATAAAATAGCTGGAAATTCATACCACTCAAAAGCAAAATACACAAACACACAGGTAAAGCTACAGTCAATGAATATTGGTACCCAACAGTCCCAGTACTTTTTGTGCTTCTGAGTTCCTTACTGTTACCCTTCATTAAGCCCCACTTCTGTCTTGTTGGCCATGCTTATTGAGCCATTCTCTGTAAAAAAAAAGATAAAGAAAATATTACAACCAAAGGAAAACACATTAAAAAAATTCCAGCAATAACTTTCCAACCTTGGTTAAATATTGGCCAAACATGCACTTAATTATTAAATCATTATTATGTTCAAAACCTTGCATAGGTGGATTAGAAGAACAAATTTAAAAATCCTCCTATCCTACATGATTGCCCCAGCTGCCTGTTTCATGGTTCCATTGCTATTAACATCCACAGATCATTTCCATATCACCATGATAATTATAAATACAGTCAAGCCCACTTATATCAATTAAAGCATAACGCCAATACATATAAGGTCCACCTGATAAAACGTTTCCCCATATATAAGGTTGGTCACCAATTTTCCCAAAAAAATCGCAGTCTTTTCTTTGTTACAAATCCCACGTATAACATCCCCGCTTATAAAGTTTTTCAGCTTATAAGGTCTGTTCTCCATAATTTCAAGGTTCATTTATAACATTTTCAGCAAAAATATGGAAGATTTTTGGCAGATTCATAGTTGTTTCTACCATATCCAGAGCTTTTTTTTTGCTAAAATGAGGGTACCCACAAATTCAGAGATAACCAGATTGAGGATACTGGAGAGACAAGAACTAACCTTTTAGAGCCGAGCGTCTGCTATATACTGCATGTATGCATTATGGTAGCTGGAGATTTTCTTACTCAAAATGCTTTCAAGTTTGCAACAAATGATTGTTTAAAAATTACAACTGATTACAATTAATACTACTACTTAATTATTACTTGAGGTCAGCAACCACATGCTGTGAAAGGATCAGTTTATGGCTCAAAAGGTCGAGATCCTTTGCCCAGGAAAGGGACAAAAGCTCCTGAGAGGGAGGATGGAAGGGTGGCATCGCCTCTCCAGAAGGGTTTTCCCTTTGTAAGGTCCCCGTATAGAGCTGCACACTCTCTCTGAATGAGTTCCGTACACTGAGAAGTGCACCAGTGAGAAAGGGTTAACACTTGCAGCGAAAGATTTTTTGGATTTATCCTTTCATGCCTGTCTGCACAAACAAAAAATGCAGTTTGCTAAAGGAAGTGTAAAATTATACAAAGTATTTCATCCCCTTATTGTTGAGTACAAAATAGTTTTTGAAGGTGGATAGCAAATATGGTGGCTATGTAAAAATGAAGATTTTTTGCACATGCAACCTAAGTACTTCAAGACTTATTCTTCTATCATCAGATGAAACATTTATCTGTAGTCGTGAGATTATGGTCTTAAAGTATTTAAAATTAATTTTTTATGCAAAAAAAACCTATTTTAGCCCATATAACCCAAAAGTACTCCGCTTCCATTCATACATGCATATAAAGTTTTCCCGTTTTATCGTTGGTCCAGCGCAACAACCAAGGTTGATGCCATATCAGGGTTATACTGTATAAAGAAGTTCCGGTTATAACAAAGTGAAGGCTATTCCCTGTAAGAGAGGCTCTGAAAAACTGGTCCACAAATGATGAAGGTCTGTTTTTATGAAGTAAATATTTGGCCCCTTCAACCTTGTTATAAACCAGCTTGACTGTACTATTTAAATTTACTATAACCTATTACAATTTTTAAATACACATGTGAAAATATAACTGGGATTTAATTTATTTTTTAAGATTGAATTTTCCTTGAAACATAAGTAGAATCAATTTTTTTCACCCATCAACCATTCAGCATGGCAAATTCATCTTCATTTTTACGTATACTCCTTTACTTAAGTTTTGCGGAAGACCAATTATCTAGCCAGTATATTAAGACCAAGACCAGTTATCTAGCCAGTCAGCCAAGAGCTTAAAAATTACTCTATATTTTACAATAGCAATTTTAGAAAAATGTGAAAGAATATCAACCATAAGAAAACTAAATTAATGAGATTACTGTTCATAACAAAAAGAGCCAGATAAATTTAAATTAAAGATCAAAGTTTAGAGCAGGTGGAACAAGTTATTTACCTACTCTAAGAGCACAAAGTTTGCAGCATACCCAATGTAAATCCTATTTTAATGTCTACATCTGATCTGTGTCTGTTACATAGGTACCAGATGTACACATTAAAATTGGGTTTACATTTGGTGTACTGCAAAATTTGTGCTCTCAGGGTATGTACATAGTAAGTTGGATGTACACAGCTACTTTACCACTTCATTTGTGAAAGGACAGTGTCAGTGTATTAATTTGCCTCCAGCAAAGGCTGACTCACAATCAACCTGGGTCAGAAATAGAAAGATTGGTATCTACAAATGAGGGTAATTAACAATGTGCCATATCAGAGCCTGATTTGGTGAATTATATATGGTCAAGGCCTGAGATAGTATGATTCCTACTCTGGCTGTTTTCACCTTTGGTGGAGAGATAATACTGATTTTCTATTGCATATTGTAGGGGAGGCATGAGGGTGAAAAATATCAGGTAAGTAGCAGTGATATTGAAAATAAACACTTATCTGGTGGTGGGCAAATCCATTTAGAATTTTAACTAATAGCTCCTCTTTAGTTTCACATAAAAATTAAGTTTGAAATTTAGGAGCATGCCACCCCTAAATGTTAAACCAGACAAAATAAATACTGTGGCAAAGACATAGAAGCTGACCCCTCATAACTTCCCTTTTAACTCACCCTGGGGAGATTCTTCTTTCACAAAGCAAGGGTAGTGACATGCTTCAGTTCCTTCCAAGGGTTTCCTTTCATGAATGAATAAAACAGTATTGTCCAAGTAACAATTTTGCCAATTTTTTTTTTAGTTCTGAAGGGACTACAATATTGATAAGGGCCATACCAAAGTACTGTTCATTCATATGAGCTCTTTAGCTGAATTAGTCTCTGGAAATATTAGAAGTGATATTCATGGAAACAAAAATAATAACCAAGAAAAGCATATGGACAACTTTACCACTTCAATCATGAAAGTTTTTGAGTCTAAAAAAAATTCACAGAATGAGAAAATTAAAGAGAAGCAAGGAAAAAATAATTGCCTTTTAGATGATAAGCAGCATGGAGGTCTCACAGATCAATCAGCTATTACTCCTACAGATTCCTCATGATCACCATGATGTTGTCCCTTTCCAGCAGTGTTATGTTTCCCACTGTGTTTATGCTTTCCATTCTTCTCTCTAAGACAAGCTGCAAGTCCCTTTCTTGACAAAATGTTCCAAGAAACTCTAAACTCCCTCTTGTGGCGGTGACGATGTCCATTCTTCTTGAAGAAAAAACGATAACTCTTCTTGATGATGAGACGAAGTGCCATCCTGAAGAAGGCATATATTCCCATCTTGATGGTGAGAAAAGCCTCCATCTTGATGAAAGGTATCCCCTTTTTGACTGATCAACAAATCTCCTCCTTGAAGTTATGGCATCCCTTCTTGAAGAAATGAAGTCTTAACTAAATTTCAATTAAGGGCAGAATTTACAGATGTGGGTATGTTTTTCTCTTGTTTCAGAATTTAGATGCCCACACAATATTTATATGGCTATTCAATTGTTTCCTTCCTGCAAGATACTTAGTACCATACAAAGCAATAAATTAAATTATTTTCAAAACTTGAAGATAACAATTTGAAGTAGCTTGAGACAGCCAAGTCTAAAACTACCTATGCATAAAAATCCAAATACAATCAACATAGTTCAAATATTCTCCATTCTGATTACTGAAACCTTGATACCTAGGCCCCTGGTGCATCACTCTTTTCCCTAGCTTTACCTCCTTTTCAGACAACCCAGTAGTTTTTTGACTTCCTTCATATGGTCATCATTGTAGTTTGACATTTTAAATTCCAAAAATGGACCCACCTTTAGGGTGAATAGAAAATCAGGAATTCTAAAAACATCGACTAGCTTAATCAGTTCTTGGTTCCAATCCCATAAACAAAGAGGAAAAAAAATTTAGATCGCTTGGACAGCATATAGGGGGTCGCACAGTGGATTCAAATTATGGAAAATAGTAATTTCTCTCACTTCCCTGGACCTGGCAGCAGATGGGTTGGTTTTTCACATGGGAGGGGACTTCACAAGGTTCCAGTCAGGGAAAATCTGTTTTTCATCATTTGAAGCCACTGTGTACTTACCTAACTCCAATAAGTATATTGGGACCAAACTTCGTCATCTTTTTTGTTTATCTTATTGGAACCAAAAACATTTCAAAAATTCCTGATTTGGTGATCACCATAACCCAACATGATATCAGGTCAGTAAGGTACTCAACAACACCCAACAACACAAAGAGTTGTGCATTCAAAACCTACCTTCAGCTTGAGTGTTGCGTTAAATATTTCATTCAACTTCCTCTAAATATGATAAGCATGCAGTCTGGTCACTACATTGAATGAAATAGTTGTTTAGCCTTTAGTTGATAGGGATTTTTTTTAAGGCTATGCCTTTAAGCTCAAGCTTCAGATAACTTTTTCATCTTTTTCACACTATATAACCCTGTCAAGTGAACTCAAGCTCTTATGTAATAAACGACTTTTGATTTTACTACTTTCCTAATCAACATCTGAGCAGTTCCAAGGAAGTTCCCATGAAACAATTCCAAGCATGGAAACCATGATGTTACTTCAGTTTGCATTTGCCTTACTGAGGTCAAGTCGCAATTTGAATCCCATAGAGGAGATAAAGCTGTACATTTTTCCCTCCTTGGCCTTCCTTAAGAGAAATGGAGCCACTCACTTATGTTGGAAAACTTACGAATACAACTGTACATATTTATTCATTCTTTATCAAAAATGCAGGTCATGAACTATTATATCTTAAACCTGATCAGTGTTTAAAATTACCTGGCTTGACTCAAAGTGAGCCTAAAAGAAACTTGTTTCCATGATTAGACAATGAGAATTATTACTGCAGGTAATAAAATGCTTCAACAATTTAAGCTCCAAAGACCCTAAGTGCCCACCTACCACCAAAGGGTTTAACCCAAAGGCCAGTCTGACTGATGAGGGCTGAGCTCACCAAACACTAAGCTGAACAGCACGTGAAATTCACACATCAAGATAGGGGGTGGAGAGGGTACAATTCCTTTCCCTGTACTGCCTGTGGTTTCCCAGGGAGATCAGGTACCAGAAAATCAGAGCTTGGGTTTATACTTGTCCAAAGATCTCTCTTGCATATGAACCAAGGACCGCCAGTTAACAACCAGATGATCTGCCCAATAGGTTATCATGCCAGCCATGTTCAACTAATTAAAAATCATAGTGACTTGAAGCAACAAATCATTCACAGTAGAATATGGACACATTAAAATTGCAAAGTACACATAAGAACATTGCAATTCAATACTTTTAAAACCCATTAAGCACATTAAAAAAAAATTAATCAGAAGTCAAGAATAGCAGTTATTTGGGGGAGTTGTCCAACAAATATGTCAATTTGTGCCATAGAGGATATTTAAGTGGGTAACTGGGTGAAAGTAGGAGTCTTCAGGGAATGGAGGAAGGGTGGAGAGAAGCCCAGCATTGGTATTAGCTCGCTCTTATCGAAAGGTACCAAAGGGATCATGCCTTAACGTCCCATCTGAGGGACTGAGTACTGTGCTCTCCACTAGGCACTTGGTTATGAACCGGTATACCAATGAAAATTCGCATGCCAGGACTCGGACCTGGGCCCTCAGGATGGGAGGCTAGTACCTACTCTAGCCACCACACCAATCCAGTCTCTGAAGTTTAGAATTTTGGCCTCAAAGTCACCTCCAGCGATACAGTTGGAGTTAGTGATATTAACATTCCCAGTAATATACAGTAAGAGCTCAGCTGCTGGCACATGGGACTAAGTTAAATTCTATACTCGTTCAATTGAACTCTTAGATTTTCTCACTACCACATGGTTCAGAGAATCAACAGGCTGCGCAGAGAAATTAGTTTCCCCATCCTAGTATGGGAATTTAACCATCTGTTTGGGTTCATAATATTTTGTGAACTCTTCTCTCATCCACTTAGCTTTACGGTAATGTTTATTTCGGGTAGGTGAAACAGTAAGTAATATACTCAGGATTGGCAAAAACTATAAAATAGTACCATAAATAGGATTCAAACGTTGGAGAGCTAATCCAGTACTAACCATGTTCCTGAAGTGGGGACCCATGTTTCCTAGAACTATCTCTATGGCTACCAGGATTCAAATCGGGCCCTCGGAATGGAAGCCAGTACTCTAGCCACCAGAAACTTGTTCCTCTCCTCCATCTGAGTTACATCATCTACAGCACTGTTTTTAAGATACTTCTCAATTCACAGTAGTGATAGCGCAACACCCTATATACTGGCTTTTTCCATAGGTGTCCATTCGAATATAACTGGGCCTCTATTCGGGATTTTGATTTAAAATAAAAGCGTATGGGTCTATTTCATGAAAAAATTTTGCTCGAGGTTAAAAATCGGGAATTGCCTTAAATGTTGATCAATATTTTTGCCGTGATTAAAAAAATGAAAAGTTTTTGATGCGAGAGTTTGAAAAAAATTAAATCAACAATAGTGCGACAGACTTAAAACTACAAAAATAGTTCCCCGGTAGTACGTATAGGTTAGCACAACTTCTACCGAGCAGCATTACGAATGACAAACAAAACTTGAACTACAATAGACTCACCGCGATCAGTGCTAGGTTTTAGCTAATCACGCTGTTTATAAAGGACCCAAGGGAATATCTAGCTACACGTTGGTGGAGAAAAGTAGCAGCTCGTCAAGGAGAGGCGGCCGATAGTTTCCGTAGGAAAAGGAATCCTTCGACGTAATGAGAAAGGGTGGAGCGCAACCCAGTGCCAAGCGGTTTAACGTCCCATCCGACGGCCACTGCTGCAATTGAAGTTCTCTCCACACCGCAATCAATTAGGGTTGGGCATAGCTCTGAAAAAAATTACAACCAGGATTCGAACCTGGATCCCCGGTATGTGAAGCCAATTATACTAGAGCCATCGCACCAACGAGATGACTTTAGCCGGAAAGGGATTGCCGTTTGAATTGAGTCTTAACACGGATTAATTGAAAGCAAACAGCCGTCGGATATAGCTCCATTACAGAACGCTTCCAATGACAAAATTCGACGTCCAATCAGACGGGCAGATTACAATCGCAAGAGCTCACCTCGCTGAACCGAAATATCATGATCAGAATGCAACTGAAAAATGCGCATCTCCGCAACTTGAATCAGGAGGCCAGCGTGAGAAGACCGAATGAGTACACACTGGAAATATCGGGATGTTCAAGTACCGAATCAATACGACCCCAACAATATCATTTTCACGTAAAAAGGGTTTAGCGCAATTATGTTAAAATCTTTCAAGTCTAATTGTATTGAACATGAGAAACTAACGACTTCAGAGTGGGTTCCACGAAGGGATCGACTTTAAGTTTACAAAGGCAACATCGGCGTTCAAACTGCGTGTTCGTGTAAACGATTTAAATCACGATATTATTTGCAAAAAGGCGAACAAATAAAATATAACTGTTTTCAATAAACTAGTCCTTTGAGTAATTCAGCTTACCTTCACTGTCTTCGACGTGGAATCCTTATCTCAAACGAAGCTCGTTCACCTCTGCCCTCAGCCTCTACTGTCGTGGCGGCCGCTGCCTATGACCGCTACAACCTAGACGACGAAGAGGATTGGTCCGTTCTACGAGGAAGCCGGAGTGCTCGTCGGGTGTGGAGGGTGAGCTACGGGAGGGAGGAGGGTTGATGCCAGTGAGTCCCAGGGCCGCCATGAGTCCCCAGTGGGGATGAAGTGAAATAGTAAGATGGGTCATTTAGTCGTCTTCAGGCTAAGTAGCTCAAGGTCTCCCCTTATCCCTCAAAACGGTCAAAGGGGACCCACCAGGGTAATCTCGCCATGCTCAGTCAGAATGTAATGCTCTGAAGGTCAGCTGCGTGGGTCTCACGACGCGGAAAGGTTGACGATGTGGGTGAAAGAGGGGTGGAGAAGGAAGAGAAATTCTCCCACTCCACCGAATTTTTCTCTCATGTGACAAGGAAAAATGCACGAAGCGGTCTGTCGTACAATATGAAGGGAGGATTTTCGACTTAAGGCCAGGACCAAGGTGTAAGCGAACTACGCGGCCGCGTAGGGCCCTACATCCCCTCAAAATATATAGACCCTTAAAATGCGCAGAATTTTGTCAACAAAGACAAGAGAAATAAAATGCACATGAGATTAATCATACATATATGTAATTAATCATTATAATAACTAAATCATAATAATTAAGTTAATGCGTCTGTGAAACCATACATAGCATCTCATGTACACGTACCCATCAAATAGCGCGATTCTCTACACTTAGCGGAGCAAGCGTAAACTCCTCCGGGCGTTTCTGGGGTGGGAAGGGTGCCGGAATTATAGTTCGCTTACACTTGAACAATGCACGGGATCGGCCCTGAGTACCTACTACTGTCTCCCATTAAGATTAAATGGATCGACTGAGTTACTAACGAATAAGTCTTAATTAGAGTAGCAGAAAAGTCTTCTGAAAACCTTAGAAAGAAGATGGGACAACTTTATCGGCGATGTGTTAAGGCATGATGGTCTGATTAAGGCATTCGTCGAGGGGCAAGTGATGGGAAGAAGGGCAAAGAAAGGTCTCGCAAGGGATGCACAGAGCAAGTAAACGAGGTTGTGAAAGAGAACAATTACCTACATTAATGAGAAGAGGTCAGCTCTCCACTCGATTCTCTGATCGTGTGGAGAACTGAATCAAACCAATCTGATAAATGTTGACTGGTGTTGATGAACATCTTCCGTCTGTGGCAACTTAAAGAAGAGGCATTGGTTGGAGTATTGCGTTGTCTGGCACCGGTACATGTAGGGTTGCCACCTTATCACCATTCCATTTCCGGACATTTTTAATTCATCTGGTGAAAATTAGCCGTAGATTTATATTTTAGGTACTCCAATAGCTGATGCTATTTTGCAATAGCTGATGCATTTTGCTAAGTGGATAAACAAAAGGCAAACACAATATCCATGCCGGATTCGAATCCAAATCCTTCGGGTTGCCAGAACAGCCAGAAAAGTTTGAGACTCAGGTGAAAATTTCAAGAGAATAAGGTTAGAGATGTATATGGTTACTACCCTGGGAAACTAAATTGAATTGCTATTTGCCAGGAAACAACACTAATGGAACTTTTTTAATTGCCACTGTTTGCAAAGGAAACTTGGAAGGATCCGCAGATTCCCAATTATGGGGAGATTTCTGCATACTGCTGGGAGAGACATGTCTAAACTCACCTGATTCTGGGAGAGGTGGCACATGATACTCCACCAGCCACACTAGATGATAGTATTAGGCACGAAGGTGCTTAACTTCTGAGATTGTACAGCAAATCTAGCCTATCCATAACACATAGGTACACACATGCACATAATTTCATAGTAAATAGTGCATTATAAGCCACCTCTAATTTTTCAAATTTGTACTTGGGGTACTTTAAATGGATAGCCAGAATTCATACCAGTCAGAGGAAGAATGGTATTATGCATCATTTCCTGACTATGTATGCCCTTGATATAACTGGTGATTAAAGGAGTAACATTATGGAACCTATTCATGACTGAAATTAAAACCTGAACTTGTAGTTCCACATTGATTTCTTTAATGAACAACACAGATTTCGACATCCAATGTCATCTTCAGGTGTGGAATCACGGATAAATCTTTCGCATTATCGCAATCCTTATTGTGAACGCTTACCCCTAAAGTAGTGCTGGGTTAACAATAACCGTCTATAAAATTCACTCCACTGATTGTGATACTTAAAGCGATTTGAAATGCTGTGCAAAAAATGAAGAACAGAGATCACGTTCTCTCTGACATAAGTTAAATTAAAAAATAATGATAACACTAGCGCACACCTTAATGAAGATCCATGATCGAGGCCTAAAGCATTATAAATACGATGAATTCTGTAGAGTCCTCACCTGATGATGACATTGGATGTCGAAACCTGGGTCATTCATTAAAGAAATTGAAATGGAAAGAAAAACCAAATTTACATTTCAATTATGTATGCCCTTCTCAAAAAATATGTTAAGAAAAAGTAGGATTAGGAAAATTATCTCATACCCCAATATCCTGAAATAAAAACTGGTTATTGTAAATAATTTTATTATGACAGCATCTGGGTATAGGAATTGGTTCACATGCCATTTCACAATATAAAAAAAACAAACAAAATATAGTTTCATCTTCATCATAGAGCATCTAATACCTTGTTAATCATCACCAATAGAAATTAATTACCTGATTTATGCCAAGATGCATAGAAAGGTCACTTCAAAGAATGACACTTCTGCATTTGTTTTTCAGGTAGCTTTTATCCACTTAACCAGATATTTCAACATTTTCTGAATTGTGATACTTTTAATTCACATAAAGTGAACAGCATTTCACCAAAATCAAAGCTTTAGAGCTAGACCATTTAAAATAAAAATAATGCAATGCTCTTCATTCTTTCCCATAGTAGGATACCTATTAAAATTTTTGGAAAGTGAGCAAGGAACTTAAGTTGTCATCCATTGGTAACATTAACATAATATTGACATGGTGACAAGTAATAGAGTTTCTTTGAGAAGGAAGACAAAATTCCTTGAGGATTAATCATTTAGGTTTGAGCAAATGGGATTTTCCTGGTATTATGAAACACAAACTGGTGCACCATAAGTTCAAAGGCAAATAATAAAATATCATAAATTCACTCTTCAATTTTTTGTTACAAAATTTTTGAAACCCACAAATTAGACAAACGCTGTTTTTAATGAATAACAATTTTGTAATAGTAGACATTCATAACCTATCACATAATAGAAAAGATAAACAAATTGTTAACTCAAGATACAAGCATTCTTTTCAAAATGAAACATGTAGATGCTCATAGGAACTTATGTTTAGATACTGTGAAAATAATAACATTGCTCTACTGTATTAGATACAATTTTTATCTGCAGTTGTGACTTTTTCAAATTTTATGTTACCAAATAATATTCAAACTGCAGTATTCTACTCACCAAAAGCTACTAACAAGGACATACTAATGTAGAGTGCCATACACTTTCTAGAATAATGAAATTCAACTACGGGACTTTCTGAGTACTCTTTTGTTAACTACACAAGTATATGATGTTACCAACTCATTATTGCAAAGATAGGTATGTAATGGTATTGATAATAGTTACTAGATTGATTAACACTGAGCCAGAGTAGTATTTGAGAAGAAATAGCACTTACCAAATTTGAGTATAGAGCTATTATGAGAATTAATGTATCTGGCATCATATCTCTAACAAATCTCAAGTTTTAATTGCTTGAAAGCTAGGCATCTACTTGGCATATCATGCCACAACCAAATAACTGGATATATTCCTGTTAGCTTTTAAAATTGGCACATCATTTGTTACTCTACTATGTTTGTGGGTTTCATTGACATTTGACAAGAGAAGAATCATTTCCAAATTGTAGAATATAAAAATATTGCTCAGAGAAAAATTACATTTGATGCAATTTGTAATTCTTGAAAGCCATGCTGAAATGCATTTCATATTTCTCTGCAAAATATTTTGACCTGATTTTGTACCTTAAAATTTTTAAATGGGTTGTGCACAATAATACAATCATCAGAGCCTACTATACATATGGTTCCCTTAATGTAGGTAACATTTAATGTTAGCAAAAAGTGATAGCTGAAAACATAACATTCAGTACTCATTTAGCCAGATGACGAAAATTGTTAACAAAAGGTAAACGTCCAAATTAGAAACAAAAAATAAATAAACAATAAAATGATTTGCAAGAGTAATCATTGCATTAACATTATATAAAAACAGTCTTCGTGCCAGATATTTTAATGTACCATGTTTAACAGGGTGACTCTCTGAAGAATGAGTCTTATAACTGCTTCAACAGTAAAATAGCAGTATACACATCAACATCATCACTTTATTTATAACATTTAACTCCTGTTTCCACCAGGTGCACAAAAATGAAAACATATATCCTTTGTTTCCTTTGAAGTCTTGCCATATTCAAATTACATCCACAGAAATTTAATGAAATTCTTCTCACAGGAAAAACACTTTCAGCATAATTACTATGTCTCTATTAATGTTGTTTGGCTGGATTTGTAGACATTATGCAGTGTAGCCGACTGGTCTTCAAGGCTACGTTTGAGTCCCTCTATCGTTTGAAGAAGTATATGCCTTTGTAGAAGGACCATTCTATGACCAAACTGTTCATTTCCATGTTCATCAATTATAATTTGATTACTTTTGTGCCATGATGATGCACGCCTACCTCGACAATGAGAAATTCTATCTGGAGACATAGTTTCAGTCTCATTAATTCCAGAGCAGACCTCATCAATTCCATTCTCCAGCAGACCTAAAGTAAAATGTTAATAAAAGCAAATGAAATAAATTAATTTTCAAATAGCATAAATTAAACATACAGCAAGTATGATAAAACAGCTTCTACTAGTGAATGCAAAAGCATAGTGGAATTTCAAAAGAGGTATCATGAATGGTTTATCAATTCAAAAATTCCATTTATGCAAGATTGAAGTCAATGTTATATTTGCAGTGAATAGTAAAAAAATTTGCAGCAGTGGCATAATATTGCAGCATTTACAAACACTTATTATAATGATAATAATAAATATAATTATAATTGAAGCAAAGCATCAGAGAGACGTGAAAAATAATAAAAATTGCAAATTATTACATACTTAATTAAGAAGCATACATAAACAAGTGACAAATGCAAATAATGTCATTAAGCATGTGTTTTATCATGTGGTTTCTTATCAACTAGTCATCTTTGTCAGTCACAGCATGAATGCATGAGCATAGCTGAGAATATATAAAATGAAATAAGGATTGGGAGGTTAGAGAAAACCTTTTGGTTGAATTAAACTAAATTATATTAATAACTTATTGGGGTAGTGTGAAGATAAATGTTTCAATTATCAAGAGGAAAATAAATACAAATCCATATTTATAAATATCCAGTGATGAACATGCATGCCTCAATGGCTGAGAGAAAATTTTGAGACTAATGTTTGTGGCTTAGTGAAGAGTCATATTCATTCGACTTCATGATAACATGATATTCTCTGGCAATGGTTGTTTAAGTAGAGTGTGCCTGGCACTAGAGCAATAGGTAAGTGAAAAAGGTAAGAGATTATTTCAATCTCCAATTCTTTTATCTTATCTGGTAGCTACCAAGATGATCTTTCTACACTGCCTCAAGATAAGATACTAATTAGCATTTACAAGATAACTTATCATCCTCTAGCCAGCAGTAGGAAACCCTGCAACACCTAATGTCAATACTTCATCTCCATGATTTGATTCCTCTTTTTAACCACTCATAATAATACATTTGGAATATTGCTCAAAATTACAACATCTCATATTTCTATGAGAACACAAATATTTCTCAATGAATGATGGTTTTCTCTAGAAATGCGTGATCTTGTTACGGAACACCTAAATGATAGAAGAGTAATTTTTTACTTTCACAAAAACTCACACCCTTTCACATTGCTTCTAAACTGTGTTAGACTGTATAGTTGACATCTCTGGAGGGTTTAATAAAAATCCTTTTTTTGGGAGAAATAAGTATGATAAAATTTGCACCAGTTTCCAATTTAAAAAGTTGCCAAAATTTCAGAGATTTATATTTTAATGAAGCATCATTCTACTGTTTTTAGTGCACCATTCACATTTGATTTTGAGCTAGAAGAGTTTGCTCAGTTCTGAATCCTGAAAATATTCACTTGATTAGACATTCAGGCTTAAGACTAAGCAGAAAAACATAGTGTCTGGATTATTAATATTCACATTATTACATAATCTATCAAAGTTCAAAAATAGATCAATAATTACAACTCACTTCTTAACCACAATAATGCATTTTAAACAATTTTCTGGTTTATATTTTGGGAAAATTCTGGTAACAATATATATAATCTGCAAATATCTGATCTTAAAGTAATATTAACATTAAGCAATGGGTTTTACGTAGAGTAGGTATCACTTTAAAACGTACTGCTCTAACTCACTGGCCTAAGAGTTAAACTAACAGGCAGGATAAATGTTTCTAAACATCTATTTTCCTATCTAATAGATAACGTCTACAGAAATATTTCACATAAATGACCAAAATCTATTTTTCTTAATGTTTAAAATATTACTTTTTCGACAATGTGTGGATGGGTACATTTGGTCATTAACCTACTATAAGAATAACAGCTCTTGATTCACACCTCTTATGTCTATGGACGTGAATTATGATTTACCTGCCCAGAAAGCAGATAAACAAGTATGCTTGACTTCATTAATCAAAATGCTCTTCTATTCAACTACCCAATTTTTATTACCATGGTGCAAAACATTTTAATGCATAATTTCTTAATTCATGATATTTAACTACAAATTGGTCAATTGATAGGTTTGTCAATATTTATTTGCAGGACGTCATCTCAAGAGGAAAGATTAGATTAATGCTAATCTAAAGTAATTTCACCATTAAAACACATGGTAAAATTGAATGGAATCACACTTGGCTCTTTGGATGAAGACAAGAGATGTCAACCCCTTAGGAATGGAGGGAAAATGTAAGGACATCTCCTCTGAGGAGGACCAAACTACTTTGAGATATTGACCTACTCAACTACATTTTACGAAAGATGTCAAGAGATGGACGCAGGATTGAAGTCAAGAAAATAGACATGCCAACATTAAAGCATGGCCATAGTCAACTCTGGGAAAATGGTTAAGTGATCGATAGCTTGGGGATCAGATGAACTGAGTCTTCGAGTCATTATATCAAGACACCGAAACCCAATTCATAATAGAGATACTCCAAAAATTTCTCGCATCTTGCAGGTCAGGTCATACGTATACTGCTTGGCTCGTTCAACAGTAGGGGATGGAATAAAACATGGAAAAACTTCTGCTTTGGAATTTTGAATGAAACTAGCACATTAACGCCTTTTTCTTTCATTTGGTGGCAGGATTAATGGGATTTGGAGGTCGGGGGGATGAAAAAAGTCTCGCGGACTGATTGATTCAGCAAGGGGCGCTCCGACACTGGAGGACCGTGGGGCCCACCAGCCACTCCGGCCCTCACCGACCCCTCCCTCCCCTTCCCTCCTCACCTCTTCCCTCCACCTCCTCCTCGTACCTCCCCTCACTCCCCTCTCCCATCAGAGTCCTCCGGATCCTCTGCAGAGCCGCGCACGTGTACACTTTCCTCTTGAGCGGCTCGCTCTGCGGGCAGTGGGGCCGGCCCTCCTCCGGCTCCCGCCCCACGCCCACCGACCTGAACGTGAGGAGGCGGGCTTCGGGGGCCGTGGGGGTGGGCGGGTGGACACCTCCGTGCCTCGCCCCGCGGGACAGCGGGAGGGATATCTCGGTACACTCCAGCCCGAGGGTCCGCCATTGACCGGGGGCGCGGTGGTGCGGGGACCCCACCGTCCCTCCGTCCTTCACCACCGGCTCCTCCTCCGGGATCAAGCTGGCGCTCCGGGAGGCGGCGGCTTTCTCGTCCTCCTCCAGGCTCCGGCTGCCCTGCATCCTCACGAGGATCCTCTCCGCTTGGCGGATCAGCTCGCGGTACTTCTGGTCTGCTTCCCGATCCGCCCTCGCGATCTCCCCCTCCGGGCCGAGGGCGAAGTCCGGGAGCCTCTCCGGGGGAGGGGGGTGGGTCGCGGGCGGCGGGGGCGCTCCGTTGACCTTTGGGGCCTCCTCGGGCCTCTCCTCCTCCGCCACGGTGTCTCCGCCCCCCTGCGGAGGCCTCTTCTCCCTCCTCACCCTGCTGCCGCCGCTCCTCCTCGAGGGCCTCCGCCGCTGACTCGGGGGCCTAGGGGCCGTGGCCCTCCTCCTGGCCGCCTCGCTGGAGCAGTAGAGGGAGTCCCTGGGGCCCTCGTCCACGGTCCGCCGGACCCTTGTGGATTCCCGCACGTAAGTGCAGTGGCCCGTGTTGACGGGGGTTCGGCAGCGGGCGTCGAGTTCCACGGACCCGTTGTCGATGAAGTCCATCTCGTCGTCCTCGTCCCTCCTGAAGAAGCAGGCCTCATCGTCCTCCTGGGGTCGGAGGTGAATGGGCAAACAACCGTGACTTTAATCAGATGTTAATTGCCATTATTATGAGGAAATTTTTTCAAAAATATCAACAAAATAAATAAAAAATGAAAAGTTCCCAATGCATTTGAAAATTTGAAAACTGAGGTCATTATCCAAAGCATATAATAAAACAATCATACTGTTCGAAAATATATAATTAAATTACGTACTTATATATTCATTTATAATTAAATTATATATTACGATATTATGTTGACTATACAAATTAATTAATGTTATAGAATAATAAACAAGTTAATTTTCCAAAAGATATCATACAAACACGACAATTTTACGAAAATGCGTAGTTAAATTTGATAGCTGAGGTAAAATTTCACCATGTTTCATCAAATAAATACCCGCACATTTTGAGAATACATTAGTGAAAAATTCAATTTTTAATTTTGTAAATGTAGACAGTGCATACAGGGTGTTCGGTTATAATGTTCTTCGTATTTTGCAAGGTTCATTGAATCACTAGTTGGCAATATGAGCGAATGTCTGAGAAAAATGTACTGCTGGAGAGTTAAGGATAGCGACAGCGAGAACGATAGACCCACGGTCGCAACCTTCCGTCGTCGTATACCTGGAGGTCGTCATCGTCGCCGCAGTCGGTGGGGTCGCTGTCGCTCAGGATGTCCGTCTCCTTCTCGTAGACGTAGCTCTCGTCGAACTTGCCCATCTCGTTCAGGGTGGCGTCCTCGTCCTCCTCTTCGTCCTCGGCCGTGCCGCACCGCGAACTCCTAGAAGAGGACGACGAGGACGAAGTGGTGTCCGTCGACCTCCTGCCACCCCGCAGCGGAAGGCGCCGGCCGGATAGCGCGGGGGACACCCTCTTGCGCGGGAGGGCGAAGGGGCTTCCGAAGGCCCTCGAGGGGGGTCCGCTCGCCCCTCCACCGCCGGAGGGCGCCGGCGGCGGAGGCGAGGGTCCCCTCTCCCTAAGGGGGGGCTCGGTGGGGATGTCCCGGCCCTCAGAGGCCGCGGCGAACGAGGGAAGGCCGCAGAGGGGCCCTGGGCTCTGCACGGCCCCTTTTGTCGAGGTCCAGGGGTTGGTCCGTATCCTGGTCCTCTGCCGCGGGGAGTCGGTGATGGAGAGGGAGCCCTGGGAGAGGAGAGACGAGGGTGCGACGACTGCTGCGCCGTTGGTGGCGTGGGGTGGAATGTTGGAGATCTTCCGCCGCCTCTCGAGCGGCGTGCTAGTCAACACCTCGGGCCTCGGGAGGCTCTTTTCGTGAGCAGATTCGGTACGCCGGTGGCGCCTCGTGAAGTCCTGCGAAGAGACAGAAGCATCAATTAGTGTGCGTCAAATTGGATGGAGCGAGTAAGTCACGTATGAACCCAAAGAAGATAAGAGAAGAGCCCGGAGAAAATTTTGTAACGAAAACGGGACGATCTTAACGGAAAAATCTTGTGATTTATAATAAAAGATAAAATTTGAGAGACAAGGGACTTGAAAATGAAGTTAAGACGTTGAAACCGGTCGAGATTACAATACAATTAGTGCGAAAAAACACGAAGTTTAATCTTTCATTATGATGAATTTCCACTAAGTCAAGCATTGATTCTAATGCGAATAACAGCCTGATGGAGGCAGTCATTGAGGGAAAAGTGAGTAAGAAGAATTTTAACTATGGCTTCGTATGAAATATATGAAGAAGATATTGAAGGGTGTAAAAAAATAACACTTCCTTAGAGGTTAGCCGCGAAAAAGAATCGAGCGGAGAGATGCTTCCGATTAATATTAGGATAAATGCTGATGATGGTGACTCCTGAACTGTGAGTCAGTCACCTAATAGAGAGGTGCAAAATAAATTACGAAACAAAATCGAAGACTATTTTTCGAGCCACTTTAATGCATTGAATACATATCCTCAGAAATTTTAATGTCGACGTATTAGAATTCTCAGTTTCAACTTCAACGATCCAAGGCGACAAAACGTATTCATGGGCCAGAACCAACATTTTTGAATCACAACTCAGGAATACATTCCTGAGTGATGATTCAAAGATGTTATTTAAGATTCAATGACGTCCACGTGACGTTAGTCTTACTGTGTAATTATCACAGGAATACATTCCTAAATGATGATAACTATAATTACAGAGTAAGGCAAACAACACGAGGACAACAGCATTCCATAATACTTGGACATTATCACAAATAAAAATATTCAATTAACATTTTGCTCTTTGTATGTTTCCTTAGCACCCCATCCGATTCTGACATCGAAATTTACAATATTTCCCGATAACTACTTAGCAGGAAGAAAGAGGATTTGGTATATACATATAATATCAGAAAATGAGGAATATAAAATTCTTTTATTTTTGAGCGGAATAGCAGTAAGTAGATTATCCGCATTACGAAGCTGTTACTATCAACTCGCAAATCACGTTTACAACTCCTGTATTTCTTATCTCACCGAAGTTAGTGGCCAAATTACTTTCTACAGGATGTCACAATCGAGATAGCTGAACGGTTGAGAAGAACATCGATTCAAAAATTTTGACCAACGAAACGAGAGCGGCGAAAGGGAACAAAAGAACATCACTTGGTGTGCATTATGGAGGAAGATTACGAATGATAAACACTAAAATGTATGAAATAAGTGATACCAGGCTAGTTTTCTATTTTTACAGCCATCTTACATCTTTGACTGAGCTCCTTCTGAAAAGGATATCGAGATACTTATTTACGGTCATTGGAAAAATTACGTAGGTATATAAAATCCAACAAGTACAAGATAGGCTGGCTTGAGGGGTGCAACATCTGTACCCCCACAGCATTACGTCTATGTAACTTCGATCGCATATTTACCAGTGTTCCCATCAATCGTTTCCTCAAAATATAATTTGAAGTTTGCGTTCCTTACACCAGTGCCCCATGGAGTTTTGGAATCCGGAACCGTATTAATCAAATACATTCCCCGTCATTAGCATAGCGACATAAGAAAGCAAAAAATGTATTCTTTTTAACGATGCCGTGCATAGTGAATCCTACAGTCGTCCTGTAGCGTTGATTAGGTAATATTGACGTGAAATGCAAGCTTGTTTTCTAATACTAAGGGCATAGATGCCACTGAGAGACAAAATATGTTTATCGTGAACTGACCATTTGTTTGAAGGCAAACATGCGGCTGCCCATTGGATAGAATCTTAGGCTCGAAGTTTAAATACGAGAGAAGGCTGTTCAAGGTGCTACTAGCGAAATCGAAGCTGACGGACGCTCAGGGTTCTGGATCTTTCCACAAAAACATTTTCGGGGCGGTGGAAGGGACTGCTACCCTTCCCTTGATGTGTGTATTTAACACGCCACAGAGTTAAGTATGTACATGATGAGCTCTACATTTACCGAGCAAACCAACCTTCGTATTGAACCCTTTGGCTTGGTTCAAAGGCAAGGGTTAATGCTTAGCGGTCGGCTGAGAAAATTATTTAAAGGGGATGACCGTAAAATGAGTCTAGTATTCACTGACCATGAAAATGGAGGCTGAGTAAAAACTGAATAGAGTACAATAGTCCTTCCTATTAAGTACGTAGACCTAAGAGATAATCACTTCTTGTTTTCAGTCGGAGGACCATTACATGCATTTGAGCAAAATCAATTCCATCTCGGCCAGAGAAATGAGATTACGAGGAAGAGCAAACGATATATTAATTTCTTTAACGTTGACAGCTTCTGTGCGCTTCGCCTCCTCAATTCAATTTATAAACTCCATAATCCATAATTTGAGTTCAGAGCACCTTCATCATAACCCCGAATATTCGAAGAAAAAAATCCCAGGTAAAACGAAGTTAAATTAACGTGAAATAACTTTTCCCGATAATCTCACAATTCATCACCCCGTCAAATATACGATTATCTTCGGTAAAAATGGGAAGGATACATAATTCGTTAAAAGAGGAGAGGGACGATTTGGCACCGGTCGCAGCATCAGTTTAAGTATATATTGTAAGAAATAATTATTGTTTCTTACTTAATTAGAATTTTATGATGTCATTTATCAGCAATTCGACAGGAAAATTATTTTATGGAATTAGTTAAAATCTAAGGATACCCAAACTCATTCAAGGCAATGTCCTTCCAAAATATATCTCCGCTTGTTGAAAAAACTCATGCAAAAAAGTTTTGTGGATTACTTTATATAATTTTCTCATTTAAATATTGCCATGGGAGTATGATCCACGGATAACTTAAATTTTTTTTGCTTCTCAGCAGTCTGATATTTGCCTGGCACACGTCTCGCACTTCATAAATCACCTCCCCGCCACCCGGAGACATTTAGTATCCTCTGAACTTCAAATGCCGTGAATCCACGCCTCTACGCTTTGCGTCATCGAGGTCAACCTTGGTAGGTATCCATCTTTTTAAGTGATAGTCTCAGCAATGTATCTTTGTCCGTCACAATCATTACATTAAAAGTAATGCATCCTCGAGAGGGATAATTTTACTGTGCAAGGGGAGATAAAAGTGTGCCAGAGGAGAAGATAAATTAACGGATAAAGTTAGATAACTCATTATAAAGTTTAGAAATTCATTCTATTCTTGGAGAACCATTTGAACCAGTAAGTTTTACGTTCGTCGTAAGTCATGCCTGCCCAAAAGTAGCGTTTGAATTTATTAGTTCCAAGATTGTGGGATGGTACGAATTGCGCTCTCAAGATTTTTCCAAGGATAAAAATATTGTACTGAGATTATTAAAAGATTTCATGTCGATAACACATAGAAATTATCGTGTTTTATTTTGTGCGCAGAATGCGCCCTAATATTGAAATTAAATAGCTAGTTCAAAATGGGTTTTATACCTGGTACATATTTATATAATACTAGTATCGCTAAAACATCTCCAGTTCGAATTCGTTTAACAGCATCCTCCAGGAATGAGGAAATTGCAAAAATCAAAAATTAATTTTAAAAATAGCAGCAATTGCTTTATCTCTTTAAAAATACCTCCAGTAGCCTCGACTATCCTTTCTTAGAAAGTTTTCTTCACTATATATATCTATTATCTCGAATTCAATCGCACTTGAAGATAATATCGAGCCCATTTGATAATAATAGCACAATTTATAATTAATATTAATAAATAATAATTTGTTAATAATAGCACAAACCTGGAAAAAATATGATTTAATAACAATTATACATGAAAGAAATTTCCAGTTAGTACCCTTTTTAAAATCAGCATTCTTTAAATACGCTGGATAATGTAATAGGTATTCGATTGTCAAATAGTTTGCTATCACAAAACTCAAAAAATTGTTTTAAATGCAATTCCTCATCAGTAAATCAGGTCAAAGCCAACTCTGAAATTTTGTCCCTAGAATAATAAGAAGAGGGATTGAGTAAAAATATATTACGTTAAATCACGGAATAAAATACCTGCATTAAATGTTGTCCAAATACGCGATTTATTTCATTGAGCCTTCAATATGAATTATGTTGATTCTTTTTAAGCCCTCTATTCCAGGAGCTTCACAAAAAATAACCACAATACGGAACTTGATGGAAAAATTGCTGAGTTTGACTGGCCGAGTTGTGAGTTAGCAATCATTGCTCCCAGGATAATACATCGAAAACTTTTTTATTTGGCTTTCTCAGGACACCATGTTCCCTCAATAGTTATTTCTAACCAAGCTAAGAAATCCAGGATCATCATGGGTGTTTTCAAGTCTGTTTCCGCACTAAAAGGCGCTTCAGACCGGAAGGATAGGGATAAGGATAGGGATAAGGATAGGGATGGGGATCATCGAAATCCGAGATTGTTTTCTTTGACGGCCTTCAAATACACAACCCCGCTATAAAACTTCATAACTGCCAATGCCTTTGTTTTTGGACAGTTCACATTGCTGTCTTCCCCATCTTGTTTTTCATAATTCAATATAAGTTAACTCAATGTACGTTTATTATAAAGGGCTTTCCGACAGAGCTTTAAGTCTCAGAATATGACCCATTAGTTTTCCTCATTGGTGATTTTAGTAGGCAAGGCACTCTCTCTATTCGACTTGGTCTGAAGTGCGATTTCTCTTTTATTCCTTCATATGGGCTTCCTAACATATTCCGGTGTTCATAGAATGTTTCCATATCTTTTTTATAGCTTACCGTTTCTTAGTTAGAAATCACATTTTATCTTCTTCTAGTCTTATTTCTATTGCTGCATTATTAGCTCACGCCTCATTGCCACTGATTCGTGAACTAGGTTTATAAAAAGTCACTGGATAAGCTCAGTCAACGCAATAGACACTCGCTGCGAGCACATCTCTAGCAAATGGAAATTAATGATCAATCAAACTATTGTTCCAGTAATTAATTTTTTTTCTTCCGCTACAGTTGGTTTTCCAAACTGAAATGCTGTTTCTCAACAGCCACAAATGTACACTATCAAAATTACCTTCCTTGCCTACGATTAGACCTTTGCTATAACTTCACTTTCGCCAATTCAACTTTACCAAATATGTTCAAAGCACAAATATATTTTTATCGGCTTCATGCACAGTATAATTAATCTTCGAAATTGGTATAATTGTAAATAATCATTCAAAAATTTTAAGGAATATTAACACAGAATTCCTTAATCTTTTTACTGAGTCTGTTTTCAAACGTTTTAAACCAACTCCCAACATTCGCGAGGAATACAGTAACAAATTCGTAATGCAACATTTTATCCCAAACCGCAGGCAGGGCGCTACATGATTAATTATCTCTCTAAGACTAAGGAAATAAAATAGGTTTGATCTGAATATTACTGAGCTAACCACTTACAAGATAGAAAATGAAAATTTCTAAGATTTATTAATGCACATGTAATTATGAAAAGCTAAAGAATAATTAACCGTCTTCCAAGGCACAGAAGTGACACGTATTACCTAAGCATTTTAACAGACAAATGCTTCAAGGGACCTTTGACTGAGGTCTCCAAAAATAGCGAAATTAAGATTTGTATGATCGAATTAGCCGGTCGAGTGCAAAAAATATCACAACTTGCATGATGGGTGCAAAAATTTTCACCTGACATAAAAATTTGCGATTTTGAATTCGTAAAACGTTGTCCCTGAAGCCTGCAGCAAAATACCCATTATAGGGTCCAGTGTGCTTGGCAGTTCTTCGAATTTCATAAATAAAATGAGAACAAATTGGACTCTGCAATGTCATTTTGTAAAATTAGAGGGTTTTTTACCCGAGCAAATTGGTTACCTTTTTCAAGAGCCATGCGCCTTGATGAATATTGATTTACCTCCACTTTGGGGCAGAAAGCGGCATGCTTTTGAATACCAAGCGGGTGGATCCACAAATTTTTATCAAAGATAAGGACATCCGATAATCTGGGACCGTGAGCGAAGCACAAAAGAGTACCCTAATATTCATGAATTCGCGATCATTTGAACGAGCGCCATCTACTGCCAGGGTGACGAGGGAAAAAACGAGTACCGCAAGGCAAAATAATTGCGCAGTCTCGCGACCCGAACGATTAAAGTTCCGTGCTTATGCTTCAAGACCTTTTTGAGCGGGCGCTCGCAACTGCAGGGAAAAATGACATCGAGGTAACAAAAAAATGCCACCGAGCCAGAAAATTCTTCAACGCCGTAAAATGCTTTAAGTCCGCACTAAGTTCGAGTCCTTTTTGCAAGACCCTTTTTGTTGGTTTATCGTACCTGGATGCCATTTGACACGAACCAACGAACTCCACATTTCTTATCCGCGTCAAATCATAAAAACTAAATGGAATAAGTGTTAATTTCCACGCAGTCATTCTCGAATCTGGGATTTACAAATCAATTGCTCTGATTTTTCACGATGAAATTTTCACTGGGCATCTCTCTACACATCAAACGCGTCAACGATGAGCCACTCAAGTAAAACTGTATTTATGAAAATTGTAAATATTGAACGATTTCGGGGAGGAACACGCGCAGTTTTACGTCCTTGGAGTCAATCCTCGGTTTGAGCCCCGCGCGACTGCTCGCACTCCAGGAGACGGGTTAACCCAAGAGAGCGCCTGGATGCGTGTGATATGCCTGTCACACTGACAAAATTCAATGGCGATAAATAATTAATAGACAGAAGAAAGAATCAAAGAACTCGATCAATGCATTTGGCTGTTCATATTAAATATCTAGTGCTGAAGTTTTCCTTCGCACTCTGGCACAAGATCTGCAACAGTTAGATTATTACGACAAACTGAAGAGATATAAAATAGGGAGAAGAATCGAGAGAGAAGCTGCATGAAAACAACCTGGATTGATAAATAATAGGTGATGATGATGAGACATTAGGAGAAAGAGGTTAAAAAATGTCATTTCAATGACATAATTAGACTAATAGTCAAGATAAAATCGAAGTTACCGTGACTATGCTTATGATAGGTAACATAGATATTAGGCTCCTCTTGCGTGCCTATGATTTTGAAATGAATGTGATATTTTTAGATGTCTCATCGCATGTTTAGTACGCAACCAGAAATATTTGTACTTACAACATTTGTGCAGTATCTGCCCTGAAGGGTATTAGTTTGAGGTAACAAAGTGCATTGTAGGTGAAGCCACCTTATGTCCCTGGAAAGTTAGTAGTTAAAAGCGGCATCGGTAGGGAAGTTACAGATTAATATGATTGTTTGCTGGTCGATAATGTCTGCCAGGTGTGAAGTTACCGACTGCCAAACGCACCTTTGGGGTACAATGCTCACTTCGGACAGCTAGGGAACTCAGATTTTCGCTCGGATAAGGTCAAAGGAACATTTAAAAAAAAGGGTGGAAGACGAGAAGCGATTTTATGCAAAGATAAAGAAAAAAGAATGTGAAGAACTTCAGAAAATTAAATTCCAAGAAAAAGTTCATCAGCCACAAATTCTTTTCGAATTACGGTCGCGTCAGATGGAATGCCAAAAATTGTAATCAAAAATTCTCCGTATACAAATTCCCCGCAAGTCATCCCTTTTTTCAGCTACAAGTTTTCCAATTTACTTTTCAAGTGACGGACACAAAAATTACCGATTGATGATTAACGTCACAACTACTGAAAATTCATCCTAGAAATAGTCAAACACCGAATAGAGAAGTGAATGACTTTAAGGTTGAAAAAGACACTAAAGATATGAATTTAATTAAATAAACTGTAAGCGTATCCGAAATTAGTACCCTGGATTTTGAGAAAAGTGGAAGAAATCTTGATGCGAGGAAAATTATTTCGCGAAGGGACAGAACTATATTAATGGTAAGATATTGGCAATGGTGAAATGATGAAAGAATATCCTCAATGGCATTTTTCGGAAACAGAATAACAAGCTGGTAGAAGATCTGAAGAAATGGGAATGGAAACCATTAATGCTTAAGCGACTGATCAGAACAATCGGAACAATTCACCACTTTTGAATGAAAGCAAAACTGGTAGAGTCTTCAAATCCAAGAAATATCCTACGGACGCATGAAAATGCGATTATTTTCAATATTAATGACTTAAGTTTCAGTTGTGGGTGGACAAGTAGTGGAGTGAGGGGGATATAAATGCGAAGGAGATGGAATTATACTAGCAAAAGACTTTTTGGAAGGTAGTCGACTTCCAATATTATCTTTGGAACAAGACAGTCAAAGAAGAAACTGAACTGACACCTATTTTTAGTGCGCCGGCGAAATCCAACGAGTCTTTTTAGGATTTTAGGACGGACTATATCTTGGAAAAAATCCACGTCAAAACGAGAAATGTTAAAACTGGAGGTCCAATCCGACATGGCATCATACACAAATCCAGAGGCCCCAGAGCGATCGGATGAGCAAAACGAAAGAGGTTGGAAACATGCATGGATGGCTTGGCACTAAAGAAGATTGATGAGGAGTTGAAATGGGACATGGGCATGGGTTTGGGGAAATGTCTGGGGAAGCAGGAGAACAGGTAAAAAGGCCCTGAAAAAGGTTAGCTCAACCCTCTGATAAATGAATTGGACACTTACTGGACTGAGGAGGCACGCGAGGAAAGGGAATTGAATGAAATGGAACTAAATGGAATTATTGAAAAAAGGAGTTTGGTGAGATTGTACGATTTTCTTCTACTTGAAGGGAGGGGGGTGGGTATCATAGCTTTGGTAGTCCGTTCCTTCCCTCTCTATAATTCCAACCAATTTTTCAAATTTTGGGGAACCAAGGTCCCCACAAAGCTTTCCCGAGAGCTTACAGCCTCGCGAGGAGTAGGGGTAAGGCGTTTCTGCTATATCATTGTCAGCACTTCCACGAAAATCAATAATGAATACAGTGGGCGAAACAGGGTTTTCTATAGCCGGATATGGCCGATATACTTCGATCTGCCTCAGAGTTTTCTACCCGCACCCTTGAGTTTCCAGTTCAGCTTGTAGTCGGGCCAACTACACTTAAAAGATTCACCTCAAGTGTGCGCCAACAGCATTTCTCCATGATTAAGGCGACAGGCGAGATGTGATGGACTTTGAACATACTGATGGATTGAATGAAAATTCAATTTTCCACAAAATATATTGACAACAAACTAGATTTAAATGTACCACGTGATCTTCAACCTGATTATGACGTAGTCATCTTCAACATGAAGATGACTACGTCATAACTGAGTCATCTTCAGGTTGAAGATGACGTAGCCAAATTGAACCTAGGGTGTCTCAAATCTTCATTTAGAGGAAAATCGCTCTTTCACTCTTTCACTCGATCCTTCAGCATTTCCCCAGGCAATAGCACGAAGGCGGAGTCCAGTGTTATTTATTGACAAGGGGAAGAACAATAGTACGTAACTATTATTGACACTTTGTGCAATTGTCATGAGAATTGGGATTCGTATGAGGAAGGTTCGATTGAGGGATTAGAAGGTGTAGATACAGAGGGAGAACGAGACGAGGAATCGTCACTCTTGATAGAATTTTGAAACATTGGCTTCCGTACGGGTAAATTAAAAATATAGTTCTTTCCATGAGCAATATGATATTAGAATAGGCTACATACTAAAAGGGGTCGCTAAGTGGAATGTAGTTAGTTCGTAATATTCTGCAGAATCTACTCAACACTTAGTAACTCATATTAATTTTGCCCTTGTTTGCTTTACGGCAATTGTGAATTACTGAATTTTCACAAATATCTAACCCATTAATAATCATTATATTCATTTGTGGGCACTAATAAATTAGTTGCACTCTCCTGGTAGATTCGTAACTTATAGTCTCAAATCAACTAGCTTTGTAACTGTTCGTGCACATCCGTAGTTCATGTTTGGTGATTTTGTTTGGTGTTTCATGCCAAACATCCTCGAGGTGACTCCCAAATTACTCCGTAGATTGACAATACGTTTCTTCTTGAAAAGAAGAACGTTATGAATAGAATCAAAACATCACTTACGGAGAGTTTTAAGGGAGTCTATCGTATTTTTAATGTCCATATTTACATGCTTACACAAAAAACCTGTGAAACGTAAAAACCCAGATGAAACCATAGTCAATCACATCAACTGAGGTAAATACAGCCGATATTTTAAGGTAGTTTTTGAGCTGAATAAATACTGACATACAATTAATTTAAACAATTAAAAATGTTGCGCGGTAAATCCAAAGCGAGATAATTTTAAATGGAGTCGTTTACAAGCTCTCGTGCAATCGCAGTTAGCTTCCGTTACGTCTTTACTTTTACCTCTGAACTTGACAGCATACCGAGAACCTAGAGTCACCAATTAAAGTGGATACGGTTGAGGGCACCGACCCCTCTGGTTATTAAACTTTCTCGTCCTCTCGGAAAAAAAGGACTTATTGCGGCGGAAAATTAAACCGTGGAACATTGTATTCAACGTCGTCGCGTTTCCAACCACTGCGAGCACCTTTCACATTTTCAGTTTCCACCTCCTTCAACTGAGTGCTTCAAATTTCAGCCTTTTTTATCCTGATACAATATATATTCTTTACAATCTCGAAATAATTAAAAACAGTTGAGAGAATGGAAATAAAAAATATTAGGTTTTATACATACACACACATAAAATACGTTCACAGGTGTGATGATAAATATTTATAAATAGGCGCAACTCGAGGACCTCTGAAATCATCGTCAAAACCTCGTTGACCTTTACTCAAAAGGGCTGCGAGTTATTTGATGCACCTCAAAAGCTTCAGGACATGAAATTAAAACCATTCGCGTCCATCTAGGCTCTTCAAATTTCGGTTCAAATCGGTCACATGAATTCTATGAAACTCGGTAATGAAGCATAGAGAAAGGAAATGGTTTTGATAGACGATTACAGAGTAGTATAAAATTACGTCAACAAAGCAAACGTCCCAAATGCGTTCGCGTCTCCTGTCTGTATATCAATGACCAGAACACATATAAAACAACGAACTGGTACCAGCGTAACAGGTACGAGTTGGCAATAATAATTTTACTATCAACGAACACAGATATTCTTCACTGATAAGGCTTCTTTTCGCAGCAAATAAAAACTCTCTACGTCGACTCCCCAGTTGCTTTTCCCTAAACCAATACTGCATATTGTAGTTACATGCGTAGTTGCACTGCGGTGAATATGCAATGTTTCTACTCATGGGTAGTGATATCGACCTAAAACTGCAACGCAAAAATTTCAAACTGGTATCTAGAAGGTTGAAGGTCCAGGCTCTGTCACGAATGTATTTTTTATGTAAAATAAAGGTGCACTAGAGATTTTACTCAAATGAACGTAAGATTGGACTGCATCAGTGAAGTTTACCCGAATCACTTGCTCCTCTGATCAAATTCATGAAATTCTGCGTACAAAATGGGTAATTGTACACAAGGGGGTCGTGCCCAATTTTAAATATACTTAGAGATTTATTTATATAAAATATAAAGGAGGTATGCACGCCAAGAAGATCCTCCGTCTTACCAGACTGGTAGATCAAAAGTAGAGACTATAAAGGAGACTGTTAGGTAATGGAATACCGATAACTGGAATAATGTCAATAAATCAAATTTAATATTCCAATATGGAAGGATCAGGAGTAGAATGACTCATAAAGATGTCGTTCTAAATAGTCAAGAACGAGCATGACAAGAAAACGAAAATATAGCAGAAATAACTTCTCGGAAGGAGGAGATATAATGCGTAAAAAATATCCTTATAAGCAAAAGAATATTCATTCAAGTACACATTGCAGGTGGTTTGAGTTTCGTCTCCTCTCGACTTCTAGTCCGGCAGCGAAGAAAAACACACCTAGTAAATATACGAGTTCAACAGCATATTTTACGAAGGCTTCAACCACTTAATGCCAAGGCTTAATGTCGCTCAACGTATTCTAACGTGGGACCTCCGCTAATAGATGCAATTGAAAAAAGCAAAAGTCTTGGGGACTTGAAATTTTCATTTCTTAATATCATGAAAGGTGGGATTCACCTCTTCCATTAATACCGGGTCGTACATACAAAAACATGGCCTTGACATGGGCGTGGAACACCAATAAGAACGAAAAATATCCCATGCCTGCTTCATTAAAGCGTTCAACGAAATGAATGATACGAATTCCCATGTAATTAAACCTTTTAAGGCCCCTCACCTGGGATTTCAGATCATCCTGAGGGGCTCTCTGAGTAGCTTGTGAAATTGACACTTTTTACAGAAGAAACTCTATGTACAATTCTTAACGTGATCATAGAAAGGAAAATCATAGGCGGTTCAAAATAATTCACTCGGACGGGTATGAACGCGTTACCCAGGCGTGGAAATAAAACCCACGACCCTGGAGCTGTCTTCGAAACTATCTTCCCCGGAATAAAACGGGTGGAAATTATATACTTACTTAGCGCCGTTAACGAAGGATAACCGTTAAGTCTCGAGAGTGTAGCGCACGCAGAAGTAATTCACTCACGGCCGTAGTTAAAAGCAAACAGCCAACTTTCGCGAGGAGATGGGAAGGCCTGTGCGAGACCTCTCCCTGCATCGTGGCCTAATGGGCCTCGGTGAATGAAGTGGGCTCCTACCACGCTTCTCCTCCGCTTCCTTTGAAACTGCTAGTTTCGGTTGAGTGCCACCTTTGATGGGAGGGCGAATAAGCCTGCGTCGCGGCTTCCGTAAAAGCCCCGCAGAAATGGCGAGGGTGACTTCCTTGATACATAAACTGGATGTTCCAGCGGACCGGAAATGGTCACAAAAGAAAAGTCTGGAGTAGAAAGTGGTGTGAGGGGGAAGTAAAAAAAATGAAGACGACTGAAAAGTAAGATTCCACGCACTCTCTTTCCCACCCTTTTCCCATCTCCTCTCCGCGCATATAGATTGTTCATTTCTACGGTGGATGCTAAGGAGATGCTTAAACCACGAGATTAACGAGATCGCTCCACGCCAAGACCTCGATATTAATAAATGAACTGTCGGCGACGCTGTCAAGAACTGGTGCCGGGGACGCTTTGAGGAAAACGCGATTGGCTGTCGTCGTAAAGAGAGGTTATGCCGCAGGATATGAGGTCATTATTTATGCGAGGCACAACATCTCTCGAAGCTGGGGTTGTGAACCGAACAAGGAATCTCCGAAGAAGTGCCACGCACGAGATTATGTGATAATTGACACGCGAGGAAAATGGACCAGCCAACGTTCCACCCAGCCATGCGGCATTTTCATGACCTCCAGAACAGGAACCACAGTTTCCTCCGCTAAAATTAATCTAATATTGCCCTTGGTTCATGAACATCCGCAGTTGCCAAAGGTATCTAGAAAATTTAATTAAAGATGGCTTTTCCTTGCAAAATATTCTAAATAGCATCTCAGTGACTCACCTCAAATAGCAGAATAGACACAAGGCTATTGAAAAAATCTTTTAAAAATATTCTCGTCAACAAAATTAATTGCTTGTGTAATCTGCATATATCTTGCCGACGAAAGTTCCCGCAAATGAGTGCAGTGCGTGGCAATTAAGTCAAAAAGCAATGGCACAGTGATAAATTGATAACGGGGCATTTTATTAACAGCAAATAAAAAAAAAATTAAATTTCTCTGCCTCAGGGTTCTAAAGATTTCTCCAAGGTAAACAAACGTAACAAACACCATACCTACATTTTATCTTTTTTCTAAAGCGGAAAAATATTCTCTTTAAAATACAATTTCAGCATGAAAGTCTGCAATGGCTCATCACCTACTTTTTTTTAGTGGCTAGTGGACTAGTCTTTTGCGAAGAAATCCAATTCTCTGATCGAAATGATAAGGAGGAATTCCGAGCATCCGACGTAATATATACGACGGTGTAAGGTATTTCATTAATGGCTAATATGTTTTCAACTTCTGATGAGAATATTTCGACCTCAGCATATATCACACAAAAATTTCAATCAAGTCGTATATCGCTGAAATTTATTATCCGAGGAAGTGAAGCAGAGGCTTTTCTACGCTGATCGCGGCGAGATCTGAATATTTTTTATCAAAGTAATAAGTCTTCTACAGGATGGATGATCCCGGAAAAAATAAAAGGACGTAAATCGCATTTTCGAAGGAAGAAAGGGAATTCTTCGCTTGCACAGGTAATTCTTTTAAATTTTATTTTCACGAGAAATTATCTAAGAAGTTTAACATGCTCTTCAATATTTGGAGGGTAAGCAAGTAAAGCGTAAGGCAAATGAAATTGCTTCAGGAAAGTAAATTATATATCTAACAAGTCCTAATCACGGTGGTCTTAAGGGGGCCAAGATATTCGATGTGAGCTGTTAACGCGTAACATGTTAGCGATTACCTTAGAAAGGATGGAGATATTCACAGTAGGCTTTACAACCGCTTTTTTAGGGGTACATTTTCCCACCCAAACGCACCAAAGCCATTGAACCGAATAATAGAGTCCATGTATTAAAAGAAACTGGTTTGATTATCTCCTTCTAAACTCCCACTTTCGATCTTTTTTCAAGGTCCGCTAAGCGGAAAGATCCTTAATTGAATGGTGTTCTTCGCTCGTTTTTACCGCCGGACAAAAAACCTGTTTTTGGTCCGGCGTTGTTAGTCGTTAGGAAGCTGACAATTATGGTTTTGCCAGAGCTTTTCCGATCCGCTGATTCTCCGCATCAGATATTGCCTCATCCTTTTCTTTTTAGCAAAGGCTCGCTCCATTCAATCTCTCTTTGAAATCACCAAGACGACCGAGACAGAAGGCTGTGGGTTGAGCTGTTTTGTCTCTCTCTCTCTCTCTATGGGTTGTAGTGGGTTGTAAGGAGATTTCTATCTTTTCCAAATGGAAAATATATACGAAAATAAATCACACATTGAGAGGCTAGGCCCCTTTCCCGATTCGGGATATCCAAAAGGGAACAATTTAAGGGCCCTATTCACGCACTCTCCGAATGAAATATTACTCAAGTTCCACCCTTTCGAAGAAAAATTGAAAATGCTTCTTTTTTATCTCTGCCTATATTAGAACGACTTTGAGACTCCAACCGAAGTGAAGTCTCTTTCAAAACTGCACCTGAATTTCGGCTCACGGGAGTGTTTCCAGGTCATCGATCACGGATAAAAAAACTTCAGCAGCTTAATTATATACGGCCTTGATCAGCCCTAAAGTAAAGCTTACTTAAAATGGGAAACTATTGTATGTGAGAATAAACCATGAAGGGGAAAAGACTCGGTGGACCGACTATAGTTTCTTACCCATTTCAATGACAGGTCGGACCTTGGTCGGAGTCATGAAGAAAACTGCTACCTATCACATCAGAACTAAGTGCATAGTGCATTAGCTTGCTGTGCCAAATATTAAACTTCACGGGAAGCCAAAACCACCGTAATAATTCAGCCTTTAATGAAAGACCAGAATTTCGTCCACCCAATGAGAAATTTGATTTTGCGCTTACTTACTTCGTTGATAGTTTCTTCAATATTTTGGCATTCTCAACCGAAGTAAATGGTAAAAGTAAATGTATTTCACGCAAACTACAGCTCTAAATGTGCTAATAGAAGTATAAATGACACCGAGTAGCTCTGGTTTTTCGACAGCCTTGAAAATGTTGGCTTTCAAAATTGATTAGCTTTTAACATTGTGGAGATCATATGTCACGGGGCAATAGACCTTATCACACATGGGACCTACTTTAGTTGTAGGTAATGGTTGGAAATAGTTTTAAAAAAGTAACGATTTAAAGTAAAAGAAATGAAAATAAATAACTAAATAAAATAAGGGTATAAAAATCATCATTTCAATGTAACAATCGTAAGATTGGTACGGCAAATCGCTCATGCCTCCACGCTTCCCAGGGTTCTAATTACGAAATGCAATTTTAGGAGGATCTATTGGAGCTAAATATAATTTCCCATTACGGTCCATTAAGGATACTCGTAAGGCGGAATTGGTCTCCAAGGAAGCCAGTGCCCACGAACCCTATGATTCGTGGACACAAGCAGAGGATAGAACCTCTGAATTAACAGAAAGGAAGATAAACCACGCCGCAAGCTTTTCTTTTGGTCGCTATGAAAGGCTCTAGCACGTGTGCAGAAAACAGCTCGGGGATAAAGGTCAGGAAATCCATTGGTCCGAGGTTCAATTTCCGGTCCAGTACTTATTTTGCTCTAGTAAAGCTTGCCAGCCGTTCATATCGGCCAATCAAAATCTTGCTAAGATTGGCTAATTGTAGCCCTAAATTGTAATCCCTATTCATTTCTAGCACAGTTATATTTCGGTACTTCTTTCCGCAAAATATGGCTCTCTATCCAATTCAATTTCTTGACGCGTTACTACTTAAATATATTCCTGGGGTTGCATGAGATCCTTGGAAGAATGACGCAAAACTTGTTGCACGGTAGGAGTCAGGGTCTGGAGGATACCCGCACCTCGATTGCCGCCCACTTATGCGCAATAACAACTTTCATCGATCGCTGTGCAGCGGGAGCCCCAACCACTCGACACCCGAGGAGCAAGCTTTCCTAAGGAAATGTTAAAACTCGCAGCATTAAGGCGTGAGGAATCTGAGACTGCGTACTTATAGTTATGCAATTACCAGCCTTTGCTCGCTGAGAATTCCATCAGAGAAGAAAATAAAGTCTTCCACCACTGACGCCTCAGACGAAATTTGAGCACGTTCATTTCAAAATTTGATTCATGGTAACACCATAATCATTGGTCAAGTAACGTTCAACTTACCTATCTTAAAGAAACAACATAAGTATCAGGGCATTTATTAGATCTCGGATATCATTACACCAGAATTGTCCTCTAGTTGGGTTTTTGTCCTCGCCTTTATTTAGCGGAATTTCGGCTGCAATTAATAACTTGATTCAAAAAATAAAACCATTTTGAACTATCATTCATTACTGAAAATTATGACCGTCACATGCTGGAGTACATCATACATTAGAAGAGATCACAGTGAAAAATAAACGTGAGTTTCAAGAAAAAATATCAAAAAGAGTAGCTAGGAGGCAAATACTCGTCGTGCCTACGTTTATAAGGAATAGTATATTCTTGATTGTAGTAAAAATTTTACCGCAAGAAAATGCATAAAAGTTAGGTAATAATCTATGCGTCAGTTTCTTCTACTACCAATTCAGTTAAGTCAAATTCCATTATAAAAGCATATTAAAAATCAAGTATACATTACGTAGTTAAAGGACTTCTTTATGGAAACAGTGCAGAAACCTCAAAAATGTAAAGACCTGACACATACCCATGGGTGTACTTAATACGGAAAACTCCTGAGCATTAATTCTCGAGCAGTGTAAAATGATATTACAGGAAGAGAGGCAGCAAAAATTGTGGGATAAATAACATTTCATTATTAATCAGCCTGCATACCTCAAAATAGGATCACTTCTCAAAAAAAGGCTCATATCAGTATGTTGACTATATAGACCTTTATCCCATTTTTTCAAAGACTCCTGAGTGGCTCACATTAAAAAAGTCACGCAAAATGATTGATTAATGGAGATAAAAACGTTAGAATAAAGATTTAAGCCCAGTATGTTTTGGCACACGTAGTTAAACTGACGCAGGTAGTTTATTGCAAAAATTATTTGGCAACGGAAGCAAAAAATATTTGGTTACAGAAGCAAAAATTAATTTATTCGGGCATAACCGAGGCTCGGGAGCACGAGATACCTTGGCTTTTCATCGAAATGAAGGATTCACTTCCCGGTGCTTACCTTCACCGGAATTACGGAAACACTTCCAAGCTCACTTTGATCATTCCTTCCTTCATTAATTATTTCCCCACGGTCCGATGAAACGCGATCGCACCATACGACAAAGAGAATCGGAGGATCATCGAATTACACTTGCCCTTAATAGGATGAAATTTTTAATCAGTAAATCTCTTACTCGTGGACTCCCTCTTTGATATGGGAAATCTTCTATATTCAGGAAGAGTAATTGATGGAAAATCTGTAAAGAAGTCCATATTTTACTAACCCCACTGACATCATATCTATTATATTGTTAGTGTTCTACTAATTAAGGCAGGTTTAGATGACAAACTTTTTCCCTCACTCACCCTTTATTATCATCAGTATCCTTCTAAATTCTTAGTTCAATTTCCTTTCCTACCCTACCATCTCCAACCCTTCCTTGTACGTCTTCCTTTCTACTCATCTTCTCCATAACCACTTCTCAAAAGCCGACCACCCTTAAAGCCCATTTTTTCCGCGCCACATAGTACTACACTCCATATGACAATTTTCACCAGTCTTTTCTTCGCATCACAACTCAGAAACCAGGTTAGATTCTCTATCAAACTTCTCTGGAGCTATACCTCTTTTGCTCCAACATACATACCCGTTAAATAAGTAACTGTACATGCTACATCCATATGATTCGTAAATTCAGCGTCTAGACACTGCAGTGAATGGACTACAGCCCGCAAAACATCTTTTTTTATATGGCCAAAATTTTTTTATTGTGCCTTATCTTAAAACTGCACGTAACAAATGCTTTTCTGGTGAAGATTTACCCGCAGCCAGATAACTTCTCAAGTGCTAGAAGGAGGCATCTTAGATAAATATAAAAGTTCCTTTAATTTATCGAATGCATTTTAAATAAGTTATATTTATATACCAAGAGTTGTTAACGATTTGCTTGTGTGGAGTAGAGGAAAGTGATGACCTCGTACTTTGTTGCTGCCTCGAAGCATGCTAATTACTATGTTTACGATAACTGCTTTCTACAAACAAACTTGGTAAAGAGATGATTTATGCTTAATGTTATGGATTTTAAAGCTGCCGAAGTGGTTCTTCATGCACAATATTATATTAATGCATATGTGATATTCATAAAATATCATTAATATATTTTCGATAGCAAGTAAATATCATCTCTGTTGCATAGACGGTATTTTAAATCAATTATAAACTCCCCGCTGATTCTCAACGGATGCCCTCACCTACTTTCAAAAGGAGTTAGCTCCTAACAGTTACATGTTTTAAATAAAGGATAGCATAGTACACCTATGGACAAGAGCGAATCAATCACGAATTTTTTTAACCTCTTAGAAAGTGCAAAACATAAAAAAATAATTGATACGAGATCACTAATCTTCAATGCTTAAATTAATTCAATCAGAAATTAACATTAACGTCAAATCTATCGTTCAAAGTTTAAGCAAATGAACTTCACTAGATCGATATTTAATCTCTTTTTTTAAAGCAAAGTAGATGGTAGAGTATGCATTCACTTAATGTGAAGAATGAGTGAAAATCAGTCGGTAGTCACACATTTTGTCTCTCGATTAGCATTTACCATTTTCTCGTATTTGCGAGTACATTGGGGTGTGCGGTTTGAATTTTTACTTCGGAAGAATATATTGGACAAAATTTTATTCAAAATTTGTATCTGAATCTAGATAAGGTACAATTCGTTCGTGTAAATTGGTAATATTCACTCATTTTTTATAAATTTACTTTACAGGAATTTGCTCTCATTGGCTAGATAATTCTACCTTTTGAGACTAAAAAATTCCGGATGAAATTATTTTCGGATAATTAATCCATGCTATTTTTTTGTGGCAGAACAATTACAAATATCATCAATTTCATTTTAAATTTGTAAATAGCCTGAGCATTTAACGTAGCCAAAATGAGAGGTTCAATTAAGAAAAAATACACAACAACACAAAGTGATTGCATTCATAGTTGAAATGTCCACGAGTTCACCAAATCATCAGGCTCTTAGTATAACCCAGAAAGATGGTTACGAATGACGTGAGTTTCATAAAGAGAGAGTATTAACGCACTCGCAAACGTAAATAAAGCTGGCTGAGTGGCAAAGGCCTAGGCAGCGGACCGTGTGACAAGTTTCAGCGTCACGCCCGTAAAAAAATGTGTAATAACGATTAAACACGTGAAAGTCAAGTTAGAACTCCTCCAAAATAACGAGTTCATTCCATTTTAAGCTTGCGATAATGATTATTCACGAGCGAAACTTGGGCGCTTAATCAACGCCGCTTTCTCATTCAAAAAGTTCCACTCGAAAAAGAAACACCTTGCAAGCTAGTCTCGCGTTAACTTTCATGGAGCTTTAACAGTCTCATAGAACACGTGTCATGCACAAAAAGAAAAAATATGAAAGCGCGATATCTTTGAAAACTTTAAATAAAAGAATTTCCACAACGTCGCGACGACTTTAGCTCCTCGTATGTATGAAGAATCGGCCCTGACTGTTTGATGACTTGAAAGAGACCCTTGTGGAAAAGTTCAAGTTCCTAGAAAATGTTTCAAACGACAACGAGAAGTTTTCACGATCCAATTACGAATCCATCGTCGCGAACGTTTCGACAACACTCCACTCTGGCTCGTACTTGGCCGTGCATTGGCCGCAGAATCCAGGCACACCCGAGTGGATTCAAAGGCGACGTCACATCATTATTTCGACTTAATCGGTAAATCACAGCGAATAAAAGCCCGTTCGAGATATCCACGAGAGGGATTACCGGAGTTTTTTTTTCAATGGAGGCGAACGAATGGGAGCGTTTGAACTATTGACAAATACCCGGCTGACGCATTTTGTATCAGAGAGCTCATAAATCCGACATGAATTGTCAAATAGGATTATCACAAGAGCCAATGAGGGATTTACTCCCGAGAAAGCTGGATGATGACGTAAAACCAGGGACATAAAGATTCGGATGCACTTTCCAAAGGAAGAAAATATAATTTTAATCCTGAAGTTCACTCAATTCTGAGAGAGTTGAAAATTAAATGAAAATAAAAATTAGTCAATTTTTTTGCCGATTGATGCCAAAATTTATAAAACTCTCAGATTAAAAAACGCCCTATATTTGAAAACATGTCGTTACTGGAGGGATGAGACTAATGCCAGATGGTTTACTGACAAAACTTTAGCCCAATCAATACCTTCAACTTAGGTTATGCGATGATATAGCTGATGAAAAAAGACGATAAATGATGATGATAACTCACAATCAACTACAGATCAGTAAGAAAACACATTCTTTTGTTAGGTTGGGACCCAGATCCAAACCACTATTATTACCTACCACCCTCATTATTACCTACTTATGTAAAAAGCCCTTTACAAAAATCAAGGGATATTGATTTCGAAATTCTGGTGACTGGAAAATTCTACTATTTAATAATGATGGAGTAATTTAACATCAATTTAAATATTGAAATATTAAATTACTAATCAATTTAACGGAAAGTAGTTGTAGATTGATTATCACTAATTACATATACAGGCTAGATATGAGGGTAATAGACTGAAGTGAGGCACCAGTTTTACTGAAATTTAGATGATCACGCCTCCAAGAACTCCAGTGAAAACATCACTGACATCTCCCATCTCCTGCTGTTGAAATGTTTTCATCGAATGAGTTCGTCAGAGGCTGCACCTTACAGCTTAGAGATTCATTTCATACTTCCACTAGTCAGAAAGGCACAGTTAGGTTAATGAGAGCGTGCCCCCTCCTTTATATTAACTAATAGTGTCGGAGTTTGCGACAAGTCCGCGCGGGAAACCATTTAAACCACCGGGGAACGACGAATAGAATTAAGCACATGAGGAGTAAGGAGTTTTGAGAAGAGTTTCGAGAGACCCTCACCTCAGGCCATCGCTTTCAAAACAATTGCTGAACCTCGAGGGGGTCGACGAGGTGACTTCGACGTGCTAACGAGGCAAATTTGTTCACGCCACCTTCACGTCTCCTCTCGACTAACTTCCGCAAGAACAAACACACGTACAAACTCTAATGGCAATCCCATTTTACCCAATGATAAAAGAATAACGAGATAACCAGTAATGAAGTCTACTTCACTACAACTGAGTGCTATATTATGACTAAGAAATGAAGACTTGAATCAAAATTACACATTATAAGTACCACTGTAAATACCTACAGCAAAAATAATATCAGAATATTTATAGACTCTTACGACTTTAAAAGATCATAAAATCGAAACTTCTGAGGATTAGTCACAATAAAAGATGGCATTAGGAACAATTTTGTATCCTTCCTTTATATATCAGTACCGCACAAATATGTAAGACATGTAACTATTTATCACACCAAGCAAGAAATAATCTTTAAATCGCCTTACTTATTTGGGCTACATAAAAATAACAAACTCGTTAAGAAAGGTCTGTTCCATACTTTTTAGGACATAAAAATAGCCGAAGGAAATTTTATACGGTAGGTAGATATTGTGTTGTTCATGTAAGCAAAATATTTTATTGCAGGTATTATGCTCATTTCAATAATCATTTTCAAAGCGATAGACTGACCAAGACAAAAAAGCTTTTTAAGTTACTGTACATGTAACCAGCAGTTATTCATATTTTTATTTGCCACTAATAAGGCATTTACATAAATTAAAACGAAGAAAACACCAGGTGATTTCCCAGTTAGTAAACACGACTAAATATTCTTCACTGTTATTTGTATATTTTAGTTATGAACAAAAAATGATCTTTAAAATACTTTAAGAGTCTGATTCGAGTAAAGGACAACGAAATATGAAAAAATAGAAAGCGATAATTGAACAAATATTGATTGAATTTGGGGATTTATTTCCACAGAGACTGCTGAACACGGTACTAATGATGAAATGTACGGAATACGTTGGAGTTCGTTCATGCGTTTACCCACCAACTCAATCATAAATTCAATACTCCAATAGGATTTGACTACCAACATTTTAGAGCCCCCCCTGCAAGGTAGGGAGGTTAGGGACGAAACGGGCATCATTATTATTCAAAGGTTTATGAAAGAGGGGAAAGGACGGAATTCTCTTTCGGAGTGTTCCACCGTGACTCGAAGGACCTACGGTTTACCGCCTCTTCCATTATATCGAGGTCGCACGATATTAGGAGGGTCCCTGCGGGTATTATTACAAGGCTTTGGCGAGGAAGCTCCCTCAGGATCCTGAGGCTAATTTAGTCAGGATGCAATGGGTGGAGAGGACACGAGGGGGGTTGAACAGAGCGTTCGGGCTTTTCCACCTCATTTTTAATTAATCGATAAATGAACTCAAAATAATCCATACCGGCACTCAACCAGGTTAAAAGCATTTTAGATGCATTGGTAGGTCATGATATCTTAACTAAGTTCGTTCGGAAGTTACCTCGGGAGCCCGGGGAAAGAGTTATAATTTTTTAAAATTTCATGATCCCAAATGAATTTTTTATTCGTCTTAGGAATATGTTCCAATATTAATCCATTTAGCTTCACTAAGCTTCTAATCACATGGTCTGACCGAAACATTTGAAAACGAAAATGGCAAATAAAGATATGCTACAACCAAATTAGGAATCGAGTTGGTGTGGTGGCTAATGCTGTCTTCCCAGAGTAAAGTACTGCCTTCCCAATTCGAGAGCCCGGGCTCGAAACCCAGCAGTGGCAGATTTTTCATTGATACACCAATCCCTAAACCCGGAGAATCCAACACTCGAAAAATGATGAAGATAAAATGGATCGACCTAGTGAGAAACGTAGAAGTCTTAGGAAGGGTTGAAGAAACAGAAGTCTGCTGAAAACTCTAAAAAGAAGACGGTACAATTTAATCGACCATATCTTAAGACACGACGGCCAGATGAAGACAATCGTCGAGGAAAAAGTGAATGAGAAGAACTGCAAAGGAAGGCGTCGCATGAGATATATGGAACAGGTCGTGAAGGATGGGAAAGAGAGGAATTAGTTAATATGAAAAGGTTGGTCAATAGAAGAATCGAGTGGAGGGCGGCGTCAAACCAATCCTAGGATTGTTGATTGATGATGATGATGATGACACCGATCCCTACTTGGATACCGCATGGGGATTATACAGTATAAATACAGTAACTGTTCCGACCGTCAGATGGGACGTTAAATCGCGGACAGTTTGGCGCCTTTTGTCTACAGTATGCTAATGCCTAAGACAAGTTCCCTTCCATCTTTTCTCCGCTCCCTAAATTTCTCTTTTCAAACACTCATTCACTCTTAATGGCACAAGTGGTCAAGTTGTCAATTGCCTCCCATGATAATATCATCCAACCATGTTATGTAAGGGTAAGGGTGACATATCATTCCTCATACGGTCTCATTTGCCGTATACGCCGTAGGATTCAATTGAAACACGATTTTTTCTCTATTTACAACTCATTTCCATTGAAGTTTAATCTAAAAGGGAATAGGTTAGGTTTGGAAAGAAAAAAAGGAACAGATTTCGGAAATGTGTCCATGTTAGCGATTCTCGTGATGAAAGGGAGAATATGCCCGCGGGAACTTAAAAAGGAAAAAGTTTTTTTTTGGCTTAAGCGGCCGGTTGCATATCTAGTCAAATTGAAGGATCGCGAACCAGCCGCGAGAACCTTAACGGCGTTACACGCTGAAATGCTATCTAGTCAAACATTTCGTGCCCCAGTAAAATTGTATCAGTTAATGCTTAGGACAAAAGTGGATACAGTTCGCCTGTTTGATTCCCTTGTCCCGTGCAGCGAAGTTTACGTGCACCTACCCAGCATACGGCCAGGAGTACGTAAGCTCCGTTTGGGACGCGATGGTCTTAACCCTTAATCTCCTCTCCTGCCTTTTCCGTCCTGAAACTTTTTTCTTCAATCTCAGACGCAACTGTAGGCATTCGAGGAAGACCCGTGTGACATGATATTGTTCAGCCGCACGGAAACTAAATATTCATGAGAGGTGACTTTGCAGACACAAAGGAAATACTAGATGCTGCCACGACTGAACGTTAGTTTAATCAGGTAGCATAATTCAAGCGTGATACCCTAATTCTACCAGAAGGGTGTAATGCACAAAGAAGCAACACCTGACACCATATGACACCATTTACGGCAACTAGGTGGAAGAGTTAAATAAAATGATTATACATATATCTACTATCAAAATATTCTGAGGATACGCTACGAGTTAAAAATGCGCTAGGTGTAAAAAGTTGTGAATGACTACAAAATGATAATTATTTTTGTAATGGATGAGCCCGAAAATTTTTGGCCAACACTGTTACAATTATTAGTTTTTCGATTCAAAGGATTTATGCGTGATTTCGAAGATCAGACATTAATTATGCCCACAAAATATTCTACGACGCGTTTCGATGCGTTTTTATTGATGATCACTTGATAATGGAACACAAGCGTCATTATTTTACTTTACTCCTAAAATATGATATTAGTATTGTTGACCTTTTTACATCACCCTTACGAACATTATCCTCCTAGTTCCAAGGCTGGTATCATTTCAAAAAGCATTCAATCCAACTTTAAGCCGTCTCGTTTTTTTTAGGCTTCAGTCCCAGATTTTTGAAATTATTAAAATTCTCTCTCAGTCAGATGAGATCGACCATGAGGACTGGGGTTGGAGGGAGAGACGAATATGCACTCGCGGCCCTCTCTTTATGATCGTTAATAATGGACCCAGAGCGCGAATGAATCCGTCGCCTTTCCCTTTTCAAAGGCCTTTCAGCACGATAAATTGTGATTATGAAAGAGTTTTTTTGCTCCCAAAACATTCCTGGCCCACGAAGTCCACGCCGTCGGGATACTCCGCCGAGTTTTGCACCCGGACAAAATTAGGGTTCATTCTATAAACCCCCGCGGCAGAAGTCCATGGTCTTCCTTCGATGGCCTCTCGCAGTTTGGTATCATAAAACCAAGGCATTACCTCCGCTAAGTTCGCTTCCAGTTTGGGAAGTTCACGGTGCCCGCTCGCTCAAAGGCGTTAATGGGGAACCGAAAGAACAAAGGGACCACTTCCAAAGGGTTCGATGCTGAGGGAGCTTGGCGATCATCCAGTACGTAAATGTATGCAAAAGGTGGGACAAAGGCTCGAAAGCAGGGCACAAGAAATTGCAACCACGGTAACCTAAAAATATTAGCTGAATTTGATATCATACGCAAACGTCATGCAAAATGTTTAGATGCAACTCACTCGGTAGGTATTTTTTTAAAATAAAACTAGTAATTTTCAAAAGACGTTATCGAGCAGATGACTCTTAATGACGACCGAGTGAGGCTGTTTTAACGTGAACTCCAGTAAAAGAGTCCTCGGGGTTCATGGGAACCGAAATACCATGCATTTGCCGAAGCACCAAAATAAATTTTCCGCAAAGCATTGATCTTATTTCCTCCATGGGTATCTTTTGCAAAAAGGTCCACAGACCCGAAGGAGGAGCCATAAATAAATATTTTGCCTTGAATATCACGGATGAAACTTTATTAGGGCCTTTTGGGTGGTATTTGTTTCCTTGTTGAGAAGCCAGAAAGGATTATCGGCTTAAACAATTCCCACAGGAAATAAATATTAAAAAGGGTGCGGACCCTTCAATATTTGTGGATATTCAACACGGAAGGTGTGAAATCGTTTCTCCTCGTTATAGAGAAATGGAACGTTAAAAGGGTAAAAGGGTAAAACTATCACCTGCTAATTAACACAAGCGTATTTTTGTGCAGATCATTTATGCACTACTTATAATTCAATGCACAAAAAGTTTCTGATGATACGTTACGCAAACACAGAAGAAAAGAAACTTAAATTTACGTATTAAAAATAGCTGCTCTTTCGAAAGGCAAGAGAGAAAGGAAAAAGAAAATCACCTTCTCGAAAATTCTAGACGAAGGACAGACAAAACAGAGTCAACATCGACATTAATTAAGGAAGATATTTACCCGAGCATTATCAATTACACTTCAGATAATATTAACGATGAAGTAAAATGAAAACGAATAGTATACCAGAGGCATCATTAAAATAAACCGCTACGCAGCCCATATTTTTTCCGGAAGGGTTTTGATATTTACATACAATATCATAAAAACATAAATCGCATTTTTAAAGTGCTTCCTATTGCAAATTCCGGCATTTCTACCTTTGGAGCTCTTTAACTTTTAAATGCGAATAGATTAAACGTTAATATGTGTTTAACCGATGCATACATTTACTTTCCTTCTCCACTATGGAAATTACAACAATTAAAATACCGGAATGATTCGAAAAAGAAAAAATGCTTCCCAGCATCATAGTATCCACCAATGTTTGAAGCGTGAATTTCATTTCGAGGCAAATTAAATGTTAGTCATTTGCATTCACATCTGGAACGCTCAGACTTTCTCCGGCCTTTACTAATCATGTATCATGTTTTTGGAGTGTACTTTATCCGCTTTACAGAAAACATACTGATATGCTACACTCAGCATTATGGTATGAATAATGTATGCGAATGGAGATTTTAATTTTGATAGAAAAAACATTCATGCACTGCTTTTAATAAACATATTTCCTACAAGTTTTCAGTTTTACATTTCAGTAATTGATGAAATTTTGTATTTTGAATTATCAATGAAATTATGGCTGACTGATCGTTCTGTTTGAAAGGCCGTAAAAATCTTTACAGGTCATAGGCATGGCTGCCACACGTGGCAAAGTTTTTTTGGCAATGTGTAATGTATAAAATAACAAACTTATATTCACTAGATGTCTAAATGGAGCATACGAACCAATGGTTGTCTCTCTGAAAAATAGCGACTAATACCCAAGACAAGATGTCTCCTTCAGTGAATTGTGTAATATATTGGCATATATGTACGTATTCAACTTTTACCAGAATAGGAAAGAATGATGCCCAGTTCGGGTGTTTGGAAAATTCAGTCCAAGGGGTTGAGTATCTTTTATTAAGCTTTGCAGCTTACGCAGGTGAAATGAAAATGTTAACATGAGGAGAAGTAGGAAATCGCCTTGGCCCTGGAGCATGACTTTAACCCTGAAATACTATCTAGAGAATAGCGAATTGTCAAAATAAAGAAAATTTTATTTATAGAACAACACATTTTCCAATGTTTTTTCATAGAATTTATTAAAATTTCCTACTGCTTGTTTGCACACGAGAATTGCCCAGAAGCGGAAATGTTTACGTGACATTCGTGCAAGAGCAACCATGTACCTATTCACTGTTGAAAATCAACTGGTATTGGCAATAGCTTTTATTTCCACCAAAAACTGCCACGCCATCTCCTAATTGTAAAACATGATCTTGAACCGTTTTAAAACCATTCCTATTTCCAGTCCCTTTTTTTCAATGCGATCCTCTTACAAAAGGCCGCTTGAATGTGACACGATTTCATGGAACACGAGACTGTTTCTCTCCGATTTCATTAACATAATATTCCAAATTTGGCGACCAAGCTTGACCTAAAAATGAACAAAATTTTTAACCTATATTTCTAAAAAAATTCTAATCTAAGAAATAATATATTTATAGCAATATTTGATAGTGATTTTTTGACATTCCTGCAATCGATTTGTCCCATATGATTGAAAAATGACACTGGTACGCCAGAACATATTACAAAACGCCAATCTTTCTCATTATCTCTCAATTTCACGAGAATAATTCGCACTATTACCGTCTTGCACGTTCATTACTTTAATAAAATTAACATTTTTCACTGTAATCTCCGACTAAAAACACAGCATAAAGAAAAATATACCAATTCCCACAACTTAGAGAGTATTATAAAGAACATTCATTAGATCATTCTTTCAAAAATCGTTCTTATAAAGCTTAACATCCACGTCACGTCTCGATGAACCCGATCAAAGAAAGATACCGAAAGAAAGGCATGAGGTTCCCAAGCAAAAGACGCGGTACCATTAAAAACAAAACATTAGGCGGGGGGCAAGAGCTCAGAATTCCTCTCGCGTAGTGGCTGCGGTGGCTTTTCAACCGATCCCCAGGGAGCATTGGACGAGCAGTGATGACAGATCCATTGGCGGACGTCGTGGTGTTTGCTCTGCGACATGCGCGCCATCCACGTAATGCGACACACGTGCGATGGGCAAGCGGAAGGAACGAACGCAGTTGGTTGGCTGAGGCGGAGTTGCACCCCAGGGAGAGATAGAGAGGAGAGAGAGAGTTAGCGGGAGGAAGTGAGAGGGAGAGAGAGAATAATGTTCACAATACGAGCATGCGCCGCCCGCGTGGAAGGGCCCCGATATCTTACAAGACACTCCACTTAAATATATTCGCAGCGATTTCTTTCATTTCACTCCCGGGATTCGAGAGAGTGATGGACGGGAGTTCATCTCGGAAAAGCACTCCGACGCCTCATTTTTTCGCCGAAATTCGGGATCCAGCTCACAGGATCGACCTTGACACACTCGAGTTGGCTTTGATTGCAGTATAGACAAGGTCTGAAATAGGCAAAGAGGGAGATAGTAAAATATCAGAAATTAAAGAATCCGGGAATTAAATAAAGAAGACTATTTCAACTTGTTCTTCTTCCTGAAACAGCATATTCCGAAACCCTAAACCAATGGATCCAACTGATTTTTCTGCAATCCATATTTTTTCAAACTACGTTGAGATGTTATAATGTAAATAAATCATTAAAAGCCGTTTAATTTGGTGGCGCGTCAGAGATAGCCAACAATCTATGTATTGTAGTTATTACTTACGAGATATCTCACCAACTAGCAACAGCGTAAGCGTACTACAGAACATATCCGTGCGGGATTCAAGCCCAGGACCTACAACGCTTAGGGCGGGCTACAGCGCTTCCAATCTGACTAAAGGGCAGCACCATATATTATTCTAACTTTTTACTTTAAAGTTCTCTCTGGTGGACCTTGGAGACTAAAATTCAAGGTGAAATTGTAACAATGTGAGATAACAAACGCTGTTTCATCAAACGAATGAAGGGAAACCAATCCGAGAGAAAACTCATTTGAGTTCTACCTCACTTGTTTGATGAAACCAAGAGTCATAACTCAGGATTGCACGAGTAGAGATGTGTTTCATCAAGCTACGGACAGTGACGGAGACCACCAACTACTCCAAATGCTCTCGTGTGCTGTCTCACACTCCATAGTATGTTTGATGAGGGAAGAGTATTTGAATTTGACGTGAAGCACACAATAGTGGATGTTTTACAGTGAACATCAACGCGCAATTATTCCACCATTTTTGATAAATGTACACTGGCTTTACTAAACAGAGGGAGGTGTTCATTTCACTACGCATTATTTTTAATGATTGCATTAATGGAAAATAAGCTGCTCGTATAGTTAATATCGATACTTATTTGCCATCAACGATTGGAAATCTATGCTAAAATGCCATGTTATGTATATTATATAACTAATGCGGTTAAGTATGGAAAGGACAATGGCCAGATATCAGCTGAAGATCAATTAGAATAAGACTAAGATATTGGTGTGCAGCAAGAAAGAAGAGGCCAAAACCAAAGTTAAACTAGGAAAACAAAAGCTGGAAGAGGTGAAAGAGTTCTGTTACCTTGGAAGCCGAGTAACTAACGACGGACGAAGCAAGAAAGAAATAGTCAGCAGAATAGCCCAGGCGAAGAGGGCATTCTATCAAAAGAAGAATCTACTTAACGCTGGAAATACAAGCGTAGAAGTAAGGAAACAATTCATCAGAACGTACAGCTGGAGCGTGTTTCTTTATGGCAGTGAGGCATGGACAATGAGAGCAGCGGAAAAGAAAAGGGTGGAAGCATTCGAAATGTGGTGCTACAGAAGAATGATGAAGATTAAATGGATCGACCGAGTGAGTAACGACGAAGTCCTAAGAAGAGTGGGAGAAAAGAGAAGTGTTCTGAATACCCTAAGAAGAAGACGGGACAACTTGATCGGCCATATCATGAGACATGATGGCCTGATGAGGACAATCGTCGAGGCCTGATGTCGACAATCGTAAGAAGTGGAAGGGAAGAATGGAAAAGGAAGGCCTCGTGCAAGATATATGGAACAAGTGATAAAGGATGTGAAAGAGAAGAATTACGTAAATTTGAGGAGATTAGCCGATAGAAGAACTCAGTGGAGAACTGCGTCAAACCAATCTGAGGATTGATGACTTATCATGATGATGCGGATAAGTGTACTATAGCAGATAGGATTTGGAGCTGAGCATCATTAAGTGTTTCCTTAGAGCACTAACTATTCACAGAGAAACTAAAAAACTAAATCGCTTAATCCCAGTTTTGCTTCTCCAACTTGAAACATGTTTGGGAGCAGGGTTTACAGATCAAATCTTTGCAAAACCTAGTTGTCTAAAGGAGAGAAACAACTCGCTTAAAATTTGCTTAATAGGTATTCACAACATTTCCTTTTCTCCATCGGCGAAAGTACCAGCTAATTAATCTTCATTCCAACACACTGAGTTTTTGTGATTTGATTTGGTTCAGGAAGTCAAACCCATCGAGAGCTCAAAGCATCGAGAAGGAAGTCCAGCTCCGATAATATCGACGAATAGAAAACGTCGGACATGATAAAAAATTTTTAGAGGATCGGAAGAAAATACTGGAATATCCTCGTCGGCCGGATTATTATTATTTATCCTCTTTCCCATACACACACCTCGTCAAACCCGGGAGAGGATGCTTTAAGCCCAAAAACACGAGCGATTCAAGGGACCAACCCATGCGGAAGGCATATCATTTTACCACCGTGAAAACCTACTTCGTTCCGCGGTCTACATACGAAACCCCGAGAGTTCCCTACTCGGGTAAAAAAAATATCCACATGAAAGCGAGAGCACAGAAGAGTAAAGGAGGGAAAAGGGTAAAGCGAGGGAAAGAATAAAAAAGCGCCCGAGGCGCCCTAAAAAACAGTCCTCCTCAAGAGTCTCCGCATTCACGCCATCGACACGAAGCCCGGACGATATGCGGCGGCAAGCAGCGAGACTGGCCTCGACTCGATTTTCGGAATATTCGAATTTTACGCTCGGAAACGAGTTTTAATGCAGGAACGAGTTGCGTTCCGTCACCACTATGTCATCCACCACTATATAAAAGACCTCCCGGGAAATTTTAGGGCCTAGGTGGGGAGGCAGAGATGGAGAGAGGGTGCCGGATGAATAGGGATCCAGGAGTGAATTGCACGCTTTTAAAAATGCGCGGTCATTAGAGCCGTTTCGACGATTACCTTTATTCCTCGGCAAAGAGAAGAAGATCTGAGTGCTATGGAGGAAAAGAATATTTGTGGGTCCAAGGGATGGGAAAAACATTTCCTTTTATCGTTTGGAGGGTTAGCCTTTTAGTTAATTGCAATTTTGGCAACTAAGTTCTTTTATTAAGTACTTCAGCTGAAGGGCATTGTTTTCCGTTGAAGAAATTTGCAACCATGATTCGACGTAACATTAGCCTGTATTCCGTGGCATAAACTACGGATACCGTTGTTTCTTCTTGCTTTTCCGAGTAAAACTACGACGCAGAAGAAAACAACTACGTGAAATGCAATCATCTTCTCGGTGAAGAAACAAAGATTCCCATTCTTAACACGCATGAAAATCTTTCCAATTAATGACTCATATTATTTAAATAATTTATGGGAGAACGCATTGAGCTACAGACCAAGTTTTCATCATCCTTGGATCTAAAATTAATTCATATGATTGCTTCCAATCCTTTTAACTCATAACATTCTCGATTTGATTTCAAATTTGCACATACTTTGAATCTTTGACAATAAATAATTCTTGGAAACTACCTTGTTCTTAATTTATGCGTTGATGTGATACCATTTACAGGAAAAATCAAAATTGGTCCTCAGTTATATTACCTACGCTTGGCTAAATATGATGTTATAAATGATAAAAATAACTTTGTTTTTCCACATAGGTATATTAAAATAAAATAAGACCATTTATTGTCTAATTTTATTTCAATAAGTCTATATGGAAAAACAAAGTTATTTTTATCATTTAAAAGAATATCAAATTCTACGAAGTCACGCCCGAGACAACAGAATAAATATGATATCTTTCAAAGACTGAGACGAGGATGGAAACAATTCTGATTCCGCCAAAACACTATTCTTGTTATGCAAAAACGTTGCAAGATAGCAAAAAGGACTCATTTTAAAAGTTTTAAAAAGGTAAATATTGGTTCGTATTTATACATTAAATTTTTAGCTATTATTTTACCTAACGGACGATGATTTTTTTTGTTTTCAATAAAAAAATCTCTCTTTAACAGCACTCAAACTATGTACTTAACGGAAAGTAGGGCCATTGAAAAAAAGGAAGTTTGTTGCTACATAAAGAAGGTCGCAGTAAAAATAAGTCGTACTCTTTGTAATACCAGGGATAACTTGACGGAATTCATAGCAGTAACCAAAATATTGTAAGATTTATTTCGCCTTACTTTTTCATTTGTCTCCAACAGTTTTCCCCAAGTCAATCCATCCATATTTGATCAACATTAGTGAGTAGTATTTGTACTAGAAATTCAGTTCAACTATTGTTATTCACAAAGTGCGCTGATATTCTACTATTGCTGAAGCTTAGACGGTTTGGGGTTGGAGCAATGAAGTGAAACTATATTTTGCTCACCTCCGGAATCCGAATGCGCTACAGACTTTCAATACTCTGTGAAGTACATACTTCCTCAGCGTCAATCATATAAACATTGATGATGCCATTAGACAAGCACTCCAAAAAAGGACTCGCTAACGAAGGTTTAATTACAAAAAGACGCTCAGAAGCCTTAACGATCGGCAATTTCCGAGAGTCTGGTAAACTCTTGTATTGGAGTATAGCTTCCCATTAATGGCTATTTGGTATTGATACATCTTAAATTAGTGCAGTATTATATCCTCCATAATTACATACTGCACGGTATTCCATCAACCAGGAAGTCAGAAAACTTATCGATTCATGTCCTGAATGCTAAAACAGTTCCTCATTAATGTTTTTCCATATTATGTGGAGAGAAAAGTAGGTGATTAGTTTAAATGATTTTGAGGGGCTCTTCATCAGTCTATCGTAATTTATTGATCAAACGAGTACATGCGAAGTCATCATCAGCACATACCGAATAATGATGCAGTGCAATGCCTAAATTCCATCCCTAAAATTATTCCTCGCGTCATTTTACCCAATAATTTACTAGTCATCTTAATTTTTGAAAAGATGATTAACAGCGAAACTAAGTAATTACCGGAGGAAATATTCGCTTCCAACTAATCGATAGCCAATCAAAATTTGGTCCTTGGTAATCAATTGAGAAAGTAAATATTTGTTTTTAAATTCAATAATCAATTAATGAACTCGATCAATATCATCCATGTGTCCCAAAAGTGAGAGCAGCGATCCTCAAAGGATTGACCAAGTAAGCAAAAATGACCCATTTGTAGTTATACTATAAGGTTAATTTTATTTCACATTCTATTTTGTTAAATGTTATCTACAACGAGGAATAAACTCCTGAATTAGAATCATCGTGGAAATGGTTCAAGCTTATTTTAGCCACAATTTTAATTCAGTTCAACTTCGGTGAATCATTTTGCAATATATCTCATTGAAGAAAAAAAAATAATATTTTAATCCCACTTTTGGTATTTCAAGACGAATTAACCATTTAGAGATATTTCGTCCAAAGTCCAAACTATGCTAATGTTATAGAAATTTCGAATAAATAAATGCCGTGAATTCGAGAATATGATTTTTCCTGCAGAGACCAATTTCCTCCTGTTCTGACCCTGGATATATTTCGTCTTCGTGATGTCCCATTTGCCAAAATCGGTCAGGGTCTATTGACCACCACACGCATCGAAGGGGTTCGTTACGCCCACGTCGCGTCATAGCCAGCGAGCCACTACATGGGCGTGTTGCGTTTCCGGCCCACGTAATTTCCAAAGCTTACTCAATGCTTCCGCCACTCTTCTTCCAAACATTGGGATCTCGTGCGTGACAATGAACTTGAGGGTGATACAGAAGAGAAAAAGATTATGTTCAAGGTATGATGGCAGAGAGAAGGTGTACTTATAAGGTTCGGAATCAACCGCACTAAGTCGTCCCCGAGAAAGAGAATAAGAACTGTCATTGTGCGCTCATTTTGGAGTTCTCTCGACTTCGGAGTAGGTGTGTGCATCTAACGAGAGCACATGAATACAACCGGTGCAGTCAAAGAGGCCGGGAAATCCTCGAGAATGCGAGTCCTTGACCTGGGAGACACTGCGTCAGTGAGGTTGTAATTTTGAAAAAAAATTTTAGTCAGAAATACCAAGGACATATTCTACGTGACATCAAAAAGTCGAGCAGCGAGGAGTAATAAGCTCTCGTTCCTCGGTTCTTCTTTTAAGAAGATAAGGAATGGAATTTTAAGGAATGCTCGAAACCTACTAACCTCGTATTAGCAAATTTCAAAATGAGATACTCGAGCGAAGACCGATTCGTCTTTAAATATCAGAAGGAATAATCCAAATTCGATCTTTAACGCTATGGTTTAGATGAGCATATGGAACTTGTAATTTTGGCATACAAATGACATCAAATTGAAAATATTACATGGTAATGCACTTTTAAATAATCTAAAAAAGGCATCCTTTTCCAAAAAAGGGTGCTACACTACTTTCGAACTGAAAAATTACTTCATTACGAAGTAATTTTTTCAGTTTCACTTGCACTTGAATTTAAACATCTACACTTGGGTCAAAAAAGTTTGGCCACCCTTGCCAGAATGCAATTTTTCAAGGCCTCGCCCCCAGAGCTTCAACAGCTAAAGATATACATTCTTAACCGTATCGGAAGCATTGGAATAATCTGCAAGACATATTCATTTACATAGCCTCCATTCTCATAGGTAATTATTTTTTCAACGAGAACTAATCGTATCCTCCAAATCATGCCTGTGTCATCCACCAATGCATCGGGATACATGCCTGCAGTCATGATGGTCTATTTGCTCATTATTCTCGGTGATCGAGTACTCTTGCAGAAAAAGTTTCATAGAACGTCCACTGAAATCATTACCGTCACCAACCACAATTCTTTTTTCACAGGAAAAAGGTCAATTCTAAATATAATTAATGGACTCCCATAGGAAATAATACATTGATTTAGAAAAGAATAAAATAGGGAAGTCAAAAATTATTCAGTTTCGGGAACGATACACGGTGACAATATCTCTTCTAAGTTGGTAAGCATGAACCGGCGGACGATCTTGACATGAAACACTTCTTATTCACACCCAAATTTCTCCAACGAGTAATTTGGGTGTGATTAGGAAGAGTATGATCCCCAATCCTAGCGGTTCTCGTGATAATCGTTATAGACGCAAATTATTCATGTTTAAAGGGAAATTTAAAGCGAGAATTGACAGAAAAGGATTCAAAATCATCTACATCTACGCGATACCCCGCAAGCCACCGCGAGGGTGTGTGGCAGGGGGAGAAGATCACCAAGCTTGCACTATTGACATGCAAACAAGCAACTAGGGTCTCATGCAACTAGATTGTTAGTATCTATAGTATTTAAGGGGTTGATATATGCATCATGTACAACAGACTACTCTAAAATATTTCCCCTACCTATCCCTTTGCTATGCTGCCTATTGTGTTCTCTTATAGTAAGGGGGAAAAATAACGATAACAGATTTAATCTGTACTTTAACCTACGCTCTGATAATGATTCCCACCCTAATTCTTGTATTAATTCTGATACTCTACTCAATCCTTCGTAATACCTTCCATTTACAAAGATTTCATTTTTACTATCGTACTTATTTATAAGAGAATGAGCCTGCGATTACTCCAAGGGTAGCATTTTTAAGCAGCGGTGTACTCAAAGCTAAACAAAGAAATGGGAGATTAAGGAGGATAGAGATTCAGGTGAGCAAAAGAGTGAATGAAAGGAGATGGCAAGAGGCAGATCCAAGATGGGGAGGATGGATTGTGTCAAGGAATTCGGCGCAATGCATACATTTGCCGAAAGGCATTTGATGCTCGGTCCATCGAACACGCCGTAATGCAAATGCGGACTGAAATTATTCATAAAAATAAGTAGTGTAACTTTGTAATTTTCCACCCTCTTTATTCTCCCCCTCAACCGGTTTCAAGCCAGTTTTAAGCGTTGAAACCGGTTGAGGTGGAGCTTTAAGTGCGTGGAATGTGACAAAGTTACCGAGGCGCCAATTATTAAGGATAGGTCCCACAGTTCGCAGCTCAGTAACTCAGTAACGAATACTTTGCTTTAAATTTGCAAGGCTATTATCAAAAATGAAGTAAACAACTTTTAAATATGATCTTGAAAAATAACTGTTCTACTGATAATTAAACTTATGAGGCGATGAAAAACTAATTTTCAAAAGTGAGCATTTATGGGCTATTTCTGAAACACTTTGTTCCTTGAAAAGCCACCCCTACAAATATTTAACTCTCATAAGTTCATCAATCAGTCTCAATTCAATCTAATGCTAACTCATCTCTATCCTTTCCTCGTCAATATAACATTTCCCCTCGTTTCTCTGCCTTCAAAAAACCCTATTGGCTCTTATCTTCTCTGTTCAAGTATTCTGCTACATGTCTTAAATTTAAAATGCACATTAGATTTTAAGAAAGACGAATGAAAAAGAAACGAATGGAGTCCACAGGCACATCACCTACTTCTGAGTAATGTCAAAATTCAGTGAAGTATTATAGGTAAGATATGTAGGCTCGTCCATCCGTAGCAATGAAGGGCGATGCTGGAACAAAATCCTGGCTGGTTACATCCTGTTATTTAACACCCAAAACATCTAATTGATCCTAATTCTTTAAAGAATAAGGTGGATAAGTAAGGAAAAACCTTAAAATATAAGGTAAGCATTAACTTTCAATACCAACTTCCCCCGCTCCATCAACTATCATGCCAATATGATATGAATTACATTAGGTCGAGATAGATAAGGTTAGCGGCCTTCATTGCTGATTCAGGGAGACGATCAACATCAGAAGTTAAATACATTTTCAAAATAACTGATCTTAGTTAGGTGTCACAAGAAATGAGGGAAGGCTGTTGAGAAACACGGCGTTGGCATTGCCTCAAGCTAAACTAAAGATGCTGAGTGGTTCACGTCAACTACCCATACAACAGATAGAATGGTGCTCATGAAGTGCTATTGGAAAAGTGTTGAATTGGGAACTGGGATTCCACGAAAAAATTGCTGCCACAACTGAGCTCTGTGCTTAATTCTTGGGGAGTAATCCAAGAACATTAAATTTACCAATTCCGTAAACAAAGTGATTAGGTTGGGCTAGAGTCCCAGCCACCAGTCCACTACCAGTCTCCAAATCGATGCTGCAATGAGAACAATTTGGGTGGAGTACTCCGTCTATTGGATTGGACGTTAAATGATTTTACATCTACATCTACATAATACCCTGCAAGCCACCATAAAGGTGTGTGGCAGGGGGTGAGTTCTCACCAAACATGCACTACATATCGTGCATAAAATAGGATTAGTGTTTATATATTAGTCTAAACTACACTATTTAAAAAATAAAAATAGCAAAGTAAGCATTTAGTTAGTATTTATATAGGTACTGTTCAAAACTACACTATTTAAAAAAAGATAAAAATAGCAAAGCATACGTGCAAAACATGCTGTTAGTTGGGTTAGCTTTAAGTCCTTATACCAACATGCAGCTACCAATGTTATCAATTGCTACACTCGTACTGGATATATTTAACGTTATTCATATCCCTAATAGTACGAGGAAAAAAGGACATTTTGAATCTGTCAGTTCGGCAATCAATTTCTCTAATTTTGTGATTATGGTCCAGTCTACCATAGTAAGTTGGGGTCCGCAAAATATTTTTAACATCATCACTGAAAATATGGTTTAGGAATTTGTTTAAGAGATTATGTCTAAATTTCAACTTGCGATCTGACAATGATTCCCAATTTAATTCATTTAATAGACTGGTTACGCTAATAAGGTTATCATACCGTCCTTTTACATATCTTGCCGATCTTCGCTGGACACATTCAAGTTCGTTATTTAGACCAATTTCGTAGGGATCCCAGTTTTAGTCATCGGTCGCCTTCCCTATAACAACTCGATGAACAGAAAAACGTACAGTCGGGTTTAGGTAGTGGAGCAGTGGAGGTGAACAGGTATGATGGAAAGTGACACGATTTAGATATGGTGGTCGAAAAGGTTGACAAAGTTTTGAAGTGGTTTTAAATGACCTCGAGTCCAAAAAATTCTTTTCGAAAATTTATGAAACCGACGGAAAATAGTGTCGTAAGAAATTCATTTACAGAGACGAAACCTAAAATTAACAGGCTGTCTCGTCATTATACATATTCTTTATCGTGGTTGAATGGCAGTGAATCACCTCCCCATGGCAAAACTCCTCGGTACTTGGCTGAATTCCCTCTTGGCATCGGGTAATGAATGAATGATGATAAGTAAAAACTCTTCGCTGAACTCCCGAAAGGACAGTCCAAGAAACAAGAAAATACATGAAGATGATATAGGGCGACGGGAGATGTTACGTTATGGAAAAACTGAGAAGGCTCGAAGAAAGGAGTGTCAAAGGCTGCAGCAAATCACTCAACGGATTATCAGCAGGTATTGATTACCACCCTTGGCGATCCTTATGGAAGAAATATGCTCCGGTAAAGAAGATCTCATCCCTTCCCATCACAGTGACACGAGCAGAGCACGCGCCTCCGTCGTTACGCTGTTAAGACTTCATATATCGCCTTTTACAATTCCCACCCTCCGATTAAACACCGCGCCAAAGCACTCAGATCTGGAATGACTCGCAAAAGGGCACCACAGAGGGAGGCCACGGAAAAACAGATGAGGCACTCACCACTGTCACCTCGGCGACCCTCGCCGGCACCGGCGCCTCCGCCGCCATACCCGCGAACCGCACCTCCGCCTGCCCGCATCTCCCCTTCACTCGCATGCAAGACGGCGAGTAGGGTGCGGCCACCGATGAAGGGGCGACGTGCCGCGCCTGGTGCTGGCCCGAGTGCCGCGGGGAGAGGGCCAGGTGCCCCGGGAGGGGGCGGCGCGGCGGGGGCGGCTGCTGGACCGGCAACGGCCTCCGCGGCGGCGGCGTCGGGGGCGGAGGGGACGGGTGGGAGACCCGCCTCGTCATCGGGGGCGACGGAGGCCTCCTATGACCGTGGTGGTGGACCTGGTGTTGGTGGTGCTGGTGGTGTTGGTGCTGCGGCGGAGGGGGTGGAGGGGGCTGGTGCGGGTGTTGGTGCTGCTGCTGTTGTTGCTGGAAGTAATGCGTCCCCGTCCGCAGGTTGATGTAGTACTCCGGCGGGAAGGAGGCCCCTGGGGAGGTGCCGTCCGTCGAGTAGCCCGTGGAGTATGCGGACTCGGGGGAGGAGAGGTTGGCCGAGTAATCCGAGGCGGGGCGGGGCTCCTCCTCGCCACCTGTCGTCCGCCCCGCCACCCGCCTCCCACCACGTCCCTCCTCGCCCTCCGCCTCGTCCCTGCGCCCCAGGAAGGGGGGCTCCGAGGAGGACGACGAGGACTGGTCCCCGCCCCCCTTGGGCGCGGGGGGCAACGCGCCTCCGCCCCCCGCCGCCCCCTTCCCGTCCTCCTTGCCCCCCGCCACGCCGCCCCCGGAGCGCTTCTTCCGCGCCCGCACGATCCTCGCCTCCATCCAAGAGCGCAGCTTCATGCCGAACATCCTGCCGGCCGAGTCGCCGCCTCCTCCGGACGCCGTCTCGTGTCTTTGGGGGTAGTCCTCGATGGGCGCTCCTCCCCCCGGCTAAAGCAAGCCTCGTGGGCCTCCTGAGAAAAAAAAACACGCTCCGCGCTCTTCCACTGTTTTATTTTTCTCTCGCGGGGGACTTCCGAGGGTCAAGAGGTCCCTGCGGGTAAAGCCTATCCCTTTGCCTCACCTTCCGGAACAACTAACTAAATCTTCTCCCCTTCACCTCTACAGCGAGTCCCTCCAGGTGGCACTCCCTCGGAGTCAAGGCCGTTCGTGCGGCTCGGGCCCTTTTATTTATTACACCTCCGGGAATGTATTCCTATTTATTCCCCTCGCAAAATTAATGGCCCCGCTTGAGGAGATTCTTCCCGCACTTTTTCGCACTTTTTTTTACTCAACTCCCGCGCAGCGAAAGGACAGCTCCCTCGCTAGTTTTCGTTCGTTTTGCGACGGCGAGACCTGCGGCGTTTAGGTGACCGCCTTCCCCGGCCGTTGACATGAGGGGATCTCAGGCGAGTGACCTCCCCTGAGGTGGACGACACTCCACCTCGCCACAAGTTCCCCCAAAACTGGAACCACTAAAATCTTCTCCGGGGAGACCGCTTCCAGGGGGGATAACACACACGTTGTTGGGGCTCAGGGAAGTTTTCCCTCCATCCAGCCTTTCATAGTCGACCTCCCGACCTCTTGCGTCAGTGGACAACGCTCGTTCGGGGAGTCAGGAGTTCAATCTCGCCTCGAGGGCCAGCGGAGGAGTGTCTCTACGGCAGCGACGCGAAGGTTCCCCTCCTACTCTCTCAAGGGTTCAAAACCCTCCCTCCCTTCCCATCCTCCTCCTCATGCCCCGCCCCCTCATCCCATCCCACTCCCAGCACCCCCTGGACCCATTCGAACGAGGAGAGACGCGAGGGATATGAAGGTAGAACGCACCTATTTCGCCTCCCCACCCGCAAACGAACACAAAGTGCACACCGGCACCCGCGCAGAATTCCCCCACTCTCCTAGTCCCCCTTGAGAAAACACACACACACTCACTCACTCACTCACTCGTACACTTCCCTCACGAACAAGAGAGCCTTCACCGTCGACCTGGGCGTTCTATATCGTCGGGGCGAACTCTCCCGAGCCGCGGCCTCCTCCTCCTGCTCTCCTCCGCCGCCCCCTTGCACTTTACCGCCCACCCGGCGGCGAGGCGGCGTCGGGGGGTGGAGCGGGCACGGAGGAGTGGGGCGGGAGCCGGAGGTGGTGCGGGGAACGGCGAGGACTTCGGAGGAGCGGCAGGCGCGAACTCATGTTGAGGCGAGCGAAGGACGCTACGGTTCCCGGTGGGCGATGGTTCCTTCTGGAGGAGACTGCAGGGAGGGTCGCCGTCGACTCCGTCTCCGGGTCGAGATGCGGTGATGGATGGAGGAAGACCGCCTTGACACTGCTTCTGCGAAGGAGGAACAAGCGAGCGATAAAACATTTAGCGAACAGAGAGAGGGAGAGTGAGGAAGATAGGATATGAGGGTGCGTGGAGGAGAGCAAAGATAAGGTCGGTGGCTTGGTTGGTCGAGGAGAGCTGGAGAGAGAGAGAGAGAGAGAGAGAGTAATGGCGGGCCATTAGTGCTTCACGGGGGCGGTGTTTGAACCTAATAAAGTGGGGAAGGCGGGCGCACATTTCTCCCCCTATACTTCTTTTTCATTCCCTCCGACACCGCAGCCTTAAAAGGAATTGCGTCTCCATGAGACTTCATCGGGAGCACCCAAAATAGCCGATTTTAATGTCCCCCGTGCCCTCCGCACCCTCCGCCGTGAGAGAGGGTTTGGTTGCCCTCGCGTCGACCTCTCCGCACTCTGGAAGAGGGGACACCCCCGCCGGAACCACTCTTCCATTCGGGAAATGGAAGACATGATGGGACGTGAAGACGGAGAATGGAGAAATACTGAATGTGATTTTGGATGTGTCGGGGAGAGATGATGGAAGACTGGTTGGTCCCTCCTCTCGAAAAATTTGAAAATAAAACAACGATAAAAAAATGCAGGTGATGGAGTTTTTAGTGAGGAAAACGGCATTTTTTCACGCGAACAATTATTGAGTCAAATTTTTCTCGGTTGCTACAGTCAACCTTGCTTCCCTCAAAAGAATCATTTAAAGTTGGCACCCTAGGGTTGAAATCTGACACAATAATTGGAGGAGAATAATAACTTTAAACTGAAGAGGGTCTCAGATTGCTAATAAAGCAGACCTGAAGATGACGCTACTCGTCGAAACATGAGTAAAACTATTTATGTGGAATTACAGAGTTTCTTTTCATCATGCAGGTGAAGAGTCATTTGAGGTCGTACGTATGGCATGCGGCCACATAAAGCTCATAAGTTTTGGTGCTTTAAAGAATAAAATGGATGCTTACATAGCTGTTAGTCAGTTGAATCAATAATTTTCGATTAGTTTCGGTAGATTTTGATATTTCACCCCTCTATTGGTTCAATCCACCTACTCTGTATTCTCCTAATTTATGACAGCTGTCTTCTTTCCACCTCAAACATGCTAACACCTCTTCATTCGTTCGCCTATCCGTCCATCGCACTTTCTCCATTCCCCTTCACTTCCACGCATCTTAATCTTCCCATTTCTTTCGTAATCCTTCCCTAGAGTAGAGCCCTTTTGTCAGATCTAGGATCCAATGGGAGCCAAGCTCTGCGTAGCAGTTAATTACCCGAATTGTGGGAGGGTTCTCACATTGACTTTAGACCAAGCATATAATGAACAGAGTTTTTTCAACGATGATTTAATGGATAGTGAAAATTCAAGCAAATGCATCATACTAAATAGATTCCATAAATTCTGAAGAAAAATCGTATGAATTTCGATCAAATCTGAGGCTCGATATTTATTTGAAATCGCCCAACTATCCACCAGAATTAGTGATGCTTATTGAAAATAGGAATGATATTACTACATGCAAAAGCAAACTAAATACATCTTAAGCGATACATATACTTGGATTCTTGGACGTATTTATTAATGTGCCACATGTGCAGGCGACCTCTATTTTAATAAAAAGGAGCTACTTCCGATTATGAGATGATTATTAGGGCAGCAACACCAGTTTGATGAATAATATACCGCATAAGCACGAATCCTTGAGGACTCACATCAAGGGGTGATCTATTTCGGGAAATTCCGGTAAATCCGTTAAAATATGCTTCCGTTACCAGCAAAAATCGGCATTCAATGGGTCGACGATAAAAGTTTAGGAAGCTCACGATCTAGCTTAAACTGCTGTCTCAAAAAACTCGAGGTAAAACTTATTTGAAAGCTGTTATTAAAGCCATAGTGGAGGACGCAGATGGGAATGACGAACACGTTTTCGGGGAACTTTACATTGCTATGTGAATCACTGGTTGTTGGAGCATAACTCTTTCAATACCCGCACCCAATTGATCCACTCGATAGGTCGTAAACTTCATCGGATCGATAAGAGGCAACGACTGTGATCGGTTGATCTAAATGCAAAACAGGTTATAAACATAAAAGTCTCAAGTGTTGCATTATTTTGGCCTCGAGAAGAACTAGTTGGTTGCAATGAACTGCATCTAAAATCAGTATAAAATGTAGATTTTGACTAAATTTACATTTTATACGTTGTTTACCATATAATGACTTCGTTGAAATAAATTCGAGGTGTATGCATTAATTGCAAGTGCAGATCATGCATATATTTTCAACGTGATATTCTTGCCAAAACCAATAATAGCTTAAGCAAAAGGTAGAGCTATTTTCCTTCCTATTTCGCGCTTTCACGATATGTATTCCTATATATGTATATAAGTAACATAGCCTTGCCAGCATTTATCTCTTGGAAATGATGTAAAGCGTTGAAATCGATTGAGATCACAAAATAGTGTGGAAGTGTACAAAGTGTTGTTTGTTCACCATGGCATGTTCCACAATGTAACGCCTAACTCCATCAGCTCGATTATGATTGAGTTTTCATCCAAGTTATGTATTCGCCTTAGGATTAAGTTAGGTTAGACGGTGCGATATACGAATCAGCTGGAGCACCACTCTAGGGCCCATGCTCTAGGGCTAAAACTCTGATTTACTATTGATAACGAGTGGTAGAGCCTTCGAGTCTCCAGTGCTAACAGTTAAAACACACCAACAATGTTTCCCTAAACCATTGAGCACCAGAAAGATTTGCATAGCCTAAAAATTGATTGGGGGGAAATAATGTGAACTCATAGCACTAGTTCCCTGAAACTCAACATCAACATATCCAACAAAATAGCAGGATTTAATCTCCGAGTGGAAGAAATATTATACGGGATATTTTTTAATGACAGATTTTTCTTTGTTTCCTAATAAATAAGCATCATAAACAACAGAAAGTGAACAAAATTATGTTTGATTATTGCCTTTTTTCAAGTTGCATTTGTTACCATTGACGAAAACTAGCAACTCAACTGCATTATGTAGTGTAGGACAAGGAAGAAAAACGGTATACACGAGGTCATAAATTTAATTTCTTTCGCCGTCTATTGGCAGTAATCGGAAAGCATCGCGATATGTTACACGATTGTCAGACATCTGAGGGCATGTGCAACGAGTTACATCTTAGAGTTTCGTTAACCTTATATGCCCTGCTAAAAAAGATTAAACCTTTAAAACCTGGGAAGCGATGCTAACGTGTTCTAATACTGCTATTCATAATTGCATCGGCGTACGAAACAGAACATGATTATCATTGAATTTTCCGCGTGGAAACACTTGCCCGGTTGAATGATCCAGGCGAATGGGTTCACTCCAAAAAATGACCCAAGTCAAGAGCTTTTATTGCTGCTGCCTCTCCACCCACATACCCACTCATCGTCACGTAAGGGTCATAAATATTAACGAACCAAAAAGAAGAATAAATTGCTTCCCAATAAAGATCGAGTCTCACGCAACGACCACAAGTGATGCCGTGCGCATGTAAAACACATTGGCTGAAACCCATCCCTTTGGACAACGCAGCTATACAATTTCACCATATTTATGCTCGATTTTTCCATATCCGCAACAAACTTCACATCCTATACAGCCTCCTTCTGCCTAAAATCCTTTATGCCTCACCGATCTGGTGTACTGCCAACAAGACGCACATGAAAAAGATCCAAGTATGGCTCAATAAAACTATCAGGCAACTGGCCGGGGCTCCATGGTTTGTGTCCAACCAATCCATCCTCGCCGAACTCCAAATACCCCCTTTTCCTGACCTCATCCAAAAATGCCTATATAATTGTTCCATTTCCGTCAAATATTCCAACAATGAGCTCATTTCCGTACTTTGGTCCCCTACCTTACCTACTGGCAAATATACCTATCCTCAGGACGTTCTCCTACATTCCAAGCCACTGAAGAAAACGCATCTCCCTAAATTCCCATCCAATGTCACCCACCTCGAATCCTTACACCTGCAATTTAAACCCTACCCAGTTCCCCCCTCAGTGGTCCAAGAAGTTATCATCCCCGACGACGCATACAGCCAGGATGGAGACGAAGAACCCTCTTTCCTAAAAACTCCATCATCCAACCCTACCCTCACCTATCCTCACAACGGCACGGGTCCTGGTTCTCCACAGCTCCCTAACCATCAACCTCCTGAACCTGATTGAATCTTTCCTTCATAAATCCCAACCCTAAACGAATTAACCCTAACAAAATAACCCATCATATTCCCCACCAAACATTTCGAAGCAACTAGTCATCCTAAACAATTTTCCCCATACATAAATAACTTGAACAAAAAACCCTTCTCGCCCTCCGGACTTCTACAACTATATCACACCCTTAACAAAACAACCCTTCTTGCTCACCGGCTTACCTAAATTATTCCTTTCCTCAACAAATTAACCTTTCGAGCTCTCTACCCTAACAAAAAAACCCTTATTCCTCACCGAATACTTATGATTATTACCTACCTCGACCATAAAGGGCCAAAAGCCCGGGATGGTGTTATAGGCTTACTGACTATAATCTGTAATCAGGAATCTACGGTCTATTGACATGAATATCGACTGGTTTCCATAATTACATGCCATAAAAATGCACGAATTAAATAAAAAGTTTGAAAGCTTGAATATTTAATATTAATCCACAATGCTTGGGATTGAAATCATTAAGTAACCTCATTTCCTAAATACAAAGATATGCCAACGAAGGCGTGGGAAACTGAGATGCGGAAATGCATCGTCGAATGGTGTCGGCAGAGTGAGCTAGTGGTGTTTCCGAGGATTAGTAGAGAATCAAAAGAGATTTTTTTTACTCACGAGCGCTAAGCTGGAATTAGCAGCACAATGCTCTCTAGCTAACAATACGAAACCGGGATTCCACCTAGAAACTTGGACGTCAAAACTTGCAAAACTAATTTCGAAATTTTGAAAAGGGTACTGTCTGTGGGGGCATGACCTCCTGGAATCGTTTATGCCAATTCTTTTTCTTCGCCGAGCACCCGAGGGAATAAAAACATAGCACTAATTAGAGACAGCGGGCGTAGGGCGGCAATAAATTTTCATTGAAGCCGAGGTAATCATGCGAGAAACATTTTCCAAACGAGATGACTAGTTTTCCGCTCTTTCCTTCTCCCTCTCTCTCTCTCTATCCTCCGACACGCTATATTTTTCAAATGCGTAAAAAATGGACGCGGGAAGTTTTTCTCGAAAGTTCCGCAGCGTTGAACTATTCGAGAAGTTTCCGTCAACGTACCCCGCCTCCAACTTCGGACTAGTGGGACCGCGGAGTGCATTTGAGTCAATGAGCACAAGTGTTTGAATTAGGGACGATTTGCTCGTCGTTGTGTAGAGTTTTTCCCCCGAGCCCCCACATTTAAACAAAGGGGCATTTGAACAAAAAGAAAGAGAACAAATGAGCCGCCCCGCACTACTCTGGGGGGAAGTATATAAAGTCGTGTGGCCGCAGTCACATGTGACCTCTATCCCTGAATCAATACTGCGAGTTTAAAACGAGAGATTAAACGTGAACGGGCACCGACACCGACAAGGTTGGACCAGTCTCTACTGACCTATGTCAAGCTAGCATAAATTTTGCCTACCTTCCGAAATTTCAGGGGCAAAAAATAAATGTGCATGTAAGCTTTAAAACTATTGCATATTTTTTTGCTATTAAACTCAATACGTTAACTTCCATATATCTTGTTAACCTAAAAAGATCCATATTAACTTCTGCAACTGCATATTCTGATGACGGGATACTAAATCCGATTAAACATTCCATTAAAAAGTAACAATTTTCCTCAAAGTTAAACAATTGTTAACTATAAAACGCTTTTTAGTATGAAAAAAACTTTTTTCATACTAAAGACGATTAATCTTCAATGTCATTTCTACAAAATTAACATAGTGTGTAGTTTGTGCCCTTATTATTTTAAAAGTTATTTCATGCCGAATAACAGCCTACAAACCGTTTTGAGGTTTTATCGCTACAATTAAATGGTGTTATCATATAGAATAGAGCAAATTAACTAGTAAAAGAGTTCATATTGTTAATTATTACACTTCCAACTACCGTTCTATTAAATGCAAACAGTCGCACATACAAAGACAAAAGTTCAGCTCATCAAATAAATATTTCAACTTTTGCAAACTTTTATTGGCAACGGAAAAAAAACCGTGCGGACGATTTTTTTTAAACTTGCTGTAAACATTTAACAGACAATTGCCTATGAAACTGCATGTGGCTCATAGTTTGTGCCCCTCCAGGAGAGATATTACAATCAAATGAAATACCATTACATGCAGCAGCATCGGTGCGTAGCACTTTGCATAACTACCCTAAATAGAAGGGGCCTACTGCAGGTGTTTGGAGGGGGCGGGAAATGATTCTCTGCCGGCGCCGCTGTCGCTTTTTTCTAATGGAAATCAAATTACAGTGAGTTTAATCGGCCGATTAATATTCCTCCCGTGAAGATTTTTTTCATGACGAGAAACAGACGGAGATCATTGACGTGAGACCTCCCTTTTTGTTGAACGTCGTCGTGATAATCGTAAAGGGAATTAAGTATTAAAATTCGTGAATGCAAGGTTTCACCTGAGCATTTGTCGCACATTGTACGCCACAGGATCAGAACGCAAGCTCGTCAATCCTCCTCATGAATTCATGAGGGAGATTAAAACGCTCTCAATGCCACGGGTTTGTTTAAACGTTTTCCCATCGGTTACGTGGATACGGAGTCTGGACGTGCCCCGAATTAATTAATGCGCATGGCTCTTCCGTGGTTTTCGTGCGTGAGCAACCGTTTGCTCTCTACACAAACGTCCGCACGGAACAACAGCGATGAAGGACTGAATCTCTGAATATGAAGTTAAACATTCGTTCCGAGTGAAGAATGCGCATTTCGGAATGGGAAGATTAAAACTTCATTGGGAGCTCTCAGGGCCTCCGTGCTCTGCGTGGTCGAGATGGAGTTCATGCGCGAAGTAGGCACACTAATTTGCATTTAAATGTAAATTTACAACGAGCCCGTATCCGCGCAAAAACTGCGAGGATGATGAATATTTGCTTATTTAAAGAGCACAATGAGTGTCTTTTGATACAACCGCCACACATGGAATATACTCGTTCGTGCCATTGTTCACCCTTTACTTTTGGTTCAACTTTGAATGGGATCCTAATGAATTAGGTTTGATGAGAGAACTAGACAGTGTGCAGCGTAGAGCAGCTAGGTTCGTCAAAAGGTGTTACGATAGGTTGAGTAGTGTATCAGAATTAATACAAGAATTAGGGTGGGAATCATTATCAGAGCGTAGGTTAAAGTTCAGATTAAATCTATTAGAGAAATTTCAATCGGATAGCTTTACTGAAGATGTTGGGCACATATTAAAAACACCAGCGTATTATGCTAGATTCGACCAGATAAATAAGATTAGAGAGATAGATTGTCGTACAGATACTATAAGAGAACAGAATAGGCAGCATAGGAAAGGGATAGGTAGGGGAAATATTTTAGAGTATTCTGTAGTGCATGATGCATGTATTATCCCCTCAAATACTATAGATACCAACAATCTAGTTGCATGAGACCCTTTAGTTGCTTGCATGTTAGTAGTGCATGCTTGGTGACCTTCACCCCCTGCCACACACCCTAGCGGTGGCTTGCAGGGTATCGTGTAGATGTAGATGAACTTTCAAATATCCCGGAACACTCAGTCAGATGCTGTGTTCGTATCTTTTCCATATCTAAGTTTTGGATTGTAATATATATTCGCGACTTTCATATCATTACAACATCAATGTCTTAAAATATTAAATTACCTCTGAGATGTATAAATATTACATGCTATCTATAGTCAAAGGTAATATCGAATTAATCACTTCTATATTATCTCCTGACCGCAAAAAAAAAATGTTAATTATCTATGTACCCATATTTTGAAAACTTACGTAGTCAACCGACAACAATTCTCCACTTTGGCTCCTTTTTACAAGAGAAAAGAATTCAATGATGAGGCCGAGCTCTACTGCCTTAAATGTATACTTAACGAAAAGAAGAACTCCAATGGCCGCAATGTTTGACGGACTTGGTGAGGAAGGGTAGGAGAATTTAATCACCCAAGAAAAATGCACATGAACAGGCACACAATCATGTTCACATTAAAGCTCACTCAATCCGTGGTTGTTCGTGGAAAAATTCATTTCACGTCAGTGACAACCACAGACTACATACACACATCCTTTAGTGATTCCTTCCCGCGAATTTCAGGGGGCCACGTCAAGGAACACAAATAAGTGGGTATCTACAATCACTCATTCTGGGCTTGTTTATGGGCAGTTCTTCCACGCCAGGGACAATTACGGCCATAGGATTTTTTTTTATTTTCGCTACGTAAAGAAAAGAAGAATTTGGAACTAATTCAACTTGAACTCGCAGCCACGCGAATATTTTTTCCAACATTGTTATGCAGATCGAGTTTTAATGATCACAGCACCAACATTTACTCAAATACTCGAGGAAAAACTATAATTTGAGATAGAAGTGATAAGTGTTTCGGTATGAACTTTAAATTTCCAACAATATTTTTACGCATTCTCTGAAGGTGGCCAGGGTGACTGCGTGCCTAGGGATCAGGTGTTTTTTCCGCCGTATTTCCATGAGATGACCTCCTTTGACCTGGGCTCTTAAAAGGGGAGTCTCGCCGGGGACACTGGGATGTACGATCGAAAACGTGAGGGTAAGTAGAGCACTTACTACCTCATAAATACTCCATTAAGTTAAAAGTAAAACATTTATCCGGAAGTAACTCACTTAAGGCCTTGGCGACGCAATGTAAATTATTCGTTGCACTAAAACTCTATGCTTAAAAAAACATAAATATTAGGTAATGGAAGCGAACTTAAATATTTTAATCCGTAGAAATAGAAAAAATAATTCTATTCAACACCACCAATTTTTCTATTTATTTTTCCCTCCACAAAATATAGAATTATCATTGTACTGTAATAGCTGTGATTATGCTTAGTTTCTATTGACGATTCCGAATGAGTAAAATTTTCACATTCCTGCAATTGCGATTCCGGAAACAAGGATTTGTTCAATTCGGAATGGGGAAGCCATAGTGACATATAGGAAGGATCGGCTTGTATGGTGACTGGAGTATTGGCTTCGCATCCCGAATGCATGGGTTTGAATCCCGGCAGTAGCAGATAATTTCTTCAGTCGTATTTCGGTCACTACTTGAGAGCTGGGTGGAGACGGTGGAGAGCATATCAAGTCATACAGCATCTGCAGCGCCCGTCATATGGGTAATCATGGTTAATAACCGTGGACCCTTAGGCGCATTTTTTTAGCTAACGCTAGTACTCTCTCAATCCTTTCTTACTTCCCTGAGAACTTCTTTCTTCTTTTAAATAAACCACTTATACTAAATAGCGGAAATTGCCTATCAGTCGTCGGTAGGCTCCCGTCATTTACTACATGGAATAAATGATTTATCCATTGAACATTTAGGAAAGAATGGTTTATTCATTGATTAGGCGAATTCAAGGGGAGATTATCCCCAATAATCTGAAATCAAATAATTTCACTTAAAGTTTCACTATTTTTCAGCCAATGCAATGGATACTAATGTCGTCGCATACAACCACAACATCGTCAGGGAACTTAGTCGGGAAATAAAAGGGTTTCTCAAAAGTATTCCCACTGTTTATATTACACAGTATGACATGCACTGCAATCTAAAATCGTTACTTTGCGGTATTTGGATTTGCCTGGCTCGTTACCTGAGATTCAAGCGTTCTTATATGCCGTTATACTTATTTGAATTATATGTGTGATCATAAACGAGAAATATTTTGCGACCGCTAAGTACACATGTTAAAAGTACTTAATTCCAAATTAACCTAAGTGGTAAATTGCCAAACCACGTAACTGATTAGCTTATATAGTGTTCATTTCCGTCAAAACCCTTCTACATTAACAGAGCTTTCGATTTCCAGCAACGGACCAAGTCCACACAATCTCGGATAATAATGGGATATATTAAAATGCAAACACTTTTAATTAAATAACCTTTGCTTAAGAAAAACAAACGTGAAATATATTCCTTCTACTAATGAGAATGAGGTGAAACTCAGGAAATCACGACATGACAGTTAATTAAAATGAATTCAGGCAGCATCCATATCACCAAAATCATAACGGACATTAATTACCCATCTTGGAATGTAAGTAGATTGCAATGACGCAAAAGTTTATTACATGTCAAGGTTTACTTCAGCTGTATTTTGCCTCTTTATCATAGGGAATACTGTATCTTCAGGACTTGAAAATAAATGAGTACTAAACCTGGAAAGTATTTTTTGGGGGTAGTAAATTAAATTAAATGAACCTGAGTTGGTAATATGCTTTTCATGGAAACCCTTAAAATGCTCCTCCCAATTTGGCCTGTGAGCCGTATTTTATCCTGATTTGCCCGAAAGTTAGCATTTCTTTAATGAAGAGAATGAGAGATTTTTCAAAGTCTATGCGTCAAAATTTCGTAATTCGAGCTGTGACAATACTGAGCCCTTAATAAGGCCCAAAAACCTTTCCGCCTCTACGGAACGTACCCTTAGGCTAAGTCCACCTCATTTATTCGCGGCAATAATAGTGGAAATAGCTTTGGAGTCACAGATTTAGCTTCGCAACCCTTGAGTGGGAAACAGAGTCAATTCGAGGCCGGCCACATCCGAGATTAGAATTCGGACTTTGCGTAAATTAGGTCATTTATTTACCTCGTAAATAGGATACCATCAACAAACGGAGGAAGAAAGAAAAGAGCTGAATGCGAATTACTCCCTCGGCCTGCGACTGCCGACTTAATTTGGAAAAATCCACAAGCAAATAGAGTTCAACGCTGAGAATAACCAATTACTCCACCGGCAACAACATGTAACCCTACAAGTCGCAGTGGACGTGCTCGCAGTTTACGTCGACAGCCGTGAAAATAGCGAGAAGAGGAGAAATAAAGAAAAAATGGAGGATAAGGAATATAACATTCTGAACGAATTACCAATTAAGCTACATTTATATTGGGTTTGTAGAGTTTGCACGAGAAAAAAGTCTTGAAAAATTCTTCACGTTCGTTTCTATTTCACTTGGTCGTTTTGTATTTTTGGATAATATGACGAGGGAAAGAGAGAGGTGGTTAAAATATAATTAAGGAGAAGTAAAAAAGGGTGATTTTTTCACTTTTCGATTTGTTACTGCTTGTTCCACTTACTACCCCCGGGAATTCACGCTCATTAAAGTATTGCTCAGTTTAGTTGAAATACTACACAGATATTACTGGAAATATGTAATTAATAAGGCTCACCATTTGATATTATATTTGGTTCAATATGATCTTTAAGATGAAGTCTTTAGTAATATGGCTAATCACCTATTTACAAAGAGTAATTCTCAAAAGAAGGAATTTTGTTGGAAATTCACGTCTTACATCTATTAATTTTTTCGTTGTCAGATTAGCCGATGATAAAATACCTGGAGAACAACTCAATTTCGTGTGATTCCATGGGCACGGAAATCATGATTGACTATAGACAGTTCACTCGCATCCAAGTGTTAATAAGATATATATACATTAAATTTTCTAAAACATAATTAGGATAGGAAATGTGTAATTCATGGCTCTTACGCATGCCTTCATGAAACATCAAGTGTACAATGATACATGTGTGTAGTCTTCCTTGACATTCTCCCCGCAACCTGTGTAAAAAACGAACTATTTAATGTGTGTGTATTACATGGTATTAATAGTAATGTCTAATTGAGTAGTACCTACTGTTACTGATATTGCATGAGTGCAGTGAATGCTCGGTGATTGTTCACCCCTACCACACATCCTACCACACATTCGGATTCAGGAAAAGTAAGGGTACAAGGGAAGCAATATTGGCCCTTAGGCTACTCATAGAGAAGAGAATGGAGAAGAACAAACCGACGTTCATTGCATTTGTGGATTTAGAGAAGGCCTTTGACAACGTGGATTGGGATTCAATGCTTGGAATTCTGAAGGGAATTGGAGTGTCCTACAATGAACGAAGAATTATACACAGTCTGTACAAAAACCAAGTTGCTGTGATTAAATCTGGACCCAGCTGTGAAGAGGCAAGAATAAGGAAAGGAGTGAGACAAGGCTGCGCACTGTCTCCCGTAATTTTTAATGTTTACATCGAGAGAGCCATAAATGAAGTCAAGGAGAAGTGTTCTGGAGTGAAAATCCACGGAGAAACAATCAGTATGCTACGATTCGCTGATGACATAGCTCTCATAGCAGAGACAGAGAAGGAGCTGAATAAGATGCTAACAACCCTGGAAAGGAGGACTATGGCCGGATATCAGCTGAAGATCAATAAGAAGAAGACTAAGATATTGGTGTGCAGCAAAAGAGAAGAGGCCAAAACCAACGTTAAACTAGGAAAACAGAAACTGGAAGAGGTGAAAGAGTTCTGTTACCTGGGAAGCAGAGTAACCAACGATGGACGAAGCAAGAAAGAAATAGTAAGTAGAATAGCCAAGGCAAAGAGGGCATTCTTTCAGAAGAAGAATCTACTTACAGCAGGAAATACAAGCATAGAAGTAAGGAAACAGTTCATCAGAACATACATCTGGAGCATTTTTCTTTACGGCAGTGAATCATGGACGATGACAGCAGCGGAGAAGAAAAGGGTACAAGCATTTGAAATGTGGTGTTACAGAAGAATGCTGAAGATTAAATGGATCGACCGAGTAAGTAACGAGGAAGTGCTAAGAAGAGTAGGAGAAAAGAGAAGTCTGCTGACAACTCTAAAAAGAAGGAGGGAAAACTTAATCGGTCATATCTTGAGACACGATGGCCTGATGAAGACTATCGTCGAGGGAAAAGTGAACGGGAAGATTGGAAAAGGCAGGCCTCGTATGAGATACATGGAACAGGTCGTGAAGAATGTAAAAGAGAAGAATTACGTCTCAATGAAAAGGTTGGCCGATAGAAGAAACGAGTGGAAAGCTGCGTCAAACCAATCCTAGGATTGTTGACCAATGATGATGATGACCACACATCCTCAAGATGGCTAGCTGTAGATTTACTGTATACAGTAAATGCAGTATTCTCTTAAAAAATAGCGTTCCAACCATCTTTCTGGCATTTCGGAACCTTTGGCGGGTAACCCTTCTACAGGGCCAAATCACTCCCGGGGATCGATCCAACTTTTTATGCTCGATAAATTTCGACGGTGAGAGGAAAAAAAGCAATTAAATTCCCAGAATCAAACCCTCGTCCAGGACCCTTAATGATTCCCCCTATATCAGCTCGTAATCCCACGGAATCAACTTCCCCCGCCTCGCCAACCACAGGGCACTGCAGTGAAAGGAGCTTTGGCAAACCTCCCTTCTTCGAATGAGGGTGGGGGGAGGGGGGTGAGAGGAAGGGTTGCGAAAAGCAAGGCGGTATAGTCGCGGCGGGGACGACAGGAACATGCATCGCAAGGGTCGACGGGATTGGTAGCTTATGACGTCGAGGAGAAAATGGTATAATATGCTTTTTAGGGGCTCCAAATGAGTTTACATCGCACCCATAGTCTGACATTTCTGGGGAATCACGCTGGTGTGATGCCGAGGCTCCCATTTCGAGTGCCCGGGTTTTAATCCCGACAGTGGTAGATTTTTCATTGGTCCCAACTGAAAGTGCTTGTGTAGGGCACATCAAGTTCAATACTCTTAACATTGAATGGAACTTATTCAGCAGAGGATGTTCAGCATGCATGTTCAGCAGAGCAGAACAAGCAGAAGATTCCTTGGTGCCTCCCGTTATGAACAGGGTAACACCGACAGCGGTTATCTCTCCTTTTCTAAAAATTCTTATACCTTCCCGAACAGCCACCATTCCCTATTGAATTAAAATACCGTAGTAATCTATTGCCTTCCCGAACAGCATCAACAAAAAATACGATACATAGTTTCGAGGAGGGAATTGAACCCCTTAGCCATCCAAGCCAGTTCTTAACCAATCAACTTCCGTGACTGGCTAACAATGTTCACCGCGACACTTGATCGGTGGACGCCTGCGAATATTTGCCCCACTCTTTTCAGGAGTGAAGCAGGGTTGAAACGGATATCGTACCACGGGAAGGCGTAAGGGGTGTCCTAACGCCCTGTAACTAATTTTCGGGTCGCGACTCCCTTGGGTACAGATCGAAAAGGAGGAAGATGGAGAAATATGGGGTGGGATGCTTCAGTGATCTTAGGGGCGAAGAAGGGCATTCCATCGAAATCTCCTGGTGGACCCAAATCCAGGAGAGGAATCCATGGGTGAGAGCAAAGAGAGATTGAGTACACGGAAAGGGGAAAGAGCGATGGACCCTTTTATTTTTTCAAAGGTCTCCGTTCGACGTAAAAATAATAAGGGAGGAGAGCTCCCGTCGGTCACACCCCAACTCGCTCGTAAGCGTTTTTCGCATTAGGATTTAATTCCGATGATCCCCGACCCGACCCGATATTTTAATAATAACCTTTCAGGTCCCGATTGAGCTACATTCACTCCCCATTATTTAGGTGCCCGCTGATTGAATTCGCATCTTTATTTAAATTTCGTTACCCAAAAAAGCATTACTCACGCTCCCTTGTTTTTATTCCGAGAGTTGGAACTTTATATTTCGAAAGAAACGCATAACTAATTACCACAGCAGAGCACTCACTGTTTGAGATAGTACTATCGTTTTTCACTGAGTGATTTTGGAATAAAAAATCTACTATCTTTTGAGTAAATCATGAAAAAATAGAAAATATGAACTTCTATCAAGGTAGATACAATTTTCTAATAGGCTAGATTCGTTTTTAATAAGTAAAAAATTTTCCACAATTTTTAATAAGCAAGATTCTAAGTTTCCCTGGAAAATATCAATTCTTCACCAGCCACTTTAACATTTGATTTTACTTTGAAATATCTCAACTTCAAACATTAATACCATTAGGTCATATTAATAGAACATGGATTACATGGATAACACTCAATGATTAAAGAGTCGAATAGTTTAAAGCAAGTCACCGTCAATTATTATTTAATAGGTTTTTAAGAGGGAGAAACATTGGGGGTCACTGCACTTTAAGACAGAACGAGACATCTCAGATTCATCAGCTGAGAGGCATAATCACTGAGCGAGAAAGGAGTGGGCGGACTTAAGGATAACTGCACGCAATTTCTCTGGAAGCTTCCGGAGAAAATGGAAATAGTTCCAGCCGGAGGAAGAATCTATCACGACTCGATTCCTTAAGTGCTCTGCCATTGTCTGAGATCCCCCGTCCCCACCCCGTAAATATGGCGGAAATGCCAGCAAAAGGGTCCGAATTAGGAGAGGGAGAGCGAAAAAAATAAAGCAAGAAGGAACCGAAGGGAGAGCCAAACGAAATGAACTGATCAATCAACGATCGATAGGACAAGGAACCGACAAGGAGCGATTTGAGGATTTCGGGGAAGGATTATATTTTTTCCCCCTCATCACCCTTCCTCTCTTCCTTTCCCCTCCTCTTCGGCCAACCGAAAGGAGAGGGATTTATGGGAGACCGAGAGAAAGGGTGCAGGGGGGTGGGTAGACGGGGTCGGCGGGGAGGAGGGACGATTTTTCTCGAAGGGAAGGACGCGAGCGTCGCGAGGATTCCCTTGCTCGAGAGAGAGGAAAAGAGGTGAAGAGGAGCAGGTTTTGAGAGGATTTTTTTAAGAGCGGAGGCAAAGGGGATTAAAGTGGGCTTTTTGCGGTGGAGGAGGGGGGAGGGAGGAGGACGAGTGGACGGAGGTTTGGGGCGGAAAGGGGATGAGAGTGGCGGAGAGAGTGCCAAGTGCTCGAGATGGGAATTAAACGGACCCGGGAGGAGAGGGGAGGACTTTGGGATCTTGCAAGGGAACGACTTATGGGAGCGACGACGCCAAAAAGAAAGAAATAACGATGAGGGAGGAGGAGGAAGGGGAAAAATAATAAACGGAAGCGGATTGCTCTTTAAAACAAAAAAATACGAGACTTCGCGGGGATTCCACACGAGAGGATCTTTTCGTGGATTGCCTCCGTCGACGGTTTCGAATTCATGAGACGGCCGACCATTTGGAATTTCAAATTCCCATCCAAGGAGTCGAACGGATGGAAGATATCGTTCGGGTGTATTTTTTTACCTCTTTCCTTCAGACGATCGTCCGGGAATAATGTAACATATCCCTCTTCTTTCCTCCGAGGGAAGAGAAAACCATAGTACCCCGGACTCTTCATTCATTCTCCGCTGCCGCGTCCGAGGCGGCAAAATGATCCAGTCTTCGTGTTTGGGAAGAATTCTCCCGAGTGATGACCGGAATACTTAAGGTCAAGGTAAATACAACACGCCAATTAACTCTTAAATAACAACGGAAAAATGTTTTCTCTGTGTGATGGGAATCGCCAAAGAATGTGCATTTGGTCAAAATTAGAAATAACTATTCGATTGGTCGAGGGACAGCGTATTAGTCCGCAGGTCAGAGTGTTCAACAATGCTTACGGGGCTAAACTGAAATATGTAATTAATTTGGCACCCACGACAAAAACATCAGAAACGTAGTATTCTTAATACCATTACTTCGAGGAAGAGAAAAAGGCGATCCTGGTATGAATATGCGATGGAAGCAATGAATAATGAGGGGTTCTGCACACTCGAGCACTAAAACCAAGGTTGATCAGTAGAACTAAATTAGGCTTCAAGGAGTCGTAACTATTTAGGTTATGCCACACTGTCTACCCTCAACTCAACCTCACTAAAAACACGACATTCATGCCTAAGGTGGGATTCGAACCGGTGACCTTATGGTTCGGCGCGTTACGGCCTTACTTTCTACGCCGGATAAGGATTGGTGTGATCATTCATGGAAAATAGATGGTAATTTACTCTCATCCGTGACGTAAGTAGATGAAAAAATAAAAATAAAAATTCAGAGAGAGAGAGATCACCATTTGCCAAATTCCAAAGCTTTCACGGCCGAGGGACTTATCTTGTTTTACATTTTTGAATTTACGATACCTTTTTCTCGTAGATACCTGTTGTCTAGGTTATATCTCAATTTTTGGTTGGCCATTTTGACTGATACACACAGAGCCTGCAAAAGAACGTAGTGTCGAGAATGAGAGGAGTTTTTAACGCGGCGGTCGCCAGCCGGTTTCCAATATGTCGAACGCTGGATGTATGTACGTCTTGCATTAAGCTAAATGCATAAGCAGCTGGCGAAGTTCTACCACTATGGCATGAGGGAAAATCTAAATGAACTTATTTAGTCGGCGGCAGAATGCTTGGATACCGAACGGAGACAACACGTTCACATTCAGAAAATATTCCCTATGCTCACGTCCAGCTAAACCTCAGAGGAGTGATTATCTGTTCACAAGATCATCTTCCAGCAAACAACAGTCGGTACAGCGGTTCCGTATCGGTTACCGCGGTGATTGGAATACAGGCTCCCCGTACCGAGGGCCCATATTTGAACCCTGGCAGTGGGCGTTTTCTCAGTTGTATACCGGTCCCTACTTAAGTGCTGTGTGAAGAGCTCTTGGAGTGCAGTACTACGCCCGTCTGATGGGACGTTAAGCCGTGGACTTCTTAACCCCTTTCGGCAGATGCAGACGTCGGGTTTCACTATCCATCCTCATTCCACTTCGGAAGATTCCTCTCCCTACCAAATGCCCACTAATCCTCAATGACGCAAATAACCTTAACTAGTTCTCGGCTTAAATGATAATAAGTATTGGTACAGGGAGGGGAACTAGATAGATTGGTTAATCCCCTCCCATTACCCTGATTTATACTTTTTAATGCCTACTAAGTAATTTTAGGGAAAATATTAATAATGAAATGTACGGTACTAGTTTATTCTGGCCTCGTCCTTTTCATCATTCGTTGACGAATGAAATATAATAAAACTCCGGGAGTAATAAGTATCAAAATATAAAACACTTTTCTTATATCGCCAGGGAGGACGAAATAATATCAAATAAGAAATAAAATGACAGACCCTTCATCCATCAAGAAAAGAAAATTAGAATTATACATTTACATATAATTATCACAACTAATTGTAAAATTCAGTTAATACTTCAGCATATATTTGGTAAAATAATTATTTAGTGAGAAATAACAATCTAAATGGAAAAAATATCAAACGCAATATTATAGTCTATAGAATGGAGTAACTTTAACATAATAATGCGAGCCTTCCACAATTTTATTTCCAGTCATTTTCAATTCACCTTCACGCAACAACAACATCCATGCATTTAGAATGCGGATAAAACTAGCTGTTTGAGGAGATGCTAAGATATAAAGTTTACGATTTTACGGAGGGCACAGTTGCAATGAGGAGGAATTGTAGAAACATAAGGGGAAACGAAAAAATAACAGCTTTCCGCAGGATTAAAATTTGCATTAAGACCCACGTTTCCAGGGATTACCACACCTTCAAATGAAGAGTAAAAACAAGGACCAGCTTAAACAAGAACAATATTTGACCAGAAGAGCTGGGGGAGGGGGGAGTAAGAGCGAAGGAATGAGAACTAGCGGTGCAGACAAGGAGTGGGGAAAGCAGGAGAGGGGAAGCACAAAAGAATAGCAGAATCCCGTCCCGGTTTCGTTGAAAATTATTTTATAAGGACACATTTTTTTATAATCTCGCGTTACTTATATCAGCAATGAATAAGCCCATTTATTTAAATGTTCCTCATTCTGTTGCCACATCGAAAAATAACAGAACATGGGTATACATACACTCATTATAAGAAGAGAAAGCGCAAGAGCCCTAGATGTACGCCCACTTGTATTTTTTTGCAGTCAGATAAAAAATACGATAATTTTTTGTTAAGCAGCGAGAACGGCGAGGAAAATGACGCGGGTAACTTTGCATTGTTTCGATCCATTAAATGCGATGAGTTATGGCCCGTCATCCACCGAGAAGTGCCTCGTCTTCACGAGCGTCTTGAATTCCCCGAACTCCACCGAGGGACGCCTTCTCAAGACCAGACGAGATCGCGAGCGGAGGAGAAATGGAGCTTGGAGGGGGGGGGGTGGGGGGGGGGGAGACCGCGAAAATCGAAAGTGAGAGAGTCCCTTAGCGTTCCGGAGTTTTTTAAACGGAGATGATTAACGGCTTTCCCTCGTCTCGGAAATCTAAACCTGCCAAGAACGCGCCCATTCTCTTCTTAATAGATGGGGGAGGGAAGTGAAAGGACGATTAAATGGAAATGATCACCTCAGAGTAAACGTTGAGCGAAGAATTATGAATGAAAGATATGTCAGGAACGAATCGATGCGCATCTGGAGACACATTGTGGAGATGACCATGGATGATCAGATTCCATACGCGCTGCAAGATTTAAATGGAAGTTAAAAACCACGACCAAACTGCGGTGCAAGGGCGGGGAAGTGTTGCAAACTGGCACTTTCGCTACGTGTCTGATTATGAAATCCATCAATGATTCTGTAACTTCGTATTGTGAGGAGGATTCAGTTAGTTATTTTGGGGAGGCGACCGACGGCATAGGTCATTTGCGCCACTAAGGCTTGGTCGGTAATTGGGTAGAGGTAGGAACATTTAAGGGAACGGAGTTAGGGTGGGGAGGCTCCTGGCTTAATCCTGCTCTTAACGAAAAGGGTCCACAGTTTAATAGCACATCCGACGGATGGAGTAATACACTCGAAGTGTTTTCCACACAGCACTCAAGTAGGGAAATCGATGAAAAAACTCTGCCCCTTCCTGGAACCCGGGAACTCGGGATGGAAAGCCAATATCCAACCAGACCAAACCGATTCCTCAATAATGTTTTTATTGAAACACTAAGCAGTTGAAAATCTGGAACATAATGATCTGTTTCTATGCATGTAAAGTGGGAGAAGTGACCGAATAATGGTGTCATAATTTAGGAAACATGAAACCCGATAAATTTCACGGAAACGAAACAAACGAGACACGGGAAGAAAAAACTCCTAACGTACTACACAACTCATCGTGGTATAAGGGCGCATGTTTCCCGCGGGGAGAACCTAGTTTCATCGACCCTCAGATGAATCTAATTGGAGACACCCTACATACACCGTGCTATTGAAAAAAAAAAATAATGTACGGTTCAAAATGAAATGACGCGAAAACGGGAGCACACCCCGAAGACCTTGACCTTCTAAAAATCCCAAGAAACCGTAAAAAAAAGAAATAAATGAATGAAACGAAGCCCAAGTGGTACCAGCGTGGGAGAGTGAGTGGTTGATGGTAGTCGTGTGGCAGGCGGAAGAACTCCCGGATACGAGGCGCGGCATTATTCTCGGAATCTGGGCGTCTGATTTAATCCCTCTGTTTTTATTTTTTCCTTCACTTGTTTCTTAATGTTTTTAAGGCGTCGACAGTAGGACATCGAGGGACCAGGGCGACAGGAGTGAGGGTTTGACGAAAGAGCCGAGCCAAAGGGAATTGAGTCCAAGGGTAAACGGTCGTTTCTACCCCCACTGCATTTAAATTAATATGTAGTCTATATCATGGATTAATGATTTTCTGCATGATCGGGTTCAAAGGGTTGTTTTGGACGGTGTTTCCTCACCGGCAATTAAAGTCACTTCGGGTGTCCCACAAGGTAGTGTGATAGGTCCACTCCTATTCCTTTTGTATATTAATGATATCCAAAAGGTGGTAAAAAGTAAGCTTCGTCTATTTGCCGATGACGCAGTAGTGTACAGGGAAATTCTATGCCCGAATGATAAAGAATATTTAAATATTGACCTACAAGCAATTGAAACTTGGTGTGATACATGGCAGTTAGAATTAAACTTTAAGAAATGTCTTGTAATGAATTTTTGGAAAAAGAATAGCTCTCCCCCTAGCACTTACAAAATAAGTAATAATGAATTAACAAACGTGGAATCCATTAAATATCTTGGAATAAGACTGACAAATGATCTTTCCTGGGGTAAACACATTCGTGAAATAATGGGTCAAGCGAATCGCAAACTGGGTTTCATTAAAAGAGTATTGGGTAAATGTGACGATCATGTACGAGAAATCAGCTACTTTTCCCTTGTTAGACCTCATTTGGAATATGCTGCCAGTGTATGGGATCCCTACGAAATCGGTCTAAGTAATGAACTTGAACGTGTTCAGCGAAGATCGGCAAGATTTGTAAAGGGACGATACGATAATTATATTAGCGTAACCAGTCTATTAAATGAATTGAAATGGGAATCATTGTCAGATCGTAGGTTGAAATTTAGACTTAATCTCTTCCACAAATTCCAAGGCAATATTTTCAGTGATGATGTTAAAAATATTTTACGAACCCCAACTTACTATGGCAGACTGGACCATAATCATAAAGTTAGAGAAATTGATTGCCGAACTGACCGATTCAAAATGTCCTTTTTCCCTCGCACAATAAGAGATACGAATAACGGTAAATATGTCCTATCGGAGAGTAGCAATGAATAGCATTGGTAGCTGCATGTTGGTATGAGTACTTAAAGCTAACCCTACTAACAGAATGTTTTTGCATGTTTTCTTTGAAATTTCTATCTTTTTTAAATAGTGTAGTTCTGACTACTATATTAATACTATTCCTTTTTTATGCATGATATGTAGTGCATGTTTGGTGAGCAATCACCCCCTGCCACACACCCTTGTGGTGGCTTGCAGGGTATTATGTAGATGTAGATGTAGATGTAGTTAAATAATCGTTAAGGTACGCTGAAAATTCCGTTATTCTAAATGTCTTCAAACCATTACGCGTCAAAATCACTAACACATATGAGCAAGATACACCTAATACTTATTACCTAGAGCGAAATATTAGGACGATATACTTTGATTTAAATTAGCTTGAGGCAGTTACGCGAATATATTTTACAATCCTTAATATGGTAAAAGTTTCTTTAAGAAGGAGAAGGATAGAATCTATCAATTCTCGATCGAGTCTCACACGGCAATAAGTTTACCAATCTAATGAATAAATTGCGTTGGTACCGGTTACACGATAAAGCAAATGATTGTATCTTAAGCTTTTTTTATTGTAGGTATCTGGACTTATGAACTTCAAATATAATTCCTGAACATCTAAGCGATCATAGGGATAACTTTCCCCTACAGTTCCTCCCGCCTTTCGTCATATTCATTAAAGTGCACATCAGAAACTCGTACTAACAGAGATCACTAGGGAGTCGTAATCAAATATTGAACTATCCTTAACTCTGAGCTGATCTATTTGTCCATGGAGCGTATTGCGTGTTGACGATGCTTAAGAGTAAGGTAAAACAAATGAGGGAATAAAAACGGAAACTCGACTGACGCAGAGAGAGGGGCTGAGGAAAAAATCCTGGAAAGTCGGTCTCTCCGAGCCTCCTTTTCCCGCACTCACTCTCACCGTCCCTTTTCAAGCCGCGACCCGGATTCCGGGTCTACGGAAGACAAGGGAAACGGTTGGAGAGGGGTTGGTTTTGGGGGAGAAGTGGTAATGTGGTCGGGGAGAGGGTGAGGCTAAGAATTCGCGGAATGGGAGCCAAGGGAACCAGGCGTTCCCCCACGGCGACACATACAAGCGCAAATAGGAAAAGAAACGAAAACCAGAAAAAAGACCCCGATGAATTCGACCCAAGTTCTACCGGAAGCGGGGTACCGCAACGGACGTTCACCGGACTGTCGGATATAAAGGTGCCTTACGTAACTGACGCCAAGAATTTTTTGAACGGAGGTAGGAGTAGATGAAAGGATATGAATGAATTGGTTGAGTTTTCGAGTACTGCTCATAGTTACACTTTTCCGTTGCCCCGTAACCACAATTTGGCAAAAGCTATGGTAGCGAAAATTTACACTATGCAGCAGTACCAGAAAACTTCACCAAATCCAGCCAAGCGACGAAAAAGCATGCACTTGAAACGATGATATTAATGATACATACTTATTTCCTTCACTTGCAAAAACATGAAGTAAAGAATTAACAGAATTTATTATCACTTTTACCAGTTACTATCAACATTTTAGAGAACGAATGCATTTTAGGCAGCAGTTATTTCGGAACAAGTACAATAAGCGGATTTATGGTCACTAATATTTTTCCACTGGTATTACCGACGTTACACTCCTATATAATTGATTGCCCCTTTTTTATTATTTTTTATGACGAAATGACTCACGAATATCATCGTCAGAAAAGCAGGAGTACTTTTAACATTCAGCAAAGACCTTCCTGAATTGTTTAAGATACTATATCACACACCTTATTTATACCTATTATAACACAGTAATAACCTTTTCTACACAGATTTTTAACCTAATTGTATAGTTCTGTAAGGCAGGAATCATGACTTACAAACAGAAATAAAGAAACACTCATTCCATTTTCTCATTCATAGGCCATGAAAATGTACCCTTAGTATGATAACAATGCAAAAACGTTAACACTAGGAGCACTCCTAGGAGAACCGTGACGTCGTATTAGGAAGGGTGTACACAATTATTGGGAAGGGCGAGCTGAAGACGGCGATCGACAAACGTGACGTCATTTGCGTACGATCCCTTGAGGAGCACTCACCGGGCCCCCATGTCGTGACTGCAAAAAATGAAGGGCGAGGAGCGGAGGATACGTCTCGAACACACAAAGGAGAAGGATTTCCTTGAAGTAGCTCATTAAGCGTTAGGTTGGAGCTTGGGTTTATTATCTTCCCGGAGCGAAGCACAAAAACTTGTCCGGCGACCTTGTGTGGCTTCGTCGAGAAACGCCCGCTCGTTAACGCATCGAATCTTTGATCATTAGCGTGTCATTTTAAAAGCCAGCTTTGACGCATCACGACAGGAGGGCACCCGAAACCGTGATCGCGAACACAAGTGAAGGTGGGTTACGTACGTCCACTATTAGGTTCGTGAAATGAGAGAGGCAGGGAAGCGATGAATACAAGTGCTACACTTTGTGGCTACGGACGGCCGTAATTAAAGTGACGACTCAATTCATCTGGGGCCCCTCAACCAGTAAATGATCTGGCGAAGTAGTTCCCATTTCCGTTAAGACCTGTTACAGTACCCCATGTAGCAGGTCTTAGCCACCAATAGCGTCCTTGGCATGAAATCGCGTCTTTAGACAGTGTCTGTACTTCATAAATACTATACATGAGGTGGCACATTTTTGTGCAAGACCACCAATCTCCGAAGTTCCGAAAAATCGACCAGAAGGCAATCGTACAAATGAGAATACATGAGGAGAGGAACATAAAAATTCCATAAATCTTAAATAAAAACTGGTGAAATAAAGGTTCACAAATGCTTTTGACAAGAAGCTACGCTTCGAGTAAAAATATTGCTAATTTTCATCGGGTATTACGCAGAGAGTTTTACTTTCGTAAAACTCTCTGTCTCGTATTTAATAAATAGGTCTTGTTAGTATATTATTATATTATTAACTAATACTAATATATTATATTAGTATTAGTTATTAGTATAAAATTTGTTTCAAGGCTTCGTTTTTCGCACGCACAATAGACGACTACAACCTAAACGAAATATAATTATTTCAAACACATTAAATATCATAGTTATTTATTTTTCTAGCTAAAAGCCAATTTCATGGCTGGTGACCAACCACCCCCCGCGGCTCGAAGGGTAATATGTAGATGTGGATGTAGATTTTTTTTTTAAATAGCGTATGATTAGCCTTTTTTTGTTCCACGAATCGTCCCAGTCTGTCGTTCAAATAATCCATGAAGCGATTCCCCGATCTTGATGCAGTAAACGCACTTCAACAATCAATGAGCAGGATTACGAGCTCGTACTTCTTGACGGGGTACGCATGATCAATTGCAGTAACAGAGAAAAATAAACAGATATGGACGATGGTAATTCAAATATTCGTTTTTTTTCGCAATTTCACTCACCTCCTGCCATACAGGCTACATAAACCCTCGATGTGGCTTGCAGGATAGTCAGTAGCTATAGAATTGACTTTTATAGGTCTAAATCAGCTTTTATCGGTCTAAATAATGAACTTGAACGTGTGCAGCGAAGATCGGCAAGATTTGTAAAGGGACGATACGATAATTATAGGTATTAGCGTAACCAGTCTATTAAATGAATTAAATTGGGAATCATTGTCAGATCACAAGTTGAAATTTAGACTTAATCTCTTAAACAAATTCCAAGACCATATTTTCAGTGATGATGTTAAAAATATTTTGCGGACCCCAACTTACTATGGTAGACTGGACCATAATCACAAAATTAGAGAAATTGATTGCCGAACTGACAAATTCAAAATGTCCTTTTTTCCTCGCACTATTAGGGATATGAATAACGTTAAATATATCCAGTACGAGTGTAGCAATGGATAACATTGGTAGCTGCATGTTGGTATAAGGACTTATAGCTAACCCAACTAACAGCATGTTTTTGCATGTATGCTTTGCTATTTTTATATTTTTTTAAATAGTGTAGTTTTGAACAGTACCTATATAAATACTAACTAAATGCTTACTTCGCTATTTTTATTTTTTAAATAGTGCAGTTTAGACTAATATATAAACACTAATTCTTTTTTATGCATGATATGTAGTGCATGTTTGGTGAGAATTCGCCCCCTGCCACACACCTTTGTGGTGGCTTGCAGGGTATTATGTAGATGTAGATAAATTGGACAATTCGCGGCTATAAAACATCAAGACACATTTCTAATATGCCTTCATCAAAAGGTCTTCCCTTAATATTATAATATTAGTGCACATATTACACATAGGTAGATAATTAATGCAGATTTACAAAAGTCACCAGAAATAAGGTTACGTCAGTGAATATTTGGCGACTTGTTCATGTTTGAATTAAACATTAGCATATTCAATGCTTCTTAGTAGTAGGTACCTCTTAAATATATGCTAGCACGTGGAGTGGAAAGAGAAAATTATAGTGTGTTTCCCGTGAGATATTTTTAGTAATCTCTTATTCAGTATTATTGTAACACTATGTGCCTGCTGCGTGTTAACTCACTCCCTACCACACGCCCTCGTGGTGGCTTGCAAGGTAGTCAGCAGATGTAGATAAAATGGCACGAAAAGAGAATGATAAAGATGATATTGCAGAATAACCATCATGGTACGAAGCATATCCAAACTGAGCATATTTGAGTGAAGGGGGGTAGGGAGAATAGTAAATGGTATAATCTCATAAAATTGAGCAAGTTGGCTGACGGATCATAAGTAAAGATGGGAGCTTTACGGGAGTTTGGCGTGAGGCCGGGACATAAGCAAATACAGGTAGGTAATAGGCAACGAAGACAAGTGGAACGGGAGAAGGCGCTGGAATAATAGTTGTTGCTAAAATCACTCTTAAGGATTTAATCCAGTCAATTTCCGTTTCACACCCAACGTGTACTTTCCAATACTTTCCGGATGCTATTTAACTCACTTAAGAGGAAGCCTCCGGCGACGGAGGAGAAACACAATGAAAAACAAATGCTTGGCAGCTTAAACACCGTAAGGAAATTACGTTCTCAAAATTTGCTAAAAGGTTTTCACATTGAATGAGGCAGAAAACATAGAAGCAAATATGAAAATTCATAGAAAATTTAGGTCAAACTAATGTTAAAATATTGATCGGAGTTAAAAAGGAAACGTCAAAGAATAAATAGTTTTAAAACACTACTTGCAAAGCCACCGAGTGCAAGAGTATATGACTCGGTGCCACTTCATTTTATTATCTATAAATGCAATATACTGAATGATTCATGAATCTGAGAGAGATGTAGGCATATTGTAATCTGCGATTAATTAACGGTGACTTTTTGACATAACATCTGTCTGATAAACGGCGTACAGTCTGCACAGTTGAATGATTTACACCTGGAACAAAGCCTAGGTACACATAATAATACGGAATTTAATGAGCGAAAATCGATTCCGATAAATATTCATTCACAGTTATCGCTTTTAAATACTAGTAGAAATAATCACCATGCTGTTTTAGTTGCTCTCAGCAGAACAGCAAGGAATTATATCCAACAGGAAAAATATTTCTCTCCGTGAATGCTATTGTTCCGGACCACTTCATGAAAATTACAGAACACTGAATCGAAAAGACTGTGTACATTTTCATAACTAATTTAATTTACAGGCAACTAATTTCATTGCTTAGACCATATAACTTACTTTTCATTGATTTACTTACAAGATGTAGATGCGCTTTTTGCGACGTACTTTGCCGGAGACGATTCGGATACAAACTGGACGGAAAATTTAAAACTCACCCCCTGCCATACAATCTCGAGGTCTACATCTATCGAGTACTATGTAGATAGATGTAGATGATGTCTCCTTAGTAGTGAAACCATCCGTTAGTGAATAATGTTAGCCGCGAAAAATTAACAAAGTTTCTCGAAGTCAGAGACATCTGTCGCGGCTGGCTATCAATATTAAGGTAGGATAGGCAATAATAACCTTGACGTGACACTCGCAACAATACTCCCGAAACGCGTCGATTTTGCGTTCAGAAAGAGGAGTCGTTCCTCTTTAAGCGCAGAGAAGCAAGGGGAGAAGAGGATGTGAATTCCACGAGGAAAAATCCAGAAATTTCGGGGAGGCCCCAGAATTCAACGGCCGGAGGGAGCGAACGGAATCCTCGCGTTCTTCGACGCGAACATTCCACGTCTGCGGACCTTTGACCGGAGGCGCTGAGAGCCTCGTGTGTGTCTGTGTGTACGAGAGGGTGGTGAAGGTCTAAAGGTCTCCTCGTAGTACCACGCCTTTTCCTCCACCTTAGCGCCCTTTGCCAACCCTCCTCCTCTGTTACGCTTCTATTATTTTCGGACGACAGAGAGGGAGAGAGAAAAAAACACATTAATTTCCTCGAATAATGTCATTCTCCCAGGATCCATCGCTCGACGAATTACCCAGCGGAAATCAAATTTGCCGGAAAGAGGGAGGGAAAGATAGAAGGAATGATAGAGGGAAAGAGATAGAGAGTAAATCAGAGATTGACGAGGGAAAGGGAGCAACGGAACGAGACAACCGTCGAGAAAATGGAACATAAATTTGAGGGAAACAAAAATCGATCTCGTTTTTAATTTTATTTTATATGCGTCGGGAACGAGAGAGGGTGGTTTATTTTGACCACTCTTAGACTCCTGAAATACTCCCTCTTGATTCCCGCCAAGTTGAAAAAGGGTCCAATTTCCAAGACCCGGAAGTCGTTCCCACGCTCCTGCCGACGTAAAAATCCACCTACGCCCGAGATTCATTTCACCAGATATTGCCGTGACGAAAACATACGCGCCCGCACCTTTTGGCACACAATTTTTTTCTGGATGCGTGAGCGACGCGAGTTGTCTCGTAAATACTCCCGTATCGTACGCTATCTTCCCGAGAGGCGTTCTTAAGTAAAAGTGTTTTTTTTTTGGAGTTGAATACGCCCAGAGCGGGTCTCACAGTTGTGGAGTGTCAAGCCCATCCCGCAATTAAAGGTGCCTGAGGCCGTGAGGAGAGGCGTGGAAGCATATGCATGAGGTACGGCTGCGAGATATTGCGATGAATCGACCAACCTGATGCGTCGTGAATGTGATATCGCAGCGCTACACGGAGACGGCAGATAGCTTGAAATATTGGCGTGCGATACTGTACGGTACGCCATATAATGGGAGATGGAACATCAGGCGATATGCTATTCGTGCTATCAGGTGATGCGCGATCTTGCGCGAAAACAGGAAATATGAGAAAAGGCACGACATCATTCGATTCTACAATGCACATCGAGGAGTCGATTCATCGACTCTTTGTGACGTAAAGTTAAATTTGCAATGCGATATTAAAATTGCATATTACAAATCCTTTGTATATGAAGAGAATGGATAGGAAAATGGTCGAAAAGAAATATGTTTATCGTTGGAATTACCCTATTTTCGACGAATGATGAAAATAAATAACATCTTCATAACCCATTATATGGGAAAGGTAATGAAATTGAAATACTCTCCACACGGAATACAATTAGGAAGCAAGATTGCACTGAAAATCTTTATCACTATTCAAAGTCCCAAAGCCAGATGTGAATGTCCACCATGCACTTGAAGGGAGGTTGGAGCTCTGCTGAGAAATACGCGACCACTTGAAGTAATAAACAAATTCGATGGACGAAATGAAAATTATCTTACAACACGCAAAATTAAAACTCATTCGGCTGTCGGAGTGGAAGGAACTTTGGACCCAATTTTATTGACGGATACTGTAGTACTCTCAGGAACATAACTCTCGCATTCTTGTAATGTTTGAGCGGAAGAAATAGGCATGTGACGTGCGACGCGAATGAAAATAAAATTCGGAAAATATTCACGAAGGTAGAACGCGAAGTCTGGCTGAAAGGATTACGAGGACCGGAGGGAATCCTTCGGCGGAAAACTAGAGCGTGAATTCACGCACAGACGAGCACCATGCGGATGTGAACGGATGATGTCAGACTACCTAGAATGCAAAGTCTATTCGGCATACTAAATTTCATCTCGGAGATTAATTTAAATACACTTCAATTGCAGCAGCTAGGGGAAAATTTAAATCACCTCTACACGAGTAGAGGTTTTAAATCAACGCACGTTTCAATTGTAACAGCAGTACATAAGTCCCTCTAGAAATATTTGGGCTGCAAAATACACTAGCTTCAACCGTTGAAACCCCATTGTGATGAGACCGAATGAAACTCGTTAGCATCACCTAGCCGAGACTAGTTATTAGTTTTCTGTTACCTTAGGGTTTGATGTAATATACCTACTTTGCATTACACTACTCATTACTGTATCATCATTTCGTCATATTTCTTTTCTCTCTTCATCTCAACTGAATTTCTTTTTTTTCCTCCCTATCTCTTGTATACTCATCGCGCAGCCTTCAATAAGCGCCTTTAATCGTCTCACTGCCCCTAGTTATTTGTTCCATCAACATTCTCCGTCTCCTCATTTCCTCCGGAAATTTTCTTTACCTCCCCCTCCGTAGTTTAAACTACTGCCCCGTTCATCCTCCCCTTTCCGTCCATCGTACTCTCCAATCATCTCCACACAGATATCTTAAAAGCCTCTAATTTATGCTCATCACCTCTCTTCAGATTCCAGGACTCATATATTTCACACTATCCCAAACTCCAAATCAGGCTAAGTAATAATATTTCCTGACCTATATTTTATTTACATTTATCATCTACCTGAAACTATAACCATGTTGACTAGAAGAAAACCTATCCAACCTGTATTTACCTGCACAGAGAAGTACAAGTTTCATAAACCCTTCGTCGTCAGGACTATGGTTACATGGAATGCAATGCCTAATGAATTAAAAACTTGTGATAATATGTGATCTTTTAAGAACAATTGTTACAAAATCCTGTCTCACCAATAAGTTACCTAATTAGTTATCCCGAAAAACTGTTTTCTTGCTTAAAAGTTTGTAATATTGTAATATTTTGTAAATTACACTATCCATTATTGTTAAGTAAAATTTTATGTACGTCATTATGTATTCCTCTGTTGCATTTAGGGGTTTTGTACGCAAAGCCTTGAAACAAACATATTCTATTCCATGGAGTATATTGTGTATTACTTACACAGCTCCTCCTCTAACTAGCTTCATTGTTACCAAGCTATCAAGCTTGTTATCCCACTTTTTCGCCATATTAAGTTCCACAAAACCGCGACATATAGCGGAACGACGAAAAGAAAATCACCATTTTCCGTACACCCTTTACGTATATAGTTCATAAATACACATTTTATACCCGTATAGCCCATTTTTATACGAAAAACATTATTTCACCGTAAACGTATGAATGCAAGATGCAATAGCAAATAATTGAAATAATGAAATCCGTAGATTCTGGCGATACTGCGTGGTATTCGAACATATCAGAAAGAAGACAAAATTTGCAAATTTTCCACATAAAAACTTTATTCCGACCCGGGTTTCGTTGGCACTGTAACATCGTCAGGTGAAACATAACATCCATAGTGCGCTTATATATAATATGCGGGGATGTGAGAAGTGGGGAACTTCTCCCGCCTACCACTTCCCCACTCCTCACATCCCCGCATATTATATATAAGCGCACTATGGATGTTATGTTCCACCTGACGATGTTGCAGTGCCAACGAAACCCTTTCTGATAATTGAAATAAGTATATATTGATACCATTCTAATTTATTATAGAAATTTTATATTAAGTATCATAGTTTGTAAGCAGCAAACTGTCGAAAAAATGAAGGTCGAAATGACGGAGTAGGGGATCGCTGGTTTGATATTTTACATCCATCCATCACTGAAAGGACGAAAAGCGAAGCGGCGTAAAACGGGGACATCCTGTATTCTACTCACTTCCCTCCGCAATGCAAATCCAAGTAACAGAATTCTTTTCACCTGATCCAGCCGATTTCCTTGTCGTTATTTTGCATTTAGCATTGAATGCCTGCAAAACGGCAAATCATTAAGATACGCGAAGAAGATGCATTTCAGCGTCGAGTGACGGTAAGCGCGCTACTAATTGGAAGGCGAAAGAACGGCTGTTGCTGCAAGTTGCCACCGAGAGCGGGTAATGTAAGCTCCCTCTGAAATGACGCGTGCGACCGATTCCCACGGCACGTAAACCTCAATGACACACAACGAGCTCCACCACTGGCGCTGAAAACATTCAGCGTACGGAGAGCGTTTACATACTCTCGGCGACGGTGCTCCCCTCGTCTGCTATCGGGTAAACATTCTGGCGGCCTAAGTACCGAGATGAAGCCTGAAAACGACTCTTCCTGTTGACGGCGTAGCAATTAATACCTCGTGTCGTGCACCTCATCAGTGGGGAGTGATTACTGTAGAAGGGATTCTACTTGGACCCTTCAGGCTGGCAGGATAATTGCGGCGGGAGGGACCTCTTGATGCGGAGAAAGGGAGGTAGAGGCCTGTCGGTTATAGTAACCAGAGCGTTACGATGGACGCCCAGAGGCCAGCACACGTCCCATTCGAAGGGCTGTTCGCGGAATTCTCGCTTAAATAGTAGCTTTGGACCTAGCAGCAATGTTCAAACCGCAGCAGTATTATATTTACACCACCTACAAGCATTGGAAATACTAAATCTTTCAATAACAAACTCATTCCAGATTAAATTGATGGAGCCAGGTTATATTTTGTTAATTTTCAGGCATTAAAAAAGACAAAAAGGGGTTAATTTAACCTTTTAAACAACTTATATTTTCAAGGCTTCAATTGAACAGCTCTATTTTTCTAGACGAACATGACGCATAGATGCTTTCATTTTAACCGTGTGTATCACCAGTGCAGCACCTTCTATAATTAAAAAAAATAAATAGTTGTTTTGTAGTTGTGTTCTAGTTATACTCATATAGGTAAATATTCAGATGTAAATGACATTTATTGTTTATTGTTACTTTATTATTGTAAATGGCATTTATTGTTTTTTGTTACTTTTTCATGAAAATCTCACTTTCTACTATCACTTTTGTTCAAAAAAAATTAGAAACGTTAGTGATGAATTTATGAAGGTTGCCTCAGCACAGGTTCTCCTTAGAGGCAACCCAGCTTTCCTATTTTCTTCTGGTAATAATTTCAGTATATTGAATATAAAATAATTCACTACACTTTTGAACTTCACTACACGGTGCTCATTTTTCCTCCCTATGCTTGGAAGAAGAATAAAAAACGTCAATGCAAACTTATGCATCCACATGATGCCCACGCTCATGTATTAAAGTAGTTTAAAGGCTCAAAATAATTTAATTCACAATCTTGCAAGATGCATAGCGGGGTCCTCACGTATGCTTTGAAGAAAATGATCCGAGCGTGCTCTTGGGAGCAAGCAATTTTTTTTATCTGGAGAGACATTTGTGACCGCTTCAATTCTCGAATAGGGTCAGTTGTCATCGCTTCGCCGTATTCCTTTCATCACGCAAATGTCAACTCACACGCCTCGCACCTCGAGGTGCCACGCAATCACCAGATCCCAACTCCCTCACTCCGTTCGTATCACGTCTGTGGGATGTGATTTCGAGCCACGCGACGTCGAGTGCGACTGTTGAGATATAATCCTCACCGAACTGACACCGCCCAGGCCGATAGGGTGATACTTTCACGGTGAGTCAGCGATCAACGGGATGGTTGGTCTGACTGGAGAGGGTAAAAGCTCACCACGTTCTGGGGCCGAACACGAGAAAATATCGCAAATTCGGGATAGGGGGGGCATCTAGGTATGCAAAGTCAGGGTTGTCATTAATAGGATACAAAAAAGGATACAAAAAAGGATACAGAAAAGGATACAAAAAAGGACACAAAAAAGGATACAAAAAGTTACACTGGCCTACACAATTGAAACAAGGTTCATTTACATTGTGGATTGTAATTCACAGATTCATCACGAAAACTTCTTGTAGTATAGAAATCGCAAGTAAACCTTGTTTTAATTTCTCTGGAAGTTCAACATTCATTAGCCCATTATGAAAGGGGGGATTTTTTCAGGAACATCTGGGATTTGCTGCACTGTTCTGGTATGCATAAAATTCCACCACTTGGAATAATACGTCTACATCTACGTAATGCCCTACGATTCACCGCGGGAGTGTGTGGCCGGGGTGAAGATCACCAAATATTCACTACTTACTTGCAATTAAGAGATACAATGCTACTACTTCATGAAAACGTGTTAAGTGCAACTAGATGGTTATTATCTGCATGGTAACGAAATGGTTACTGGTTAAGCCGCGTTTACACTATGTAGCAAAACCTGCTACATAGCTATTTTTATAACATTTAGCGAGTTTATATAACATTTGCTAGAAGTAGAAAAAGTCACTTCTGAAAAGTGCTATATAACATTGCTATATTTAGCATATTCTTCTATATATTGCAAAAATTGTGCTATCCATTGGGAGTCGGTAAAGATTAAAAGAAATCCGTATACTATATCTAACTTTGTCTAATGTTATATAACTTTTTGTTGCATAGCAAAAGTTATATAACAATATTATATAGCAAAAGTTTTTTAGCAGGTTTTGCTACATAGTGTAAACGCGGCTTTAGAAAGGTTTTATTTATATAGATATATATCTGTATTTCCTAAGCATACATAGGTTAGTAACATTAAAACATGCTTCAAGCACTACAGACTACTCCAACAATTTTTCACCTGCCTATCCCTTTGCTATACTGTCTATTATGTTAACTTATTGTACGTGGGAGAAATAACTCTTTAAATCTATTGGTAGTGCAATCTATCTCTCTAATCTTGTTTATCTGATAAAATCTAGCATAATACCCAGGAGTTCTTAATATATATCATTGCTTACATATGAACCGGCAACCTCTACCGGAACTGGTAATCTGTTCATTTGCGTGCTGACCTGATAGCCCCAGAGTCACGGCTTTGAATTCCCCCTTGAGCATGAATGTTGCATTACTCTAAGGATAAAGCGTAAGCTAGATGTTGCGATTTAACCTCAGCATCTGAAACACCAAAAGCAGAATTTTACAACGTGGAACCAAATGCCCCCTCCTCCTCCATCATCGCACTATTCCCCACCCTCCACCCATCCTCTTAGAGACACATGGACGTGAAGTCACGAACTACCTTCCCTCCCATCCTCACCCACCATTCCCTCGCAATTGGACCACCTTGCTGCTTTCCCACTCCCTTAGCCCAGTTGGTGGACATGCGTGAATACTGATAGCTAAGCGACCTGAACTCTTGTGTATGCCTTGATAATAACTTAGTAACAAACTTAGTAACAACAATCATGTGCGAGAAATCAGCTACTTTTCCCTCGTTAGACCTCATTTGGAATATGCTGCCAGTGTATGGGATCCCTACGAAATCGGTCTAAGTAATGAACTTGAACGTGTGCAGCGAAGATCGGCAAGATTTGTGAAGGGACGATACGATAATTATATTAGCGTAACCAGTCTATTAAATGAATTGAAATGGGAATCATTGTCAGATCGCAGGTTGAAATTTAGACTTAATCTCTTAAACAAATTCCAAGGCAATATTTTCAGTGATGATGTTCAAAATATTTTACGAACCCCAACTTAGGTACTATGGCAGACTGGACCATAATCATAAAATTAAAGAAATTGATTGCCGAACTGACCGATTCAAAATGTCCTTTTTCCCTCGCACAATTAGAGATACGAATAACGGTAAATATGTCCTATCGGAGAGTAGCAATGAATAGCATTGGTAGCTGCATGTTAGTATGAGTACTTAAAGCTAACCCTACTAACAGAATGTTTCTGCATGTTTGCTTTGCAATTTCTATCTTTTTTAAATAGTGTAGTTCTGACTACTATATTAATACTATTCCTTTTTTATGCATGATATCTAGTGCATGTTTGGTGAGCAATCACCCCCTGCCACACACCCTTGTGGTGGGTGGCTTGCAGGGTATTATGTAGATGTAGATGTAAGTTGAACCACGGGTTGGTAAATATATTAGTGTGTGGACTATGCGTAGTAGTTTTACTTATTTCTATAAATTGCAGTTCCACAAAGTAACGCCGGAACATGCAACGTTTATTTTTTTAAATTAGAACCTCACTATTCATAGCTAAAAATAATCCTGTCACTACGTTTTTAAATTCACCAAGACTTAACATACGCAGGGCTTTATACTTCGACAACCTCGTTAGCACACTTGCATTCAAATTAATTAGAGATATAAGCATGAAATGCAATAAAATACAATGAAATCATTAGCTTTGGACTTTTTAGGAACAACTTTAATTCTTTCCACTGCATGTTCTCACTTGAATTTTCCATTTTTATATTTTCAATACCTTGATGACGACGCAGTAACATCAAAACATGGCCAAACAAATTATAATGTCGAGATAGTTTGAGCAGCGTTAGTCATTTTGTCATTAATTATGCAAAATTTACAAAAATGTTTGCCTGAAACTACGCAGTTTGTTTCTAAAATTACTCTGAAAGCCTTCCCGAGGTAAATGGCAACAGTATTTATTAGTAACCCTCTCGTGTTTATTGGTATTGATCCCCTTTCCTTCCATATTCCTACGCTATTCGATCCTATTCATCGTCCAGGGTGCAGTATTTATTAGTTCTACTTCCGTATTTCACGGAATGCAAGGAATACGAACAGCGCTGCTTAGCAGTATTCCTTGGAAAAAGTATCGTATTTATCAGTAGTTGGGTAGGCACAGAATTCCTAGAGAATAGCATCGTATTTCCCTTGACAACCATATTTAAACAGTATGGCGGAAAATTTGTATTCAATTGACGAAGAACTCGTAGTAATTCTCTATTATTTTTTCTTCAGGTCATTCAAAGCCATTTGCAAATTATCCTTAAGATGAGTACGAAGGTACGAAGGAAATATGAACACTTGTACGGAGTGTTTATTCCGTTTTAGCGTCTGTTCGAAATGGGATACAAAGGCTCAAGAAATGCATATATCCTCTATCACCAATAAATCAGCCACTTACAAAGTTAGATACCATAAAACGGGAAATTATAAGGTAAGATACATTTTAGTAGATGAACGATGTGTTTGAATTTGGCGGGCTATTGCAGTGAAAATAAGAGAAAATCGTTCTCGTCGTCAGTCGGCGAACAGCTGCTGCGAGTAGTTCACCGCGAGGTTTTGGTCGCAGAGAATAATTGGTGGCTTTGTTCGCGTAACATTTTAGTTGTTAACGTTAAATAATTATTTAACTATTATTACTCATGTACATTGGATTGGATTGTTTGAAGTGAACGTAGGCAGTTTATTAATGTACACGCCAGGATTTTGTTTGTGTTTGCCCAAGTTATTTGTTGACGTTCCTGCTTTATGTTAGTTATATTTGTTCTATTGTTAAGAATATATTTGAAATAATTTCACGCCAAATGTTCATTTTGATCCTTACCGAAAATAGCACAAGCGAAATTCACAAGTGTCTAACATTTTGTATGTTTTTGCCTAAGCATGTTAATTTGAGGTGATACCTTATTGGCTTGTGATATTGTGTGAAGTATTCTTGCATCTTATTTACGTTTAGTAAACATTTTGTGTGGGTATGTGGGTGAGTGTTTCCGTATGAATTGGTTTAAATAGACATCAAGAGTTTTGTCTAGATTTCCTACGTACAATGTAGTGTGACTGGTATGTATTGATGCTAGACTGTGGTTATCGTTGAAACATTAACCTGACCGAGTGGTCATTCATTATGAATAATATACTATTTGATTAACGACGTTAAGTAATAATTTTACCTACAGAAGATTAGAGGTCACTTCTACAATTCTACCCAGAGGACCCACGGTGGTTAGTTACATTGTATATAAAAACCAAATCCCTTGACTTGTTTCTCAAAGCGGTAGCTGTCTCGTTGTCAATTCATTTCGGATGTCTTGCCGAATTGTTCTGGTTTATAAAGTAAGTAATTGGTGTCTGGTGGTGTAACATTATTCAAAGCATTAAGGTGTTTAAATATACATACATACAAATTTATTGCAAAAACTTTCTTTCATTTGTCATTTTCTAGTTTACATATTTGTTTCTTTTTGCTTAGGTTCAGTTTTAATGCCTATAGAACCAGAAGGTGATGTTTTATTATATATGTTGTCAGGAAACTTGTAATAATCACCCAATTAAGATTTGTTGACCAAGGAATTCGTTAAACAGATTAAATGAAATTCACATAAATACAACTTAGGTTGCACATTCTTAGAATGTGCAATGAGTCAATGTTTTTTCCTTGAGTGCTTTGGTAGTATTTCTGACAAGCCTTTGATGTATGGTATGCTACTGTGAGTCTTGGATTTGTTGCATATGGTGAGTTTATGGATTCATTGCCAGGTTTGTCATGTGTGGAATTACTGTGGGAAATTGTGCTTTTGTCTACTGTTATCTTTATATTTAGGGCAACGTAGTTAATGTTGGGTAGGTTGACTATTCTTCATAGGGATCTTGTTGTTACAATATTTAGGGTAACATAGTTAATGTTGGGTATGTTGACTATTCTGTATGGGGATCTTGTTGTTACAAAGGATGGTATTGATGTGTGTATTGGGAAAATTATTTTTAGGAAGGGTATTTCTCACTAGGTTAATATTATTTTAATGTGGTGCAGGATTGCTATGTTTGGGAAAATTGGAACAATGTCATCTACATATTTACATATATGTGTGCGCATAAAATGTAGTTAGGATATGACTTCATCAAGTAATTGGTTCATGACAAGATCAGCTATGATGGGGCATTTGGACTCCCCATACAAGTTTCCTAGCAATATATGTACTTCACCAACACCAACTGCTTCTATAGTCATAATACAGTAAGTAAACAGAAAAAAGAAACAAATAAATACCTATAAAACAACAGAAACTGTTTATTGCAATACATTTAGCATATATGTGGAAATATATATATTATAAAATGTTTTATGGATGTTGCAAAAACATGATGTAAATATAGTTTTGCCTATTAATGTATATTGATGTCTCCATAATTAGACCCTTTGTTGGTCCTTTCTTCTTTACATGGTTTACATTTTTTGTCAATCATGTTTTTTTCGTTTAGTTATGTGATTTTATGTTGTTGTTTTGTGACTGTAATTATTCTGCGACTGCAGGAAAGCACATGATAATAATAATAATATGATTTAATGTCACGTTGCACTTGCAAAAGTTTAACTATGGCTAGGGTAAGTTGGTCAAAGTATAAAATAATATTGGGGAAATATGTATGCAGTATTAGGGATATATACATTATAACCCTACAGAGATATACATAGTTTGAAATATTAGGATATAATTAGGCATTTAGTGCACTGGTACATAAATTAAAACCAAACAGAGATATACATAATATGCGGTACATGGATACAATTTGACATTTAGTACATCGTAAATGTTCTTCATCATCCAAATGTTCTTGAATAGAGTAGTATGGTTCATCGATCAGTGTTTCTTGTATATTTGTTTTGAGAAATTGATCGAGTTATATTTTAAGTGTGTAGGTATCTTATTATAGAGTTTAATACCCATGTAATATGGACATTTTTCATATACGTAGTTTAAGTCTGTGTTGAGGGTATGGTAATTGCAGGACATTTCTGGTGCTGTGGTTGTGTGACATAATCCCTTGCCTTGTATATATGTATTTTTTTTGATAACCCTCAAGAAACCCAGCCTTTATGAATGGATTCCAGTGGGATCGACACATACACATTCAGCCACTGTCTCTCTATTGTCAGTCAGAGTAATGCCTAACAAAATTAATTTTAAAAATCCACATAATTCCTTGGCAGACAACATGTATATTTTAACACCTTGATGTTTTGAAGGATGTTATACCACCAGACACCAATTACATACTTAATAAACCAATAACAAATAGGCAATACATCCAAAATGGAAAAGTATTTCATGCACCCATCATACTCCACACACACAGTGCTTCCCAACTACCCAAGGGGCACAAGGGGTGTCTGAGATTTTCTTACCTTCACTTAGAAGGGCTGATTAACCTGCCTCAAAATTAGTTTGTGGAAGGAAGGAGAAAATTACTTGCTTCTTATGGTCTACTTCTATTCCCCTTTGATTATGATTCTGGATTTAGGTTGGATTTTTGTGGACATAACCAAATAGCTACGTGATATGACTCGCAATAAATAAGATTCTTACATAATAAGAAGTTTTAGTATATTCTATGGTAGGTTTTGGTGCACCACTTTCTTTATTTAAATCAGGTGCATGACGGTTAATGTGGAGTGTCAAGATTTAAGTATAAAATGAATAATAACTTCCCAAAAATTTATATGATTACCTGTTGGAAGAATAGAAATTGAGAAAATTGAGGCATAAATATCTGCTATGAAGAAGTTTCCTTGTTTTTCAATTGGAATTCAAAGCAAAATATACATTTCTCTCTAAACAATTGTAGTTAATTACTTAATTATTATTTGTTATGAGTTAATTCGGTTTTCTTCATTTTCCTAGGAAATTGTATGACAGATGAATGAAATGGATATGGATAACATATAGGTTGTGGAGCAGGAATTTCATTATCAGTACTGGGAATCACTAATGGTTTGCACATATCTTCAACACCAATGACTACTGGCTCTAAAATCTTAAATGGAAGAGGAAATTATTCTACCTGAAGTATAAATTTCAAAATTTTGATAGCTAACTGTAGAGATATAATTGCGTCATGTGCATCATGTCTGAAACTCGGTTGGATGCTATAGGCTATAAATTTGAAGATATTTCTTTGGCGGGAGAAAAATTTGTTTCCCTTTTCATTGTCATTTTACATATTTTCTGCAAAATTGAAATAAACCCATTAATACTTACTACCCCTAAGATGAAATGTGTCCCCCCAAGGATTTGAATTTTTTATATTCTTTAATAAACATTACATATGTAGTGGAAAGTGCCAATGAAAGGTGCCATTCATGATTAGAAACAGAAAGTGTTGTGATAAAAGTTAAATTTTCTTCAGCTCTGCAGCAGTTCCTCTGTGACATTGATAATACCATAAGCTGGAATTATTGAGTAAATGTTAGGTACTAGAAATTTGATGAGCATATGTATTTGCATTCAAATGTAAAAGTATTGTGCATTGCGAGGTACTTCATTGTATAATGTTATGGGGTGGTGGACTTTCACATATAACTTTTTAATTTTTGGCGTTAATTTTAATATGATACCCCATAATACACTGTAATCAAAACTCGATGATTAAGAAATAAATAAGTCTTAACAAGAGAATAAAATTATTAAATTTGTATTTCATTTGTGTGGATCCCATCAATATTTAATCATCAATCTCCACTTTGTTGACTGGTTTCACAGCAAATATCTTATTCACATCTGACCCATAAATGTGAAAACGTGTGAGAATGTGTAATTTTGAGTTGCTACAGTAGATACTTCCTGTTATTTTGGTGGTATGTATCTTTCCTTTGGCGCCCTGAATTTGAATTTTGTCATTAACATGTGATTAGTAATGTATAAATTCAGACATTTAATTGTCTCATTTTTCATGGTGCAAATCAACGTAGAAATATCTATAAATACTAAAGAGATGCAGATAAATACTGCATAAAGAAAACCGAATACTACGTAAGCAATAGCTATAAATACCTCCAGTGGAATACTGATTGATGCATAATGAATATCAATAAATACTGCTGGGTAGTATTTCTGCGTCTCAGTGGAAATACTTCTGCGATACTAATAAATACATGAATACGGAGTACTGATAAATACCATAGGAATACTGTTGCTATTTACCTCGGATTAGCAATGGACAATGTGAAGTGATTCCAGGTCACCAACAATTTCAGAAAAATTGATATTTCGAGCATGTCACAAAATATTTAAGTATCTCACAAAAAAATGAATACTAAAATAGAAGGAATATCATCTACATATCAGAACTATCACTATCATATCATACTGGAAAATGCTGGTGGTAACGGGAAAGGAACTGTCCCTCAATCTTGATCGAAGAAATTTCTCAAGCCACGGGGCTCAGTATCACCTGAGCCCCAACCTCGCAAATCAAAGAGAAACTTGGGTATGGGGTCGAAGAGACGGTATGATCTTATGGGTGTTGAGTTGGGAGGCATAAAAAACACGCTTTCGAAGCAATAAATAGCGTACCCACTTATAATATTCACCTCTAACCATTTTTCTCTCGACCATAACTTCAGCAATATCTATTTCGCACCATGTCCTATGAGAGCTATTATTGAAACCGACGGTGTGATAAATTTCAAGCGTGTCTTTTTACATCTTGGGCGATAAAGTGTGTGACGTGGTGAGAGCATGTGAGCGTTTTGTGTACTCGAAGAATAAGGCACCTCGAGGGAATGAAAAAAAAAGGTAATATATTGAGCGTAAAAACGGAATTCTTTCGTTGCAGGTACATGCTCCAATCGGTTTCCTCAAGATACTCTCGAGAATTTGTCCCGTTTCCCGTTTTTATTCCCCACATCCTCCCTTTAACCTCATCGGCTGTAAAATTTTCCTGATGCCACACCTCCCAGAGACTCTGTAAATATTTACAGTTATATCCCTTGCAGTCCATATATTTCCTCTCTATTGAGTGACGCTACTTTCACAAGAATAAGCAAAGGAGAAATCCCATACATCCAGAGCCAACGTCGAGTGAGATGCATTTGGAATCCGTCCAGCAATATTTCGACGCAAGAGAAGTGAACAAAAAACACAAAAGAAAGGTTCGGCTCGTGGAAATGTGCAACGAAAGAACATGAAGCATCGGGCAATTACAATAAAATCCCAAACTGGGGATCGTTGGAGATGCGGAGGCATATCGTTGGAATAAACTCTTGAGCTAAGAATATGAGTTAGATTTATAGAGGTGATAGCAAGTCGGACAAAAGCGTCAAAGATTGTCGATTGGTAGAGTTCTACAGCCGTTCACCAAAACAGGCAATTCAGGGCGTGACAGATCGTCAACTTTATCTACATCATCATCTGCATCCACAGCATGCCCTACGAGCCACCAATATTTATAAACGAATAATTCTCCTACTAATGTATAATATACTTAAAATATCAAATTAACAAACGTAGAGTCCATTATATATCGGGGAATAAGACTTACATAAGAACTTTCGTGGGGAAAACATATCAGGAAATAATTGGTCAAGCAGATGGTACATTGGGATTTATCAAAAGGGTCCCGGCAAATGTAACGATCATGGAGAAGAAAATAGGCAGCTAATTCTCCTTTGTTGGCCCAATTTAGAATACGCAGCCAGCACATGGAATCCTCAACAGATAAGCTTAAATAATGAAGTGGAGCGTGTTCAGCAAAGATGGGTAAGATTTGTTATGGGAAGGTGCGATAACCATACAAACGTAACCAGTCTATTAGAAGAACTTAAATGGGAATAATCATCAGACAGTAGGTTAAAATATAGACAATCTCTGTAGTATGTTCCAAGATGATATTTTTACTGACGTTGTCAGAAGTATGTTAAAAGTATGTCAAAAGTAATTACTATGGCAGATAGGATCATGAATAGAAAATCAGCGAAATGAACTGCCGACCCGGAAGATATAAGATCCTTTCTTTCTTCGTACAATTAGGGATTCGAATAGCTTCAACATATTCAATAATGCATACACAAGTTTACCCATTAGGTAGCCCAGGTAGTTGCTTATCGGTATAAACCGGTATCGGTAGCTGACCCATCTAATGGGTTTATGCATACTTGCTTTGCCTTTTAAAATCCTTTCCAAATTGCTATGATTCGACTAAAATATAGCCCCTAATCCTCATGAAGTATGTTAGGCAGCGAACGTTTGTTGAGGATTCACCCCCTGCCGCACTCTTTTACGGTGGCTTATAGTGTATTATGCAGATTTAGTTGAACATAGCGAGGGGTAGAAAGTGTTAGGGCAACAGTCTATAATCGTAGTTTAATGTGATTACATGTTGTAGGCGCATTTATTTCATAACATGAGGGGTAAGACTATCTATGAAGGCTTATTGAGGCGAAAAATATTTGAGGTCTCTCGACGCATTCAACGTAAGGCACCTGCTAGTACTACTAGTTGTATAATTAGAAATTCGAATGTATAATTCGAAATTTAGACTTAATCTCTTCCACAAATTCCAAGGCAATATTTTCAGTGATGATGTTAAAAATATTTTACGAACCCCAACTTACTATGGCAGACTGGACCATAATCATAAAGTTAGAGAAATTGATTGCCGAACTGACCGATTCAAAATGTCCTTTTTCCCTCGCACAATAAGAGATACGAATAACGGTAAATATGTCCTATCGGAGAGTAGCAATGAATAGCATTGGTAGCTGCATGTTGGTATGAGTACTTAAAGCTAACCCTACTAACAGAATGTTTTTGCATGTTTTCTTTGCAATTTCTATCTTTTTAAATAGTGTAGTTCTGACTACTATATTAATACTATTCCTTTTTTATGCATGATATGTAGTGCATGTTTGGTGAGCAATCACCCCCTGCCACACACCCTTGTGGTGGCTTGCAGGGTATTATGTAGATGTAGATGTAGTTTTTTTTAGTAGGGACCCGTAACTTTGTGTTCCATCTGACGGGTGGAGTTTTGAATATAGAACCCTCTTTGCATTACATACGAAGAGGGACTGTGATTCTACGGAAAAATCTATATCCATTCCGGCAATCGGACCAAGGTACACGGGATGAAGAGATATTACTCTAGCTAACGCATCAAACCTCACCGAAATCTAGCATAAAAAGAAACCCATGTTAAAGGTTTCCTCTTGTTCCCAAAGCATTTCTCTATACACCCTATGCCAAATACCCTTTCTACAGCATGAAGGCTTTCACTTAGATAACTAATAGCCATTATCATATCTTATATTCTTTCCTCCCATTTACGCGAAAGAAAAATAATCGTAATCCATCACATATTCTTATCTCCCCAGACCCGTCCGTTAGTAATGACACCGTGGACGTTCATTCAAACGGTCCGAAAGTCTTTTTCCTCTCATTCCTTAGCTCCTAGAATTAACCAACATGTTCTCTCTTTTGGTTCCATCGGTATTCCGTAACTTTCCCATCCGTACCCCGACCAGGTTCAACGTAATCTCCATATTTCACCGAACTAATCCTCTTTCCTCTTCACCCGCACCGTTTCCAATGCCCTCACATTTATCTTTTTCTCTAACCAGCTTAACGATCGATCGCAATTTTTCTACTGCTCGGAATCTGAATCTCGACGATGGCATCCATTTTTGAAAAAAATGAAAGAAAAAAATCGAGATTTTCAAGCCGCATTGTGACGCCAACTCATCCAGTAAGGGCTCGGTGTTACAGTGATTGGGTTTTAGACTCTCCGGAGTCTCATAAAAATCACATCGTAACTTTCCTGCCAGAGAAAAAAATACAGCATAACTTTTGAGAGCTTTCTGTTGCCAGGCGAGAGGACAAGCCAACACGCAAGCCAGCTTTTAGAGAATGGCTATGGGCATCAGCCACATGCTTCCCTGCCTGTCGCAGGGTAAGGTGTGTGGCAGGGAATGGTGGTTATCAGCAGTGAAAATGAGATTTAGGTATGAAAGACTCGGATAAAAACAAACAAAAAAGATAAGACACGCAATTATTCAGAAATTACTCAACTTTGTGCGTGCTGTAATCGTGGATGTGCAGAAAAAAACTATTAAAAAAATATTTCTATTCGACAGTAGACCTAGTTTTTCTTAATTTGACGCTTCCATATCTGTTACTGATGTTGTGTGGCAGTAGAAATATATCTTCGATTCGAATTAATCAAGTAACTTTAACTTGACTTGGCCTCCAGAGCTTCCAAGCCACTCGAATAGTGGACTGAGTGCTCACGTGAGTATTTTGTTACAAAAGACGCTGTTTTCCTCAATATCTTATTAAGATGCATGATCATAAAGATGATTTTATTGCGGCCAATCTATTATTAGCAAGAGCAAATTCAGGATGGTTCAGGGAAAATTGATGCTTTTCCGGTAGGTACCTTTCCCATTCCTTTTAATACATCCTTTTCTCCACCCTAACTGTGGAGACCAGTCCTTTCACCCCCATCACTCAACCAATAGGTCACCTCAGTCCTCCCCGTCCTCGATAGGATCCTCGTTTCAGCCAGAGTATTACACAGGTTATGCATTGTATCGTTTAAACATCTTGCAAATGTTCTCAGTGTTCGGTTTGGTTGGTGTGGCTCACAATACACCACAAAAGAGAGTGGTTTTCATAAATCAGGGTCGGGAGATGAACTTTTCCCAGTGCCACCTATGTTTACCGAGAAAGACTCAGTACTCAAGAACTCAAAAAATCGCACACCTTAGATTTTGATGGACGCATCCGAATTGAATTAGAACACGGAGCTTACGGTACTTACAGCTTAAGCTTCCCACCCTTCTCCAAACCAAATTACCAACAGCCTACTTCCACGGTAAATGGCATCACATTCACATAGGTCCAGGCTATTATACGACGAGACAAAACATTTTTAAGTGTCCCAAGATATATTTACTATTGATCCTGGAGATATCTCCCGATTAATTTTTTTTCTCGAAATTCGATAGCGCATATTCAAAAGCGTATATCTACCCAAGACATATATCATATTTACACCTAAATTTAAATAGGAAAAGAGGTGATGTGAGATAATTAAAAAGAAGAGTTCAAAGCCACCATAAAGACAGTCGTGGAGAAAAATCAAATCGTATCGACATAAAAATGAAGATTAGATTTCTTAAGAATTCTGAGGAAATTCCAGGATTAAAATTAATTGACAACTATTTTGCGTGAACATGTTTAGCGCAATGGTCATGAGACTTGCTACCGATACGAGCATTTTCGGAAGTGAGAGAATTTTTACAATAAATGGGCATTATTATGCGGGAAATGGTGAATAGATGACTTTAGCCATTGTATCGCGGTTTTCTTAACCGCTCAAAATCGCTCCCGAAACGTCCCTACCAAAGCCAATTTGGCAAATGACATTCGTGGCATCAATAAAACGGCCGCAGGGTGCGATAGACTCTGAGATTCGATCGTAACTTCCGATTTCGAATATTCCAGGAGGAGGGCCAGCCGGCTGCGTGTAATGACGCAGGGCACGTAACGACGCACTGCTGACGCTCCGCCTTTGTTTATGTCACGAACGCGACCATGCGACAAGCTGGCACACCCATTAAGGTTATCCCGGCCGCACATTTCAATATTTCTTTTGGGGGACACGCCGGTTGAATGACCAGGCCTTTTGTGGGGGACGAGAACCATTCAGGGAGAGGGCTGTTCCTGTCTCAGTCATCTTCGCATGCCTACAGCTGCCGAGCACTTGAATCGGGAAGGCTTCTCATTTCCTTACATTTGAGTCTTCCGTACACCTAAGGTCTCGCTTTTTTCAATGGAGAATGGGTCGAATTGACATCTTCTTGATTTGGCTGAGTATGTTAATTTATGCGTATTAGGTACCTAAGATATTATATTATGCTAGTTACTTTCTGCTTCATAGTCGAGTAATCATGTATTACTCTTGTTTTCATTGTCGATACATTAGAACGTTAAAAATAAAGGAGATACCTGCTAGTGCTAGAGAATTTAACTGTTTGCCAAAAATATTTGTGTACCATGTTTACTACCCTATAGCTGTGTTTAGTCCAAAATAAGATGCCAGGCCACAAACTTACTGAAAAATGTATTTCTATCGAATGCACTCAAAGGGTATAAATTGGAATGATTTATTTTTCTCTGCATTTTTCCAGGGAAGTGAAATTTTAAGTCTGCATCACTGTATGAAGAATTATACGTTCACACCCTGGTTCAACATTTATGACAGCAATGATACTTCGGTGAGGGAGAACTCGAGTTCCGCTTCCATGAATCTATAAATCAAAATACAGAATACGTTTTAAAGTGATGGGCAACACTTAAGAGGAGTATTTACCACCGCATTTGATAATCAAGTAAATTACACATCCATTTATAAACTACATTAACAAATTGCCCCAATAGATTTCTGTCCTCCTGAAAAGTACAAGACTGCGTAAATAAAACTCAGAAGTTTATTCGAGGAAGTATGAATAAATTCTAAATACCTACTTTCAACTTAAAATGGAGCGAAGAAAATATATTAAATACAAATATGTACTTTAGAGCCATAGACCTTTTTCGTAATTGAACTACAAATGTTTACCGTAGTACCCACAGTAGAAAATAAAATTAGGCTCGTAGATAAGGAGATAAGAGGAATAATAATTATTCTTTTTCATTAGTCATTTCTCTTTTCTCATCTTATTGTTAGCGATTTCTAGTGATTTATGTAAAACACATTTTTGGTTAGCGTACTCGATCGATATGAAGCTTTATGCAGCGATCAGAAGAGTAACATAGGCCATTTGAATATGCTGTTCAAGTATTGTACCAGCTCTCGGAAGGAAGTGTTCTAATTTCTACTTTTTTGAATATTAAAAAGCATTGCTCAAAAATTACGACAGAAAATTGCTATGGTAAGGCTGGAAGGAGGAAATTTTCGCGCAAATGAGCGAGTTTCCAAATTGCGCACGCATTTAGCCCGACGCGAGAATGCGTAATGGGTTTCACGTCAATGCTCACACATTTTAAAAACTCTTTTCATTTCGAAACGTAATTTCCTAAGCGGAAAATGTGAATTTTTCCCCGCAGAAACGTGAAGTTTAGGGGTCTGGAACGTTTTCTAATATGTACCCCATAAAGAGTGAATGGGGGAGGGTGGAGACGGACAGAGAGGGGAGTAAATGCCATATATTGTCTACCCCTTAACTGGGCACACTCTTGTGAGCACCAAAGTCCAGGTTGCATGAGCACCTGTTCACGCACTGATTATCACACGGACAAAGGCAAACTTTTTTTTCCGCGAAGGTAGAAACTGCAACCCTCTCTTTCCAGAAGAACGCTCGAATGATGAATTTTATTGAAAGATCCCGTCGAATTTAACGTCATGTGGTGTGGCATCGACAGGTGTCCTGGACGTAACCATTTTCACCCTGGATCGATAACGTTTACCTATAATGCGGATGAATCACATTCGCAAACAGAGAATGAAATATCTCACTCATCTTGTTAGACCTTATCACTGCATCGATATTACGATCCTATCAAAACTGGTGAGTGGGCCAGCCAAAAAGCGACGTTTCAAGAGCAAAGTAAACTCAGAATCTCCACAACGGGTAACGTTAAGCACACACATCGAGAGAGCGATTTTAGGGAATGGAATTACTTTAACATATATAAACACGTCTTAGTGATTTCCAGGCAATTTACTAAAAACATATCCTGGACGATATACTATATCATTAATTTGCAAAACTGGCTCAATAGGTATATGCATACGATTTAAAAAATATTGATGGCATGAACGGAGATACTATACAATCAAAATACTTTGATTTTACTCTATTCTTCTAGTGGTGGCGCTTTGAGCGACAGCCGACCATTGCTACTCTTTCAGCCTGGAAACCAGGCTTCTATCTAATGCCCTGCACCTCCAAGGGCCCATTATTTTGGAAGATTCCGAGTTGAAGGTTGATTAAATATTATGATAACGTTCTTTCATTGTAAAAATCAAAAAAATCAATATTAAAGTAATATGTTACAATTAAAGGAATGTTATGACTCTGACCTCGAATGGCTATACATATCTTTACCGGGCTCGCAAACCATAGTTTCCCAGTACCTCGCTATCCCTGGGGGCGCCCCTGCACACTACTATGCTGATATTACCCTCAGCGAATTTGCCATTGGGATAGAGACTCTCCAGGAACGTTCCCACTTCGTTTAAGCAAGGGAAGCATCTCAATCCCCCTCGTACTATTTTTTTCCCCGCCATGTACTCCCACTTCCCCAAAAGTCGCGAGTGCAGTGCACACCCGGCCACCCTACACCATCTGGACAACAGCTTCCCACAAACGTCCAGCGGTTCTATTATTATGCGCTGTCGCCTGTAACTCGATCGGGGCACTCAATTCCCTTAGGCGTGGGCGTGCGTGGGTTGGGGAAAAGGGGAGGGGTCTTGAGAGGGGGAGGGAGCGGGAGAGGGATGCAAAAACGTGTGAACGCCGATGCATGTTCGAGTGTAAACCACCTCGCCCCCTCCCCCCACCACTACCACCCCAAGTCCCCACTCCAACCACCATCCCCCGCGGTCTCTCTGCTCTCTTCCCTAACCCCCCTCCGCCGCCCCCCTCTCTCGCGTGGGCGTGTGAAAGGATAGGAGGGTTGAATTGTATGACGTCAAGGAGGGCATCCGCATAACAGAAGAGGCTTTCCATCCCCGCCCATGCAAAAAACGGAATAAGTTCGAAAATTCGGCGCGTAGGAGTTATTCACATACTGCCCGCCTACTAGTCAACCGGACGAAGGAAAAAATTGAGTACCATGGTAAAAAGTAAGAGCGGCGGTGCTGAGGAAGGAGAATCTCTCTGCGAAAATAAGCCTTAACCCTGTGAAATTATACCTAAGGTCAACAAAATACGGTACGTTTCTGGGGATGATAGACAAAGAGGTGAGTTCAATTGGAGATATTTCATCACTGTATTGCTGCCTACGGAAGGTAGGTGTTGATGTACTAATGCTACGCAGAATGATCCTTTTAAACACCTCTCTCTGTGTTATTTCGTTATACAACTCGAAATACTTCATATCTAATCCTATACCGTCCAGATAATCCTAAACCATTCTTCCTCACTTGCCTAAGACTACCATTTCCGCATAAAAATAAAACACGCTCTTCGGAAAACGTGTTATTCCATCACTAAATTATTTTTATTGAAACTTTTAAAGACTAAAGGAAAAAATGAAAACTTCTGCGTCCCGGTAAATTCTTAAGTATTTCATTTTCAGATGATGATGCTTAAGTATTGAATCCCAGGAGGGAATGACACAGTAGTTTTCATTTTTTCCTGTGGTTTCCAAAAGTTTCCACCTGAAAACCAGTTTTGTTACCATTTCCGTTATAGTTCCAGCTCCTCCAGGATTTGACGACGAGAATCGTTGGGAAAAGGACTCATGAGGATCGTGAAGTGAGAGAAACCTTCTTTGAAAAGAGCGAAGGAAAACGGGACGGCACTTACCAAGGAATAGTAGTGATAATAGTATGCGTCCACTCTACAGATATTCACAAGGGCGTAAAAACCAGAAAATCACCGAATATGGCTATTTACCAGTTTCTTAATCCACGAATAAAGCATCACGATAAATCAATCGAAAACTAATTAACACAAGTTTATTTCAATATTCGTGAGGACCAGACTGGTCCAAAAACTGTAACTAGATACTAATTATGAAGTTGATAAATATTTCATAGCATATTTGCAGATATAAAGCTAGTATCTGACCAGTGGCTTCAATCTCTGCAATGAAACTGACCTATAACTTGCATGTTACCGTAAGACATTGAAAAAATATTTTTTTAATGGATCGGGTTGGTGTGGCGTCTATAGTACCTACTAGCTTACCCTCCCAAGTGCCCGGCGTCCAGTGTCAGACATTAGTTAAAAGAATACCTGAATCTACTTAAATGCATTGTTACATTGTGGAGAGGACTTTTCGTTCAGTAGGTACTCGTACAGTTCGGATAGAACGAGGACCCTTTGGCGACTTTCGTTCGGAGAATTCTAATACCGACACCGGATTTTTATTAGCTATTCAGGGGACGCGACCGACAGCTGAGGTCATTTTCGCCATATAGGATAGGAGGGTAATTGGATAATGGTATGAACATTTCGGGTGATGGAGGAAGGCTGAAGAGAAACCCGGCGTTGACATTACCCTACTCTTAACGAGAAGCGCCAACATCCCAACCGACGGACGGAGTACTGAACTTGAAATGTCCTCCACTAGGCTCTGAGATGGGGACCGGTTTGCCACTAAAAACTCCATCACTGCCGGGAATCGAACCAGGGCCCTCGGGAAGGGAGGCCAGCACTCTAGTCACCACACCAACCCGATCCCCCCGGATTTTTGTCCACCTTTCCTACGTTCCCCGAGAAATTCCCATTTCTACCCAAATATCCACCAATCCCAAGCGTCGCTAATGACCTCAGTTATCCACAGTCTTCCTAGAATACTTACAAATTTCAATTTGAAAAGAAATTCAAAACAAAAAAACGCCTAAATTCTTGCTGCTTTTAATTTCCTCCAAACAAGGCCATTGTTCCTCTCACTAGCGGTTATTGAAATACAAGCGCTATTTTAGGTATTCCATGAGTATACAGGTTTTCTAGAGAGAGCCAATAGTTTCCGACCAGCGCTCGTCTCGCGCTATTCATGAAGCAGGTTTCCATGCCAAGTTCCTCAAAGACCTGATGTTAAAACCTTGCCAAGTGTCACTCTGACATTTTACACCAATCGAAAGCTATCGAGCGGATAGACTATAAACAACTAATACCGCAATAAATAACATCGGGATTAAAAAAATATCACGCAAGGATAATTTCATTTGTCACTTCGTCGGTTCATTTGTTTCATAGATATACAATTCACGTCTCATGTTCTCACACTCACTGCCGTGCGATACTACATGTAACCAAATCAGTACTGAACGAACCTTCATGTGGATATGGATGGAAAATTTACTGCGCAATAAATTCAATTGATGAACTCAGAATGCGTGAAAGGGATCTTCGATAAATTTCTTTTAAACGTAGACAGCGTATTCACGAGCGAGGAGCTTGTTAAAGACGACTAGGTTAGTGACAACATACGAGAAAGTTGAACTATCAGTCCAGGAGGCGCACACTCCATAGCGTCACGTGTGAATTGGCGGCCTTGGGGACCCGAATTCCACAAATGCAATGCGCCGAGATGCGGAAAATTCGACTCTAGGCCCATGGAAAAGGACCCAGAGCAGACGAAATACGAAACACTTTTCACTTAATGCGACCTCAACGGTGACAGTCCTATGGAGGAAATCCACGAGCAGCGTTTTCCGATCGATTCTTTGGCCCCGAACCAAAATCGGTTGGGAAACCGTCTAATGCGAATAAAATTACTATAAATCGAGAGTGACTGCAATAGAGGGCGAGATTTTCTTCCATTTGACTCTTCATAGCATCTCGTGAGGCCAAGGAGAGAAGACTCCATCATATGCACCTCAATTAAAATAACAAAACAGCGCAATTAATATACCTATCGATTCATATCTGAACTTGCCACGTCCTTCACCAAATCCTTACTAAACTTTTTAATTGGATAGTGCATAGCGAGGAGCAGCTACGTTTATTAAAAGGTATGTTGCGATACTCAGTATATCTACATTATTGGAGGGATAGGTTGAAAATCACTATCGTATCGTGGGTTCTAGTACAGAATAAATCTTCTACAGAAATTAAAGGCAGACAGGTCCTATGAATTTGCTAAGAATTTAGATTAAAACTCCAGCGTACTATGGAAGAAGATATCATAAAGATAAAATTGGAGAGGCAGATAGTAGGACAGAGAGGTTCAGCATTTTTCTCCGCGTACAATTAGATACAGTAATAGATTATAACGAAGCTACAAGAGAAAAGAAAGAGAATAGATATTTTATTAACCTTAAAGTTTAGTCCATTTTTGAAATTCCTACATAAGTCTAAATGTTAGTAATTTAGATAAGGTTTGATTTATTTACATTTATGTGCGCTCGACGTTGGTTCTGCCACTGCCTCACACGCTTGCGGTGACTTGCAGAGTATTGTCCAGATGCAGATGAATTCAGGGACAGCATTAGCATGCGATTGCCCTCCAGTGGTCAACTACAGCCTCAACACTTAACACTTCGAACGGGGATGCGATGTTGCGAAGCATCTCAGTCGACGCGGCTCGAGATAGCACTGCATTCGCCACCCGACACAATAAAAAAAGGCCGAAGGTGCAACCCGACCCAATTAATGCGACGAATAGCGCGCGCTCTCCGTCCAATAAGGAGGCCTAAACCCCTTTCCCGGGGAGGTGCACCGCGTTTTGATGCAACGCTTTTTAATTAAGTTTATCAAGCGAAATGACCTTACCCATGTGAGCGCAGAAAGTAATTCCACGCTCTCGTATTCCGTAGATTCGAATCCTATTAAGGCTTGAAGGCACACGCGTCGTCACGCTCAATTCTCGTGGGCTGGATTAGAAATCTAATCTCTGGGATGAAAGAGTCTTTGACTCGGATATGGATTCTAAATAACTGGCGTCTGCAAGCTGGCCGAATTAAAAATAATATTCCGCTAAGAATTAAATCGCAACAACCGAGATGAACAATCCCTGAACCCACCCTGTTTGGTTTTCATCAGATTTGAAATAAAAACGCTCGAATAGAGGTTCTATGAAGCACAAGAAAAAAATCGTTCGAACAAAAAATATAAGATTGAATCCGAGAATACATTATTCTTGTATATCCCATTTCAGAAAATAATAAGTCAAAGCTACTAGCTTGACTTACTCGAACGAAATGTTGAGATATGACGTTCTTCCAATGGTATTGGCACAATATCCAGGAACGTACAATTAAAGTATGTGCAATTTTAATTTGACCACAGTTTCAGTCATGTATCTAATTATATGAAAAGAACCACATGCATGTGCCAGTTTAAATGCTCGAAATAATAGTCGTGATAAATTTAGACAAATTATTTTCCCATGATAGACCTCATTTACAATATGCCCGAAGTAGATGAGGTTGGAACGCGGAAAGTTTTATTAAGAAATTAGAACGTGTGGCGAAATGTGTAACAAGATCGCAAAGATGACTTAGATAGTGTTACTGATCAGCATATAGGTTAATCTTTAGACTGATTCTTTTAGGCGAGTTTTAAGCTGACCTGGTTGCCAATGACGCATAAAATGTATCAAGAAGGCCCAGGTACAGCACCTGATTCAATCAGGTGAACAAGGTAAGAGATATAGACTGCCATACGGATAGATTTAAAATATCTTTTTTCCCACGGACAAGAGATCACGAAAGGCAGCGTAACTACCGGTAGGTATACTTTATGTAGAGAAGTCTGTAGTTGATTTGAAATTGGTTATTCACAATACCAACGCAAGTTAACTTCATCTTTGCATTACTAATAGGAGTTATAACTGAATACACTTTATTAAATGCCTACGCCACTAATAAGCCTTATATCCCTCCTCGGATACTTATGGTATCAAATAGTTAAGTAGCACGTGTCAGGTTGATGCATTAATAACATTTTGTTTCCATGCATCCAACCTATTAGCGTATTTTAATGTATCCCAACTATTAGTGTAAGTGCGTAGAGCACACTTGGTGATAATTCACCCCCTGCCACACAGTCTCGAAGTGGCTAGCTTGGTACTCCATGTATGCAGATGTAGACATAATTTCCTCCAAGTGCAGCCGTAAAACATTCTCTTACACCCCCGCTTTTCCAAGAATCAAGCTGGCCTTTATGTATAAATTCCTTAACTTTTCCGTCCTACTTCCATGGGCATTTCGAACGTATCATACTCTCGGGTACGGCGTTTTTATAAGATTAAAGAGTTATGATTAAATATCGCGCCAAAAACCCCAGCAAATCGGAGAACCTGAAACCTCATGAATAGAGTGCTGAATTTTAGGAATGAAAACGTAAACAACGTTTTCGTATCTCCACACGAACGTCCTAATTAACTGAACATTATTCAGCCCTATTCTCATCTCCGCGGTAATGATTCAAACTTCCATGCAGGCACGTACTTGTAAGGTTCCATCAGACATAGGAGATAAGATCCGAAGTGAACGGAGCCGATCCGCACGCAAGAATCCACGTCTCGGGGAGTGCCGAGCGACGGAATAACATCACCGCTTGGCTCACGTGAAGCCCCGCATTCGAATGAGAGATCCGTCGGATGCGAACGACAGGACGGGACGTGCAATACCCTTAGTCGGACGAGAGCTCCAAGTGGGGTGCGGATCCGATATTGAGAGCGCGGGGAGCCGAAGAGGCCAAAGGCCCCTCAAAGAGGGTTTCGATGCTTCCACCGCGATATCCGCACTCGGACGCCAAGTCGACCGTCTCGTACCCAAAGGAAGAAGTGATCGCGGAGGCATCCAATCCCGACCCAGTCTGCAGAGATCTCGTTTTTGTTTTCATCGTGATTCGCAACCCTTCGGTGGGTCCCGTGATGAATCAAAAGCCAACATCATGAATGCTCTTGACTCCGACCTGCATCGAGCTTTGATCACGCCGATGGACGAATGAAAATCCAATAAAATGGAACTACAAGGAGGGATGAAATGGAGACTTTCTTCTCCTACGGTGCTTTTTAGATACACATATCGCTTTTGAGTCAAAAAAAACATCAGCATCATTTGGACTTAGTACCCGATGTACGCATTAAAATATTTAAGTACGTGGCAAGTAATAAAAATGTTGTAAATAACTATAAAATCATTTGATTCGCATAAAAATAGACACGATTCATTACCCTTCTCGTTGACTTGAATGGTTTATACATGTAAACCAAAGTTCCAACCTGAATAGCGGTCAGTTTGGTGAATGTTAATCTCATCAAGCATAAAGACCAGCGGCACGTGAAATTCGTATTTCAGGATAGGGAAATAACGTTGTGTCCACTTTCCGCAAGAGGTTTCCCAAGAAGATGAGGTTCCAGGGAAATTAAACAGTTTGAGCTTAGATGAAAGAGAAAATAGGTGTTTGAAGGATTTACATTGGTGCCACCTACCACACAAATGACACTCATAGCGAGTAACTAAACCTATTTAGGGTTATGGGGGGTTTCTTTATCCTGCATAAAGGTAGTTGTTTCAGGCTTATCTCTTTATCCTGCGTTGGTTTCCCACAACAGCTTTTTAAGATACTCCAGTGTTGTCAAACTCCTTCACCCCAGCGAGTGACTTTTCGACAACGTGTACAACATGCGGCTACAAGTCTGGATTCATTGATATAAAAAATTAATTCAGTTCATTCAATATTATGAAGTTTATCACGTTAGTTTAGATGACAATTAGTGAGCCTACTGAAAAAAATGGAGAATAATATTCCCGACGAGTCACGTACGTGTATTCCCTGATTACGGTCCTATCTGGGAAATCGTTTGCACCATTCAGGATCGGTTCCGGAATTTTATGGTATAGAAACCTAAACAACTGAGAGAAATGATTGAGGGAATCCAAGGAAACTCTCCGGAAATCGTGAGAGATAATATCTCAACCTGTTGTTGTGTCGTTTTCAGGGCAGTAAGAGGCGAAACCCACAATTTTCATTTTTCTACCTGGGATAATACTGGGTTGGGAGAAGAGGATGTTCTCTAATCACAGTATAAATAAAATAAATTCAAGTTTAGCGACACCATGGAGCCCATTTTTGGTGCTCTACTTCCACGCTATACTTCTTCAGCAATGATCCTGGTACAAGCGTTAACAGGGGGGCCTAATCAGGTAATGAGGTAGAGTGAATTATTCTTTGGTGGCATAAGCAGATTTGACGAGGTCGTAGGGCAATTAGAGGTATCTTCACAAAATTCCGACAATATCCCATGCATGGGTTTCACAAAAAAAACCTTTCTTAAATAGAAACACCCAAGGGGGAGAAATTTATTACTCCAAGACAAATGGGCCTGGGACCCCTAGAGACTATTCCTGCCAGTCAGTTAGGTTGTGACCACGAATTTTATGTATCCTTCCCTTTTTCGAAGCGTGAAGGAGATGCAGAGAGATGTGAACAAGAATGTGAAAGAAACCAATGTGTGCAAGAGTTCATCGCTTAAAATGCAGAATTTCTGAGAAAAGATGAGAAAACATTCCATTATGCAGTCATAAACGCCCGCGCTTCATGGAGCTCACTAGTGACCACACGACACCGCGATGATCCTTCTTCCACTTCAGAATATTCCGGGGAAGATGTGGAGGATTCTCATATAAAAAGCTTTCTTTAAATGGTGGCGTAAAATCACAGTGAGTGGTTGCAACGTAAATTAGAGTGCAGGTTAGCCGCACAAAATAAAACACGAGGATTTCCTGGGTAAAATCCGACATAAGAACTTTGTTCCTCTTAAATGTCAAATGCCTACTGAAGATAATGCAATGCTGTGGCAAAGTTTTGCTGTGTAGTCGACACTTTACTCTTTCATGTGGTAAAAGAAGTGGAGATAAGTTAAGGTCCACAAATTCAAATAAATCCCTCACTTCCACGTGACACACCCGCCATAAAGGTTTTATGATTCGTATTAATATGCTGCTTGAAAAGTCACATTCACCAATTAAGCACTTCGTGTGTTAACCTATTACAGGAGGTCAAAGTTTTAAATAGGTACACCGATATGTCTCAAGAAATATGACAATGGTAACACGTTATTCCGTTATCCGTTTTGCCAGTGTATGGGATCCCTACGAAATCGGTCTAAATAACGAACTTGCAGCGAAGATCGGCAAGATTTGTAAAGGGCCGGTATGATAACCTTATTAGCGTAACCAGTCTATTAAATGAATTAAATTGGGAATCATTGTCATATCGCAGGTAGAAATTTAGACTTAATCTCTTAAATAAATTCCAAGACCATATTTTCAGTGATGACGTTAAAAATATTTTGCGGACCCCAACTTACTATGGTAGACTGGACCATAATCACAAAATTAGAGAAATAGATTGCCGAACTGACAGATTCAAAATGTCCTTTTTTCCTCGCACTATTAGGGATATGAATAACGGTAAATATATCCAGTACGAGTGTAGCAATGGATAACATTGGTAGCTGCATGTTGGTATAAGGACTTAAAGCTAACCCAACTAACAGCATGTTTTTGCATGTATGCTTTGCTATTTTAATTTTTAATTAAAAATTTTATGCATGATATGTAGTGCAGGTTTCGTGAGAGTTCACCCCCTGCCACACACCTATATGGTGGCTTGCAGGGTATTATGTAGATGTATCTCGATCCGCTTTTCCGAAACACCGATGCTTTACAACTATAGTATTTAATATTGATCATTTATAGGAAAGTAGAGTTATGAATGCATACTTATTTTAATTCTTTAAAATGGCAGCTTGCATGGAAGCAGCTTGCATGAATAGCTTACAGTGAAATAAAGTTTTTCGCACGCAATTTGACTCCCAGAATACCAGTGAAAATTGTGCATTTATAAACATTTGCATTGGTAACCTGCGTAAAGCGTGTACGGAAAATGGTGATTTGCTTTACGTCGTTCCACTGTACTTCCCGCTTTTGCAGACGCTTATATGAATGATGGAAAATCGGGAACTCCCTGCATAGTAGTTTTCGCAAATACATATGTGCATTCAAAATTATCGATGACCACTTCATCTATTGCAACGGCGTTTGATGAACTAGCGCAAGAACCAAAAGGTGTCGTTCTTTGCTCTAAACTTCATTTAAAAAATATTACTTGATTCATACTGTATTCATTGATGCATTCGGGATAAAGTTGAGCTGATCGAATTTTCCGTAGTTTTCGATTTTATCCTACCGAGCGTCGTTTTCCTTCCCTCCCTTTTTCCAGTTTCCCAAGGACCAAACCCACATATTGACTGCCCAACATCCTTTGAAGACGCAAAGGATCTCAACTGTTGGCCTCCATACCCTGAAAACTACTTCTGCTTAATTAGGAATTTATGCGGGAGTAGACTTCATGACAGGAGAGGATTGCGAGTCAGTTCTCAGTCAATCCCGAGGCATAGAACAAGAGCACAAACCATGATATTCGCTTTCAAACCCAGCGAGGGTATCGTCTTGAAAGCGTGAAGACGGATACGCCACTTAAACAGTCCAGTGGCTCGCGCGGGCAAACCTTCACTAGCGTGCGTCATCCATCCACGGGGCGATCAAGATGATAACAGATAAAAAAAACGTTTTTCAGACCGAAGGTTACGATTTAGTTACAGCATTCTAAGCAAATTTGATGTTAATCATTTTCTCTATCAAGTCGGAAATATTTTCAGACTCCCTCCTATTAATGACGATTGAGTTGTGATAAAAAGGTCACAGAGATAAGATTTCCGTAAGTATAAATATAGAATGCATCGTTATCGCGAACGATAACAGCCCACCGTAGTGGTCTTCCAAAACCAGAAAGATAAATGTGATATAGGTAGTGATAAATTGTATTATATTTTTAAAAACTTCTTAAGTCTACTAGCACAAACAATTTTTTCCCCAGGGTGCATCATAAAATAGACATAATAGTGAATTCAAACAAACGCTTTAGTTGTCGTGAATCCAGATGACGTGTCTTGAGTTCGGGATTGAAAAGCATGGACACAGGATTCAGCAAAGAGCAGTTAGGTTTACAAAAAGGTGCTTTGGTTTACCAGAGACTGTTCTTCATGATATCGTAGGTTGAAATTTTTAAATAACAAATATTGACTAAAGCAGAGTTCTCCTGAAGAAAGAATTTAAGATGGATACCTTTTTGCAAATGTTAAAAAAAATAATGGAAACAGGTGAACAGGAAGGCCAAAAAGGTCATAAAGATAAAATAATAGAGATCAATATTATGAGATATTTCAATGTCAATTTTTTCAGTGTACAAGGAGCGGCAAAAATAGATTAAATTAAAGTTATCGGAGAGATGAAAGAGGCAAGGATTATAGTTTTTTTTAATTTCTGAATGAAAAACTAAATGCACAGCACAAGAGTAAATTTTGTACACATCTTGCATGTGCAAAAATGTTAACTTTACAGTGCATTGCCCACATGATATTAGTTATATCGAGGGCTGTATTGTATGTAAGGTCACTGCGTCCTTTGGTGAATTTTGTTAATACTAAAACTTAAAGTGAGGATGGTAAAAACGTATTTATTTACTCGTCGATTGTGCATGAACAGGGGCTGCTGTGGTGATTTCTCAGGGCCTGATACACACCCTAACCGTGGCTTTTTGAGTATCATTGTAGGTGTAGAACCCCTTTGGTGAAGATAATATTTCTATGAATTTTCCAACCATTTAAATGAATGGATCACGTCTAAATATCTTTATCCTCTATTCATTCATCTATTTCAAGTCTGTCCTGGCAATTGAAGGCGCTGCATACCAGGAGGGAAGGTACAATGATGAGAATGGAAAGGTAAGGAAGGCAGGTGCAGCAAAATTCGGCATCGGCATTAGGCTGCTCTTAACGAAAGACACCTAGAGTACTACGGCTAACTTCTCACCCGACGGGCTGTCCACAAAGCACTAGCAAAGCAAAGTAAGGGCCAGTTTACCAAAAAAGAATATCTATACAGGCACGAACCCGGAACGACGGGGTGGAAAGTCAGTACCTACTCTAACCAATAAAGAAATTTAATCTGTAATTCTTGCTATACATTAACATATTTTAGTTTTAAGTACTCCCTGCGGGTTCGGTGACATTTCACCCCCTGCCATGCACCCTCAACGTGTGTAGTGGGGTGCAACGTAGATGTAGACGTGGTAAATGAAACGGATTTGCACCGTAGATTCCGCTCCACTGCGGGCCGGTCTGCACGGCGCTTTCATTCCTTCTTTTTTTTCCACTCCCTTTTCTGCCACCGCTCCGACACCCGAGAGAGCTCTCTCCCTCTCGCGTCGAAGCGCGTTATCTGCCTCTGCACGCGGGACACTTTGCGCTGCGGAATTCACGAACCGTGCGCTAACCCGGAGTGCATTGTCACATCCCGAGCGGGGAAAAAAAGAGAGGGTGGAAAAGAGGATGGGGGGGTGTGAGCGAGGGATGATGGGGAGGAAGGTAAACGTGGAATGAATTAAAGGGATTTCGTACATACTCCGCACATCGTCGCGGCGTCTCTCACTCACTCACACAGTACGGAATTGAGTGAATGAAACGTTATCATGTCACGCATTGTTTCACCTCCGCATGCGACCCAAAAAAACTGCTTCGACGAGGGAAAACATTGCTGTAGGCCAAGTCAAGCCGCTGGAGAACGGGTGAGAGTGGGGAACGAGACGTGTGAAATGGTTAGCGAGAGGGTAGCGCGAAATATATATCTATCTTCCAACCCCCTGCCACACGCTCAAGCCCGTGGAAAAGGGAGTCTCGAGCTCACCTGAGCAAATATTCCCTCGATTATTATTTTCCCGCAAACGTGTATTCACCACTCTCATCTCGGGATGAGGGCACTAGTTCTACCCCACTAGTGTTAGCCCACTTGTTTTCCCTTCGTTAGCGGTGAACTCTCGGAAGGAGAAGGGGAGAGAGGGTATCCTGAGTTTTTGCATCGCGCGTTCTCGAGGAGCAAAAAAAGTTCTGTTTGCGCCGGTGATGAAATAATAGGTAGCTACACACAAAAAAATCCTTGGATCTAAAAAAAATTATTTCTTTTATTTACTGCAAACCAAGAACTTGTTATGCCACGCAGAAAGGTATGCGGCTTTAACGCGCAACGGAGCTTTTGAATACAATGAAAACTTATTTCACGCATGGCCAGATGTTGAAACAATGAAGAGGGCAACGAGATGATTCATGTTAATTATTGTTGTAGATAAATCGGAAGAGTTAATGGAATATCACTTGTAAAACGAAGTACAAATCTTTCTCTATTTTTCCAACACTGAACTGTTAGTTCAATAGTGCCAAAGCTAGAATAGATGACGGGGCTGATAATGGCAGTTGATAATTAAAGACCTTCGATTCAAAGCAGAGACTATGAGGCTTAATATACATACACTAAGACCATGAGGCATCGGTATACAGTTCAAAATGTAAACATCATATGTTTTCAATTTACATCTACCCGAGAACATTGTTTTTAATATTTGACCTCAACTGGTGAGCTAATCAATTAATAACTAAACAGCTTATGTAGATTAATTTTGTATAAATACGACCAGAATGCCGAAGGGGAAAATTTCAAACATTGCATTTTTAAAGCATTTTACTCTCATAACGTTTTCTACATAGCTTAATACAGTGAAACTCTTAAATACCGATAATTAAATTTTTAGCTGTCCATAATGAGGTTTATATTGATTGAGTGTGTCAACATATTTGAGCAAAATCACTGGCAATAATATGTGCGCTCCCTAATTAAATGAGATAATATGGCTTCGGCGGAGGTAATATTTACGCCGGCCGCGTAAATGAAACTCGAACGATTGATTGAACAAAAAGAACCTCACCAATCCCTATTTATTCATCAACTCTTTGCCATCAAATCACGACAGCCAATGCTTTAAAATAATTCGGTAGGCTATACAAATTTCAACAATCAACATCGAATATAGCGGGACCACTGCAATTTTGATCCTAATTACGTTGCCTCTGAAAATGGTCTGTATTTTTAACTATCCTCAGCCACGACCAGGGTGGGGTAGGGATAAATAAAACAGCTTCAAAAGCAAATAATGATAATGATGAAGGGTTGGCATTGGTGCAGAAGAATTTATTGTTTATTAACTTGCGGTTAAGAGAAACTGAGAGAAGATAGAGAAAACCGGAGATATTGCGAAGAACTGGTGTGTCTTCAGACTGAGGAAATGCGTGATACATATATAGTGAATGTAAAAGATGGGTGAAAAAAAGACAGTATGCATTAGGGAGCGTAAGCCTTTGAGGGTCTCGAAAAACGAACACCTAAATATGCTTCGGTCGATATACGTAGTATTGTTTTTTAAATACTTGGGCTCAATATGGAGGCCATAACAATTATCTAAAAGTAGCAATACTATGACTAGTAAAAAATTTAAGTTCAGCTTTAATAAAAGCTATCTCAAACGGTGTGAGCCAAGTACGACCTTCATGCCTTCAATTTGTCATATCATCGCGACAAATCAAATCAGCATACGAAGTCGGAGATCTGGATATGTTTCTCATCGTTCGTAGTGAAAGAAAGAGAATGCGAAGAGAAAACCAGAAATAATTCCACCAAGGTCATTCATGGTGTGGCCTTAATTAGTCGAAGTCTGATATGAAACGTGTCAACAGCTCTTTTGCGCGCGAGAATGCCATTCGCGAGCGAAGTTTCCGAAGCAGGACTTCGTCATTCAAGGGCTAAATTCATCTTTTGCTGCGGTGACGGAGAATAGCTGACGAGATGACGAAATTTTTCGCACCCAGGCCAATGTGACATTTCTCCAGCCACCCCGATGAAATCCGATGGCGAGGCAAACTGAAGTTCGTTCTCTGATTGGCGGACAATCTGCGGAAAAAATTTGAGACGTACCCGCTTGTTTTTGACGGCTTTGAAGAGAAAGAGATGGGGAGGATATCAAACAGCTGCACGTTTACAGTTACTCCAATATGCATTCATAGAAAGACTTTCCTTTGTTACGATAATGAACAGATTAACATGAATAGAACCAAGGAGGTTAGAATGTTCTGGAGGTTCTATACATATTCTACCAACGGGTGACAATGAAGCCTGAATGGGGGTGCTTGGGAAGGATTAGGCCCCTCTCACTCAGCACAAAGCATTGCATTTTCTCTTGGAAACTACATGTGTTTTACAACATAAAAAAACAATGAAATTTTACCCAAATTTCATTTTCAGCGGCTAAACTAATATTCCAAAGCCTACTTTGTGGAGGTATTCATTCATTTTTTTCCACCGTGAGTTCATCCTATTCCTAAAAACATTGATTGAATTCAACTTCTATTAACCTCATATTTCACGTTTGTGTATATGTTTGCGCAATCTTCACCGCTTAGTTGACGAAGTTTTAGAGCTCATTCCATTATTCACCTAACTACTAAAAGTTTAACCAAAACAACTTCAACTGGGAGTATCACGTGTAGTAAGATCACATATCTGCGCGTAACATGGCTGACACTGCCTATCAAATTAGCGATGACACTGAAGTTGCCACGAGATTATTAGGATAGGTAAAGTGGAAGTTTGGGTTTTTTTTACATTCCTGGATGAAGTAGAAATGTAAGAAATATGCACGTGACATGCTTTTCTCGGATATGTTACTGCATGTTGTGTAGAAGGCAAACTTTGTAGTGATTGTCCCCTCATGATATTAATAGCTAGTAAATCTACATCAACGGAGTAACCTGTAAGCTGCCACGAGGGTGCATGACTGGGGGGGAATAATCACTACACAATCCCGGGACGTCAATGTGGTTGATTTTTTTTCTCCGTGGAAATCTTGCTATAGTGCATATTGTTTTACACATATATTTCCTAAAGCGTGCATTAGTAGTAAGCGTTAAGAACATGTTTCAAATGTACTAAATAATACTCCATTTATATTTCTCCCACTTAGCCATTTACAATGTGGCCTATTATGCTCTCCTATGGTGTGCGGGAATAATTACATTTAAAAGCTATCGTCTATTATCTATCTATCTAGACTGATTTAAATTTATTGTTCGAATGTAGTGCATTAACAGTAGTATGCTACAATTAAATAGTATTTTAACCATTAGTGCATGTTCGTTGACAGTAGTGGGGAGTAATTGAGTAAAAGTAACTGAGTTACCGGTAGCGATTAATTTTTGGTATTTTTTTACATGTTAACGTTCAATTAAAAATGTAACTATCACTTGTAATCTACTCACGGTTTATGAAAGTTTTCGATAATTTTTTAACTTGTATCTCGCATGATAAGTTAAAACTAAATTATGGCAAATGCTCTTCGATGCTTTTGGAGGACAATATCGATAGTGAAGCCGGAAGTTTTTTTTAGATAGTTTTCGATTTTCAAAATTCGTCGCAATCGCGTCCCACCATACTTCCCTACACCTTGCCGAATATTTTCCATCAGCAACTTGGCATGGCATATATATGCGTTTAAATAGGTATTTGTATAAAATATGGTGCCTTAAAATAATAGCTTGGTGTAAAAAAACAGCATGAAATGGATCCGCAACGACCTCTTAGACCCATTTCTTAAATTGTTCATAAGTAACTGTAATTTACTTGCAACTGTAACTAGTTACTTTTTAAAAAAAATTACTCGGTATCGGTAACTGATTATAACAAATATAGAGCAGTAACTGTAACTGAGCCCAGGTACCTTTTTTGGTTCCATTCCCATCTCTGTTCGTTGATTATTCAACCAATGTCGCACACCCTCGAGATGGCTTACGTGGTACTCAGTGGAAAGATATGCACAGCTGCACTTTCATGCGTGGAAAAGGCATCCAATATAGCCAGCGAAGTTTTAGTTTCGTGCACGGTACGATACAGGCTTCCAATACAGCCTTCGAACACCGACGAGGAAAATTGTCCGGAGGCTTATGAGATTTTCGCTCGACAAGTACATACGAGAGCCCCATTTCGTATTCGTCATCCTCCCAACAAGTCATGGCGGCTGAGCTCACACCCCGATGCGTGGCGGCCGTAAGACCTAGTTTTCACGAAGAAGTACACGTAGCACGCGCGCAGTGCCTCCTTGGGATTTTGAGAGTGGAAGATTCAAGGCAAGGAAGAGGCAGATGGCCGATACCTCTTTCGAGCACATTCGCGCTGTGATAGAGAACATTCAAACGACATCACAGTAGCGGCGTTAACACTCAGAACTCTTGGAAACACAAAACCACAAAGAAAACAATTACGAAATTGTTGTAGTATTGTGTTTCCACAGCAATTTCTTTTGTTGTTCTTTTGTTTGGAAAAAGCGATATTCCTTTTCTTTTTATCTCCATGGAGGCGGCTACACAAGCAGTCAGCGGTCTGTATTATTCGAGTATGCAATAAAGTTGTTGCATGGATTGCTGCCTTATTAACAGAAATTAATTATAAGCTGAGAATAATAACTTTTCAGAGAATTTTAACATGCATAAAACGATTTCTTTCCTATGGGCGAAGAATATTTTTTCCATTTTAATCGCCACTATCCAACATAAAATTCACTCCTAGCCATTAAAAACATAGAAGCATAGCACTGTTTGTTGCTACGCAATACAATAATACATCCCCTGCAATTAATTTAATTAATTTTCCATGATTTAAGAAAACAATGATATCCTTCAAATATCTTACGATGCTTACGAAGAAAAATGGGATCATATTTCATGAAAATAAGGTTCAATTGAATATATGAATTCGTATAACACATTTACAACTGGTGGTGTTTTAATCACGACAAGTTTATTGATATCACATGGCCCTTTTAGGATTAACATTCACAAAACATTGCTGTTATGGTTGTACTCTTTGAAACTATACAATTGGATAGCCAGCTAATTTGTTCACGTTAATAATAAAATGTATAGACACTCCGAGACCATTTGTCGACGGGAGAAGATTAATTCCAAGCAGAGTTTATTAGTTGGCGTTTACTCCAACACCTTCTCCTTTAACTAATAACGCAAATACAGTTGTAAAATATGATGATAAAACGTGAGAGGAAGATAGTCAAAATAATCAAAATCACTGACTTACATATTCATTTATTTTTAACATTGTTAGCTACCGGAGGGAAGAATCCTTAGCGGATGCTAAGGTAGAACCGTATTTGGTAGTTATTCAAAAGGAATGCACTTCCTCCCTCAACGCCAGCTAGTACGTAACGGAGATCAAACTGATCACACATTCGTTGATTCTTTTCGCTCACATAGTAATCCCTCCCTGTCTGAGAGGCTTGTTACCTTACAGTAGCCATGGAATGAAAGTTGGCAGGCTAAACGGGACACGTTTGTTTCTTCAACTTTCACTTCGCGCAATGAAAAGTCTGCATAGAATCTTGAGACACTCCCACACCTTCAATTCATCAATTTACCGAAATTATAATGGAACTCTTCCAAAAAAAATTCTCACCTAACTTCGAAAATTAGCATCTTTCGTGAAGAATACTTATTTTTTTTGTTTGTTGTAATATGTGACTGTTTATTAAAAATTTACTCGCTACATAGAGTGAGGAACGAAAGCATAAGGGATACACCCTCCGCGGACATCACAATATATCAACAGCTGGCTAGGTGCGGACTTCAAAAACTGTTCCCAAGAGCGCAGAAAAAAACCTGTCGTTCCAGTTAATGCAGCTCGTGACATAAATTGCGTCACGTGTGTCGGCCGAATGACCTTCAAATAATGGGTGGCGCCGGTACCGCTGGAACTTTTCGTACTCGGATCATGCGAGCAATCATTTTCGTTGCTCTAAAGCGGCGATACACATGAATACAAATCTGATATCCTTGGGGAATTGTGATACAAAAAGTTATTTGTCGTCCTGGTTACTTATTTACGTTTAAACTTTAGATGTTACTAGCCTTTTGCAACAGTCTGGTGCATTTATACCCACAGATAAATTCGCAGATGACGCAATAATGATATAAAATGAAATTACATATCTATAATATATTACCCATAATGTCAGCGAGAGAAACATAAAAAAATATTGCCGAGGAATCATTAGGCTGAAATGTACCCCAACATACCAAGTAATATAGAACCATTTATACTAAATTAAGACAAAGAGGGCATGCAATTCAGGTGGTATTCAAAGAACTTTGGATTGCCTGGAGCGTTACCAACCTGACCACTGCAACCGGCCCTCATATAAGATACGTCTGCCCGCAGCGGAGAAAGGCTTTGAGGGATACTGGTAGACACACTCGTAACAAGATCTAATCTTTAAACAAATTGAATTTTAAGCCATTTTTCTACAGGGAACTAAAGAGCTAACTTCAACGGCCGTATTTGACTATCGCAGATATCAGTAAACAACTTCAAGGCAACTGAAAGCAAAATAATCAAAAGGATTTAAAATAAAGTGCTCCATGTGTTTCACGTGCTCTCACATCTTAGTATCGATAGAGATGCAAAGAAGTAAGGAAACTTATTTAATTAAAATTAATTATCTCCACTCAAAGCATTACATGGAGTTTCCAATATTTTATAAGATTAAATTTAATTCATGATAATGAGTTACGAATAAAGTTCTTGCTACAAATATCACCCGACAGTTTTCAAACTTAACACACGCAAAAAAAACCAATTGTTCATCCATTTAATGAGAATTTAGAGCAATATTGCTAAATTGTAAACAAACCTTAATTAAATACAAGTTTTGTTAAACGGAGAAATTATATTCGGCCGCGACCCTCGTGTAGGAGACTTACAATGTATCTAAAAAAATAAGAGTGAGTTTCGATTTGAACCGCAAGAGAAGAAAGGCGACAAAATCTGGAAGTTTTCCAAGAGGTTAAGCTTTCTCTTGGCCCAAGTCTCTGGGGAAATTGTGGTTTCGCCTTTATATATTCCAAAAAGGGATGAGAAATAGTGGTAAGAGACGATACAACACGACAAAATACAGCGGTCATAAAATCATCTGGATAAAGAAGAAAAGTCTTAGCATAAAATTTACCACCCATGTACCGGTTCGTTTCGAAATTTTGAAATACGTTGGTGATAAAAGTATGAGAAGGATAAGTAATCGCTTCAAGTTTTAGCATCGTAATGTTATCGCGTTTTGTACCATGCCGAGTACAGATGGCGAATCGACTGACCGACACGGGAGATTATTCGGCGTGACTGGTAAATATTTTTAAAACGCTTTTGGAAACTATTAAAAATATGTCAAAAGATTTACAGTATGATATTACTCGATGATAGACCTGATCACCTCGATAGCGGCGATTAAAGGTCAACGAACATTTATTATCAACATTAGCACATTCGCTGTCTTCCATCTCAGAGTGCAGCTTGCGAGATTGACTTAATCTTAAAAGAACCAAGTCAAGTATACGGCATGAATTTACGACTGTCTGATGATAGCTCAAAACTACATGCAAATTACCCAGTTGACAAAAAAATAAAATACCACGAGTTAGAATTGAAAAACATAATTCCATAAGTATTCAAGAAGGCTAAAAAATATATTCAATAATCTTGCTCAAAGCGAAGCTTGTACATGGAGGCAATAAACAAAACGCAACTAGTAAAATATTTGTCGTGTTCGTAAATTTGTATTTGGAAAGGTTAGGGCAGAGAAGATGTTACCTGATGGAACTGAGAACAAAATGGAAATGAAGAGGACACAGATTTATTAGGAGGAAAAATTTTTTAAGTCTGCATTTGTATCTAAGCAAAAAGCTTAATGCGCCACTGTTTCACAACAACGATCAAAGAGACGATGAGCTTCTGAAGGCTGAGCATTAATTTCCGACATACCTCCAGCGTTAATGATGCCTAACATCATTTCCAAGCTGCCATCAGCAAAGTGCACTTCGCAGCACACCACGACGGAATAATAAAAATATAACTCACGTCTCTTTCATCCACTTCGAATACTGTAGATGAAAGGGACTGTGTTAAGGTCAGGCGATTTAAAAATTACGAAAATCAATTTGCTTCTCGCCAACCGCTGCCTTCAACTTCAAGGACAATTTGGTACGTGTGAGTGAGGTTGGCGCCTTGCGAAAACGACAGGCGAGTTAAATTCATGCATAAAAGATAAAAATTTTTGTCTCCACCTCTAGTTGTTTTCCACAATATTCATAACACTATGATTGAAATTCGTGAAGGACTTACACGAAATACGGAAATAAATTGTTTGAAGTGGAATGGAAATGGATTTCCCCACGAGAGAGGTAAATGCGAACGGTCAAAGAGCATATCATTATGATACAATATAACAAGGATGAGAAACCCAAAGTCAGTTGCGCATGACAAAATTTAAGTTGGGTACTGTGGAGAAGAGTTTTGAGGATTCGAATACAATATATAGTGTTTAATGAATGGAGATGTTGACATCTTTAGGCTCGTTTTTAATTTAAACTGTTTATGGTGTAGAGGTTACCGAAAGTCGAAGTAGATAGGCGGGTTGGAGAAAAATTAATGCATGACCTACAATGCCTATGCCAATTACTTTGTTTAAAAGTAATCAAATCAGTTTCCCCTTTCGAGCCAAGTACATAATAACAAGATAAAATTTAACCTTCTGTTAAGTTATGGAATACATTTTTTAATCAAGTCGTTGCATTAGTGTTGCCAGGTAGAACATCTCATATCACAAACATACTAGTATAATACAGTGCTATGTCATACCCGCCTAAGTGAATAACTGGCTTCTTCAGCCGCACATTACTCAGAATAGGATCCTCAAGAATTATACCATAAAGCCACAGTCCGCGATTGTTCCCATGACGGGTAATGCAAATTTGATGCCAGACACTTAGCAAACCTCTCGACTCCCTAGCCAATCATGGAAATACCGCACGAACATTTTCAGCTTCCGTCGCATTTCACGAGTTTCCGTGGAAATTAATGGAAATGCCGCTAGAACATTTCCGGAATTTCGTTTCATGCTGTACCCTAAACATTTTCGCCCAGGGATCTAGCGAAACCATTTCATTTTTCTTAGTAAGCACCTTATGTTCTCTGACTTATCCTCATAATCAAGCGTACGCGTGTAATTTAACGGCCACACGTCAGCACTCCCTTCACCTTTTAACGTAACCACAGAGCAATTTATTTGAATAAGATCGACAGGACTCCCTGCGGCGACGGCGGCGAGAAGATATGCGAAATTCAAATCAGCCACAGAGATTGAACGCGAACTCTGCCGAGTTTCTCTCAACGCGTCAACATATTAAAAGTTACGAGCGCTCCGAGCTAGAATTTGGAGTAACTAAACACCAAGTTTTAATCACATTCTTGTAAACATACGCTTTAGTGATGGAGGCCATTAAACCAGATTCGCGCGTAACATGCACGAGGCACGATTGCGGCGTGCACACGGCGACGAAGACCTCCGAAAAAAACAAATGAAATTCCAACGACGTCATTCATTAGCGGAGCGAGAAGAGCTCGCGGGGGTGGATATTACGCAACGGGGGATGAGGGATGCGGCACTTCCGCCCGGGCGAGGCCGGCCCGGTAATTTTTGGGAGTCCCGCAATCCTTGGTCATTATGCGAGTCGGGGTTTTCGTCCCAATAACATGGAATTAATTCCCTCTCGTCACAAACGCAACTCTGGGAAGTCTGGCTTAAAAATTACGCTCAGGGGTAATTATTTTTTTTCCGTATTGCATTTACATAAGGTTTTGTCGCCGCTTGTGTTTAGCATACTGAAGCGAATGCACGCGGTTTAACATTAGGATAGAAACGGACACGTGCGAACATCACACAGCAATATTTCCAAGCTCTACTCAGACGTAGATGTACCATTTCTTTTCATTTTCTCGGGTGGGGAGATCTCTAGAATGGCTCGGAAAAGGTAGCGACTTCCCCTAAACAGTTGAGTACCTACCTACTGCCTCCGAAATTCATTCTTTCTTTGGAACGGACATAATTACGAGCAGACACAAGGGTCGGCGATGGGCTCACCTCTCTCCTCGGTAGTTGCGAATCTTTTCATGGAAAAGCTCGAGAAAACAGCAATGGACTCATGGAAGAAGAAGCCAACTATTTGGCTGAGATATGTTGACGACACGTTCGTTATATGGCCCCACGACCCACACGAACTGGAGAAATTCCTTCAACATCTCAACTCCCAGCATCCGGCTATAACATTCACCATGGAGACTGAACAAGACAATCAACTCCCATTTTTCGACGTTTTGGTGAAGAAATGACGCGACGGGAAACTTGGCCACGCAGTATACAGAAAGAAGACGCATACGGACCGTTACTTAAACGCTTCTTCGCATCACCATCATTCCCAGAAATCTTCACTCTAGTAAACCGTGCCCACTGCATTTCGGACGCCGACTCACTGGCCGCAGAGAAATCTCACCTCTTGGGAACTCTACTAAAGAATGGCTACGGAAGAGGCATGATCCTAAAAAGGACCGCGAAGGAGGAGAAAAGGGGCCAGCTCACAACCGAGGAAAGGTGTGAAACGGAAGACGAGAAGCCCAAGACGTACGCCAGCATCCCCTTCGTAGCAGGAACAATGGAGAGGATTGCCAGGGTCCTGAGAAAACATGAAGTCGGCACAAGATACCATTGCTTGACGAAGATGGCCGACAGGCTTCAGACACCCAAGGAATTCAACATACGCGGAGCAATCCCGAAAGAATCCCACAAAATATGAACGAAGGAGTTTACAGAGTGCCGTGCTCCTGTGGTAGACCTATATTGGTTAAAGGTGCAGATCGGGTGCTGTAAGACTGAAGGAACACCAGAGAGCTACGGAGAAGAAACAGTGCACTTATCCGCCGTCTCCGTACATGCATGGAGCGAACCGGGGCATATGATAGACTTCGAGAAAACTAAAATATTAGCTAAAGGGAAACGTTATTTCCCAAGATTGATAAGAGAGGCCATCGAAATAGTGAAGGCACCTAACAACTTCAATCGAGAGGACGTATATCGATTGCACAGTGCGTGGAAAAGGACCCTCCGCCATCCAACCAATCAGGGAGCTACGAGACGAGACGTCCTATGTATTGGCGGCGAAAACTGCAGCAAACAGCAATCAACCTGAAGACGCCAGCTGGAATGCCGGCGTAACTCTTGTCAAGTGAATTCAACATACGCGGAGCAATCCCGAAAGAAATGCAGAGCCATTGGTAGCAGAATAGGATCTGCGTGAATAAAAGGATGCACCACATACACGAATGCTGAAAGGCCTTCATTTAGTAGACACGTGGTTACCACGATGTTACTTTTCACTAGTTAGTACGCAGTACCTTGAGTACGCAGCCAGCGTATGGGACCCCAATGAATTAGGTTTCATCAGAGAACTAGACAGTGAGCAGCGTAGAGCAGCTAGGTTCGTCAAAAGGTGTTACAATAGGTTGAGTAGTGTATCAGAATTAATACAAGAATTAGGGTGGGAATCATTATCAGAGCGTAGGTTAAAGTACAGATTAAATCTATTAGAGAAATGTCAATCGGATAGCTTTACTGGAGATGTTAGGCACACATAAAAAAAACAGCATATTATGCTAGTATCGACCAGATAAATAAGATTAGAGAGATAGATTTTCGTACTGATAGATTCAAAATTGCATTTTTCCCCCGTACTATAAGAGAACAGAATAGGCAGTATAGCAAAGGAATAGGTAGGGGAAATAATTTAAGAGTCACCTGTAGTGCATGATACATGTATTAACCCCTTAAATACTATAGATACCAACAAAATAGTTGCATGAGACCCTATAGTTGTTTGTTTGCATGTTAGTAGTGTATGCTTGGTGATCTTCACCCCCTGCCACACACCCTCGCGGTGGCTTGCAGGGTATCGTGTAGATGTAGGTGTACCAATTTTGTCGGATTTGTGAGGTTTTCGGAGTTCGACTCTCAATCAGTAGTGAATTCTGTCATATTGAGCGATTTCTTTGGGATATGGACAACTAAAGGTCGTTTTACACGGAGAATGATCATGTGAATTAAGTTCATGCGTCGAGAAAAACGGAAAAATCCTCGCATGATTCCATGAATGATTGCATGATACGAGCGCACAACGTCCATCTTTGTTTTATGAGCGGGCAGAAGAGGATTTAAATTAAACAAGTTTAGGAAATTTTCCGTGCATCGATTTGTGTACTGTCGATTGGCCTAGCACAGTGGATCCTTTCAGCGCAGAAAATTCAAGGAATCAATTCGAATGATCATTAGCCGTGTAAAACGCCCTAAGTGGAATCTGTTTCAGGTCATCGCCTAAATTCATTAGTCAGCGCGACTTAATGCGCGTGATCATTCGCCGAGTAAAACGGCCTTCAGAGCGACAATGACCAAATGAATGCGACATTTCATGAAATTGATTATTGTGGCCGATTCAGAACGGAACAACATACCTCAGAAACATTTTAACACAAATTTCACTCTCTTCAACTCGCCTGTGTTCATTAAACAGACGGTTATCGCGACAAAGCAAATACAGAGCCTTGTGCCGCTCCGGCGTAGCGGTGAGTTTGTAATCAAACTCACAATATCAAATATAGCAGCAAATATGTTTATACCAAGGCATCTTTGACAACTGCAATATTCGCAGTAAATGTTTGTACCTATCCGATATTACTAAATTTGAAAATGAGGGGTTTATGTCCTTGAGACAATTTGAAGCCAGAAACTATTAAAAGTAATAGAGCAAAGATAAATTATCTCATGACAAAGAAGCAACATGCACATTTTTATGCCTCTGAAATTTCGGGACGAAAAATTGGTATATTTTCCATTTAAGGCATCACCGTACGTCCGAAGCCCACTTAGCTGCTCTCAGGCGTCATGTAAAGGCATCATTAGAGACCCCTAATTAAACATTATAATATTTTTATTTTCATTCATATAGACCATTTTAATTATAGCATATAAATCGAAGAAAATTTTGACGACAAGGCGAAGAAAAATATTTGCCCATCCATGGTGAGCGAGAACTCGCCTGGCGAAAATTCGAAGTCTAAACATATGGAAGAGGGCAAACGAAAGCATTATCTAATAGACATCCAGTCATAAATGTTTTGGGAAAGTAATGCATTCAACTCATGAAAGCAAATGCAAATGTCAACAAATTATATGCCTACAACTACGTACCAGACGGAATGGCTATATTATGAGAAGAGAGGAACGATTGATGACTTCTCGTTCGCTGGTTGCAATACATTCGCATGCTAACCAGCCGAACTACACGGAGATTGTATTCAGAAGAAATAACCTGCCATGATGATGGTTTCTATTACCATTGCTGGGAATAACAACCAATATTTCTCGCTTTGACTCCTCAACCTCGCTACATTGGAATTGGCTGAGCCTCCAGATTTAGTCAGACGCATAATGATATGCAAACAACATCCAAGAACTGACTTGACCCACTTCGATCCATTCATTATTTTAGTGCCCAGCTGTCCCATTATAGTAGCCACTTCAAAATGTATATCAATGGCTAAACTTGATATGCAGTTCGTTATTTCCGTGACTAGACTATATGTGCTGGTCTAGACTATGTTTATTGGCTTGCGTGGAATTCCTGAATAGATTCTCAGATGATACTGATGCCTTCTTTCGCAAGCTCGAATAATCGATTTCTGAGTATGAGGCGCATCCCCGGTAAGAGAAGGTTATCTACATTTGCGCCAATGGTTACTTGTCATAAAAAGGTAGAATATATAAACACACGATGAAGGCCACCATATGAGGGGAACCAGCCAAATGGATATTCAGCGTAAGCTCTGGATGTGATCCGAGTATGCCAGACGTAATCCACTGAAGTCAGCAATTCCCATGAAGAAAAATCGTTATCTTAATGCCCTATGGTACGCAAAACGACAAATTTCCAAACGGGATCCTTACGATGATATTTTCCAACATACGGTAGCGACTTCACATACCACCGTGATACGAAATCAGATAGATAAACTGATACAAACTACAAACACTCCTTAACTGCGGTGTGAATACTCGAGCATGGTGATGTTCCTCACATAATTTTATAGATACCATACGTTACTTACACTTTTGAAGCAATAAATACTTTTTCAATTACTACGGATCTTTAATTAGTATAAATGCGCAGTAATGAACCTTTGTCTGAAGAGTAGCTCCCCCGGAACAGTGATTGCCACAAACAAAGTGAAATATCGAACGCAGAAAATAATAAATAATTACTGGAAGGCGTCATCATCACTGAAGACATGCCACAGGGGAAACATAACCGGGAATAAGCAGTTTACTTTCGCCAAAAAGATGAAGGATTACAATTAACCCCTTCTAAAAGGCACAGAACCAAATGTTTCACCCATTTTAATTCCAAACTGATGAAGATGGACGAGATAGAAGTTTCAAATGCGTACACACAACACCACGATGTATTTTAGAAAACGAAGAGAAAAGAATGAAAGAAATAATCGGAATGTCGCAAAAACACACTCGGATGTTAGCGAAGGATACGGAATGAGCAGAAGCAACACCGAATTGGTAATTGAAAAACGGACTCAAAGCACGATAGAATGAGGCAACGGACGCTCCTTAAGCTAGGAATCCATGTGATTTTCAGCCAAGTTCATGTTCCCCGCAGCGCGGAGTAGGTACCTCTCGGGCACCTTCGATACCTCTTTCGACCACGCCGGGGATTATACTACAGGTCTCTTACGAGTTCAGCCCCCGAGCCATTCCAAGAGGATGCTTCGCGTGAGGTCCCTGGATGCCAGGAGATTATGGAAAGGAGAGGAGTTGGGAGGGGGGGAAGGAATGACAAGGGAAAAATACGAAGACGTAAGGGACCCATAAAGGGAGGTAAGCCCGAGGGAGCCTCGCTACCGTGCCGTAGGGCAGGAATTTTTAATAAAATCGTCGCCGCCCTACCGACGATGTCCCGGTGGAACAATGCCTAGGCCCCCCCCCCAAATGCTGCTAGAATTCTTCGCGCCGAAAAGGGGACAAGGTTCAAAGGGGAGCGGAACGGCCCTTTCCTTCCCTACCTAAGAGTTCATTTTCTACAACCTAGGCCAGGTAAACACGGCGAGTACTTTCATGCATCATGGATCGCTCTAGGAAAAATAAACGAAACGACAAGAGGTTTTGACATCTAATTCACCTCGATAAAGGAAGAGTTTGGATTTTTTTAAACTTCCTGGAAAGCGGCATCACTACATAAAATAAAACGGCGTGCAAAACAACCTTATGTTCATGGGTTATTCATGACAATACTTCGAGTCTCGCCAATGGGAAAACAACGTCATGACATTTACACTTCGTATATGTGAGCTCATTTTAATTGATAAACATATGGATAACCACGACAATCTAAACATATTCCAATAATTATAATTCGTCGTCCCCTCCATAATAAGGTAACTTTAGTCTCATTTTCGGTCTTATGAATAAACATGTATGCAATTTAAATATATCACAAGTACTGGTTCCTTCAAAGATAATAACTCATCCCTCTTAAATTTACATACGCTTGAATTCTCAACCCCCACTTTGGAACAGCAAAGAATAAATTTCTCGACGTGGTGACGAACGCTGAGACAAAGGTTCTTTGGAAATGGGAAAAGCTAGCCGTTCACCACTCCCAACCATGAAGTTTATATTACGGATCAAACTGTTTTCAGACAGTAAACTGTACAACTTACCGTAACTTCAGACGCCGGACACCTTTCGACGATCGATCTCATCTCTAACGCCGGACTCGAACGAGGTCAACGGGAGATGCACGCAGTATCTCACTAGGGCGATAACTTTCGGGTAAGACTCAAAAAGCTAGCTACCAGAAGCTACCAAAATGAGATGAGGAAACGGGAGGAAAAAATTACTACCCCGAAGAAAACAGGCTTGAAACTCGAGGATATTTACTTCCTTTAGAACGTTTGATTATACGCTCCACACATACGGATTCGTGAGTACGTCGTTTAATCTATTTCCCCAGGATTTACGACCTTGGGCGGCGCCGTCGACGCCGAGGTCCGCGCGAACGGCCAACAACGCCGCGCTGATTACGCCGAGAGAGATCTCGCCTCGGGGAGCGACGCTCAACGCCCTTCATTAACGACTCGCAGTCCCACGTGTGCAAGGAGAGGGAGAGAGGGCACTGCCTATTCAATAGGGACAAACACGGCGCGCACATTAAAAAAATAGATGCACAACGCTCGGCGCAACACGTTACTCCTTTGACCCATGCTTTTTCATTTGTTCGAGATGAAAATTTTCTTTCGGAGCATCACGTGCGCGATTCACGCGCCACCAATCTATGCAAGGGATTAAAAATTAATTTTTTAACAAAAAAATCGAAGAAAAAAAAACAATTGCGAAACGAGGCCCGCGCACCGTTTGACGCTCCATTTTTGCGGAACCAATTAACGAGAGCTAGCCGAGTGATGCTCTCGTCCGTTTGTTCGCCGCCTCTCGTCCGTTTGTACCCCGCGGGTGACCGTAAGGGGCAGGGAGAAGGGGAGAGAGACGGGATACAGAGGCGAAACGGAGAGTCTTTCACGGGTCTGCTCTCACAAGTACACACGTGGGAAAAAAAGTGATGTCCATGCCCTCGCCACTATTTCTCCGCCCCTTCGCCCACCCACCCACTCTGGGGGCGGTGTCGGGTTCATATCGTTAAGCGGGGGGCAGGAATAATGCCCCCACCACGACGGTTTTGCCCCAGGCCAACACTCCCACCTCACTATTCCCGCCCTTGCCCAACCATCGCATCATCCCGTGTGTGCCGACCAACTCCCCCCCTGGCAGCCCCGACCCGGCAAGCTATGCCTCCACTCGCGCGAATTTGTATGTAAATGGCGTATCTCCCGCGGCGCTCAGTCGCCAGTGTTGGGACGTACCCATGCTTTGGAACTACCTTGCCCCCCCCTTCCCTGACCTCAACCCTCCCCCCGTTTGGGGTGGTGAATGTTAACGAAAAAAATAAAGAGACGGGAAGAATTAATACGGTTTAAGGGGCACCCTCAGCCCATCGAATAGCACCCGGTGGGGTGGGGGGTGGTTAAGGGTGTTGTACCGTGCCATGGATGTGGGCACAGGAGCGAGATGGGGTGGATGTTGCTGGGGGGGAGGTGTATAGTAGCAGCCAGCCGACGGGGGCTTGGTGTCGGTCGGGTGGGGGACCGACTAGCGGGGTGTGAGCCGTATGGAATAGGGGAAAGGTTTATCGTGAAGTTACAGTCGCAGTGGGGAGGAGGAAGGATTGGGGTGGGGAGGAAGGATTGGGGTGGGGAGGAATGGCTTTAGCACGCAGGGCGGGTGGGAAGGTGGATGAGATGGGGGGGGGAGGGAGATTTAAGCTTAGGCATTTAAAGGGACTTTCTCCGCCCCCCTCCCCGCCGAGTCAATTCCGGGAGGCTGCGTCCATGTGCCGACGCCAACGACGAAAGCAGCGGCTGCTGCCGGTTCTCCCGCCCCTCGCCGACGTCGTGCAAGGGAGCGTTGACTGAGAAACGGGTCCAGGGACAAGCGGGGGAGGTTGGAGGGCGGGAATGGATCCCACAAGCTCGAGCGATCAATCGCTTCGTTTTAGACCTTTTTCTGCGCCCACGAGATCTGTTGTGATCACTGGCGAATATTTTTCACTCTCCGCTCTCGGGTCGATGATGTGGGATGACAGAGAATAGAGGCAGCTGACCATCAAGCTTCTAAATAGCGGTTTCAAAACTTCTGCCGGACTCGTTTATCAGCACAAGGTTTTACGGTGCCCCATCAGAGTAAGTTTATATTACATACCACCTAATCTAACTTAATCCTCAGTCAACCCCAAGTCTGAGACGGGAAGCGAACTCATGATATCAGTTCATTCATAATGAGGAATAAGCAAGGAGAAGTTACTATTTTGACACTAACAAAGTGCCATTATCAAGGTATAACCTTTGAGTGCACGAGGCAATGTATATATGTACACCGGTTTTCAATATTTTGTGAAAATATTGACTGTTCTTTGTTTAATCCCCAGCAGGAACATTAATCATTTCACAAAGTTACACCTGATACTATTAATTATTAATCATGATCTTGGGATGATAATATCGGCTTGCTGATATAGTGGCGCTTTGCCAGATTAGATAAGATTATCATGGACGGCGCCAGCCTTGATTGCGTAAACTTCTACAGCTTGTCCCGGTTGATACCTGCACCTAGACTATACCCGGCAAGCTGCCAGTATAGCAATGGACTTGGAGTGTCAAACGGCGTAGAGTAACAGCTTTGTCTCCAACGACAACAAATGGCTCTTAACGCAGCCCCTGTGGTTGTATCGTAATATTACGGAATCGAGTTTTCTTTTGCTTCAGATGGACTGATGAGGTGGTAGTCTTGTGTAGGGCTACTGACCAAAAATCCCAGGTTTGGATTCGGGAGAGAATACCTCGGACACATTCCAACATAGGACGCCTAAGTAATGGTTATCTCTACTCTCGCCAATGAAACCGACCTTCAATTTGAATGAACACTTTTTTCACACCAAATAAAGTGCTGCGTGAGCTGATGAGTCTTGATGTTAATATATCCGTTTTTTTATTTATTATTTTATTGCGCCATTATTACCACTTTTATCGCGAAAAAAAGGCTTTAAAAGACATAAATAAGCCAGGTAATTGAGAAAAAATCACGACATAGATCAATGTTATTTCTTAAGTTTTAGTTCAGCATTCACAGATCAAATGTTAAAGTATCAATGATTTCACCTTCATGAACAAATATTCTGATGTGGAATCAAATTCTTGATTGAAGTTTCTTTATTTTTGATGGTAGAAAGGAAGATGGCTTTTAAGAACAAAAACTTTCAATAAAAGCTCATTAACCACTTACGAAAAGGGTTATCTTGGCCAAAAATTCCAAACGGCAACTGCAAAAAAGCATTCTCAATAAGTCGAACTAAAAATCAATAGATTACTATTTTTCAAAGATGCAAAGCAGTTAATGGTTACATGTTTATTTTATTCCTGAGTTCTAAACACATCTACTTATTTCCGCTAACAGCTTGGACATTGAAATGTGTTTGTATTTTCATTAGGTAGAAAATATACTTACTCAAAGACCGAAATAAAATTTTCATTGGAATCATTTCACTTAGTTTTCTTTTATCGGCATTGTTTAAACGATCAAAGATAAGAGTCGTTTCACCAATTCTTAGTGCATTTTATTAATTGGTAACGCTCAAACTTCTTCATTCTTCAAATTAAGCCTATTAGAGTATTGCCAGGGACTAAACTTGCAGAGAAAACCGGAAAATTGATCCATTCACCAAATCATTACATATTCATAGCATTGCATATTTTTTTCAGTTTCAACATGAGTTCATTCGAATATTGAGAAAGTGCAAAGCAGGTGAACGAACAGCTGTAAATTCTCATTAAGCAGAAATGAAATTCTGATATAACGGACTCAGAAATCAATCTGCAGCAAATTGTACCTAAGAGGCCAAATTCACCTTTCCATTTCAGTATTAAATCTTTATACTGATCCATATATTCTGTATAGTTCTCTAAAAAGATTTTGACTGAAAGTTGATTCCTTACTTGTATGGAGAGATGTGGAGAAAATTGTAGGATCCACAAGGGATGACTTAAATGCAGTGAATAGAATCAAGCTAATTTATCTACCAAAGAAACAGTTAATCATGGAATGACAAATAGGCAGTCTCGTAGTAGCACTGGTATAGTGCTACTGCGCATTATCCTTACACCTTTCAATGTCCCAACTGCGTTTAGCACTCAGGAATAAAATAAACATGGCATCATTAACTGTTTTGCATCTTTGAAAAATAGTAATCTATTGATAGTAATTACCTATTATCAGGCAAAATTTTTATTGGGTAAAAGAATTTGTTATTTTCGTGAGACAACATCGATTTAATACTGGTGATGGTGCCTATTATTTCATCTAGAAGTTGATAGAAGTATAACTTAATGACATAATATGTGTACATGATTACAACCCGAAACCGAATCAACTTTAAACTAGACTTCACTAGTCATTTTATAGGCAAGGGAGAAAAAAATGACCGTAACGGAGCTAAAATTTGAATGCGAGTTCATATAAGCATTTGACTCTCCCCTACTCAGATCTAATGACAATTCATGGTTCCTCGTGCTGTTGATAGAGAAATACTGGACTGAATTCAAAATACGCATCTTCAAAAGATAAACAAAAGTATCTTCTAAAGATATTAAATTAAATTTAAAATCTTATAACGATCTAGGAAAGAACAAATGTTTCTACGATTAAAACTTATATTCGTGAAAAATGAGTGTTACATGAAAATTCATCCACTAACCGAGAAACACGACATGAAAACATAGGGTCGAAAATGGCTGCTTTCCACAGGAACAAAAAAAAAAGCTTTCCAGGGGCGTTGAAGACGTCGCTGGCAACCCTTAAAAAACGAGGAGGATAAATGCCAACGGATTGGGGTCGGCTGCAGAGGATGAAATCCACGAAGAAAGCCGTGGCGTGAACTCGGATCCTTCTGGAATTTTTTTCAGCTTCCGCGGGAGGGACTGAAACTAATTTGACGCCGCGGCAGATGCTGCTTTCATCACTCTCCTCGACAACTAGCAGAGATAGCGAAGCGAGGACGTATGCTATGCGAGGGCGTACCGTGGTACCATATTTCGACCTTGTCTCGTAAGCCAGTCGTATAGCTGTATAAGATATATCGTGCAATATTTTTTTTGAAATTTTCAAGTAACATCTACGTATCTGCAGTATTCTGCAAACCACAAAAAGTGTGTGTGATACAGGATGACCAGCCATGAATCATAGTCGAGCAAAAATTCAATTTTTTATGACTAGAAAACCGGTTTTAAAGTTAGGTACATGAAATATATTCACTCAAGTAAAATGGCAGATTAAATTAAATAGTTTCTGATTTCAAATTATCAATGTGGGGGTAAAAATGACTAAAAATCTGTTAAAAATATATTGGAAGTTAACCAAGAAACATGGAAATAACAGTATAAAACAATTACACTAATGTGTTGAACATATACTGTCTCATGCAAAAAATGTAAAGCCAAACTTTTGCATTGTCTATCTAAAACTACACCGGTCCCATATAATTAATCGTGTTAAGCATAAGACTTGAAATACGTACCCTAGTAAATTCCCGGTGCCTCTGATAATAAAATCTCTTGCTGTCCCGTACAGTGCGCAGCAAATAGCTGTTTTTAACCAGTCTCATCACCTTCATCTCTAATGTTTTTCACGGCGAAACCAAAGGAACAAAAATGTAACGGAAATAATTGAATCAATTCATTTTGAATTGTATACTTTCCTTCATGATACCGGTATCGCAAAATTACTCATTTTCTAACCCTACATCAATTGATACCGGACCGATGTACTTAATCAGCCATGTAAGTTGCTTCTTGAAATAAGTGGATCATACAAGTTAGTTAGTTATTCAGGGGAGGCGACAGACAGCTGAGGTCATTTGCGCCATTTAGGATAGGTAGGTAATTGGGTAACGGTAGGAGTTTTCAGGGAACGCAGGAAGGGTGGAGAGAAACCCGGCGACGGCATTAGCCTACTCTTAACGAAAGGCGCCAAGGGGAACACGGCTTAACGTCCCATCCGACGGACGGAGTACTGAACTTGGAATGCCCTCCACTAGGCACTCAAGTGGGGACTAGCCAGTCGGCATTAGCCTACTCTTAACGAAAGGGGAAGGCGCCAAGGGGAACACGGCTTAACGTCCCATCCGACGGACGGAGTACTGAACTTGGAATGCCCTTTTTTCACTGGAAAATCCGTCACTGCCGGGAATCGAACCCGGGGCCTCGGGATGGGAGGCCATACTCCAACTCCATAGCCACCACACCAACCCGTTACCCCGTGTATTATACAAGAAATGCTTAGTTGTTAGATTCCAACATCCACAAATACCAAATTTTCTCCTAATACATAAACAACTATTTTTCAAAAAACGAAAGAAGCTTAAGTAAGATAATTAGCATATAAATTGGAAACCTCTGAGTTTATGCGAGGATGAAGGTGGGGAGGTAAAAGGATCCGGAGACGTATTCGCTAAGGCTTACAGATGGGGGCGAATGTTTTTTCTTTGCCACTAGCCGAGACCATATACCATCTAAGATAAAATGAATAGCCTCTTCCGCATTACAGCTCTCACGGAGGTCGTAAGTTAGCATTTTCGACTTTGGAGTGGACAGGTCACTGAGCTAATTGCACCAAATATTTCGCGGTAGCTTGAAGGTAGGAACCCGTTGTAGGGATTTCGCGAGTCGTTAACGGATGCCGTCCAAAAGAGGAAACGATGTATTACGGCCAACCCAAGAGAGGGAGTGTTGTTTTGTTAGTGCGTTTGGAGTTTCCCTCAGCCTTCAGGCAGCACACGAATATAAATAGACATTGGAATCAATGCAGGAGCAAAGGAGAGGAGAAGAAACGAGAGACATAATGAAATTAATGAGGCGACATTTAAAAACATCTTCCGGCTTCGTTGGCCCTCGAAGCAAACTACTCAATGAGCGTATTTCATTGTGTGTTTGTGTGTGTATTATTCAGGGCGAGGCGACCGACAGCTGAGGTCATTTGCGCCATTTAGGATAGGTGGGTAATTGGGTAATGGTAGGAGTTTTCAGGGAACGGAGGAAGGGTGGAGAGAAACCCGGCGTCGACATTAGCCTACTCTTAACGAAAGGGGCCAAGGAGACCACGGCTTAACGTCCCATCCGACGGAAGGAGTACTTAACCTGAAATGACCTCCACTATGCACTCAAGTAGGGACCGCACAGTGGTCCACATTCCAAATCTGACTGGACAAAATTGACTGTGAAGGGCCTTGCGTGTGGAAAGAGATTTTCTCGTCTTGTATGATGTTAAAACGTGTACTATTGCCATTTGACGTAAGTTTAAAAATTTTATACAAATTTTAATTTTTTTATCACAATGTCATTAACTCGCTGTCTCTCTGGCGAGTGAAATTTTGCAACCATGTAAAGTTTGGATTTCAATGTTTATATAAGTATCATTATACTAAAAAATCAAAATGTTAATCTACTGAGGGATAAAATGCATAATTTAAAATTGAAAACAATACCTGCTAAATATCCACAATAGCAATAATGAAAATAACCAGGATATGAACATAAAATTCAACCATAGAATCCAATAGATTGACCATTTCACAAAAAAATCTTAAAGTTATTATGCAACTGAATTAGGTATCAGTTAAAAAAAACCAGTCGACCGGTTAGCCACTGAAAACTCCGCCCCTGCCGGGATTCAAACCCGGACCCTCGGGATGGAAGGCCAGTACTCTAGCCACCACACCAACCCGATCCCCTCGTGCTTCATTGTATACGGAAAGCAAAACAAGGAGGCCGGTCAGGGAAACAAACATCCATATCCCTCAGTAGTTTCAAGTTCGTCCCGCATTTAATGGCACCTTGGACCGGAAGTAATGTCAGATGGATGGTAGTGGAATGCATGGGCGTCGGAATCATCTGGCTGTTAACGAGAGGCTCCGAGAGGACCACAGCTTAACGTCCTATTCAACGGACGGAGAACTAAACTCGAAGCGCTCTCAAAAGGCCTCTAGTGCTTACAACACTTAAGTTATGGGTCGATTTAACATTGGAAAATATCTGCCACCTACGAGATACGAACCCGAGCTCTCGGGATGGGAGGTCAGTACTCTAGTCATCATATCAACCTGACCCCACACCTACATAGTACCACATTTAAGTTACATCATGGGAGTCACCATAGTGTGAGTTGTAGGAATTTCAGGGCCACCGGCTTGATTCATTTCGGGGTAAGATGATATATTCAAGGTGGACATAAGCGTAACCCAAATAAATGATGGGACACCTAGTCACAATTGATGCAGCCTCAAATCTAATACTTAACTTAGACTTGTGTTCTTTCTAACTCGCTAAAATGATTAGATTTGCTGAATCCCATTGTAAATGGAGACGATGGCATTCAATTTCCTTCAAGAGATTAATTTTGTAATTTTGTTTAGAATTGATAAGTGATTTTTTAAAAGATTAAATACCTAGAAAGTTACGCATTGAATAACAGCGCTTAAGTAGTTCAGATAAAAATGGATGAAAAAAACCATGACGCTGGAAAATGCGACTCAGCAGACTGATACCGAAACAATTATTTTTGAGCTGAACTAAATGAGTTTACAGCAGGTAAGCAGTGGCAAATATTTACTAGGAATGAAGCAAAGCTTTATTTTATTTATATAATGTCGGAATTCCACTGAGTTAACTGCCTGCTATTTCTATGAGTGGCCAATATTTTGAGCAAGTTGAAAAGATGGTACAGGTGAAATAAATTATTTTAACGGTCGCATATTTCAAGGAAAAATGAACATCAATGGAATAAGAGGGAATCATATGAGAAGAGCCATGAAAATCATTCAGGAAATAAACGAAATCAATATTTAAAGCTATGATGAACAAAGGAATAACTGAGCAGATAAAATTCATTTCGCCATTGATGAATTAACGAGGGTAAAATTGGTTCAGTCTAAAACAAATGGGTTTACTATAGTAGACAGGCTCTTCGAAGTCTTCCCGGAAATGAGTCAAGGAGACATATACGGCGGAGTGGGCTCTAAATCTATCCATCAAGGAAAGTATGCAAAACAGTTGCTAATTCTAGGTGCTGAAAACGTCAAAGTAAACAAACGCTCGACTAAACAAGCACTCGAACCCAGATAAACATAAGTGTGAATAATTAGCGTTCGCAAGGGTACTGCTCTTTCACTCCGCTAACTCAAGACCCGCGTCATTTATTCCAGCTGGGAAGGAAAACGAATAAGGAGACGTGCGCGATATCCAGCTGGAGAGAAGCTTGGATAGATAGATTCTCGAAGCACGGTCGGGGAACTCCGTCGCGAATCACGCCCGTATAACTATTCCACGCGAGACGGAGGAATGAAGAAATTACAGTTAATTCACTTCCCATTATCCTTCCCTCATGCATACTTAATGCGTTCGTATCAGAAATTAGATTCGCATAACCCGTTCTGCTCCCGCCCGACTCCTTACGTCAAGAAGACGGGATGGAGGGAGGATAGGAAAGGAAAAGAGACTGGGGGGCGGAGGCAGGGGCGCGGATGTAATTTAAGGACGTCCCTCTCGTCTTTTCTCGCGCGGAAGTGAAAGAATGCCCGTTTCCCGGGAAACGGAGGAAAACCCCTTTTCCGCTCCCCGCGCGAACCTCGTCCCGCTAGACGACGCGAACTCTCGCGGGAGTTGGAAGGCGGCGAAAAAAACAAAGGGGAATGAGATCACTCGCGTCTCACAAAAGGACCGGCTCCTAAGCAAAGGAGATGGAGAGACAGCTGAGGGAGATAGAAATAAAGAAAGAGAGAGAGAGGGATCAGGGCAGCAGATGAAAGGAGCAAGATTTCAGAGGGACCCGGAGATGGCTGCTCGCAAAAGGACGGGCGCGCCCGGGCCAGCAGCCGTCAGCTGTCATTTTCATATTTTTTCAACCTCGTCCGGATGCGGAGAAGGAGGGGAAAAGGGCGGGGGGTGAGTGGGTGCCGGGGAGAGGGAGGGTGAGATAGGAAGATCCACCAAATGGTCACAAATCGCTCCAGAGGGGGCTCCTCTCCCCACTCTCACCCCTCATATTTTGATTTTCCGTTTCACGAGATCCTCTCCCATCCCTCCCAAACGCACACATGCATCACCCCGTGGAACAAAATACGATAGCTTCACCCAGGATCGCGAGGGACAGAAGCGCAAAGATTAACGCGTGACTCTCGCGCCGTTACCTTCCGGAGTACACTCAGTCAACAATGCCTAATAAATTACGCAGTAATTATAATCGGCGAGAATCCTGGCTCTGTTTTATATAGGCATGTCCAAATTCGACAAATAAGTACCTACATACTCCTTCCTAAGGGAAAAAGTGCAGACGAAAACCGTGTGCAAAAACTTCCGCGAAGGGATACTTAGTCTTCAGTTTGTTTCCTTTGATTTTCACTCATTTCGGTGATAACAATTGTGACAGAACTCACGGGAGTTCTGAAGAACATGTAGAGTTCTGAAGAAAATTCCACTTGCAATGTGTCCTTATTTGCTAATCACTGCTGAGGGACGAGGACATCTGTTCGATCACCAAGTTCAGCCACTGCTCATTGCTGCTTTCAGCTAAGGTGCCATCATTACTGTTTCTCATGCTAGGCGAACGACAGTGAAGTTCACTTGCGCCGTAAAGGATACGTGGGTAGTCAGTAGAGGTTACACTTTTTGGATGCAGAGGAAGGATGGGAATTTCTATAAGCTGTTTGAGGTCTATTGTCACCATGAGAATTCTTCTTCCCCTCCTTCTAAATGGGGAGCAATGGCTAGGCGACCGAGATTCGAGATAAGTCGTGTTCATGGGATTAGTAAGTGAAATAATTATAGTAAAACTGATAAAATAATGAAGGTAGGATGACGAGAATCGGGAATTGAATTAGCATATACATTACGATGTACGCCATGAGGGTCAGTTTAACGCTTTGTCTACCAGTCCTTTGTTTAAATATAATATCAGGAGAGTGAGTGAAATCATATTGTACTCCGAGGTTAGGATATGGATTAAACTGACATGGGTCAATGTGCATCAATTAAATCAATTGCCCTATAGAGTGATAGAGAGGAATGACACGTGAAGGCCCGGTTTTCACTCGCAAAAATTAAGTACTTTGCAAGCAAGGATTTATTAAAAACGAAAAATATTTCCTGAAACCCAATAATCAAGTATATGTACCCGTATTGCCCACAGGAGTCGGTTACTGGGTATTTTCATGTGAGCGCGAATGTGCTTGTTCCTAGTTATTCAACCTTATTTCAGTTTCAATCCTGCAAGCTTCCCCATTTTCCACCCGCCTCCAGAAGAGTACAGCATGGGGTTCTCTATTCCCTCCAATACTTTCGGCGAATTCTCCCCGCTTTCCAATTTGAACGGGGCAACATCGCCAAATATTGAAAATATATCGGATATTTCCCCATGGAGGGAAAGAGGGGTTGGAAAAGGCCACGGGTCGCCGGATAAAAAAAAAGAAAAAGCTGGGCAAAGAGATTACCAATTCTCTCGCACGCTGAAACAGCACGCGCAAAAAAGACAGCGTCAGTGATTTATTTCACCAACGTGCAGCGGAAAAAACACACTTTCAAAATATCAATAAAACCCATCACCATGAAGAGATAGAAAAATATTTCTGCGTTTTTTTATTTGCAAGTAAAAAAAAAATCTCACCCCGCTTCATGTTGAGAGGCCACCTACCGTCTGAATGCCAATTACCGATAACTAGAGAATCCAGTGTTTCAGTTTGACGAGGATTAAAACAGAGAGTATGGAAAGCATTGGGCACTCAGCTAAAAATATGTTTCAATGATAGTTTTTATTCCGTGCCGGAGCGAGTTCGTGTAAAGAAACTTTGCATGCATTCCAACCAGTTCTCCTTCAAATACAGAATCGTTAATCCAACATTATTCCTGGGTGAGCCTAAATCCTTCACAATACCTTCATTACCCAAGTATTACCTTCATAGTAATGTTTACATTTCTACCATAGGGGTTAAAGTTACGCGTAGATTTGTCAACGGCGGAATGGGAGCCTGCGCAATATTTTTTTTTATTATTTCATCAGCGCGGCGCTTTTTTGCGAAACGAAGTCGACAGTTTGTTGATAGGGCATTATCTTGGATTGACAAGGGATTAGCTTGTTTTAATAGACTATATCTGACCTCCAAAATTTAAAGGTAACTAAATTTATCAAATCTGGGAAAGAATTTCTCAAGCTGTGATCCTTGTCACTTTATGCGCAATATTTCTTGAACGATTTCCGGAAATACTTTTGACAAGCATATAAAATCATCATTTAGACCGAGCAAAACTATTGAGTGCCTCCGAGATGCAATGAGAACTGTTATGTTTTGAATTTCATTTACGGTTTCATGATAACATTCGTGAAATTTCATTACAAACCTATTCCCAAATGGGTAAAGAAAGGAATTCTAAATTGGGCAAAAATAATTTGAAATATCCATCTTCAACATATACAGAATATTACTGGTTACAGTTCCAACATATTTACTGGCCACCAGACTTGGTTTCGGCACGTTACGATGATGATGACCCTGATGATAGCATAACATTCCAAAACCATGGTCGGTGAATGATTAATGTATGAACAATGTAACCAGAGATTCTTTTTCTATGATTCAAATGTGACAGTTTTATAAGTATTATTACACGGATTTTTATTTTGCCTGAGCCAATTTCGGCTCTACACTCATGCGATATATATGACGTCTGATCTCCGATAAAGAAGAGCATTGCATCAAAATCGGTTATTGTAAAAATATATCCATCATTTCATCAAATGATTTCCATAATTTGTACGTATATACTTTTAAATACTCCCAGACAAAGTAAAATATATGCGCCTAAATATATTACTACATAGACAACGAATTCATTTTACTAAAACCTTATTTTTCTTCTCCCAAGTAAGAAAATAGGCTGCAGGAAGATTGACCAAGAGGAGGAGGGAGTCAAATGAATTCCTATGGAGTTCGAAGATGGCACGAACCGGCTATAAACCGATTCCCGCGTTAGATAGACAAAGTGACACTCGCGTCGCCTTCCCTCTCAAAGATTTGGGGGAGATGAATAAGGTTAATTGCGCGCCCTACATAAATTAAGAGTCGTTCTCCTGAATGGGATGGGGAAGAGGGGGCGGGCTCTGCTTATTATTACAACCACCCTGGCGTCAACTAGGATGAGCGTATGGGGTCTCAGCACGCCCCGCGAATCGCGACGTCCGTCCCCAAATCTCCGGCAAAAACGCCGTCCCTGACGCAAACGACGAATTAATGAGAAACACTTCGGAGGGCGAAGGCGGTCGGGACATCGGTGAGGAGGGGCTCTCGTGTGAAGCGCGACCCGAAGAATCCTCCGGCGTCATCCTCTAGGCTGTTTCACAGCGCACCCTCGCCGGATGCGAAGAGTGAAGTAGAACTGGTTGACGGGAGGGCCCTTAAATCCTCAACTTCCCCTGGCGAGGAAGGCGCAAAACTCGTAACTTCAGCGCGTCCACATTTTTTTTAAACAAATTAATGTGGTTCGTAGGTTACGGGCTCGAACCCCTCTTTGGGTGTGAATGTGTGTTTCGTCTCAGGATAAGTTTAGGTTACACGATAAAATTTAATATGAAGAGCTGGGATTCTCGTAAAACATCAATCTATCACTATTAAAAGGGTGGCTCTAACAAATTACACCTCTCTGCATACGCTGTCTGAGAAAATATCATATACACCAAAAACCTTCCGAAGCTATTTAAAAGTAAGAGTAGAGCTACAAAATGTCGATTAGTAGATGAATATATCTCTTACGATTACTTCTCAGTACTCAGAATACGATAGCAGAATTATTTTCTTCATAAATACGATTTCTATTGCCAGCGATAGCAATAACACGCTGGAGACGATAAAACTGAGGAGTGCTATTGCCTTTAATCGAGAGTATCTTCAGAAAAATCACGTACTTTATCTATATTTTTACAAAGACGACATAAAAACGATACATGAAATTTCCTAACATGCCCAATTATTCGGATAGTTCCGGTTACTTTAGAATATTCTCAGAAAATGTGAGCAGATTTCTTACTAAAAACGTCATGAATAAAAAGGAAGTCCTCAGCCTTCACTTGGTGGAACCGCATGATGGTAGCAAGGATAAAAACCACTTTGTACGATTCCACAAAATTTATTGAAACACCGACCTAGGTTTCGATTGTAGTGCAATCATCTTCAAGGTCAAAGTTGTACTACAATCGAAACCTACGTCGCTGTCTCAATACATTTTGTGGACTCTTAAAAAGTGGTTTTTCTCCTTACTACAAGTCATAAATAATTTATCCAATGGCTGCGAAATATTTCCGGCTACTGGAGTTTTAATTTGTCCATACATATCGGTTCGTGTCCATATCTAGTACCTACTGTTTGTTTAACGTCAATCTGCAATATGGTTTCTCGTAGAGCAAAACAAATACGGAAAAAATGAGAATATTATTCTTAAAGAAAACCTACGTTTCAACCTGCCACGTGCGGAACTTCATTTAACGACCTCCGCCGCCTCCAACCCCAACGCTTCGTTATCGTGCCACCCCGCAGAAACGCATGCGGAGAATTAATAAGAGACGTAAAAAAAGAGCCGGGAAGGAAGGAAGAAAAGGAGAGAGGGAGGGAAGAAGGAAAACGAACGAGGAAACGGAATGAAAGGAGTAACGTCGGAGGCGAGGAAAAAGGAAGGGAAAAGAGACGGAGGACGGCGCCATCATCCGCGTTTTCGAATACGGCCTCGGAGAGGGGTTTGGGGGTGGCAGGTGGATTTTTTGTTATGGGGGGGATGAGAAGGGACAAAGGGGAGGAAAGGGGTGGAACAGCGCTGATATGCGGGCACGTGCGTATTAAGCGCGAACGTACGACTACACTTGCACGCGCCGCGCTCCACCCGGCGGGGGCGGGGGGAAGGAAGCCGCGAATTTATTATTTCGTTACTCTTTTTTTCCAACCTCCCCGTATCGCGCGCCAGGTGCGTCGACTGCGGCGCTGCCATCCTCTAAGGGGGAGGGTGGATTCTCCAGAACACCCGTCGATGGGTCGCAGGAGAATCACTATCCTCCTCCTTACCCTCTCGCAGCGTCCTCAGGGAGACATTATTAAAGGATGCGGTGGGACCCACACTACGGGGAAAGTTTACGGGGGTGATCGGTTATAACGACTTCCGAAGGAGGGGCGAAAATATGGCGCGTAGCGTTCCCGGGCGCCGAGGTGGGCGTCGTCACATCTATCGCGCCCCCTGCAAAAGGTGGTTTTATTCTTTCCCCTCGAAATCTCACGGGGGTGAGATTAGGGATTCATTCAGCACCTAAAGTTTCGCGTCATCATCATGGACGTATGCCGCTGCTCCAGAGTACTACCCAATTCATTATTTCTTCTTATCTCGATATTCGATAGCTGCCATACCTCCAAATATTCTGGCACATTTTGGATCAAGGCATAGTGCTGATGGCATCGAGAGAAGGAAGCGTGGACGATGAGAAAGACCATAAAGAACTACCCGCGGTCAATCTCGCACGACTGGCGTCCCTAACTAACTCTCCTGAATGTCCCGAAAGATCTAGGGATCGAATCCCTTCGTTGGCCGCATAAATAGCCAAATAAAAGAAAAATTATTTCGTAAATTTCACGCTAAAATTCAACCTTTGCGTCCAATGGAACTCGGACCAAACCAACGAACAACAGTGTACAAAGTTGGGCATCAAGAAAAACGAATAAATTCAAGGTTTGCGAACTAGCCGCGGAAACTTTTAATAGGATCCTTAGCAGGATATCCAACCAGTGATACTCTATCTCCATTCATCCGTCTTGACAGAGATTCACTCTCCACCACTCACCCCTGAGAAGGGTGCAGAGTAGGTGCGGATGCAGATTACGAGACGTCCATATAGAAAGAAACACTCATCGGATATGAGAAAGTGGCGATGCAGGACATAATAATATTGGATAATGAAAAGACAACGCATTTAATAAACTAATCATTCTCCCGAAAATATAAAAACCGCATAAACGGAGCCTGATACCGATTGTGTTCACCGGGGTGAGGACCATTAACAGAAAGAATAGCAGCGAATTCTATCGCCTCACCATTACGTGCCCGTTCGATACGACGAATTGTAAGTTCTCACACTTTTAACGACAGCGAGGCCGAGAAATGAAAAGCTTTCCCAGCCTCCCCCATTCGTCCCTATCGCTATCGTACTCGCCTGCCGTATTGTGGAAGCAGTGGGCTCTGCGTGAAAGATAGGAAGGGAGGGAGAGATAAATGAAGACCATGGGCGCAGCAGATTCCAGAACTTGCCGCGGCAAAAACCATTCGAAAAGTTTTAAGGGCTTTATTGAGGAGGCCAGAGCTAGGAAAGTAGAAATGAACTGACAGGGGCGAAAAAGAAATCTCGATCGATATCACGCTCGTAAATCCGCAATGGATAAGGGATAAGCGTTAAGCGCATCAATGCTGGGCATTTTCTGAAATTCACGGGAATGCGAGCTCAACAATGGGATGACTAGAATCAGCTGGGGAGGATGAGCTTACTGGTAAGCCCACGAATAAAACACGCCAGATATTTAATACCAAGCGACGGAGATAACGCCTCTAAAGCAGTGCATGGCATTCCGGTGTCCTTCCTCGCCCACTTGGGACATAACTGGTGACGAATGAAACTGCACTACGTGAGAGAATGCGCTCTAGGACGGAGACGTCTGTATAATGGATTTCTTTTTTTGTTCATTTGTAAGGACAGATAACAAATCGTTGAGAGCCGCGAGATGATTATCAGAGCAGTAATTACGGTCCTGGCAAAAAATTCCCATTCTCGACTGGAGGGAATTGAAGCATAGAATAACACGCGGAGAAACTCCACTTTAAAATAAAAATGGTGAAAGCGTGATACATGTTATCAAGTGAGATAGTAAGAATAAATGAAGATATTTTTACAACCGAAGGGAAGACCATTGAACATACTTTTATGAAATAATTACCGTTTTAATGGATAGATCTGATGACGGGTGAAGACTCTTTTTAGCTTCTATATGATGACCGAAACAATTATTTTAGCATAGGCATGCATACTGAATTCTCATTAAAAAAAAAAGCCGTATCATTGCGCGAGATTTGCACGAGCATGTTCACAACTGATAACATTCTAGTTCAAACTTAATACCCGAGATAAAACTCCTCATATTAATGCTACGCAGTAATTTCAGGTAACACTATTCAACAATAAAATCAATCATCTATACCCTTCGACATTTACGGTATTATAGAATTAGCTAATAACGTAAATGCACATGAAAATACCATTATCAGGAAAGATGATGAAAATATCTTGACCATATATACTTCCTTTGAATCAACGGTCTCAAGATTTTTTACTATGGATTTGAAAATCGTGACTCCTTGAAATCTTTAAAGCGTTGACAATGTACGAAACAAAGGAATATTAGAAATGACGTTCACTCATAGTAGTTAGGGCATACAGTAATACAATAAGAGACTTTAAACTGCTAATACAGCTGCATTGGACAAATTAGCTAGGCATCAAACCGAAAGTTGAGAGATGATAGATGATATAAGCAGAGGGAACCATGACAGCAAAAAAAAAAAATTCTGTCATTAAGCTTTCCATTTCAGCTTTACTATGGTGCTCCCCAAATTACATCATATTGAGGTATATATCGGAGATTTAAAGTATTATGGTCGATATAAAACTTACAACGGCTATGAAATAAAGAGCCTACCAGCGACATTATTTATCTTTCACTTCCCATTATGATGGTGACGTTCTCCAAAACACATTTGACATAAGTACCTCCACGATGAGAATAACCTTGTTAAAGCTGCAGATGCTTCACCCATTTGCTGACCGGTCTGCATCAATAAGATAATTTCAACTGGCGGAAGGGAGTTAAAAGCATGAAGCGAAGCAAGCAACTGAATGAGGGTTGCTCGAGCTGTAAAACAATCGGGCGCCAGGGTCTGCAGAGAAGAAATTCGATAGGAATCGATCGGCAATGATAACTTCCTTCTTCCAAAGGACCTCCATATTCGAAATGCCTAACGCATTCTCTACTTAATGAGACTTCGCCTTACTCGATTAAAGATGCTCCGTCCTTATACCGGAAAGTCAAGGGAAGCAATGAATGTCAACGGCGGAGCTCTTGAGTTTGCGACATTCACTCGGCTGTGAATCGTAATTTCATCACAAATCTAAAACCCTTTTAGTTGACGTTAATATAGCAACCCGACATAATTCCTGCAGATTTTTCAACATTGTGAACGATTTGAGATTGCCGCTTACTGTCTTCATTTGTCAGGATGTGAAAAAGGGCCGCAGGCTGAAAGCGCTACGGCAGCTGTAACTCTTGCGGGAGATGATTTCCCCCGATTAAAAATCAAGCCCGTGACTTGACACAGACATTTTGGAGAGAAAAATCGAGAATCCGTTAAAAATTGGATTGTTCTCGAATCGCAGAGCAATTTCGGCTTCCAATTTTCCGTTTGCCAATCAATATCCGTATTTCATTCGACTTCGAAATCCAGGAAAAGAAAGAACATTTAGGCACCCGCAGGAGCAAGGGATACATGACACTTCACCCAATAAACACCTAGATCACGATTACTGAGGGTATACAAGAGAGAAGCAATTCCGGCATCAAAGTAGTCACCATCTGCGGCATTCATAGCGCCAGGAAGGGATTCGCGGGAAGGCGTAAAAACCATGAGCAATTCGCGGTCGTAAAGGAAGTTACTGGCCATAGGGGTAGTACGTACTACAAGTAGGCACTTAAGCCCAAGGAGAAAGAGCTAAGGGATTATGCACAAAAAAGGTCGTAAGGAAGATGGATTCACTTTAAGTTTAGTGCCATCACTTTTCTTTATTACAACCCGGCACATAAAACCGTCGTAATTATAGCAGTGAAGGAACCACCACAATGCGAGGCGTCGTCCAAAAGAGTCCTCCTCCAACTCCCAGAGCAGTTGAAATCGTCCTTTTCACTTTATTGTATCTCATCCAGCAGTTCAGACTCGGAAATTTTCTCTTGGAGTATGAAGCAATTTTTCGGATGGAAAATCAAGCGAACGTGAACGTATCAGAGAGTAAGTAGGTACTAACCTCAAAAGTGCCATAACGCACGCAATCACAGTCTCGCAAGAAAATTACTCAAACTCGGGTAGCGTGTGGAATATTGCTTGGTTCCGCATGGTCCCTATGAAGTCCCAACAGGGGTCTTAACTCTTTTGGCGTAAAAAAAAACTTTAATCTCACAAATCCATGCGCTCTCACGCTGCGGCGAAACCAATCAAAATAATGGAATAGCGACACCGAGGGTTTGTTGTAAGAGAGACAGATTACAAAGGGGTGAAGGTGGGAAAAATAAAATGAAGCAATCGATCTGGCAATCTATACGGATTGAGTAAATGTTTACGTATTTCCCCCACTTAACCAAAGATCACTCGGTTTAAAAAAAAACAAATTTTCCATGAAAGTCGAGGGCGATGAAAATTTTTATGCATTTATATTTCTTCCTCCGATGGAAAAAATACGGAAGGATAGATAACGGCGGAATGAGAGAATTCGAATCGTCAAAAGTAAAAAAAAAGAACTAACAATTACTTAAAAAAAACGGAATCACACCACGGTTCGTGTTATCGGGATAGCGAGACCACACGACAGCGGAGGAAGCGAAAACATGGAAACTTGGTCGTGAGGGGAGGGGGGAGTTCGGCCTCTCTCGGAGGACGGCGAGGAATCTCGGGGGAAGATAATGGAGTGAGTGATATAGGGTGTGAGGGCTTGGGATTGGGATAATGGGGAGGGCCCGCGTGGAGATAAGGGCCCCAACAACGCCACCGCAAAATAGAGAGGGCGGATTGGCGAGGGGGCGGACAATGCAGGCGCGGAAAGCACGTGGACGATTTCATTCCGATTCCATCTTCTTGCGGCTCGCTTCGGGAACGAAGGTGGAAGTTGAATTCAAGGAGTGCCAGATACTTCCATGCACAGATTCAAAAGGAATCAAGACTTAAGATGCATACACATCGTTATCTCGGTACTCCGACGGAATCGAATTGGGCAACTGCTTATCCAGCAGAAATGAATCCTGAAAACATATATTCCATATTGAGTATGTTGCCACTTTTAAAGAATTAATGTTTTAATCTAGCTCGTGAAAATAAAGACTTGTTTCAATCATACACCACTTGCATTTTTCCACAGAGTTTTTCAATGTACCTGAAGAAATACGTATTCCTTCTACTATATCAAGCCTTAATTTCTTCGACTTATTAAAACTTAATGTTAATGCATGAACATCAAAGTGGAAGTCAGAGTGCATTCAGAAAAAATATTTGAGAAATTATCACTTTCAATCAAATTAATTCACCATTACCTTTAAAGAATGAAAAGCTATACTTATTAATTAATTTTCAACACACTGCCAGGTTCTTTTTATGAATATACATATGCGAAAACAAAAATATTTTAAAGTGATGAGCCTGAAGTACTATTTAGTTCTAAATGTCGATTTTATTTGTTGCATTACGTAACCTATCTGAAAGTGCTCTCTCCTTTATTGGAAGCAATTCACTTTTCATACGTAACGAGCATCTAAGGAATCTTTGTCGTTATATTTCACGAATGCCCCCTCTGTTTTAAAAAGTTTATCGGGCAGCAGTGATTATATAATATTTATATTTCCTGTGATAGTTTATCTCTTTTCTCACGTATCAACCGTCAAGTCAGTGTAATCTATAGCCACAGGAAAACCTATATCGAAGCTCTAGATCAACGACCTCCCTAAAATAAACTTTATTTCCGTAATTTTGTGTGGCGAAAACGCCCAATCACGTGTGAACACAGTAATAATAAAACCTACCGATCGGAATACTTTACGAAACAACGATATAAATTCCAAATCCTTGCTTAGTAATTAATAATAACAAAAGACATGGTTCTAATTCATGACTAAAAGGCAATAAATTCATTCATCCCCACGATCTCAATGAGAATATTTAGATCCTTGATATTGTTTATCACAGACTTCGCCATATTTCACTATTCATACTAACTTTTTTGAGATTATTAATTGTTGATTACGCTCTATGTCAAAGCTGAGAGGAACAGAACCGTAAGACAAAATTGACTTCGTTAAAAAGATTTTCAACTCCGTGAAGTCCAGCTAGCTCAAACAGTATTAAAACCGCATGTCTTATCTACGCTTCTACGAGTAAGTCTGTACGCCGAATAAGGAGAGGGGTGAGTATGTTTTATTTTCACATGGTATCTCCGTTCCGAACTGTTTAACGTTCTGATCGCAGTAGAGGAGTGTGAAAATTCTCTAAACCCGCCGTAATTCAAAGCGCTGCATTGAATAAAAGGTCAATGCGAATGTGCAGTCACGTGAAATGACAGCCTATCTTCCAAGTTAACAGCGATAATCTCACAAGACGGAGTTCGATAAGAGAGAAAACCTTGACATGATTTCGACTGACTTCCGGCAGGTTTCCGAAGAAGTTTCCAAATGATGAGTCAGGGAAGACTGCACTTATGAATGCAGGGCAAAAACCACACAAAAATTACAGCACACTAGACGGCATCTTCATCTAGGGTTACACCTATCTTCTCTAAAATCAAATAGCAGAGGGTGCTGAGTTAACCTGTACACTGACGCCTGATGAAATATCAACTCATTGGCAAGAGAGTGCTTCACTGAGTTAAAGAATGACAATGGAGGAAATCGCACCCAACGCTTGGCAGCAGCAGAGTAGTCCTTTTTTCAAGTCAAAATATGAGAGTCACGAAAAGAGGACAAATTAGCCTTCCCCTTTTGGGTGTTCACCAATTTGTGACTAGTTTATCTATAAAGGCTAAAGATGAACATGTCCATAAATGTCAAAGCCGTAAATAGCAATCACAGCTACTCCTAGCAAGGAGAGACTATAACAAAGCTGTGGACACGTGTTATTACTATACAACAAGAATGTCAAATAAAATATTCAATTTCACCCAATTCCCTTTCACGTACACCATTTTCCGCTCGATAAGCGAGCAATGTTTCTGAAGATGAACTTCATTGATGGAGGTTAAACGCAGTGGCCTTACATTGAATATTGATTCGAACAAAATAAATTGACTCACGCAATTACAATTCTATCCTTACGTGGTATTTTGACATACAGCGGCTGAGACTACGATAAAAAGTATAAAACTGCAGGTCAAAAGTGAAGAAAAATGGTCCAGTTCAATTTTACCCAACTTAAATTAAAAGCAAGGGCTGTAATGTCCACTTAACTATATATATTACTACATTACACGTGTTTCAACACTTCAGGCGTCATCACCATCTTGTGTTTAATTTAAGTCTGAAAATGCTGCTCCACCACGTAACGCTTGATACAGTTGAATTTAGATGAATTTATTCAATTTTACACATTTTACTCATTATGATACTAGGGAACCAAACCGAAATACGACAAAGTTAATTCGTGGTAAGCAGTAGACTTGATAGTTTGGTTCTAACCACCAAGAACGAATATTCTAAATAAGCGATCTTCATTCCTTACGCTTCACATCGCAGGGAAATCAGATTTAATTCGACGAAATTTTATGAAAACCAGTAGCGAGGAATGCTCTCCTCACAAACGCCCGCGATAATAGTGCGTCGGTTTACGACAATTTGCCGAATCACATGCTTTATCAACATATAAAATTGTAAATGATCCTCAAACTCGCGAAAATGTGGATTCGGGGCAAATTCGGTGCCGGCCATTTGTTTTCTCTTCTCCGATGGAAAGAACTTCCCGCCAAGAGGCAAGGAGAGGAGGGCCCTCCGGGAGCAATCGGTCCACGGCAGAAGCCCTTTTATCGATTATGCATGGTAACTTTTGAAACATTGGGGCCACCGCACGGGCGTGCCGAACAACAGTCTACAAAATACCTTCATGACGTGAAAGATATGGAGGTTGAGAAGAGGCCAGGAGGCCAACATCAAGATGGATGGTCAGAATTACAAAACCCTCGGGGTTAGGGCCTCTCGGTGAAATAAAAAAAGGAGCCCGGGACATGGGGGGAGGGGGGGGGGGGGGGGGAGATGGGCAGAATATCACATCCAAACTTCTCAAGAATCCCTATAAGCGGGAAGAGCGATGATGGTATTATCTTCAGAGGTCTATGGTTAGCTTAATGGAACGAAGTTGAAAGTTAGAACGGCAGCGTTCCAAGCTGGGACGGATAGTCCTGACGGGGTCGGGTCCCGGGAAAATTGTAAACTTCGGCCATATTTCTCGGAGGTTACATAGCAATAAGTTCGCGAGAATCTCGTTATCTCGTCAATTTTATTTTCCATCCCGACATATCTTTCGTCCGACTGGCTAGACGGATCATTCCAGACCTTTTGCGCGCATTGCCATTCCTTCCAACCGTTTTGCTTTTGCGCAAATGGATCGATGAAACGGTAAAAAAAAGTCCACGTCTCAGACAAACGGTCTATCAGAGGACGACATAAAGGAACCAGTAGTAGCTACTACGTATCTTAGATTGAATCATAACATTTTATACTTCTCCTAGTGTGTTGAAGGAATATTATTCAGTGAAATAACATTTGAGGATTCTTAACACCACTAATAATTGATGGCTTCATATTATTAACAGTAATATCCGTCGCTCTGGTTGTTTTTAGTCAAAAATAACCGCAACGAGGATACCGCGAATTAATTTGAAGCTATTATATAACGAAATTTGCAGCATGTAAATCACAGAGTAAAAAGTTGGAAGTTAATAAATTAATGCAAAAATATCTTAAATGACATTTTCATTTTAGCTCAGGTCGATGCAAGTTCGATAAATCATTTATAATTATACGAGATTTTCTTCATTTTTTTCGAATGAATTTCTGCCTCGTTTTCTTAGTGTATATTTTTATCTAAGCTTTACACCATCCATAACTTAAGAAGTGAAATATTTTCGATTTTCTCAGTCTTTCCCTGCAGATAACTGGGAGCGTTCAAGGCATATCTCGAATTCGATAGCTAACCCCTAATAGACCGGAATAGTCATACTACCCGTCGCTTTACTGTTGAACCATGGAATACCGTAAATAATTACTAATTGCAGCCTTACTGACCTTTTATTGGCAAATGAGACTAAAACATAAAAATCATTCTTATCTTATTCCTACGACGGAAATATGTAGGATAAAAAGTTTAAAAATATGTTTGCCGTATCTGAGCCACGCTGCTAATCGCATTGAGGATGCAAAGTTGGAATGGGCAGCGGATAAAATCAGATTTTATCACACTGTTTGAACGAGCTGAGTCCCCTTTTGGAACAATATCCTACAGTTTATGCAACCCAAAAGAGAATAACAGACGTTAAACCCAAAAATCTCTTCTCCAGTGGAGACACCATAATTTCCCATGTAATTTGATAAGAAAACTGACATTTCCATCTTCACACGGAAAAACTTAAACGAATAACTAGACATTGGTATAGAGGAAAGAGAGAGAAAATAAAGAAAGACAGTAATAATTTAATTCTGCATTCGGCGACGGGCTGAAAAATTTGATTGCGGGGACTCGCGCACGTCGAGTAAAATTTTTTTTATCTCCGCTCTTCCATGCGTACTTCCCCAATTAGCTGGAGATCCTGCCTCATTCATTCCACGCCATATATCGCAGACCGAGGCCCAGACGGCGTGGAGACGCCTTTCCGCGCGCGCTGCCGCGCAATCGAAAGACCCTCCAAATCGAGAGCCAGAGGTCATGCCGAGCGCAGCGGCGATCGATATTCCAAGGCTCGGCATTTGATTCTAGACGGCTTTTCCCTTCCTCCCGCGTGTCGAGACGACAGGGAGCGTGATCGAATTCAACTGGTGAGTTATTTAGCGCTTCATTCCGTCTCGAAACGCGATATAAATCCGTTCTTTTCAGAATCCCAGCACAACCGCTTGAGTAACGCAAACGATGTGCCGAACAACGTTTCGAGCTGATTGATTTCATCGAGTGGAAGGGTCACATGCAACAAAATTCAGTATTTTTGAGGGCTGATGCTAAGTAGACTTTGTTAGTTTACTGCAAAAAAAAGCCGTTTTAAAAACTCCTTGGCATGTACATGGAAAAAACAATAGTTTCTTGAGCCAATTCATTACAATTTCCCGTGTTTTTGAAATAGTGGAAACTTAAAAAATGGAGCAATCAAGGGATTCACCAAGAAAAAAGCGTGAAGATGGTCAATCCGTTGTAACTTTAATAATGAAAATACACTTCCAATTAGAAGCCATAATATATAATTTTGAATGATAATTTTAATACAAAATAGGACAATATTTATATGTAAAATGATTTTGGGAGGAATAAGGCTGGATATAAGGGAGATAAGCTAAATTATAAGTTATTTCGCCAGGTAGGATACACTTTGCAGGAGCACTAGTTCGAGAGCCAATCCTTTAAAGGACCCACCTGATAAAGAATCCGAACACAACTTTGGTGAATTTTCGTATGACTTTGTGAACCCGATCATAATCATCACTAATAATCAATTCGAAAATCGGCTTGACGCACCTTACCACTCCATTCTTCCATCGGCTTATCAATGCTTACATATTTCATATCCGAAAGTAATGGATGTCAACTTTGAAATATAAACACAGTTTTTCTCCAACTTATCCAATTTCCGTCAAACTTTGAACAAAAGGTTGAATTGCTGGGAAGACCTATAGAACAGACCGCGTCCGAATTTGCCAGCTAGTTACATATAGAGATCATAGGAATCATAGGAAAGAAGCTTTCATCTGTCACCAATTTAGTCAGCAAACGTCATTATCTTCCATTGCCTTTAGCGAAGGAAGAAAAGAGTGTATCCGCGTTACATATAATTTGGAAGTTTAAAAATAAATTACCAATCATCTTCTTTCTACTCTTTCATAAAATGAAAAATCACTTTGCAATATCGCATTCTTAAAATAAAACATAAATTACGCTTTATTACTAAAACCTTAAGTGGTTAAAATTTGCCAATGGAAGAAAATTACAGTTCTCCACTTATATGCTCAATTTATCACCTAGTAATGTGACAGAGCACTTGCATGAAAGAATTACTGCAAACTCAAGCAACTTAATCAGAATTATAGGAGCAAGAAAAAGCTTTAAATTAACAAAATGTAGAATGAATTCGTACCAGCTGTCGCCATTAAATGTATCTTGGAAATATTTGAATGATATTCCTGGTCAAATTAAATTCAACAAATTCTCACAAGTTCAAAATTTTTATGTTGCCATGTTTTTACGAACATTTATGACCAGAATCATAAAAAAACACCACTGCTGTTATTCCTATATATTTTTGATAGGTATACTCTTGTTATCATTTTTGTAATATCTCATTTATGAGTGTTATTGTAGTAGAAATTTTCCTTCACGCTGCAGGAATATAACTGAAATGGCATTTTAATTAATATGATAAGACTATATGCGGTTCCAGAAGAATTATATAAATAATTATTATCAGATAAAAGAATCGAGTGAACTGCTGCGTTGAACCAAACTAAGATTGCGGACTCATGATTTTTAATCACTGTTTCAAAGGACTTTAGTCCTACAGCAACATGCGTGATTATTATTAAAACAATTATTTTTATTATTTATCAGTTTTCTGCCGGTGAAGGTAGGTCTAAATGGACATGTGATTCTTCCCACCCCCTAAATTTCTCACGATGTCCCTCTTCAGCCCCTCGTAACTACTGCCTCCCATCATTCTATCCAAGCTACCCGTTCTTCTCCTCCCTCTTCCCCGCTTAACATTCCTCGGGGAAGGTTGGGTAAGCGGGGACAGAACTGGAAATTTAAATTCGAAAAAAATATTCATCATGAAATGGGGAAATTGTTATCTGCTCTCACGAATAGCCTTCATTTGTCGACACCGGTGAAGTATTTTTAATCACCGAGGATATTCTATTACTAATGGAAAACGGCAATTTTATAATGAATAATGTATTTGGAAACTGCTTTAGTCATTGAAATTGGAGCAAGTACTGCTTATATTATGTTAATAGGAACTCCGAGGCAATCAAAATTTGAACTCTTATCTCCTCCCCGCAAAATCCAACGAAGTTCTTATGCATTGCTTTCTTCTCCTCCAACCGGCACCTGTCACTACGTCACACGTCCTATACGCGAAAAAATACTATCCCCTCGTCTAAAAACGCGAATTGCTGCATCCGGCCACCGGACGAAACAGAGATTTTCGCGTCATTCCCACCGCTGGCCCGAACTGATACATCCTCACCGGCCTCGTAAAAGCATTACTCTGAGTACCCAAGCCTCTACCCACACACAACACACGCGAGTATAAACACACACGCACTCACCGAAATATATCCGCACCATCCGGACTCGACTCCGGCGAGAGACGCGTTATCTGAGAGAGAATGCGTCGAATGAAAAAATAATGCCTTGATTTCCGCGGGTAAAATAAAAAAAACTCCGAAAGCACTCACTTTTGGCTAATGGCTCGACGAAATCCTGCGGAAAATGAAATGAACGTCCGGGAGGGGAAAAAAAGTATTCCAGAGAGTTCTGTTAACGCTCTACTCTCCCCTCTCCCCTCACACAGACGTAAGGTAAAGGTTGATTCCTTCTGGGACCGCCGAGTGTAAAAATAAAAATCAAAAATATTACACCAATCCCTTCCCGACAGTCGAGTAGTTCATTTGACCGTCGACGGGGTCTGTCTGGCCGCGAGCGGATTCGGGATCTAGCCCTGGCAAAATCGTGTAGTCACAGCACTCCTCGGAAAACCACCCCCCAGGATCCATCCCCAATGCATACCCTTCTCCAACCTCCCCCCTTCCTCCCTCGCTGCACTTTCCCCGGCGAACGAACGATCCGCGACGTCAAATTTCGCGACGGGCCCCACTCTTAAAAGGGACGAACCCTGGGGGCAGGGGAAAGAAGAGAGGGTCTGGCAGGGGATGAGGAATGTCGCGACTCCCCCGGGGCAGAAAAAAGAGAAGGAGGAGGCGTGTTACGTGGGGGACAGGTATGCAGGAGAATAGGAGGATAGAGAGAGACAGAGAGAGAGAAAGGAATGAGGAAGAGGGAGAGGGTGAAGAGGATACTCGACACGAGAGGCTCGGTCGCGGACGGACAGACTACGACGTCTGCTTCATCAGCCATCCGCTCCGCGTAATTTCTGCCGTGCTTTCCGCGCGGGAAAAATATATATTCAAGGGGGAGGAGGGAAAAATAAAAGGGAGAGGAGGAGAAAGGCTAGTGGGAGGGTGGGAGGAGTGGACGTGGGAGTGAGGACAGGGGCGGATGCAGGGAAAGTGAGGGTCCGTAGGCGGGGTGGGCAAGCTACCAGGGAGGAATTCCCGATGTGAGGCGGCTGGTGATGGGGAGGACGGGCGGGAGGGAGGTCGAGGAAAGGAAGAGAGCGCTGCGAGTGAGGAGGGGAAAGGGTGGAGACAGGAGATAGGGAGAGAGAGAGAGAGAGAGGAAGGGCAAGTAATGGGGCATAATAGGAGGCCGTCGGCGAGGGCGTAGGAGGACTAAGGCAAGTGGTAACGCTCGGATGCTGCATAGGATACGTTCCCAGCATGCTTTTGAAGGAGAGTCCGAGAGTGGGGACAGTGACACATCATTGCATGGAAAACCAGGATATCATTTCCTTCTCTCTCCTTTATTCACCATTATCGCGGGAAGAAATATTACTATTGAGTACTGCACTTACTCCGTGTAACTTATCTCCACATAATATTATGGCATTGTTTTCGATTCAACGAAAATTAAGTAGTTGATGTATCATGTAGTATCATAAGAAGGTAACCGAAAGCAGAGGGCATTTCCGCCGTAAGTGGGTGGTGGGTTGAAGTAGTGGATTGCAGGGAGCAAAGGGATAGGAGAGAGCAACCCGGTGACGGTATTAGCCTCCTCTGAACAAAAAAATCAAGGATTCACGGTTCAACGACCCATCTGACGATAAAAGTATGTACCAAACCTAAGTGCCCTCCATCCAGAACCCAATTAGAAATAGAAGATGCAATGAAATATATCGGCCATTGTGGGTGTAGTGCTCTCGAACCAGGGTCATTGGAATTCGAAGCCAGCTCCACCACAACAACACAATTCCTTCAAAATGCTAATGACCAACAATAAACTATTAGGTAGAATAATAACCTAGGAAGATGCTAAAGCCTGTCCGATTTCACTACCATTATTCTTGGTTTCCTTATTTCAGATCTAATTACGTGACGATAGATGGAAATTTAATGACATATTTTCTTTTGTTCCCACAAAACTATACTCCGGAACATTAAGGTAAATTAAATCAATAAATCAATGAATGATATGCTATAAAACTAACATTGCTTTAACATAGGGAATACGCTACAACGTACAGTGAGTTATAAACTGCTGGTCAAAAAACGTACTTATCGCTGAAAGCGTGGAAGGGTTTAACGTTATTTTAAGTTATATCACCGAAATCAAAGAATCTGCTCAAGAAATTACGGTATTACATTACATATAACGGCTAGGTTGGCCTTGCAAGATATCTTTGAAACGTGGAATTCTTGGGCGAAGCGGGAAAGCTTTCAACCCCCACTTCTTCTCAAATAGTAACGATCGTATTATTCTATAAGAAGCATAACGTCGGTTGGCGAAAAAATTTCATTCCAAACGTTTGAATTAGTTTTCAACACCAAAACACGCGCATTTTAAAGTATACAATGCCGCTACATAATTTGCAATTGTTATCAGAGAGAAAGAGAAAAACTTGAGGAAACCAAGAGAAGGAAATCGGGAGACCGTAACGTAACCTGACAAAGCGTGAAGGCCGGTCACCGCCCGTCTAGCTCGGGAGGGCGACACGTTGGGACGGCAGAGGGCAGGACAGGGATCGAGAGGACACCGGGAGGAGTGAGGTGGGCGCGGCGGGTGCAGAGAGGAGCTGCAGGAGAGGGGAGTGGTTGCTGGGGCGCGGCAAGGTCGGGGTGGAGGTGCCCCAGGCGACCGAGGTGGAGCAAGCGATGCGCCGCCCCCGGAGCAAAGGTTAGGGAAAGAGGAGGTGGCGAAGAGAAGAGCGGAGCGGAATACGATGTGGGCGTCGACAGAGGCTGGACCTTCCACATTCTACGATAAATCAACTGCGAAACAGCGGTGAGAAGCACCCAAGAAACATCTTTCTCTCAAGCATTTCGAGCCCCATAAAATGTGATACATCTCTCACCGATTTAAAAGAGATATATCGCACGGTATGGATTCGATATTTAACACGTAAATATGTTGTGGGTCAGAGGTAAAGTACTCGCCGTTTCGCCAAAATTGTCCTCCTTATATACCCTTCTCATGGGGTCAGGTGTCTCCAGATTGGTCCATTGACCAACCTTCAGAAGGGCGCCTCCTGATAGGTCGAGAATTTCCCCTGTCCTCTTGTATGCGTGCAACGCATGGACGCAATAACCCGGTGGAGGACCCGAGAAACCTTCACGCAGCAGATACGCCGGGAAAGCACCAGATCTTTCTTTACGTAATTATGTGATATTCCCAGTCGAAAAGGGCATTTTACCAAAAGAAGATTCCTCTTACAGCTGCAAATACAAGCGTGGAAGCGAGGAAACATATCATTAGAACATACATCTGGAGCATTTTACTCTATGGTAGGGAAGCATGGACGATAACAGCAGCAGAGAAGTCGAGGTGGGAAGCGTTTGAAATGTAGTGCTACCGAAGAATGATGAAGGTTAAATGGATCGACCGAGTGACAAGAGAATAAGTCTTACGAAGAGTGGGAGAAAAGAGATATCTGCTGAAAACTCTAAAAAAGAAGACGGGACAACTTAATCGGCCATATCTTAAGACACGATGGCCTAATGAAGACAATTGTCGAGGGAAAAGTAAACTGGAAGAATGGAAAAGGCAGGCCTCGTATGAGATATATGGAGCAAGTTGTGAAGGATGTAAAGGAGAGGAATTACGTCAATATGAAGAGGTTGGCCGATAAAAGAATCAAGTGAAGGGCTGCATCAAACCAACCCTAGGATGAATTATGTGATGTGGGATATGAAAAATGTCTTCGACAAAGCAAGTTGATTCGAAACGGACAGCTACCGCGTTCATGTCCCAGGCGTCTCCTGTCTGAAGGCAGACTCGAGCAGTTATCGTGGAGGTCATTGTATCCATGGTGGGCGGACTCAACCAGCCATCGTGGGCCGAGATCGCCTTCGACGGTATGCGGCGAGACACTATAACGGAGCAATACAATTGACGCTAAGTGTCACGCTACATTACCTTATGATACTGCGATTGTCATTTGGGCAGCAGAAAGAAGAGGTAAGAAAGATTAATTGAGTTGGATAGACAAGGGAAAGAATGTACTCTACCAGAATTCATATATATTACCAGTTAAGAATACGATATTTAAAGTCAATCTTCACGTAAAGACTTCATTACCGGTTAAATCTACATTGGTCTTTACAGAACTGAGGCATGGACAGTAACAGCAGTGATAAGTACAGGAATGGAGTCGTTGAAAATGCCGTGTTACCGACAAATGATGAATTTCTAATATATAAATAAAACATAGAAGTTCTAATAAGAGAAGGACAGCAATTAAATCTCAAGGCTGAAAAGAAGACGGATCTCTGAAGATGCCTCGTAACTGAATATGAGTTCGGTACAATTGTCCAATTGCATCAGACTCATCTTGAGGCACGATTGTCACAGGAAGAAGACCGTTGAGGAACAAAAGAGGAGGAAGAATGGCACAACAGACCTCAAATAAAAATATATGGAGCAATCATGAAGGCTATTAAAGGCAAGAATAGAAAGAAAAGGAGTCGAGAGCTGCTTCGAGCCACTTCCAGGATTGATGGCTACTGATGATGCTGCGATATGAATACCCATACTGTCTCGTATTAGACGACGAGGTACGTAGGTCCATTTTCTTCTCAACTCCAATGCGCATCAAAATTTAAGCACAACACCATTCATTTCGTGACATTCGGATCGTGCAGGCCAGGGGGCTGAGGCGGAGGAGATACTAAACTCGCGCGGGGGCGGAGATGGGAGGAGGAGGCGTGGGAACTCGTGGAGTGGGGGAAGGAGGAGGAAGAAGGGGTGGAGGGGGGAGAGCGGAGAGTCGGGAAGAGAATGAAGTGCAAATGAGGACGGGGAGTGGGAGTCTTGGCGCGCAAAGGCAAATGAGGAAGAGAGTGAGCTAAAGGGGACGACTCGCTCTCACAAAGGAGGGAATCACGGGGCGATGATGCGGGCGAAGTTGCGACCGCCCACTCCCTCTCTCTCTCTCCGCATCTGCTTCCGTCCGACCCACGCCCGGAATGAAATGCTAACTGACCGTAGGAAGAGAGGGTGAGATAGAGCAGAGGGTTGCAGGGAGTTAAGCTTTTTTTTTTTGAAAAGTCGAGAGGTCGCCTTGAGTCAATATGAACTTTTGTCCCCGTGGGAGGGGGAATCCGCGACTCGGCGCGGGGGTGCTTGAGGGTTCAAGGCCCTCGTCCCCGCCTCCATCTCCTCAAACCCCTACCCCCGTCCCCTTCCACGCCCACCCACCCGCAGGGTCACCGAGGTGCGAGAATCTCTTAATTTAAGCAAGAGGTGTGCTTATTTTCCGCGGGGCTTTGGATTTTAAAGTGCTTTCATCCGGGTCGGGAAAGCAGCATTCCTTTACACCATACGCATTCATTTGGATGTTTTGGCCATAATCCAAAAGCCACCATTAAACGTTCATACACCGAATTGGATTCCAACCGTCTTCCATGCAATCGCGGACACTTTGAACATTTTAAAACTCCAGAGACGGAATGGGTAAAAAAAAAGCTATTTTGGTGGATTTGATTGAATAGTGTTTGAATAAGGTTACCGCATGGGAATAGCAATGGTCGATTAGTTATTTTCTAATCGTAAGAGTATTTCGTGTAATACTTGGTAACTCAATTCATGGCTTATTATCTATTCCATAGTAGGAGCTATTAGATATTTCCTCATTCCCCAATGAGTGGTTTCACATCTACACAGCGATGGCGATTCGGCTTTTCTCATTACATTTTAGATTATTAAATAAGAAACAACCTGCCACGTTGCATTTAGGGATCAATAAATAATTTAAAAGATAAATAGGGAAAATATATTAGTTTGTATTGCATTAATTATATGAGCTTAATTCATTATGATGCCTGATTCTTTTTCATTTTACGAGAATATAAGCCACAAAAGACGACATTTTGAAAAAGTTTTCGCGAAGTTTGATTAAAATTTTCAATAACCAAGCATACCTTGATTTTAAATATATTTCATTTACGCTGGCAGAATAAGTTTCAATTTGAACAAAGATCGTATGATCGTGTAAGGTGTTCTTAAGGATGGCTGTGGAAAGCATGGGTAAAAGGTTATCAGGTCATTCCATCACAAACTTGGAAATAAATGCTATGGGAGAATGAAAAACTGCAGTGGACGGAGCGAATTATATTACAAATAATTATATGAATATCAGGAAGGAAAGAAAAACAAGTAAGACGGCGCAATAACTTTGCAGAAAATTTTTCAGAAAGGCAGTTTTCCTCATAGAATATGCATAGGAATAAGTAAAAGGGATGAGGTACAATGAAGACTTAGGAAGACTCCACCAAATGAAAAAAAGCAAGGAAGCGTGGGAGAACCAAGAAATATGAGCTCAAACAATATGAGAACTGGGTGGGATTAAACAAATCCTACAGTAATTTAAAAAAACGCCAAAAAATTTCATCAAAACCTTGACGCTGTTCACGGACCTTGAACTAGCCCAACCAGTTTGCAGACCTCAGCACGAAGAGCCACTCATAATTCCTTCGGCAGCATATAGTTAAAGTTTTCCTTGGGTTTATTTCTTCTTGTTTCGACGCTTTCTTTCATTTCCTTCAACGCCTATATCTAATCCAGCGGCTCATACCTTGAGTTGATGATGCTCAAACTGCCAAAATTTGGAACAAATGCGAGCCGGCAGCAAAATTAAACGCACCAGAGACCCTTTCCCCAGCTATTATAGTTTCCGCCCGCCACTAATCATGCTCGCGGAGCACTTTTTAACTCCCGCGATGAAAACCCGAAATTTGCTCCGTCAGCGCCCCTTATTACGCAAACTACGACGCTGACTCCGCTCTCATGCATACATATGAGGCTTCCTCTTGCAATCCGGGAGGCTCAGGGCGGCCGGGCCGCTCACAAAGTGAAAATATTAGATCGCTGAAACGCACGGCCGAGCACTCTGGACGCTTACTGCCGAATGAGCAAGGTACGGGGGAGGGAACCATTGGGATTGGAGAGAGGAAGAAATCAGAGGGTTGTGGTGCTAAAAAAAAAAGAACCTGACGATGGAGCAACGCATCCGCTCCCGCGAAGGAGAAAACCTCCCTCTATTCCATCGCCCTCGCCTCCCTCTCCTCCCTTCCCATAAGGCACCGCGAGAGGGGGAGTGGAGTACTCCAAAAACGAGTGGTGGGGCGATAAAATCTGCGGGAACTCAAAAGTCAAGGAGGAGGGAGGAAGAGGGTTGAAGAAGAGGCTCGCGAGGGAGAGTATTGGAGGAAGCAGGGATGCCGGGCCCGAAATCCACGAGGAAAAGTTTCAGGAGGTGGCACTGGGCAGGGCGGGGGTGGGCCGTATGGTAGGGGGAGATACGGCGTGAATATTAGACGAAGGCGGCGGAGGGAGGTTTATTTAAATTTTCACATTTTTTTTCTTCCTGCCACCACCGCCGTGAGAGGAAAGACTTTATCCTCCCACAACCCACGCATCTCCCCACCGTTCCTCCCCCATTCTCACTAAGTTCATATTTTTATTAGAAGGGATGGCACCTTGACATCCCCTGCCACATCTCCCCGCTATAACTTCCAGCGTTTCGATGTGTGGTGTACGAGAAAAGCGAGACAAGTGTGGAGAATGAGGGGAGATGAGGAAGGAAGGGAAAGAGAGGCAAGACGATATGGATATATCAGGAACGGAGGTGACTAATATTAATAAGAAATGCATATAGAGGCTATTTTCATACAATTTTTCAATCCGGACTGTTTCCCAAAATTTCTACTTTCGCGGCAATATTCCTATTATCTGATAAAGACTAATTTTATTACATGATGGCTATCTCAGAAAAAAATTCAAATGGGTGCGAAATCGTCGCACTGCAACGGAACTTTACAGTAAAAATGGCACAACCTTCATTAATAGGATATACACAATCAAAAATTTTATAATGAATACAATTTCTTAAGATCATAAAGAAACTTAATAATCATTTGCTAACTTGGGAATAAAAATATTGATAACCCAAAGAATAAATATAAAATTTATTGTGATGAGCTAAGGTTATCAGGAATCCAACACTGTTCAGAAGAAGCCAAGAGCTGAAAAAAGTCAATGTAAAACATAGCAATGACGCCAATTATTCATTCACTAATTGCTACAATTCACTAAAGAGCTATTTGCAAATAGTACGCACAACACTTATGCACACCAAATAAACGATAAAGCTCGCTTAAGTATTGGAGGCTATAAGGGAAAAATAAAACATGATTAGAATAGTTACGACGATACCGCTTCCAGCAAAGATCTTTTCCAGCTGCTGAACACTAGGTATGATTCAGGGGCACAGGCGAAATATTCATACCCACTCAACACCGAAATTTAATCAGAGAAGTCCTTCGTTATACATGGATCTGCAAAGCGGCGTTTTGTTTCGACGAAATCCTAGTAGTTCACGTACCCCTCCATTTCCACTGCTTTCCCTACACGGCCATGCACCGCCCTTTCCCGTCTAATTATATCCTCTCCCCCTCCCACCGGTTTTTTCACCCCCGACCGAGGGGTGGCGCAGCCCAGATCCCGACCAAAAGGGTGCGAGGTGGATAGGACGCTATGGATTCGCCAGGCGAGGACGGTTATGCAATGCAGATGCTGATGATTACGTGGAGTGTATATGTAGTCGGGATGTCACGACGGGTGAGAGTTTTGGGGAGTACGGGAAAGGGTGTGATACTCGGCGTGGGATGGGAAGGGGATGGTAGTCGCTGTGTGGGCGGGAAGAGAACAAGAGGGATAAGGGACCAAGCTCCAGATTCGTCCCATTAATAATGAAATGCGGGGGGGGGGGGGGTGGTGGTGGTGGCGACAAACGGTTTCCAGTGCCCCTTACCGTGGAGGCCCGTGGAGAGATTGGAGTTGTTTCCGCCGACACAACATCCCCGTGACCGGTCATACACCAGGAGCTCGCGGGTGATGTGGTGGAAGGGCTTGGACTGGGTTCTCCCCTGGGATACGAACCCGAGGCTACTGCGTCCGGGTTAAGGCCTACTCGGGAGCCATTTACCCTCACCTCCGCCGTCCTTCCCCCCGTCCGTCGGCGAAAGAAGGAAAAAGAGTCGAACTGAGAGGAAGCAGAATGGAGAAGAAGCAGAAAAGGGGAAGGGATAGGGGGAAGGATGGAAGAGGGAGGAAAAGAGAACGGAGGAACAGGTTGGCGAAAGACTATGGGGAGGATGAGAGTGGGCTGACTAAAAGTCGTCTCGGTTTCTCCGGATTTTATCCGATTTCCCAAGTTTTTCCCGAGTCTACCCAAGTTTTCTGAGCGTATTTTGGCTCCTCTTTTCAATAGGAACAGAAGTTTCTCCATTCGATTGTTCTTTCAGCGTTTGTGGTTAATTATTTTGGAAACCATCTGCTACATCGCTGAACTGGAGCAGAATTTCAGAGAAATCGTACCCCGTATCACAAGGACCATAGACATGCGAGCAAAAAAAAAGGTCTGATGACATCGTGTAAATGTAAGTCATTAAAAATGTACGTTTCCACATCCACTACATAATTAAAATCGAAGAATAGAGAACCGAGAAAGGCATGAGAGCATCGTTGAAAATACACTCCGAAGAACCATTTGCCCCGCATTTACTTTTTACCGTCCTGCAACGTCTACAATGAGATGGATTTAGAATAGATTAAAGCAGTACAGTTTTAAGCATTCAGTGTTCCCATTTTTTCTCAGTCTGAACTCGTTTCATTCCCAAAAGCACATTTCCACTTCAGGTCGGGATGAGCACGAAAGAAATGACTTGAAGTTCCTATTTCATCGTTTGTGGAATATAAATTTCTCATGAGTCCAAAGAGAAACCTGAAAGTTTTTAAAACATTGAGCTTGTGATTCTTAAATGGATGCCAACGTAATAAGGTCACTTGATAATGAATTTTGAAATCTCCTTGCCGTGCGCGTCCTCAGAGGTTGATGCTCAACTTGCTATGAATTCCTCTCATAAAATAAGGAGGGCGCTTTAATTTTTTCTTTTATGCTGCAGGAGGGTGAAACTTTCCTGAATAAGTGAAACGCCCCACTAAAAAATCGCCACATACTAGATACAAGCAATTCTTAAACTTATCCCGTTCTCTTCGGTGAAAACGTCTACTGGCAAGTCCTAGGACAGGAAGAAAAAAAATCACGAGCCCATATTATGCCATGATGTTTACTCACTGAGTTAGTGTCCGTTGCGGCAAATGTTTAGACGGAGGAAGAAAGAAAATAACTACAAAATATTGAAGCAACCTTGAGGATGATGTTAATGAAGTGCGCAAAAAGTAATTTCAATCGCAAATTAACGGAAGCTCACCTCTACAGTCAAAAAATGAATGGCGCGAAAATGTGTCAAACCATAAGAAAAGATTAGGGAAATTTTCAATAACAAAATTAACATAACCAATATTGACTTGACTATTTTTGCAGTGTTAGGGAAGATTTTGCCCCGCACATACCCTACGCCATTAAAATTCGCTCTCTTGTGGCTAGAGTGTTTCTTTTTATACCAAGGACTGTCAATTAAGTTCTGCTATCGAGAAATTCGCATGGCTAAAATTTACAAGGACGGCTGCGAAAACTCAGCGATTTTCAACTCTGAACTCGAGGATCCGTTCTTGAATGATAAAAGTAAAGTAATTCGAAAATCGAGGGAATCCACGAAAAATAGGCGTGTGCTGTGTGTCTAAGTTCTCAAATGAATTTAAGTAGTTAATTCATTAGTCCAAAGAGAATGTTTAATCGATAAATTATAAAAATATCAACGTTGTAAATAGTCAACTATGTTGGGGTATCACGTTACAATTATCAGTTCACTTTAAAGTTGAAATTATGAAGTTATACCATATTTTCCACAACTGAGGAATATCAACCCATCTACTGCTTCATGGAACAAAAATACAGCAGAGGGTGGCTATCGCTATATCAATATAAGCCAAAGAAATCTGCAGGATAGACACAAGTTAAGCAAACAGAACGGAAGATGAATTGAAGACCTGGTGGGAAATTAGAAGAGTGAGTAAATCGCCGACCTATCGACGCCAAGGCCACAGAAGCGAAGAGGGCTTGGATCCCATTCCACCCAATCACAATTAACATCAAAGCGTCCCCGACAAAGGCGACGAGGGACGCACAGGTTAAGCGAGTTTGGATCCTTACGGAAAAAGGGAGAAAGAGAGAGCGGGAAAGGGAGCTGCGGCGAAAGGGAAAAGGTAAGATTAAGAGGAAAGTAACCACAAGATGAAACTGCTGACTTGAAGGAGAGAAGGATCCCATCCTTTCGGGAGAGGGATGACCAGGGTAGGAGGGAGAAGAGGAGAAATGGCAAGAGGGGATTAGGGGAAGGGCGGCCGGAAAAAGAAGGGACAGGAGGGATTTGAAGGGAGGACGAATGGGACCGCGGAGGTCGGCCGGAGTGGAATCAAGGAAATTGGGAAGAAATCGAGAAAGGAGAAAGAGAGAAAGAGGCGAAGAGGGAGCGAAAGGCAAAGAGATTGGAGTGGTCGAGCGAGGGAGGAGGTTCCACAGGGAAGGGTGGAAAGGGAAGGCGAGAGTAAAAGGATGAAAGGGATGCTTGGGCGGGCAGGAAGATTGAGGAGTGGGCGAAAGGGTGGAAGGACTGAGGAGAGGAGGAGGCGTGGGTGGGAGGGATGTAAGAGGGCGGAGAGAAAGGCAGCGGCTTGAGAGGGCACAAGAGAGAAAGTTTTGTGGGACGGAGGAGAAAGGGTAAAGAGAGGGGATAAAAGAGAAGAAATGAAATAAGGGATAGGGCGGTGAGCGAGAGATGGAGACGGATGACAGACGGGGGGAGGAAACCGAAAAGGAGAGGGCAGCGGAAAGATGAGAAATGCGCAGAATAAAGGAGGAGATGAGGGATGAAAATGCTCGCGGAGGAAGTCAAAAGGGGAGGAGAAACGTCTCCGGACCGCGAGCGAGTGTGTCTCGGTGAGGAGGGGAGGGAAAGACGGACAAAAAATACGCCAGGACGGAGATGAAGAAACGGATGATTTATGAGGAAGGGAAGGAAGAAAGAAGGAAAGACAACGAGAGGGAAGAGTGGACGGAGAGTGGATGAGGGAGAGGAAAAGAGAGAGTGAAGCAGGAGGAGGAGATCGGAAAGAGGGAGAGAGAAAGAAATAAATGTAAGGAACATGAATTATTCATGGCGTTAGAATTTGACTATAGATCCCGGGACCCGACTTCAATTTCTACGTAGTAAAGACGCGCATTTTATTCATGTGTGTATTCAGTTAAAGCGGAGAGGAGGCGAGAGGAGGGCCACGGGGGAGATGCTAAGGGAAGGGAGGAAGGGGAGAGCGGAAGGAGAAACGAGGCAAGGAGAGAGGAGGAGAGGAAGCGGAAGGAGAAGGCGGTGAGGATGGTTATCGAGCGCTTTGTTAGCGCTGGAAGCAAAGGGTTTTTAATGCGAGAGTCTGCGATGGACCCCGAAATTTCGACGCGTCTGCAATCCCCAATGCCTCACCACAGTAGCGGAGGGAGGAAGCATGCGTGAAACGGGGCGCCATCCATAAATGACGTACCCTAACACATTCGGGATTTAAGGAAGTTTCGGTTATCCGTTACATGGTTGGCGAGTTATACAAGCATAAAAAGCATTGCGGTCTGTTTCAGAATTATAAAAGTGAGTGTTTGATAGATTCCACGACATGTAACCATAGTAGGTCCTTGAAAAGTGAGAATCCGAGATTTTGGCAGACAATAATAATTCCTCACCGCAATTCCTCTCGATGACCTTTTCTCGAAATTGGACTTGTTTTTACTCGCAAAATCCCTTAGATTTTTGACTCCCATTTGATCGAAAGGCCAGAGTATTACCATTCTAAACACAATCTTACTGGCCCAAGATTCTCTGGACTGTTATTGCATGCTCAAGCTATCGCAAAACAATAAGAAAAGAACGCAAAACAAACCTTTTGTTTAGGTACGCAATGGAACAGGTTCCAGACGAGTTCTCCGAGGTTTTTATTACGTTTTCTTCACTTGAATCTGAATTTCATGCGCAAAAAAATCCACCTTCGCAAAGGCCCACCTCCATTTCATTTTACGCCACTCTCGTTCTTTTGTTTCCACGTCTTTCGCTGCCTCTTTCGTACATTTCCCTCTCGCACCCTCCCCCCTCCCTTACCTCCCCTCCTACTCCTCCTCCCAACCAACCGAGATATCTGAGAAAGGACACGACAATCATCTCCATGCTGCGGCGAGAGGCCATGTTTTCCATTCTCCATCGCGTCCATAAATTATTTTTCCCTCTGAGATTATTTCGTGTTTGGCAAGTCCTTTGGAAGAGAGGGAGCGACGCGCTGATGTCTCGTGACATGGCGTCAGAAAAGAGAATAAAGAGCACTTCAACCCGCACAATAATGCACGGATTTCTGTGAAATTAGGGATCTTAGAAGGAGGGGGCAACGTTGCGTCATTCTGGTGCATGCCTGGGTGCGCTCGAGCGTGCTGGGGAGCGGACTGGAGCAAAGAGGGAGAGAGAGTGTGTGTGTGTACTAGTTGGGGAGGGGAAGCTTTAAAACGGAGGAAAAACAACGCGGTGTCTCTAATGGACGGCGCCAAAGACGCGTCGTTTCCCTGACGCGACGCAGTCCATCCCTTTCCGGCGGGATGGAAAAGGGTTTATCCCTTTATTTTATTTCCGTTTGTTTTACCCCGAGTTCCCTCCATCCCTCCTTTGTCCTCCCTTGCTCCTCTCGCGTCTCCTCTGCTCCGCGTTACAGAAAAATTTTCAGCCACGGTTCCGTCGTCGGAGCCATCGCAAGTTCAAGGGTCACTCATATTATTCCCCGGCTCGCGAGAGCCGACGTTGTCACTTTTTTCCACGTCATGTATTATTCAGGCGGGTAGGGGAATAGGGACGGATTGAATGCGAGCATGTTCGAGGGAATACCCTGCGTTTCAGGGACAAATGAAGGGGAGGAAACGAGGACGATGGTGGCGGAGGGGAATTAAAGATATTGAGCGTCGTCGCTCTAACAGCGATTTTAGAGCGATTCTCACCCCTTTGGATTTTCCAGAATATTTTTTATGACAACCTGAGATGAAAAGACTAATGGACCCGAGGAAAAGATATTCGACATAATCTGTCGCCATTCATTAATTCGGGATTTTAAGCCGAAAAGAAAACGTTCTGGGTAATAATTCTTCCCCTAATCCTACATTAGTTAGGTGAGAAAGAGATACAAATGCCAATAATAAATACTCTTTAATGGTACGCAATGATATATGGAATAGTGATGAAGGATGTGAAAGAGAAGAAATGCGTAAATATGAAGAGATTAGCCGATAGAAGAATTCAGTGGAGCTGCGTCAAACCAATCCCAGGATTACTGATTGATAATGAATGGTACGTAGTCTGAAGTGCCTTAATAATATTTGACACGATCTTATATCAACTAAATCAGTCATATTAGTTGCAACATAATGACTTTACAGATGCGCAAATTTTTATTGAAAAATGATGATTAGTTGGCTATGTGAACATCTAAGGATATATCAATAGTTATGTACATCAAATAGTTATGAAAAAGTTACCACGTTTTTGTGAAGTAGCCTAAGTTGATAATTTTACTCCACGTCTGTCAAGTTTAAGCAATAATTTGCGGCTCACTATCTTCAAAGATAATCAGTATGCACTGCAGACTGACCCCCCCAAAAACCTGAATTGTAAGAAATGCTTCACGACTTCTTGACTAAGAGAAACTGGAATAACAGGATGAGGTGTTACATCGAGTATATGGCCAATTTCCTTTCTCAAGGCCGAATGCAAAGTTATAAACACGCATTATAAATATCTGGGCATCATGAAAAAGATATGAAAGAAAAAAATCTTACATTTGTTTTCAGGACTTAGGTAATTAAGTACTACGTTGCAGTTAATTATTCCTCCCTAAAAACTATGCGGATAAATTCTCTAAGCCCTTCAGGCAAAAGGGTGGAAATAATATCGATTTATCTCTTTTTTCTTTTTGGAAAATATTTTAGCAATAGAAAGATGACCAATTAATTGTTTTACCTTTCTTAGTTTTTCTTATTTTTATCTTTTGAGCACGTTTCGGCAGGGTTCGGGATTTCGAATTTTTCTAAGGTACCTAGCTACCTACTGAATGATCATATTTTTGCATTAAAATGGAGGAGCTAAAAGATTGAGGAAACTAAAGGATTGTAGTCCGGAGTTAACTTCACTAATACTGATTATTCGCTAAGATCAAATTTCAACTTATTCTAGACACTTGCCACATTTAGAATTACATCTCTGACAGTTAATAACGCTAAAAGTTTGGCAAAAATCCCGACTCACGGAAGAACTACGCACTAAAACCTTCGCATAAGAATGCCAGAAAGTTGACATTCGCCTCCAAAGGAATATTTAAAACAAAAATATTTTGACGAGCTCCCTCGAATTTAACTTTAGGGCACTCCTTAGTACACACACCTCTAAAACTACGACAGTCTGAAATAACATTAACCTAGAATGATAGCGCAGAGCCAATTTTGTCCAATGCAGTGATATCCACCCCGCAGTTCAAGCAAGAGGCCTGACAAAGATTGCATTTATTCCACAGCGAGTGGAGGAAGACCAAACACGATAAAGGTCCCACTACCCCGCTCGTATCTACGGCACGTCAAACAGCAATGAAAAAAATATGCCGGATTCGAAAACGACAGTCATCACGTGGGACATTCAAAAAGAATTGCCTCCACGAGGCAAAATGATGTGAAAAAACGGTTCCAATATTTCTGAGATTAGGAAAAAAAAACATATTTTCTCGCAAATCGGATTTCTGTGCTCGCTGAAAGGGAGGCGACGCGACTTTTATACAAACTTTTTCTTTTGGAAGGAACAAAAAGAGGTTTTGGCTTGCAGATCGATGAGTTCCTTTTCAGAGGAAAGAAAGCTCCACGCATGACCTTCCGGGACAAATCCACAAACAAACACAGTGCATTCCTAACTGCGTCACCACCGAAGGCCCATCATAAACTACGCCGATCCATGAAAAATAACGCATATACGTATTATCCATTGAACGTGCACTCTCATTTTTTTGGAAACGTCTTACATTCCTATCTCTCTATGCAATTGCGGAAATCCGTCTGGCAAATATACCCTCCCAAAATTAAAGGGATAAAATGTGCTCTCCGAGCACAAAATGTATAGATAGGCAAAAATATGATTCCCATGTTTCCAATACGATTTGGTATTAGAAGCCTACGGTAACTTCCATAATTATATTATATCATCAAAATATCATATCTGAAATATTTTGCTCGCGTTTAAGGAGTAGTAAGACCATTGAAGGGGTAGTAAGTTGAACCGAATGATGACAAGACTGGCATTAAAGTATTTATACCTCAGTAAAAAAAAATAATTCACCACCATACGAAATATAAGGGCAAAATATATCATGGTAGCGTTAGCGCTACACCTCTCAGCAAATTCTACATTTATTAAGTCATCAAGGAAATAGGTTAAGATAATAATTCCTTTCCATATCATACGTGCATGTGGGATAAGCGATGATTTGTATACAGGAATTGATGACGTGGAAATGAAAAGAGCTATAGCATAGAAGGTGAGACGGGAGAATAAAAAAAAAAGAAATGTAACAAGTGAGTCTCCACGAAAAACTCTTATATGAAACACCAAGGCGGTTCTATACGTCCCCTTCTATGAAAGCGCAAGATGGCAGTGATCTAATTAGAGCCATTTTTTGGTGAACTCATCTCTCAGCTCTCATTTGTCCACTGTCAAGGACACAAAATCCAGGGTGGCATTATGATGGTTGCAAATCACTGTCAGCGGTGGCTTGGCTCACTCCTAATCCACAAAAACAGCGGCTCATGCAGAGCAAATCCCGGCTGGAATCGGAGAATGAAAAGAAATCAGGGCTCCGACGAAACAAAACTAGACAACACGCGGGACTTCCGAGATGAAAAAGGGTACCCAGACCCTCGGCGCTGGGAGCACCGTAACAAAGAACACAAATCCCTCACCCCTGGTTCCCTTGGGAAGGGAACATCCATTCCCCACCCTTCCACAAATAACCGCTGATTTAAATCCCGAGCAGCGGATGGAGGAAAGGCAGCATGGGACAGCGGTGTGGGACGAGTGGAGGAGGAGGATCCCAAAGCCAAACACAGGATCGCAAAAGTGGAGGAGGGAGTAATCCCTTCCGCATCAATGACGAGTCTACACGCGGAATCATCAAAAGGCATGTCGAGCGTGTGGGAGCGAAGACTGGTGGAAGAGATGAAGCGAAGGGGAAGAGAAGAAAAAAGATTCAGGAGTGTAGCGGGAGATGAGACGAGAGGTCTTACGCCGGGCTGAGGGAGGAACGCACACATTCAACCCTTACCTGCAAACAAGCAGGCAGGACGCTCCAACGTCGGACGTCCCGAGCCACCCGAAGTCGACACTTCTACGCCTCACGAAGGCACACCTCTACGTTGTCACCAAGGGAGGAGGGTGTATGTGTTTGGCGAAGATCGTCCGCAACACGCTTGTCCTCCTGGGCACCCCCTCAACGAAGAAGCACGAGCCCCCAGGTGGGTGGCGACGGGCTGGGACGGGCCCACGACCCGGGAGGGAATCGACTTCAGCGAGTGGACCGTGGAAGTAGCAAGCAGGAGCAGAGACAAGCGCCTGGCGTCCGTCGCGGTGCTGTTATTGGCGTGCCGGCGTCGACCTGGCGGGCGGAACGCCTCCGCTACAGCGGCGACGACTGCAGCGGAAGGGCGAGGGGAGGGAAAAGCGAGAGTCGTGTCCGCCACTCCAAGACTCCGCAAGAGCGAGAGAGCGCGTACGAGATACGTCCAGCACCTCCTCCACCACTGTACGAGTGCTCGCGACCGGTTGAGACCCGGAGACCGGCGCTTTGAGTGGAGGGAGAGAGTGGGTGAGGGAAGGAGGGAGGACGAGGAGAGGGAGGAGGTCCGGAGACGCGTAGTAGGGGAAGAGGGAGGTGGGGGGGAGGGCCCGCGAAAAACCGGCGTGGAAGGGAGGAAAGCCGGTCGAGGTGGAGGCGGTGAAGGTGATGAGGGGCGAATCTGTACTGGTGTCAGTCGGAGGTGGCGCCCAAAGTGGGAGGGCAAGAGGTGGGGAGGGGAGCCACGCACAAACAAACGCGAAGCGAGGCCTCCCCGCTGTTATTTATCCCGTGACCGAGAAGTAGAGTGAGGTTGAGGGCCGCCTCCTGCTCCTCAAAACCCAACCTATATCACACCCTTCCCAGGGATTGAGTGGGGAAGAAAGGACCCCACTGGGCGAGCAGAAAAAAAACGGAGAAACCCTTCTGGAACTCACCCACGATCACTCACGCTCCTCAATCCTTCCTCCCCTCGTTCCTTCCTCAAGAGGGGGCCTCGAATTACGCGCGGCAGCAGATATACTTCAAGGAAGTGTCCAGGCGTAGTCGATGGCAATGTTTTTCATGTAGCTTCCGGTGCGATAGTTGCCGGAAGGCCTGATGAAGGTTCTCTTCCTTTTTCATAAAGATGATGCAAGCAATACGTGGTCCAAAAGCGGAAATACAAACCAAACAAACTCACTCACTCACACGCACACGAACACATGAAACACAGCACGCTGTCACCCACGCATTTCGGAGGTTGGCGACGTCGACAAAACACATTATATGTTTCGTATTCTTTAAATCCTCAACTATTCTTCCTTCATATATGTCCTTCTATACACCATCTTCTTTACTACCCTCCGCTTCTGTGTGACTCACCCCGCGCGAACGAGGGCAGAAATGCATATGCACGAGAGCGTACCGCGGGGTGGATGAACAAGAAAAAAGTTCGAGTCAGAAATACGTCGTTAAAAAAAAGTGCCACTACTCCAACGGAGAGAGAGAAAAAGAGGGAGGCCCTGCTCACTCCCTCTCTTCCGCGGGGAGATCACATACTGCTCATTCGGCGGAATTCACACGGTTTTACACGGCTCGTGTATAGAAATGCGCGCTCCCTACTTGGGGGGAGCTTGGGAGATGAGAGGAGACCGTACAAGGGGGGCGACAGAGAGGGTGGTTTCGAGAGAGGAGGGTGGGAGGGCAGAGAAAAGAGAGAAGTCGGCGAAGTGGGGGCGGGAAAGGGGTCTGGGATCGGAGAAACCCAGAGGGGGGGGAGTTGGGAGTCCACGCGAAGGACGGGGTCGAAACAGCGGGGTGGAGAGGGGCGGCGGTCTGTCAGCTCCACACGCGCTCGGGGGCGAGGCAAGGGGCGGCGGAGACCACGGCGTGGATTAGGCGGCGCTGTGTAGTAGTACGGCTGGCTCTCTCCCCGCACTCCCCTCCGGACCGCTCCGCCCCTCTTTCCCCCCGTGGCCGAGGAGACGCGCGCGCGAGAGGCAGCGGCGTCGGCAGTCGGCGTCGCGGCGGCGGCGGCAGCCGGGGTCGAGCGAAGCCACGGACGCGGGGCGGAAACGCAGCATCCGATGGGGACGCCACTGCAGCTACTGTGCCTCTCTCTCTCTCCTTCTCTCTCTCTCGTTCCCCTACTCCCACGAATACATCCCGCCTCTCCCCTCCCGCACCCCGTCTCACCCGGGCCGAACCCCTCCACTCCCCGCGACGCCGCCCCCTTCTACTACCCCCTGACTTAAGCCCCGTATCCCCACCCCACTGGCTGCACCCTCCCCTACAGCGCCCTCACACCCACACCACCGCACGCTCCCAAAGTACGCTCCACCCCACCATCCTCTCCCACATTTCCCCCTCCGTTAGCGGTGCCCCCCCCTCTCCCACAATTCCGTCCCTTCCCTCCTCCCCCGGTCGCAGGCATCACCTCCTCCACCCCAACCCCTTAACCCGAAACCTCTCTCGCCATTTCCACCCCCGGGCAGGCGCAGCTACGACCATGCGTCCGTGCGATAGGGGGAGGATGGGGGGGGGAGCGGGAACGACAGGGAGAAGGGTGTGGGGCGGTGAGGGGAGGAGAGGGAGGGGATGGGGCAGCGGGAAAATGGAAAGGATGGGAGAAGAGGGGAGGGCATGAAAGTGGAGGGTGGGGGATCTGATAGTAACGATAGGCAGAGAGGTGTGGAGGAGGAGGGGTGTAAGGGTACAAAGGAGAGGGGGATTGAAAAGGAAAGGTTTGGGAAAGGAATGGGAAAAACTAGGGAGAAGATGAGGGTGAGGGATGAGAAGTATAGTGAGGATGGTGTGAGATGCAGAGAGGGAGGAAGTGTAGGCGGCTTGGATAGGAAACGGGGCGAGAGAGGGAGACGGCATGAGGAGGAGTGGGGGCGGGAGGCATCAAAAGTGAGAAAGGAGGGGAATGAATGGAGGTGGGCGAGGAGGAGAAAAGACGAGAAGAGAGGGAGGGGAGGGAACGTAGGAGATGATAAGACGAAGGATGGCTGGGGGGCTAGGGAATGACAAGCGACGAATCGGGACGAGGAGGGGAGCTATGGGTGATGCTGGCAGGTGGGATGGAGCGTCTAATTCTCGGGCGAAATTAAGACCATTATGCTCCCAGAGGGGGAACCCGGGACGGATGCCCCTGAAGAGACTCCTCCGTCCCCTGTCGATCATAATTTAGACTGCACGTTGTAGGAAGAAAACCCTTACCAAGGTACAAAGCCAAGAAGTCTCCAACGTATTAGCCTCTGGATCCACAAATAATCAGGTCCTTTCATCGTTCGGTTGTTGTGGTACTTGATTGGGATTTATTGGGCCGCGTCGGACAACAAGGTCCTTTTGAATCTACCCAACATCCAAGCCTTCGCCAATAGAAAGAAGACGGGATTATTGGCTGCATAAAAGTCGAATTGCATAGTATAAGAAGGTAGTAAATCACTAATTTATTCATTAAATTTAAAAATATTACGAGCAAGTGGCAGGAAACTACGCAGAGCGGTGGTTACTTAGCTGAGATTCTGAGCTCGCTTTGCAGTCGGAGACCAGAATTGAACCAGAATAACAAATGTGAAAGAACGCCAGGGAAACCACAGATTTTGAAGAGAAGGCAACGTTTTTCACAGGATTGGAGGGAGAACCAAAGAAGAGAAGCGCAAAATTACCACAAGGACCAGGTCATAAAAGAAAAGTGAAAGTCGAACAAACATATCTGCAAGCATCCGGTTAAAAATTATGCTAATAGATAAATTTCGCGCGCTTCAACAAGCAGGCTTACATTTTTAATTCCCGATTCTGTAGGTTAAATCTGAGACCAAGGAGAATGAGGAGATGGGGAGTGCCCGGAGGGATTCTGAATGCAAAATCGGGAGCCTTCAACTTCCATTTCGTCCTCGACCCAGTGAACGGCACTGGGGCAAGATGGAAGGAATAATTCGCCGTCCAGATGAACGATACCCACGACCTAAACGGTCCGGGACGTTTCGGGAGGCGAGATTGGCACTTTCCATATCCCCTTGTAGCCTCGCTTATGTATATATACATATACTAACCTTATCTCCACGTCAGAGCCAGCAGCACGGAACGTGGTCCTGGTCGGCCGACCGACCCGAAAGTCCCGTTCCGCCGTGGCTCCGGGATCCTCCCGGCGGACAAAGCGTGGAATGAACCCGGGAGGTTTGCGAGGATGCGGAAACGCTGGGAGAGAATGAGGAGGGTCGGTGCCGAGGGAGGTGAAAGGGATAGCCCTGGGATGAGGAAAGATCTGCGGCGAAGCTCCCCCGAGGCATGAGGAGTGTACGGCCCAAAGGCTTATAGAGAGACGTTGGTTGGAGGTGACCTCCCAGCTAGAAATAGGCTTTCTTCGGACCCTGGAAACTAATGGGCATCCCTAAAAAGGTCCTGAAACGCTTCCATGGACATTGCAAACAAAGTGACTGCCTCCTGAAACAATCCATCGCAGCTGCCTTTTTTCGCACCACCACAAATGTCTTTTTATCAATCTATGCTAAAATACTCGAAACGTTTAACGTTCTCCTACGCACAACAAACAGACGCATGTTAGCTGTCATAAAACACATCTATGTTTATGGATACATGTATGGCACAGAGTACGAAATAGGTGCCGGCATTGTGAGGACAAAATATGGAATATATCGCAGTAGTGGCTGGAATGCAATTCAGAACGCCTGAAATTCACCGATTTCAGAAGATCAGTGCGATAACAAGATAAGACAATGCCTCGGAATGGAAAACCAAACGAAACCAGCTTACAAAGAACTAAGGAAAGAATCACTCCGGACAAGATGTTTACGGCATTAAGTAATGAACAGATTTGTGGAGACAAGGTGCGAGAAAGGGCAAGAGGAGGTAAGAATACGGTGATGGATGTGGGAGGCGATAAGAATGAGGAGCCGCGGGAGAAGATCGCGTGCTCGGATCCTCGCGGGAGAGTGGGAAGACGAGGAAGGGGGGCGAATCGCAAAAGGGAGACGAGAGAGTAAGAGAGAGGGCGCTTGGATTGAAGGAGGTCTCTCGGGCGGAGGGGGCGTGGAGGAATAGGAGGGAGGGAAATGAGAAGGAAGGTGGGGAGAGAAAGAGAGGGAGAGGCGGGACGGGTGGCTGAATTCGGAAATGGAAGGGGGGGAAGAGGGGGAGATGAGGGAATAGCAAGTATGGGAGAAGGGGATGAGGAAGGCGCCTGAAATTCACCCTCGGAGGGGAAACAGGAGTGGTGGGAGGGGTGTTTCAGGAGGGTGCGGGGAGAGCGGGCCTTATGGCTGTGAGAAAGGGAGCGGCGGATTGTGCGGTGCAGTTCGGAGAGGGTGAGAAGGACGCGGGAACGCGGATAGGGGATGGAGGCGGGCAAGAAGGGAGTTTGGAGTTGGGGGGGGGAGGGGTTTGGAGGGATGAGGAGGGACGGTGAGTAGGGTTTAAGGATGAGAGCAATCCGGATTTGGGTGAAAAGCGAGGGCGGGGAGCAAACTCGAGGCCGGCATTACCTATTCCGGGAGCCGAAAGCAAATGGAGCGACGAGCGTTGAGGGCATCAGAATATGAGAATAAATCGGAGTGAAACACGCAAACGCCTTCTCAAAACGCCGTAATTGGAAACTGCGGCGTTCACGGCCAACTGATGACTGCTCCTGCGTTTCGGAGCGCTGGGAGGATGAAGATCATTTGAAACGAAGGAGCCATCCATTAATAAACGCGGTGAAGATTGCGTTCGGAGTGGAACGCGCGATAACTCCGGCGAGGATTACGCATGAGTCAATGGAATTAGGCCCTCGGCATAAATCGAGGATTATACTTATTTATGTGACGGAATTTAATGGAAGGTCTTTTAATAGAATGAATAACTCAGGTAATTAAACTTAACGTTTAATCTTTTCAGTAGTTTAAGATTATTCCGTCAGCGCACGTTCATTTAATATTACTTTAATCACTCTCTTAACCAAATTTATAGTGTATGTTTTTTTTAATTTATGAAATTAGAAGTCCTTTAGCCTTATAATTGTGGTAAATGCATGAGTTTAATTTAAGCAATAATGCATCATATCCTGAGGCTATCTTGGGTAATCAGAACTTAGCGGTTAATACGTATGGATCAGCCATTATCAGTAGGAAGGACGGTAACGCGTGGTCCTGGTAACCCAAAGGTCGCGTGTTTGAATCCCGCCTGAGGTATGGATACTGGGCTTGCCTAAGCATAGATTAGACGGTGCGATATAATTATAACACATGGAGCAACTGTAAACAGGATTAGACAGGGATCGGGTTGGTTCGATGGTTAGAATACTGACTTCCCACCGTAAGGGTCAGGGTTCGAATCCCGGCACTGGTTGAGATTTTTCATTGTTACACCGGTCCCTACTCGAGTGCTGTGTTGAGAGCATTTCAAGTCCAATACTGCAAAATATTACAACAGAATCCTACTTTTACGCAAGGAATAATTAGAGGAGTAGTAATTGACGTCAACATCAAGAATTCTTGCCACTGATCAACTTTAACATACAAATGAATCACTTAATCTTGGAGCATAAAATTTTCATATTCTAAATTTGGACAACTTAATCGGCTATATTTAAGACACGATGGCCTGCCAAAGCAATCGTCGATGGAAAAGTGAATGGAGAGAATGGGAAAGGCAAGCCTCGTATGAGATATATGTCGCAGGCTATGAAGGATGTCCAAGAGAAAACTTACCTTGATATGGAAAGGTTGACCGATAGAGGAATCGAGTGGAGGGCTGCGTCAAACCAATCCTATGATTGTTGACCAATGATGTTAATTCTAAATTTGACCTCCAAGGTTGTATATATAGGTTTCTGGGATGAGACATGCTTTAGGAAGAAGATTAACGCAAATTGTCTCTTTAAATTGCGGGAGTTTATCAATCGAGAAACCATGGAACGTTGTATTCATCAGCGTCAACGCAATACTGGCGTCCGCACAAAACTGGCCTTGAAACAGATGATCGTGGTTTAAGTTCGAATGGCAAACGGGTCGTGTGCGCGAAGGGGACAGAGTGAGGTTGCATCGGACGCAACCAAGAATAAAATCAAAATTCTAAAAATCGGAAACGGGGCGCGCGCACGTGAAAATGGAATCCGGATTTACGAAGTGATTTATGAAACGGCGCGGGGGGTTTGGAGGGAGGGAGGGAGGAAAACAGTTGAAGGAAGCTGGGAAAAAACCACCCTCGAGCCATCGGTGACGTAACATCATGTCGACTTCCTCCCCACATGAAATTCCCACCCGTCGCGAGGGGAGAGACAAATAGCGGACAGTGCACGGGCAGCGGAATGCTTTCCCTCCGAACCGCAGACGGACGGGCACCGCTCGAGAGCACCACTCTCCGGTTTTGTAAAAACAATCCGCCCCGTTCGCCTCCCGACATATTGAGGACGTCAGAGCCAACTCTCCCGGAGAGACGAATACACGATTGATAACTTATGACGACGAGCAACCATAACAAAACGACTTCGGGGTGAGAGGGGCTCCGTTCGGGACGGAAAGGGGAGAATGTGGGGAGTGAAGAGGGAGGGTAAGAGGCTGCGGAAAGTGTTGTGGGGGAGCGGAAGATTGGGGACGAGATGGGGGGGAAGAGGGAGGGGATAGGAAGGGAAATGAAGATAGGGTTGGGGGTTGGAGTAGTTGCGTGCGGTGGGGGGGGGGGTGAGTGGGTGGAGACCAGGAAGCGGAAGATCGGGAGAGACGCGGGCGAGAGATGAAGGGGATGGGTGTCGGGGGGTAAATAGGGGCGAGGGTTGCGAAGGGACGGGGGTGGTGCACACGGATGGGAGAAGGGTGGCGAAACGGCGAGGGGAGGAAGCGGAAGCATTGAGGAAAAGGGTTGCGGCTGCGGAGGAGGTATAGACAGGTGGGTTTGAGATGTGGGGAGGATTGTGTGCGCTTGTATGCAGTTCCGGGAGATGGGTTGGGTGGGGGGGGAGGACGGAAGGGCGGGGGTTTTCATTACATGGTGCATCGGAAGGCTGCGAACATGTGCGATTCTTAATCCAAGTCGGCACCTGTCTCAGCGCAAGAGTTAAGCGCAACACTCTTCGGGAAATCAATCGGGACTGGACTTTTGGCAGAATAGTTGGAACGGAGAAGAATATAATACATCGATTCTTGGCAAAGACGTCTGATGCGAGGATAGAATAAAAATCTAACATTATAAGCTAACAATAATTCAGAAAACCCGAACAGAATATAAATGTAATAGACTGAGAAGAGCAACCCAGGGAAGTCATGTTGGTCGTCATGATAACCAAACTTTGCAGGTTTTAATCCTTGGAATGTATGTTTTATTTTTCTCCAAGATTAAGCTTAGTTACGTAACTTAAAAGTTACGTTAGAATACGCGATACAACCTTAGCGATTGAAGCGCCTCAAAACCTAGTTTTATTATTACTACGACTGAGGAGCGGATGAGGTATACTGTGAAATGAAATTGTTTTGATGACAACTTACCGTAAGGAGCATTGGAATTGCATATTAACTATCAGGCCTAAATAAGAACAGAGGCATATTATAATGTAAATGGAGAGAAAACCCATAGTAGGGAGAGAGGTGAAAACTTTGAATCAGTGGCCAAAAAAGAGCCGTGGCTAATGTGCAACGGCATCAGCAGCAAATTTAAAAACGTGTCTCGCTCATGTATAAACCAAAAATAAACTCAGAGTCGACATCGAAACGTGAGTCTATGCAGTACAATGACTCTATTTCCTCAAAATATGGAAGGTATAGCTAATTTTCAAGATAAAAACTCACAGTTTACATTCATTGGTACTAAGAATGACTTCACAAAAGCAAGGATGATTTTCACAGAACACAACAATATGTGATAAGGAAAAACTTTATTGATTTTACACTTAATCTGACTACTTCTAAGAGCAGAATTATTCTTTGCACTGTAAAAAGTAGATCTGATTTTAAGGTGCAAAAGCGATCTGATTTTCAGATGCAACAATTTTAAGACAGGGTATGTTGAATTTCAGCAGTAATATCTTGTCTAAAAATAAGGCAAGTGAACGACTGAAAATCAGACCTGGTGGGACTTATTTTAAGATAAGCCGATGCTGAATTTAAGACAACCCTGGTCTGGTCGTAATGCGTGTTACTACTGAAATTCAAGCCTACTTTGAGGGGATGTCTTATTTTAAGGCAGGTGCAGGACTGAAAATCACACCAGGTGGGACATATTACTAGATAGGCCCATGCTGAATTTGAGACCAGGGCTGTCTTAAATTCAACATGGGCCTATTTGAAAATAAGTACCACGTAAAAATGCGGGTTGCTATTGAAATCAAAGCCTACTTTTATGCTATGTCTAATTATAAATACTAGATATTTAAACACTTCACACGAACACAAACCAAAACCCTAACGTTTCATATTTTTATTCGATGATACTGTTTCACTGACTAAATTCTTCAATAGAGCAAACGTAAGTCATAGAATTTCCATTGAAAAAGAGTTCAGGACGGAAATGGGAACACATTGACAATAATTTCAAAGATAATATGAAAATTTGTACTTTTATTGGAAACAAAGTAATCCATACAAAGACTTCAATACCACAGATGTGTGCCAGTATCTACAAACCAAGGCAGGAACTGTCACTTGATGTGGACGACAATTTATTAGTTCTTACAACGCTGCCACGTAGACAAAATAAGGAAGTTTAGATTCAGGATGCGTCACTCAGAACTGGCTCCCTTCTGCAAACAAACGAAGTATCAACTCTACATTCTCACGCCATTAATTCATTGCACGAAACTTATTCCCCCTAGGTACTTACAATGTAATTTGACAACTTTGAAATCGACATCTCCACACTTCGTAATCCTTGTTGAGTTCCCGCTCCCGGGTTACGCCTTTACGCTCCGCCCGTCAGTGAGCACATTTCTCTGCTATTGGAAGGTTGTATCTCGCAACCTCAATCATCCAAATAAGTAACGTTTTACGACTCATTTCAGGTTAGGAATGTTTTGTAAAATAGAGTGTGGTGTGAAAATGTTTTGGTGAATTAAAAAATTAGTGAGGCCTGTGGCGTGTTATGAGGAGTGCGTAAATCACGGAATATTTATGTCCCGTTTTGTGCTTGTTTTGGAGGGAGGGTAATGGAGAGGAAAAGTTTGGTGTTGACTTAAATCATAAGATATATAGCATAAGGGGCTATGAGTGCGTACTGGGGATTATTTCTTATTATATTATTGTCTTCTTTGTGCATGCAATACTGAAGTATAGAATGTACAAAGTTTGCTTACATAATGTTTGTTTACATCGTGTTGTTCATGATAATAAAAGTTTTTCAAACGCCTTGTAAACATTTAGGGACGCAATATAATATGATGGGTAGAATAAAATCTCACCATGATTATTAATAGATAGATTAAGGAAATAGTTTTTATAGGTGTTTGCTTTGACCAGTGTGTTTTTGGGTAAATATGAAAGCTATTGTTTACTGGTATGCACTTGATAGTATTGTGTGGAAGTGTTACATTTATTAGGCAATCCTACCATTGATAGTGCTTGAATTTTGTGTGTTTGAGTTAATGTCGTTTTGCCTATGAAATTATGTGTGTAGAACCAACCGGTGGCTTATTCTTATAATACATCGGTAAATTGAGGAACAATGAACAACAACTCTCCACCTTAAAGTTCACAGCTACATATAAAAGAAGCTTGTACTATGACATGCAAATGTTTTCATTTGCTTTTGTGAACTGGCTTGGCTCATGGCTTGTGTAGTGTCAAAACGCATGATTTTCAATTTAAATTTGTAGACATCAGCTAACAATCTGTAATTTTCCCTCACTCATCCAGTGTGAAATATTTCACAAGTGATCAATGGCACCTAGTGAAAATATATACTTTATTGTAGTTTGGCAGCATTTCTTTAATGCAGCACCTTTTTGCACAACATATCCCAAAACGAGAGTGCCATGAATAGGATTTACTTATTTCCAGTCTCATTTTGCTTTTATCCCTCACATTGCCCAACTGTATTGATTGGTATTTATATGGAACTTAATATATATAGTACACATATGCCCTCTCACATAGATTGCAATTTCTTTATTCAACATTAGAGATAATCCTCCAACAATCCCTAAAGGAAATGTTTCAAATCAAATAATGCTTAATTTTCAATAAGCATACTATAACTATAGTTAGATTGAGTGTAAAAATTTGCATACAGTTAACTATCATAAAAATTAAGGATGAAAACTATTTTTATAGCTGGTGCCTATTTCAGAAATTATCTCCAGCTCTATGACAAATATATTTTTTTCTTTTGCTAAGTGATTTTGCTGTCAGAATTTCAGGTTTCTGGCAACACATATACAAAGGTGTATAAATGCCACTACATAACTTTGAATTCCACTGGCAATACTAAGAAGTAGATGACAAATTTTACTTGAAGCAGTAACATTATATATTTCATATTGTAGCATGGCAATAATATTCTTGGCAACATTATAATGAAGCTTCAAATGTGAATAATGGCTAGCTGCAGACTTGTTTTCACATTAAGCACATATTCGTGTGTTGTTAATGTAACAACATTACATTTGTAGCTTTGTTACTCTACATGAAATTTCAGTTTGACTCTGCTTCACAAATTTGTCTTATCCTATACAGGCATGTCACTTTTTTATATTCATGCTGACAATGTTTTCAAATTTGTCAATCCTTAACACCTGGATTTAAAAACAAACCTCGACTTGCATTCTACCAGAATATTTTCAACAAGCCAACTAATGAAATCATTTTGTTTGAATTGACTGATAACCTCCTAGCGCTCCTTCCACCGAGCAAATTCCTGTTTACATAATGTTGAAAACACCATTACAGATGTGATGTAATAGCTTGAAATACATGGTTGACATCCCAGTCAACACAGGCGTCGTGAAGAGGTCATATAAGAGGTCATACGTGGGACATCTTTTCGACTCGACTGTAGGAGCTCTTCTAGAGGTCTCCGCGACTCTTACTGTATGACCTCTTTTCAACTCGACTGTAGGAGGCCTCCGCGACTCGTGCTGTGTGACCTCTTTACGATTCGCCAGTAGGAGGTCTTAAAGAGGTGTTCGCGACTCGTGCTGTATGACCTATTTTATGATCCACCTAGTGGTAGACCACGGAAACTACACCTTCAGTTGGCAGTTGGCGCGTGTTTCCCGGTGATTCGGTGTGTTTTTTGCGACTCGGCTTCTTTATATTTTTTGACCTCTGCTTCGTTTGGACTTCACTCTCCTGTTTTGACCTCTGCACCTGATTGGATTACCCTGACGGAATTGCTGCCTTCGAGCATACTTTGGACCTCACTCTCCCGTTTTCGACCCTGAGCACCGTTTGGACTATCCGCACAGTTATATTTACATTGACCCTGCCTCCTTCGGACTTTCTTTGGACGCTGATTTATTTGATCCTGCCTGAATTTTATCCATCGAATAACTTACCCAATTTTTCTGGATTTGTTCTAAAATTGGTGGACCAATTGTGGCACGTGTCCGTACGGCGTGTGTGAGTAGTGTTCGTGCACGGACATCGTCCTGAATTTCAAGGTAAATTTTGTTTGTATGCACTCCTTTTGCCTTATTTATAATACCTACTGTTTATTATGTTTAGTTCGCAATGAAATATATTTACGTTACTCATTTTGTTCTCGCCCTGCTTCTGAAATCTTCACAGAATCTGGACATTTATTTGGATCAACCTTCTTTGGTATTCATTCGGATTCCTAAAAAAATTATACCTGCTTTGGTACACTCTACTGATCTGGCTTTGTTTCGACCCGTTTTTCATGGGATTGACTTTTGTTTTACGCGATCGTGTGCATCGCGCACCTTGTCTGGTTCGCAGAAAGTGTACATCGAGCTAAAAACCAAGGTGAGTAACGTTCATACAGTACTTATATCATATGTTAATTGCAGAGGGTGGGATATGTCAAGGCAGTCTCGATTTACAGGCTTGACACTCATTTCTATGGTACGTGTCACGAGAGTGATCCGATGAGAACTCATAGCGCGGAGAAATGCGAGGTTTGCTTTGAATACGCTGACTCATTTAACGTGGTTACTCGATCTGGTTCTAATTCCACTAATAATATTCCATTGCTTATCTGTTATGCACTTATCACCCTCATTCCAATTTTAATAAAACAACCATAATATGATTCTAATTTAGGCACTTACGGCCAACACAACTCTTGCTACCTTTTGTAACATTTTGCCGTTTTATTGCATCACTTTTAATTTTTACATTAATTATTCAAAAGAGTGTTACTCATCGCCCCAATATTTTTCTTATCAGCATTCCTAGTGGCACAAAAGATGCTGAGCACATGCACACGGCATTTTCATTCTGATCAAGGAAACATTTTCGAATCATATTGTGAGCATATGCTAAAAATGTTTTCATGTCATTTTATGAGCCACTCATTTTATAACATGCAGTCCGCATATTTCTAGCATACGGTAGAAAAAATTTGATGTTATGTGCTCAACATATTTTTAGCATATGTTCATAGTACATGTCTAAAATATTTTGGTGGAAATAGCTCATTGTTTATTGATAGACATGTTTATTTATACGTTTCCATAACTCACAACTTTGCAGTTTTGAGTTGAATTTACCAGTCCACGATCGTGTTCAGTCATGTTACGATAACTGATCATAACCAATATTGCCATCATCGTCGCGCTTAATTTCGTCGGTATGTCGATGGTTTTTGTACCGTACCTAAATTAATGTTAATGATAGTAAATAACTGTGTTGTATATTCATAATTGTGTTTATTTAGCTCAACGTTCATCTCATATTTCGCGGCGTTTGGAAAGGGTATAACAACATCGCAAAGCAGAGCGGCGGCGAATTATGTTGAGAAACGAATGTGGGAGTTCGTCAGAGTAAACTCCTCGCTAAATTGCATTTTAAGCTACTGGTGTTCACGACAGCTTAATTTGATAATGGGATGATCATCCTATCATCGATGATCATGTTCGAGCATTCAGGTACGGCGAGTATAATTATTTACGTAATTGAAAATAGGTGTTGTTGAAGAAAAGTCATCAATTTGTCAATGTTTTTAATAACCCTTCCAATGTTTTTCATTGGATTCCTGCCTCGAGTAGTAACGACAATTCTTTTTCTTCTTTCAGACATGTCATATTATTACCGTATTCGGCATTTTAGAATGAGCTAACGAGGACATAATTCAACTATAGAGCATATATGAACGTGAAAACGTCGGAATTGTTGATTGACCTTAGTGCAGCGACGAGTGTTGAAACCATTTAAAAGAACTTCCTCTCGGGAAAATGTAGTTAGGTATGTACATTACTGATTGTGAGACGAGAGTGTATTAAAAATAACTTTGGTCATTAAATACGAAGAACAAATAAAATTAAAGTTGTGTTGTGCAAAAGCTATCTCAATTCTATCTATTCTCGTGTCGTGTGCTGTCATACTGGTTTTCTTTGAGAAGACGCGTAGTATGTTGAAACGCATGTTTAATGTGGTACGGATCGTCAAGTGAATGAAATAATTGAATTTAGAAGGAATACTAATAAATGTTTGCATCTACAGCTGCTTCGTTTTAAAATCATTTCCCGAAAGTCGTGAAAATTAAGTGTGAATACATGTGTGTAGTAAGTCAGTGCAGTAGCAATGATGTGGCTACTAAGTACCAAATTATGCAGAAACCTGTGAAGACTGCTGTAGCTGGATTGAGTTCTGTGTATGAAAAAATAAGATTTCAAAATTTTGTTCTCTCCAGCAAGAGTCCAGCAAACAATTGCTGTTATTTCAGAACTAAGGAAATAGTGTATATAAAAGCCATAGGCCTAAACAATGGTACTCCTGTTATTATTGGCAATGTTCTACAGGGCTCAAAAGACATGTTATTTTATCCATTAGATTCTCGTTCCATGGATATTCACCTTGGTGGAAAATGGAGCACTGATAAAACCATTAATGTTAGCCAAATTTTATCCAAGGCAGTGCGCCTACCATATAACAGTGCAGAGGACTGCTTTTTCCCTATGCTGCACACTCAATTACATTAATAATTTTTTTAGTGTAGTTGGGTGGGGCATAGCTATACTATTCAGGGAGTGTGAACTAATGCCATCTGGTTAGTAGTTAGTTTAATGATTAATCCATTGATCTGTTTTGCCACGCATTTGTATAATATTACAACATGTCATTTAATTACAGATGTCCTACTTCGTGTTATTGGCAGAAAACTGGTGCGCTGCAATTCCAGGTTCTTGGATTGACGAGGAACAAGGCATCTATAAATGGCCAAGAAATGAAAGGATAAGAGTGGCTATTTGTCGTAACCTAGAGCCTGATGCTTCCTGGCATGCTGACAAGTATGACAGAGTATTAGGACCTTACGGTATATTGGTGTGAATGGTTTTTAATTTGGTGAATATTGAGTTAAGTGGAGTTGTAGTAGCATATGTACTTTTCTGCAGATACCCTAAAGGAGGCTAGAGAAGTTGAGGTCAGAATGGCTGAGTTTAGTACTGAAGATGAAGAGCACATCCAATGGGCTTCACAAGGGAGTAAAGGGAAGAGGCGTGTGAAGCGGAAAATTTTGATGATTATATCTTTGAGCAGGGAACTGAAGGTATGCTTGTGGTCCAATGTGAATAATTTTCTGTAAATACAGCTCAACTTATCCTTTGATATTATTGGAGTACATGTTCTTTAATATTCCTATTTTGGGTAGGAAATGATACATTAGATGAGTTGCCGGCTCCTCCAGCTTCATTCAAAGTCCCACGAATTGCAACTGAGGTAGAGGGCATCAATGATGAAATACCCATAGGTAAAGTGGTCACCAGTAGAGTAATAAAATTATGACAATTTGACTTTATTGAAACTTGCACTTTTTTGTCTCTGTGAAGAGGTGGATGCTTGAATGGTTGAAATAATTTACTTTTCCTTGCAAAAATTAATTTTAAAACTGCATCTGATAAGGGATCAAAAGTAAATGAACATGTAGTGGCAACTGGTATGGACTATTGTAATTAAATTGAAAAGTGCTTGCTTTCTAAGATAATATAATTATTGCCTACAATTCAAAAGGGTTACATAATAGTTTTGCAGATATCAAGTTCACGTGCCAGAGGAGCTCAACCTCTACCAACAGCCGAGGTAAGGTGAACTGGATGTTGTGCTTTAGATTGGAGAAATAATTTCACATATTTATATTAACTATTTTATATTTGTTGTTTCATTAGTATCCTGGCTCAGGCATTGCAACCGACAGGCAGAGAGCAATAGTGCCTTCTTCATCGGAAGCCAGTGGATCTGATGGTATGTATTGATTTTTTCGTTTTTCATCCAACTGTGACAGAAAAATCAAATTTATGCCTGAATTTTCCATTTATCAGAAGGCTAAAGTAAAAATCAACTCTTTCAGAAAATGACATGGCTAACTTGATAAATAAAGAATTTGAGAAATTGCATTCAAGACTGGAGAGGATTGAAAGAAAGCAGGAAGTCATTGAAAATAAATTGGATTTCCTGCTGGCACTTAGAGAAGACCCTGATCTAGGAATTATGAGTTCTACTACAAGGACAAGTCTAGATGAACTTCCAAGTTTACCCTTAACAGCAATGTGGGAGCTAAAAAAATTTGAGGGTAAACTCCAAAATGCAGAGGAAGCCCGGAAGCAATTGGTGAGTGATTCTTCTAATTATTTATAGTAAGAGTACACTATTACTGAAGATTTCCCTTCCTTGATTATCTTTAAGTCATCATATCACCATTGCATTTTTTTCTTAAAATCAGTGATTGATATTTAGGACATTTCCACTGCTAATTCAAAGCACTCAAATGAATTGAGATACTTTTGATACTTTGCAGAAGCTGAAAGTGAAAATGATCGGTGGAGTCAATGGTGAAGCCCATCTGAGGAAAACATTATCATCATTCCTATCAAATAATTTAGCCTATGATTTAACATGGATGGGTCCACAACATGGCTCTAAAAAGGGAGGATGCTCAAAAGAGACTGTGCCTAAGCAGAACTAATTTTTCAGTCATCCTTATAGGTATGGAGAGACTTACTTAGTGCCAGCATTTCATATGATTTGTGTCTTCCTTTTCTTTTTACATCTTAAATCAGATATTGCTAAGAAAAGATTAAGTAGTAATTTCCTACAAAACATTTAAAAAAATACATTTGTGTATTTTCCAGCCACCGTTCTGGAGTCCCACCCAATGACCACAATCGTCAGCCTGGAGAGGGTGGCTAAACAGTGGCTGCAATATGCAGGGGATCGCATTAAATATGCAGAAAAGAAGAGGACTGACAATGAAGAAGTTTAATTTTTGATAGTCTTCCACTCTCATAATTTAATGATGTTTTTCAAGCCAATTTTCAAGTGCTATGATATAATTTATGTATTATTGTTTCATAAACTCTGTATTGAAGTAAGAGCTAGGTCTCTATTATATGAATGTTTTGATCTTATAAACTGTTCTTACTGAAGTAATTCCCATCATCTTGATCCTCTTCATATTAGAATTTGAATAATCTAATGGTATGTGCACTTTCGGCTACAGCTCAACCACTATGCAGTTTGTGGAATTTGCTAGTGAAATCAGATTCTCAAAAAATGTTCTAATGTTTATAATTTTCAATCACAGGTTTTCTTCCAGTTATGTTTCAAATATTTGTAGAATTTTGTAAAATTACTGGACTGAATATTTGAATCAGATCATTCGTAATTGTAGGATTACAAACTAGGTGACACCACTAGTTCATAGTTCTACCATAACCCAATAGGTGGCATACTCGTTCGTAGTTCGTTCAAAATCCACTAGGTGGCACCACAATCGTAGGGAAGTCTTGTACAGGTCATATGAAAATTCATATAGGAGCTCATTAGGGAGCTCTTAAAGGACCTCGTAAAAGACTCCTATAGTGTTGCATCTGACGTCTTAAGTATCTCATCGTGAGGTCTTTAGGAGTGTCTCGTAAGACTCCTACAAATTCCTAAGACCTCTTTATGAGGTCATATAGGACTCCTACGTGTTGATTGGGATGTGATCTAGGCCATTTATTATTATCATATCAGTTAAATTGTCATGGACCACTTATACAGAAGGCAGTAGCAGTGTTATTCTATTAAGTTGGAAAAAGATCTCATAAATGGAATTGAATTTTGGTTTCTTGTATTCCAACGTATCACATATGTGCTATATATATTCCAACATATCGCATATGCTATTGTATCAATTCCTTCTCCCAGGATCATCAATCTACTTTTTTAACCTTTGTTCTCCTTAAGCCTTTTAGTTATCCTCCTCTTAAGAAATTTAATTCATCAAATGTTAAGAAAATACCATTAATGTAAAAATAGAATGGCTTGACATGTACCTATCATTAGTGTATCATGTTTTTAGCTCTTCTGAATTAGATTTGCATTCAGTAAGTGCACATATGTACACTATAGGCTTCACAGGAAGACTTATGCATTGTTTCCTTCATATATTTCATATTTTAGTAAGTATATAACTGTCCACTGTTTGCATAGGAGGCATTTAAGGTTTCAAATTTTATTCAACCTAAAGTCTTGAAGTTCAACTTTAAATTATTATGCTAAGTACTGCATTTCCTTCAGTGAACATTCCAGGAGAATAAACATTTCTGCTTAATCAATTACCCACAGCATTACTTCCAGGGCCTATTTGCTTGTTACATTTCCTACATGCACTGAGGTACTGACAAAATATTTGAATAGTATTTTTGTTGTAGAAAAGCTAATAAACTATTCAAATAACAATATTCAGAGTATAGGTTCCTATGCATTTAGGTGAAGTATTGGTTCATCGTTTGTACATATAGTACTATGGCACACAATAACTATCACGGATTACCCATAGCGTGATTTTTTAACATCTGGTCATACAATTTCACTTTTCTTGCTATGTTGGTTTGTTGTCTCAACTTTCCCAGGAGCAATCAAGGTTTAGTTACGATTGAAAATTAAATAAATATTACACACACGCTTAAGCAGCTGAATAGTTCTTTCCACATGTTAAGTTACTTAAGAGCTGTTAAAGTTAACGCTGTTTAAGAACTACCTACTTCGCTTACCTTTTTTCCTTCCCAGTTAATGAATAAGTATTGATTGCTTAAGTGAACTTCTAATAGCGAACATATAAACAACGTTATTTCTTTCCGTTAACAAGAAGTATATCGGAGTGGGTTCTAATGTAATTATTTCTTTGCTCGGCACGGTATTTATTAGACTGACCATAAATTAGGCGACTCTGGATGACAAATACACAATGAAAATTCAAATTTCTCACCTGTACACGATCGACTAGATTAATATTCAACATTAAGTTATGCAATTTCAACTATTCGCATTATTGAAACTAAACACACAAAGTTATACACATTAAAATAACATTCTAGTCGATAACTTTTAAAAAGTAAAATCAGTGAAGAGTACGATGCTGGTTACGCTCCGCCCATCAGTCTCTGCTATTGGCTGGTTAGCTCCAATTGCGGAGCCAACCAAGGCCTGCTTATTTTCAGCGCGGGTGATTTGAATTTCAGATCACAACCATCTTATTTTCTACATGCAATGGTTATGGTCTTAAAATAAGACGGAGGTGTGTCTGATATTCACGCATCATGATTGTTAAATTCAGACCACTACCTTAAAATCAAACAGCGCTTATATTCAGATCGCACTGAAAATCAGATCAACTTTTTACAGTGTGTCTACTCTTCTCAATAGTTGCTATTATCAGAGAGACGATCGAAAGTGGAAGTCTTTGCCCCATTAAGGATCGATAGTTAGCTCAATACGTACATGTGAGAGCGATTGAGACCGAAATCAGGGTGGAGAGAAATCCAGCGCCTGTATTACCTTCTTCTTATAGGAAAGGGTCACAAGGTTCACCGCTTAAAAGTCTAATCCACCGTGAGATGTATTACGCTAGGGTTATTCCCCACAAGAAACTCAAGTCGATATCGGAATTTCACTGAATGACCTCTTCTACTGCCGGGAGTAAAACCCGAACCCTTAGGACGTGAAGCCAATACTCTGGCTAACGTATCAACGCAGCACACGAGAAATAATAACTAACTTTCTGTCAAAAAAGTGAGAAGTAAGAAAGTTAATTATTCATACCCCTTAGTTACCTCACTGTTCTCACTGTTCCTCCCCTCCCATACGACACTACCTATATACATTTTTTAATCTACCAAGTGAGGAAACTGTTTGACAGCGATATATAGCGATAAGTTTTGACTTCCGCTACCTAACATTATATATAGGTATACCTAAATCATGTAACCAGCGACCGACGAGATAAGATATAGTAAAACTATCTTCGTACCGATTCGAGAAGAGGCTTCACCATAGTTGTTGGTAACAGCGACCATTTAGGTGAGATATCCTATTTTCGGAATAACATGTGGTAGGGGCCGGGAGATATCAAGAGCTATCACCAATGATTTTTTTCTCAGAAGTATATTCCTATAAAATTTCTATACGTATATAAACGGAAAAAGATTTAGTGGTGTTTCACTTGAGGTGGATAGCCAGCCGCGGTAGCAAAGTCGGTAGGATGCCGGACTGGCAACCCGAACCTTGAGGGTTTGTATCACGCCGCGGGCATGGATGATGTGTTTGTCTCTCATTTGAGTTCATATCAGACTGCAAAACAATAATGATGCGGGTGAAGCACCAAAAATCCAAGTTCCTACTACAAGGGTTGGAATTCAAGAAGACTGAATACGTGCTGTGGCTGGAGTACTGGCTTTCCATCCCGAGGTCCAAGAATCGTATCCTGGCATGCGGCAGAGATTTATCAGCGAATCAACGATCTACTTGAGCTCAGCGATGAGGGCACTTTAAGGTCAGTACTCCGAACGTCAATTGGGATGTTACATTACGGAGCCCTTGAACCATTCCGTAATAATAATAAAACATCTTTTTTGGGGGATTTTGAGACAAAACTGTCCCTTTAGCCATCTAACCCCTGCAGACCCGTAAAGAGTAAGCTGATACCGACAACAGGTATCACACCACTCCTCTTACTCGAACCATAAAAATTCTTCATAGGTCTCGTCGCCAACCTACCCTTAAAGGTGAAACTGATCTTAGCTGACAAGTCTATTTTGATCCACAAAATCTGATTAGAATATTCCGATGGTCTATTTATAGCCCAAGTATCAGTTGCTGGGTCAAAATGGTATTAAGATGTATTTTCGAACTTTAATAGTCATATTTCATAAGTATTTTCGCTAACCTCTGAAGAAATAACCACGAGAGAAAATGTATTCACTAAATACCATTGCAGATATAATTGACAGGAGAGAATCGATTCAAAGTTAGGAAATTACAATCCCCTCCGAAGCGTAGAGTGCATTCAACAAGGCAAGTGTTCCGCCACAGTGTTTAAAACGGATTCATGTTAGCCGAACTATTAATGGGTGAATAGATTATAAATGCAGTTAAAGAAACCAATGACTGAAATGTGGTATCAATCATTTGGTGACTGTGTTACCATTAATTTTCATCTTCACCTACAGCACGAGAAAGAAGTGACAATGAGAGTAAATCGGTAGGCATGAAAAACATGAATCCCGATTTTAAAAATACATGGGATTCAGTAGATTGAAGAAAGGTAGATACACTTTTAGTTCTTTAAATACGCTTTGTTCTACGTAAGTATAGGGCTAAGGTGTGAGGGTAAAGATGAGGTGACGATACCGAAATGTTACACGACAGGAGCTGAAGAATAGGTGGGCGTGGTTCGAGTACTTGCTTTCCATTCCGAAGACCCAGTTTCGAATAGCGGCTGTGGAAGAGTTTTCTAAATGGCATGCTGCTTGAGCACTGTGTGAAGAAAACTTCATGTTTAATACTCCGACCATCGGATGGCACCTTCAATCGTGGAACCCTTGGACCCTTTCGTCACGAGTAGGCTAATACCAAAACTGGCTTTCTTTCTGCCATTCCTCCGTTCCCTTCATACCTATGCCCAATCAAAGACCTCTCTTAAATGGTGCGAATGATCTAAGCTGTTGGTCAACTCCCCATAATAATAACAGTACTAATAACAGGTACTCGGTAAGTGCAATTCTTGGATCCACTTCTCATTCCTCGTTCGGCTCAATGTCGACCATCAAAGAGGCGATGGACTTTTGAACTGGGAGTAAATGAAACCGCGTGAAATAATATCGCAAGCTTATGATAGAAATAGAAAGATATATATCGAATAAACTAACCTAAATCAATATCGAAGACAAAAACGACAGACATGCCCGAGGCGGGATTTGAACCCGCAATTTTCCTGAAGTCAAGCCTACGCGTAATCTATCGGGCTACAGCGATCGGATAGGAAAAGTACCTATCCAGCTAAGCACATACTTAGTTAGTTCCATAGCTACAACCAAATTCTAACAATCCCGAACATTCTAGTCCAGCAGCCACACGTACTTTGACGAAATCCTGCTTCAATCACAGCAACTGCCGTATTAACTTCGGCTACCACTGTGGATGGCAGACCATCCCTCCCTCCGTGGTCCATCTACTCAAAAACCGGAGGGGAGAAAATGCACTTCAAACAGTGCCATAATCTTGCCTCTTGATGGGGGAACGGCAAAAAATAAAAGAAATCCATTAAGTCTGATGCATGGTCCGACTCAAAAATTTTTTTTGCGTCGGGACAACCCGATTCCAACGAATTCCTCCAAAAAATAAAAGAAAGAATGAAAGAGGGTACCAGTCGTCTATGCAAGGAGCATTATTGAGGCGTGGTGGCGCTGGGGACGTTGAAAGAGGTGGAGGAGTGGACAAGGAGGCAAGAAGGGTGGACGGGAGCGATCGGACCCGGAGAGGAGGAGGGAAAGGGGGAGGAGACGTTTGGCAGGCGGGGGACGGGGGGGGGGAGAAATGGAAGCGCCACAATCGGCAGGGAACGCAATTGTTATTCGGGGCCGGCGCCACCTCGCGCTGAAATTGGAGGGGGAGAGAGAAGAGTCTCCCCGGCCCACTGATGCACGATCCCTTACCAGCCCTTTTCATTTTTTCCTTCTCCTCCGAACGCGAGACCGAAATGAGTTCAAAGGCGCACGAGGGACGAAGTGAACAATGGCGAATAAAGTAGGCAGACGGGTGCTTTAAAAACGTGAGTGCGCTCTATCCTCCTCCTTCTCCTCCCCGATTAATATTCAATGAGACATTCCGACAGAGGGTATCTCCCTCTCCAGGACCCCCGAAAAATATTTTTGAAAAAAATAAAAGATTAGGGAAAGAAAAAATATATAACAACTCTGTCGGTCCCTCACTTCGTCCGCCACCCCAAAACGATCCTCATACCACCCTCCCTGACGCGAAAACAAAAGAAAGAGCTCGCCCGCGCGAGCCTTCCTCTCCGTTGGCGCGTTTATGTGTACATGTAATTTTTTCATCGCTCCCTCCTCGCGTAGTAGGAAAGAGAGAGAGAGGGAAAGAGAGTAGTGGCGTACGTAGTAAATGAGTACGGGGAGCGGGGTGGCGTCGACGTCACGTTGGAGGCGACGGTAGCAGGCGAACGAACGAGCGACGCCGCCCACCGTCAGCCCAAGAGTGTGTAAATATGTACAGGGACGATGCGGTGCGCTTTTGTGTGCGTGGGAGTGGGCGCGCTTGTGTGCATTCATTTGTTTACGTGTGTGGGGTGGGGAGGGAGGAAGGCACGCATTCGTACACACTCGTGTTCACGGGTGTGGGGAGGGAACGCGAGGGAATGAAGGGACGTCCACCGCCAACGCGGGCGGCGATAACCACCGCGCGTCTTCACTCCATCCTCATACTCCGCCACCGCCGCCGACGACACTCGAACACGTTTACGTGTGGGCGAAACTGAGAGAGAGATTGATAGCACTGGGGACGAGAATGATAGGGGGGGGGCGAGCAAGCAAGCGAACCTTCGCGGACGTAAACGCGATGAAATAATAATAGGAGGAGCGCGAAACGGTTTTGATGTTGAAAGAGACGGTTCTCGTGATTAGAATCGATGAGAGGGGCATCATGGGCATGGCGAAGAGGGGGGAGGCGAGAACGCAGGGCGGGAGTGTCGAGGGACGCGGGGGAGAGGACTGTTAGGGTGGAGGAAGGACCAAGGGGTTGATGTGTGGCTATGGGTTTTCGGGGGGTCTGAGAGGGGGCAAGAGGGTTCGGGGTAGTGGGGAGAGCTTGAGAGGGGACGTATTAGGGTCGGCGTAAGGGAGAGGGAACGGCTATGGGGGAAGGAGGAAAACAGGAGGACCGATGGACCAACCAAGGGAACTAGCGTTGTTATAAGGGCTAAATAGGACGAGGGGAAGGATGCACCAGGGGAGCTGGGGAACGGAGCTAAGGGCAAATAGATTTAATGCAAATGGCTTCATTTCACTCGCGACCGGGATGATAAGTACTGAAGTAAAACTCACCTCTTTCGTCTTGCAATGAATGAATGCCCACGACAACATTCCCACCAAACAATACAGAAGGCTTGTGTTCAAAAAGTAAACACTGATTCAAAAGATATGAATAAGAGCGGTGAGAGGCCAGCTTTGTTTATGACGTACGAAAAAAGCCATGAATGTAACTGTGATGGCCATAACGAAAGATTTTAAGCATAATGAAAATCCCATTAGCGGCAGAAAACGTGAGAACTTGTTAAAATATAAATAATGAAATGTATGAGGTACCACGATTAAGGTGATGATAAAAATCATGTGGGATAAAATTATTTGTTTTGAACATTTGAGAGCTGCCACAAACAAAGTGAGTGTCATTGGGGCTTACGTGATAGTCAAGAAGATTTTCAGAAGGATAGAAACGCTGAAGTTATATAATTCGAACACATCATGAACTGGCTCAGCAGCTAACCGAAAGCTGAAGGCTCTCATTTCCGGCGCTCAGCAGCCAATTAGCGGATTTTTCAAGAATGACAACACGCTGTCATGGAACACGAGCAGCATGACACTTCAAGACACCACCATTATTGGCGGAGCAAGTGATGGGAATGGAACGTATAAGATTCTGCCCATAGAGACGAAGAAATACATGAAATCCGAAAAGAGGTTCGTTTATAAGGCTCCAATTGAGATAAATACATGCTCGTGATTTGACACAATGATAGGTTTCTTCTATCGACATTTAGAAATAGTTTGAGTTGGCACACCTAGATACATGTTTATCCTATGTAAATTAAACAGAATTGTTAATTCATCCATTTTAACCAGAATGGTACAATTTTAACACCATAATTTTTCCCCTAGGAAGTTAAAGTAGTCTAATGAGACCCGCCTTGGGAATATCCGACTTACTACTATTATCTATTAGCTAACTTAACTCTTTTGACATAGGTACGGTTTGACTATTTTAACCTATTACCTATTAGCTAACTTAACTCTTTTGACATAGGTACTGTTTGACTATTTTAACCTATTACCTATTAGCTAACTTAACTATTTTGACATAGGTACTGTTTGACTACTTTATCTATGATAATGTAAGAAAAATATTTTGGATACCTGTGCGCGCGGGGCCTTGTGCCCCAGGTTATGATGAATAAAAAAAGGCGAGGGCACCTTCGAACGACTCCGTTTATTTCCCGCTTGATTGCTGGCGAAGCGCGCGACACATGTCCGCGTCCACACGCTCCCGGAGTTTGACGAACACTGAAGAAAAAACCCAAGCGAGACCCACGCCGAAGGCAGAAGGCCCGGATGGGAAGGGTTACTGAGCCCTCGAATAGCGGTACCTCCAAGGGATTCCCACACCAAGGGTGTGTGCGAATCCCTACGGTTGGTGACCGCGGGAGAAAGGGACCGGCCGAACTGCCGAGACACCCAAATCCGGGGAAAACCAGAGAAGAGGCGCCACTCGCCCCTGGAACAGACGGGGGGCGGGGGCAAGGACTCAACATTCCGCCCGCCTTGAAAAGCCGTGGTTTTCAATGGAGCGTGTGGAAAAGCACAAAACATAGAATACATGGAATACAAGAAACTCTCAGGAGAGAGACGAATACCAAACATTGCTATAAATTTTATGAGAAAATGTCTGTTATGTCCAAGTGATGACTCACTTTCAATTACACGTAATAATATGCACAATAACAACAAAAAATGAGAAACAAAAAATCACTAGAGATTTTAAACAAAACGACACTTGATGAAATGCTCCTGAATTCACACAAATGATTCACTTGCACAAAGATGCACTCTTCACACTGACAACTGATCGTAAGAAAAATTAAGAACAATAATGATCAAATAATTTCGTTTCTGATTGCAAACAAAACAATGCGAATGGCATTTACAATGATGAGATTAATTTTGAGTTTAAATGACTTCCTTAGGTAGCGGGCAGAGCTTGTTGGCCGCCCGCCGTATTAGCCCGGCAGTCGTTTTGACTGTGGCCACTCTTGCAACTCCATCTTGGCCTGGGTGGAGATCCACAATACGACCGAGGCTCCACCTCTGAGTGGGTAGATTGTCCTCTTTAATAAGGACCAGGTCGCCTTGCTGCATGCTGGGTGCCCCTCTGGTCCACTTGGGCCTCACCTGGAGGCTGGACAGGTACTCCTTGTGCCAACGGGACCAAAAATGCTGTTGCATTCTGGTCACGTGCTGCCATCTGGATAGACGATTCATGGGAATCTCATTCAGACTTGGTTCAGGGATGGCAGTAAGTGCATCACCAATTAGGAAATGGCCGGGAGTTAGGGAATTAAGGTCATTAGGATCTGATGACATTGGGGTTATAGGTCGGGAATTTAGGCACGCCTCGATCATGGTCAGATACGTGTATGTTTCTTCATATGTTAAAGATGCGTTCCCAGCAATTCTCTTTAAATGATATTTCAGTGAGCGAACTGCTGCTTCCCAAAGTCCACCGAAATGAGGCGAGCGAGGCGGGATGAAATGCCAATTGATTCCATCCGCTGATAGATAATGATGCAGCTTTTCCCTATGCGCCTGAGATGCGAAGAGTTTCTTCAGTTCCTTTAATTCCCGGTTGGCTCCCACGAAGTTTGTGCCATTGTCGGAATAAATGTCACTGCACTTGCCTCGTCGAGAGACAAAACGTTTGAGTGCTCCTAGAAATGCCTCTGATGTCAAATCGCCTACTAATTCGAGATGCACGGCTTTGGTGGAGAAGCAAACAAATACGGCAACGTAGGTTTTGATTGGCTGAATCCCACGACGGCGGCTGGTTTTGATGTATATGGGTCCGCAGTAATCAATGCCACAGCGTAAAAATGGGCGAGTGGGTTCAAGCCTTTGTTTTGGTAAATTTCCCATTAGTTGGGATGTGGCCTTGGGGTTATTGCGGAAGCATGTTACGCATTGATGCACGATTTGCCGGCAAAGGTTTCTTCCACCCAGAGGCCAAAAACGCTGCCTCAATGATGCTAATAGCAGTTGAGGTCCTGCGTGCAGCTGCCTTATGTGTTCGTGTCTCACTATTGATTTTGTTAGCGAATGTTTTCCCGGTAAGACGATTGGATGCTTTTGGTTGTAGGAAGCGGAAGATGAATTTATTCTTCCTCCCACTCGTATGATGTTGTTTTCGTCAAGGAATGCATTCAGCGTCCTTAAGTTCGATTTGTGGCTAACTTGCCTTCCCTGCTGAAGATCCTTAAGCTCATTGGCGAATTTTTCCCTTTGAACTGTTTTTATTAACCTTGTTAAGGCCACGTTGAGTTCATCTGCAGTCAACGATCCCATTTTTCTCTCCATCTTCTGTTTTGCTGCATTGTGAATGAATCGCAGACAATACGCCGTTACTCTTTGTAGTTTAGAGAACGATGAATATCGTTGGAGTAAATGATTTGCCTCCATAGTGATCATTGCGATGGCGATGGTTCGTTTTTCTGGGGGCTCTAGCATCTCAGTGAATGATTCTGATGGCCATGCTTCTTCACTACCACTCATCCATAATGGACCTTGCCACCATGACAATGCATTCAATAATTGTTGCGGCGAAAGCCCTCTTGAAATGTGATCAGCGGGATTTTCTTTACCGCTGATATGTCTCCATTTGTAGTCACTCGTCAGCTCCTGAATCTCGGCCACTCTATTGGCGACAAACGTCTTCCAATTAGATGATGGTGCCTTTAGCCACGCAAGCACCACGGTGGAGTCTGTCCACAGAGTAACTCTTCCTGAATATGAAAGTGATGATATGACCTTGCGAATGAGATTGGCCAGCAGCACTGCGCCACATAGCTCCAATTTGGGAAGAGTCGTTTTCTTCAATGGCGCCACTCGTGATTTGGAGCATAGAAGTCTCATCATGTATTTCCCATCTGAGTTGACAGACCTGACGTAAACGCATGCTCCGTAGCCGGATTCTGACGAATCACAAAACCCATGAATCTCACGTATATTGTTATTTGGCGGAATAACGCCCCGTGGAATCTGAAGGTCGTGAAAGTATATGAACGATTCGCGAAAATCTAACAATTTTGATTGAAGTTCCATCGGAAGAGACTCATCCCACTCCACTTGAAGTTCCCAAAGTTGCTGAAGGAAGTGTTTTGCCTTGAAAATGACAGGTCTAATGAGGCCAATTGGATCAAATATTTTTTGTAAATTGGCGTCTGATGGATGGACCTTGATTTGGCGATACATTTTCTCGATGTCAGCCATCATCGCGTAGTGGTGCATTCTGAATCTGATGATGATACTTAGGAGATCATCTTGAATAGCGGGCCCAACCATTAATAAGTAATTCAATGCTACCCCTGTTGAGCTCTTGCATGATGCGTCAAAGACGACTCTCAATTTTGTTGTGGAGCTGGTTTCCTTTGTGACGGAATGATGGGGAATGTAATACGCTCCATCACTGAGTCGATCTTCTTCGGTGACCCGTTCCATGTGCCCCGATTCTTGGTATTCCTTCATAAACGAGGTGTATGCTAACCTCATATTTTCATCTCTGCGTAGCCTCCTTTCAGTTGCGATTAGTCGGCGAGTCGCAATTTGCTTAGACTCGCCAAGATGAGAGACGTTTCCCTTGATCGGTAGTCGAACGGTGAAGCGCCCGTCGGCCCCTCTTGTGGTGTTTTCATTGAAGTGCTCTTCACACCTCAATTCTTCAGCTGAGAATTTCGATGATGGCTTGCATTCTTCTAACTTCCAAAACCCTTGGACCAACTCCTCAAGTGTTTTTCCTGTGCTGAGATGACAGAGCGCCGACCCTGTTGCATTTCCCATTAAAGGCCTGCTGGTTATGGGCGGTCTTTTCCCTTGATCGTGGGATGCGCTAGCGGTGCGAACGGAGCGATGAGCGTCTACCGTCTCCATCACTTGCGACCTTTGCTGAAGGAAGTTCAGAAGTCCTTCAGCACTTGGCAGCTCTTCCCGCGGTAACGACGCCTCCCATTCCTTATGAAGCCTCAGGTCAATCTTACTTGTGATAAGATGAACGAGAAGCGCGTCCCAGGAGCCAGTAGGCTGCCCCATGGCTTGGAGCGCCCGCAAATGCTTATTGAAGTGGTCCACGAGGTGTCTGATTCCTGAGGACGACTCCCTTTCCGACTGCTTGTATTCAAACATGGCTTTGATGTGCATGCTGATTATGAAACGTTTGTTCTCGAAGCGCTGTATTAGCAGTTCCCATGCGATAGCGTAATTTTGCTCTGAAGTGGCACGAGAGGCTATGACTTGCAACGCTTCTCCCCGCAGCGTTGATCTTAAGTAATGGAATTTCTGAATTCCCGATAAAGACATGTTATCATGAATGAGGCTCTTAAATGTGTCATAAAAGGTTACCCATTCATCATAGGCCCCGTGAAAAATAGGTAAATTAATGACTGGGAGCTTCACGGGAGCAACATCATGGCCATTTTCCTGTGATACACCGGCAGTAGGCTGGAGTGATTGAATTATTCCGTCGGCCCTAGCAACTATATCAAAGTACGCGTCCTCAAATTCATCGCGTTCTTCGTCGCCTTCCACGTCCAATAATTCAATCTCGGATTGAATATCTTCGAATGCCTGCCAGCAATCCTTAAACTTCTCCAGGCGGAGACGCAATTGTGGTATTCCATCGGGAACCTTGACGTTTTCCACGAAATTCTTGAATCGCGTGACCCTGGCCTTGATTTGACCGCGTTTGGCAATCAATTCTTTGGTTTTCTCTGCCATATTTACGAGATACGTGCCTTAAGGGTAGGATGATTTGCAATGGGTAAAAGGGGTTATGTGGAGGTGATTTGCACTCACTGCCTACCTTAAGCTGTGATGAACTCGTTGTGCTGTTGGCTGCTGGTGCGCCGATGCCGCTGGTGCGTCGATGTGCCCTTAGCTGGTTGGATGATTCCTTCCAGGAGATGCTGCTTGCTGAAGACTGCTGATGGTCCGCTGCTTTACAGATCTCGATGTGAGTGCTCGCCCGAAAATGCCTCGCGCTGGAATAATCTTGCGCTTCGTGTGCGCAGATTTCGATATGATTTGCCGATCACTGGTGTGATCCGGCCCGAAGGACCAAAAATGTGCGCGCGGGGCCGTGTGCCCCAGGTTATGATGAATAAAAAAAGGCGAGGGCACCTTCGAACGACTCCGTTTATTTCCCGCTTGATTGCTGGCGAAGCGCGCGACACATGTCCGCGTCCACACGCTCCCGGAGTTTGACGAACACTGAAGAAAAAACCCAAGCGAGACCCACGCCGAAGGCAGAAGGCCCGGATGGGAAGGGTTACTGAGCCCTCGAATAGCGGTACCTCCAAGGGATTCCCACACCAAGGGTGTGTGCGAATCCCTACGGTTGGTGACCGCGGGAGAAAGGGACCGGCCGAACTGCCGAGACACCCAAATCCGGGGAAAACCAGAGAAGAGGCGCCACTCGCCCCTGGAACAGACGGGGGGCGGGGGCAAGGACTCAACAATACCAATTTGATCCCTCTATTGAGTTGCTACTTTTTCAAATTACGGAGTTGTAAATTTCAAGACGCGGTGAAAAAAATATGCGACTGGGGAGACCACCAGTCAATTCCCTCGACCGCAAATGATGTCAATACTGGGAACGTCTCTTTGGAAATTCCACGCGAAAAGTTGAAGGTCCGGAACCCTCCAAGCTTTCATTACTCCGGTTTCTCAGCAAACCAACAGACGCCTCGACGGAAGCCAGTTTTCCGCGGTCAAATTTTCGGTGGGAACGGGTTGTTGTGGTGGCCAGAGTAAAGGATACCAATATTCACGAGGGAGCGGAGTGTGCAGGCGTGCAGAGATTTTTCAGCGGAGCACTGATCCCAACTTGAGTACCGTTTTGAAGCCACTTAAAGATCAATACCTCGACCGTCGTGTGGAACTTAATATAATGCTACACCTCGGTACCTTTCTTGGTACGTTAATGTTGCCAACGGGTTTCTATCACACTTAACTCAAAATTTCCCAGGTAAACCCTGCTCCCCACCTATCTCTAGCAGCGTAAAAGACCTTAGACATCAGTCATCCACCCCGAAAAACTGCAACTACACAAACAATCGGGATTTATATAAGTTGCGTCGAGTGCTTGCTTGGGATAAATTTCAACTTAACAGATTTAGGAAAAATAAAATTTGGTTAAACCACGTAATCATCTTCATAAACAAACGTTTAACGTTACTTTAAATCGCAAACTCGGGCGTTTCGTTTTGAAAGTTACTTATTTTCACTAAAAAGAAATTATTTTAATAAAACTGAAGAAAATGAAAAACTATTCGAGTGAGATACACGTGAGCGCACACGTGTTTCCATTAGCCACTACAAAGCAATATTCTAGACGCAGAAATCGTGTTGTGTGATTCCCGACATTGATTCTGAACTCACTTTGTTCAAGAATACGGGAGAATTCGTGGATATTAGTCGCGTGTAAGCATTACTGCCGAGAATAAAGAATACTTTCTTTCCCGCCACATTTATTGTAGACTCTTCCTACAAAATTAAATGAGGGTCAATTTGACACTCTTGATCTACCATTTCATCACTTTCTTGCCTCTCTTTCATGTCCTTTACCAGAAGCATCACAAGTCTTCTCCACTCACAGACCTTAACGAATGATTGCAACTTGTGGGTAATTTACGATAAAATTATAGTTCCGCATCCGCGGAAGCAGTGTTTGATATTAGAATATGTTCTAAAAAACTCTAAGAGCGTGCCAAGAAATGCAACTTAGGTTCCTATATCACATAATCAAAGTCAAGAGGAGGGGTGGATACCTTTTCCAATAGGTAGAATGGGTGGATGAGGAAGGTAGTTGTTTTTATTATTAAATCCAACAAGATAGCACTATTCCACAATTAATTATCCGTACTACGCGTTTTAACCTCTAGGCCATCATCAGGTACATTTATGCAACTAAACAATCCGTGGAGCGGTATATATATCCATTTCAGGAGTGGAAGAGGACGTGTTGAATGAGGGGGAGACGAAGGTCAGGGTGTATTAGTGGCCAGTCGTTATGAGAGTTAGGGAATGGGATGGCGAGGAGTGGAGAGTGACTTTTGAAGAGCTGCTCATTCATAAGATTCTTCGCTTGCTGCACGATTTCCAATTGCTCGAGAACGTCCAATCCATGGCCCTTCTTCTCTACGTGGATGATCTCTACTAGCTGCAGGCAGAGGAAGTCGTTGATGTTGCTAGGGGAGGTGACTGACAGCTAAGGTCTTTTATTGCTCTTTAGGATGCAAGAATATTAGGGAAACGTGGGAACTAGTCAGGGAAATGAGGAAGGGTACAGAGAAATCTGCAGTCTTACATTAGCTTAAAGGCACCTTGGTGTCTAATATTAAAAATCCAAATTGGCGAAAGGATAAGTGCGCTTGAAGTGCTCTCCGCATAGGAATTAATATGAGCTAATTAACGGAACAGGGATGCGAAATGCCGTGACAGTAATTAGTAGGGATTGGCTTGGTACGTCGGCTAGAGCAGTGATAGTTAATCCCAAGAGCCGAGTTAGAAACTCTAAAGTAAGAGAAATTTTTCAGTTTCATATTCTGTGGTATACTGATCCCAAATTGGGCGCTGTGTGGAGATCACATCAACAAGTGTTACATGTAAATCGCCCGTCGGACGGGGGTGTCAAAAGAGTAGGGCTTACTTGACACCTTTAGTTAAAGAACATACTAATGCTGATGCCGAGTTCTCCACCCTATCTCCATTCCCTTAATTCTCATCTCTCCCTAAATACCCTCGTATCCTACATGGCGCAAATGAGAGCCATTTCCCACTTTACAACAAGGTAGAGTAATATGCACGGAAAGTGAGGAAGAGGGGTTCGGATTGGTGTGGTGGCGAGAGTACTGGCTTCCCATCCCGAGGGCCCGGGTTCGATTCCCGGCAGTGGCGGATTTGTCAGAGGCAAACCGTTCCCCACTTGAGTGCCTAGTGGAGTGCATTTGAGGTTCAGTACTCCTTCCGTCGGATGGGACATTAACCCGTGGTCCCCTTGGCGCCTGTCGTAAGCAGTAGGTGAATGCCGACGCCGAATTTCTCTCCACCATTCCTCCGTTCCCTGAAAACTCTATTCTATTACCCAATTACCCACCTATCCTAAAATGGCGCAAATGACCTAAGCTGTCGGTCACCTTCCCTGAGCAACTAACTAAGTGAGAAAGAGGAAGGTACCAATAGACGTTTCGGACAAAGTTGGGAAAGTCAGGACGAGTATTGAGATAAAGAGTGAAGAAGTTCGTGGCAAAAAGGTGCTTGAATAAGAGTAGCAGGGCTGGATAGGCAATCAAGACCAACGTTGCAGCGGCAGCCTATCCATCATCAATGTGATGAGGTGCGGGGGTGGAAACAAGAGAGAGAGGGAAAGAGATTGAACACAAGCATGAGCGTCGTCGAAGCCTACGGAGGGGTGTGAGTCGCGGGAGGGCAGGACACGTGGGATTCTCCTCATGACGGAACGGGCGCACGTGAAGAGGGTACGCGAGACGACGGGGGCGGCGAACAGGCGCACTCTGCCGCGCGTAAAGAGATTTACGGACGGCCGGACGGACGGACCACTTTATCGGACTTAAATTGAGACAATTGGGACGGGGGTTCGCCTCTTACATAAAACAGCGTGGAGAGGTGTGGATGGCGAGGTTTCTTTCACTCCTGTCCCTTCCCCTGCCTCTCTTCCCTTCCTCCCCCACCTTCCTATTGGCCGTCGAGTTCTCCCCAGAGAAAGAGAGAGAGAGTGATAGGGGGAGGGAATGGGATAGATGGACTGGACGCTCCAGGGAAGAGAGATGGGAGGGAGAATCCGGTGAGAGGAATGGCCTTACCCTCGCGGCGGTATTGAGATCATCAAGTGCCCTTAAAGTTTAAAGAAATTGGAGATGTTTCGGAGGGATCTGAAGACAGGGTGTGCCGGGAGAGGTAATTCCATCTGTCTGACGGAACCGGAGTCGACTAGATAACAAAATCCATTGCCCATACAAAGAACTATTATAACAAGGAATTCTATTCATGCAATGAAGTTAACTACTGCTAACTATATCATAAAATTCAGAATTCCTTCCCGTCTCCAGGAAATAAAATTTATACATATAACATTGATTCACGATTCATTCTACAACTTAGCTTTTATCATAATTCTTTATAGGCGGAGAGTTCGAATCTGTTTCTTTAAACCGGGGAACTTAAACGAGCTTTCATAATTTTGAACAATTCAACATTAAAAATTTTCTCTAGAACGTATGAATAAAAGGAACCGCTCACGAACTAGTAACATATAGAATATCTACAAACGGTCAAAATTCGACTTCTTTAGTAAAGATTAAAGACAGCTTACAAATCATGATAACCAGAGATAGTTCAGAGTATGCCTCTGATGGCAAACGTTCTTAATTTTCCACGATTCCCGCCACGGATCTCTTACGGCATGCAACGCCGAGTTGCAATCATCCTAACAGGTAATTTTTTTCCATTTTAAAGGATGAGAATCGTAACCACGATTGGAAATTGAATCTCAACCAAAATAAACCCTATAACCTATTCTTCAATGTTGGATCGTGTTCTTGATGCAGCAGGAAGATGATTCTGCAGTTTACTCGAATTAGCAAGTCTCTACAAGGACAGCAACAATAGCAAGAAGTGAGCGGGACTTCTGTGCCGTGGCTGAGAAAATTCAGGAAAAGTAAGGGCGAAAGAGAAGCAATACTGGCCCTTAGACTGCACGTAGAGAAGAGAATGGAGAAGAACAAACCGACGTTCATTGCATTTGTGGATTTAGAAATGGCTTTTGACAACGAGGATTGGAATTCAATGCTAAATATTCTGAATGGAATTGGAGTGTCCTACATTGATCGAAGAATGATACAGTTTGTATAAAAACCAAGTAGCAGCGATTAAATCTGGACCCAGCTGTGAAGAAGCAAGAATAAAGAAAGGAGTGAGACAAGGCTATGCACTGTCTCTCGTAATTTTCAATGTTTACATCAAGAGAGCCATCAACGAAATCAAAGAGAAGTCTTCTGGAGTGCACATCCACGGAGAAAAAATTAGCATGCTGCGATTCGCTGATGACATAGCACTCGTAGCAGAGACAGAGAAGGATCTGGATAAGACTCTAATAACCATGGAAAGGACAATGGCCAAATACCATCTGAAGATCAATAACAATAAAACTAAGATATTGGTGTGTAGCAAAAGAGAAGAAGCCAAAATCAACGTTAAACTAGGGAAGCAAAAACTGGAAGAGGTGAAAGAGTTCTGCTACCTGGGAAGCCGAGTAACTAACGATGGACGAAGCAAGAAAGAAATAGTCAGTAGAATAGCTCAGGCAAAGAAGGCTTCTACCAAAAGAAGAACCCACTTACATCTGAAAATACAAGTGTAGAAGTAAGGAAACAATTCTTCAGGACGTACATCTGGAGCATGTTTCTTTACGGCAGTGAGGCATGGACGATGACAGCTGTGGAGAAGAAAAGGAGTGGTGTTACCGAAGTATGATGAAGATAAAATGGATCAACCAAGTGACAAACGAAGAAATCTTAAGAAGAGTGGGAGAAAAGAGAATCCTGCTGAAAACCCTAAGAAGAAGACGGGATAACTTAATCGGCCATATCTTAAGATACGATGGCCTGATGAAGACAATCGTTGAAGCACAAGTGGATGGGAAGAATGGCAAAGGAAGGCCTCGATTGAGATATATGGAACAAGTGATGAAGGATGTGAAAGAGAAATACTTAAATATGAAGAGATTAGCCGATAAAAGAACGCAGTGGAGAGCTGCGACAAACCAATCTAAGGATTGATGACTAATGATGATGATGGAGATTGCCCCTTAGTACTTGCTGCCTCAGGGTACACTGTAAAAAGTTGATCTGATTTTCAGTGCGATCTGAATTTAAGCGCTGTCTGGTTTAAGGCAGGAACACGGATTCAAGGTGCGGAAGAGGCAGGAACATGGATGGTTGGTACAGGAGCAGTTAAGCAGGAAGCAGAGGAAGCAGGATTCTGGATGGTCTGATTTTCAGTCGTTCACCTGCCTTATTTTTAGACAAGATATTACTGCTGAAATTCAACATACCCTGTCTTAAAATTGTTGCATCTGAAATTCAGATCGCTTTTGTACCTTAAAATCAGATCTACTTTTTACAGTGTAAATTAGGACGTATACTTAGGTCAGCCGTATGAGAAAATAAAGATTTCAAGGAATTTACTGATCCAAAGTCCTCTAAGTGCCCATCTTTGGAGCTCAAGTCAAGGTAATAAGCGGAATAAGTCAAGGTTTGACATACGTGCTGACATGAGCGTATGCAATAATTGTAAAATAAGATTTATATAAAATGCTACTTGAATTAGCATGCTTTAAGGCTTGGCAGTCACCAGGCGCCGGCGATTTCTGAAGTCAAACGTGCCAGGCAAATACTTCATCAAAATAATTCCGATACGTGACAAGGATATGGGTGATATAAATACGAAGCGATGACAAAAATGATGCAATCGAAATCCGTAACAACTTCTTTCTCAGCTACTTTGATATCAAAAAGCAGTGTGTAGAATTTAAAAATGCAGATGAAACAAAACAATGCACCAGAACGAACCATTCTTCCTATGAGGTCTAAAACTAATGAGCTAGAAGAGAAATGTGAGATCAATGCGTCCCTGAACAATTTGAACATTAAGGAGGAATCTCGGGAATTTGTGTTATGAACCCTCAGGCCCTTGTAAATTCCTGATGGAGAGTAGCAAACATTGAAAATTTCAAACTTTCAACAGGCAATCAGAGGCAACAAGTATTGCCAAAAGCCCTTGATTCCGAACAATCAACAAAATTAGCTGCATTAATCGATTAGAGTCCAAAATGGGATTACAGTATATAATATTATTTTAAAGCTAGCAATAGAATAACGCGGCGGGATGTCGTCCCAAAACAATTGCCTAAGAGGTCGACATTTTATTCTGTGTTGCCAAGGATGAGTAACAAAATGTGCCTTGTTGCTAGCTGCTCGAATAAAAAAAACATAGTTGCAACTCTTGCAGTGAGTTGATTCCCTCCGGGGTAAATATATGGAATCAGCTCATTTTAAAGGTTAAGCAATAGGGTTTTGGGCTCGCGTGGTCGCTACGTTACTTGATTCCCATTACGTCGGCCGGGTCTTGTCTAGCCAGTGACATAGTTTTCAGTGGACTCCCTGGCTTTACTTGCGGATCGTGTGGAGAGCATTTCAAGTCTACATCTACATCTACACGATACCCTGCAAGCCAACGCGAGGGTGTGTGGCAGGGGGTGAAGATCACCAAGCATGCACTACTAACATGCAAACAAGCAACTAAAGTGTCTCATGCAACTAGATTGTTAGTATCTATAGTATTTGAGGGGTTGATACATGCATCATGCACTACAGAATACTCTAAAATATTTCCCCTACCTATCCCTTTCCTATGCTGCCTATTCTGTTCTCTTATAGTACGGGGGAAAAATGCTATTTTGAATCTATCGGTACGACAATCTATCTCTCTAATCTTATTTGGCTGGTCTAATCTAGCATAATACGCTGGTGTTTTTCATATGTGCCTAGCATCTTCAGTAAAGCTATCCGATTGAAATTTCTCTAGTAGATTTAATCTGTACTTTAACCTACGCTCTGATAATGATTCCCACCCTAATTCTTGTATTAATTCTGAAACGCTACTCAACCTATCGTAACATCTTTTAACGAACCTAGCTGCTCTACGCTGCACACTGTCTAGTTCTCTGATCAAACCTAATTCATTAGGATCCCATACACTGGCTGCATACTCAAGGTGGGGCTAGTGAAAAATAGCATCGCTCTTTTGTCTTCTCATCACATTTCCCTAGTACTCTTTTTATAAATCCTAGCTTTCTCTTCGCTCGGCCGCATATTTCCCTTATGTGTCTTCCCCACGATAAATCCTTAGTGATTGTTACACCTAAATATCTTATGGTTTCTACGTTTTCGATCTTCGTGTTACTAATTTTATAGGTACGCTCTATCGAATTATCCCTTCTCCAAAAATTGATAGCTACACACTTTTTAAGGTTAATCTCTAACTGCCATTTGTCGCACCACTCTTGAATTGCATCTAAATCTTTGCTAAGCGATTTCCTGTCTTCTTCTCTTGATATACCCCTATGCACTACCGCATCGTCTGCAAAGAGTCTAAGCTTACTACTAACTACGGTACCCAAATCGTTAATGCATAGAAGAAATAGGAGCGGACCTACTACGCTACCCTGGGGAACTTCCGATGTGACTTTGATTGTGTCCGACATGATATCATCTACGACAACCCTCTGCTCAAGTTCAGTACTCGGTCCATCGGATGGGACGTCAGACTGTGGACCTTTGGCGCCTTTTCATGGTATTAAGCTAAAGCCGGCGCCGGGTTTCTCTTCACCCATCCTTCATTCCCATAATGCTGGCTTCTTCCCAAATAACCACCTATCATATATGCCGCAAATGATATCATCTGTCGGCCGCTTTCCTTAATAACAACAATGAAAGTAAAAGTTTGATATTACTCAGAATTAACGTACATATTTTACGGCTCACATCTTGACGTACAGAAAAAGTAAAAGCTTGTCATTATAGATAATTAACGTACTATTTTAAGGCTCACATCTCGATGTGTAGTGCCATCCTCCGGTTAATTTAAACGTACAGCAATCTTTGAGGGAGTGAGTTAATTTGAAATATCCTGTACACGTGACGGTTACCAGCGCAAGAAGAAAACAGGAAAAGAGTGATTCATTTTTAAAGTTTTCATCCAACTCATGGTAGCTATTGTACCGGATACGAAAACCAACTACTCGTTCCGATATGTCATTTAAGAATCCTTGTACCTTTTCATCAACACGAGAGAGCATGCCGCTGACGTGAATCCTTGCCAAGCCCGACTGAAAAGTCACCATGATTCCTAAATTGCATATCGAACGGGTCTCAGGTGCATTGTGCCCTCTGTTCCGCGGTTTTCATCAAATCTCCGTTACTTGAATCCCAATTGCAATGGCAAAAAACGGGGAATGGCTCTTTTGCGTTTCTTGCAACTTCGGTTCTTTTTTTCCACGTCCTCCAATACCTATTTTGTGCATTTCATTCACGGTCTTTCGAAACCGTTATTTCGAGTAAGGGGCGTGCATGGACAAAATGTCAAGGAATTCGAATCGGAAGTCAAAATGCAGCGACAAAACATACGTTACGCCTCCATCAGAAGGAAAAATACGCTCTCCTTGGCGAAAAGAACCTTTCCCGGGGCTGATGGCCGTGCAGACGATCCCACACGGCTGGCTTAACTTAAAGGGGAAATAACACGAGCAAACCCAACGACGGGAGAGGTGCCTCTGTGATATCCCTAAAGGCAAGGCCTTAGTTCTTCACTAGGAGATATGAAAGTGGTATATTCATGATCATATTGGGGGTTTTGAATATTTCTAACGATTCGCACAGGAGTTAAGTACTTCCTTATTGCACATTGGTACTTCGTAATCGCTGACAAAGATGTTTCTCTACATTTCAATGGCAGAACTTCGTAAAAGGGAAAGAGGACAAGGGTGGCAAAGGTGGTGGGTGAAGGAGGCAATTGGATTATGGATAACGTGATTTAAAGACACTGCTAAGCAGGTAGGGAAACAGCCAGAGAGGGCATAAATATGTTAGATGAAATGAAAGGAAGGTTTAAGTAAGTACTCCAGGAATAAGATTGCGGAAGTGTCGTCCAATACCAGTATTCTAGCGAAAAACTCACCCAGCGAATCCATAAATACTACCTTGAATTAGTATAATACTGTCAAATTATGTTTTATATAACTAGGTACACAATCAACACCCCAAGGAAATTAAACCAAGAAAGGTCTCATAATAGTTGCAGAATTTCAGCAACGTTAACTTTCTGATAATTAACGGTATCTTTATTTAGATTCCTCCCTGGTTAACGAATAACATGATAAGTTTTGAAGGTCCTCTAACTTCCAAGTTTATACCGCTAGGTCTAGCCTAAGCTTCATCCTAAGATAAGCATGAAATCCCCCTCCGAAGACTGATTCGAGCATGTTAACAATTGTGTGACTGAATTGGCAACCGGGGCCGGAAAGTCTAAAAAAAAGTTATAAAATTACTGCCCAAATATTTAGTCTCACAAAAATAGATAGGCTTCCAAATGTACTCGTGGTAGGGTAAAAGAAGGAGTTCGAGGAAAGAGCTTTCCTCGCATGAAAATCTTTAACGGGGAACGCGAAAAAAAAAGGTTTCTTAGTTCCCTTCAGAAAAAAAGAGATCAAAATGTGACTTAGTTTAACATTAAATTTACACTGTTTAAAAAAAGAGCATGTAAAAACGGTGGAGCAGGTATTAGGAAAGAATGTACAAGTTTGAAGGTTTGTGGAATGCTTACTGATGTCTGGATGAGAAGGGACATAAAAACAATTATAGATAACATTACTGGAGCATAATAAAATAGTGGATCGAATACTCTGAGTCGATGAGGTATTTCCGAGATTGTTTTTACTGCAAAATACAAGAAATGACTCAACTGACCGACGTAACAGACAATGTTAACACGCTATGAAATTCCAACCCTTTGGGTTAAGTATCCAAATTATGGTCGTGAGAAATAGACCATAACAGCCGCAGTAATGACGCAACTGGAGGCATTTAAAATGTGGTTTCATAGCAGAAAGATGAACCTAAAATGGATACACAGTGGGACAAAGGAACAAATCATAAAACACAGAAAAGAGATATTTCTAACAGAAACTTTTAAAAGAAGACGGAAAAACCATATCAGTCGTGCCTTGAAATGTGACGCTATTCATTTGAAAATACAATACGCAGAGATGATGACGGTAGTCGAGGGATATGTGAACGGGAAGAATGGAAAATTAAGGCCATGCATGAGCATGCAGTGAAGGATGTTTCAGAGAAGACTTGTAAAAATGAATAAGCTGTCTCAGAAGTCGAAAAACTGGATCGTAAGCCACACGAGACTGAATTCAAGTTGAAAATGAAAGAAAATTATCGTAATTTCATTATTTAAATAATATATTGTCATCAATAAGGGAAATTGCCTCAGTAGTTTGCTAATGCTAAACTTGGTGTAGTGTTTTAAATTAAAATCACCGGTTTTTAAATACATAATAATGTACCTTTAAATTTCCCATATTTGTGCAAGCATATTTATTGCGCTTGAATAATTTTGAAACTTTTGTGAAGGTCAAGTTTTGGCTATTTCCTCTCAAAATTTTTCCAATCCCTGGGATATACAATAGAGAAATTGAGTGGAGTGCTGCATCAAACCACACTAACAAATGGTGATGATGGTAATAATATCCGACTTCCAGAAAAGAAGAGGTTACTGTAGATGAAGCCAAGGCAAACCAAATCGAGACGACGTCACGAGACAAAACGTCTTCTGGGGGAGAATGGGAGGGGGCAAGGCGCGAATCGAACCCGAAGCTTTTCCGTTAGTCTGGGTGGAAACTGCCGCCAAGGGATGAGGACATGTTTGGGTCAACGGGCGGCCGTGCTTACCAAGCAGAACTGCTTGGAGAGAGGAGAAAGGGGAGAATAGCGATGAGATGGTCGCGAAGATGAATTGTTTTATTAGGTAGGGGGGGTGGTGGGGCGAAATTCGGTCCGCAGGAAGGCACCGGCTCCAAATGTGGGAGGCGTTTGGGTCCGGACAGGGTTGGTCCCGGATCCAAATTTGGGGTTGAACGAATTCAGCCCACGTCTTTAGCGCTTGAAGGGGAGGGGAGTGGAAAGGGTGGAGGGCGGAGATACACCACGGAAGAATGTAAATAACGCAGGGAATGAAAATTAGGAAGAGAGAAGAAAAGAGGTTTTTTTGGGTTCCGGAGGATGCGGATGGAAACCCAAGAGAAAGACGGGAGGAATACGGGCCATGGAAGAGAGAGAGAGATAAAGAAAGGATTATCGAAAGGGGAGAAGGATAAAGGGTCTGTCTGGAATAAGAGAGGATGAGAGGAAAATCGTGAGAAATAAAAGAGGGGAAAAAGCTCCCCGGGCGAGATGAGGAAAGGGAGGAAAAGGAAAAAAAATCAGAGAAAGAAAAAGAAGTTGAGAAAAGATTTAGGATTGGTAACAGATCCATTCGCATCAGCTGGATTGAAATTTGACAGTTGAGTCATCGATGCGGAGGGGACGAGGTAAAGTTGACGAGAAAAAGAGGAATAACATTTTCTGGGATTATATTTGAGAAGATTAGTCGAAAAGACGAGTGAACGCCAAGTTGAGGCGTAAGAAGGCGGAATTCTGGTAGAGTAGGTAATGCAATAGAGTAGTCTCAGCTTTCCCGAAGTTCTTTTTTCTTTTTATACGAAACAATAAAAATGTCTAGGAATTCATGAGTTTCAGCTACTTTCTAAACGAGATTTCTCTATTGCTGTTTTAGCGGTTACGAAATTCTAACTTCAGCAGATTTGATATTCCGTGGAGATTGAACGGTTTCTTGTTGTGCCTCGAAAACATACAAACACCATTTTCCGCTTAAACCTCGAGATTTAAAGGTTGCCGTTACGATCTTAAGGTCAATACAAAGTATTAGAAGCACTTCCCAGGGAAGAAAGGTAAACACATTCACATTACGAGAATCCATCTAGGATCCATATTGTGATACTGAATATTTCGATAAATGCAACAAATAAATAAGTCTTGAAAATTGCTATCCTTGCTCTGATCACAAACTAAGAAATGCCAGGGCCAAAATTTATCTATTCCCTCACATAAAACAAGAGACGTACAAAGTACAAAGTTAAATATGAAATTCTACAATCTGAGATGAACGCCAAGGCATCGGAAACCATTAATTATCATATGATACGTCACCAACAAGGATAGTAGATTGAACTAAAAGAAAAGCTTATTATAATTGCAGAAAAGGACCAGTGAATGTAATGACCAAAAATTACAGCCATATAGTGAAATTAGGCTTCAAATATGTTGAAAATTACAAATTCACGTCTGAAATATGAAAGAAAATAATAACATGGAATCTGCGGAAGATAACATATTAATATCGGTTACAGAAAACATAAATTCAGTGACATATTACCCAACTTTAAAAAAAAAACGAATTTTAACGTGTCACACATGGGGAAAATCTTACGCAACAGACAGAAAAGTAGAAGGTTCTAAGTGAGGGTCAAAGCCAAAAAGGTTATAATGCACTGGAGAAGGCAATGGCATGCTCTATGGGTGACATTGAAACCAGAATGGGTGTGCTTACTTAGTAAGGACGCCCAATTATTTTTTTTAGAAAGAATAATTAGACCACACACACTCCGTACAAAATATTACGTTTTGAACTCATATGAAGACTAAATGTGCCTTAAAACTGAAATATGAAATCGTACACAAATTTCATTGCAGAGACGTCATTTAATCCTCCTGAGGCTAATTAATGGATGTATTAATGCATTTGATTCCCCTGTGAGTTTTTATTCTTCAGCTGGTAATAATTTAACCCATTTAAACTACAAGTTCAGCGCTTGCATGCGTGCTTGCGCACTATCATCTGTTTCTTTGACGAATTTTAAAAATGCATTCCATTATTCATCTTACTACTCTAAGTTTTACCCCGTGCAAAAACGACTTGAGACGTATGAGCACCGCGAGTGGATGGTACCAGTATGTCCGTACATACCTAGATGGCCTGCCTGCCATGCCATACCTGCTGGTTTCTCAAATCAGCTGCAATGACCCCTATAGTCTGACCCCTCTGACATTCTACCCTCCATGGCCGAAGTCACGACCTTCGGGAAACCAATGCTCCGTCCAACGATAAAAATCGAAGGCAGGATATGAAAAATACGAACGGAGGCGGCAAAGTGATGAAGTAACGGACTGAGTGATCCGACGGGCCCGGAACACCAGATATTCATGAGCCCTTTCCCGATGACGGCGGACGTTCCACGCCTGATTTTACCCGGTGCCAGCTCGGATGCTGGAGAGTACGCACTCGAGAGCGACGCACGCCACATTTGGAAGCGGCTTTAAACAGCGTGACCCGCCGGCATTATTCAATGCGCGACTCGCAGGAGCGGCCGGCCTAATGACAAAGCCACTCAGGCTTTCGCCTGACCATACATATGCGCGCAGACCACAACGGTGGTACCGCGTTTGGGCCGGCAACCTGTCCGTTATGAAAAATCCACAGGAAGAGCTGAGCAATGATGGCCATCTCCGGGAGGGTGTATGGTGGGAGAGAGAGTTTAAATTTGGAAGGGGGGGATGGGGATTGCATTTACCCAAACTGTTCCAACAAACGGAATCGAGCAGACATTGCCTAAACCTTTTACCGCAACTCATTTCGGTCCGCCAATCTGGGCTGGGCTTTCTACCCGATCTGCTCGCGCTCCTGTAGGAAAACTTTTATTCCTCCTTTTTAAATTCTCCGAGCACCGAGGGAAACTTGGGGGCGAGGAATGGTGGGGCAAAACGTTTCCGCTTTCCTCAGTAGCCGAGGGAGAGCTTTATCCCGAAAAGAGGAGATCTTTTTTTTCGTAGAAAATTAACTCGGTGCGCCGGAATAGAAATGAAGTTTAAGGACACAAAGATGATGATGTTTACGGAATCCCTATTTGGAGTTCGAGGTAGAGGGGGAAGGGAGCGTAGTGGACGGAGATGAGGGGGATGCAGAAGATGAGATGCGAGAGGGGAGGAAGAGAGATGAGAGTGGTGAACACGAAAGGAGACGGGGAGGGTAAGGAGAGGCGAGGGCAGGGTGGATAGGGGGAGGGAGAAAGAGAAATGGCCAGACTGTAAATGAGGAAAGGGGGGCGGAGGGGGATTAGGGCGGTAAAGGAGGGGAGAAAGGAAGAAAATGGTAAAAGGCAGAATGAGGCGGAGGACAAATAAGGAAAGGTTTGGAGGGAGGGAGGAAGGGACCAAGAGATGAAGGAAAGTAGTCTTCACGTTGCGCGGTCGTAGCATTAACAATCTGCTAAAGCCTCCCTTCCTTCCTTCCGCCTTAACGTTGTCGAGTAATTAAAAAAAAAAATTCGGCCTCATAACAAAAGTCAAAAGAGTAATGACCTTGTGTCTCAGCTTCCTCTCAAATTCCTGAGATAAATCTTTATTCCGGGGCTCGGAATGAAAATGTTGAGCAATCTGGAAAAATATTTCTGGTGACGAACAAAAGAAGCGATACGAAAACGCGCGATAAGCAAGTTCATTTCCGTCGAAAGCATAATTCACTTGCGCAAAATCCTACCTACTCAACCTTGTCGGATAACGGAAAACAATGCAAGGTCCTGCAACGAATGCCAAAGGAATAATGACCTCGTGATTTTGCTTTCTCCCAAATTCTGAGGTTAAGTCTCTGGGTTTAGAAAGTAATAATATTTTCCTTTTACCCCGGAAAAGTAGGTATATGAAGAGATGATGGCTTTACCGAAACGTGCGAGAAGCGATGGAACCGTTTTTTTTTGTCTGGAGCTTTGCAAACTTCAGCCGCAAATGAGCGCTCAAACTGCGAAGTGGGAACGTTCTCAGAGCTTAGAATACACTCCAAGAAAAGCACAGAACACGCACCTTGAATACTTACACTTAAAGGTGAGAGGTTGTCGAGGTGGCATTTGGATAGCGAGGTGTCCCTAATGCCTGCTTGATGTGAATCGAACAAGCTGGCCCGTCGAGATTCTAGTCCAGCAGTCGTGACGCACAACTTTTACTCGCATGGGGCGACGATGTGACTGCCGACCTTGGTGCGTGCACTTTGAATTACGCACCAGGTTACCGCAATTTCCTGGCTGTTCACATCCCCGATCTATCCCAAAAGAATCAAAAAGGCCAACCTCAGGAGTTGACTTAAAAACACTTGGATTTGCATTTTCAGCAAACGGGCTTTGCGAACAGCAACGAATTCTAGCCGTCGCATTAACAAAACGGTCTTTTTCTCTCAGCAAGGCAATGAAAAAAGAATGAATCAAAAAACTGTAAAACTTCATCATCATCATCATCGGTCAACAATCCTAGCATTGGTTTGGCGAAGCCCTCCACTCGATTCTTCTATCGGCCAACCTCTTCATATTGACTTAACTCCTCTCTTTTACATCCTACACAACCCGTTCTATATATCAAATACGAGGCCCGCCTTTTCCATTCTTCCCGATCACTTTTCCCTCAACGATTGTTTTCATCAAGCCATCGTGTCTTAGGATGTGGCCGATTAAGTTGTTCCGTCTTCTTTTTAGAGTTTTCGTCAGACTTCTCTTTCCTCCCACTCTTCTTCGGACTTCTTCGTTTGCCACTCGGTCAATCCATTTAGTCTTCATCACTCTGCTGCAACACCACATTTCAAATGCTTCCACTCTTTTCTTCTCCCTAGATATCATCGTCCATGCCTCACTGCCGTAAAGAAACATACTCCAGAAGTATGTTCTCTTGAATTGTTTCCTTCTACACTTTTATTTCCAGCTCTAAGTCGATTCTTTCTTTGATAGAATGCCCTCTTTGTCTGGGCTAAAAATTCTCTCCAAACTTTTTTAATTAATAAAAATGGACCGAGAGAACATTAATGGATTAGCCATAAAACTCATTGTAATTAAGTGCAAGAGTACCTGACAATAGAATATTAACCAAACGGCTATTCCGCGCAAACTATCTCTCCATCTCATTCAACCGCAGTATTCCACTGCGAACATTACTTGCAATGGAAGGGTTCGACCCCATTGCCATAACCTATTTCCCTTAAACACAGAGAATCGGAACCCGGAACTCGAAATTATACTTTGTAATAGTCACTGGGCTATTCTCAGCGGGAATGGCATACATCTGCGGGACTTTCACGGTCCTGGAGAGGTGGAACCATCAAGACTCCTTCGCTTTTATGCCCCATTTGGTCCCCCCACCCCCACCTCCGAGTCGAGTTTCGAGAGGGCAGGACGGACGGGAAGAACGAAATGAGCAGCAAGAGAGGGCAGGATAAACAAGGGGAGTGAAGAGAGACAGAGAGAGAGAAAGAGGAAGTGAAAGGGGCAAGAGGGAGACACGAGAGGGCCTTGTAAAACGGTTGAGATATGAGGCAAGAGTCGAGGGTGGCGAATGGGTTTGGAGAGGCGAAGGCAAGGCAAGAGGACGCGTCAAGAGGGTAGTTGGCGGTGAGGGGTGAAGGGAGGAACAAGGAGAATGGGGAAAGCCTGGAACGCGAAAAGGGAGACAGAAGAGGGAAGCGAATTCGAGCGGGTTGAAGAGAGAGAATGGAATAGATACCTAACTGATAGTTTTATTTATTCAGAGGATGTATATATAGAACTTTGATCGTAAGGTCAATTAAAATAATCTCTTCCATCATTCAGTCCCATTCATTGTAACACCTGAACAGCGTCATAAAGGAATATCATCATTCAAACTCATAAATAAAGACCACGCGCATTTGTTTGAGAGTAAAAGTAATGTAGAAGTCTAACATTAAACTGAACATTGAATTAAAGGATAGTAAGATATGATGCGATTTGCGTGAGATTTGGCATCCATTCAATCTTTAACTTCTAGATTGTCGCATTTTAACAACAACTTAAAATGTCACTTCGTTGTGGAAGATTTAAAATGTAATTTTTCCGCCGTACTATAAGAGGACACAGCAGGCAGCAGAGCAAAGGGATGGGTAGGTGAAATATTATTAGTCTATAGTGCATGATGCATGCATTAACAACCAATCCCTTAATTACTACGTAGATATTAACCATCTAGCTACATGTGACCCTATTATCTAGCATGTTTCCATATAGTGCCTTAGTTGCATGTCAATAGTGCATGTTTGGTGAATTTTACCCCCTGCCACACACCCTCACGGTGGCATGCAGAGTATTGCGTTGATGTAGATGCCGATTGTAATGCCGGCGACACCGTCGTCTAGGGAAATGAATAAACGTGGGAAGAACCCAACGACCTTGAAACCTGAACATCGATACTAAAATAATCATTGCCTTAATCCATGGCCTCCCTTGACACCAGATATTCTCATCTGCACGACATATGGATAGAGTCCGCCAGACAAATTATACAGGGCTATGACAGGATCGACCGCTCCTCGGACCACCTCACGCGCTTCTTCTCCACGTACGGCGGCGTTCTTTCTCTCATTAACCGCTCCTTGATTTCGAAAAAACAACTTCTCGCACGCTCTTGACGCCCTTGTGTTCGGCACAACAGAATCGACATCATAGTGGAGAGGGGTCGTCGAGGAGTTGTGCACCACGCATAGTGAAATGAAAAAAATAACAAGAACGAGCATTTGATTGTGTGCACCCTTGAAAACAAAAACCGACCGCATCAAAACATTTTCGCGAGTAAGTGAAGCACCTTAAAAAAAACACGCACGGGCACACTGTGAAGGAGTGGCTAAACATTCTGGCAAGCACTTGAATCGAATAGGAGAAGGCTAAAGGACGTAAGGGGGCGAGAGAAAGACACACACACGGGGAGAGAAAGAGAGGGAAAATGGAGGAAGACACGAAAGCAGGGAGTCGACGGCGGCGGTGGCGGCGTTCAGGGACTGGTGAGAGGAGGAGAGGGGGAGCGGGGCATTGGGGAGGGGGGGCGTGGAAGAAAAGGGGACGGGGTTGGAAGGGAGAGAGGGGACAGCCCAGGGAAATCGATCCTGGGGGAGAGAAATTGCGCGCAACGCGGCGGCCAGATTCATACAACTGCGGCTCGGCCATTGTTGTCGCCGAATGGGTCAACAAACTTATTGTTTAACTCGTTTCGCATCGGCGCCGTCATATTCGCGTTTCTCCTGCGACGGAACGAACTGTGCTTTCTGTCTCTCCTTCTACCTCCCCACCAGTGTTCAACTCGGCACGCTCTCCCTTCCTATAAAATTTCTACGAACGTTCCTCTCGGTCTATTTGAAGGGAGGAAATAATGCAGGGAAGGGATGAGTGGAGGTTGAAGCAACTCACTTCTCTCCCCTGCCCACCCCTCCTCACCTCTCACTCAAATGGGATTATTCCGCTCGCGCACGCATCAACTTCTTTTATTTTGCGAGAAACGAAACAAGAACAAAATAAACCGAACACGACAAAAAACTAAGGATGCACACGTTATTATTTTCACCCATGAATTTTTTTTCCACATCGACACATTTTTTGTCCCGCGGTTCTTTCATTTACAAGCGCATTCGTGGGAGCGTGTATGAATAGATACAAAGAGAATAAATATTATATACTTTCCTCACATCTGATGGATCTACAATTAGAAAATCGGCTTAACGTAGCTCTCCACTCGGTGCTCTTATTAGGTAACTTCTTTTTGCTTACATAATTCCTCATCATGCACTGCTTGCTCTATACTATGTCATTCGAGGCCTTCCTTTGTCATTCTCCCCATTCAGTTGTCCCTAGACTGTCTTCTTCATGACATCATTTCTCAAGATATGATCAATTAAGTGTCCCCCTCTTTTTTTTAATGTTTCTAGAATCCTCCCTTTTTACCAACTTTTCTTAGGGCCTCTTTGTTAGGAGCCTCTTTGTTGTTTATTGTTGTCGATTCATTCGACCTTGATTATTCTTATTCAGCACCAGACAATAATAAAAATAAGGAATTCCTTTTTCCTAGGTCTTTGGGTAAGACTACTTCTTGTCGTGGTGGGTGATAAAGCCCTCGCACCATTCCTTGCTCGTTATCCTTGGGTATGTGGATGACATAAACCTCTCGCCAATTTCACAGAAAGTACGAAAGTAATTGCATATTCGGAAGAGTAGCGCAATGGTAGCACATCAGCCCGGCAAGTTGGAGGTCAGTGATTCGAGTCCCGATAGAGTCGAATTTTTTCTATTGTGATCTAGCACTCTTCCACCGTCCCCAGTTAATGTGCGTTCGTCCATATCTGCGACCCAAGTCCCTTTTACAATACTAAACACATACAAGTAGGTATATATTGCATAGATTTTTTTTCATATTCCTCTTCTCCTATTTCTGACTCTGGAAAATTTCGAGCGAGATCGGCGAGGTCTCAGCTCCGAGTTCCAAGGGAACAACATCCTCCGCACTTCGGATTCCGAAATCCCTCCTACTCCGTTTTCCGCCTTCGGCGCTGCGCGGAAGTTTTCGCTTTTTCATTTTCATCCCGCAAATACCCCCTCGCCCCGAAAACACCTCTCTCTCCCCTCTTAATCCTCTCTATCCCTGCCGAAACTTCCTCCCTCCGCCTCCGACGCATTGTATCGGACCCATCGGGGAGAGATCGGAAGGCAATAGTGTAAAAGGGTATATCGGAATGCATCCGAATAGTCTCACGCGAGTCGGGGAGTTCGGGAATCAATGCGCGAAACGAATGCTTGGGGAGGGAGAGGTGGGAGAGTGAATATATTTCGAAATTAATGCATAAAAAAAGGGGAACGAAAACGAGCAAGAGAGAGAGAGGGAGGCGAAGGCTTCGATGAGTACGCACCGTTCGGTGAAAGGTGAAGTACGAGAAAAAAAAATCAACACAAAATGAGAAATTGTTTTACGAAAAACGGATAAAAGAAAGAAACATTCAATACCGAAAGGCAGGAAAAGAGCGTGCCCACGAAGAGAAAAAAGGGGAGTTCGAGTGGCAGAAGGTAGGGGAATAAAGATAGACGCGAATACTTTCACTTCACGTCTACCATCCTTTCTAAAAACAAATCTTTTGTTACGCATAGCTTTTGATTTTAATTCCCCGAAGGACTCTTTAAAAGGCCTCTCTACACGAAGTCATTAAAGCTCCCTTTTTGTATGAGCGCGTTTTCCACTTTAACAGCATTTTGTTTTGTAACATTACATGCGTCCATTAGCATGGAGTGATGTAAAAAGGAGAATATTTAGCCAACGGTCACTATGAATGAAGATGACAGGCAGAGACATTAAAACCCGAGGGAATTTGATGACAGAAGTAGTTTAAGGGACGTCATTAAAATTTTAAGACACCGTAAGATACATTAAAATTACTTCAAGGACGTGATCTTTCGTCATTTTTTGATTTTCATAGTCTTAACCATGGAGTCTATAAATATTCTATAGACTCCATGGTGTTAACCATCCAACGAATTCTCTCTCCGCGCTTCCAAAAGGATTAGGTATTCAATTTCGAAACCAATCTGATGTCGTAGAGTCAAAAACGTTTCGCTAGCCCGTGAGTTCGTGAATTTCTTGGTATAAATATTAACCACTACTGGAAATATTAACTTAATTGCAGAAATAACTTAATCAAAGTGAACTGAATAGTACCATTATAATTATATCCTAGATTTATAAATGCCTAATAGCTGTACAACTCGTGATAGATACCTCAAGCTTTTGTTGGTGCTAGGAGATATTAAAAACAAATAGAAAAGAAGTTTGCATTTGGTTATTTAATTGCCATCCGGACCTACCTTAAACGATAATATTCCACAGATAAAATTACGATTTTTAAGTCCCCGACCTAGCTCACAAAAAGGGAGTTTTCTGAATGGGTGACGTGAGCAAGAAGGCGAGGATGGGACAGCCAATTATAAGAGCGTCCTAATGGGCGCGGTAAAAGAAATCTGCATTAAAAAGAACAAAGTTGCTATTAATATGGTGACTTAATTAGAGCGTTCGGAATTCCACGCATTCACTCTCATTATAGACTCACTCTCTAAATACATAAAGAGTGTACATAAGTATTCATTTCCCATTTATTCCATTTACTTTCTTCCTCATGTCTGGAGGAGTGAGAATTGCTGAACCGCGAGATCCAAGATTCGAATTCCTGATTTCCTTTTCAAGGACGGCACGCTCATTAATTGCTGTTCACAACAAATTGCGTCTCCCACACACTCTCTCTCCCCCTCCGGGAAGTTCGAGCGAGAGAGAGAGAGAGAGAGAATAGGTATATTAAGTTTCCCTTAAGGTCTCTTAAAGGAACCGTTCCGGGAAAGACGGCAAAGAAACAATGAGGGGGGGAAAATAAACATTAATTATACGTGTGCGTTTTCCCGATGGCTCTAATTAAGCGGCGTAATCGCTGGCGCTCGTTCGGATGCCGACGCGTGGTCTTCAACCTTTTTTTAGACGCCGCGGAAAAAAGTTCCCTCTCCGGCATCTCCGTCTCCGATAGAGCGGAGGAAATACAACTCCATCTCGACATTCTTTTCCATTTTTTCCCGTTTAAGTTTTCCATTTCAATGTCAAAGAAATGCATCGGAGTAGTATGGAGTTGGAAGAGGGGAAAAATAAGAGGTTTAAGATATATGAAAGTGAAGGAGTTTTGTAAAAAGAATATCGCGCCTTACAAATACTCGAGCGCTCATGAGTTAGTGTGCCTGCAGATTCCTGCCGTGAAATTTTAAGCCATTTTTGCGATTGAAAAAACTGAACACCGGCATATTTAAGGCATTCGATGCACTGGAATAATGCCCGCATAAATATTGTCATACATGTTGAAGTTTAATTTAAAGTAGCCATTGAAATAAGCAACGAATATGCAACATAATTCGATTAAGATAATGGTCGCATGGAACAAAAACTGTAATAATCTTTAACTATCGCTTAGGTCAGGAAAATACCTTATATTATAGCTTAGAAACAAAACTTACTTTAGATAGAGTTTATTCGGAACACAAATTGTTACACTCTTTGACTGGCACTTAGATACGGACAAATCCGCAAAGGTTTATGTCGCAACTCATTTATCTTTGAAGATGAATCATTTATACCATTGCACTTCTTTCGTCTTCTCATGAAGGGCAAAGGATGCCTTCCCAGCAAATAAATGAGCGGCACCGAAACTGAAGTCGGTTGGCCACATTGTCTGAAGCACACGCTTTCCCAGACCAATATGTTCCCTGCACGTGGATGGGCACGACTTGTTAAAGTCACGGACCTCCATGACATATTACGAAACTTCCCGCCACTAAACCGCGGACTCTCCGCACGGGAATACGAATATAATGAATCACTCCAATGAAGAAGGGGAAGGTCGGAGAATGAGTAATTTTTTTTTCCTTCGCAGAAAAGCCCAACGTCAGTCATTCACTCATGCGGAGGATCGCAGTCCCTGTTTCTTTCTGAAGCAATGTCTTCTGCAAGAGTCACTGCCGAGTTCGCGTCGGTTATACTCTCTCCATTATTCCCCTTGCCTCTTTCCAAAATCGTGGCGACACAACGGAACCAACCTTGCGGACAAAGAGAGCCTTGTAGAAGAGAGAAGGGGAAGAGAGCAAAAGGGGAAAAAGTAATTTCTGCGAGAAAGAGAAGGGAGGAATAAAGGAAAACACGAGAATGGAAAAATACACACAAGAGATGGGGAAAGAGGGATTAGAATTTTTATTTTAATATCGGGCACGCACTGGATGAGTCGTACAAGTAAATATTTTTTTCAAAAAATTTTTGTCAACTTTTTCCATTTATCTTTGAAAATTATGACGAAGAAATGGACAGGAGATATGTGGAAGGAAGAAAAAAAAGGCGGATTGGGAGACGAGCGAAGAGAACGACGCAGTCAGGAGAGTAAGGGGTTGGGATGAGAATCGCGGGAGGAGCAAAATAAAAAGAAACAAAAAACTGCAGGAATGCGTGGAAGGGAAAAAAAACCGCGAAAACGCGGTAGGGTATCCCTCCGCTGCGAGAGATAATCGCGAGTGGGTGTGTGGTATGGCGGGGAAGATGGAAAATTTCGGAACGCTTTTCATTTTCTCCTCGGGAGGGGAGGGCGCGGGAGGGTGGAGTGGGAGGGAGAGGAAAAATAAGAGCAATCGCACATTCATACGTGTTGTGGACGAAGAAAGGCTGGTGCTGATGAGCGTGGGGGTGAGATTGCGGTGGGACGCGTAATATATGAAAAAGGAATGCGAGAAGTAGAGATGTGTAGATGCAGATGCACAATATTAAAAATAACGCTCACACACACACACACACTAACAAAAAGATGTAGAATGTTCTTTTTACATATTTTTCAGGGTTCTGATATCCTCGCTGGCATTAAAATTTCCTTTGTTCTCCACCTCCGTAGATTTATAAACTATTTTCCACCCAAACGCCTTGGCTTAACTATCGCATGAGATATGAACTAAAACATCTGTCTTTAACACTCGGAAAAAGCATATCGTTATGATATCAGGCCGGTTTTCCCAACATAAATTTCCATGTAGATTCCGTCCCTCTCATTATAATAATTTCTGGATTTTTTTGCGACCTGCGACAAATCATATCTCCCCGAGTTTTCCAGAGTTTCAAAATTTACCGAGAATTTCCTGTTCTCCCTCATATCCTGGTCCTGTCGCCACCCTCACGTGTAAACTCAGGGGGTGGGGTGCGTATCGGAGGAGATGGGGGAAGAGGGAGAGTTGTGCTCAGGATATCACGACGGGGAAGAGGGGTTTTAGGTCTGTGCGCGCGGGGCCAGAAAAGAACAGCTGGTCCACAGGGGAGGCCCTGAAGGATTTGGGGAGGAGGAGGAGGAGTAAGCTGGAACAGTACGGAATGAAGAATGGCTACAAGGGATACGACTGAAAACGTAAAAGATGAGGTGATGGGGTTGGAGGGAGAGGGATGAACGAGGAGGGAGACCGTATACTCACCACGAGTTGGCGTGGGAGGGTTGGGGGTTGAAGGAGACACGGAAAAAAATAATTTTAAACACTCCACCCGCCACCGGCGATAAGAAGAGCACAAAAAAATGAAATAATAAGGAGTGAGAGGGAGAAAGAAACCTTTCGTTTGTGTTTTTTTCCCTCTCTTCCCCCTATGAAGAACTTTTCAAGAGCACTTACGGTATGGTGAGGAGGATGAGCACGAGGAGGCCGGAGACCGTAAAAATAAAAAGACTGAGGGAGAAAAAAAATATACGAAATGTATAAAGCCTTCGAAATCGATAGCCCTCTCCTTTCCCACCCCAGACTCCCACTCCTTACTGTTTGCCTTCCGCGTTAAAGGATCCTTTAACGCTTCCTTTCTTTCCAATCCTTTTCTTCCTCGCGTCCTTTCTTGGGTTAGTCAAGTCACGTGATCGAATTTCACGCTCGATGTCTCCCCGCGGCAAAGGATTCGAGAGAGAGAGAATTGAAGGAAAGCAAAAAGGGTTGCGAGCGCACGCACATAAATGTCCACACACACAATTCCAGTGCTTTCGCGTGCGCACGGACATAAAAGATATAAGAGCCGAACTCTGGCATCCGTTCTCCTTCACCAACATCTTAGTGAGCTCGTCTCTGATGAATCTCCTCCCCATTTTCCTGCGTTACAAGTACTACGTTACCTTATTTTGTTACGAACGATCGAAGTATGGAAGCACGAAATACCCCGTCGTCCATTCGCCTTAAAAGCATTCTCTACTCTTCGAACGATTTGAACGTAGGGGGTATAGGAACAAATGAAACAATGCCCTACGGAAGCGAAAAAGGGCACAAAGGATAAGAACGTATAGAACGGGAGAAATGGATTATAAAACGAACACTTAAGAGCTTATGAGAAGGGTGGGAGGTACGGAATAACTCGCATGAGTGTTATTTTATGTTTACCTTCGTATTCATTCAATCGGGGTGGGGGGTCGAAATAAAATCGGCCGATTAAAAAGGAATGATTGAAAACGACGATTCTTTTTTTTTCCCTCCCATACCCCTCTCCAACCTTTCGCCCTCCGACGAACCCTTTTCGTTTCCCATCCCGATTATCCCTCACCCCACTCGCTCACCCCCTTTCCCCAACCACCCCCATTGCCCCCCAACGCGTTGGGACTATCTTTCTCTTTCGGTTCAAACACAAAGGTTTGCAGAGGTCTTCAAAGATCAGCGTTTATGAATGAAAGGGAATAAAAAAAGGGTTCCGGGACTCTACGGGGTGGGCTTCGAGCGTTGAAGGCGGGAGCAGAGAGGTCGGAAGGAAAAGGGTTCTTCCCCAGGAGAAATTCTAGCGAGGGTGTGCGTAGGCAGGAGAGATGGAAAGGATGAGAAGGATATTTTAGATATTGCCCGTGGTGGAAACATTTTTTGAGCCGGAATTTATTGCTGCCAGTGCGATATAATTCCCCAGAGCACTGATGAATGTTCGATACATTATTCAACGCGCTGCATTAAAGAGGAGAATTACGCACCGGTAAGCAGGGCAATACCAGCGATAAATTATTCAGCCATACGCGGACATTGAATTTTGAGACAATGATAAATTTTTAAGCATGTTTAAATACGGAGAAACGGTATGCTCGTTCATCATATTGGTTTCGCTCCGATTTGAGCAACGTACTGAAAATTTAATGTCCTCGAGATGACAATCGCTTCCCGTTTTAACTCCTAGTAATTGAGACGCACGAGTGATTTCCCGAGAGCGATTCAAGGGGATAGTCTGTCGGCTACTTCCTCATTGATAATCAATTGCCTTCCGAAAGTGACCACTACCCTGAGGCGGCTGGAATATATTACCCAATTTCACTCATCTTTCAGGATGGACGTCAAGTTCTCGAGATTAAATTTAGTATTTCAATTTTCAAATACCAAACTTATCAGCCAGCATCAAAAATTAGAAGGGTGCTGAAGGATTCTAACACACAACGAAGCAAAAATTGAAAATAAATTTTGCATATGGCAATTATGAGTGGTAGAAAAAGAACCATGTGAAGTAGGCTAGACACATGCAGGACATTTCATTCCTTATTTCTAAATTGCGCACAGAGATTTTAACCTCATTCCCGAAAAAACAAAACTTATTATCGACTACATATACCTACTCAGTGGTTACGATGGGCAATAACCGATATAAACCTCCCGAAATTGCAAGCTGGAGGTATCTGGTGTCGAATCTAATTGAACAGACGCAGGTTCGGAAGGTCTTAAGTCCATCATCCCAATATGTCACGGAATGCTGAAGGTAGAAGCTGACATTATCACTGAGAAGAGCAATATATCTCAAATTCAAAGCTCTACAATTAATTGCACGAGAGTGATGACCCATAAGATATTTTCTAGAAGTATGTGAAACGAAAAGTTTACTATCAACATTTTCATAAAAAAAAATAATTTAAATTCAAATGCAGCTTGGAACACCCCATAAAAAACAATAAACTGTAAATTTTTGCGAATGATATAACATAAAAACAAATGTCACGAAACACTCCATACCTATGCTCTTGTATTTTTGGCAAAAAACGCTATTCATTTCCGAAAAGGAATAGCTAATTGCAATAAGTTCAACGAAAACAATTACAGCATAGTGACGGGTAATTTCTATAAGGGGTAAGGAAGAATATCTAATAAGGTGAACTTAAAAAAATCCACAGAAAAAGAACCATGGATAGGAAAATTCAAAGAAAATAAAATTCAAGGGAGAAAATAAAAGAATAAAAACGAGGGTGAATGAAGCGAAAAGATAATTTTAGCCCAAATACAAACGCATGACTCTCATACACTGGGTTGGGACTACCAATCCGAGTAATAGAAAAAAAACAGGTGAGGACTCGAAATAATAATTTTTTTCTTGGCAGCTGTAATCCAAAAATGTTTCGAATATCACCTGAATGGAAGTATAAGATGCCATTCACACGAAGAATGTATTATTATTCCGTTACCTCTCGAAACTGAGAAAACTTTCGGTGGGAAAAAAACAAGAATACAACTTCTTCCCCAACATTATTAAATGTGAAGCAGGCCAAGGGGACGAAATATCGATGAATTATTTACTGCGAGAGCGTTAGAATATATATATCAGGGTAAGCAAAATGCGATTGCGGAAGAGACAGCAGGGAGGGTAGCATAAATTTTTCAAAGTTTTCAAAATATTCCGTCGATTTCTATTAAAACGTGGAGTAGAGGTGCCTATCCACCGCAATGTGGTTTTATTTTTTCTTTGCACCATGGAATATTGATGAGATGGTTCCCGCAGAGAAAGATGGAGGGAAAGAGAAAGAGAGAGAAAGACAGAGGAAGGGAGAGAGAGAGAAAGAACAGGGGTGCAGAACGGAGTGATTGGTGTGGGCCGTAGGGAGAGAATGGAGGTAGGGCGAGCAGTGTTCGGATATAGTGCGGGAGATGGGGAGGAGAGGTCGGGGAAGCGGGGTGAGAGAAGGTGCGTCTCGGTGAGCAAGGGGGTGGGAAGGGGGGCTGTAGAGGGGTGAAAGTTGGTCGCGGAGAGAGGGTGAGGACATAGGGAAAGAGTGCACAGGGACCTCACCCTCTCCTCCCCTCCGGCAGCCGTGCGTCTCGCTGATTTGACAGGCGTGACTCGGAGGTTTCGCTGAAATGTCGAAAATTCACGTTCCCTTCCTCTTCCAACCGGCTCGCTTGTCCAAGGAGATATGCGTATTCGCTGCCACCGCCTTTTTTCCCCGGCAGCCAGTCGGTCTCCTCGTTCCTCCCCGCCCCGTCCCAGCACGCTAGATATCGAGATGCGAGACTGATGCTGCTTCCCCGGAAAGAAAAGGCCTTCCACCGCCAGGGAATTTTTGCATATGCATGACGGGCACGATATTGCCTTTGCTCGAACTTCATTTCGGACTGACGCAAGGAGATGTCTTTATACATTTATTAAAGTTCGGTGAGGACGGTCGTTGAAGGGATGCGTCAACTACAATGCTCGTGAGCCTTTGCTGATGAATCCTCAAAACGAAAGGGAAACGTTAAAATAAAATTGAATGGCGGAAGAATGATGACTCACTATTCCCTTCAAAATGTAAAACAAAAACGCACATAATAGTATCCCTTTGTGCGCCTACAGGAGCCTTAATTTCGTAGGAGAGGGTAAGGGTCAAAATAATGTAAATATGTTGTTTTACGTGAAGTCACAAATCCTTGCGAAGAGCGGTAAGCATTTAGAAACCATATGAAATAGAGATAATTGGTTATTTTCATAAGTTTGAAAAGGCACCCGCCACACTAGTGGCTACAAGGAGAGAGTTGTGAGTCGCAGCTTTTTAAATTGTTTTTAAATCTCTACAAGCATCTTAATTTTTCTTAAACTGCCGTAACACGGTCCCCACTCATTCCACTTTTCCACCTTAAAGTTGACCTTAAATTCATATTCAACATTTAAATTTTGGACGAGTATGAGCTGCCATTGTTAGCTACTTTTTTATACCAGCTACTTTTTTATGCTTCAATTTCTTTCTTCTCCTAATATCATTACTGTGTGTTTCAGTTTCGAAGAATTATCAAAAACTCGAAACATTTTAATTGTTTACATACCTCTGAATTGAAACTCTCACTCAAAATTCGAAAGCTGAGGATAACTTTATTTGGTGCGCTCTCACGAAATATGCTCTTATCGTACAATAACAAGTGATTTCTCACTGTGCTTACCTAATTATGATCCGGTAGACTGGCTGTCGAGCTGACGTAGACGGTTTTAGTCTGGCATGGATCTCAACTTCCCAATGCCCCTCGCGATCTTTCGCGATCATTTTCTTCTCCTCGATCATTTGTGCACCTAGTGAATTTTAAAATACACTTTAATAAATTCATCGGTTGGACAGATCACTTTTGGTGATAAAGTGTACTCATTCCAAACAACTATTTCTATTGCAGTAGAAAAATGTAAAATGTTTAATAGTGAGTACCTACATGACGAAAAATTCTTTGACCATAATTATCCAGCCTTCATATAGACTGTTAATAGTTTACGGCCGTTAATAGTTTACGAATAAAAAAGGTACGTTTTGGGTCTATCAACAGCTATCTACTTACTTTGTCAATCAGGGACTGCGAGAAAAATTAGGAATCACGAGCTAAATGCAGTTAAATTCTGAGACACTTCATTTTACATGACCGCGCGCAGAAGCTATTTGTCCGTAACTAATGATGTCTGTTAGATATCCTAGCATTGGCCCTCGGTTTTGAGTGCTTGAATGCCCTAAACTATATCGTGCCGTCTAATCTATAAACCTGGAACACACAACAAATATGCCTCCTCTGGCGTATTGGAAACCTTAATTTTGGGGTTCCTAGGCTAGCGCATTACTGACTTGGATTCTCCAGCCTCAAGGACATACTTGACCGCTTTAAATAAAACGATGAGGCCCATGGCCATGGATCTTAAAATTCCCCTCGGCATCGGAATCATTTTAATAAATTACGGATTTTGGAGCTCGCTCCGGTACATTAACTCCCCATGACGTTTTAAATACGTCATTACAGCCATGTATAAAGTCTGGTGAAGCGTAAAATTACTTTTTTCATATTCCATTATCTCTTCTTCCCTCGATCAATCCAAGATTGGATTTTTTTCAGGTATTTATCCCTCCCTGTATCCCTCAAGCAAACACTCTTCTTTCTTCCGACATCTTATACCAATCTCTTAATATTCCCTTCATCCACTTCACCAGACTTTACGAAATTCTCCTCTTCAACTTTCGCCATCATGCAACCGCAAACACTCCATCGTCACCCTTCCTTGGTCCAACTTGGTCCCACCTTTCAACATGCCCGAATCCCGATAATCTCCAATGTAATCTCAACCTCTTTCCCAGAAACCAAATGTTCTGAACCGCGCAGAGCCACGTTCCGCAACTTAGTATTACAGATCCTTCGCTCACATCCCTACTACCGGATCTCGGCCAATGGTACCTCATTTTAAATCCAACTTACGAAATTCTTTACCTCATGATTTTGTGGCTATGACTGATTTCCTCTTTAAATACTATACAGGTAACAATTCTGCCTGACCACTGTAATATTTCAAACTCAAATTTTAGCACAGCGATCTGACTACGTGATTACTACCATTATTTTCTAGCGATTTAACGTGATTTATTTATGATCCATAAGAAACGAGTTGACCGAGAGTTCAAGTATTTATTCAAACCAATAACAATCCCTAGGCTGAGAAACTAATCAAACTGTCGTAACAAATATGACTCAAGCAGCTCTGCAGGATCAGCAGGTATACCCCACCATCTGTTTTTTGCTAGCCTCTCTCATCAAATCCACGGCAAGGCACTTAGGAAAAGTAGACAACCAAGACTCCTGTGCCTCCCAGCTCGATATTTTTTACCGTCGTTGATAGTGCAGTCAATTTTTACTCTCCATTTCCAGTAAAATTTCAAGTTCGTTCTCCATGAATGCACTTTGAATTCTTAGTAAGATTTTATCTTCCTCCTAACTCTTGCGGAAAGTCCGTCCCATAGCTGCAAAACAAACTAGGCCACTATGAATTTAGAATTACGACTCGAAGCAAATGAACTTTAATACTTGGCAACGCGTGAGACCATGAAATTCATCGATATTAGTGTCGATTTTTTCATTATTTTCCGTGTTTCCTCGATTTTCGGCCCAAGGTGGTCGGATAGGAGGAAGCAATCTTTTACAACGATGCAGTCATCGGAAATGAAACTATAATTTTTTTCTCCCGAGGAAAGAGTATAGAGCGTAAGAGAGTCATGCGGGGAGTCGCAAGAGGGCTGCAGGGAATGGGACTCTCTCACCTTTCTGCAGCCCCCAGACCTGTGCGAGCTCTTTGGCTCGGGAAAGCCTTGCCATTAGTGGATCCATTTAGGCACTGAAAGGGGGGCATTTTAATTGAAAAATTCCAACGTTCCGGGGATGAAGTTGGGGTCCTCGGGTCTTTTTGTTTCTCCCGCTCCCTCCCCATCAACACATCATTTCCTCGTGGAGAAGAATTCGGCCGAGCTCACTAAGAACGCTCGGGGACGAACTCGAAAATGAATAATACTACTCTGCATAAAGTTTTCCCAACTTAAAGTAGTTTTCAGTCGAGGCTCTCTTCAAAGAGCCCATGGATTTCGGATAGAGAGCACCTTTTAGAATTTTAAATTCACGGGGAAAGCATGCAATGCCCATAAAAGGAACACGCGTGCGCGATTACATTACACGATCCACGGCTGATATTAGTAAATTCAAGGAAGGAAAAACACACGCCAACTTTGTAGTTTACACAGATTGCATTTCAACTGTAGAAACACGTAGTTCATGATAAAAAAAATTCGTCAAAATACAAATCGGTGTGTTCTTCACACTATGGAGATATGTTTCACGAAGGTGAGCTTTATTCAATCTCATTAATTAGAAAATAGTAATAGAATTTCTCAGTTGCACTGAAGAAACACATTTGCAAACGGAAGAAAGGAGGTTAGGAGTGATTCCTTCGGGAAGATCAATCAGGCACATTTATGGTGAGCATTACAAAACAAACCATTATGTTCAACCCAAAGGTCAGTCATGGTTTGCGAGGCTGGAATCAACCAAATACTAAGGCAAACGTTGTGTTAATTCAAGCAACAAGAACGAGGAAGGGGAGAGGGCTAGTTACTTTTTCTCGTGCCGTCATAGTTTCCCTGAGAGATCTGTTATTCTGAAAATTACTATGGGCTTGCCTGAACGTTTCCAAAAAACCCTCTCCCGGATTATAATAACACGGGGCTCAGTGGCCCAACGTTTTTTTCTACTGGGCCACAACTCCGTTAGTTCCATGCAGGCAAAATCGTCTTGAAATCCCGAGAAGTGGAATGGGAGGACATTCATCACCACTCACACTTCTGGCGGATGCTACTAGCGATGAAAGCATCTTTAATAACAATGCATTTTACAGTCCACCATATTTTAAATTGGGAGTTACGAGAAAAATATATGGAAGGTACAGCATCCGGAAGCAGGGATGAAATGAGAGATAAGTACCCACCGAACATTGAAAATAATTGCTTGTAAGCACCGTATAACCATAAAAGTAACGAGAAACACCGAGATAATCGCATCCGGAGACGTACGCTTGCAGTTCAGGTGTACCCCCCACATTTATCTCACGTTTCGAGGGGGTATATTATTATTATATTTTTTTATTTCCGGGGGAAAAAATGCAGGGATTAAATTAACCCCCCTCGCACTCAGTTTACATTGGATGGAATATTGCAGCTATGGGGTTTAGGGAGACACCTTGTGCGCACACGGCGCGATAGGCCCGGCGCCAACAAACAAAAGAGGGCGCACCGCCCCAAGGTGGAGGGAGGGGAAGGAAAGAAGTGCCGCTGGGGGTTGGGGGGGGGGGGGGTGCGGGGAGGGAGGCCATGAAAGAACGATAAGAGAAATAAATAAGAGTGATTTAGCGGCGGGGAAACTGTTTTCTTTTGTTTGTTTTTTCACCCAGAAGCGTGATCAGACTTGTGCCGTCGGAAGGGTGGGGCACGGGGGAGACTCCTTTTCGGGCACTCGGCCTGCAAAATTTTTCGGACGACTTTTATGCTTCACGACGACACCCCACTCCTTTCCCCGTCGATTTATTTCATTTGTCCCCAGCTATACATTTTTTTTAGTAGGCCACCACCGCATTCAAAAGCCCTCGCCGCAGCCAAGCCAGTTCCGACCACCCTGACGAACGCCACGATCCTGGAAAAAGAGCCGCAAAGAAACGCAATATATTTCCATGAGGGGGGTGGGCGGTTACGGGAACGTTCGTTCACCCCGCGGCGGAGGTGTCGACGGAGGGAGAAGGGGGACGAGAAGGACGAAAGGGCTCGGAATAAGGACCCAGGACTCCCTTTTCCACCCCCATACACGTGGCGGGGAGGGGAGGGCCCCACGAGCCAATCAAACGAGGCCGCGATCCGTCCCACCCCCGAGAGAACCCTTCCCCCCCCTCTACCCTCCCATCCGCCATCCATCTCCAAACCCTCTTCCCCAACACCACCCTCGAGAAGGCCGAATTCTCCACGAATCTCGGAAGAAAAATATCTTTTATAATATAGACTTCTCTCGAGTAGGTAGGACATATATTCGAGCATTCATATGGAATTTTAATTCGGGACTTAGGGTAGAATGATGCGCTTTTCGAGAACCCTTGGGTCGTTTCGAGAAACGCCGGGAAAATACTCGCATTCAGACCCCATTTGGGAGTTAAAGGAAACTGGATTTCTATTTTCCTCCCCGGCTTCACGTCAGCTATGACTGGAAATATTATTTGAACCCAACTGCCGTATTGTATCGTGTTGAAGCTAGTATAACTACACCGGTCATCGCTGTGGCCATCCAAGTCAGAGATCGTGGTTTGGGGTGATATATTCTGAGCAAGTTTTATCCTTTTGCGTGAAAAAATTATTTCCTTTGGGCATTTTTTATGAGTGTAAAGTATTAAAAGAGTAGTAATCTGTATCCGTTACCAGTCATAAGTGATAGCCTGTTTGTTAATAACAGAGCAGAAAAAACTTTATAAAGTCCAAAAAACGAGACACGATCGTAATAAATTACCCGTATGGCTTATGGAAAAAGTCCAAAGAAAAAAAGTGAAACCACGAATGCACGCATGCCATTCGGCGAATTCACGCCAAATTTCTACTTTGGCCCAAGAGGATTGTCTTCTTGCAAACAAACGGGCAACATCGCGTATATGGCACGGACGCGGGACGTGAGCGAGCTTTTTTCCAGAGGTGGATAAAATGGAGATCTTTTTATTCCCTTCCCCCACACTCACTAACATACCCAGAGGTCCTCTCTTCACCCTGAATTTAAGCCGGGCACGGGGGTGGAAAAAAAATGAGGGCGTCGGAGAAGGCACAGGGGAATTGGAAGGGAGGAAAGAGAGAAATATCGGCGGGGGAGAGAGAGAGAGAGAGAACGGAATTGGTCGGTGGGAGAAGTTGGGCCGGGGAGGATGATGGAAGGGGTGGAGGACCGGACGAAGGGCGGAGGACGGAAAAAAGGACCGAGGAAGAGAGAAAAGGGGCAAGAGCGGAGGGTGAGCGAAGGTGGGTAGGGGGGATGAGGAGTAGAGTGGACGTTACGGGATGAGGGGAGGGAGAAAGGAAAGGAGAAAACGGAAAAGGAGAGAGGGGGCATTTTGAAAGAGCGTGCAGGGAGACCCAGGGACGCAGCTCTCCAAAAAAAACCCTTTCCATCACCGCCTTTTTACAACTTTAGCATTTCCACGGACGGGAAAAATGTCAGGGTTTGGCAAGACCCTGACGCACAGAGTTTGGCAGGCTTGCAATTCTCGGGGGTGGTAATTAATTTAAGCCCGGCGTAAATGGGTTTGTTTCCATCACTATCACCTTCCCACGTCGAGTTAGGCAACACCCCGTATAAGGTAGGTAGGACTACGTTGGCTAAATTATGTCTCCCTCTCCTTCTCTGTCTCCCTCTATTCCCTCTTTCTCTCTCCCTCTCGTTCCCGTCCACCCCTGTAGTCTGTCATCGTAAACGCGTTAGCGTCGAAAGGGGTTCATTTCGGTTACCGGAACTAATTTGAAAGTATCATTAACGAGGTGCGGGCGCCAGCCGACGCATTATGCTCCAGAGTATTGTAAAAGTATTTGGCATTACGAACCCAGACCCGCCGCGTAGATGGAAATACCGGCGGTGTGACTTTGTTCGTCGGCGTGGATGCGCGATGCTTGCTATCACGGGATCTCTTTCACTTCCCGACTCTTTCCACGTACACGTCCCCGTATTACGTATACACTATCTCCGAAAGTAAGAGAGTTGATTTGAACGACCGGGCCAACAAATGCGCCGGGTCAAAGCCCGACAGAGTTCAAAGGCGGTCGCGAAAGTAACCAATCCGAAGCTGTAATCTCCAAAATCAAACGTGACGAAATCGAGTGCAAGGGGTGACACCGCAAGAGGGCAGAAAATTCAGTGGGGATGGTTTCGGTGTGGAAAAGGGGTGGAATATCTCTTGTTTGGCCGCGACACGTACCTAATGTCCACCGTCTAAAATGTAAATCGCTAAACTAAAATTAAATGGAAATCGCTAAATCGCTTTCCAGATGCCTCGTCTACTCGGCCTTGAAAGTAACCCTTAAATATTTTAAATTTGTTATTGTTCGATTAAAATGAGGTCACTCCTATTCAAGAATGACAGGTAGGGCAAGTATGGTGAAGTTATACTCCCTGCCACACACCTTTATGGCGGCTTGTAGGATATTATTTAGATGTAATGGTTGTAGTTACCTTTAATATATCACTCAGTTTAACCCACGGATATTATAACTACTTAAACAGCACCAACTCAAAAACCACGTACAGGTATTTTGAAGGCTTTTTTTTCGTATTTTTACCACAAGACTGTTTGTAAACACAATATAAATCCATTAGATGATGCAACAGACAATTTTCATCGAATGAACTTATGCACTTAACATTAGCGGCCTACCTACGTATTCGGTTAGGCTCATAATATGTTGGAAAACATCTGAAAGAAAATAGCCAACCTGTTTATTGCGTAAACTGTTAGAAAATAGTGTTAGAAAAAAATGTTAACCTAGGGGTACCAATATCCAAATATAGATCATCTTAAACTATTATTGTTTTATATATCTAAATATTAACCTTAGGGCCACAGCAAGGGGTGAGGCAGGGGATGGTAGATCAAAAGCCGAGAAAACAGAATGATTACAAAAAAATAACGAAAGGAAAAAAAACGGTTGAAAAGGAAAACGGATTTTTTAAAATATACAACTTTGTGGGCGTTCCGATAGACTATTGTGCACGGTATAAATTATTTCTTAATGTTGTTTGTTTCCGAAAGATGATCTTTCTTAATTTTCCACCAATGTCAGTCGGGAAATGAAGTGTAGGGGCAAATAAATATCAGTAGCGTCAGCCACAAACTCAACTACATAGAGCAGTGGCTGCCATTACTCATCTACATAATCGACATTTACATAATACCCTGAGAGCCACCACAAAGGTGTGTGGAAGGGGATAATTCATGTTTAAAGGTATACTTAAATATAGTGTGCAGTTAAGGGAAGAGGAAATATTTACCGGAAGAGTGGACGGCGAGGGGCGATTCGCTCTTTCGTATCCCAATCCGAGAGGGCACGGGTGCGAACGCCGAGTGTTGACGACGTTGCTAGAGTCCATTTCAGCGCAGGACGCAGGTGCTGAGGGCAGCGACGGGTCGTTTAGGCGTCCGATCGCATGAAAAGCTCTGCCTACGACCCGGAAGTATTTCTGTAAAAGAAGATGATATCGTCACCGAGTTTTTCCCTCTCTGAGCTCTTTTTCGCATCATTATCAATTACGAAGCGCATATTAACACATCGATTTTTTGGTAAGAAAAAAGTATAAATTCATGGAGCCTACTTGCATCCGAATTCCATCATCTACGTTTGAACGTTTTTAGTGGGTAACATTTTGCTGCAATACGTCATGACAGTTTCGAACTAGGAAAGAGTAAGTCATCCATTCGAAAGCAAAATTTAAAAAAAAGTGTATCGCAATGTTTTAAGCCGTTTAAGAAGATAAAATCTCGAAAATCATTTTGTATGGACAAGTCCTTGAAGACCTCTCAGTCTGCTTGCTACTGACATTTCGATCAGTCCAAATTTACCATATTATTCTCCCTTTTTCCCAATTTTCCATCTAGTATACTAAAGGCGGGATTTCCTTGGGAGATTGATGTAGCGGTCTTTATTTGCTTTTCGTATTGCGGTAGGGTAGCCATCATTTTGTGAACTTCATGGTTTTGCCAAAAATGAAATTTACCGTCAATACTGAGGTAACCTTCGTGATCCTGGCCAAGACTTTTTCTGCATATGATAAGAAAGGCCTCAGTTAGTGGTGGTGCTATTATAACCACGATCTCTCTCTCTGTCTCGTTCTAGAAGCATTAAAAATTTTAAAAAGTGATCCAAACTTCTGTTATTTATAAATGTGAACTAGTACGCTCAGGTCATCAGGTTACGAAGCCAAATATAAGATGATACTTCATTGTTAGAAAACCTTCCAAAACTTCATGTTTTATTGAGGAAATGTTCAAGATTAATCTTTCAATATTCAACAATTGGCAATAACCGAGAAAAAAAATCATCAGCTTATCACGGCGTATGGCTCAATAAATGCAAATTACACGAAATATGCATTTTCATTCCCAGTGATATGTCATCTTTGAGACTACCATTCATTTCGGAGAATTTCTTGCATTGCCCCAGACCTAATTCTGCCCCCATTGCTCCCATCTATGCCGAGATGCATTAGGGTGAACTTATAGAGAGCAAATAACTTCCGCTATCTTTTCCTCGGGTCGATCAGTCACTCGGCGGGAGGCTTATCAGGGCGTCGCCGGTCCGCAAATCGATTCGGACAGCTCCGGAATCAAGGGAACGCTCCCACGACGGAGGATTTATTTTCACGCGTCACGTGACAAAGCGAGGAGAGTCACGAAACACGAACCCGGCAGCGGCCTCGCCCTTCTCTCTCCACTCCCGTCAATCCCGCCGAACAAAACCGCAGGGCCACTCTCTCCCTTCCAAGCGGCTTTCTCCTTATTTCTTTCGGAGGAAAGAGCACTGGGGCATGCCCAATCCAATCCGACTAAGGCCGGCCAGGGAGGCGGGGGACGAAACAGGGGGAGGGCATGACCCCCAAAAAGCTCTCATCCCACCCTTACCCACCCACCCACCCTCTCTCCATCCCGCGGTGGAAACCTTAGAAGGAGGAGCCAGAGAGGAGACGAAGGCAAGAAACGAGCAAAGGAGGTAGAGAGGAAGGAGTGAGGGCGGAAGGTTGGTAAAAGACGAGGAATCCTATGGCGACTTAAGGAGTGAGGAAAGGGTGAGGTGGGAGGGAATGGAGGAAGGGATTGGAGAAGGGAAAGGGATTATGGAAATGGAGGATTAGCTCAGAGTGAGGGAGGCATAGGGGCAGGAGATGAGGATACGAAGGGGTTAGCGAGGAGGTGAGGTGTGCGGGTGGGGGAAGGCAGCAGGGGACAGGGGAAGGGTACAACTCCTGGTGGAGGAGAGCTAGGGTAGGAAGCGGGTTGCGAGGTTGAGATGGGTGGGTTACAGAGGGGACGAGGATAACGGTCTGGGGGTGTAGAGGATGAGGAGGGCGAGGGGAAGCAGGAATAGCTCGGAGCGAAAGGGATTAGGAGCTCAATGGCGCGTTTACGGGTGATGTTATGCGCTCAGGGTATATATCAGGGTTTTCTCCGCGTATTCTCCAAGCACGGGGCCCCGCGTACCCTTCCGTGATGGCATTCGGAACTGTTTTGGGGAGGTGGGCATTTTCCGCCCCAATGATTGGGCCTCAACGTTTTAATTCCGAATCGTAATCGAGGGGGCGTGCGTTTTTTTCCTTCCGGAGGCTAATCGGTTCAAGTTCTTTCAAAAAAAATCCTCACGTTCAGCAAACACAGCGACCATGGGGAGGGAGAGATTTATTCTTCATGATCACGCGAGATCCGACCATGCTCGGAATCGGGAAATCATGAATGGATGTGAGCGAATTAAATTGCGGAACGAATAGGCACACTAATTTCAGAATTTTTTTGCGTGACCTAACAGCATTGCAAAGAAGATTAACTAATTTTCGAAGAAAAATGTTTGTTTCCCTAAATGGTCGGTTTTCCTCACTGCTACATTGTTCTCAAATCGTGAATAGATTTCTAGAAAAGTAGCCATATCCACGATCACTTGAAAATCATGAGAAAAATCAAAGTTTGCCGACGGAGAGTATTTTATTGCAATAACTGCGAACGATAAAAAATCTTAAATAAAAGTAAGCCAGTTGACAGAAGAGTTATTTAATAAATGTGACTATGCTCCATTGGCTCAAACAGTAATGTAATTGGAAAAAGATATAAATTTTCTTCCAAGTGATACCAGGCATTTAAAAAAAATATCAAGCGTGAGGAAAGCTGACCGCAGAGGAAAAAACGAGCTGAATGGAAATGATTTAATTAAATTTACTCGAGCCGAATGCGGTCCTCAGCCTTCCAGCAATTTGGCTGTCTCACTCTTTAATTTCAAGAGAAATTAAGCTGTTATCTTAAAAAAATGAAAAAATGTATCTCGACGTCTTCATCAATCATAAAAATAAAATTACACATGCAAACGTTGATATGAATTTTTCCACCGGCATTAATTAAAAAAGCAAATGACCATTTCCTCCATGAAAGCGAGAGAGAGTGGCGAATCTCTGGAAGAATAGCGTCGAGCATTCAATTATGTTGGAAGGAAGTGAAATTTATGCTTACGGTTCCGGGAGATGGGAAGCTATCACAAGGCAGTGGTGGAATGTAGGTTGTGAAGTGGCAAAACTCCCAACTGATCATTCTTAAAACAATTCCTCCCATCAACGATCTTTGCCCATGTGATATAAAATCCATGCGAAAATTTGAGCGGATTGTTTGAAATTATAGGTGCGAATAATCAACTTTCCTCTTCCTCGGTCAGGAGCATCTTGGATCAACGGAAGAGAATGAAGTTTCCGCTCGCTTTCTAAAAGCATAAAAAACCCGGGCACTCTGTATATGAACATATTCCCCAAGCGTTTACTGTCATGCAATATTTAATATGTAGCCAATATGACAGGATATAAAGGTGATGTTTATGTAGTCTATCCTGCAATAGACCGGGAAAAAGTGAACTCCTCAAACTTTGAATCTCCTTAGCTAAAACCATACATTAGTAATACATTAAATATAAAAAGTGAAATTAAAAATGCTTAAAACATTACATTCCCTCCAAGTATGTAAACATTCATATGTTTGCGGCAGATGTTCTAATCATTAGTGTGTACGTGATGATTTGTTTCGCACATACCTTGTCACACACACTTGAGAAAGTGACTCTACACAAGAAAGTGTCGAAAAACAAAACATTGCATGTAGTGGCGTTGCTAGACTTGGGGGGCACTGGGTCAGAACTTCGTGTCTCGGTCCTTCAACTTATATGTGAGTAGAGCTAAATAATTACAAGTTATACAATTGAAAACTTCTACAATTAGTATGTAAACAAACATATAATTACAATTACGGGTAAATACAGCCATAGAGAAACAAGACATACGCCTCACGCCACTGGCTTCATGAACCGTGGTTAAAAATCCACTTACGGTCATAGTTTCCCCGAAGACCTTTGGTGATCAAATTCCTCAATCTTCTCAACTACACCCTGAGAGAAAAAAAATTCAACGCCTACCAGCACTATCAAGTGTCTTGCCACCTTTTGTTCGCTCTTGGTCGGATTAGACACTCGGAACGCTTCCACGCTCTCGTGGGAAGTTTTGACGGCCAAATGAACGCGATATCCCTGATCTTTTGCTCAATACCTTGTCTTGGGAGCCCTTGTGGCTATCAGAAGTGTTTTCTTTTTTGGGGACGGGATTATGGAAGGCAATATCCGGAATCCCACAAGTTCCAGGGGCCAAAAAGTTTCCAGAACACGTTACAGGGCGGCTTTTATGGCGATCCATTGCGTCGAAGGTATATATTTCATTGATATTGCGCGAAAATGAAGGGAGGGAGATATTAAAGTCGAGTGGTGAGAGAAATCGCTAGAGATTCTCGCTAGGCACTTACGGACCTCGGTTGGACCTACGGACTCAAATACCATGGACTAAATTATTTTCCCCTATCTCCTATATCCTCTTTAATCGTGATGGGGGAACACCTTAACTGGAATAATTCGTTGTCGCGAGCTTTAAGTGGGGTTTTCATCACGCCTTTGACTCAAATGGTGCCAGGCGTGACTTGCACAAAGAACTTCCTTCATCTTCCCCTCCTGTCACTCGCGTCATCCCTTTTCACCGATGACAGAACCTAATTTATCCCTCTGCTAGGATTAAAATTTTTTCTCAACTTCAAGACGTACACAATGAAAAGCGCTAATCATAATTAACACCAACCTGACAGGAGCATGACTACGGAAGTGATGCCTCAAGGAGAAAAACTTTCAATGTGATTCCATTTGACTGCTATTTAACTTGCACTGGCAGCGTTTATAGACGATTTTCCGAAAATAGTACTTCAGGAAATCATTACTCTTTAAGTACTAATTCTAGTTCTTCGGTTTATTAAATCTACCGTTCTTAAACGCTACAACGTTCATAATATTTTTATTCCCAACACTATGTAAATAAACTTATTAAAAGGCATTGCTAATTTTTCAAGTCGGATTAATTTATCTACGAATCCTTCTCATCTCTATATTCGTAAATAGAGTCGTAACTTCCAGTTTAATAATCACTTTCTACATTGTCATCTATCCAAAGTTGAGTGACAATAAGACAACAAATACGGGATAGGCTAATTAGGACCACGCCATTTTGATTATGATATCACTGAGTATTGGCTGCCTCTAAAAATATTTTAATCGATTTTATTGATTGCTATACTCCAATTGACCAATCATAGTCGGATTGCATATACATGGGGGAATTAAATTGTAGAAATAGACTAAAGCGATACATATTCTTCTCCAAAAATTTCACAATCATGATGAGAAAACCTTGTGCCAGTGATTTCCATCACATCATCATTCATGTCTGCATAAAACATCGTACGCTTCCATAGAAGTATGCAGTATGGAGAGTCGAGGCAACAATTTGTCTACAAGTAGTGGGAGATACTCTCAAACATGATCACTACCCCACTGTGAAGAAAAAGGTTTCTTGCTCTTAACGTTCAAGAAAGCGTTCATGAATAAGCTTCTAGCTGATCTCATACATTGGTCTGGATAGTACTTATATGCATAGCATGTTTGCAAAAGGAAATCAACTTCCCTGTGAAGTATTTTACGCAGTAACACAATCAAACAATTACGAATAGCAAAAATATAATTAGGTTAACAAAAATTACATTAGAATATATGTACTACGCATTAAGCAGGAAAGACTTGCGTATGTTCCTATTTATTGATAAACTCAAAAGGATAACGCACACTGATGCTAAAAGATAGCTTGGAAAATGAATACACTGAATAACCTACATTCCTGAATGCATAATATATTATTACTTGAAACGACCACTTCTAAAATGGGAGAGAGCAAATATATTCCCTTTAATCACAGAGTTCCTCGCTCAGCATTTTGTATAATAGAATTCTTCTTTTTAGGTAATTCCATTTACCAGAAAAAATATTTCAGCTATAAAATTGATGGTTGGCGAGTTCATGTTGCGGAATAAATGAATGCGGAATGAACATATGAGAATAAGCCTTGTTATATTTCATAAATATTTACTGAGCGACTGGTTTCCACTTTCTTAGGTCATCCTGAGGAGTTCAAAAACTGTTAACAAAAAGTTTGTTAACTCCTGAGTATGACCTGAGAAGGTCAAAACCGGTCGTTCAATAAGTATTTGTGGAACATAGCAAAGTTCATTCTAATATTCATAAAATATTTCAGCGCCCAAAAAAATTAGGAGAATTAAATGCCCAAGAAAGATTAAAATATAAGCGGCTCAAAGAGCACAAAAAATTTCTAGATATTCTGTAAACACAAGTATGCTGAAGAAGTAAAACCATGCTTAATACACAGGCACTACGTATGGATTAAGGTTAACCATACGAGGCCAAAATTATCAATTCATACCTATGGGTCGTTTTCCAGTCAGAATAGGCATGAGTCGATCGATAAATGGAGTGAACCTAGAGGAGCGATTTTATTACCGCATGTACTCGGGGCGTGTTGAACATTCGCGCGGATAAGGACAGGTTATCCCGCGGGAGCGGCGGAATGACAAAAGACCAGCACGCGGGATTAATAAAAATAACAATCCGTGTTAAATCGGAATAAACGATCTTCTCAGCCGAGCCATTGGTCATAAAAATATAAACAAAGTTACGCTCCACCGTTACGGAGAGCCGAGCATTAATGGAAACGTACTACGCGGGGACGGACTGGAAGCATGAGCGTAATGAACGACACTCTTATTACCGCTCGAGTTGTAGGGATGTATGATTTGTAAAGTTTATTCTCCTTTTTTCCCCCTGTCATGGGTCCGGAAAACGAGGATTTAGTGGCGATAAGGTCGACCAGTCGGAAAAAAAATCCATTCAGAGATAAAGGCAGATGAAAGAGTTTACGGATTTCGGGAAAAACATGCCCAAGCTCACCCGATCGTGGCGGGTTCATTTAGGTGGGTGGCGAGTGGAAAATTGTTTTGTTCCCGGCCGAGGTTTTGAGGTCCGTCGGGTGAATATTTGTTCTCGCGATGAGGTTTCGGTGACATTATTTTTCCTTTCCGGAGCGCCGCCGACTCGATATTCCATCGCCTGCCCAAGTCAGTCGCCCGATCCATGCGAATCGTTAATAAAACTAGCCATCCATACACGGGCCATACAACCGCGAATGAAATTTTACAACATCGCTCGGATACTCTCGGCGAGCCCTAAAAATAACGTGGCGAATATGTGTGATTGTATCTGATGTTTTCCTTTCCGAATAGGCTTTGGTGAACGTCCACCTCTGTGATAGCATAATATCACTGGTACTGGTTGAGGAACGTTGCTCGTTTAAGAGGGCAAAATCACATTAATCGAGCCAGAGTTAACAACAGGGAATTTTACGCCCATTTTCCAAGCACATTTACGAGGTAAGGCCCTTGGTAGAATAAGCACGGGTGTATCTTCTTTCTCTCAGGAGTAAAAAAGGCTTTTTGTTACGGTCATCCGCAGGTTGTTATCTTGATATCAATGGTCAAAAGTTAATGCACCCTATTGGCCAGGCAGTAAAATCGATCACGTTTGGCTTATCCACAGGATATAACAAAAACATATACATATCCTCGTTTCATCTTCATCTTTTTTTTAGCCGAAAACTAAATAAAGCAGCGATATGCTAGTGTCCAAATTCTTTCTTCCCTTCATATCACATCCAATTACCAACTTGACGAAGAGAAAAATTTTTCGAGTAGCAGCGAAACGGTTTATGGCAACGAAACAGGGAGGAGAAGAGAAAATATTACCGCTCAAAAAAGATCGGGAGAGAAAGGAGAGAGAGAGGAAGAAAAAAATTATTCTGGAACTGAAATGGCGAAAATTAAATTTCGTCCACACGCCGATCGCGCCTTGGTGGTTTCCCCGAACCTCCACCCTCTCCACGCTCCTGAAACAAATGAAATTTAAAAAGGAAGCCTTTGCCCACGCATTACGCTCCCGTCCTCCCCCCCCCCCCTTTCCAACCCACCCCGTTTCACGTACACCCACCCACGACAAGGGGACACCCTTGACTTTCCTCGTTTATTCGATTTGGGGAGAAGGAGGGAAAGAATTGTGAGACGACGGAAACAAAACCGCTGCGACAGCATGAGCGCGCCAGACCATCTCTACCCCTTCCCCTCCCATCCTTCTCACCCCCTCATCCCCCTTCCCACCCCCATCCGACGCCCTTAATAAAAAGCGGGTCACATAGCCGCGCGTGTCCCTTGTCTCAGCTCGTGTGTGTATGTGTGTGTGTTCTTGAAAGACGGAAAAGGGATCCTGATTCTTCCGCCTTCCACTCCCCGGAGAGCGCTAATTAATTAGCTGACCCTGCGGGAAGGGATTTTCGCCCGGGAGGGCGAAGGGATGACACGTCACAAGGCACCGACAACACACCTCCGCGCGGAAATGTGAGAATCTGGGTTCCATCATCGCGAGGAGAAGATAACGAGAAGCATTTTTTTATTTAGAGACTGGAAATAAGCATAAAGCGCCTATTCATTCTCCAGGGGCACTTCGCTTCGCTTCGTGACACTTGGCAGAATTCCGACGGAGAACGCTTCCTTAGCGTAATGCATTAGTCTCCCTCCACAATTCTCACTGCATAGTGTTTTGCGAGCCTGCGTTTCATTAGTGGATATCTTTTTTTCTTAACTTACCTTATCGGCAGAGACGGATCTGGAGGGGTCAGGACAACACCCGTACACTCTGAATTAATCACTCCTACGTGAACTTTCCGGCTCAAGTAAGTGGCCTCGACGCAATACTCGTCACTCTGCAAAGAGAATAAAACCAGCATTATATGAAAGTGTCGAGCTCTCCAAAGGAAAAAATAGGATTGTCTTAAAAATATTGTAGTCATTGCGGGATCAGTTTCCACTCGTATAAATTAAGTCCCTACAATGCACGTTCTAACTCATTGAGCCTCAGTGATAATAAATGCAACACTTGAAAGACAAATGTAATTTACGCAAACTTATGCCAGTAACAAAACGTCCAAAATCATGCGCGCAAGAGGTTTGGTATCCATCAGAACAAAATTACCTTTTTTGCGTAAACAACCGTGTACTTAAATTTTATATCACAATTATATTTATATCGAGTAATCGTTTAACACAGTCGAATAGGAAAAATTGATGAAAGGGAAAGGAAACTTATCAGTGAACGCATAGACGGTGCAAACAGAAGCAGGACTCGGTACGAAGTTGACCTGCGGAGACTTTCTTACGACAAAATTAAATGATTTTACTAAATAATGTTATCTCGCGTTTTACGAAATCATATTATCAACGCGGATCTTTGTGCTCTCACACCGTTCGCACCCCCTCGTGCCGGCCCTGGGTGGACTGAAGGCCATCTAATTCGAAGCCTCTAAACGGTCTATAAAGCGATAAGATAATGGGAGACAATAGGGAATTCGGGGGACAGGAACAAGGTGAAGGATAAAATATATCTCCACTATCACCAGCAGTCTGCCGCGGAAACTGAATGAGGGTCATGAGAGAAGCGTAAGTTAAGAATAAATGGAAATAATCTGATGACGAAGATTCCATTTGTGGATCAATAAGAATGGCAAGGAAATTGGGCTGTTGTTAGGCATGCACCTAAGTCATCAAGATGTATGATGTATGAGTATAACTGAAGTGATAAGGCTACATAAGAAAATTGAAATCAATGCCATTAACAGTCTGGTTTACACTTCGGATTTGAATTGAAATTTATATTGGTGAAAAATTACATTTCTTCGTGTTTCCCAGTTAAATCAAAGATAACGATAAAAGAACGGCAAAAATTAGCTCAAATGAGATACTTAAATTATTTAGAAACGATTTGGGATAGAAACAAACATAATACTGAAAATATTAATACTAAAACAGCGTTAACAAACGTTTCTTTCAGAAACTATTGAGGCTGACCATTTGGGAAATTGAAAAATATGTACTCACTCGAAAATCATAACGCGTGGCGCTTTTATTTACAAAAATCTGCTGCAAAAGATTGACGTAGAACTAAGCCCTACAGTAAAGCGTCTACGCTGAAGAGAGGGCAACGATCAATTTGCTACGCCGCCGATTGCCTAGTCTAAGGACATATCCTGTTTGATATGCTTCACCTCCAATGTTTTACGGTCCATTTCGCGCTAGCAACCTGATAACGCTTCAGTTCAGGATATCAATGCCAAGGTTCCGGGAGTACGCATAACACTGGAGCATGGGTGCTTCGTCATCGAGCCATTACCAGTAATGAATTTGATGGTACGTCTGCATGGCGTGAACTCAGCAAACCATGCATTAGAGAAATGGGAGTCACGTCAGAAAATAAAATCTTTCTTCGGAATATACCATTGTAGGAGTGAGTTTTCCATGAGAAATCAATTGAATAACCAGCTGTGATCGATCAAAACCACAGCACGAACACGGGTTATGCCCCGACCGGAAAGGCAGACGGGAGGGAATCATCTGCTTACGATTGAGAATCGAAAACTCACCGTTGGCACATTCCTTCCTTGTTCGGTCCTTGACTATGACTTTGATACTTTTCTCTCAGTAAGGTATCAGAAATATTCATGCCTCCGTGGGAAAAATTGAACCAGGTGATGCATCCGTGACATTTTAGGAGACGCTTCGAGTAGAATAGATGGCGTACTGATGATTCAAAGAAAAGCTAAGCTCTTCCTTAGACATTGAGAATACAATTATTTTCTATTTTCAGCCCACTCTTCGGTGACTAGTTTAATTACCTATGCATAATGCAGACACGTACGGGGGTGGTATCTGGCTAAGAAGTAGCGTCAACTCCAATATTTCGCGAATAATGGTGCCGTACTTGAAAGCAACTTCATACACCGACATACCACCAACATTTCATACTGTAGAGGACTCACGACTGAGGCTCTGGAGAAGACATTGATGACAGGTTATTAATAGCAGAGGACGATTTGACATGCAGTGGTAAAAGGTTGAAAATTCGGACCAGAATTTTCAACATTCAACCGAAAGAGTATGTAAGTATATATTGGATGTCGACGAGAAAGAGGCTTGTATAAGTGAGCAAAGACGGAGTGGAAGGCATGATGAGGTACTTGGCATCGTAGGAAAGGAAATTCGGAGAGGAAGTCAGGGAAGAGGAAGTGGTCAAAACAAGTTTCCAAGGCAATAAAACGCGGAATGCCGTGATGACAGGAAGAATGAACAGTTTGCGGGGGAGAGAGGAATGACCATGGATCTCAGACTGGATAAAAAGGGACGGAGTGGTACGCATAAATCAAGAGAGAAAGAGCAAAGAACAGAATAAAAGTAAGTTGAGGCTAAACAGTGCACCCAAACCTAGCACTAATTAAATTAATCCATTAATAATAGCCACATTCTCGAAATATCTTACGATTACTCCAGTAAGCATAACTTTCGAGCCAAACACAGTAAAACTATGTATAATTATTATTATTTAGCAATATTCCATCTATGAGAGAGGATAGTCTTGAAAAGACCTAAGCCAGTAGTCCTGGATGCAGGTACTTGGCCATAAGTCGGTGAGCAGGGGTCATCCGGGAGCATGATATAGGTGGCTGACCAGCAGTCGCTGCATAAACTTCACGGACGCTTAAGAGATATAGATAAAATAATGGACGCTAGTGACGCCGGAAGTGAGCTCCGCGCGTTCACAGGCGGTCGCGTGGTAAGAAACACCCATCAAGATTGTGCCTAACGGAACGAAAAGATATATTAATTAAAGGAAAGACTCGGAATTTGCAAGGGAAGTTTCAACTACTTAGCATGCCAGTTCCAAGCCCACACCTTGCTAGTCGATAGTTTTACGAGACACAAGGGTTCGTTTTTCCTTATTCGGTCTTTTTTTTCAGGCCCCTGCACTCGCACCTTTCACCACTGTACTTCAGACATTCTGTTGTCTCATAATAATCCTCACCAATTAACCACGTGTAGTTGAAAATTCGAATTCATTTCACACAAATATTGGCCATAAAGCAGCAATGAAATTGAGACCGCAATAAGTTTCTAGAAAGGCATTTTCCACATCGATAAACACGTAATTATGCAGTTATCTTCGAGAAGATAATCCTTATAGGCAGAATTACATTTTTGATTATATATATATATATGCTGACTACACCACTTAACGTGTGTAAAGCTGAACCTTGGTGATGAATTCAATACGTATCTGAGGCTCACAAAATATACGAAGAAACGAAGTCCAATGGGGATAATTACCGTATATGTAAACAATATATTTTGACTCTGAGCACGTAACAATACACAATAGTCTTTTGTTTGAAATTTTTTGATGCTGCAATATTAGTTCATAAAATTTTAAAAACGTGATAGCTTGAAAGATGGATAAAATAACTGTAACAATTACTAGCGATTGGGCAATGAAGCATAGGAAGTAGCGTTTTAAAAAATATAAAAAGAAGATAAACGTAACTACTTTCAGCGTAAATTTAAAGCAGTCAATGGAAACATGAAAAGGTACTTTATACATAGAAATACGTAACCACACAATTAGAGCATAAATTTAGCATCACAATGATGATATAAAATTATCCGCCAAAGCAGAAATATTTGATGACTGCATGGAAAAAGCATATAAACTCTTACATAACCGAAAGATAAAAGATTTTTGGAAAAAATCACCAATGAAAATGGAAGGAAAAATAGGAAAAATATCTAGCCTCAAATAATGATCATAAATTGAAACAGGAAAAATATTAATACAATCACAGGCAAAGTCTGCATTGAGCATTAAAGCTTGTAGGAAAGAAATAACACTGATTAAAACAAATCATTCATGCAGCATACGCAGCTAGGAAAATTGAACAGGCTTCTTCAAGAATCCAGTTTTTTACGTGCATGAGAATGAGAAGACTAATAAATAAGAAATCTGAAAAGCTACTATCTCAATTTATCTAAAATATAATGCAACTAAAAGATCTGACAAGTAAATGATGGGATTGTAGTTAAGGAATCCTTCAAATACGACCGACTTATTTGCAGAAAAAATTCCCCGATGGCTCTATAATTCCTTTTAGAAGGAAAATCGCATTATATGAGTCAAATTTATGTGCTCTCCATGGCTTGGAGACACTAACTAGAATATAATTAGAATTGTAATGAAACGGGGTGGTATAGTTTGGCAGAAAAAAAACTTGCGCTCCTTAAAAAGCAATAGGGAAATCATTATTTTAATTCATTTAAATTATTATAGGCATATCAAATAAGGCAAGATTGAACTTGTCACATCTTTGACATAAAATTTCTATTAAGCAAGACATGAAGCATAGGAAGCGAACAAATAAAGAAAATGAATGAATTCAGTTTATTGCCTACATCTAATATATCTAATTGAGTTTCATAGCATGGGGACTTGATGAAAATGGAAGAGACGAAATTGACCGGTAGGATTTGGAAGTACTTTGTAAATAAAAATATAAGAGTGGTTGGCTTGGGACTTTGGAGAAGGAATTGCGAGAAATGGGAATTAATTGAAGATTAATTGGAAAACGTGACGGAACGTGAGGTACCCCGAAGGAAAGTGAAAGGTTTCCGAACATCAGGGGTGGAAAAGTCAAGAATGTGGATAGGAAAATGGACATTAGGCTACAAATGAAGGAGAATTAGATGACAAAAATTAGAACTAAAAAGAAAAACAGTCCATCTAACGCGGTCCGTAGGTGGGAATCGAAAGAAAAAGAAGTGGAGGAAAATAGATTCAAGTCAATGGATTATTTCAATAGAAAACTATAAGCATGGAGGATATCACTCATATCACAAGAATCACAAAGAAGATTCATCAATGGAATATTTCATTCAGACCCCTATTATACGAATGTAAGAAACTGAAAATGAAAGCAAAGATAGACATAGGTGGATGATGAAAATACGGCTCTGTCAATTTAACCGTAAGGGAATGAAAGCAAGCAACGCGGGAATATAGGGAGAAACACCTTTTCCAACAAAGTAGAGTCAGCGATGAAGGAAGCGAGAAAGATATAATAATTATGAAAATATTAACATCCTGCCAGCGGGTGGCGTTGTACAATTAAGATTATAAAATTAAAAGAAAAATGTAAATTACTCACACGGTAATCATAAGAATAGCATGCAGATAAAACTATTTTCTCATTACGAATCATTGCGTTTAAGAATAGATAAAAGCCCATTGAAGGCACTCTACAATACACGAAGTAGATTGCGCAAAATATGGATGTAAGAATAAGAAAGAAATGAAAAATTAACTGGAAATAAAGCTGATTGATTGGATAGCTTAAGAACAAACCAGTTTCGGAATGAAGAAAATTGAAGTGACTTTGCCTTTGCCTAAATAATTTTAGTTCCCATTTCTGATTAAGTATTATTATTTGGTCTACTCAACGACATATTTAATTTAAATCAACATTTTCTCCCCCTAAAATATACGTCTTCATTTCTCCTTTTTTAATATACACATAATTCATATAGGTATATCTCCTAAGAAACCAGACCCTCAACTTCATTTCGTAGCACATGATTTGGAAATGAACTCCTTGGGATTTAAAAAAAGAGTTGGAGTTTTCATCTCAAGCTCTCCTCTTTCAAACGATCTCGAAGAGAAGTCAAAATGAAACCATTTCAAGAACTTCAAAGATACTAGTATACACGTAGCTGAAAAGTTTTCCTGGCGACCGAAAAGAGATGAAAGCGGCTGTAATTAATTAATTCGACACTGCTTTGAATAGCTACGTACTCATCCTCGGTTTTGAATAAAAAAACGCAATTTGAAAGGGGAAACTGTCGCATCAATGCCATAATTAGAATTTTATCTCTTGAATCACGAAAACCTGAATTCCATGCAGGATTAAACTCACGCGAAAGGTTAACTGTGCCAATTAACTCCTTGTATCACAGGGTATACTCCAGAGCTGTAGCTGCTTTAATGGTTTTAAAAGGACAAGGGAGGCACAGAGCTAGAATATACGATGGGAACTGAGGAAAAAAAATAATCGTAATCACTGCCGTAGAAAAAGTCGGCTCCAATGTTATTCTCAAATTAGTTGAAAAAAATTACGCTATCTGAATTTTCCACGTTTTCTGCGTGGAATCCCCTTTCATTTACCTACATACAGAAAATAAACACGGAACGCTTAAGCTAAAAAAATTGGGCATTGTAAATCGAGTATTGAGAGTTCATATAGCACAGCTCACAAAATTGGAATCCGTCGCACCTCTTTCCATTTACCTTCAGGACATGAATGATGGTATATTTTTGAAATGTGACTGCGGAAAACTTCCTTTTTATTAAACGACAAAAAGGAAAATAATAATGGATCATTTACAACAAAAGCATTCGGAATTGATAGATCTGGGTTTAAAGGATGTAAGAGCACTTAAAGCCAGGAGTATGGGATCGTATCCTTCGATTCAAATCCATTTTGGAGTCACTTTAAGATTCAACTAATTAATGAATCGCTAACTATGTAGGTATATTTATACTATACGCAAGCTAATGACAAAACGGGTCTCTAATTCTTCAAGAAAAAATCTTTACAATTTTAGAAAACAGAAGCTAATATTCTATTACTGTTACCCAGTAAAAGGAAGCTGTTAAGTAACATTGATGGAATCATAAATGTGGTTAGAAAAAAATTATTTGATTAGAGAGAGATTAGAGAGAGAGATTAGAGAGACAGATATAGATTACGTCAATATGAAGAGGTTGGCCGATAGAAGAATCGTTTCGAGGGCTACGTCAAATCAATCCTAGGATTGGTGACCCATGATGATGATGACGGGGAAATGAACCAAAAATCGACATCAATATCAACGCTGGATACAGCTCACCCCACACGTTTCCCAATATTTACGATAAAGTCACTGATTCCTCGTTAACTACAGTACACTCTCAGCTCACCAAGAAAATGAGGAAATCGAACCGTAGAATGTTAAGAGTACATTTTGAGATATCATCTCGTTAGGATTCGGATCCTCTATCCAAACGGAGAGTTCCATGTACACAATTACATCAAGGAAAATAAAAGTTTCCCCATACATTATCTCGAATAGAATCAACTAGGCGAAAAATGATGAGAGAGAAAATCAAATTTTTTTATGACTGCGATGCACGCATCTGAGTAGGAGAGCAGGATATTTGTCCTTTGCCGTTTGTGGTTTCTCAGATTTTCCCAGACTCTCGATCCGATTCGCAGAACATCTATTGCCAATGGGTGACTAAATCGTTAAAAGGAACACGTGTCTATAAAAAAAACGCATAATTCGGAGAAGAAGCATGATTCGTTCGAAATAAGTGGGGGACAATAAGTAGGGTGAGTTTCCGAAAAAGTAGCTTCTCTTAAGATTCCGAATAAGGCACAGAACACACCTCGAGAAATTTGATTTCTTATCTCACAGTTTACGCACCTTACCTCCAGTATCCGTTCGCCCTTCTAAAAATTATTTAAGTCGATGAAACTTTGTAGGCCTAAGTAAGAAACCACCCCAACACCAATGTAGCTATTCGTGGGAGTCGAGCGACAGTTTGGGTCATTTGTATGATTTAAGATAGGTGGGTTCTTGGATATGGGTGGTAAGTGAGGAAGGGTGGACAGATACCTGGGGTCAGTATTAGCCAACTCTCAAAACAAGGTGCCAGGGTCTACAGCTTAACATCTCAACAGACGGACGGAGTAATGAACTTGAAGTGCCCTCCACACAGCACCCAAGTATGGACCGTGGTACCAATGAAAAATGTCTACTACTGCCGGGATTCAAACGCTGACTCTCGGAAATGGTAGCCAATATAGTAGCTACCACACTAGCTAGGTCCCATCCCCCCATTAATACTCATTAAGTAATGTTTAGATGCAGATACGTAGTCCATTACCCTGGATTTTCGCCTACACAGTCCCACAAAAGCCATAATGTCCAGAGAAATCCACCTGCGCACGAGAAAAGATAAAAAGATGGTGGTGAAAGTTTTGCAGCCTAAAATTGCATCACATAATGGAACGAAACTTTCCTCCTTACGACCTGATCCCTGCAAATAAATGTCGCGCTCAAGAGGGGGGATCTGGTTGCATGAGGGGAAGAGCTCCCACCATTAATTTATTCCGGCCATCATACATGTCGAACTATTAGGAAAATTTGCATAACTGCAAGGAAACGCCGGGTGGGGAGCAACAGCAGCGTCCTCTCCGTCATCCCCATCCAAATGATCTTCATTCCCTACACTCTTCCAGCGTCGGTTGTCAGGGAATGACTTTTTATGCTCCGCCCCCACCTCACCATTCCTGCGCCCTCCCTCTCTCCCACAAATATCCCCTTGAGGGACGCATGCAAATTCCCTGATAATTTTGACATGGTCTCTCCCCTCCCCCTCCAGATGTCTCGGATGAAGCCAATTTTTTTAACGTCAAGGGCATATAACTAAAACGAGCCCTCCCATAATAAACAAAATGGCTGCACTCGCTTCGCCAAAACGGACGTGAGGCATCCGAAAAGCACATTCCGAACGCACCTTGCAAAAAATAATGACTTCTTACCATTCGCGAGGAGAAACAAGGGTTGTCACCTGGGTGCCAATTACGGTTCTTTCGTCGCTATGTGATATCGTACGATACCACTGCTCCCAGATATCGTACGATACGTTGCTAGGAAATTATGGTTTCGCCGTTGATATCGTACGATACGGTTCGGCTATCTTCGGCAATATATCGTCTCAAGTGACGTCATGTATGAATTGGATCAAAAACAACCAAAAAAGAAACACTACTGCAGCAACAAATGACTGTCGTAAAGAATAATGCGTAGGAAACTAGCCCTTTAAAATTGAGCGCAAGGATGGAAACTTATTTTTCGTACTATTTCGTAATATTATTTTCAATGATAACAATAGTAAACAATTTTTGTGACAAACTCTCTGGTTAATTACTATTAATCTAACATTGATTTAATAAATTAATTAATTGTTATGACAGTTATAATTCTTCGCAATTCAGTTCTCTGCGATATCTTTGGAGGGGATTTCTGATACGAAGAAACATAAAACAACCTGAATAATTATGACGAAATTGTCAAATCCTTTAATTATTTATTATTATTTCATATTTATGAATAATTATATTTTTTTTAACTTTTTCCGTCGCAATAAAAGGTTAAATAATATATCTAATAAGGTATCAAGAGGCGTGAGTTTAAATCAGGAAGTGAAAATAAGTTTAATTTCACTAATGTATTGTGATGAAAATACTTAAATGAAAGTGATTATGGGAAACCTATTGGTAATATAAGAACTCATATTCCAAATTGAAAGGCACAAATCTTTATTTGTCATACTCTTGCACTATTCTTCCATTTCATAACAATTATATTTTATTTGCATTTTGCTATATATCATCATAAATTTGTTTCAATATTTTTATCTGTATTACCATAGCCGGAATGTCCAAATATCGCTGTACTGCTCAACCAACATTAACGAAATAGTTGAATATTATGAGGGATCATTTCTCGGCTGAACTGACTTTGCATCTGACCGTTTGACACAAACATATGGTAAGTAGGCAAACATATGCCAATGTCCAATCAATTTTATATGGCTGAAACATAAAAATATAGTGGATGAGTAAAAACTACTTTTTATTCATTGTCAGGGATAAAAGGTATTACAAAGGCCCTTAAAATTTCGTATATCTCCTTAGATGAATGGACTCAGGGTAGCAGAAAATTTCTGCTATTTTATTCTAAGACCAATAGCAGAAAATTTCTGCTATTGGTCTTAGAAATTAGCACTGTTTGAAAATGAATTTTAATAGTGCACTGAAAATAAATGCTAATGCCACCCTATACCTATAGGTCACCTGGCACCCTTATACCCTCATATTATTTAAACTTTTATTCTCCAGAACTAGCTGTTCTTGTGCATCACCACCTTCTCGTTCCATATTTGTCAGGTGGCTATTTATTATCATATTGTGAAGCACAACGCATGATGATACAATTGCAGATGCATTTAATTTTAGCTATTTCAAAAGCAATTAACATTAAATATAGACTTTTTTTAATTAATACTTTTTGCTTTCATTTAATTTACCTCTCAAGATTCATGAAAATCGTGATCATTTAATTTTACACTTGCAACTATATCTTTCCATGATACTCTATATACTTCTACAGCTGTATTTTACATTAAGAGGAGCATTTTACTCAAGGGAAAACGGCGGGAGGATACCAAGATATCTCAACTTTTTCCACTTCTAATGAAAGGCTTATCCTGGCAATGAAATGCCTATCACAGGGATGGCCAATGGAAGTATATTTTGAAGATATCATTTGAACTGAAATGCTGGTAGATTACTGTCGTCAATTAACAAAAAATTATTCGCCGTTGAAAACATATCTCAAAGAACCGTGAAATGTTGCTGTGTGTCCCCATTGTCCAAGTATCAATCCCGAGAACAAGATTTCAGAGCAAAACATACGAATAGGACGTGCAAATAAATATCTTTAGCTCAGTAATGAGTAACTGCAACTGAACAACCGCTCAGCGAAGAAAAACTAAGAAATTGCAAAGGCAAAAAAAAAGACAAGGAGGAGGCGCGAACATGTGATCTCTAGAGTGAGAAGCGAGCACGCTACCCACAGCGCTAAAAGTATCTATAACAATAGAGGAAATTTATTGGGAATAAATGGTGAAAAATAAAATGCTAAAATCAACGAATGAAAATGTAAACAAGACTTAAAAGTTGATAAATCACATAATTACGAATTAGTAGAACACTTTCCACTGCTCAAAAGTTATTAATGCAATATTATAAAGTGGAGTTACTTGAGTAGAATCTCCTATTCAGTTAAATATTAATAATGTACTCATAAAGTAAACTCATTGCATACCGTACCCCAACGCACAGCTCAAGCACAATCTGTATGTCAAGGAATTAAAGCACAGATATACAGTAGAATTAACCTCTAATTAAGGAATTTTATTTCATTCATAATTAACTGTTTTCATGATTGAAATTATGCAGTGGATCCTAGACTATAAACGCACAAATGCTACAAACGCACGGGCTTAATGCTGAAGAAGTTAAATTATAATGGTGAATTAAACGTACAATACCACATGATGACTTCATAACATATAGAAAACTTACTATTTGTTCTATGCCAAGCAAATATCAAACCTTGGATATCGCTTATATTATAAATTGGTGCAAGTATAAATCAAAAGTATGCATCAATCGCTAGCGCGGAAATTGATAAACGCTATTATTTAATTAAATCACTTAATTCTGCACATTTTTTCACTCCCTAGCGCATGCTGCACATTTATATTAGTCATTAAACCCAAAATCTCTATTAATAGTGTAAACATACCTGAAAATTATTCCATTGGAAATGGGAAGTGAGACTCACGATACGGGCTACAGCGAGATCAAAGTCGCCTATAGGATAACAGACGATACATCCATAGCTACCGGCTGATACTGCGAACCGTAATAGCATATGTCGCCAAAACAAGGGATATCGTACGATATCAAGCTTACTATCGTACGTTGAGGTATTGTGCGGTAGCTAACTAAAAACGTAATAGCATTTCAGATACCGTACGATAGGAATTTCGTTTCCAAGGCGTATTGTACGCTATCTCCGTACGACAGAGAACCGTAATTGGCACCCTGCAAAATCTTCAAAGGAGACCATCTCCATTTCTTCCAAGACACCTGCCCGTCGTATATGGTAAAAGCAGCTGCCTCCGTGCGAGGCGTCTGGCAACTCCGGAGATATTTTTATGGCCTTGACCGTCGAAAGATCGTAAATACTTCAGCAAGCTCATGATCATTCCATTAAATTAATACTTTCATTCGGCTGGGTCCCGAGAAAGCTTGTCATGGGTCATGATCCCATCGGCTGTATCGAAGATCAGATTTATGAAAGCTGTGATGGCACAGCCGCGCGATAATCCTAGCGTAGCCAGCTGTGGTTTGACGGGGCCTCAGGGCTAGAAGGTCACGACAGTGCTTTGGAAAACAAAGACAAATATTCGAAAACTGATTTTGACAGTAGCTCGAGAGCAGTGTCAACACAAAAATCTCCGCTTTTTATGCTTTACTTTTGGGACTAACTGCGCCACTCAAATAATGCCGATTTCTTTCGCATTAATGCCAATATAAAATGATTTATTATTTCTTAATTGCACACACAATATACGCGAGAAAAGGAAATAGATTTCTCTCCTATTCAGTACATCTACTTGGGGATCTATTTGCGTGACCAATAGATTCGCAGCGATGCCTTCAGACACTCTCAGTTCAAGTCAGCGCTTAGTGATTTTTCTCTATTAACGAGTATTTCTTAGGCCACCTGTGAGGAAGATCCAAATGTTGTAGGAAGGGATCTCTCAATCAGCTTTAATCAAAATTATTCTTCAGTTTTTATTCTACAAGCTACGATTTTATTTTATAGCTAATATGAAATTGAGCAGAAGTTACAAGAGAGAGTCTCCCCAAATACGTAACATGTATGAGACATATTAAAGAAACAAAGGATTAACGTGATGTCATTTAATGATTGATAATTTTGCTGTTTCTCTCCACTCGGCATCAATGAATTACTAACGTGTAAGATTTCACTACATACAAAGAATTTTTTCTTTGGGATAATAATAAACCAACCTCTTATAATAATTAGCCAACTTATTCAACCAATAAAACTAATAATAATCGACTATTCAAGAGAAACTAAGCATTAATTTGATTATATTTAGATTTTTATCGGAAGTTGAGTGATTCCATTACTGTTTTCCTTATTTTTAACCCTTCCTAACAATTTTCATGCATTGAGCTCATTTGCACATTTGGATCTAATTACCATTGAAGAACATAATCAATTGATGACATTTCATTTTCTTAATTTTGACTTATGGACACGATTCTCCAAACTCCTTTCTTACCCCAAACTCCCCTTTATCCGTTTCCTTCACACATTCCATTTCTGATTCCTCTATTACCTTTTTGATGCCAAAATTGAGTTTTCCTGTAACAATATTCCTATAAAAACTACATTGGTCCACACCAAACCTACAAACAAACAACAATACTTACTTTTCAACGACAGTCACCCCCCTCACGTCAAAAGGCCTATGCCCTACTTTTTATCTATCCGTGGCCCCCGAACTCCTATGGCACGCGAATTCAATTCCTGTCCCAGCTACTCGTCCTTTCACATTGAGATTATCCAGGCAAGGGCCTAGCCGCGTTGACCTACGGGTTCCCGTCAGATCACCGAAGTTAAGCTACGTTGGGGCGAGACGGAGTTTGGATGGGTGACCCTCCTCCATATCTCTACCACGGTGCTCTGGACCCCTGTCTGCTTGTAGCGGGCAGGTTGAATGTGGGTTGGCACAATGGATCGAAAGAGGTCTAAGTACCAGGGGCGCTCCAGAAGGTCCCCGCCCACCCCTCCAATTGGGATTATCCATCACGTCTCCTAGACAGAAGGATTTTACCTGGCACCAAGCACATCACGCCACGCCAGAAAGTCAACAGTAAAAAACTGCCCGACCTCATCACTATCGTTTTGCCTGAGCATCCACTGTTTACAAACCGATTATGTCAGAACTCCATCTCATTCTTAGTAGAGCAACTAAAAACCTTTTTCCAAACCTTTTTCCTTTCCCCCTCTCTAACCTACCGCGGACTCCCCACTAGGGTAGCCCAAAAAAAGTTTTTTTGAAAGTTGGAAGTGCGGATGCATTTTCGGATGCTATATTATGAATAAACACACCTCACAAAAAATTCAGTCCATCGCATAACATTTGATCCTGCCGAATCGCGTTTAAAATTGTCTATGTAGGTCAAATTGCCTAACTCACAGGGACTTCAGTGTCCGTCCTTCTAAGATTGTGTGGAAAAAAAACAAGATAATTGGTAGATATACCATATTCAGATAGTAGGTTCCAGCTGTTGGGACGAAAACCCTTCTACCAAATAATACATTTCGCTTTTCTTCATAAATAACAGAATGGAGAGCAGAAATCAGTGTTCACAGCGGTACTGCTATCATTTGGCGAGTAAGTAAACTCCGTCCTACAATGACGCAAGACGGCAACAAAAGTTCAAGACAACGACTGTATTGTTGCGCGGATCTCCTGGTACGGGTGACTACAGTGGAAGGCAAGTAGCGAAAGTGGTGTTGAATTAGTGAACGCAGTTTTGAGTCAGGCAGCTGCGTGTCTGTGAATTATTTATCTACAGAGTAATGCGATTTTACGTTGAAATGGCTAAGAAGAGTAATGTGCGCATCACAAGGGGGAGAACGAATGTGTGGCTCGTTGGTGGCTGCTTTGATGAAAACCTGACGAGGAATGGGAAACTACCAACACGGGGAGAAGTTCTTAAGAGTTCCTTCAAAAAAACTGCACTCCACCCCTGGCACCACTAATTCTAAAGGCATCGCGAGACACACGGTGAGCTCATTGCTGAAAACTTGGGCTAAAGAAAATATTCCTACTCAAAATGCCCGTGATCTACAGAAAAACTTGTGAATGTTTATACGGAATACAGAAGGCTAAGAAAGGGCAAGAACCTGGAAAGTGATAAGCATGAGTATAGAAGGCAGGAATTCAAAGACAAGCTGGACCGTTGGTTTGACATCGGTCAAAGGAGCGCTGATTGAAGTTGAAGATGACCGCCAATTTTACACATCTATGCAGAGTAACCGCATAGAATATATGGCTGGAATTGATAGGGAATGGTGTGCTAAGCAGGAGGTGAATCGCCAAAAATATTCAAAAGCAGCTTATCTACAGAAAGGACCAAAGCACGCAGCGAAAAGGAGAAGAATCAACTTCTTACCCACCATATTTCTGCCGAGGCTTTTGATGAAGCAAGTACTTACTGATGAAGATGGCGATGGCGGTAGGTATAAATTGTCAAGGTAAAATTCGAGAGTAATTTTATTGACTTCTTTTTCTCCATATGAGTTATTACAGAATGTATAGCGAGCAAACCAAAGTAACTCAAGATTCACGTTGTGAATGCCTCTATGGTTTCTGCTGCGTTTAATAGAACACAGATATCTTCCACCGGGGGATCGATGTTGATAAAAACAGCAGCTCGGGCCACTGTGAAATCGTTGGGATTTGAGGAACAAGAGGTACAAATAATTGCTTCCCGTTCACTAAGTTGCAAAGAAAACGGCCAGAATGTAGAAAAGAAACTGCCCTACTTATAAAACGAGAGCTTTATCCGGACGTTCCGTTATTCGTCCATTGGGATGGAACACTACTGCCCAGCAGTGAAGGTATTTATCGTAATTTATTTTTCTTTTCTCTTACTCATCAACAAACAAATCAAGACAAACACTACCAATCAGCTTTCAACATATTCTACAGCTATTTGTGGTGTTTATCAACAATCTTTAAATGTTTATCTTTGATTGACCGTAATGTTTCTTTAGCTGATTAGTGGGCGATGGTTAGCTCTTTTAGAAAGGAAGGGTTGGATTCTTGCAGCCCCCGGGCGTAATTTCCTCCCAATCGTTGCATTAAGAACCTGGAGAACTGAGCGACTTTGTGTCTAGTAATTCTCGACGATTCTTTGACATTACGGGCATAGACCAAGGCTTTTTGTCAAAGGACCCTGAAGAATGGCTACGGGATGAAAGGTACCTGAAAGGTTTCAAGATCGTCAAACACATTATGTTGTAAATGACGCTTCCGAAAGGGGCGTGTCACTTATCAAGGATTATATTTTGAAGAAAAAACTCACTACTAATGAACGTGAGAGTTAGCACTTGCTGCTTGTGGTACAGAAACATTGGCAAATGTTCGATAAGTACGGAAGAGAAAAGGTTAAGGAAAAAGTAAAGAAAACGTAAACCTTAGTCAACCCCTTTAAAGTTAATAAACTCAATCAAAATAAAAAGGTTTATCGCCACAGATTATTTTTATTTCGGATTACCTCTATTTCTGCAGTAGAATCTCGAAAAATAGTAGAAGCGCCCCTGTAAGGTAGGAAAATTTGTCTTCATCCTTTTGTGTACATGAAATTATCAAACGTGATTCGGCAGGGTCAAATATTGTGCGATGGGTGTGAATTTTTCGTGACGTGTGTTTATCATAAAATTGCACCCATAAATGCATGCACACTTCCAACTTTCAAAAAAATTTTTTTGGGCCACCCTAAACCCCAACCAACTCTTCAACCCTTCCCTTACACTTATCCTATTCCCTTACCTCCCGGCACTTTTCCGCTTATCAACAATGATCCCGAATTCTTCAGCCAAAACACTCCCTTCACCCACTCGATTCTCTCCCATAGCACATGTATTTCTAGCAACATAATTTATAAACTAAGCAGAACACAATGTTCCACTCATTACATACACCTTTCCACCAATCCACTCACTATATTTATCAACAATACCGTTATTCCACCAATAATCATCATATGAACCTCACAGTGCCAAACCACGCATTCACTAGCAACAGTATGTTAGACAGTTTGTTCTTCAATCTCCATAATTGCCTCCATTCCACTATTCTCCCCCGATATTCAGCTCGGAACTCTTGAGCAAGATACACACATAATTTACATTGCAAACGCCTACCCGGCTTCAACTTAAATCAATAATCATTCCGTGTCATTTTATAAGTAAAAAAATCCTCATATTTTTCTCTCCTCTTCGCCAGAATTACCTAAACCTGACTAATCCAGCGGTCGACTCCTCTACGTGACTGATGAAGTAGTCTACACACGTATGTTTTTAATATTTTTTTTGTGCAACTAGTTCCGTCTCTCGGGCGTTGTTCTGCTACAAGTACTACGTCCATTTGGTTATTACCTCACCATGCTACATATGTATATTACCTATTGATGCTAAAAATTATTATGCATTCCAGTTTCTCTCTTCTTTTATTCTTTCATTTTTATTCTGACTGTTTATGTATAGGCCCTTCCCGCTTTCACTGCCACCTTGTTCTTGTGCTTTTATTCTTTTTGAACTTTGTTTTGCCGTAACCTTGGTTTCTATCAAACGATCTCCCTTGCTAAGGTAGGTTTCAGTAAAAAATTAAGGAAAATGAAGAGTCCCTAATTAGTACACGGTTTCCGCAATGTCGTTAATTTCAAAACAAAACCATTTAAACCAAACGTAGGGATCAATGTCTTCCCTGTCGAAGATGCTTGCTTAGAATGCAAACGAGTAAAACTCTGGGAACTCTTTGGAAAGGGAGGAGGGAGGGAAGACGGACATGAGACATGGTCGAGCGCCAGGGGCCACTCCCCACTTTCGGCCCCTTGCGCCCCTAGACGACTCGGCTTTTATTTCATCTCGACCCGCCCACTCCCTTTTAACCCTCTCCCTCCCAGGCCAACCCCTTTACTTTCAAAGGCTGCTCGAGTTTTGGAATACAAGGCGTATGAATTAATTAGCGTGATCGTTAAAACTTTGGTGCCGTCGAACTTCCCCGGGAAGTGAGAAAGAGGGGAGTGAAGGAGCAAAGGCAGATGAGGATTGAAATAGTGAAGGGAACATCACAACCCCTTTGGGGATCCAAGAAGCGCCCAATGCAACTAAGGGGGTGCGGTAAAGAAATTTGCACACAGTAATGCGATATCGATTTTGGCTGTCAAAAATGTCAAAACTTTGACTCAGGGACAATAATCCTCATCATCATCATTCACTCGAAATCGGCCCCGCGCTTGAATGTGAATCAGATCCAAAAATATGTTGAGTTGTGGGATTAGTAGAGAAAAGAGGAAGGGTGGAAGAGAAGACCAGCGTCGATGTTATTCTACTCCCAATGAAGAAAGCTGAATTTCAAATTCCACCCAAAATGCACTTACTGATGAATTAAAAAAAAAAATGTACGCCAAATCCGGAAACAAACTCGGGCCCAGAGGGTGGGAAACATACAATCGGCTGTCAACATTTGCAACTAAAATCACTCTCTGATGTATGCATTACATACAATATTAAAGGATAACGCTGTCCGTATTCTATTGGATAACACTGTTAATCGAATTCCTCTTAGTCATACATGACAAGGATGTTGGTTTAATTAGTGAGGTAAGACACCACTTCAAACAAAGTGAGTGAATCAAGATATTTAGAAAGTAAGGGTAATTTCCCCAGTACCGTCTGCCAAAGTTTCTTTCCAATAAGCTATGATAAGTAGAAACCAACCGTACGGGACTTAGAATCGATCAGATTCGATGGAATATCGTACAGGTATCGAACCGATCGAACTCTTTAAAGTGAATCCACCGATTAATGGCTCTTGCAGTAAAATTTGCAGATTAATAATGTAAAGAGAAATGTCGTTTTGACGAAAAACTAATATAAATTGCGCAATTTTATATAGAATTTAGCATTGTAAAAAAGTGCTCGCATTACCACACTTCCTTAATTGTTATTAATAAATGTTTGCTCGAAAAAAAAACAGAAAAGCCATAGTTACATGAAAGTGGCGCTACAGTATGTTGTTATCATTGGAAATGGTACTTGTGACGGAACGTGCGAACAAGCCTATTTTCAAACTTAATTAACGAATATACCTTACCAAGGTGCTACTTATATTTTGTATGTTATTTAAATATTTCATTGGTTATTGACATGGTGTAATTAATACCAATGCTTCCAAATCGTAGCAGCGTCATTGTTGCCTAAAAGTTTACAAAAATATCAAAATTAATTAAATTCAAAACAAAGAGTTGTATTTGCAAGGGAATAGTTTAAAACTAAGTAAGAAAATATTTAACCTTTTTTAGAATACGTATTAGCGGGATTGAGCTTGTAAAAATATAATGCAACTACAACGCGCTATATAACAGCATACTCATACAATAATTGTGTATGCGTTATCACCCTATAGATGATTTTTCCATATACGTGTTTTTCTATATCGGTATTTATTCATTAAATTACATAGCTCTTTTCCGGAATTTTGAATTGCGGAGTCACGGTGGAACCTCCTTAAGGTACGTTTACACGTAGCAGTTGGCTTCTAAGACAGTCAACTGTTAAGCCCTACTCGCGCGTGTAAACAGCAACTGCGTTGAGAGTTGAGGTCGATACTGGACATGAGTCGAACACTTTCGATCCGAGTTCGAGCTATTAGCAAAGTTGGGTGCTTTCCATTCAAGCGACTCATGCGTCGTCTTGAGTTAACTCGCGGAAACTCAAGTCGACTTGTGTCTTCACGAATGGAAAGCAAGTTTCAGATGCGCAGTAGCTGATGCGCTAAGGACTTCCACGGGGACTCGTGATTGGTGCGTTTTTGTGGGAAGGAAATCAGGAGCTTCCTTATTGTTAGCAGTGCAAATCTTTCTATAGCAAAATTGTTACCAATGAACAAAGAAATGAGTTGTAGGATGATTAATTAAGAAAATACTTAACTTAAACATTTGTTCTGATTTATCGGTTATTTTCAATATGCCTCTTGTAGACGTATTGTGATTTAGAGCTTGCGCCGTCCTTCCTTCTTTTTTCAGTAACTCACCATTACCGGTGTGTCAACGTGTGTCGACTCGCGTTTGACACACTAGCGACACACACTGATTGGAAAGCACTACACGCGACACAAGTTGACTTGTGTCGACTTGCGTCGATGATTGGAAAGCACCCGTTGTAGTCCGTTTACTTTCCAGCGGAAATGTATCCAACACAATCGTAACAATAGCCACCTGAAAGCAATACTAAACGTCGGAAACCAAGAATTTGGATATTACAACAAGTATATATCTCCCCGAAGTCAAGATTCTACTATTAAAGAATGGGTAGACAAAATAAATGCCATTGGAATTTATTGCTTGAAGAATTTCATTAAAATTTAAGCATCAATCGCTAGTGAAATCGAACTATCTTTCTTTGTTATGACAACGCCGAACTAGCAGCTCTAAATAAGCCACAAAGCAGTCGGTGCAGACGCATCGTAGCGGTGGCGATAGCGATATATCGCGAATCTCGTGGCTGTCATAGCAGTCAACTGTTACGTGTAAACGCACTTTTAGAGAGATGTTAAAAGCTCCATCCGGAAATTAAGTCGAGGATCTTTCGATACTTAACTCAAGGCTCCAATCAATGATCTACGCAACTGTCCCGCATTGTAACTCGACTGTGAATACATCGAATTGTCCACTGTTTCCACACATCGCCTCGCTATCTTATTTTTATCGTTTATCAAGGTCGATACAACGCATTACCTCACCGCCATAACTGACTGCTCCAGGGATCAAGGGTGTCCTTGCAGGCCCGGGGCGAGGTGATACCCTCTCGTGCAATCCCCACTTCCCACAGGGGCCGCCAGGACACAAACGCTTCGGATAGGGGACGAGATGGGAGTTGGGTAGTGAGGGGGTTGGGGGAGGCGTTTGTGCAGACAAGGGAGCGTGGGCCTAAAGTGGGGTGGTGGACGGAAAGCATGAAAATACCGTAGGGGGGATGGCGCTGCCGTGCGGGGCAGAGGGAATACAGAGGGTAGGGGGCGGTTGGAGGGTTTTCGGCTACGGGGAGGGGGTGGGGGAGGAAGTCGGGATCGAGTGGGAGGGGAAGAGGGGGGTGTCGGTTTGAAAGTGCGGGCGCAGCCGAGAGAGCATAGTTTGGCTGGGGGGGCGCGGGGTAAAGAGGAGACCCTTGTAAAGCGGCGGAGTCGATTTTTCTACGTTTTCGCGGAACGGTGCGAGGGAAAGGCAAGAGGGTTGAAAAGGTGGGTTCGGGGGTGGGAAAGAGGGGGTGCGGATGCTTGCAGGACGAGGAAAGAGATGGATGGGGGCGACTTTTTTGGGGGGTGGGGAGGTGATGTACGGCGAAAGAGTCAAGGAGAGGGAGTTGAAAAGGGAGCAATGGCAAAAAATGGGACAGAAAATATGAGTAATTGCACATTCGAGGACATGAAAATGTCTATTTACTGGCTGTCAGCAAAGTATTTCAATCTAATTTTATTTCAGGCTTGTGGTGATCAAACTGTTCCTTAGTAAAGTATAATAACGGTTTTCCAAGGTTTAAGACTTAATTTATGACTATTTTCGCCGTACTACAATTTATAAGTGTGTTTCAAAATTACAAAGTGAACTATGCACAACAAAACGGATCATAAAAATTTAAGAAATTATTTTAGGTTTAACCTAGTGGTATAAATCCATTATGGGTAAAATGAAAACTCACTTGGTTAATTCCACCGATTCAGTATAATTTACCAGGCGAGTTTTCATGTTACACACAGCCGTAAAAACACTAAACAGTAGCATATTTGATTTATTTATTCTTTCATTTCTTTTTGTATTACTTTAATACCATTATCATAACACCACTAACTTATTCACAATTCTTTTTCTTTATGATGCTTCATTAAAACTTTTAAAATGTTTAATAAAAACGATATTAGTTTTTCTGTTTATTTTCTCTCAAAAACTAATTCTGATTTGAATTTGTTTTTTAACAGCCAGAGGCTATTTTGAGCAAAAGTATGCTTCGGTAGGTACCTCCATAAAACTTGAAAACCATGAAAATAATACGAGTTTTTAGCAAAATGTTTGTAAATACAGATCTAAATAATAGAACTTGCTCGACGGATATCAGAGAGCTCTATAATAACAACATAACGATAACAAAAACGAGGTCCTGCAGGAATTGTCACAGATTCATCAGGCTCTCGCCGCCGATGGCTTGATTAAAATGTATAAACTGATGACCAAAACAAACAGAGAGTTCAAAAATAAAACCACAAAACGCTTGCTCTCTAAGTCACATTGCAATATTTGGATTTTCGATTCAGCAATAAAATCTTCGTGTAGTTCTTTAAATGGGGAAAAATCGTACCGTGAAAATACTACTCGAGAATTCAATTAGAAATATTGAATTTAATAAAAAGTAAAATACACCTCTTCACATGCGACCTATAGCTCATTAAAGTCTTCTCACCTGTCTGTCGGGCAGAAGTGTTCACATAATTCGGCTTTAACGGACTCGTACACGCACTCATACAAAATCGATATTATACGAGGGTTATATACATGCATTTATGTAGAAAAGCGGACGGAAGAGCCCAAGTTCCCGAAAAAATGCGTTCAAGCGTTTTTCTCGCGAGCTGTTATTTTTTCCGGAAATATATTTCTCCCCTTCCTCCCTGCCATTTCCCACCCTCCCCCTCCCTCCTTCCCTTTGAGCAGCGTCATATTCCACCATTTGTTTCCTCCCCCGACACCCTTGCGTTATTATTCCCTCGCTCCTCATCACGTTACAACTCCCCCACTCCCTCATTAATTCATTATCCATGACTCTGTCTAATTCCTCCCGCGCTACATCCCACCCTTCCCTCCTCCCTTATTTCCTATACGTGGGAGTCGCTTCCGTAGTCTTTATCGCGCACTATTTCTTCAGCGAGACGACAGGCAGGGTGGAAAAAGGAGAGGAGGGGCGGGAGTGTTGAGGTGTGTGTGTGTGCTGAGTTGGTTGTTCTCTCCAAGCGTAGAGGGTGTTGTGTGTGTGTGTGCGTAAATGCGAAGAGAATATAAAGTTTGTCGACCCCGGTCGTTTATAAGTTTCCCCCCTCCCTTGCGCTCACCCTTGGCAGGAGGAGTTCAAGCGTCTTTTTACGCTTAAACTCCTTCGATTGAGTCGGATGAATCATTTTTATGACTGCACCATCCCCCTTAAAGACATATTAGCAACGTGTTTTTAATGGCGGGCAAATAATAACCGGAGCTGCTCGCACGAGGTGGGCGCTAACGGCGGCCGTGAAAGGTTCTTCCTAAATCGTCTCTCCGGCCAAAATAAATGGCGAAGAATGAAAGTTTCTTTCCTGTCCCAATTAATTTTAGTTTGCACTTTGAAAGTTACTCCCGTTGATTGATCTCCGAGATGACAGTGATATTATGAGATATCTGTAAATTAATAAAAAATATGCTTTTTAAGAAAGAAAAGAGAAACCGGAAGTATCCCTGTGTGGTAGCACGCCTTTAATTTGACTAAATCATTCATCTTGTACGTACAATCGAGCCTGAAACTATTTTGAAAAATTAAGGAACGCAATAAACTCAAAGACGCCAGCAAGCATGATATCTGATCAACGATTAAAAAATACTTAGTAAATTTTCACTACTTGTGTACCTATTTACTGATGATTCCTTTTATTGCTAAAGCGGCATAAATTGGTATATTTTACCTCAAACACCGAGTACACTGACAGTGAGGGGGTGATGTGACGGTTGCAGAGAACGGTTCGTAGCGAATAATTTAGCAGAACCTAAAACTGTACCAAGTATTTGTTGGTGAAGGCTTTTCATTAAGGTAAGCCTGAAAAATTGGCATTCATAAACGTCCTTCATTAGATCATATTTTTGTGACAAATGACTCTAATTCACGGTAAAAATAGTGGACGTTAATAAAAAGTGACATATTCCATAGAATCACTGGCACTTCGTTAATTACCATCGTAGATCTCAAGATAAAAAATGATTTTGCGCCTCCGCCACTTCCATTTAATGGCAACGTTTCCCTTAATTTTTTCCTACTTTCATTAAGTCTAAGACTCAAAATATTTGACCATAATCCGATTAAGCCACGCGACGTGAAATTTTCACGGAGGCCGACGGTCTTCATTTCCCTCGCGGCGAAGCCCATGGGAATCACATTCCTCGGTCCCCCCCTAAGCTCCCTGCTTCGTAATTCAACGCAGGAACGGAGAAAGTGAAAGGGATTCCAAAGAGGGGCACGGAGGCCCTCGCTTGTCTGCGATCTCGTCGCGGCTGATGACCGACAGACCGAATTTCTATTGCCATTCCCGGGTACATTTCTTCCTTTCGGTGGAATCAAAATAAAAGATCGGGAAATTAATTCCACCCATCACATCTCCCGCTCGAAAATTATCTCTTCCCTTTCGTTAAAGCCATTTAAATGAAACTTAGTATCTACCTTCTCAAAAGTCCAGTTGAAAAATTCATTTATTTCTCACGTTATTTTCACACACGTTCATTATTCATGTATTAAATTGATACAGTTTTAATTTAATGCGCAAGTCAACATTTGCACTGTAAAAAAATAATTGAAGATCTTTTTTTAATTATATTGATGAAGTCCCAGAAAATTGATTCACTTCGTCATTATCACTACACATTAATCCTTAGAATAGTTCTGCGTAGTTCACTTCTATCGACTATCGGCAAATCTCTTCATATCGACATAATTAGTTTCTTGATTACATCAATATTTTCTCAATGTGCCGAATACGTGGCCTTCATATACCATTCTTAACCAGTAACTTCTCCCTCAACGACAGTGTTATTTTTTTAAAATCGTATCTTAAGATATGGCATATTAGGTAGTCCCGTCTTCTTTCGAAAATTTTCATCATGTCACCTTTCCCCATTCTTTATCGAACGTTTATCACTCTGACTATCCATTTCATCTACTTGTCTATTCTTCAACACCACATTTTAATTACTTCCAGTCTTGCCTTTTATGTGGCAACAATTATCCGCTTCAGCGTATAAAATACTTTTCCAACCGATCCCCTGTCATCATAAATTGACAACTAAGCACAGCAGCATTTGATTTATCCCCTGAATCAAATTTCTATCGTCTAAATGCATTCCTCTCTTTCTAACCTTCACATAATCACTGTAGGTGAGTAGTACTCAACAATCTCCATTACACAGAAAAGCCACTAAACTGCAGAGGCGCACAGGCAATAAATTTCTTTCGCGATAATTATTGAAGCATTCCGCGATATCAGTGAAAAGCCTATGATTTCGAGCAAAATGAATTGGATGTAATCGGAAGAGATTATCGTGATACTCACCAGAAAATAAGCGCAATTGACTGATGGTTGGTAATTATCTTTCTCACTCTAGGATACCAACCTAGCAGCGAACTATTCATTCATCTGCGGATATCTCAATTCCATTCGTCAACTCGCTGTTTCCAATTCATACCGAAATGGGAAATTCCTTGATCCAAATTAACCTTAAAACTATAGAGTAATAGCCTCCTTGAAATGGACTCTTTGATTCGATGGAAGGACATCATTAATTTAAACCCCCACACGCATGCTTCAAAGTCAAAAGAAGAGCAATACGAACGACACCATATTTTAAAAAATCGCGAAAGGTGGAGTCCCTCAGCGCCACTGGATGAAAATAAAAAAAAAATAAAAGAATTGAGTTAGCGGGGGCATTTTGACAGTTATGGATGCGTTCAGTTCCCGAGGAGCATTGTGGGAAACCGAGTTAGCTCGAAACGAGAACGCCGCACTCCGCACCGCCGCCGTTTGTGCCTCACATTATTCAACCGCGCTTGACCGAAATCGTGGATCGTTCCGAGCCGAGAGGAGCGCAAACCGGCGCTCATGTCGTACGTCAGAAAACGCGAATGCTCACACAACGGCCAGAACAAATGTAACATACGAGAAAGGAGCAAATGCGCGAATAATAACGGAATTAATGTTCGATTACGGCATTCCTGTGCATAGCAGCAGCGGTAGTCCGCATAAAAATAAATAAAACAAAAAAACTATCCGTCGCCCGTCGTATCACAGGGAGCGGAATAAAATTTACGCGTTTCCCATTACACTTCAAAACCGAAGAGTGTAGATCCTGGCTGTACAAGGCTCCGGAAGCCAAGTTGACTGACGAGTAAAACCACCACGTCAAACTTGTGATCCCGTCAGCCCTCAAATCCTACGTACGTTTCACGACGTTAGGATTAGTTGCTCTCAACTGTCTGCAGCAAAATTTATTTTTATAAAAACAGACTTTACAACTCCAAATTTATATAAATCCAACGTCATTCACCATAACTCAGGAACTGATTCTTCTTTTTCAGAACGGTCTTGTGTACCAAACTTGAGTGAGTTTAGCCAAAGAATTCGTGACATAAAAAATCAATTTCCATGGCACTAAATGATTATTTGGGAGCTCATTAACCATTCTATGGAAAGAGCCCTTGATTAGAAATCACTTGAGAATATACTGAAAAAATACTGGATTACATTCTAATATACAGGTCTAATTTACTCGATTTTATTGTAAATAACTAATTTTCATTTTTTAAATCCCACGCCTTACGGAATAGGAGCAAGAAAAATTAAAATTCTAACTTTTTATTCAACCTGGTTAAAAATAAGTTTCACAGATAATATTCATTAAGTGCAGATGAGATAGTTTGAAGCAAAAAAGGTATAAATCTTTCGAGGAATGTATTACCTCAATGATTAGTTTCCCAACGAGCGTACAGCAGCGGCGTTTCTAGCTAACGATTTTCTCCTCCATGAGTGAAGAGGGCGGTTATCATGAAATGATTGGAAATTGTGCTATTTGTGTTAGTTAATTACCTATACCAATTTACCGAGAATCCCGACCAATTTATGAGGATGTGATCACAGAGGCTTCGAAGGATTTACTGATTGAATAATTTGCGATAGTAATTATGAACATTTAACCCAAATTTCCATGTATCTATTCAATTTTTAAAAATCCCTAAGACTAGTCCAGAGGAGTCTAAGTGATATATTTTCTAACCTGGTCCCTGTCCAAACACTGAAAGTTCAGCACGAAAGATGTTTGAAAACTAATGCAAGATATTTCGCAAATACGTTAGCAACTTGCGTCTTGGAGTTCTTGAACTTAACAAGTGGCGAGCAGTGATGAATGACTTCGAGAGAGCATCTGCGAGACCTCAGTTGAAACAAATGTTCAGACCGGCACCACTTCAGCTCTTCTTCTCCTGAACTTCTGGGCAGAGAACGAATCCGACTGAATTGGAATACACCAAAGAGACACCACAGGGACCAATCTCCATCACCATTTAAGACTCACAGCTGACACAAATATACCGTTTAATAAATGCTGGAAACACTTATGATAATGAAGAACATTAGTATGTAAGCGCGTGAAAATGACAATGATGATCACCGGAAGTTACGAGTCCTTGCTTGGTAATTAATGTAGATATGTTGTTAGAATAACTGCTTTGAGAAGTTCATGAGATACTTACCCAAGATAAACACCGCAGGATGATATTATGACTTTTCAGGTATACAATACTCCATTAGGGGAACGCCATACTTATTAAAAATAAAACATAAAGGCCATGAAAGATGGTAGGTTTTTCCGGCGAATACTGATGAAGTATCCTAGGGTTTCCAGCCAAGTGAGGGTGTTGATAGGTACCAAAGTTTTGGAAGCGTAGTCATCAGTCTGCCATCGTCTTCAGGGTGAGACTAACTCTGAAGATGATGGCAGAATCCTCCTTCGAAACGTCGCTGCTTATCAAAACCTTCACCCGGCTGGAAACCCGAGGAAACTTCTTTAAAAGGACCATTTTTTGAAAATAATCTCCACTAATAATAATAGTATTATCATGAAGATTGACGAACAATATTATGACCTCTCCTAGCAGTCTTTCTCATAAGGCCCGATATTTTTTCGATTATACTCTCACCATTTAATGACTTCTACTCATCATGTTAAACTAATTTTCACCTTATTTTCAATCTCGGGACTACCTTTTAGTGACTGAAGAACATTTGGCCTCCAACAGTATTGATGATGATCTGATTTCCAGCAAGTTCGGAGAAGAGCGTTTTCGATTAACACCTCCGGAAAAAAGCTAGCATTAGAATGCGTAAGAATGAGACTCTAATCCCAAACTTTCCATACGTAATGGTAATATAATATTAATTAATTTGATAAAAATGAGGAAACTATCTATATTTTGGCATTAAAATAACTCGAGTTAGATAAATTAAGCTTTTTTACTCATGGCATTCTTCGAAATACCAACTTTGGATGACTGTCAAAATAAGCCTGAATTTTAAAAAAATCTAAAAGAAAAGTCCATTCAGTAGTAATTTGATGGGTAAGAATAACTAATGCAGATATTAAATGACAATTAAGTGATAATTGGACCCACAAAACTTATTATCATAATACGGATAAAGAGATTTGAAATAATGATAAAAATATTGAAAATCGAGAACGTTGATCTAAAACAAACTTCAAGTCGGATAGGAGATGAAAAAGTGATATAAAGCACCGTCAGGAGAATAAAAAGGTAAATGATTTTAAAAAAACGAGAGCAAAGACGATGTAAGATTCAGAAATGTAACGGAGACTATGTTACCAAGGGGAACGTAAGAAAGGGATATGAATTTCCTGGAGATTTTAGAGAGAACGGCAAAGAGGTAAAGAGAGAGATGCGGAGTCTTGAAATCAATAGACGACTCGAAGAAAGTTAAACGAAAGAGGATAGCACAGAAGAATGAAATTATAATTGAAAAATACATTACGGAAATATCAATTAAATTTAACTCAATGCATTTTTAAAATAAGGACGTCACTAATCCACCATCATCACCAGTCATCAATCCTAAGGTTGGTTTGACACAGCTCTCCTATCGGATAAGTTCTTCATATTTACATGAGTCTTTTCTTTACCATCTTCATTACTTGCTCCATTGGATGTCTTTCCCTGCCATTCATCCCGTTTATATTTCTCTTGACTACTCTCTTCATCAGACCATAATGCCTCAACATATGGCCGATGAGGGTTGTCCCGTTTTTTCTTTTAAGTTTTCCTCAGATTCCCCTTCGCTTATATTTTACCCACGACTTCTTCGATTGCGACTAATTTACATATAATATATTGAAGTTCTATGTCCCGGTTACGGATACGGCTTTGGTTGTGCAAAGCTAGGCTGACTGAAGATGTCCTTAATGGAAATCAAGGACTATTCCGATCAAATGCAAATGTAATTTTGTTAAGTGGCTTTTCCTGATAGAGAGACCTGGCGTTTCAGCGAATGCTTACCTAAGGTCTATCGATTGCGGCTAAGACAGCGAGAGAGACTCTGCAGAACAATCAAGGATCGGGGGACAATGTTCACAAAGTAAACCCACAACTGGTCAACCGAAAGCTACGTTAGCACGAGTAACCAAATTAGAGGTGTTTGCATAGCGCGAAGATGTACCCACCAGTGCAAACTACTTCGCTACTGTTTGTAGAGGAGGCCACTCAGGTTCGAACCGGTCTGCAATGTTCTCGCTGAGAATAATGCGTACATATCATCTCCTTGCTCTGTCATGGACTGCGATTTGAAATACCTATCACTCGTGATACCACAATTCGGAGAGATTAATTCGCAGAGAGTATTGGCATGATCCCTCAGTTTCTTACATCTTCAGTTCTAAACGTCCCTTTTCTGATTTAAACTTTTTAATTTCTCTGAAGTGCGTGCTGTTTTCATTCAGATCGTTTGTTGAGGAGGCTTTTCAGGCCTATGATACGAGGTATCCTCATAACACCACCACATATATGAAATTCTGCAAATAATTTGTAGATAATTTTCATTTGGTCATTCTATGGCGTCATTAGAGTGACACCATAGAATGACCACATGTATTCCGGCTCATCGCATTGAAACATATGGCCGTTCCTAAAAGCTACAAGGGGAAAAATCAGTTTAGTTCCTTTTTTTGACGCCGACAATTTATGGCAAAAAACTTATCTCCACTCTAAAATCCCAAGTAATAGGCATTTTCAAAATAATAAAGTTTTAAATTGCATGAAAGACCTACTTTTGAGAGAGTTTATGATATTAGTCCGCGTCTTTGGTAAAGGAGCTAGTCAAACTTTATTTTCATCATGTCAAGTATCCTCACGACGGATGGGTGGGATCTTACGATATGAATTTAAAAAAAGAACGAATTATTCTTGAATTATTATTTAGTTTTTTATCAAATTCAAGGCAATGAAGTTCATAAGAGAAAGGTCGAGGAACAAGATCTTGGGCGAATAAACGAAGTTCAAGACAGAAGGTTGATCAAGACGGTAACTGGATAAGAAAATTGAAGGGCTGCAAAACAGAGCTCTGAATAGTGATGAGCATCATAAGGTGAATTAGATCAGAGGAGAGAGAGAAAAGAGAGTAACGGCAATAAACACTGTACAGCATTAATAAAGAGAGAAAAGAGAGGGATGGAGAATAGCCTGAGCCAGCATAAATTTCACAAGATTGAGAGAATGAAGGACTTAAGGAATGCAGTTGGGAAAAAAGGACGCAAAAAATGTATCCTGCCTGTAAGCATAAATAGGATACATTGAGAATCTCTTGCTTTCCTTTCAAAAGCTAGGTTTGGATCGAGTACCTAAACTGCAGCTGAGTTCCAGACTTTGCCCCAAAGTAATGTCTAGTCTAAGTTTCATCCACGTAATTCGTCACCAAACGTTTATACCTAAACATAAATTTGTTTAATTACTGGACGAAAAGCTAAAGAGGTATTTTAACTTGGCTATGATCCTTCTGTATGGAAAATGAAAGGGCACATTCTCAGCGAGCTAAAAATTACTTCAGCTAAGCAATGCTCCATTCAAGTCTGCATTCCATGCAGACTTGAATGGAGAATCAGATTAACATCACAGAAATGTTAGGAGCTTTAAAACATCTTTATCTAGAAGTAAAAATGTAATAAATATCACAAAAAAGAATTTAATACACTTATTTGACTTAAATCATTGAGTAATTCATTACATATGGTAGCTGCACGAGATTAATACGAAGTTCACACAATTTCTATTACTACATAGCGCTCTTTGAGCTTTGCCAAATGAAAAATATTGAAACATTAGTCCCGCCTTTATGATAATATTTCTCACTTAACGCGAATGTTCACTCATTAAAATACTCACATTTTCAAATTCACATCTCAGTATTCAGATCATGCTTATTTTACAAATATACATTCTAAAATAAGAAACAAAGTATTTAATAACACAAAATGAAAATTTCCATTACACATGGTGCAAGTGGACTGGAAATAAATATTCAGATTTCATCAGTGCAAAGCTATAAAGACATAAAAAACACGGGTAATATCAGTAGAGAGAGAAATAAAATCTCTCCCAGCATTCTGCAAGAATAAGACGGTGATGAAAAGAAATTGAAGCGAGAATCAACAACTAAAATTACTTCAGCATTTATTCTTTCGAAGTAATTGCAAATTTATGTTTTTATCAAGGATGCATGAGTGACACTTTTTAATTGCTTTTCTTTTTTTATATAAAAAACAAGTCAATGCTATTATGATACTATTCTCTTGTTAGCATTATGAAGTACCTCTTATTTATAATGTACAAGAATATTAATCATTCTCTAAAGAATTCATTATTTTTGGAGAGGATTAATCCACGTCCTTTAAATTGACCTTTTTGCATCACAAATGACCCTTATCGCCGCAGTCATTAGCGTGGGATGAAAATCAGACCAAAAGACAAAGAATGGTAGTGAATCCATTTCTTGACTAAACATCTCTCATAAATTACCAGCGGTTCGCCGCGAGAATGCTGAACTTGAGGTCTTAAATATTAAGAATTTTTTTCGTTGAAACTCCTCTTGTTTTGCTAAAGAGCAGCCTCGATTCAAACATAAAAAAGTAAAATTTTCACTAAAAAGGTAAATATTGTAAATATTATACAGAAAACAATTCTTACCACCATATCAACAAAAATCAACTACAACAGAAATCGTAATATCATTTTTTAAACACTGCTGAAATTGTACAACTTGAAAATAAGATTGAAAGGTCTACATTTATATAAGACCTGATATAACATGCAACGCAGTTTTTAAGCTATAAAATAATATGAATTCAATATTGAATTATATTAAATAAAATTACCGACACTGCCGTATTTTCTCAAGAAATCGTCGTTTGATGAACGGAAAAAAAACTTTTATTTGCTTATAAAGAGAGTTTCTGGATTAACGATAAAAAAATTCCAACGGCATTCCCTCTTTTAGAGAATCATGGAGAATATCAACAAGGTTTAACTTCCATCTCTTTGATTAGCTGATCGTGACACAGCTCTAGGAGTCAGCCGATCGCAAAACCATAGCTCATTCCGCGTCGCTTTGATTTTACTTACTTCTATTGTCATTATTCTATCATATTGACTTCATTCAGTAATGTTTCCACAATACCTCCTGAAGACGAGCGGAATTTAAAACTGAAAATTGGAGGAACAATAGGAATAATTTATACATCCACTTGTCCACTTTCCCTCCGTAATAGTAAGGGCAGAGGTTCAAAATACATCGTAGTTTCAGCAGAACAATAAGGGGCATCGACTATAAAATTCATAAAATTCGTTAAAGTCATTTTAAGATCGAAATTATTTTGAAAACTATTATTATTCCCCTTTGAAGATTATGCCGTGCACGAACTGCTACAAAAAATTTATCTCGCAGTCGCTTGCGAATATTTCGCTCAGATTAATGATGAGAGGAAAAAATTTCCTAACCAACTCATATGATATGCTTTTGATTTGGTATGGTGCCCAGAGGATCATTTACCACATAAATTGCTTGAGAAACACTCACTATTATGGCAAGAGACCCATTTCTGGACTCTAGAGCCCAATGCTAGGAACTAGAAGTCCTTCATGGGCCTTCAAAACTATGAATAAAATATCACAAAAGCATAAACAATCAAGTAATGAGGAATAAAGACAGGTAAAAATGTTCAAAATGAAAGGATTTGAAATACTGCATGAGAAAAAAATTACGAGATAAAATGGGCAAACCGAAATAAGAAAATTGAATTCTTATAAGAGTAATCATCATCAGTATTTCAATTTTAGGATTGGTTTACTGCAGTCCTCCATTCTTTCCTATTCAGTGTTAATTCCCTAACGCCCTGGTATGTTTTCTCTTTCACGTCCTTCTTTATTCGCCCTATATATTTGTCCCTTGGTCTTCCTCGCGGGACCTTCCCTTCAATTTTCCCTTCTATTATATTTCTAACTAATTCGTTGTGCCTCAAGGTATGTCCTAACCATCTGGTTCTTCTTTGCCGTAGGGTTTTCCATATTGTCCTTTCTTCATCTACTCTTCTGTACACCTCTTTGTTCCTCACTTTTCTGTCCACTTAAGCTTCAGCAATCTCCTCCAGCACCATGTTTCGAAGGCTTCAATTCTTCGTTGGTCTACTTTCCCAATGCTCCATGTCTCAGATTCATAGAGTGCCACGCTCCTTACGCATGTTTTGATAAGGTACTTCCTTGTTTGCAGCCGTAGGTTCTTTGAGCATAGTAGTTGTCTCTTCTTCATAAATGCCTCCATAGAAGAGTAGGAGAAAAAAAAGTCTAATATTTTGAAAAGAAGAGCGGATAATCTCATTTACTCATCATGAGTCATGATGGTTTTATGGATACAATCGTTGAGGGAGAATAAAAATATTGACAAACCAAGACAGCGTACGAGATATATGAAGCAAACGGTGAAGGATGAAAATTAGAGGAATTATGTTAATCGAACATGTAGTCGAAGAAGAATCAAATAGCAGGGTTTTATTAGGCCTATCATATGATTTTTGACTGGTGGTGATGAAGGAAAAAGTTCTGCTTTTAACCACGATTAGAGCTAGACTCTAAAAGAGAAAAATGGACTAAGCTCAAACAAAAGGAATATAGATCCCAAGCGAGAGCAAACTTGAATCAAAAATCATTAACGAACGTTATGATAAACAAGAGGTGCATTTATAATGTTTTTTCAAATAAAAATGAGAGGTCGGTCAAGCTTTATGTCATGAAAGCTAAGGCATAAAACATATGGATAAAAAATAAAATTATTCAAACGAGCGAAAAAAGGAAAAAAATAGTGTTACTACTTTCTGGAGCAGTAAGAAAATTCCAGAGCTTATTTGTCCAAAGTTATTAGCGATACCAAAGCAGAGAATGAAGTTATTTTAAACACTCGGGACTTCCTATTAAATAAGAACAAGTGGAAGGAATAAACAATCGTCACGTTGCGATTGCACTCTTAAGCTTAAGTGCTTGATGAGCAGATGGATTATCAGAGACAATAGCAAAGCAATAGTGTTTGAAAATAAATATGAAAATTCATAACAGGTACCATATTATGCACGCAGAAAACGAAGAAAGGTGAAAAATACGAGAAATATCAAAGGCATTTTCAAGGCCTCGAATGATTTGTGCCTTGGACAGCACCCAAGTAAGAAGATCTGCAGTTCACATGTGAACCAGTGCAGTGCACATGCGAATCAGTGCAGTGCACATGCGAATCAGTGCAGTGCACATGCCGGGACGCAAGGTTTAGGACCTTTGGCAACTATGTCCCACTAGTTTTAAAAGGTCATGCTTGTTCTTCGACTTTCACACAAATTCATAACACGCACTTTCAAGTTATTGCTTTGTTCAAATATGCGTTGCGGAGAACACGTATCCACCTTACTGCTTAATACTAGAATTTTTCGAGCATGCTCTTTAACATTCCAGGAACTTAGCGCAAAAAATTGCAAGCATCAAACACATCACATTATGAAAGAATAGCCCACTCTCTTGCACACTTTGTCACCGAGAAGGTGATTTCATTCAACCATAAATTCGACTTGAACGGACTTGGATTCCAGAAATGAAAACTAATGACCGAAATGGGCGATGAATTCCATGAAAAATCACAACTACATTCGTGGAATTAAAAAAAAGTACATTAACCTCCCGCATGTAAATCCAACTCCGAATCAATACCCGATAAAAATGAAGGTCGTCAATCTGTAGTCTATATCTCTTCATTACCCACTATCAATGCCTGGCTGAATCAAAGACTCACAATATCAAAGCCATGCTCTCCGTTGTCATTTTAAAGTGAGAATGGTATTCGGTGTTCTGGGATATTCTCCACTGCTTCCGTAAGAAAGAAATTAAGTGCCGTAAAAAATGCAAGACCAGTACGAGATATGACGGCTGTAGCATAGGATGCAGGTAAGGTAAATTTGAAAACAAAACGACGGAAGCATATTCACAGAGTGATTTCACAAGGAATGGCTCAGTGAGACTTTACATAAATGCATATCTGAGGGAATATGAACACGTTCAACAAGCTCAAGCTGAGCGAGGGCACCACATCTTTCTGAGGGACCTCGGTAGGCACGCGTAAAGAAAAAGGTCCCCCTTCCCTATCCCCTCTGATCAAATAAGCCTCCGGGAAGAAGAATGGTTGGCGGTCGCCATAGAGATGTGGCATAAAACTTTTGACTGGGGGACCACAAACCCCTTGGGAGTTTTTGGGTAAGCAATGAAAGAAGGTAGGAGGGCTAGTGCTGTAACATGAGAGGGGCCCACCTTGGCAATAACGCACCTACTCAAAACAAAATACTGTCAAGCTTAGCGGCCTCCCGCTGCACGTCTCCGAAATCTGTAACAAGTTCCATCGACCGCGAGATGCGATTCACTTTGAAACGGTTTCCTTCAAGCTTCTTCCATTTCACTATTTTTTTACAAGCGAAATTCAAATCAGCACATACTTTACCGGTGTTTCTGCGCGTACATTTCCAAAAAACCTACACGATTCGTCGACCTTGACTATTGATTTCACTCGAACCCAGAGATACATAATTTTTACCCAGATTAGCACCAACGACAATAGAAGTTTGTAAATTCTATCCTAATCAAAAGTACTACATGCAAAGTAAGCGTCACCGTAGAGGTATTGTAGCCAGAATCCGAGGAATAGATTCGCTGCACATGAAAACAACTCATTTTTCACTATTTCTGTCTTTTTTTAAAATCACTAACACCAGCAATCAAACAAAAGATTGGTTTGACGTAGCTCTCCACTCAGTTTTCCGCGGAAGTCTTGCTATTGTGCATTATCACCGGGCAACTCCGTTACGTTTTTTTCTCGCGGCTAGTTCGGAATCCTTAAATTAAGTACAACGTTAACGTTCTCTCTTCCCTTGGGCTTCGTCTTGGGAACCTTGTTTCTCTGATATAATTATGCATGCATTAAGGTGGAAATCCCACAAGATAAATGACCCCTCCATCGCGGGCTAATGCAACTCGGCTCAAGTGCAGAACGTAACCCTTGCGTTCGGCGAGGTTTCACCATATTTCTAGAGGCTCAAATCTCATAGGGCAGACGAATCACTGTACTTGCACCACCCAATGCATGGCTGACACGTGGGGAGCGGAAATGTTTGAACCCAGGGCCATCCGTAGAAGTCCGTTGGAAGCAACCCTCCGATCCCTCAGTTGGAATCCTTCCCTGCTCCAGGATTAGTTCATTAGGAGGAACAAAGCACCAAAAATTTGGAAGAGAGGGGGAGGGAATCCTAAAGCGTTTACAATTAAGCCACCCCCATTTTTTTTCTCCTCCCCCTTTGCGTGTTCCCCCTAAAACACAGGGGTTCCGAGACGTTCCTGACGCCACCGTTAAGCCTCAAAAAAATATAGGGGCCTCTACAAGGGCGTTTTCCGAAAAACAAGTACCGAGCTGCAAGGTACGATGAATTACAAAGATGAAAGCCTTGAAAACACGTATAGAATATTTCTTGGGAAAGAAAATGCAAACTTTGCTAGCACTAAGGTAACAGGTAAAAATATACATTCAATATTTTTCTCGATAATAAATAATTGTCCAAAGAATAGCACTGAATAATAATATTAAGGAAGATAAGTGAATACATGTTCTCAAAAAGCATAGTAAAAAAGCAACGAAATTGTTAATGAATGTGCAACCGAACATGCTTGATTGATAATTTGTTTGAAAGTAATCATGCCAAAAAAAAAGAATGTTTTCAAACAAATTGGGGCTTCAACATATTTATTTCCCTCTCAAATATGCATAAAAATGGGCATGAGAACGGAGCGTAATATATCACGCTTTTGGCCATTGTTAGGCGATATGACCAAACCAAAATAGCCATTGCCAAAAACGGCGCCAATATCATTTACCAATATGTCATTTATACGCTTTAAATTAACTCTCACTGAGAGATAATCGACTCACCAAACATTCAAATGCACTTCATCCTTCGACAAAACGAAAAAATACCAATTGCGACCAAGTTTCAGAGAGAAAAATACCACTATATGCATTTTAAATTGCATGAAAAGGGCGATATAGAAGTATCGAAGCCTTTCAAAAATTAGACTTTTTAAGTTCCTCTGTTGAAAATACAATTTGAAAGGACTACTAAAGCTGTGTCAACCCTTCCGCAAGTTGTGCACTTTTATGGGTGGTTTCTGCCAAACATTGGGACTGAAATATGCACAAAAGAAATTGATGTGGACACTTTTCTAAGTGCAAGGAGATTTCATCGCAACGGCAAAGAGAAACTTTCGTAAAAAGATTTCCTTGTCTTTCACGTTTTCTTCGTCTAATTTCGGCGACGATTCCGCTTGTCTCGCGGCTTCTCCCCAAGGCGTCGAGACGTACTTTTTTCGAAAAACCGCCGCCCCTAAACCGTTTCCCTTTCGCATTCCCCCCACGCCCCATTTCCGCCTCTCTCACACCCTTTCATTCCCGTTGCCCCTTTTGTTTTGAGCCCTTTTTTTCCAGCCCCTCGCCGCTCAACTTCCAGCTCTCTCTCTCTTTCTCTACCTCTGGCCCTCCACATTACGGCAGGGCTTCTCCTAACAATCTTTCCCACCGTAATTCTCTACCTCCCCTTCCCATCCTAAACCTATGGCCGCCCACCCTCGCAGTATTTTCTCCCTCCCTCTCCGCTTTTAATAAACGTCCTGGTCCCTCTCCTCTCCCCGCATTATTTATGCATTTGCCGCTCGTTTCATTCATCGGGCGTTGAAAAAAAAGGATATTTTGGGGAGGAGATGAGAAAAAAATTTCATTTAAAAAATACGTGCGGCCGAAAAGGGATACGGTAGCTAAAACTGTTTACGCCAAGATGCACGGACGTGCTACGAGACGGGATGAATAAGAGTTGCGCTTTTTAATAACGATGTTGTTTTTTTAGAGGAAAGCAAAGGAGGAATTCTCGACAGCACACCTGAACCACCAGCGGATCTCTTCCTGGCGCCCGATATATATTTCCTTCTTCCTAATCCGCGAGGATAAGTTTTGCGGGTGGTGGTAGTGAAAAAAAACGAAAACGACGCCCGCACTCAAACACGGCCCTTGGATCTCGGCCCACCCAAAAGGGAGTGAGTTCCCTCAGTTTTCTCGCCGAGTCCTGCGCCACCCTCTCAGAAATTAACTCGCCACGGGAGACGGGAAAGGGAAGGCGAATGCGCCCCACGACGTTCAATTTTTCCACACCGTGTGTCGTTTCGACGCCGTAATTCAAATTAAGACGTTCCCGCGTTGCAAGGAGGAACTCCTGCGTAAACTTGCAAACTTCCCGTTCCTTTTTTTTCTGCGGCAACGGAGGAGGTGGATTCCCCCGGCGGAAGCATACACGGGACGGTGTGAATGGCTTGATATCTCTCGAGTTTGAGAAGATGACGCGCCGGGGGGAAACTTCACCGACCGCTTTTTTTTCATCAAAGCTTAGCGCGCGGTGGCTCTAACGCTTTCGGCGTGTGGGGGAAGCCTTTGAGCACACGGAAGTGCAGGAGAGCGCTTCAGGCAGGAGCGTGAATAACGATCTCGAGGTAGTGAAATTCGCTACCCGAACCAAGTTTACACAGCGGGCGAATACCCTGTTGGTAACGAATGCATTTTCTCACGTGTTTTGAAAGAGCGTCGTCGCCCGTCTTCCCCTCCGGTGGAAAGAAGCCGGAGGGAGGAGAGGGAGGGGTGGAAAAAACATGTTGCCAAAAAGAACATCCATGGCTAACTCGCGGACTACTCCCATGCAAAGAGGACGATCCTGTTCTCGGACCGCGATGTGGTTCTAGAGTGGGAACTCACAAATTTATATTAGAAATGTACGCCTCACGCTTCCGCACGGTGTATCTATCTACGAAAAAGATATGACGTGGGTGCAAAGAACAACAAAAAGGTTTTTTGGGTATAGTGAAAAGACACATGCTAAAACAAGCATGTTTACATGCAGAGAGAATTTTCATCAGGTACGAAACCTGAAATTTAAGAGGCATATAGCAGTAAAAACGCACCGTAAAAGAGCATTTAATAAAGAGTTATCTTTCGGTCGTATTAAAGTTAAAAAAAAACACCAAGAACATGCATGTAAAGTCGGGCACCACTAACCTATATTCTGGCGCATCGTTAACGTCACCGACATCATATTTTAACTTAATTGCCGCATACAAAATTTTTATTAGGTCTAAATAAAGCAAAAATGTGGAGCACCAGTAAATTATCCAAGTGGCCTGAGATATAAGGTACCATGATCCTTCCAACCCAATTACGAGGCATCGGTAGAACTTAACCAGGTTATTGTCGCACACAAAGTGGACCTGTCACGAATAGTTAAAATTTGTTGTCGTATTTGGAAAAGATAAATAATGAAAGCCACCTTTTCATTGCATACCACATCATTTACCTCAATCAACTTTATAGTCACCACTAATCATCCTAAGACTTGTTGGATTTAAGTTCATCACTTGATTTTTCTATTGGCTATTTTTTTCAGTCTGAAAATCTGTTGTTTCATACGCAACTATTCACGCCACTATACTCTAACACATGGTTTCCATTTTCATGCGAGATCTTTCTTTGCCATTGTTCCCATTCACTTTTCCCAATACCAGCGATACGCCCTCGGTGGGATGCTCACCGTTAGTGGAATTTAAAACCTGAAACATGAAAACGGGTGGAATGGGGCCGGTTGAATATCCTTAATTTCTGTGAGGGCATCGTAAGTAAATACGCCCAAAACATGCATATGCTATTTACCAATATGCGTAGGAAAAACTCTTTGTACGTTGGTGGGACTTTTTCCTGAAGATGGGAAGTGAGATTCAAGACTACCAAGTTGGGGACCTCCTTTCCAGAGACGACTGTCTTCATGATCAATCAAGTCTAATAATTAGTTCGAAAAGGTCGTTGTCCTGTCTTCTTTTAAGAGTTTTCATTGCACTGCTTCGTCCCCTATTTTCACAATTTCTTTAATAACTTGTTCTATTAATTTTATCTAAAATATTTTGCTATAAAATGATATTTTACACGCTATCCATATTATCGTTTCTGCGAATATTACTGTGCATGTCTGAATGTTATGAAGGAACTCATTCCGGAAATTAACTTAAAATAACAAATAGTACGAGGGTCGTTCAATAAGACCTGAGAAAATCAAATCGGTGGTGATGATATAATCTCAAAAGGTTTGCTTTTAATAAGGGTCATCTCTCATTAGACTGCTATAAAATTTTCAGCTATATCCACTACGTGGTTTCTCTAGCAACAAATTTTTTTTGCTATCATAGCAACAAACTTTTGATTATTTAGAAAAATGGAAAAAGTGAGTTTCCTGCGGTGATTAACACTTCTATTTAAAAGGTTTAATACCGAAAGATATCGAGGCCGAAATGGATGAAGTTCATGGTATTGGTAAGCTCCTGTGTTTGCGACTTTTTACTATTGGGGAAAAGAGTTTGTATGAGGCCGCACATCCATAAATGACGACCATCGTTCGGGACGTCCAGTGAAAGTGACTTCCTCCGAAACAATTGAAAAAATCCGCAATATGGTTTTGAGTGATCGCCGAATCAATGTGCGCGAAATAGTTGAGGCCACAGGCATATCACAAGGTACAGTGTTTTCAAGTTTGCACGAAAAATTGGGTATGAAAAAATTCTTGGCATGATGGGTTTTCTCTCAATGGAGAATTAACGCAATCGTGTGATCAACTCGGAAGCTGGTTTGGCGCTGTTCCATCGTAGCCCTGGCAAGTTTCTGCATCGATACACAACTGTGGACTAAACATGGATACATTATTACACACAAGAGACAAAGGAACAGTCGAAACAGTGGGTTTGTAAAGGGGATTCGGCTCCGAAGAAGGCGAAGATGGAGAAATCGGCCGGTAAGGTGATGGCAATGACATTTTTGGGATGCACATGGAATTATCTGAATAGATTACTTGGAAAAAGGACAAACAATAAATTGAGAGTATTAAGTGTTGTTATTGCACCGATTGAGTGACGAAATCAAGAAAAAACGTCCTCATTTGGTAAAGAAAAAAATTCATCCATCAAGTTAATGTACGAGTGCACACCTCCTAGGTTTTGATGGCGAAAATCGTGGAATTAAAATGAAGTTTAATACAACATCCGCCGTATTCCCCAGATTTGGCTCCCAGTGACTACTTTTTATTTCCAAACTTGAAAAAATGGCTAGGTGGAAAACGATCCACGTCGAACGAGGAGGTCATCGCCCAAACAGCTTCATATTTTGAGGACCTTCTGAAATCCTATTTTTTGGACGGTTTAAAAAAATTGGAGAATCGCTGAGAATAATGAATAGACATAAAAGGAGATTATGTTGAAAAATAAAAAAACCTACCCAAAATAATTTGTTTTTCTACCTTTTTAAGGACTTATTGAACGACCCTCGTATACGAGCACAGTCCACAATATGACAGTTGAATGACGCTTACTCATTTATGATTCTCTGCGATTGGGGCTTCCTGTAAATTTACAAACGAAACGCCTATCCTCTTTTCCTCAAATAAGCGTTTATTTCCGACGGACACTTGCATAATTTCTTCGCTAACTCTTCTCTTGGCACTGTCTTTTTAGTGTGAGTTTCTTCCAGTCAACGGCTTGAACTATGTGTACTCATTCCATGCAACGTGGATGTTTGACTTGGGACACAGAACGACCTATAAAAAAAACAATAAACAACTCGGTGAATGCGTACTTAGATATGTAAGCACTTGTCTCGGAGGTCGTGCCCAGCCATAACGATTCGTCGAAGGGGCGTAAAAGGACCGCAATTTCCCATCCAAACCGCTATTAAAGGAAACACTGTTTTCCAGAAAGAGGCTCTCATAGATTTTTTCCAGCCGAAGTGGTAATCTTTCAATCCTTCAAGAGGCTGGAGCTTATCGCTTTATTGCGGCTACTAGGATGAGGGTAGAGTCACTAATAAAATATGTATATTGGATTCCTCACCCAATGCATGTATTTCATGGTCAAATTTGATAACCAACGTTTTCTCTGGTTTCAGGCTGGTATTGCGTTTGCTGCCAGATGTTCGGTTATAGAAATAAAAATATTGGTTCAAAATTTAACTGACATTTCATAAGCAATTTATTTATTTCTGAGGCCTAAGTATATAGGTGATCGGATTAAAATAATCACCATTATTTTTTTATTCATTAATTGTAGTAAACATGTTGCCCAACAGTTTATTTTGAAACACTCATTTCCGGCATCGATATAAAGGGCATACTCAGAACTATTTAGATTTTGTTCTACCATAATTAATATAGTACATAATCCGATAACGAGATTCTAGGTCTCTTATTTAATGTTCTGGACTCCATGAATGTTTCCCGGATATATTTTTATTTTTTCGCCAGTTGGTGTCCATTAATTACCATACCTTTACCCCAAAATGAATCAAAAACACTTTATTCCGAAATAGTACATTATAGTTAGTTTTCGGAGTTGCAATACATGAACCTAATTCACAAGTACTTTGTTCGACAGAGTAATTGGTGTTTCAAACTTTGTTAACGGTTTCTAACAAGATGGAGTGGAATAGTTCCGTGCTAGAGGATAAATACGATTTCACTTGAATGGAGACAATTTATTTCCACTCACCAGTCCATCATCCGGGATAAAAACTAATTTATATTTTTACGCGATGAGCACTTACTAGGATCGTTTTTTGGCATCATTTTTTTTCTTTTTGTAGAACAGCACAATTTTATTGTTCTACCGGGTGAATATAGTTTTTGAGGTATAGTTAGAATTTTTGGGGAACGGTTTGGCATGGTGGATAGATATTGGCTTCCCATCTCTATTAACTCGGGTGCTATTCCCGGCAATGGCAGAGATTTCTCAGCGATGCACGTCGCCTACACTAGCATGCATGTGCTTAGAAAAAGTTTCAGTACTCCTTCAGTCGAAGAGACGTAAAACAGTGGACCCCTAGCCGCCAACAGCGAGCTAATACCGACGACGACGCCGGGATTCACTCCATCCTTTCTCCGCTCCCAAAATAATTCGTCCCCGTTATCCAATTATCCAAAAGAGCGCATATAACCTAAGCTGTCGGTCGCCTCTCCATTATAACTACCAATACTTAAATGAATGTGCTATCAAACGAAGAATCTCTCGAACGACGAGGGGGTTAATGCGAAGGGAGTAACTAACGATACGGTTAAAGAGGATGAAATCGCTCACAATAAAGTTGCACCGTAACGTCTTCAATCGGGTTTTGGCGCTGTATACATCGGAGATGTAAAGCACTTAATAAGGCTGATCAAGGAAGGATATAACCCTCGTAACTTGATGCAGGAGGACAAATGGGTAGGCATATAGGTCGAAGAAGAAGAATAGCTATTGGAAACGCCATAAAAGCAAAGGGGAAACAGATGGGTAAGGGACAATGTACACATTTGGTGAATAATGGATGTGGTTAAAGGCCATCGGCGGTAGTAAGTACGGTGAATCCCACCTCAGGAATGGGTCCCCTGACTGTCTTGGGTTAAAGATTAAGTTTCAAAATGAAGTACAACAAAGGTAGTTGGAGAACTGAACGAATTCCGCAACGACAACGTCGTAAGAGGAAATAAAGAGGATTAGGCCCAGCGGAGAGAAAGTAACTACTCCTAATCAAGGTTTGTGCACGAAATCAAAAACATCTGTTTAGAGAGAATCAACACGATGTGGAATATGATAGATAATAAAGCTTGGAAATGCTCATGCCCAAATCTCCGTCGACAGAATTCGATTCTATGATCTAGGAATAGGGTGCATTTAATAAAGGAATTACTGTCCTTTGTTATACTCTCAATTTATTGGATGAAGAGACGAAAACAACGAAGAAATCTCTCGTAATGCTGAAAAGATTGGTATGATTGATTATGTTCGAGCTCACATTGTAAAAAGTAAATTGAGTGAATTAGGGATTATTAGAGCAGTTGGAGAGAATTCTTATTTGGAATTCCCAGTGAACCGTAATAACGTCTAAGTAAAAAAAATCGGAATACTTGAATTTAATGCACGTGAGCCCAAAGAGCTTCCGCCTAAATTTGCTCCCGGGACTCTCAATTTGGGCAGGATAATGCTGTACTCACTGTAAAATGACGCCACGACTTTAATCGTGATCCCTCAATTTACACATATCTGAGTTAAATACACCTTTCGTCGCATATTCTCGACATCACATATCATATATCAACCTTTCCTTAACAGGAAGTTATTATCGACAGGACACGACGTCCTGGTCAAGTGTAAAGGTCGGAAAGCATTTGTGACAGAGGAGTAAAGACCTGATCCTCACAAGCGCATAAAAATTATTCAAGAGCCATGGTAATATTTTTCAATGAGAATATTTTAATTTACATTAGCATATCTCTATTCACAAGTGGTTTTTCATTTTAAGTACTTTAATAAGTCGGAATTATCACATTATACTACGATAGTTTCATTTATTGATGGCAATATATGATTAAATAAAAAAAAATCTATAGTTTAACTTTAATTTTTAATTTTACCTTAGAGCCAAATGTATACACCCAAAGAGCCACGTGTGGCTCGCGAGTCATAGATACTTACCCCTGACATAGTGGCATAGAGCTTTGGGGTGTTGACAAGAGGTTTGTACTGTTTGAAACTACTGACAGCATAGGGAGGGGATCTATCACCCTCACCCTCGATGCATGAACACCACACGCGGTTAGCCTTAGTACTTCGTGACTCTACCCTCACAAACCAGACCGATCTTCTCGTAGAAAACAGTAGTTAACAATGGAAAGTGCCTCATTTATCATGCCTAAGGGAGCAGAATTGTCTATCTTCCAACATAGAGATCCATTGCATAATCTCTGACGCTGAATAGTAGAATCTAATTTGCTCTAAATTCTTTAAAAAACATATCATGCATTTGTAATATACCAAAAGTAGGATACAGTAAATAACTCTTGAAAGAGAATTAGAGAAAAACTGTATCTATAATAGTCGTTGATTTCGGCTCCTTTTTGTGTAAGTTGTAAAACTTCAGTTACGACAGTTCGCCCCTCCCCCTTGGGTACGGAATTGCTGTTTACGACACCGAGGGGATCCAAAAGTAAACACGTAAACTGGGAGTCATCCCTTCAATCGCCGGCTTCCGCGGAGGAAACCCACGGTCGTGAGCAAGGGAAACCAGGATTGTGTTCCGCAAGGCGTGCTGTGAAAGCCTGATCCTTAAGGAAGGTGGTGAGGGGGGTTGCAAGAATTGCCTACGGGGTGGCGGAGGCGTCTCGACTAGGGGAAAAGGCTCAGCACGCCCGACGCGAAGCACTTTTCGGACTGGGGATTACCCCCGCGACGTGAGTCGCAACTTAGTTTTCGGCCGAAAGAAAAGGGTAGGAGGTGCAGAGTCGTGGAACGTGGCAGGTGACAGGCTTCTTCCACCCCTCCCCCCTTCCACCTATCTGATCCCCTTCCCACACCCGTACCCTTTACCTCCCTCTGCACCCTTTCTCCCTCCCACACTTTCGCCCGCTCCCCGGGAATCCTACCCTTGCGCTACCGATATTCCCCCTCCGCCGCCGCCGACGCGAATTTATCGTCGGCCGTTCGACGGAGTAACAACCCTAGCAATAAATCCGCGTCGATTTTGGACGCGCGGAGCTCCGAAAATATGGGCCCTGGGCCATCTCCGCGGGGGCCGTTTGAGGAGGGAGGGGGTAATAAGGGTGTGGGGAAACAGTGGGAAGAGGATGGGGGAGGAATTAGAATGGTATTGATGGGGTAACGGGCGGGGAAAACACTGCTGTCGGTGAATTTGCTGGTGGCTGGCAGGGAGAGCGACACTCCCCACGTGAAAGACGTCCGCAATCGACAAATGGGAATCGAGATGCCTATACGTTGGCGGTCATCGCTCCCCCAACACAACCTTAATGATTGGCGCCGACGTTTGACGCATAGCATAACCCGATTTTAAGCCGGGACATTATCAGGACATTATCAGGATGGTGAGTTGGAACGCCTTGAATATGGAAACGCGAGGAATATGGCTCTCCATTTCGATCACGTGACATTGAGAACGTAACGAACTCATGAACCTATCACGTTCGGTTCAATTGGAAATAGGAATATGATTACTCACATGGACTTCGGTATGAACAGACTTCAAATATCATTTTTTCCAACTCTCATCAGCGTGACAAATCGGTAACATTATTGGGGCCGCAATTTGTGATGTCGTGACACTTTCTTTCCAATAAATTACTTTTTTCTGCGTTTCAGGCCCTCTTTATTTGAGATTGTACATATCTGATCCTCTCTCTCCAGCATCTCTCACACAACAATTCCCCTCTCATTTTGATCAACAACTTCTTAACAACCCCTTTTAACAAAATAAACATTCAAAAATCAACAAAAAGCATCTCATTTAAAACAGCAACAAAAAACTTAATTCGCGAATTTCGTTTCTAAGGAAATGAAAAAACACCACCAAGTCAGCAAAAAACAACCAAGAAAACAAACCCTTTTATTATTAATCAAACAAATTCACCCTTCTATTTAGGGTTTTGCACGACGTTACAACTTTGACACGATTTTTAAATCACTAAGTTTTTTATGATCAATTCGAGCAAAGCTTGCAGTATATACGACCAACTTTAGCATAATTCATATGTTACCAATTTTGCAGGATTATTTCCGTGCAGCTACAGCAGTATGAGGACGATTCTGCCTCATCGCAAACAATTTGCTTGCAATTTGTCAGGCAGCTGTTTAATGACTCATCCCCTGATAGCCTGTTCTGGAAAAGGTTTGCACCGCTCAGAATTATAGAAAATTTTCACTTCCATTATGTTGATTAATCAATGCAATATTTTCGGCTTCATTTCCTGTTTTCCAGTTCTTTTGCGAAGAAAATGAAGTTCAAACCTCTATTTGAAACTCTTCTTGCAGAAAATAATTCATCACACCTAATTCCGAGCATAAAGAAATAAGAATGGACTAAATTGTCCATGGAAGATTACTTTTAAGAATTAATTCAAAAGAAACAATTTTGCACATCTAAAACTGATTAGAAACACCGATGCATATCATTGGATCAATGCAATCCAGACCATGACGCTTATCAAATTACGGAAATAATCCATTCTCCGTAAGCAGCTCAATGATAGAATTTACAATTGGCTGATTTTTGAATAATGACTTCCAGGAACTTTCGCAGGCATTCAAACATCATTAAGGCGCGGCGCAAATTACAACGGGCGAAACAACACAATATGAAATTGGAGATGGAACATGTTCACATTGACTTGGGGGCAATTGGATACAGGAAATACGAAACTTTAATGATTAACACAGTTAACACGTATTACTTCATTATACGATTATAAAGAACGGTAAAAATGTCATCACTAACTCGATACCCCGTTCATGAGCATGTGAAAAACCAGGTAAAATGGTAAAAAATCCCAAAAGTTGGTTTCTATTTACTTTGATGATCAAGCCAATGCGAGCTACCAAGAAAACGCCTTTAAACATTGTTGGACCAGGAATAATACATTCATATCTTCCTTGCACTTTCTTACGTTCATTTTATACCGTGGTGGTAGAATATTCTGCAACAATAGTAGTGCAAGTGAAATAAGATAAGGAGAGCAAGCCTAAGATAGGAGTACATAAATCTTTGCGAGAATAATGACACAGAGATAAATCACAGCCAAGGCCAATTGAATAAAAGCACCAGCTGGGAATAGGGGACCATCAAATTCTATCGCATCGCTTTGAATATCAAATGGACGTGGACAATGAGAATCTTCGCCAAGTGTGTGAAAATATACAAGATAAAGAAGCAGAATGAAGGATTATACATGTTGTAGAAGGAGATCTTGATGAATTGTGCAGAGATAAAATGGATTCGCGAGGAATAAAACAGAAGGAAAATCTTCGCGAGAAAGATGGAGGAGGAAATAAATGGAATTAATGGATATGAGAAAGATGCGCCACGTAACCCGAGAATCAGCAGCGGAAAAGGGTTGAGGAGGAACAATAAACCACTCTTCAGGATAAGATAAAAAATTCTCCTCAGCAACCTGGTCTTTGCAATATGAACCTTGCACCGCTAAATGGAATATGTGTGTGATGTGATATTAATACATTATAATAGGATAATACATGATATTAGGATTAGGGCAGACCTCGTACAAACCATTTAACAGACAGAAAGATAAAATATGGATTCAAATAGAAGACAACTTAGGCGTCATCATTTTGCCTGGAAATAGAACATCTCAGCGTTTATAACAAACCAGAAAGTTAGAATATACTGGAAAAAGCATTTAACAGACAGAACCTCGTACAAACCATTTAACAGACAGAAAGATAAAATATGGATTCAAATAGAAGACAACTTAGGCATCATCATTTTGCCTGGAAATAGAACATCTCAGCGTTTATAACAAACCAGAAAGTTAGAATATACTGGAGGAAGCATCGCAGCTGATTTGAGAAGCCAGCGGCCATTTAGGTAGGTACGGGAAAACGGACTTGTTACTCGCGATATTCGCATAGATGAAGTTGTATTTGCGCGCGGTAAAACTTAGAGTATTAAGATAAATAATGGTAATCATTTTTATAATTCGTCATAGAAACAGAGGTATGTAGTGCGCAAACACGGATACAAGCACCTAACATGTAGTTTAAATAGCTTGAATCAGTTTGAGAAATATAATAAACTCACGGGGGGATCAAATTCATTAATACCAGCTTTAAATAGCATTAGGAAGATTTACTGATACCGCTGCGATGAAATTTGTGTACGATTTCATCGTTATTCATATTTTTACACACACGCAGCCTCCATAAGAGGCCGTATTAAACACACTGTTTTATACGGGGCTTACTCTTTCCCAAGCAATCCCATTCGGGCTTCATTGTTACCCAGTTTTTAATATAATAATAGTACTAGCATATTAATTCCAGCACTGTAGCCTCTTTGCAGTAACAAACGCACCGTAATACTCTCGTAATAATTTGACGACCATTTTCGATGCTTCCGCCATCAGCCGTCAGGGATTTAGACAATAATAAAAAAATTTGAAACCGATCCGCAAATGTATAACAGAGTTTGGAATTATATAAAGAGTTTCACTGCATCCATGGAATGGATTCAAAGTGTGCCTATTATCCCCTCTTGATTCTTTCCGGGGGATCGGGTTGGTGTGGTGGCTAGAGTAGGTACTGGCCTCCCATCCCGAGGGCCCGGGTTCGATTCCCGGCTGTGGCAGATTTTTCAGTGCAGAACCGGTCCCCACTTGAGTGCCTAGTGGAGGGCATTTCAAGTTCAGTACTCCGTCCGTCGGATGGGACGTTAAGCTGTGGTCCCCTTGGCGCCTTTCGATAAGAGTAGGCTAATGCCGAAGCCGGCTTTCTCTCCACCCTTCCTCCATTACCTGGAATGTTCCTACCACTATCCAATTACCCACCTATCCTAAATGGCGCAAATGACCTCAGCTGTCGGTCGACTCCCCTGAATATCCAATCAAATCCTTGATTCTTTCCGTACCCCTACTTCGACGCCATCACAAATTTCCGCATTTCGATAGACTTCACCCTATTCTCATATCACTCCCTCGGATAACAGGCTTCTCCACCACATACCCACACAATTTATCAAATTTTCATTAATTTATTCTTAATATGCGTCCTTAGGACCATGTTCAAATGTTTCCTCTCCGTAAGGCTCTATTTCTCTCTCCGTGGCACTACAGCACTTGGTGAGCCTTGGCCTCCTTCACAATTTACCTCCATTCTTTATTTTCTGCTACTCTTCTTCTCCATTCTTCGATGTGCATTGTCTGAAGATCTTTCGTGGCATCATCACTCCATCTTAGCCTCGATCTTCCTCTTCTCCTTGCATGATGTAATTTTTCCTTCAACATCCTTCTAGGCATCCGTTCTTCTACCATTCTATCCTCCGAGCTTTCACAAATCTAACTAGGTCCTGCCCTTCAATTATATAGTCTATCTCTGCATTGTACCATATTCTTCAGTCGTTGTTTTCTTTTACAGGTCCATATATTTATTCTAATTCATTTTAATCTAATCCGGGTTCTCTATGTTGGAGACGGGCGAGACTTGAAGAAAGAGAAAACACTCTATTTAAAACAATGAGTTAGATTTAAACGAGCGATTCAAGCACAGTTAATTTGCGAACCATTCGTGTTTGTACCTCGTGACTCCTTGGTTACCTATTCGGGATAATCCCGACTCCATGATAATCCCCGATTAAAAAAGTAAGTGCTAGACTTTCCTCCGTTCTCCAAAATACAACTCGAATTAAATTGGTCTTCGGAAGAGAATTGACGAAACTGTTCACCAGAAGAGACCAAGGGACTTTGACACTTTGGATGGCGCGTGTGATTGGAGAGTGCCATAATGGTATGACGGGGAGGCGATTAGGTTGGACTCCCGGACACCTGAACCCCTGCCCGTCCCATCCGCGTTCATTCCCTTTGCAGAGAGCTGACATCAAATCGTACTATCACAGGGTAAGTAAATTACAAAAAATATTCGCATTGTCACATCGTGTAGATGGGGTAACCCTATCGTTATAGCAATCACATAACGCGGCACACTGACAAATTAAGAGTGAGTATTTAATCATGATAGCTAATCCATTTATACGAAAATCAGACATCAATTTCATGAACGCAGTCGTATTGAATCACGAAAGCCTTTTTTAATGCATACTCCGCACATAGTATTTCTGCAAAGTACATGCATTGTATCCAAATTCCTTTATAACATCAACCAAGGTCTCTGAAATCAGACTTAATGAAACTGTACTTATTTTGTGGAATTTTTCCATAGCAATAAAGAGGTAGAAAATTGTGAATTCCAATGGTTTATTGTGGGTACTACCGATTTCAGCCGTTAGGCCATCAGCAGGTACCTTTTGTGCATTATGTACCTGATACATCAGGTACGTTATGTACCTGATGATGGCCTAACGGCTGAAACCGGTAGTACCGACAATAAACCAGTGGAATTCACAATGTTCTATCTCTTCGTTACTCTGAAATCAGTATAAATTTCCGTTCGGGTTGATTGAGCTTATACAGGAACTTGAATTTACTCTAAATATGTTGCGCTAAAACGACCTTCTGACATCAGCTAAAGTCACAAACTGACTTGTAAGCTGGTCAACATTCAGAAACTTATGTAAAGGAAAAACGTTGACAGAAAATTTAACCTTACCAAAATGTATTATTTATAACTCTTTACCGCCTAATTATATGCTTTCAAGGAAGACTCCCTGATAGAGAATTCATATACGACGAACTAACCACTTCAAACATAAATATTTGGTTCTCAAACAGCGAGCTAATCTTAGCTTTTAAAATGTCACTTTACCTTTATTTCTACCATAATAACCAGATATTGCTTAGCCAGTGAAATCGATTAACGTCCGATCTAATTTCTCTATAAGATGGCAAACGTTTATTAAGAGTATACGCTGGCAAACTCCCAGAAGTATTGAAGTGTCTACCCGTAAACGTTGAGAATATTAAAATTCCATCAACATTTTCTCCTTCAACTGCAACACTTTTGAATCAATGCAAGGAGAATTAGGCGAGGAAGGAAATAGACCCACGGATCTTGCATGCATTCGATAAAAGTGTTCTTGGGACTATTAAGCGATTGATTATATCGAGGACAATCTTTAAATACCGGAAGGAGGATGTATCTAGTTCGTATTAACCATCAGATTTAAGCTTTGGATTGGACCACTGGAGAATTTTCGATATTGGATTGGGAGCATGCGCAGGATAGCTCCACTTCCGGTTGTTCCACTGCAGCCAAACTCCGACTGAGTTTTCTTATGTAAACTTTCAGAATATGCAAATATTTTATGCATGGGATTCCTTGGGTACATTCAGCCAAGAAGGATATTTACTGACAGTGGAGCCATTCCAGCCATATTGCCAGCTTCGAATATTAGAATGCAATGCATTAACAAATTTTAGCAATGCCTATCGGTCATGACTTGGAAGAGAATTCAGAAGGTCCTCAAATCTTTTTCACGAAAGCCATGACAGTCTCCGTAGACACAAAGAAGTCGTGTCGCTGCCTTGAAAAACTGAGATTGATGCATGCATAAGTTGACATTCGTCGAGACGTCGTAATCTCAATTTTTTGGGAAGAGACAATGCTGAATACTTCCTGGATAAGGCCACTGAACTTCCATTGAGTACGGATGGGCAAATCCAGCCCAGTCGATGACGGTACCCGTCAAGGTGGCATGATATGTTCCTTCAGATGAACAGTGCTTTCGGAGAGGATCCTTCACGTCGGAATAGCATCGAGCACCTGGCCTGCCAGTGCATTTTTTAGGCCCGAATAACAAAGCCTTTCCACATTACAGGAATAAGATGGGTGTATTTTTAAATCTTAAGAGAACGCATATTGCTGCATGGTAGGATATGTTGCACCACTAACCAGAAAAAATTGGAGTAGATGAAGAAAAATGAAAAATGCAGGAGTCTATTTTATGTCCTGGGTGGATTTAAGGGGTAATAAGGAGCGAGGGTGTTTGAAGAACGCGATAGAAAGAATATCGAGAAGGCACGGTAATTAATGGTGGTGAAAAGGATTTGGGATGGAATAATGAGAGGTAGGAGATATTCCAAACTGAAAAAGATGCCACCGCGGTGGCTAGCAGGGTGGGTGTGATATCCTATTTTAATTAAACATAAATAGAGAAAATTAATCCCCAACTCCCATAAGACGAATACATTAACGTCATAACTCAGCTTCATATGCAGTCAGAGTCTTTTCCAGAACCTCAAGTCTTAAGTTAATATTATTACAAATAATTTTCTTTCAATAAAACCTCTATTCTAGGCTTGCTACTCGTCTTAAATAGGTAACAAATCTCTTCTCACGCTAAAATTAAGCAATAACTTCAATTTTCAGTAACAATGGAACTTTTCATGGAACATTCAATATTCGAGTGGATCAATGACGGCATCTTTTAACCACAGAACATATCCAAAATATAATATTCTCTTCGGCCTAAAACGAATGAATCATACGCTATACTGTCTGCGGGCAGTTTTAACTCCCCCATACCATTTAGAGATCAACTAGATCAGAGATGAAAGGACGCTATCACGCTTCCTTGGCAAAAAGGAAATATTTCGCATCCAAGGCAAAAATATCGAGAGCTAACGCAATACGGAATACGAAGCTGGAGATGAGAAACGGTACGGAATTCACGCACGTGATGCATTGCATCCACATCCACTCCTCTCGTCCTTAAAGTCAAAAATGAAACTGCTGATTTCTCGAGCCTTTGAGCGCGAGATATTACCCCCGCCTCCTTTCAAAGGATATTTCCGTTCCTGAAACAGTCGGAAGACTGGATTCGCCGCCATCGCAGCGCGACTCAATTGGATCGATACTGCCAATTTCGACAGCACGCATACAGGTTCTTTGAAGTCGTATTTCCGAGACATTTCTTGCATATACTTTCCCACGCCGATTGCATTGCCACGCGTATAATTAGATGCAACAGTCCCTGTAAGTTGAAGGTGTGAAATATATCCTAAATCGACTCCAAAAACCCCGCAAGAAAAAACTGCCATGATGTTTACGATGCTTGATAGTAACTAGTCTCGTGATTCCTTTTTTCTCATTGTTTAAGGGCAGTCAAAACGTCCGAAAAGAGATATTTCACGCTATAAAAATACAAATATTGAATAAACTGATTATGACTAATGTGTTAATCGAAATTTATAAATAAAAAAGGTAAATGAATAAATAAATATATTCATTTTTATTACTGTAACATGGGTTTTACTCTTTAAGAAGAAAAGTCCTCTTGCGCAAAAATAATTTTTGTAACTATTGTCGAAGATATAAAAATCGTCCCTAGGAGTAACTTGAAACAAAATTACAATTTTATTTTGACATCGGTCTTTTCATTTTGACATCAACTTGATTCTCGGATTCAGGTATAATTTTTCTGGAGCTACTTGAAGGCATTCGCCGTCTGGCACTCAAAAAGATCGCCAACCATGATAAATTGAGTTTGTACAAATGAGATAGGTTTGTACAAATAAATGAACACCGTGTTGACTAATTGTGTCATAACTAGAAATAGTGCAAAAGAAAGAAAGCATAGTACGGGTCATAAAACTCAAATTGCCAGCATTGGGACAACGTTGAGCTAAATGTTTTGCATATATGCCAGAAAAGCAATAAAATAAAGTACTATGACTCTAGAGGAATCTAAATTTACGCCAGAAATTTCGACTGTTGCATTCGGAATAAATCCCGTATTTGAAGTTATCTGTATGGAAAACTTACTGCTAGCTAACTATACCGTATTCAAATGTTTTTTTAAATTAAATATCTGTTACAGTTATGATTCAACATTGTATTCATCCTGAAACGTTGATAAATTAATTTAAAAGTGACAAAAATCTAAAATAAAATGGCACTCAAATATGAAAAGGCAGAGATTGTGGCAGTGATAGCAATAAAACACGCAAAAAAAATCGTAATTCAGCACGTGAAGAAACTCCCTTTTTATTACAACCATTAAAATTCTAAATGGATTTTCGTCAACGAGATAGGTATTCTACAGGCATTTCCCTTTAATTCAAAACACGGCCGACACGTCAACGGTGATATTTTCCGCGGCGAATTTAATTCGAGCCTTCAGATTCGAGGGGTAGACCGGGAAGAGGACGCAAAAACATCACCTTTCAAGTGAACCTTCGGAGAAAAAAATCGCTATGGCTTATGAATGGATGTAACTTGAAATGATGAAAACTGTGGACACAAAAATGCCTTACACTGGATAACGGACGGCAAATGGAGGAAAGAAAAAAGTACTTCGGAATCAACATTCCTATTAAATTCGCACGTTAAAAACTTTGTAAGAACTAAATTAAGAAAAGCCAGGTCTAAAGCCTTAGTTTTACATAGACGTTTTACATTCATGTTAATATGATTACATATTTAAATGGAGTAATGAATACGAGAGCCACTCCCCGATTTTTATTTAATAGTTTGGAAGGTAATTCGATTAAAATTCCGAATGCAATAATATTTTTTTTGGTCCTAAACTTGTTTGGTAATAGGTAATTAGAGGCATGAATTACGCTATTTACACCAACACATTTTCCGACTTATTCGCTATACATAGTCTTCTACGGATTTTTGTAAATATGTGAAAATAATTTTTATCTTGGCACTAAAAATTCCGTTGAATATTTATTGGGGTCCTCAAAATTCTCGCCTTTCAATGAAAAATTATCTCATACCATAAATAAAATTAGAGACAATAATACTTGACCATAATTTTTAGGAGTACAAGCCGAAAATTCGTTTGCTACAGATGCACATATTTTAATAATATTTACCTTCTGTAGCAAACGAATTTTTGGCATGCGCTCAATTATCGGCGTGTTTTTTTCCATTTTTTTCCTCCCCTTACGATCCTTTCGCCGTGATACCACCATGGTGGAGGGAGTGGGGGAGCTGCGATATGAGAAAGAAAGCCTGACTACTGGAGCTGAGCCATAAAATTCTTTATTTTTTCCTTTACGAGTCGGGCTTAGAAAGCCTTCCACCCTCCGCAGCGGCCGCCTCCTGTATCCTTTTGCGATAGCGGCACTCGCTAATGGTGGAGGAGGAGGGGGCAGACGGGCGACGATCATTTATATGTCTCTCTCGAGTGGAAAGGGCCGACACGCCGCAGCCTCTGTTTGGTACGAGTGCGTGCGTGGCTGTGCCGGTGCATATGCCCGCTCCGCAAGTCCAGCGCTCGGGGAACGATTTCGTCTTAGAAAAGCTTCCAGGCTCGCCTGCATGCATTCGGAAACGAAGCTTGTGAATTCACAGCATTGCACTCATCCATACAACAATATCATTACCCCTAAACAAGGACTATGGATAACGTGTTCAAGCAATTGACCAGATATCACTTTTAGGTCTTAAATATAAAAATTATGGTAATGGGATATAGTAGGAGAGAAGGAGCCAAAAGCAATGCTAAACTAAGGAAAAGAAATCTTAAGGAGATGAAAAAGTATTACCACCTAATAAACTGAGTAATCAGCGACGGACGAAGCATGAGGATAATAGTCTCCAATTGGTACTATGATATGAACAGAATGGGTGTAAATAAAACCATTTTTTTCTCTGTCGCTGATAGTTCTAGCGCTCTCTCGGAGACCATAGTTTACTAAATAGAGTGGGATGAAGTTGATGTTATTGATAAACAAAACCTTGGTAGTTACGATACACTGCACCCGATGATAGTCTATTTTACTTATTTTCCACCTTTAGGTCCACTTAAACGCATCCCTTTATTTCTATATAGATACTAATCATGTAGCTGCGTGTGATCCTATTATAAGCATGTTTCCATGTAGTTCCCTAGTTGCCTGTGAATAATGCATAGTGTATATTTGGCGATATTTACCCCCTGCCACACACCCTTGCGCTGGCTCGCAGGGTGTGGCGTAGATGTAGATGTTTAGGTCATGTAATAGCATCCATAATATCCGACGTATAACGTAGAAAAGGCATTATTCCGATAACACCAGTACATCAATAAAAAGAAAACAAAAATAATGGCCTGCAGTACAAGAGAGAGACCAGGACAAATGTTAAACTCAGTAAACAAAATCTAGAAGAGATGGACGAGTATTACTATTTGGGAAGCCTAGTAATCAACAATGAGTGAAGCAAGAAAGAAATTATCTGTAGAATAGCCCATGGGCGAAGAGGAAATTCCACTAGAATAAGAATATACTCAAACCTGGAAATAAAAGCTTGGAAGTAAGGAAACAACTCCTAGAACTCACATCTTAGACTTATACTTCATACTTACACGCGGCAATGAGGCATGCATGATAACATCAGCAGAAAAGTGAAGGCTGGAATCATCCGAAATATGGTGCTACAGAAGAATAATGAGAATAAAATGGATAGAACGGGTGAGCAATGAAGAAATTTTAAGAAGATAGGAAGATTTTTATCAAAGAAGATTGGCAATTTTCCACAAAAAATCTTTAAACCGACCGGTTTCGATGTACTACATCATCATCAGGTCCATCGTACGTGGAATATGATTTAGTAACACGAAACCGGTCGGTTTAAAGAATTTTTTGTGGAAAATTTCCAATTTTCTTTAATTATGTTATTCCACCTCATCACGCCTAAAACGACTCTATTTATTAGGCTAGGAAGAAACTAGAAATCTGTTGAAAACTTTATAAAAGAGACGACCAAAATGGTATGATAGAAGAAGTCTTGATACAAAATGGTCTGATGAAGCCAGTCTTCGACGGGAAAGTGGACTGGAGGAATGGCAAAGAAAGACAGGTAGAAAATCAATCCAACCTTTGCATTGTTGGTCAGTGACGAAACTCCTAAGCACAAGCAGTACCTGAGCGAAAATTTAAGGATCGCAATCGTATTGTGGCTACATGCCTGGCCTCTCATCCCAAGGGCTCGGATTTGAATCCCGGCAGTGGCAGAGATGTTTTCATCAGCGAACTAATTGTCCTTAAATGAGTGCTATGTGTTGAGACCACTTAGTGAAGTAGTATTCCGTAAGATGAGACGTTAAACCAAGAACCCCCTTGAAGCCTTTACATAAGAGAATCCGAGTGCCGACCCCGAGTTTTTCTTCGCCCTTCCTACCTATAGTTTATTTTTAGCTGGACATGTCAAAAGAGGTATTTTACCGGACTCAAACCCGTGACCTCTGATCAGTGGCCCAACTTTTTTCGCCAGAGGGACTATGCGAATGCAAATTTTTCGAGAGAAACGCTATTAATTTGTAATCAATTAAGCAATGAAAAAACAGGGTTAAGTCCGCAATAAAATTTGTCTCCTAATAGAAATGCTTAGTATACAGAGCATTATTTTTCGCAGCTTTCGCGAATTTCAATTAGTCACAGAGGATGATAAGCCAGTGCTGTTCGTTTTAACCAGGTTATAAAAAAACGAGTAGAAGAAAATTTTCATTTGATCAAAACGAGTATAAGAGAATTTGACAAATGAATAAAGTAATTTTAAAATTATATTTAAAGCATTGGAAAATCAATGCATGCTCTTTTTCTCAACAAACAGAGCAAATGGTCACAATTGAAAAATGATTTCTCAGGATAAAGAAAGAACCAGCACGCAGAGTAGGTGCGATGTTGCAGTAAGCATTAGCTCTGTTTTCCAAAGTATTTACAAATGCATAATCCAGCGACTAGTATGATTTACTATTAATGAAATTTAGACACAGGTTTTGATTAAATACGCATGCAACTCCTTTTCACCAAGTTGTACCAAATAAAGCCCAACAGGCTATACCTCAAACGACCGCCACAGCTATCGTATATTTAGAAGATAGATAAGAGTCTTTATTGGGACGAGATTGAGACTAAAAGTTCTCTCTTCCATCTAACCCCTGAGGGTTAGATGGAAGAAGAAGAGCGGGGTGAGTTACATCTACTACTGGTTCTGATGTCCCACCAATTTTAATTGCCTTTCATCATTATTTCAATTCCATCCCATTTAAGATGCTATAGGCCTTACACTTGAAAGTACGAGGAGTAAGTCTATCAATGAGTACTCTTAGTCACTTCCACAGAATTTTATTTCACAATCGACCGGTTTCGGCAGTTACGCCATCTTCAGGTGACAATAGTTACTCTCTCCCTTCTCCCCACCCTCCCCCACTCTCCACACCATGACTATATCGACTGGGATTGATCTAACTATTGTCACATAAAAATGGCGTAACTGCCGAAACCGGTCGATTGTGAAATAAAATTCTGTGGAATATACTAAGAGTACTCATTGATAGACATCATGACAACCTTCCACCATGTCAATGCTTCGAACTTTGATTTTATTACGAGGAGTAACTTTGAAACACTATTTCGACCATATTCCACTCAAAGCATAATAAAATAAGCACGCACTTCCTATAGATATGAAAAACTCGTTAACTGTAAAATGCTTGAATAGTCTAAAGCATAAAAATACAGTTAAAACTTAATTGATTATAAAGAAGCACTAAAGACTAAATAATTATCTCGAAAAATAAACACGAAAATATAAAATGAAGGATTACACGTATGAGAGAAAATACAAAGTCAAGTCTCGTAAAATGCTTCAAAAGCTGTTAGAGTGGAAGAAATTGAGGGCTCGCAAACGAAATATGAATTAATGCTGCAACTATGGAAAAAAATATGCAATATCAGACGAGGAGATATTCATGTAGAACACTATCTTTAGGGTTTGGTCATAAATTCCTATGCATGAAATTCTACTTCATCATTGCGCAGGGAATGTGTTAATGCAGCACTTACTGCAGATTATTTATGACAGCTTAATAAATTTGACTATAGAGGGCGGTAAAGGAAGGAGGGGTGGTCTCCGGTGGGTATAATTCGAGGCAAATATCGATCGCAGAAAGGGGTCATTGAAATATTTCGACTCGGCGAGTGTTATATCTCCACGTCTTCCGTCTCCCGCCATCCTCGACAACCATTACCCCTGAAACCCCTTCGCTCCTGACCGAGGAAGGATATGATTTTCCTCTCCCGCACCCTTCCTATCGAATTCCGAGGAGGATTTCGGTTTCCTGGGATCATCTCCTCCCGGGGGAAGCTTTATTTCCTCCTTCTCTCCCCGTCGCTGTCCCAATTCGCTCGTTTTCCCGGAAGACGCGCACGTTCCGTCACCCCCGACCCCAATTCCTTTTCCTCCCCCTCTCACACCCCTAGCGGAATGTGATTGGGCGGGAGGACCACCCACTCGCCCTTCGCTCTTCCTCAGATTAAAATGCCCAATCACAGAGGACAGGAAAAAAATCAACATCGGGAAAAACTAAGTGAGTAAACAACATAACCATCACCGCTCATCAATCCTATGATTGGTTTGACGTGGCTCTCCACTCTCATCAGCTGACCTCTTCGCGTACGTACATAATCCTACCCTTCATATCTTTAATACACTCCTCAAGATACTTAATACGAGGACCTCTACAGTTTCTCCGTCACACTTTTTTGCCGTTTGACTATCTTCAGGCGTCCAAGATGTGTTCCCCACGGTTGTTCCATCTACAAATCACAATTTCATGAGATTTATTTCCTCTCCCAGTCTTCTTGGAACCTCTTCGTTAATTACTCGGGCATTCGATTCTCATCATTCTTCCGAAACGCCACATTTTTAAACCTCCCAGTCGTGTCTTTTCCGTTGCTATTTCCCATGTTCAATGCCGCAAAGGAATCATCTCCAGATGCAAGCTATAATTAAGTGCTTCCTTGCTTCATAGCTAGTGCTTCCAGCTGTTAGGGGATTATTTTTTTTGTAAGAAGAATGCTTTTTGACATGATCACACAGAGACACAAGAAGTTTCTTCTTTTATTTTAAATAAGAATTAGATTTATATCACTCAGTTATTCAACCCGAAGATTGGTTTTGATAGGTGAGAGTAGAGCTCACCCCGTACTAAGCCAATGGCGTGTGAAATTCACACATTCAGAGGTAGGGGGGCCAGTTTCTTTCCCTAGGCCACCTGCGATTTCCTACGAAGTTGTGACACGCAGAAAATCGAATCGCGAGGATTCTAGATGGGGGTGTCCAGAAAGGCTCTAGTCCGGGATTTGAACCCGGGACCCTCCGGTCAGTATCTCAGTGCTCTACCCACTAGGCCACCACGACCCCCATATTTATATAAGAAGATTTTATTCAGCAAACTTTGTACTTGAAATTATCATAGTGAAACAAATGCAGCCTGAAAAATAAGTAAGATCGAACGCTCTGCTAATTGGCCAACCACTCCGCCTAAGAAATCATCCATAGTATTTAACAATTAGAAAACTCACAACGGGATATGTTATCCAAATATGCCCTAAGTTTTCCCATTGTTTCTATAGGGCTCACATCGGTAAATCAGAAGCCATGGCCTTCAAGCGCACATGAACAGGAAATAAATTTATTGAGAAGAGATTTCTTTGCTTGGAAAATATTTTATAAGTTTTATCGGAAACCTGATCCTCGCCATCGAGTCTAACCTAATTCCCATATCCTGGAAAATCTTTAATTTTCTGACTTACTTTCTAATATAAAAAACATGAAGTACCGAGCTACCATTCGCATTTGAACAGATGGAAAAATAAATTCCAACTCTAAATCATTCAGTATTAACACACTATTGGCCCATATATTTCGTAGCTATTTGATTGAAGGCAGAAGCATGAATGATGGAAGAAAATATCTCAAACCCCGTTGTAAAGAAGTCTGCTATCTCGCACATGGAAGGAACGGTAGGAAACGGAAGAGCAAATTTCATCAACGCTCAGAAACATTTCCGAAATGGGTATCCCTCCAGTCTTTAAATAAGCAATCAAGGATTTCAGCGTCACGAAGAAACCCCCCTCTTTCTCCCTCCCAGACTTCCTCCCCCTCAATCGACTGTTTCCCGTTTATCGGAACGTCTAAATTCAAGCTGAGAAATATCTCCGCATAGCTCCCCGGAGACACGCGTTTTAGCGCTATCCAAACCCTCTTCCCGCGCCCTATCGGTGGCTCGCAGCGACGTCGAGGTCGTAAAATTGGTGACGGAAAAGGGACCGTGGTCCCACATTGAGGTGCGGAGTATCTCTCGATTTTCGGAAAGCATCGACCGCCTGGTGAGAACAGGGCGCACGGGAATAGATACGATTTCGGCTTCTCTCTACCATAAACTTCAGCCTCGGCTAGTACGAGATGCGAACTTATTTCCCCATGATCCCCCTGAGCATGCTTCGAACCAAATTTTAAACTTTCGGTGAATATAAGTGAATTTCAAGCCCACCATTCCCATGAAAAGAGTGGAACGGTAGCTTGTCAGATGCGACCATGACGACTCATACATGTTACGGGATTCCATTACGTAGAAAATGGACTTTTTGTCATGGATCCATAGAATAAAAATTACCCTGTTTTACTTTCCAATGTAGTTTTTCCTGTAAGTAATTCCATAGAATTTAAACAGAAACCTCTTGTGTGTGGGCGCCGAATAAGAGACAGAAACTTTAGCATTAAACCGCTTGGATGTTGACTTTAAGATTACTCATATTTGATTGACAGTCTCAAGTCGAGAACAAAAGTTAAGAACTTTTCTTTCTAATTTTTTGATTCTTGTCAAAACTTTTCGGAACGAAGCCGCTCCAATAACGCCCGTTGATCCAAGTCCTGTCATGTTCATGCTTTAGGAAACTTTAGAAAATTTTCTCATCAAATTAAATTAATTAAGTGACATTAAAAGTATTAAGATTCTATGTCTATTATGCCAAATACTAAGGAGAAGATTGAGCGTTTTCTTGGAGCTAATTCACTTCCACTTCAATGAAACTACTGTAATTCCTGCCCTTAAACATTAATCTGTTTTACATATTTATATATATTTTTTAAAGAGAGAAGAAACTTTAATTATCTCAAAGAGGTGGAGAGGTAATAAAGAATGATAATAGGGTAAGCTCCCTTGATAATGTCTTTAATGTACAATTTGGATTGATGAGGAGGTATTTAATATCAAATACACTAAAAATAATCCCTACTAAAAAAGGTAAATGTGACGGAAGACGTCTTACAATATGCTAACATACATTCACATGAAATTACCTGAATTTCCTAAGGTAAAGATCGAAATCACCGGTTTCTCAGCTTATTGATGCTAATCATTGGTTAGCCTGACAAACACTGAGGTAAGCGTGTTTAGAGTTCGTCTAACATCATCTGGCAGACTTCGAAAAACTAGACGTTTACCAGGATTCCCAATCACGCACCTGGGCAAAATAGGGATCTTCACCTTAGGAAACTGAGGTAACTTCATGTGAATGTATGATAGCATATTGTAAGCCGTATTCCGTCACATTTACCCTTTTTAGTAGGGAGTATTGTTTAGTGTATTTGATATTAAATACCTCCTCATCAATCCAAATTTCCAAAATTCAAAAGACGGCGAATTGACTGTCCATAAACTCCACAAAATTGTATGATAATATCATCACTACTTGCTGGCTATTATTTAATCTTAGTAATTAGGCTAAATGAAGAATAAGATCTTTCGTGACGATCAAAAACCCTCATTTTCCACGGTCTTTTACAGTTCTTCGGGATCACATTTTTTAATTGTACTGATGGGCAACTAAGTTCCCAAAAACACAGTAATAAAAGAAAAACGAAAACATGACTGCAAAAAATAATCACGTACTTACGTATTTAAAAAAAACATTTGTTGAGTTATGAAACGGTGGGACGTGGGGAAAGCTTGGAAAATTATGAATACCACGTAATTTGGATTTCTGGAGCTTCCATCTTTGGGATCCTTATTTCCAATTCCGGAGACGGACGCTTCCCAAAGAAAAGTTCATGGAAACGAATAAGATGATATGCAATAATTTTCGAATCTGTCGCCACTTGATTCAAGAACTTGGAAAATATTCAATCCGTGAGGTTTTAAATAACCCTTTCAAACCCTGAGCCAAACCCAGGTATCAACAGATTAGCCATGGTAAAAAATGTTTCACTAAATTTAACGCCTCTGCCAGAAACTGAATATATTTAGAAGACGCAGTTTTGTGATTAATTAAATCCCAAGAGGCGTTGAAAAGGAAACTTATGATTCATATAGCATTTGCGGCCAGCTATCCTTTGACAATTAGACATTAAAGATGGACGATCCAACATCAGCGACATCATATTCCATTAAAATACGAATCGTTAAGATAAAATCCGATAATTCGTAGGATTAAGGACATTTTAGCTTATTTTAAGGGAACTGAGTTGGTGTGGTGGCTATAATACTGGCTTCCAATCCCGAATGCCAGGGTTAGTATCCCGGTTATGGAAAATATTTTTCTTTGTTATATCGGTCCTTTATTGAGTGTTTTGTGGAGAAAATATCGAGAACTTTGTCCCGCCCGTCGGAGGCGACGTTAAAATGTAGACCCATTGGCATCATTCGTAAGGAGTTGATGCCGACGACGGTTTTTGCTCCACCCTTCCTTCTACACTTGAAAAACTCTTTCCTCATCCATATATGAAGCCCACTTACCTATCCTAAGTGGCTAAAAACGTGAGCAGAAAACCTCCTCGAAAAACTACAATTTTTACACGACTGGGGATGCATCACAAACCTTCAAAACGCACAATTTCGAGTTAAATGTTACATTATAATTACAATTATGAGAGCAAAAACGTGATTCGCAATTCTTCAAACTGCCTGGTACCTTAAAGTACAACTTAAATCAGCTGGAAGAGCGAGTCATAAGGGCGGCTACCGTTAAGTGTTTAGCTTCTAAGGGAGTTGGCGTTATTGATAACGATTGCGACGACTCACTCCTGTCATCATGTTTATACTTTTTCCCTAGGTATTTGGCGAAATTCGAACGCTCAGGAATTGATGTAGATATGCTGTCTCAGTCCAATAATTAATTTTCCTCAGACAAGACCCAACAGCAAATCTGGAACTTTAATTGCCTCAGGGTAGGGTATCGAGGAACGGTATGTTCACCACCGGTTTCATTCAAATTGGGAAACTTCCTGATTAGATTTCGTCGAGATGAACTTCTATAAGGCCCGCGGTTAATATTACTGTCCACATCCAACTAGCGCAACTTAAAGAACATCAGTCCCCAGTCCCACTTCACCTACCGTCCCAAGTTTTCCGAGTAAATAATTCGATTTCCATTCCATTATGGGAAGGCGTTCTGGGGGCGCAGGAGACAACGCGCCAAAGGGTATTGGAAATTAAAACCCACAGCGAGCAATCCATGTGAGTGATCGCTCTAATTTCCAATTAAAAGTCCCGGACCCTGAGCGCCAATGAACAATTACGGTTGGCATTATATCGAGAACTGGATTTTGATCATCAATCCTCTGCGCTCCGGTGTTACATGGCAGATGACGTTATCACAACCCCCTCCCATCATGGTTTTTTCAAGCGAAGTCTAACAGTGATTAGCTTGGAAGGCTAGCTGAAGTAAATACATTGAAAATAATGAAATTGCAGATCAAACATGTACGTGCACAGTCTGCATTGAATAGAAAATTTTTCAACAGATATATCAACTAACCATAACCTTAAAATGGTTATATACAGACCCAAATAAAAACATCCATTGAATGATATTTTTAAACAAACTGTTATTTACAGGCAGAGGTATGCTTTTCTCCAAGCCCAATACGCCTTTCGCCTTTAAGTTTCAGATTGAAGAAAAGGAAGATTATCTACTGTTAAACAGTTAATTTGATACACATGTTGTAAAATATAAGTATTTGAGATGGAATATAACACTCGTTTCCAGCATGCCCTGCTGTGTGGGTTACAAACCATTCAGTTGTTTCCTTTGTTCCAGAACTATTTAACTCCTCAAAACAGAATGACATGTTATTCACGGTAAAAAGTCCTCGGCATCACAACTTATTATCTTGTCAATATCTAGAAATGGTCACTCGATTTGAGTATACCAAACCTATATTATCATATGCGCCTAATATTCCGTCAACGTCAAGGGAAAGGGTAATGCTCCAATGACTTAGTGGCTGACAAATCATTTCACAGGAAAATGAGGAAGTCTCCACGTAAGCTCCAAAATTAATTTCACCATGTAAACGTTTTCTTTTTAAGCTTACCGATGAAAATGACCAGGAACGTGTATTCGAGGGTTTTTAAAAAATCCTCTGAAACTTCATGTCCTGACTGCAGCCACCCTTGGATGAGTCGGAAGTGGACGGATCGGGGACGTTATTGTTGGAGGGTGATCGATGGCTTCTGAATATCGCGCAGAACGGAGAGCGGTTGCTACGAAACCGAAGTGCGTCGTAGTTTAGACATTCGACCTCCGGGTAAACAACCAGCCTCTTCCAGAAGATGATGATCCCGACATCATACGGGAGACGAGACGAACAGCAGGCGGCGGGAGCTCCTGGGGCTCCCGAAAAAAACACCGAAACGAGTGAAGGGGGAGGGCAGTGACAAAAATATAACATTAATCTTGATCCCCGGAAACGATGGCTGGCGGGGGTGGGAAAGAGTTGGAGGATAGAGAACATGGCCAGATGGCTCGGCACCGGTTTGCTTGAGCCGCAGGTCCTTAATTGAATCTTTAGTAAATTGGAATACGGCGCAGAGCTTAAAAAATGAACTGGGCGAGGAATACTACCTTGAAGAACTCCCTCCTTGAGAAGAACACTTTTTCGAAGAGGGCGTCGATGATGTATACGGGGGGAAGGAGGGCCCATTCTTCAAACTCGGGGAAATGTTGCACGTGGGTGCATTTCTAAAATGGGATAGAGCGACATTTGTTCACTTTTATCTTGGAGACGGAACATAAGAATACGTGGCTGGTTTGCCGCTACGAATGGCCCAAATGATTCCCTGAGGAAATATCTGAGGGAATGCGGGCTTTCCTTTCCAACGACGCCTGCAATTTTCTCAGGAAGACGCAATAGAAAAGTCTCCTCCATCTTCTGGTGACAAATTATTCCTTTTGAAAAAGAAGATCTAAAAAATATTACAGGCTCATGATTCAGTTTTAATTTTTACCATTCAAACTGAGTAACAGGCAGCAGAGAACCAAGAGATAGATCCTCTTATTTAAAAAAATTTTTACGACAGCCGGAATGACTATCTACATAACTGAAAACAAATTTTTACACCATCACACACTATAAATCAGGAAGCCTCGAATCTCCCCAAGGATGATAAAGACGTGTTACTGCAGAGTAAAGCCTGTGTCAAAAAAGTGAGTAAATATGGAAATGTCCACGCCTATTATTCCTTACTTTTACGACATCTGGGTAAAATAACAGAGAGACTCATGAAATAACTCAAGTTTACTTTGCGAGACGTCAGCCTCAAGATGGGATTTGAGCAACGATTCTGGAGGACAGAAATAACTTCTTTGAAAGCGTGTAACGATTTCCTTTCCTGGAAAGTTTTGATGCCTCAAGCGACGGATCAATACCATCAAGCTTTAGGAGGAACATTAGTGCTTCCGTACATCATAGGCATTGACTAGCATGTGCCAATTTAATCTTAAAAGAGTTATAAGCGATTGTTTAATTTTTTACAACTAACTAAGCAGATTTTGTTTGCTCCACTACGGAGTTCATCAGAGGCTAAATTTAGAGCTATGGAAAATATTGCTACCTACAAACTAAAAACAATTACTTAACAATTTAGGTGTTCAATTTATCGTATCATCCTTAAATCCTAGGGGTCTGAAAACGGCATTGATTACCTCATGATTCCATATTAACAGTAAGCATATGAGGACAACAAAGGTATCTACTAGCGTAAGTTATGACTGACTTATTAAATATTTACATTGAAATTTATATTGGTAAACCTATTCATAATAACAATCTGTAGATATATTTTCCAAAACGTTAATCCCCGATTGGAATGTTTCACTGATATATAAATAGGTAACGTTCACAAAACGGCACCTGTGAAGCATAAATGGAGACTTAGAAAGAAAATGAGCATTTCCGACAAAATCGATATTTTTTGTGGCTCAGCATGAACATTGCCGCAGGTTAATGGCATTAATGGGATGTTGATGATATTTTTAAGAAATAAGCTTGGGACGCGTTCATGAAACGTATCCACGAAATAAATAAGACAAACAACTAAACAACGAATACATTACAAGGGTAACATTCAATGAAACCAAATGCGACCACGGTAATTATTGGTACTACCACATGAATAGAAGGAATTTTTATTTTATTAAAAGTGCCTACGCAAAAAGGCATTCAGTTACGTGTATTTTCAATAAAATCTAAAAGTAACCGCTGATAAACATACTGATATTAAACCACACACGACGCAACACTTGGAAATGGAAACAACAAGACGGGACTAATAGAAATGAAGACGGCTGCCCGAAAAGAACTCCATATAATACATTATGGCCATCATCGTGGAGAATGGTTAAAATTTCAGGATTGACTATTACCTATCAGTCCATAAAAATCAACTGATATTCTCCCCTTCAATCATTCGAGTAATGCGAAATGCTGCAGGCATCCATTTTTTCGCAACGAGAACTAAAAAAAAACACAAAATACAATTTCTTGATAATAGGTTTCCAACAATGATATATAAAGACGGTATTTTAGACGAACTGTTTATGCTTTGTATGGTTGCATTGAATCCAAGCAGAATGGAAGTATATATTTTGTCAGGTGCCTATGAGTGAAGTGATGTATAACCGATTCCCTTTTGAAATTTGGTAATATTTAACGAAAATAGAACTATTCGTGAGATAAAGTTATGTATCCAAATAAAAAATTTAGCATGCATTCTGTGCAGATAAATTCCTTCAAAACATTACATAATTCATTACATCCAGAATATAAAAAACGGATCCTCATTCCTTTTAGTTAACAAGTCAATAATGATAGAATCCCGAAATCAATGGGTTCCAAACGTGAAGGGATCACGGTTGCGGATTCGGGCCTCGAGGTTCCAAGTATGGAAGATCACAGCCAAACCGATGCACCTTTGTTCTTTTTTATGATTCAATATCTATTTGGGAATCCATATGAGGCAGAAAGAAGGGCACAGTTATGCCTTAAGCTTGTGCGTGATTTCGCACGTTATACGGCTTCGTGCAAGGTGAAGAAATGCCTCTCAGTGATCATACCAACCATTGCTTTGTTGTTTTTCACATTAATTTCATCTACCAATCTGAATTTAAATGTAACTATTTTTTTCAAGTACATTATAATTTTTAAAAACAATTGGGACCGGTTTCAAAATTTCTGCTTAAGAATTTTCTATGCAAAAAATTATTATTAATATGCCCTTCTCTTCTTAACGTTTATCATCTTTCAAATACACTTTTTGCCACAAGAAGTGTCAGTAACACACACAATAGCGTAACACCTAGATGAACCTTTGGTAAACGTGGAGGAGACATTTCAAAATCCGGGCCAAAATCTTTTTGCATCTCTCTTCCCATGAAATTTAAAGCCTTGTCAATGACATCAAAATCCTATTTCGCCCGCTCGATAGAAAATTTCAGCCACGAGGTGCTGAAATATCTCTTTATTTCGGTTGACAAGGGGCTTTGTCTCGCTCCCGTTGAGGTCCATTCACTCGTCATAATGCCACATTCGCGGTCTCTCTAAAAGAGCGTGAGCTCCGAGTCGGACATTTTAATTGAAAATTCCCCTCAACGCGAGGGAGAGAGAGAGGGGGGGGCGAGGGGGAGCGGATGGTGGAGGGAGAGAAGGAGTGGGGAGGAGGAGGGAAGTGAGAAGGATTCAGGGGACGGCGATTAGCGACGATGATTGGAGTACATTAGGATACGCGCGAATGAAACTCATCAGCGAGGCTCGACTCAAATCGAAGGGTGGGCTCAACGTTTTGTTGAGGGCGATGAGGGAAGAGGGAGAGAGAGAGAGAAGCAACCAAGGAGGAGGAAAATCAATCAGTGGAGATTTTTAAAGTAATTCCCAGCGGCGGTCGACCCGGGATAAAATCCTAAAAACGGTGAGCTCTGCGGATTTTCCGAGGGTGGCGACGACTACCGTCCGACAGACACAAAATTCAGTCCTCCCTGGAAATTTACCGGGAACCCACCTCTTCTATCTCCCTCTCTCTTTCCCCATCCATTCTCCAACCTCAACCATCCCTCACTCTCTCTCCCCCTCTCTACTCTGCTCCAATTCCTCATGAATCCCTCCACGAGTTTCATCCTTTTTCCCCTTCTTCCTCAACCCCTCTCCCTTCTCCGAGAACGACATTAAAGAGTAAGGCTCTCCATCCAACTGAAGAGACGTCGAGACTCATGAGGGGGGCGAGAGAAGGAGAGCTCCCACACCCTACTCTCATCCTATAGAGCGTTCCTTCCCGGTAAGGGGAACTAATGCGGCCACAAAGAGTACTCTTCGCGGCATGAAAGAGTGTCATTCTTTTCCTCCGAGGCGAGGACCGGGGGTAGAGAGGAGGAACAAATCCTCCAGCACACACACCCTACGACCTCACACCCTAATGATGAGCGCGGCGAGGGAAAAGGGCTCGTGGTGGTGAAGGGGTTTCGATAAGGGGTTCGTGGGGGGGGAGGGGAGAAGGAGGGTTTTACCTTTCGCCCGTCTCGGAGACAGCGCGCACCCCAATTTCACGAAGCTCGTTTCCGTGCGTCTAGGGCCGCGGAGGAGAAAGGCCGAGGGGCATTGATGCTCGTCGCCAATTAAACATTCAAATTTCGCTTCCCCAGGAGAATAATACAGCAAGAGTATTCACAATTCAAAAAGGGATACTGAGAGACGGGTAAAGGCTTATCGGACGTACGCCGAGCTCTCTTTTTGGGGGACGACCGAGATCGGGAAAAGGAGAAATTGAGAAGAATGATGGAGTAGAATTTGCATAAATAACCGCAGATGCTACACTCTCTCCCTTTTATTTTAAACGAGTGACGAGCACAAGATTTCCACCAGAAAGTAGCACTATATGAGCCCTTTGAGTGTTACTATCGCTAATAGCGACACTCGAAAAATCATTCATAAAAGCCTACTGCGAATCCAAGTTTTTCAACAGCAAAATTGATATTTTATCATGAAAAAATATTTTACCATTTTGTAATAAAAGGTACCAGGAGAAAATAATTAGTACCTATTCATGAAGGCTATCATTCTGTCAGAGATTTAAAATTTCGTACTTCTTCTATGAAAATTAACTTAGCTTAGCTTAGCGTTAGAAAAAAGTTATGCAACGTTCATCGAAATGCCTCGGAAATTCGCACATACACTTTGAGGACACCACTTGGCATACCAAGGGTGAATCTTATTGAAATGTCAGTAAATACGTTCACAAAGGAATATATTAGCGGCGACTGTAATTAACTTTTAGACTCTCAAGTTTCTGGGACTTTGTTGGGAAAACAGTTTCCTCGAGTTTATACTTCGTCCACTGGGCGTGAATCCATTATCAAGGCTTTCACTCCTGACCCCCACCGCAAACGTTAGATGAGATTTACGACTCGTCTGCAAGCACACCACTACCTGGGTTGAGAAGCTCCGATAGATAGATCACCGTAAGAAGTCAACAAAGAGGACCGCAAAGAAACCATTTCCACAGCGAGACATGCGGTACACAAACCGAAAACACTATTGAAAATCAGCATATTATGCATCCACGATTGTAAGTGAAGTAAGACCTTTAACCACCGCATTGAGAACACCCTTTCGGAGACCAAGAACAGCTAAAAATGAATGACTGCGAAAAAATGCTTAAGCAACTTCGCGTCATGAGAAATAGATGGGGAAGAATCAGAATGTGATAGAAATTGAATATGGATTTCAATTAAATTAGCTTTTCTTTCAAAGAAAGAATTAAATGCTACTGAAGGTAGAAATAGAGCAGTGGAATACTGATAACTTACGCTTGGTAGACAAAAAGTAAGGTTCATTTTACAGGAAGAGGATTTTTACAGGCTCTTGCCAGCGTATTTTTTCATTGTTTCAGCCAATTTAAAGATCACGCAATTTTCACATGACTCTAGCGGCAAATATCACTCATGGAACTTATTGTTGATGATCTTAATAGATACTTCGTGGTATACTGCGGGTGATGGAGTAGGGTAAGAGTTTTTTGGATCGGATGAAGTGTGCCGATAAGCCACACTATCGCTCTCAATGGAGGATGAACAGTGTCCGCCCAAAAAAAAAAACTCCGCGGTAATTCCCCTTTACATAGAGCAATATATGCGCATCACATTTATTCGAATATCTGCAACAAGTATTGCAGATATGTAATCATTTCAATCCGTTTTACACATGACTTCTGACTAAAGCGGGAATCGGTAAGCTTCTGAGATGAAAGAGCATACCTGTTACGAAAAAAAATTGTAATTTATTCAAGAGCCATACATATATTTATGACGATAAGGAGGATTTAAATTGATATTACAATAAGATATATCAATAATTATAATATTATTATTAAAATAAGAACATTCACACCAAAATTTCTCTTGGTTTTAATCAGTGTGAGTAATGATCTGGCATTTCCTAAGAAAATGTGTGTAGGTCTGATTCGTGACGAGTCGTTTATTTTAAATTAAGTCACCATTCCAAATTGACAGTAAAATTGAAATGCCAGTGAATGGAACCACAAAGGGGTGAATGTAAAGGGGTCACTGATACTAACCTATGCTTTCCTAAATGACTGTAATTTTTTTACTTTCCTCCTCAATATTACATCAGAACCACATGCACAAAATCAGTTCGCCAGCTTCTAGATTGGAGTAACCACACCTACCGTCAATTTTCTCCCGAAACGTTACCTCACGATTCTCGGTTGTAACCTCGTCGACGGCTAACACGTGGATATTCGACATGCGTTGAAATTGGACAGCTACGAACGACGCAATGGAAAGGCGCTATGAAATGGCCAAGCAGGGGACGTATTTCCATCATCGGAGAACTCCAGATGTGGAATCCGTGGAAGTGGAACGCAACGCAATCATTCCTCATTGGAATCAGTTTCCAACACAACAACCCCGCAGGGGAAAAAATCCGCGTTCAGTGTCCGGAAAAGAGGAGAAATCAGTATCAACTACGACCACTCCGAGCATCCTTCAAGGGCTCCGAAGGAAGATTTTTGGGCAAGGAGGAAGGCGGAATCTCTCTCGAGGGAGGGAGGAAAGCCATCCGTCATATAGCAGACAGGGACCACGTTCCGTTCCTCCCGCTCGACCGTATCTCGAACGTCATGTTCAGCGTCGAGGTGTTTTCAGCTCCGGCATGAAACGGACATGGACGCGAAGGAGGAGAAACTTCACGTGTTTGAAACCGAACATGGACGCGGATGTGAAGCCGTCGGAGACGAGTCTACGTGCCGAGACAGTCAATTTTTAATTTGTAACTTTTTCACAGAAAGAGAGAGTTAGCGGCGATCGGGTTGGCGTTCTGGTTAAGAAAACTGGCCTCTAATCCAGAGGATCCGAATTCTTATCCCGGCAGGAACAGATTTTTTTTAAAGTGGTGCCCCGGTCCGGTTGAGTCGAGGGTAATTCGGGTTCGGTACTCCGACCGTCGGATGGGACGTCAAACCACGGATCCCTTGACAACATTCGTTAAGAATAGGCTAATGCCGGCGGTGGGTTCCTCTTCACTCTAACCCCATCTCCCGAATAATCCCCACCTCGATGCATGCAAATCATTCAATTCGAATACCTACAAACAAATACCAGTCAATAATCGCAATTGGTCATAGCTGTCCAAAGAAAGTAAATTTATATCTATTCTATTCTGTGGCAACGTCCCCTCTGAATGACAATAATTACATCTCTCGCAACGCAATATGTAGGTATACTAATAAACTTTTGTAGTTTTAGCCTTTCGGAGGCGAAGGCGACGAAGAGCTTTTGTCATTTACGCCATTAGAAATGGATTGCTACTACCAGAACGCAGGTTTAAATTTAGGTTGAACCTTTTAAGCAAATTCGAAACTGATTTGTTTACACCTGCGTATTATGCTAGGTTTAATCAGATTAACAAGATTAGAGAGACAGATTGGCGTGCCGATAGATTTAAAATGTCATTTTTCCCGCGTACCATAAGAGAGCACAATAGGCAGCATAGCAAAGGGATAGGTAGGTGATATAGTAGTGATTGAGTAGTCTGTAGCGCATGATGCATGCATTAACAACCAATCCCCATATTACTACGTAGATAATAACCATCTAGCTGCATGTGACCCTTTTATCTAGCATGTCTCCATTAAATATCCTAGTTGCATGTCAAAAGTGCACGTTTGGTGATCTTCACCCCCTGCCACATACCCTCGTGGTGGCCCGCAGGGTATTACGCAGACGCAGACGAATGGATGGGCATTTCGTTAGGTGAATGAATATTCCATGGAACAGAGGATAAAGAGGAAAGCGGAACCCGGTGTCGACATTAGTCAACTACTTAAGGCTGTTCTATACCAAACCAATATCTCTTGAGTAACCGCCACGGGGGTTAGTTCCGAGAGCCGCCGCTTCAGTTTCAGTGGGATGGGTAACTTTACTGGGAGGAGGGGGTCATCTTTGAGGGGTGTTTGGGGAGTGGCTTATTTATTCAGTCACCAATGAGTGACCACCGGTCCAAATGTTCCTTATCGCCTATTGCGTCACACGTCGTCACTCGACCCCTTGGACGAAGGCCGAGGGAATCTTTGTTTACGAGTGATTCATTCGTCTTCCTCATCTTAGCTATCGGCTTATCTTTGCTACTCACCTAACACGAACGTAACTTGTCTATAAGTGGGATTTGATTTAGTCCACTCTCGCTACCAGGTAAAATATTCGGGGCTATTTATTTTCAGCACAGAAGTAAAATGCTTCTCGTGTCTTCGACCTAATTCCTTTATTGCAAGATTTTTCAAATACGAGTGTAACTCCGTCTAAAGTTTGTCCAGAAATTAAATGGGATCGAGAAAAAACTAAAACACAACGTCATTGTAAGTGTGAACTGGAGCAAAACTTTTTATGGACTACGGTAAATTATATTTATTCGATAGATGAAAAGTCCAAAGAGAGAATCTTAAAAAAGAAAATTGAGCATCAGTAATTCAATGAAATAAAACTGACTGACTGATGGCTCGTCACCCTAGGGTGACTTTATTTCATAGTATGCCAAAAACTGGCTTATTATATGTGTCATTTTAATCCCGGAACCGACTAGGATCTTTAATTATTCATTAAAATATCATTCGGTCTATGGAAACTGTCAATTGGATTGTTTTTATTTAAGGCTGCACATTCCATAGCTGTGTTTTCACTGTTTTCTATCGTTTTGTTGTATTTCGTACTTTGATTTGTTATTATTTTTTCTAGTGGGTCAATTGTAGCTTTTTCGTATATTGTGTCATTTGCGGTCCATTATTTAATTCCATGCATGTTTCTTAGCATCCTTCGGTCCATCGCCTTAATATTGTCTATCTTGTTTCTGTGGAGTTTGCTTCCTTAGCTATTTCTCTCCACCTCTTACAGCAATATCGCGCCAAGTGATTGGTGCAATCTATTTTAATGACAGGGAGATCAACGCCGTAGGGAAGAAGTTCGGCCAATTTCTTGGTAGCACTGCTGTCGCCATCCCCTACGAATTAAATGGAAATTTTATCGTATTTGCGTGAAGAAAGATAAAACTAATTACACAACACCCATTTATAAGATTCATGACAAGCACATCATATTATATCGCCTATAAGCCGGTGGTACTTCAAATTGTGCATCTCTACTCTTGTTTTAAATCCCTCGACAATTATGTCGGCTTCCATTTCCGTCGAGGACTTGTTCCAATTCTTGAAGCACATATGCTGTTTGGCCTGTGTTTTCATAGTTCTGCATTTCGCACATATACTGCAGTATTTGCAGCTAAATGGTGCATTATTTCCCAGAGCTAACAGAGAAGTGAAACGGTGTCTTATATCAAACATTTTTCTTCTAGAAGGCTCATAAGCTGTCTCCTTCCTTTGTCTCTTCAGTGGTATCACTTGAAGTCAAGCAGGAATTTACGTTTGTAAATTGGCCTTTCAAAAGTTATTGAATCGCAGTGCCGCAGTTTCAGAGGGATGAAATGTCTCCGATATTTTTTTGAAATATACGAGAAAAACTAAACTGCAGTTCTACGAAAATGTTGATTATATTCGTAAGATTCGGATTTTTTCCAATTCGGACGTAAACGTAAAATACGCTTCCATTTAGCATTACTTACATAAACAAGATTGGTGCTTGAAGGAGTCAACCCCCTGTACTTTTATCCAATATGTGTTGGAAGCAATTTTTTCCGATCCTAAATAGTACAATAGTTTGCACGAGTAATCCAGTTAATGTAGATCCATTCTAATGCATTAAAAAGGAAATATTAAATTTCACGGTAAATGGTTACTCGGTCGGACCAGGTGACCATTATTCTGCGTTTTACTGTCAGCTTATTGAACACAAGCTCCCCATTTTAACTATTTTACCTCAATTAACTTTTCTCAATTTACTTTCGAGAACAGGGCCTGGGGCCCCGAATTTCCCAGGCGATACGGAGGGGGACCCGAAACTTTTTCCAAGCAATTTTATCGTTCTGATTTTAACTGGGCATGATAATCCGGATTAAACTGCTTATATTTCATGTGCTAAGTGAAAAGTAACATCGCTATTTTGTATTCTCGTCACATTTCCCAAGTACTCTTTTTATAAATCCTAGCTTTCTCTTCGCTAGGCCGCATATTTCCCGGATGTGTCTTCTCCACGATAAATCTTTAGTGATTGTTTCACCTAAATACCTTATGGTTTCAACGCTTTCGACCTTCGTGTTATTAATTTTATAGGATCGCTCTATAGAATTATTCCTCCTCCATGTCTTGAATTATATCTAAATCCTTGCTTCCTGTCTTCTTCTGATATACCCCTGCGCACTACAGTATCGTCTGCAAAAAGTCTAAGCGTAAAACTAACTACGCTACCCTGGGGAACTCCCGATGTGACTTTGATTGTGTCTGACATTATACCATCTATGACAACCCTCTGCTCTCGCCCACTTAAGAATTTTTTTATCCAACACACAACGTCATTATTTAAACCAAAACTCTCTAATTTCAAGATTAATTTATCATGTGGTACTTTATCGAATGCATTTTTAAAATCTTAAATCTATCGCATGAACTTCAGTACTGTTTTCGCCGTTGACTAAAATATCGTGTACAAATAAAGTTTATTGTGTCTCGCAGGATCTACCTTTCCGGAACCCACGTTGTCTGTTTATGAGCAATCTCTGATATCCAAATGCCCCATGATTGTACTGACTACAATGTGCTCAAATACTTTGCAAGAGATTAACGTGAGTGAAATGGGTCTGTAGTTACTAGGTTCTTCCCTATCACCGCTTTTAAATATAGGTGTAATGTTCGCTACTTTCCAATCCTTGGGTACTGTGTGGTTCTTTAGTGTTTTATTGAATATTATTTCTAGATAGGGGGCTATTTCAGAAGCTAATGTTTTATATACTCTGGAAGGAATTTGATCGGGACCTGGTGATTTGTTTTTACTTATGCTTTTTAACTGCTGCTCTATTCCGCGACATGAAATGTTTATTTCGGGCATTTGCTCACTGAAAGTGTTCGGCGGTGGTTCCACTGCGTTTTGTGACGATGAGTTGAATACACTTTGGAAGAAGGGGTTTAAAGTGTTGGCTTTTTCTACACTGCTGGTGACTCTGATTCCTTTATCATTTTTAAGTGTGTGCACTGTGGACTTATTTCCCTGAAGCTCTCTCACATATGACCAAAACGCTTTAGGATTGCTATCTAAATATTCTCCTAACATCTTGCTCTTGAAATGTGATAACGCTTGCCGACATGATTTCCTTGCTAATGCTCTCGATTTTTTATAGTTTTGAACTAACTCATTTTTTTCCTCTACCGATAGACCCTGTCCTTCATTTTTCATCTCAGCGTGGCATACCCTTCGTCGCTTTAGTGATTTCCTAACCTCCGCGTCATACCACCTATGCTCTGTATTATCAATTTACTTGGTATATATTTATTAACTGCTTTACGGGTGACCTCAAGAATTTCTCTCCCCGAATCCTCTATATCTAATCCTTTGCTTTGTTCGCTAAATACATTAAACGATTCCCTTAATTCCTCTTTCATACCGTCGTTAATTAGCCTTGCCAAATAAGTATACCCTCCTCCTTGGTTTATAATGTTTTTCAACGCCTACATTCAATATCGCATGAACTATTTTATGATCACTAATTCCTGTCTGTAGCTACATTTAGAACTTATTCGGGTATATTTGTTGCGAATAAGTCTAGTATGTTGTCTCCCGTGGTCGGTTCTTTTACTAGTTGTTTTAAAGTTTCGTCGTACCAATGGACTGAAAAGCAGCCGATGTAACACCCATTTTTAAAAGTGGTGATAGGGAGCAGCCATCTAACTACAGACCTATATCCCTCACATCCATTTCATGCAAGGTCCTGGAACATATAATTATTAGTTCAGTCATGGGACAACTATATAGCCAGAATTTATTGGCCGATGTTCAGCATGGGTTCCGGAAGAGCAAATCATGTGAAACTCAACTTGCTCTCTTTTCTCACAATATTTTAGTTTCTGGCGAAAATTATATTCCAGTGGATGCTATATTTCTCGATTTCAAAAAAGCTTTCGAGAAGGTGTCTCATAGCAAACTAATCTTGAAATTAAAATATTATGGCATAGACAGTTACATTAAATCATGGATAAATGATTTCCTGCATGATCGGGTGCAAAGGGTTGTTTTGGACGGTGTTACCTCACCGGCAATTAAAGTCACTTTGGGTGTCCCATCAGGTAGTGTGATAGGTCCACTCCTGTTCCTCCTGTACATAAATGATATCAATAAGGTTGTCATAAGTAAGCTTCGTCTATTTGCCGATGACACTGTAGTGTACAGGGGAATTCTATGCCCAAACGATAAAGAATATTTAAATGATGACCTACAAGCAATTGAAGATTGGTGTGATACATGGCACTTAGAATTAAAATTTAATAATTGTCTCTTGATGAATTTTTGGAAAATGAATAGCTCTCCTCTTAGCACTTGAATTGAAGAAGATCGTAGCAGATTGAAATTTAGACATAATCTCTTAAAACAAATTCCAAGACCATATTTTCAGTGATGATGTTAAAAATATTTTGTGAACCCCAACTTACTATGGTAGACTGGACCATAATCACGAAATTAGAGAAAATGATTGCCAAACTGACAGATTCAAAATGCCCTTTTTTCTACGTACATTGAGGGATATGAATAACTGTAAATATATCCAGTACGAGTGTAGCAATGGATAACATTGGTACCTGCATGTTGGTATAAGGACTTATAGCTAACCCAACTAACGGCATGTTTTTGAATGTATGCTTCGCTATTTTTATCTTTTTTTAAATAGCGTAGTTTTGAACAGTACCTATACGAGTACTATTCCTTTTTTTATGCATGATATGTAGTGCATGTTTGGTGAGAATTCACCACTTACCACACACCTTTATGTTGGCTTGCAGAGTATTATGTAGAAGTAGATGTAAAAAATGTGACGTAAAGGTGTTCAACAGTGATTCGCAGAGTTACTTATCCTTACCTCCTGTTATAAAACTACACGTATTCCAGTCTATCGAAGGGAGATTGAAGTCTCCGCCTACTGTTATTCCTCTGTATTTGTCCCGAGAAATCAATGTTCCTATCTCTGACTCTAGTTCCATTATAGAATTGATGTCTGCATCCGGTGGCCTGTAATATGCACCTACATATATCTTTTTTTGCGTCACTACTTTTACTTTTAACGGAACACCAAATACTTACTACACTTCGCTCTGAAATAAGTTTTCTTCTACTAACATACGGGTCCTTCACAGCTATAAATAATACTCCTTCGTTTCTGCTTACTCTATCCTTTCTGTATACGGTAAAACACTTAGGGAATACTTCATATCTGATATGTCCTTCGAAAGCCATCTTTCTGTGCGTACGATTATATCAGCATCAGTACTTTTTATGAGGTGGTGAAATTCGGCTACTTTATTTCTTAAACTACGACAATTCACTACTATGACTGAAATTATTTCTCCCAATCTATTTCTCTCCTGGTGCTCTTTTTCAGCTAGAATTTTCCCCGATAATTATTTTATCGACCCACTATTTGATCTACCAATCTGATATGTATGTATCTGTAGTAATCTGATATGTATGCATGATTTGAACTTCTGTTCTGGGGCCGGTTAAATTAACTGCTTCATGACAGGATAAACAGTGAGCTTAACCAGAGAAAACAGATAGGATGGGCACTGTGAAAGCAAATACCGAGCACTGAAAATGAAGGAAGACATTTGTTTCATGTCGGTACCGACGGGCAAGGCTGAATTGAAGTTAGGCTAAACGTGCTAAACTTAGCCCCCCCCGAAGCAAATTTCTGGCTACGTGCCTGCCTGCTAATGAAAAAAATATCCTTGCTGAGCTCGCTCGGTCTGAGAGCTCTGGCTTTCGACAAGGGGCCGGAGGGAGGCGAAGTGGCTCGGACGTGGCCTTGGAATGGTTCGAGAGAGAGAGAGAGATAAGGAGCCAGGAGGTGGAGGGTGACGTTAGCGGGAGTGGGGGGGGACTAGAGCAGCGCCACGGAACGAAAGATTTTTAGCACGTAAAATAGTGAAAACATGGTTCGGAAAATAATAAATAGCAACTTTAGTATGCACCTAAGGTCTTTGAGTTTGATATAATAGTAGAAAAGAAGGATGAATCCCAGCGGATAATTGAACACATGTTTCCATTACGGTTTCAATGTCAAAGGAAAAAAAGTTGAAATCAGGCTATTTTTACGATTTTCAGTGCCTGAAGCTCTTTAATGAGTACTGCTAATGAAAATTCTGTTCAAATAGCCGCTCACATTGATCCTTAATCTAACGATTAGTGAAACCCGATCAGCTCTGCGACTTATATTAAACTCGTTATCTTCGATCTCGCAAGGGTCTGCAGAGCCGTTTTCTGCGGAGGTATAGAACCCCCTTAACGGGGATGACCAAGGGGTCCAAGGTTTACCATTCCATCCGACGGACGGAGTATTGAACGTGAAGTGCTCACTACGCCGCACTCAAGTAGGGATATGTAAACCAAAGAAAAAGCTCTATCACTGCCGGGATTACAACCGGAAGGAGAGAAAGACAGAGATTGACACCTCCATCAACTACATTCCTACCAACATGGTGATGGAGGAAACATGTGCCAGCAGCATCCATACTGGAAGACATTTTCACTGGCTAATTTAACGTTGGCACGGGCCCTCACTGCAACGTAACCGCTTCTACGGCGACGCGGCGTCGCTATAGTGACAATTCGATAGCAAGTCTCCTCCCGAGAAAATGAATCATGCGACGGCAACGAATATACCTACGTACACCGGAAGATTCGAAGAAGAAATATGAGAAATATTCCTAGCAAAAGTTAGAAAAATAATGAGTAATCAGAACTCATACACCATAAGTAGTTATGAAGACGAGGAGAAAAAAATCACCGCCGATCTGCGTCGATGTCATTATATTTAGTGTTCTACCGTTTAATGTATGTTTAGATTGACATACAATTCTTCCCACCTAGCCTTTCTGTCTCAAGATATCCTTCTTTAGTTACGGATACACCCTACCTCCCATCATTCCATCCAAACTACATGTCCTTGTCCTCCCTCTACCACGCTTAGCCAACATTTTTCCTTCTATCGCGTTCTTAAAAACACCCTCGCCCCTCATTACCTTGTCCATCCACTCACTATATCTTCCCTTCATTTCTTCAATAAGACTTTTTTCCTCCATCTTCAATGCCATCCTCAAGCAACTTCCTTGTTTGTATAATTTTCCTCTCATGTCATCTTCTCCATCCTTCCCTATATTATCATCTCGGAAGTAGACTGCGTATTCCCATTCACCTTCCTTAAAAGCCCATGTTTCAGCGCCATGCACTACCTCGCTTCATATTGGGACTTTTTAAGTCTTTTATTTACGTTCCAATTCAAGGTATTGGTTCTCTTCTATGAGCAAATGAATCTTTCACCAAAGAAATTCTCCTTCGAACTTATTTAGTGACATAAAAATTTTTCTTCCAAAATACTACCACTCAGTTAGCTAATTTGTACTATCTGCTCAAGTTTATGGCTTTGTAGTTTTAAATTTAACTGTCCCGAATTTCCTCTGAGAAAAAATCCACCTTCACCTAAACTCAAACCCGACACCCCCTGATTTTCAGCCAGAAAATCTGCCAATTGAGCTACCAACGCTTCCTTCTTCTCTGTGGATTTCTAGAAGTCCCAGTTTTCTTGGACAATATTGGGCCTAGAAATTAACAGTAAGCTTCTAGAAATTAACATAAACGAAATCCTCTATAAATCCACAGCGGAAAAGGAAATCTTGAAAGCTCAATTGGTAGAGTACCTGGCCGGAAATCAGGAGGTTTCGGGTTCGAATTCTGGTCAATGTGGATTTTTTTCTCAGTGGAAATTCTGCCATTGTGCATTTCAGCGGGTGACTTTGATAAGGAATTCGCGGCTGTTTCGCAATCCTTTAATTATTTTGTCTCCTTTCTCTCTTCAAATCTCAAGAATAAAATTAACCTATGTAGTCACTTCCGTCTTAAGCTATTTATCTTCAGCTAAATAATATAATTTTACAGCTCAGGTTAGTTTGTGAGCTTATAACTCGACACTACCTAGAACATGCAAAAAGATACATTTAGCTTTCAATTCAAAGCGATTTCCGAGTGGTTGCTATAATCATGTGTTATAATTGTGCATGAGAAATTTTCATCCTTCTATTTAAGAAACTAATTAACACACTACTCACTGCGGAAGAGAGTTAGGAGAGAAACAGCAACAAATACATAATTATACGGCAGTAAATAGTAAAAGAGAACGGTGTTGAAGATAAGGAAAGGTCTTCAGCGAGACGCGGAGATGAAGTCGACGCGATGTGAATTACTGTCGCTCCGTGAGCTTAAAATTAAAAAAGAGAAATCAATCGACGAGGCGGTTTCCGAGGACGATCCGCCACACTTCACCGGAACGGAAACCTCATCCAGTCGCACCAATCACACTTTCAAGATGAATGTGTTCTCTCTCCATGCCCTCCCCCTCCCCCAATGCGTCTGCAAGTGCGTGAAGCGACCCTTACCGGCGAGACGCCGAGCTGAATGCGAGAGAGATAGTGTAATAAGATAAAAAAGGGGAAATCTCTGGTGGAATGGCAACATCATGAGAGGGGTGAAGGCGGAACGGTTGGGTGTTATACCCTCTTAAAAAAAATCTCCAGGACGGCCGAGCGCTATTGTTTACGGGCCCTCAGCGCTTCCTTCAACCCCGCCGTGCGAATATCGTTTACTCGTTCGATATCTCTCCACCTCCCATTCGTACGTACGTACATACATATATCTACATCCTATCCATTCCCGATTCCCGCATGCACGCCTACCCTTATCAACTCCTTCATCCCTCCACGCCCCCATTTCCATTCCGCCCGACATCCCTTCCCACTATCTAACCCTCGCTATCCCCTTTCCCTCACACGGCACGCCCAAACACACAGTCGCAACCCTTATATTCCCTCTCTCTCCCTCTCCCACTCCCTATCTCACCTCAAAACCTTTTTCCGCCATCCATCCTCCCGAAGTGGGAAAGGAGGGAAGCAACCCCTGCGTGAAAGAGGGAGGGAGAGAGAGAGGAAAGGGAACGGCGAGGGAAGAGGAGAGAGAGAGAGGGGACATTCCCCAACGCTATCCCCCTACGGGGGAGGAGGAACCCTCTTTGGCAGCCCCCTCTCTCCCTTCCCCCCCCTTAAACAACCCAACACCGGCATCCGGCCTTGCGCACCCAGCAGCTCCTCCGCCAAGACACTGCGCCGAACTCATATCGATCAAGTGGGGGACGATCCACTCTCCCCCCCCCCCAAAAAAAAGAGAGTAAAGGCTCTCGCAGTGGGCGGGGAGAGGCTGAGGGGGGCCTCGGTGTCGGGGGCCCCGTCGTGATGTAGAGGGTAGGGAGGGAAGAGGGTGGCAAAAGGGGTTCTATGATGGGGAGGCTCCAGAGGGGGGAGGTGAGCGTGGAAAAGGGAAAGAGGAGGAGAGAATGGTTCAAGGGATATAAGGATCCTGGGGAGGATTAGATTGCGTAAGACTGTATTAGGAGCGGGGGGAGAGAAGGGGGCGGGGGAAGGGTGACGAGAAGGTTGCTGCATAGCTAAAGGGGGCTCCCATCAGCCCCCTTCATCCCTACCGAAGGTCCCGACCCCCACCTCCTTCTCCCTTCATCCCTTTCGGAATCCAAAAGTCAACCGGTTGTTTAAACACCAGTCGGAGAGCGTGGAATTAAAATAGCAAACGTTTATAAATACATAACGTTCCGGTTTTGAGAAAGAGAGGGCAGAGGCTAAGGACTGAGGGAGAGAGAGAGAGAGAGGAGGACGTTTTGGGGGTGTGGAGACGAGAGGCGGGGGTGAGGGAGTTGAAGCATCCTCGTGCCATGTGGAGAAAAAGGGACGAGTGGGGTATCCTCCTACCAAGTGTATGTGGAAGGAGTTTGGGTAGGGATGACGCCTGGAGGGAGAAAGAGGGGAGACAGAGGGAGAGGGTATCTTGTGAGGAAGGGTTGATGCCTGCTGGAGAAATGGAGACGCGGGCGTGGGTGGGATGGAGTGGGGGGAAAACTTGAGGAGCGATGGAAATAATATATTTTCTGACGCGTCGTTTTGTTTACCGCCGAGCGGAGCCGAGGGTGCTCTCTCATTCCCGGGAGCTCGGGCGAGCAGGGTAACCACATGTTTGATGGGAGCGACCGTCGCATGGAGGCTAGACAAACACACTGCCCCAAGATTCCATATTTTTCATCCAACTCACCTCTCTACCCCCTTTCTCTTTCCCCTCGTCTTCAAAGCGTCGCGACGCCGGAGAAGAGGAAGACGGAAAACAAACGCCTGGGGAACGATTTCGGACCGGGAAGCAAGAAAAACAAGGTCCATTTTTCGCGACGGCGGTAACGACTGTAATTGAACAAGAATCGCGGTGATTACACAGCGTCGGGTATGGACAAATTGGGGGGAGGGAGAGAGGAGTGGGCGGGGATAGAGGGAGAGAGATGATACTATTCCCACGAGCGGAAAGGAAAAGACGTGGTTGAGGCCTCGTTGGGTTGCTTCTGGGTGGACGTTGAAGAAAAATTGAGACAATTTCCCTCGGCTCTATCCGCTCGTTTGCTCAAACGAAATTATTCCAGCAGAGGTTTTCGGAGCGTCTGCCACCACAGGATGAAAACAAACCAATGCTCATTCGACTGATATATATATACGGCGAGAACGCTGAAATTCGGGGCCGAACCGAGACCGGCATAAATTTAAGGCGGAATTGGTATCCCTTAATCTCCTCCCCGCGGTAATGTGGGAATAATAAGAGTCGCATGATATACGGGTGGTTGCGGTTATGTGGTCGCGAATGCAGGTAAAGCGGAGCATTTATTTGCGCCAGGATACCGATGAAAAATCAAAAAAGTTGAAGTCAGAAATAGCTATCCTTATTCCAGATTTCAATTCATTTAATATGCATTCATGTCTCTAAAATATACCACTGATGTGGAAAGTACAGCGGCATCACGGGAAATTACCAAACAATAGAAAAATATGCACTCACTAGTTTTTTTAATTAATTTTTCGATGGCTACATGAGGAAAAGGTACCTTTTGTGAAAAGGCTGAAGAGAAGGCATAAGGTATATAGTATAAGGCATGACTTATATGTTATCCATAATTCGAAGCCGGGTTAATTGGCTTTCTGCCAGCCAGGTCGCGGATACAAGTTCCATTATTGGCATGTGTGCCGTAATAACTCCAGTGGTTTAGCCTTCGGGAAAAGTGACATACACAGGGTGCCTCATAGTTATGACCAAAGGGATCATGGCCTACATTATGTCTAGCTGTAACAAAATTGCACGTGAAAATCAGGATATCAACTCACCACTGATCATCAAAACTAAGCTAGTTATCCTGTCATAAAATTTATGTACATGAATGAACAATATGTTGACCCCTATCGTGATGATGGCCCAATTTTTATGCAATGCATTAAAATATACGAAAATAAAGTGATTTAAGCGATCTGACCGATGAGAAAGATGAGATCATAATCATCAGTTGGGTACGTGGCTATACATCGACCCATGATGCGGGTGCATGGTTGTGATGAAATGATTTTCTCTGTAATGCATTATAGGTGTGAGATTGCATCCTCTGGCAAAGACCCGCAATCATTTAAGCTTACATTCTATTCAAAATCTACCTACGGAAGGGTGAGACGATATCCTTGGCGAAAATGCAAACACACTCAAATACACTCAAACGAACAGGTCGAGCTGGGATATTACGGCTAGGAAATCATCATCAGTGATGACAAGAAGGAAAGGAATATGAGGGTGATACTTTTGAAGCATCTTTGAATCCGAAATAAAAACAAGAAAAGATGGTCTCTCAAAAAAGAAAGTTAGGGAAGTGCTCGTGGAAAAAAAACTCAGCAAAGGAAGAGCGCCATCAATTTCGCGAGAGACGAAATTTGAATTTCAGCCTCGTTCGTTATTCATCGATGTGATTTATGGAATTTTTTTTCCAAAAACCCCGACTCGTGTATTTTGTATAAAATTTTCGATACTACTCACCTACAGTTCCAGATATTGGAGTCTTTTTGAACATCTGACTTCCATAAGCCAAAATGAAACCAAATTATAACTTTGTAGCGTTTAATTTGGTTTGAGTGGTTTCCGTAAAAAAAATAAACTTTTTCCTTGACCTTTCATCACGATTTAATATTTTAGCAGTTACACAGCTTGGAGATGAAAATGCTGCTAATTTTGACATTTTTTGTGTTTGGTGTAACCCTCGTTTATTTCCATTTTCCGTCCGAACATAAGTTTCGGGAAATGCCACATCAAAGTTCAAATTAACACTCCGCCTGAATGACTTTATCTTCGAGGATCAGAATCTGGAGAGATTTTAAATTTGAATTCTAGCGTCAAAATCACATATCTATTAATTTTGATATGGGTAGAAAAGAGCCCTTCAAAACTAGACCTCCTTTGGAAAGATATGCATGATGATGAATGCATGAAATAAAAGTTGTCAATAACGTAAAAATATTAACCATGAAAAACAAATAGTGTAACAGCCAAAAAGAGGCTGAGTTGAAGTATAATATGACAAAGAGAAAAAACAGGCAGCTAACCAGAAGTTTCAATAACGCATTTACGCCATGTAACTACATCATAGTAAAAAAATTAATTTCGTAGAGAAAAACATTTCGATCAGCATATAAAGCGGGATTATTACACTTTCCCGAAAAGATGCAAACATAACAGGCCGGAGAAAATCTGCGTAATTAAACCATAGGAAGAATAGAAATACAAATCCGCAATGTAACTTAGATGTCACCTTAGTTCACCTAACCCTAGCATGCCTCGTGAGAATTGTAAATTAATACTGCCCGTTTCATTACACATTTCACTAATTGCAACCTTCAGAGACTCGTAATTTTTCCACACCTGTGACTACAATGCTGCTCGTAGCTTCAGCGACGATAAAAAAACAGAGAAGCTAACGACATTCAGACAAATCATCTTCGAATTTTCAGTTGTTTAAAAAAATAAAATGGACACGGAAAGGCCAAACGTAGAATGATGAGATACGTATGCAATTTTTCGTCCTAGCGAGAAGTGCCCTGAAAAGCGATACTAACAAAAACTACCATAAGGAATTAAAATAAACTCTAAGCAAAAAAAGTCATTCATAGCTATTTTTATCTTGAACTCGTTTGATGTGTAAATGACCACAACGAGGACAAATCAACAAATGAAAAACGAAAGTGTGTTAATGGAATAATAGTAGAGATAACGACCATCAGAAAGGAAATATTTTCTTGGGAAGATTCGAAGAATGGTATTTTACCTCAGTACTCCTCAAGCCAAACATTTTCTACAGAGGAAAAAACTTCCTTTCCACTACTCTCTAAATAATGCCATTTTTTAGAGTTTATGTCATTTATCATTAATTTTCATACAAAAATCCAAAAGGTGATACATAGGAGTCATATACTTCGCTTGTCATTACTTAATTTTGTCTTTTTTTGCGAAAAACAGGAAGAAATAATATTTTAGAGAGATAAAACTCTCAATTGTCTCTACTTTTATCGTTGCTAACTGAATATTGTGGGCCGTAAATTTTTGCGTGTAATCAATTTTATGAAAGGATATCTAATTCCAATATTTCGCAGCGAACGGAATACCATACCAAATATTATAGAGAGGCTATAATAACACATATAGAATGTTATTCCCATATTTAACGGTGAAGCTCACATTATAATCTCCATTCAGGGCAGTCAGGGTGCATCGTAAGGTTGGGTTTTTAATCACAGTGAAATCAGAATGAATAAAGATTCTATTACGGAAAATGGGATTTAAAAGAGGGGGACTCAAAGCAAAATGGAGATTCAGTCTCTAAGATTTATGAAAGGTTAAACAAATCCACAAAACAAATGCGATGAAAAGATGGTTATGTGGTAGTTAGATGGCTATCATGATATTTACAGCACGGAACGAATACCAAACATCATTATTTTTCACGGAAATCGAGTCATACCTTAAATGAAAGAAAGCAAACGGTGAAATGATAGTACCTGAATGGAAATAAACAACCCTTCACGACCTCAGTGTCCTCTCCAATAATTTTATCCCCGACGGCGAAGCACTACAGACCACATAATTTGCAAAAGTCACGCGATAATCTTGTTGCAACGCGTTCTTTTCATTTGGTGGCATGCTGCACGAGGAAATTTGAAGGACAACACTTATAAGAGGCATTTATGCTTATAAATGTGACGTAATTGGGCAGACAGATCATTTACACCCACGTTATTAAAAGAAACAGCATTCATTTATCAGTCATTCACATTAAAATGCACCTCTTTAACAGGTACTCCTGAGATAAGGATTTAAAAAATTTTACTCGAAGCTTCACGGGTATTCCATTAAGGAATATTCTTTAAACACAATATAAGATTACCTCCTGGTAAATTATTCTCAACATATATCTCGTTCAGCCTTAGAGCCTCTAAGTCACAACTCGTGTCAATGGCAATGAAGGTAATTGACACGACTCTTCACCACTGGCTATCAATAATATTATGATTGTTTAGATGCATCCTTATTCTAAGTGTTAATATCTTCGTATTAGCATAATTTTTCTCTTTTAAACGTTTCACTAACTAGTAAAATTAATTATAATTGCTCCTTATATCGCGTGAATAGTTTTACTTTTTAGTCCTTTCCCATGAGTCACTATAATGTTTTCATGGATCCCGTGTGCCGAACGATGTGTCTGATAAATTTGCACAGTCTTCGTTTCATAATTTCCATAAGATTTTATCTTCCTTTTTCTCCTTTTAAAACCTCTTATGGAGTTACTCTGAGATTCAATCAACCTTTCTTAACTCTTCCGTAGAACCACATTTTGTAAGCTTCCAGTTATTGCTGCAGTCACTGCCCCTGGTCGGGTTCATCTGGTGGCTAGGTTACTGTTATGATGACGACAGCTTGGGTTCGAATTATAGCAGAGACAGATTAATCAGCCGTTGTCAGGTCCCCACTAGAGTTGTTTTTGGAGAAGTACAGTACTCCGTCCGTCGGATAGGACGTTTAAACATTGACTTTTTTTTGCTCCTTTCGTTAAAGGCGGGATAAAACTCACGCCATGTTTCTCTCTATCTCTAAAAATTCTGATTACACTCATACCACTCCCTTATCTTCAACAGCATAAATTACCTCAGCTGTCGCTTCCCCCAATAACAAAATCAAAAATAAAATTGTGGGTAGCAGAGGATTTAGTACATCACGTGTAAGAAAGCAGTATAACCAGTTCAGTATACAGGCATGCACCTTCATACACTTCTAGGGGTACATATTTGGCAAGTTTTGAAATATTACTAATGCACGAAAGAGTTCGTTCCACGTATATCACTCTTTTCCTCCAGAATTTAATGCGCATCGTTAAAAAATGCTTTTACAAAATAATACCAACCGGAGTCGCTGGGCGGTCACAAGAATTTAACACGCGGAAACTGACATTTGTACACACGGTGGTGTTTGGAAAATTGATTCCTAAAAACCTCTGCGTCATAGAAAAACGGAAATTGGAACACGAATCACCTGGAGACTACGTTACAACAAAGGAAACCTAGATTTTTAACGGAGAAAAAGTTTAAAATCTGCTGTTGAAAAAAAAGTCTTACCTGAAATAAAGAAAAACAATGATTTGCATCTCCGTAAGAAAGCTGAACTACTTCTTGATAATTACGGGAGATTAGTTTGAGGGCAGCAAACATAATCCTTAACGGATGCTTGCGGTGAAAAGAAAGCGAGAGACGGGAAGGATCTCGATAGTAGCAATGTGGTCACACTGCAACCAGCATCCCGACGACGAGCGGACCGTTAGTCACGGGGATCGCCATTTCATCGCAGGAATGCGTCCGCGAATGCATTTTAATCTTCTCCCGCGGCCACTTTCTCCTTCATTCTTCTAAGCGGAAGAAAAGTCCACTTAAGGATCGCCCAACAGGATTGCATAAAACGACTCGATCATCCTCCTCGGATGAGATCTCAAAGTAGAGGAAATGAATTCTTTCCGCGTGCATATCAACTCATGAAACGGTTACAATCAATCAGTGAACTATCAAGAGTATTAGCGACACATTGCTGACTTTACTCGCAGAACATGACGAGCACATTTTTTCTTCAGGACATCATCATAATTTTATATTGTCTACTCTAATGCGAACTTCAAAATACTACGTAGTGAATGAGTGTCTACTTTCATTTTCACCAGCAATTGCTGCGATTTAATCAATAAACTTTTTTCTCCCCCAGTTCCGTAATTATTAAAAAAAGAACTACATTTTTAACAGAAGCAAACGGATTTAGGGTATCTGGTACTTACTAGCCTAATTTCATACGAGAATGCTTATCGCAACAGATGAAATGATGCTGAAATGAAAGGTTACCTTAACGAGGGTGTTAGTTTTTAAGTAAAGTCATAAGTTATGAGGGATGATTATGAATGCTTTTCTTCCCCCGGACCACGGATTAATATATAGGATAGGAATGTCAATAAAGAAATTCGTACCCTTAGTGTACGGTTTCCTTCTTCCGCCGCAAGTTGTCGCTAGCATCTAGCGATGCTAGCTTTTGAGCGTTGCACTGAAATAATCTAATTTAAAGAGTTGCAGGAATGAAAATATGGTTCCCAAAAATTTGAAACCCAAGCAAAGTACACCTTATTTACTCGTACTAATTTTCCAATTTCTATCCACCGCGAAAAAAATTAATTTTACGTTGCAAGTGGGTGGAAAACGAGGGTGACAAGTGCACAAATCTCGCATCTATATTTGCATTTTTGGAACTAAACATTATGGTGGAATTGAAATTATCTCAGCTTCTTTCGTCATAATGCAGAGAAGCGTTTGAACGTTGCTGAGTTTGTTTCTTATTCTCTCTAAGTTTCATATTGTTACGCATGATTAGGTCATAGTAGGCGTGCCAATTTTTTGTGACATTTATAGGTGCATAGGGGTTTGCGGAATCATTAAAAATCAAAGTAAGTTTAACAGAGAGGCAAAGTGTTGTTAACAGGAGATAATACCAACAGAAGGGCATTTTATTATTTATATTTAATATCACATCATCAGAATATTCAAGTAAAATAAGCATTTTTAACCAGTAAATTTCAATTATTTTAATTCGAACCTTTAAGGAAAAGTTGACACGCCCTAATTGCAATTTAATTTAAACCCTTTTAATGCCAATTATAAGTGTAGTACCTAATAAAAACATAAGCTTGAGTTTTGTCTTCAACATGCGTGATAGTGTTATAAAATTACTTTGATAAAGAGTATCCTTTTATAACTTTAAGAACCTCATACTTTGAGGCATATTATGCTTTACCTTCACAGCACTTTAACGACATTAAAAAACTATTCAAGCGTTGTGGCAATATCATATACGTTCAGAAGCAATTATTAATAATGTAGTTAATGCACGAATTATTAAAAATGCGTAATAGAATTAACTCATTATGTTTAGAAAATGCATTTTTACCATTTCAAGCTCACTCAACATATTCAGAAAATTCCTACGTGATACAGAGAGATAAGATGAGACAAGGAAATCCATGATTCGGAGAAGATACTGATTTTATTTTACTGTCAAACAAAACATTTTTAAACACATTGAATTTAAAATGCAAATCAAAATTTTAAATTGCATCATGTTTTATGAAAATGAGACGATTTTTCGGTAGACTGATTTTTTAAAAAATTAAGTCGGCATTTATTCTTTTATACTGCTGCCTAAGTCTCATTAAAATGAAATAATGTAAAATATGTGTTATCATATCAGTCCCATGTGTTTCAAAGGGAAATGTAAAACACATATTGTGCAAACATAATTCTAATGTTCTGGAATAGCAATCTGGAAACATTATATTGCTAATAAGGATATGCTACACTTGCCTCAGCATAATGTAAAGGTTATTTTGCTTTATAATAGAACTCCTAGAATTCAACAATGCTAGCATATTGACGTCACTTTTAGATTTGTATTAATCCAAAGAACTGGGACAATCAATGCAGTGTACAAATTTTCTGAATTTCCTACAGATAAATCCAACCACATAATAGATGGGTGGATATGTGGATGATATAAGGTACCTACGCCATATTCCGACACGGGAATAATTCCGACACCCGGGTGCATTGCTAAAAGTACTGAAATTGGTGGACAGTTGTCATTAAATATGGGACTGGCATCTATCAACGAGGAGACACAAAAAGTTACCTTGTCCTAGGTGTGGCGTTCGTTGTATTAGTGCACATTTTGTGTTTTAGTGCGAAAGGCGTGCGTCTTGAGGTGTCATTTTAACCAATTTTCTGTGTTTCATTTTTAGAAAGTGATATATATTTTATATCGCTTAGCAGCCTATCGTTGCTGAATAGTGCAGCACATATAGTTAGGAGAAATAATTGATACACAGTGAGAATTTCAAGAATGAGTTAGAAAGATCGTGGATTCCCTAATTCCGACAGGTGTCGGAATTAGGACTAGCGGCTCTTAATTTCCGTTTAACTCTCACATAACAGTACCGGAGATCGTTGAATTATGTGCTACTTTTGTAAACAGCTATTGTGGTTTTTCAGAGCTCAATGATAGCTGTTTCCTTACATAAAAATATTTAATGAGAAGAACGAAAATTCATTGAAATAACTGTTGCAAGTTATGCACGAATTATCTTAATTCAGAAAATAATATGATAAAAAAATATTGGTCGTCTGATCTTTTGGTTTGTGATCAAGAGAAGGAATTATGCCGGAGAATTTTTTTTCGGAGAGGCAGGGATGCCGGTAACTGGTCGACTGAGAAGAAGGGTCTATGCCTACTGTGAAATCAATGGAATCACACAATTTCGATGAAAACGCAGGATTAGCTGGTAGAATGTTGATGAAGTTATTTTTGAATAGACGCATGGATGTGTCAAAGAGAAGGGCTCAGAGAATGAACCAAGGTAGAGCCATGAAATTAAAACGCATGCTCGTGAAATATTACTTTGAAAAGCTAAAAAGTATCGTGTTTAAACACTATCTTATGCAAATGCCAGGAAATAATTACAACATTGATGAAAAAGCATTCCGGAAAAAATAAATCCTGAACTGGAGACGCAGGCAAGCCGGGTGCTAGTGAAATGCCTTCCAATAAAAAAGAGCGCCGGTATTTCACCATTTTCAGAGAGGGCAGGGTGCCGATATTAGTCTGTGCAGCGTTTGCAAACAGTATGTCCATGAGGAATGTGCAGATGCTAAATTTCGTAGAATTTTCTTCTGTCCTTAATGCTATGACTAGTAAAATATTTTCAAGTATTGTCATGAACGCTTTATTATGAAATTATTGCTTTCTTTTGCGTAAATAAAACTTATTTCATTACAGTTTTCTACTCATTTTTTGCATTTTAGCTCTTAAACTTACGAACCACACACTGTCGGAATTAGAAGCATATCTGTGTCGGAATTCGGGCCATGGGGTCCAAATTCCGACATTTTAACATATTTTATTCAAACTGATGTAACTGTGAAAATAGTGCATATATTACCAATCAAATCAGTTTTGAGTATTGTGCACAGCACGGGCAAAGTTTCGTACAAATATGGGCTTTGTACTAACTACAGTTTTTTTTTATTTTTATCATGAAACCTTAGCGTGTCGCAATATAGATCAGTTACATTATAATAGAAATACGATGAATCGTTATTTATGGTTATATATACGTGAAATGCCACGAAAAAATATGGTTTTAATTCTTAATATAACGAGGCTGAAGACGATTGTGACAACAGTAAACCACACTTCTTTAGGCATTGTCCTAGTATTCTTTGACAAAGAACTCACAGTGACAATAGCGCAAGAGTTGGAAATGTTTTCTTGCTGAAATAGCCACAAACTAAATTACGCTAACTGGCCACTAAATAATTAAACAATTCATTACTAACCGATGTTTTCACATGCAAGCAATGCATCCAGAAAAATTCTAGCATCGTTAGGCAGTAGCGACAACTGGTGGCGAAACACTGAAACCGTACACGAATGGTACGCTTTCGCTATAAGGCGATAGCATTAAGTTTCAGGGGGCTGCCCCGGACCAGACCAAGAAACATTTTTATACTTCAATGATATATTTTTGAGGAAACAAGAGAATCCGCAAGTGGTTTGAAGGCACATTGCCAACGGACTTTTATTTTTAAGGAACATAAACTTTTAGTTGGATGAGCGTACATTCGTATAGAATATTGTGACTCGTAAATTTTTTTTGAATCGAAAAAGGGGTGAAATTAAGCGAATGCTGCCTATTAACTGCGCTTGCTACTTAGTGTGTTAAAGGGGATTGCGTTGGTGAGGTTAGAGAGAGGTGAGGTTAGCCTCCCTATCATCGAATCCCGGCAATGGCAGATTTTTCAAAGGGTATACCGGTCCCTACTTGAGTGCTTTGTGGATAACATTCGAGTCCAGTACTCAATCCGTCGGATGGGTCGTCAAACCGTGGTCCTCTTGGCGTCTTTCGTTAAGAGCAGGCTAATGCCGACGCCAGGTTTCTCTCCACCCTTCCTTCGTTCCCTGAAAACTCCTATTTTTAACCCAGTTACCCACCTACCCTCTCCGGCTATGACCTCAGTTGTCTGTCCCCTTCCGTAGATAACTAAAACTAACTAAATTATCGATATTGCGAATTGCGATAAATGCAGAGAGCGATTAGGACCGGTATGAGTACCATTCAAAACAATTTTTCTGCAACTCTCCGCGTGCCGCAAACAAGTAGAACCAGATACCTTAATCCAATCCAAGTCAAAATACCTAAATACTCCCCCTGAATCCATTTTATTGAATGAGCAAATTCCAAGTAGCAGTAAGTAGGATAACGGTATTGTATAGTACAACAAAATCTGAACCGGAGTATACCCGTACCTACAACTGTTAGCCCGCGGGGCATTGGATACTACTACGGGGACAAGTCCCCACATTAAGCCCCCACTAATTCCGAATACCATGGCATTCTTCCATTTTTCCCATTTCCATCCAATGAGAGCTTTACGCGTAAAAATTAAATGTAACTTATCTCTCGTTGTTTATAGATTTTTCAACAGACACATGAACACAATACGGCTAAAAAACTATAACCTATTACAGAGTAAAAGATTTTCAAATTGCCATGGGCTTTTATGCCTTCCTAAACATATTAAAAACCCATTATATTACAATTCAATACTCATTAGGATTGTTCAGTAAGAAATTTTAAGCAATAAATTTCTCAAAGCATAAGACCCCAAGACATTTCTTTTGCAAGAAAAACTAAGACCTCAAAACTTTAACATTTTGGACGGTTTTTTCAGAGCACAAACAGCCGAAAAAAATTCCGCAGGGAAATTTAATAAAAAATTGCAGTAACTTCAGATTGTAATGACAGCTAGGATAATTACGTGAAAGATTATATTTCTTTAAAAAATGTTCTCTCGCAGAGTTTTCAAAAAGGAACAAAGGCAATTCTCGTGACATTATTTGATTTAAGGGAAAAAACCGATAATTCTATCTGCTTAGATCGACAGAGGGCATGCAGTTTTAGTAATCCATAGATCCATTTTGATACGCGTTTGAACTTTTTTGGTCAAAAATTAAAAATTGCTACAGTTATCATTGATGAAAGGATATTAAATATGTATAAGAGAGAAAGATGAAATGTCAGCGCAGGTAATTATTGAACTGCAGAATCAAAATGAGCATGCCTTAATATTCTTTCAGTAATTATTCAGCAACATTATGCAAAACATTCACAGGTCAAATATTACCTAATGCAGATGAAGCGAAAACTACAAAATCCTTCGTCGACAACATTCTATCTTGAGCCGGCGGAATTTTTATACAGGTACGAGAGACTGTAAAGCTGAGATATAATTTTTCTTCTCTCTCCACTGGATATGCTGATAGAAACCACTCCCTCTCTAACCTAGTTCCCATTCACCTGAGCAGCAACGCGAGAAATCGTCACCCAGAAGAGTAGCCAACTTCACTTCCATCCTGACATCTCTCTCCGAATGACCTACTCACGCCACCGAACTGAACCCCGCACGCAACCGAAGAAAAAAAATGGAACCAATTGGCTGGCGGAGTCCGATAATGCATCGCATCTCCTTCTCCCGACCATTGATTTACGATGGACCAACTCCCGAGGCAAGGAAACCAGCGAGGACCAACTTCCTGCCACACCCTTCGAATGTGGCAGGATGTCGACTTTTTTTCCCCTCCTTCAATGGAACACATCTGTCACTAGTTTCAACTTCTACCGATCCCCCGGGGATTTGACGGATTTCGTCGATGCATGTACAGAATAGCTGGGAGGGAAGTTAACAGTGGACGACTTTATTGCCTCCTTCACCGAACAAGTCACCGGCCAATAAGAGGAAGTAGAAAGCATATTTTGGCCAATGATGCGAAACTTTATAGCAACCAGGTCTACCAGTCAAAAGCTTCCCATAGTAAAAACTTTTGCACAAATATCGAGTAGAATGCATGGAATTTACATAGGGAAAATTGAATGGTGGCCGACGACGTATTACTAATAAGCTGGTGTACTTGTTGGACGATCACGTCACTGCATCTCAGATCTGACAAAAAATGATTTTACTGTGCAAAAAATCAACGGTGAATCCTCGATGTGATTGCTTCACAGTCTTAGAAATCAGAAAGGAACAACAGTATTCAATACTACCAAAGAGCAGTGGCAAACCGACTGGGGGAGGGGGTCATCATCAAGTATTTCAATCCTAGGATTGTTTACTGCAGCCCTCCACTCTTCCCTGTTCCATGCCAATTCATTTACTTCCCTATAGTTCCTCTTCCCCAGATCCTTCTTCACTTGTTCTAAGTATTTGTCTCTCGGTCGTCCTCGTGGCACTTTCCCTTCGATTTATCCTTCCATTATGTTTTGCACGTATTCGTTGTGTCTCAGGATGTGCCCTAGCCATCTTGTTCTCCTTTGTCGTATGATGCTTCATAATCTCTTCTCTTATTCTGCTCTTCTGTATACCTCCTCGTTTCTCAATTTGTCGGTCCATTTGATTTTCAGCATCGTCCTCCAACACCAGGTTTCGAAAGCTCCTATTCTTTTCTGATCAGCTTTCCCAATGGTCCACGTTTCTGATCCATATAATGCCACAGCCCATACGAATGTTTTAACATACTGTTTCCTTATCTCCAATCTAATGTTCTTTGAGCATAGAAGCTGCCTCTTCTCCATGAATGCCTTCTTAGCTTGGGCTATTCTGCGCTTGATGTCCGTTGTACTCCATGCATCCCATGTAATACTGCTGCTCAGGTAGGTGAATAAGTCCACTTCCTCTAATCTCTCTCCTTTGAGGCGGACGTCGACTACCACTTTTCTCTCTTCCGCACGCAAGCACTTTGGTTTTCTTCTTATTGATTTTCATGTTTTGCTGTTGAAATATTTCTTAGATTACATTTATCGACGTTTGAAGGTCTTCTTCTTTCTCTGCTAGGATAGCGATATCATCTGCAAATCTTAACATATTGATTTCTTCTCCATTCACCTTGATTCCTTTAATTCCCTTTTCTTCTAATTCTTTAATTGATTCTTCCATATAGGTACATGTTGAAGAGGGCTGGGGACATGTTGCATCCTTGTCTGACCACTTTGTTAATTCGAGCCTCTATTTTTCTTCCATCCTCCATAGGTAGAGTGGCGGTTTGATTCTTGTAGAGCTGGCAGATAATTCTTCTGTCATTGTAGTCTATTCCAAGTTTTTCCATTATATTGAACATCCTATTCCATTCGACATTGTCGAAGGCCTTCTCTAAGTCTATGAATGCTATATACAATGGTTTGTTCACATGGATCATTCTTTCTCCCAGTATTCTCAGGCAGAGTATTGCCTCTCTGGTTCCCTTTTTCTTCCTAAATCCAAACTGGTTATCCGACAATTTTTTTTCTATTTTCCTCTCAATTCTTCTGCTGATTATTCGAGTCATAATTTTGGAGGCATGTGACACTAGACTCAAGGTTTGGTGGTCCTTACATTCCTCTGCCCTCGTTTTCTTCGGTATTGCGATCATGACACTCCTCTTGAAATCTTCCGGCAGCTTCCCTGAGTCATTGCAGTCTCTGATAATGCCATACAGGGTGTCGTTGCTTTATCACCAAGTGCTTTGATTATTTCTCCGCTGATTTTGTCCTCTCCAGGTGCCTTTCTATTCTTCAGGCCTCGTACTGCTCTCTCGAACTCGCTTCTTAAGCGGTTGTCTTCCTCCTCTTGTTTCTGGGGTTTCGCAAACCCATCTTCTACGGATATTGGGCCTTGGTATAGCTCTTCTATGTACTCTTTCCACTAATTTCCAATGTCTTCATCTTTCAATAGCAGTCGCCCCGCCGAATCCCTAATATTTTTGCATCTTATTTTCTTCTCCCTGAAGTGTCTCTTGATTAGTTTGTATGCTGTTTATGTGTTTCCTTTCGTCATGTTTTCGTTGATCTCTTCGCAGCAGCTTTCAATCCATCTTTCCTTGGCCTTCTTACTTTCTCTTATGACTTGATTTCTTAATTTCTTATAGAGAGCTTCTTCTGTTTCATTTCTTGAGTTCTTGCATTTTTACATGGTTCTTGTATTTTCTTCTTTATTCTTTGAGGGCTGTTACTTCTTCAGTTATCCATGGCTTCTTAACTCTGATGGGCCTACTCATCAGTTGTGCATCTGCTACTTGTACCATGGTTTTCTTGAGGTTATCCCATCTCTCCACACAGCTGCTTTCTTTTTCTTCTTTCAGTTGGTCATCAATGGCGGCTGCGAATATTCTTCTCTTTTCCTCTTCCTGTAGTGTATTTAGATTCCATCTTGGTCCCTTTTTCCTTCTTTGTATTCTTTGTTTCGAAGTTGGCTCTCCATTACAGGTAGATTATGATCGCTGCTGATATCCGGACCGGGATAGCTCTAGCACTGTTTCACTTGATTCCTGTACCTTTGCCTGACCAGAATGTAGTCGATCTGGTATCTGGCTCTGTCATCCAGCATCTCCCATGTGTATCTTCTCCACCTGTGTTGATCGAATAGTGTTTGAACCACCAATTTTTTCTCATTGTAGAATTCCACTAGTCTTTCTCCTTTCTCGTTCCGTTTCCCCAGTCCAAATTCTCCAATGGAGTTTCCATCTTTCCCTCTCCAATAACAGCAGTCCAATCTCCCATCACAATCAGGTTTTCCTTTCCTTTCACCTTCAGAATGTCTTCGAGTTGCTCGTACACTTCTTCAATTTCTTCTTCCGAATGGGTGGATGTTGGCATGTACACCTGCACTATCACTGTGTCCGTCGGCTCTGCTTCTATTTTGATCATTATTATCCTTTCGTTATATTGCCAGTATGCTTTCACTCTTCTTCCCAATTCCTTTAACTGATGTTCCCCTCCCAGTAGTCCCCACCCGGAGATCCGATTGGGGGACTATTTTACCTGCGGAATATTTTACCGGGAAGAATGCCATCACGTCATTTTGAATGTAAGGCTGCATCTTCTAGGGACGATAATGGGGTGGTTTCCCGTTGCCTTCCACATCGCAGTACTCCGGCTGATTCCGTGAACTTCACTCTCACCCGAAGCTATGCAGTTGATATCGGCTATAAGTGCAGTACCGGACGGATCCTCTGGATCTTCGCCATCAGTGCCTTCTGATGAAACTGCTGCCTCTCAACAATGGAGTGTTTTTGTGGGAGTAGCTCGTTGCCTCGTCCCAGGAAAAGCTTTTTTTGAAAATTAAAAAAAAAAACGGAAAACATTTTCCGTTTTTTAAAAATATTTTCCAGAATTTTTGAAAAATATTTTCCATCCGAACACACAACCCCTGGTCAACTCCTGTAAATATTTTAGTTCATTATTCACATAAATATTAATTGAACCCCCTCCCCCCCCCCCAGAAGGAAATCCTGCGTACACCACTGTCAAAGAGTAAGTATATTACTTAAGGCCGCTTTACACGATACAACTTTTTGTACAATTTCTTGTACAAACGCTTGTATACACTGAACGAAATTGTATGTTTGTCTGAATGGAATTAGAACAGGTTCTATTTTCCGTACAGTCATTCAGACATTTGCACAAGCGTTCACACAATTTGCCGCTTTACACGGTACAATTTCCTCATACAAGCGTTTGTACATGAAATTGTACAAAAAAATATATCGTGTAAAGCGGCCTTTATACATGCTGTATGATACTACTTATATCCTCACTAATTCACATAAGAAAAGTCATAATTTCCATTATTCACAGAGGAGCAGTAAATCAATTTCGTTCATGCAAACAATTTTTCTCCTACGATACAAATGCTGGCACCAACTGAAAAAGGAAACTTATGACAATCACATTCACCGTATTTGACGCACCTTTTTCTGAAATTATGGCAAAAAAAATCACCCGCGTATTATTAGTGAAGGTTCAAACTCAACGCTATAACGTATTCGTAAACGTTGGGGTACAGCACTTTCACACGGACTGCTAAAACTTTTTTTCCTTGTGCGTGCCCTACTGAAATGAGGGAGCGTCTTATATGCCGTCAAATACGGTAAATTATAAGCATTTCATTATTTTTTTAGGTGTAGTAATAACACGGGGTTGGATAAAGCTAAATTTCATTTAATTAAATTTAAAATTGTTTTGTTCCCATTTAATCCTGATTATGACAAATGTCACTGAATCCTGATTATGACAACAAGTGATTATGTGAGTCCAATTTAAGAAACCTTATTATAATAAATTTGAAATAAAGTAATACAATTTGTTCGAAAGCATGCATATCAGATGTCAAAAAATAAATTCCGAGTAAATAAATGATCCAAGTAACCTAAACACAGTCACGAGCATTTTTAAAAATGAATAGTTAGCATTTCCGAGTACTTCAATGATTATAGAATGTTTTCCAGGGTCAAAAATGAGCCGAGTCACGCAATCGCAAATTAAACACAATTTTTAACACGAAATTATGACGCTCACAACGGCGTGTTTTCTACACCTGAATACAATAGATCGCCTTCAAGAAATGTATATTAATCTCCTCCTTCATTGTGCTCATTGCAATACGCAATGTTTGACCCTTAGGAAGTCGGCTGTAACAGAGGTCTCTAGGTCATTGAAGTGATTTCAATTTGTAATGGGCAACAATAATGAGTTAAGAAGAAAAAGAATCTGATTGTACATCAAGTAGGAAAATAAGAGAAGGATATAAAATAAAAGACATGTATATATGAAGAGAATAGCCGGTGGGAGCAGGGAACCGCGTCAAACCAATCTTTCTTTCTATATGTATGTTGATGACTATTGCTACGTAAAAGACTATTTAGACAGACGGTTATTTACGAATAAATTGTAGGTTAAATGTATTTATGTAGTTATGTGGTAGGAAAAAAACTGAATAGGAATATAATGAAGAGAGGGAAAAGAAGTAGTGGAATAGAGGAAAAATGGTATAATGTCGAAGAAAATATATCTATTCTTAGTATTCTATTCTATAATGGTATCTATTTTCCGCGGAATTCTTTAACCCACAGTAATACCTGTATGAAACAATTCCTACAGCATGAATTTTCTATACAATTTCATGAAATTCAATTTAAATATGGTATTGTTCCCATTTAATCCTAATTATGACAACAAATAATAATGCGAGTCCAATTTATGAAAATGTATCATTAAAAAAAGTCCGAGCGCACTGATTGAGATAAAATAACGAAATTCGTTCGGAAGCATGCATGCATGGAAAAGCTGTTTATTAATTAGCATTACAAAATCGAATAAATAAAGTGCTTTTTAATTAAGCGAGGAGCTCAAATTTAATGAGATACCATATTTGATCAAATACAAATTTTATCCATTAAAAAATGTAGCTACCCAGAGATAATTAAGCCTCAATTTTCATCAACCATAGATATCTTCAGTCAAGGCATACAACATATACTTTGGAGAGGCTTGGAAGAAGGATTAGTGATGCGATATAAATGAAATAATATGATTAGGGAAGAAATTACAATTCTCCACATTGCCGAGCGCAGAGCAAAGAACCGAGAGAACCTGCAGGGATCCTTGAACATAATGGGTCAAGAGTCTCAAGGAAACGTGAAAATCAATATTAAGACGAAGAAAAGCCAAGTACCCGAGGAGAGAAGTAGAGAAGGGATAGTAGGGGATGGACGCTTCTAGAAAGGAATGGAAACTGGAACAGGAGAAATATTTCACTTACTACGAAAGAGTGGACGATGGAAAGTCAAACACTTATTTTATAAAATTCAAGAGATCAACTGACATGACAGCACTACCTACGCTTTAACACGAGCAGCATGGCGCTAAATAGAAATGGGTATTAATTGATTGAAATTAAACCCAAAGATTAATAGAGGCCGTTGAAACCTGAAATGATGGAGGCGGATTCAGAGATCAAATGAAGAGATAGAATAAGATACATGTAAGTATATAGATGAAAATTTAAAAAAAATTCAAACGAAGATCTGAAAGGGAAATGAGGGTAAGGAATATGGGGCGCTAAGGATTTTACATGATCGCCACAGAATGGGAGTTAAGAAGCAACGCCAATAAGGTGGAGAAACAACTGGATAGTTAAATTATAATTAAAAAAATAAAGTAATTGAAGAATAATATAAATAAAGGAGCTATCAAGGGAGTCGACCGAATACAATTAGAGCAAGGAAAATAATAATAACATCATAGAATAAGCAGGCATTCGAATAAAATTGACTGAGGCAGGCGAGATGTAGTGGAAAGTATACATAGGTATTGATAATAAAACAAGGTGGCACTTTTCCCACACGTTTTATGTTGGTACGACGCATCATCAGGTACAATGGTACATGTACCTGATGATGACCTAACGGTTGAAACGCGTCGTACCGACATAAAACTTGTGGAAAAAGTGCTATCTTGTTTTATTATCAATAAGCAGGCATTCGATATTCGGGTCAAACAACTAATGACGTATGTGCTCTTGTAATAGCGATCAGCCAAGACGGGGTGACAATCTTCACCATTAGTCTCACCTCGAAATTTTCCCCCACGAATGTGAGGTTACACGTGGGATACTATAATCTCCCCGCTTACGGAGGAAATTCTACGGACTACTGCGGCCTTATGAGTTTTATCCGAAGAGCAATGACACATACTCCGATATTTTGCCGTTTGAATGATTGCTTTGGCAATAAAATTTTCCATGAAATAAGACCAAATTGACAATGAGATATTTAGCCTGGACTTATTTTCGAACAAATACAAAGATGAATCTCGAGATAGCCAGGTCGGAAACACGTCGGCCTGGCAATCCAAAAGTCGTAGGCTCAAATACCGACTCGAGCATGAATGCTATGCTAGTCTTAATATTAATTTCACGTTAGATTGAGTGCGGTAGCCTCAGCAGCTGGTCCTAATCATGATTTCACTGATGCGAAATTAATAAATTTGCGCTACGCTTGGAATCGCTAATACAGATTCGCTCCTACAAAGCTAAGCAATTGAGAGGTCAACAGTAGAAGAGCTACACGCAAAAAACACCTCCATCGTGAAGTGAAGTGAATTCTTTGCTCGCTAAGGAAAACGGTGAAAGTTACGTTCGCGCCGCGCGACACATCCAAGCACTGATTTACGACAGCGTTTTGTGCTACATCACAACGACATGCGTCGCCGTAGGTAAAAACTAGAATTAACTGAAAGGGAAGTCCCATTTGACTCATTCTTGATACAACCGGAGTCCAACGCATGCAAATCCTTATAAAAAAATCTACCGCCCGTCAGAGCTTTATTTTAATTCCATAACAGTAGGAACAAACGCGGATATTAACAACGCAAAAATGCCATAATCTCCGTAGCATGTTTCCTCATTCTTGACCTAAGGGGATGATTATATCCTATCGAGAGCTGAATTACAGTATCGATTCCGTATTTAATCGTGATGTACGTCAACTGATGCCATTTACGACGATGGGTCTCATGAATATGCATGATTACCTTTTACAGAGAATATCCCACGCGTTAAGCCACCGTCGTTTGGATGCTTTCCCGTCTGCCTGGGAAGTGGTTTGACAATGCGTGGAAGGGCCCCACGAAATGAAATATCTCAGGGATATAGGCCAAGGCCTGGGAGGGACATAATCTCATTTGAATCCAAAAGCTCATTTATTGGATCGTTAGGGTATCAATTCTTCACGCCAATCCCAATTTGTCCCCAGAGAATATGATTAATCGCTGAACGACCCCAGGCCAAGGGAATTACAAGATAGCTTATCGACGGAATTGTAGCAACATGAAACTACGAGGAAACCCTCTCAGATATATGTATCTATTGGCATCATCCAGACACCTACACCATAAAAAAACTACGCCAATGAAAAGTTTAACAACGAAAATAAGAGCTAAATCCAGAAAATTTGAGGGACGGAAATAGAAATTTCACTTTAAAGGAAGACAACAGGTCAACAGGTTGAATCGCCCGACTAGGTACATAACCATTTGAACACGACACTAAAACAGAAAAAATTAATTACCTCAGGCATATTAACAACTTTTCCACGTAAGGCTCACGGTGAGAACGAAAAGCTTTTATTGAAAAACCGGCCTCAGAATCTTCTATTGATATTTTCCTTTTGCCCAAATGTAATGAAGAATTTACTTTTAATGAGCTTAACGGAACTGATATGTAGGTAGAAACTATAGAATGGTTTCTTTCAAATACTTGATTTTTTTATCATTAATTTAGGGGTTTCTCGGGATATTTTCCTGCCCTTCTAATAAAACATTTTTATGGATGTTAATGACGACTTCGAAGAGGAAATTACATTCTAAGTGTCAGGGTTAAATAAATAAGAAGTAATAGGCATTCAGTTCCGTCTCGCTCCCATTAAACCAATAATTCAATTAACGGGAGATAATGGAGACGTCTGCTCCAGTCAAATTGTTAAGCACCCTCCTAATAAGATCAACATTCAGGCGAAACGAAAACAGCTGAGAAAACTCTGAAATTAAAATTCCAAATTAGAATTGAATCACGGACGTTAAAGAAAAAATTAATATAAATAATATTCCAAGTTTTAACTTGAGCTGTAAGTACACACAAAAATTCAGGTCTCATTTCCATTTTTTGAGCCTTAAACGAGTTTTTTATGGGCCTGATTACCAACGCTAGGCAAAATCAGCATTATCTGAGCATAAAATTAGCAATTTAATGTCAAAACATATATGTTGGATAATGTTGACATTCACAAAAGTGTATCGGAAAGTTAGATAAGCACGAAAAATGCAAGCAAAATTTTGAATGCTCAATGCGGTTAAAACTTTTATGGCCATAATACGAACCAATACTTTTTAGATCGTTCGATCTCATTTTCACACGAGCTTCATTAAAATAAGCACCATTGATAATTAAAATGCTATATTCACAACGTTACGAAAACCAAAATAAAATGGAATTGTAAGAAAAACTTTTTTGGTCACAATAGAAGTCAATACTTGTATATTCGATCCTGATTACACTTAAGCTTCGTCAAAATAAATACCTTTGACAATCCAACTACAACATTCACAAAGTCTCAAAAACAAGAGGAAAAATTTTCAAGACGAAATTATTAGCCACAGTAACGAAACTATCGTTTTCACGTCTAATTTTCAGCGAAATTATTATTAAAATTAAAAAATTAAAACATCGCTAAAAACTCTGAACACATAATTTGGTATTTTTTTCCTATTTACATAGCAATAATCAAAAAATAAAAAAGCAGAATGATTTAAAAATAAGATTTTTTGTGAATCGTAGCATAAGTTACTTATTCTACACATGATGCAACCGCATAATTTGTAGAATAGGAGGTAATTGTTTGTGAATTTACACAAGCATATATCCAGTAACACTACTAATATCTATGCGTCATCACATTCCCCTTAAAACTTTTTTAATCATTCTCGTTCCTAAATCCTGTCCAAATATTCAACTGCTCCGCCACATCTGAAATATTATGTTACTTCGAACTCGACCACCATCTACTCCCTAAGTAACCCGCTACTTTCGTTTTTGCAAGAAGCTTAATGAGTTTGCTCACATCGCGGATAAGTGTTCATGAATAAGCAATTAATTTCAGTGGCCGACATGGCAACAGACGTAATCAGATAATCCAGAAAATGGTGGGCTATTTGATTAAGAAAGTATAAGGAATTCATTATGTTTTTGATAAAATCATTTTCAACGATAACTTTTCACTGAAAATGGCACAAAAGTATTGGACAATTATAATACGAATAGTAAAACAAGAAAACGTAAGTGTAAGATACGCTCTCGTGTAGATGATAGCAGGGGCTACGAGAAATCAGCGAACAAACGAAGTGAAACTTACACATGGTGTAAAAAAGAGGATAGAAGAAGAGTCCTTTGAAGTATATGTCTTGAGAGGAATGGATAAAGGCAAACGGAGATAATGAGAAGCGAGGAATTTTGAGGTGAAACATCGAAAAGAAGGAAGTTTTTGAAGAAAATTAAAAGAAGTAGAAAATGTGGATATAAAATTAAATAATAGCTAACTAGATGCTTAAGGCCTTCGAGGAAATATAACGTTGATTAAGCAAGGAAAAATGAAAAGAAAATCGAAGTTGAGTAGAAGTTGAGCCTAGCTGGAGTTTATCTATCCAATCGTACTTTAACAGTGAATTACTAATTCTGAATAAATGAAATCCTTCATCGTGGTCCATTAAATAAGGATAGTTTGATACTGTTAACAGCGTTAAGCTACCTCTACACGAAGTTTGGAGACAAGTAATGGCGCGCGTGAATAATGGACCAGAGAGAGGAGAGGGAGGTGCAGAATGCGTCCCGCGTTTGAGGCGTGGGACGTGGTAGACTGAATTTCAATCCCAACTTTCCCAAATTCATATCCACCCGCCAAAAAAAAACTCTCCCAGTCATAAACTTGGACCTCATTACGCACAGCGAACATTTTTCCTTCCCGCTTCCTTCAAGTTTGAGAAAATTAATGCTCACATTACAATGACGAGACCTCGATGATTCACAGCTGGACTAGGATTCCCTCTTATGTAAAAGGACCTATGTAATCTACCTCTACTTACAATTAGTAATGCTTGAGATGCTTGGTCTCCATACCGTATTTATACTCCAATTATAGCCATCTTCTATTTGGCCCGCAAGGTAATATGTACGTAAAAATACGTATTATTAGCATCGCTAATTTTTTTTAAAATGGATTACCCATGTACCCTGATCAAAAAGATCAGTAAGTGGAAAATGCCTAATTAGAAGAAGAAAGTAACTGTATAATAGGCATTTTCATGAATAAATATTCATTTCTCAGCCACTGTGACAATTTCTTTCGTTGGCTGAATGAAAATACTTGATAATCAAATTCAGCCTTACCTGAACATGATCAAAGAACTCTTCCAGATTCGAACCCGAAACCCCTACTTACCCTTAGCACCCTCAGTACCACGCAAAATTACTGAAGCTGAAATTTTTTGCTATTTAGAGTAACTGATCGTTTTCATGAGACCCATCGAAAAATCAAATCTCACAACGAATTTCGCAATTGTGAAATATTTATAGTCTCTACAAATGCAACACGTCGAACAACACTCTCATTTTAATCATTGGATTATTAAGGTTTACGACAGGTTGTAAAGGTATACCTCTACTTTGCTATGTATTTTCTGGGCAGTTATTTCCCAAGTTTTGACTTGCTAATAGTTTTTCATCTTGGGCACTATAACCCAGCCAACTTAACAAACTCTGCAACTTAACACCTAACAATTTTTGTACGAGTAAGAGTAAAAACGACCCTTGCCAAGGCTGATGAGGGGGATAGCGAAGGTAGAGATCGAGGGTCTACATAGATTACACCAATAGAAGGAGGTTGAGAGAATCAGAGATTTACAATGAGCCTAAACGTTACGTAAACTGTCACCTTTTTTTCGCTTAACTAGACCGCTTTATAAATAAGATGGCCCATTATATTGGCGGAGTCATAATTCATTCCGTGCCGTGACATTATCTCATACAATAAGAGTCTAATACTAAAAAATGAAAAGAATGACATCTATTGGTAAAAAATTGATGTTACGGGACAGGTTAAACATTAGCGGAAGTTCGATACATAGAGCACTCAATTTATAGAAATAATTTTTCCCCATTAATTTACGATCAAAAGATTCATCGGTCCACTTCTGCATCATGGGGAGATAATACTAAAAGATTACGTGAAATCAAATAACTTCAAAGTCGTAATGACAATTTAAAATATTAGAACCTTAAACTATTAGGAGAGTGCGCAATTAAAGAGTATTAAAATTAACTCCCGGGAGGATCAAATGCAACAATACGTCACTTATATATCCTAAGGAATAGCATGATAAAACACTTTCAGTATTTAAATGCCCCCGAGGTTGCAGCTTCGAAAACCTACTCTTTTTGTTCTCGATGCCGAAATTTCTGTATAGTCCCGATTTTATTCCACTCAATTTAATTTCTGTTTATGACTTAAATTACAAATCCGTCCAACTCACTAAAAACTAGCAAGGGTGAACAGTCTACATCGCATAACTGCTACATAGCCTGGAATGAAATCCAATCAATGAACTAATATGACATATAATGCATAACTCCACGGAATAACTCTGGCATTTTACGAGCATAATGAAAATATCTGGGTTTGAGTCACTCTCGATATCCTGGATACAAACTCACCCAAAATCGATCCTTGATTCTTCCATTCTGCATAAGGAGGTTAGAATGTACTGGAGGAGACATCGCTGCTGATATGAGTAGGTAGCGGCCATAGGAACGACATAAGGGCAAGCTACTCGCGATACTTACACGGATGAAATTTTTTTGCAACTGGTAAAACTTAGACTAGTATGATGAATGATGGAACGCATTTTTTTCAATTCTTCGAAAAAACAGAGGAAAGTGCGCAATTAAAGAGTCCTAAATTAACTCCCGGGAGGATCAAATGCATCAACACGTCCCTTACATAGCCTAAGGAATATTAACTGACGCCGCTGTGAAGAAATATGGGATTCCGTTGTAACTTATGTTTTGATATACGTGCAGTCTCAATAAGAGGCCGTACAAAATACAATATTTTGTAGGGAGTAGGTGGGGCCTAATCCTTCCCAAACATTCCTATTCTGCTTTCATTATCACTCATAGGGTAGATAACATGCCTTACGATTATTATTATTAGATAAGATTACAGAGATTATTATTATTAGATAATATTATAGAGATAGATTGCCGTAACTTAAAATGTAATTTTTCTCGCTTACCATAAGAGAACATATATAAGCCATCATAGCAAAGGGATAGTCAGGTGAGAGATTGCTAGAGTAGTATGTAGCACATGATGCATATTTATCATTACTAACCAATACATGCTAGGAAAATGGAGATTAATGTCTTTAAATAAATGCCTTTCTAACCAGTATCACATCATTACAATGAAGATACTAACCATCTATTTTGCACCTGACTCCTATATTGAGTATGTTTCACATAGTGGTTGTAGCTCTAACATTGCATTTTCTCGCTGTATTACATGCCCGCCTTCGCGAAGGAGCATGGCACAATGATTGAAAGCATCAGAAAATAAATTCCGCTGCTCCGTGACGCCTTCAAAGCTAGAAGATATATTTTGCATCCTCGATGTACCAGGGAGAGATTCCATGCTTGGAAACTGATAAAATACCTGCGGTAACAAGGTATGATGTACACGGAAGTAGTGCATGTTTGGTGGTATTCAGCCCCTGCCACACACCCTCGCGGTGGCTCGCAGGATATTATTTAGATGTAGATCCAAGGCCTCCTCCAAAGCATTCTAACCCTATTGATGCCGCGCGATTAAGTTACCGATTTTGCTTCTAATACTGTGATCGGAATTGCGTTCAAAGTGTTATATTTAGATGTATATGATAAAATAGATGCCGAACTGGTTATCGAAAACGCAGAGGCATATGAATTCATCCAAAGGGCTTTTGGTTATAAAAAATAGTGCGGGTTGAGTTTTTCAAACTTTTGAATAGGGATTCGAGCGGATTGGGTACCACTCTACTCTTCGAACCCAAGGACGTTTTTTTATCAACGGCTGTCACTGGGGCTTGTGAAAAGATCTCAGAGCAATCTGTATCGAGAAGGCTGGAATGCGGAGAAATCCATACCAGGCACAAGCTTATCCAAGCTCACCCACCATTGTGACACTGAATTCACGTCGCCAATAAAGAGAGCAATGGAAAAAAACAGACCTCTGGACATGAGAAGGGAAAATTTAAGTAATCTTACTTGTGACAAGAGCGACGCTTTCTTCCATGAGACTGTCCGATGGCATGCAATGTTTCAAACCAGAGCTGTAAGTTCATTGCTGGAGCGGTAACATGGATCCTTCTTTCGTATTTCAATCACGTGGAGGAAAATGAATGAATGAAACACCTGGGACGCTATAAAAATGCCAATTGCATCAGAGTCAATATGTGCATGAAACTTATATGACAGTAAAAATTATTCAAAAAAGGAAAATATATTCCAGGTTTAATCCATACTTGCAAGTTTTGTTGCCACTCATCATCAATCCTCAGATCGGTTTGACGCAGCTCTCCACTGAGCTCTTCTATCGGCTAATTTCTTCATATTTACGCATTTCTTTCTTCTTGTTGCTAATAGGAGAGACATAATATGGGAGTGATTACAGAAGGATAAGCGGAGGCGATCAGCAATTTGAGTAATTTGCGCCATCAAGGATATGAGAATATTTGGAATGAGGCAGGAGTTCTTAGGGTGAGAAGGAAGGGACGAGAAAATCCATGAATCGGCATAAACCTACTCCGAACGAAAATCACCGAGAAGTCCACGGTTTAACAGTGCCATCCGATGCAAAAGTACCGAATTTAAAGAGCACTCCAAATAGTTCTCAAGTAAAGACAATGATACAACAGAAAAAGCTATGCCTCGGCCGGGATCGGGACTCGGGCTATAAGAATGAGAAACAAGTACTCCTGCCATCGCTCAAACCCGATCCCCGAAGTTATCCGTGGAGGTTCTCCCAAGAAATTGCCAAGAATACAGGAACGTTGCGAAATTCACGAGCAGTTTCTATCACTGCTACGGACTCGATCCGAAATCAGTGGGCGGTACTGCGCAGTGGCAGATTACGATACCATAAAAATCACGTTTCCGGCCGTGAAAGCTTTCACCGTGATTTCCGCTAGACATCGGCAGCTCGGCAGTAAAACTGCAGCCATGACGACCATAACCTACAAATGACGGAAAATTGACAACAGGCATCCCTCGTCAACCACGATTTTTTATACCACGGCCCTTCGTTATCCGTGGTCAACGGTTTGGGACATTGAGGTATACCTCAATGGTTTGGGCACTACTTTTCCCAACCGCGGTATTTCCCTTGCGTATTTGCGGTTCTGACCAATTTGATGCGTTTATTTTTAATATTCACAAATTTCACTAACGAGATAATTCACTTCACTAATTGTACACAGATATCTACGTGCACGAGGGCTAAAATGTATACATCAAGGAATGAAATTTGCCTTGATAAAAAGCATATGACTTGACCGGGAATCGAACCCTGATCTCCCAGTTGCCTATTAGTAACACCAATAAGCCACTTTCCTTCAAGGCGGATTTCGAGCCAATCGAGTACTTTCAATTCCAAAATTTTAACACAGATGGCGGTTGTGCTGTTTTGTTTTTCAGCGTGGATATCAGCTACAGTACCCAAGATCACAACCTAATAGTGGGAAGGGAATACTTTTACGTTTACATAAATGTATATATCGTTTGGGAAAAGATAAAATTACATAAATCTCAACGAAAGTTTAGCGGAACATGACACCTTACCCCTGATTTTCCGTGTATTTCGTGGTTCACCAACCGCGGGGTTTTACGGGAACGTAGGTAACCCCCGCGGTTGACGAGGGATACCTGAATATAAATGCAGAAAATTATATACTAACCGGTGTGAGCGGCAAATTCACTAACCCACATGACGATAAGTGAAAATAAAACGTACAAATTAATACAAATACTATTTTTAAGTAATACCCCCTAGAGAACCCACTCTTCCATTCCCATCCTTCCACTCCCAACTTTCCTCCCGGTCTGAAGCGCCTTTTTAGTGCGGAAAAGGACTTGAAAACACCCAGGGGGGTATCGCTGCATTGTATTAAGGGAGGCAACCGACAACTAACGTAGTTTACTCCATTTAGGACGCAAGGATAGGGTAAAACGGTAAAACGTAGTAACAGCGGAGGTAAGAATTTAGGGATTGGAGGAAGGGTGGGGAGAAACCCGGCGTCGGCAATAGCAAATATGTGACAAAAAAATTCACGGTTATACGTCTCTTCCGTCGGACCGAATACTGCATCAACCTCACCGCAATTTAGCATATTCATGGAAGCTCTCTACCACTCTCTATACTCGAACCCTGTCCCACAGGTTATGAATCTACTATGTAGTAGTAGTACTGCAGCCACCGCACCAATTCGATGCTCACACCCAGTGACCTCACGCCAGCAGTTTGTTGCAATGACACTCTCTCCACATGCAGTACTAGAGTATCAGCAATGTCTTTACAACGCATTTTACCTAACTGAGGTGCGACAAATCGCGTAGCTTACGTAAATGACGATAAATTCAGGCAAGTTCATCTTTGTTTTCCCTTGGAAATTTATGTTAATGCTGTTCAGAGCTTTTGATAAATTGAACTACTTCTCCCTCTTAACCCATCTATTCCCATTCATACACATTTCCTCCCGATCTGAAGCACCTTCAATCGCGGGAACAGACTTGAAAGCCACGAAAGATGTTTTTCCTCCGACCGTGCGAAGCAGCTGCTTCGCACGGTCGGCAAGCTACTTCGGCGGTGGCAGTACTGCTTTGCGTTCCGAATGGCGGGGGTACAGACAGTTGTTTCGTAACACGGTCTTCTACACCGTTTGTGTAGATGACTGAATTTCGTAATATACCTCAAGGTGGCCCGTGCCACAAAACATCTGCTTTAGGGGTTACGTGAATTTATGTTGCTTCATTTTAATCGAACTGTTACATAGAACTACCCAGTAGATTTATGTCGCGCGTATACCCTGCATCGCCTGGGAAATCACCATGATAATAATAATAATACCCACTACTCGCTAACATTTGGAAAAAAACCATGGCAACGGTAATATAACTTATAACTATTGAGCCATCAGATGTTTACCATCCCAGATAACTGTCACCTACCACAATATTAATTCAACCCCACGATTTAAATACATTTAAAACAACTTTCAAGCGATTGATGAGCAGACCAGTGGTAATGCTGAAACTTGCACTCCCCGGAGGATAATAGGTATCCTTACAAAAGGAAAATAGTTGCAACCTATTAAAAATAAAGACAGAATATTGTTACGAACGTAGGGTTGCACACTTATTCGTTGTATCAACGCTGTCCCCAATTGGTCTCATTTGAAGCACACAAACAAGGAAATAACTCATACGAAACAAGAACAAAAAAACGCGATTATACACTGGATACAATTACCCGTTATATAAAAATATAGAGCCAGCAATAGGTGCCTATACATTTCGCACGTTATGGAGAATCTCATTGTTACAGGTAAAACCAATTACACCTACCCTCAGGGATGAAACAGCTTTGCCATTCCTTATCTTCACTATTGTTCACAGCTTCCGATGAATGCCACAGGTTACAATCACAGGATAACTGATCTGCAGCACTGGATTTCGTAAAATAACATTGACTGGTAGCGAACCTGTGGATACTTTATCCATACGATGTCGCATAAAACAACGAAATCTTTTACATAAACAATGCCCGACGAACTTTGTTTCCGGGTTTCTGCTGCCGCTCCAATTAGCAGCTCCCCTGACGGCAAAAACTAAAATTCAACCTTACATCCGCCAGCGAGATTCGAAAAACGGGTTGTCACTTCACAACGACGGACGAAGTGAGTAAAGAGAGAAATTTGATGCATGGTCGAGTATAGCGTTCAATCATGCTAAAATCTATGTCCTCTACGGATCTTTTTTTATTTTTTTACTGCATCACGATAATCCCTACTGATAAACTTACTCAAATAGTATGCCCCTATAGGAGATTTTCACAAAGGACTTCCTCCATTTAAATCGAAACAAAGAAAATGTCAATGTCAGAAGCTGTGTCATACTAGGCAAAAAATATTTTCTGAGGATAATTGCCTGAATACAGTCCACTCTCATTAACCGGGACAGTCTTCTTCTTCACTGTTAAATGAAAACAACTACCTAGCAGATCCTATAATTGAGGAAGTTTCGATAGAGAAAATTCTATGCAGATCTAGTCACAATTAACAAACACTCTGGTGCAAAACACTTCGACTTACGTAAGCAAATACCTTTAACGAATGTTAAGTAATTGATATTTAAATAAGAGATATAGCATGTAATATAATTTCATTAAGACCAATTGAGTGGGGAATTGGATGATGCGGTGGCTTGAGCAGTCACAAGCTTCCCATCCAAAGAGTTTGGATCTGGAGCACCCATATCAAAACGAGAATGAAGCATTTCCATTTCAGTTGTTTTTAGATGGGATGTCAAACAATAGACCCCTTGGCTTCTTTCATTAAAATTCTGCCTATGTAATAGTGACATCGAATTTCCTTCCATCTCTTACTATATCTTCCAATTTACACCTTATCAACTTCCTATTCTTAAAGGGGCACATGTCCTCATATTCCCAGTGAAGACCTACCAATGATGGAGTAAATGTAAGCCATAAACATCTTGCTCTGTTCAAGGAATATATCAATTAATTTATACTAAGCTAATATCCAGTTTTGCAATAGAAACATTCCCTTCCGTCAGAGCAACTCTCACAGAGTCTCACACTGCGAAGGCAGAATAAAAAAATATTATCATAGAGTAAGTATGCACAATTATTCCCTTGATTATTATGCTATTGGATACGTCAAATTATAAATTCATAATTAATAAACAATAACTTATTTTACTCATAAAAATCAGAACTCACATTTTAAATATCCTTAAAAATATACATTTATCTCATTATTTATACTTATTGGATCATTTAACAAAAGAAAAAAAGTTCAAAAAATTAATGTCAGAATATTGTCCAATTGTTAATAATTTTATAAAGCAGGGAGGAATTGGCCAATAGAAGAATCGAGTGGAGGGGTGCATCAAACCAATCCTAGGATTGTTGGCCAATGATGAGGGAGGAGTATCAAATGGTATCATACCTAGTATAAAAACAACTTTAACTTGAAATTATTATTTTTTACAAATTGCATTTATCCTTTTGTATGGCATTTGGAGTGATTACCACATTGTCAAGGGAAGCAGAAAACATTTTAATAGTTTTTCCGCAGAGGCAATGTAACATTTGAATCTTTTCCAAAATCTCAAGTTATCATAGTTTTTGTTTGGTTGCCATTGAAGTACCCTTGGTCTTGAAGCCTACCCAATTAGTAAATTTGGCAAATGTTTGCTGCTGTATTCTGTCTAGCAATTACACAGTTTAGCAATTGAGGTTTTCCCATCAAATTTTAAGTTTCTATTAATGCCGCCTTCATTATAAACACAAACTTAGCATGATCAACTAGTCATAGCCTTGAATGCTAGGTTACCCACATTGAGCATTTTCTTTTCGCCTTCACTCTACCAACACCACCTAGATTAGATCTAGTCTAGGTGGTGTTGACTCTGCACTGCCACCACCCAAATTTTCAAAAATGGAACCATAATCACTGCTTGTAAAGGAAATTTTTGATTTTCCACTATTGAATTGCACCGAACTTATGCAAAAATACTTTTGATAACTTAATTTTTTAACATTCTCAATCACTACTTGCATCTTGAAATCAATAAAATTAATTAATAAAAAATCCATCAGATCAATGATGTGCTCTTCATTCAGCTAAGCTAAAAGATAGCTAAAAATTCAAGGGTCTCAAATCTTATTCCAGGGCATTTCTTGGTTTTCAAGGCACACAATGCATATACATCACATTTCAGGCATGATAACGCTACTGCAATAACTGATGTACAGCTACATAAATGAAGCACAAGGAAAAACTACACCACTAGACATCCTAAGAAGCTGCAGGTCATTCATTTTTTCTTGAAACTCTGCTGTAGCCACCTATATGAGGCTTATTAGAAACATAAAACATTCAATGATGGTACATGATCATCATAATAGATACAGTCACAGTTTCAAACATTGAAATTAGCATCATTTTCATTAATATCAAAAGCAGCAACAAGAGAACAGGCCTCGAATGTTCATAATAATTTCATTTATTTTATCATTTTGATTAATTTTTTTGATAAATTTACAGAATTCCATGTGAATCATTATGGGTTTAAATGTTAACACAGATATAGCCAAAAAAGAGTATCAAATACTCTCCACAATTTTCTTAGGAATGACAATGGAAAAAATCAACTGAATGGCCACTATGCTGTATCCACTCAAATGCCACCTGCAACACTCATCCAAATCCAGGAATTAATAAATAGCAGAGAATACTTATACTGAGTCGTACAGGTATCTCACCATAAAGATTTCATCAATATTCACTGAGATTACATCATTCAATCAATCTAAAACAAAATATGGCAGTTTTCATTACATTCATAACAGAAATGGTCAATTGGCTTTCCATTCCATCACAACAGAGATCACAATGCTATTTAAACTATCTAATGAGGTCACATGCTTGTACTTATCATTACTTTTTTTGAAGATGCACATTTGAGCAAGTGTGCTTTAGGAGCGCCAATAGCAAATCAGAAAATTTGGTGGGTTTGCAGAAAGCAAGGTGAAGGAGAGTAAAAATAGCAATGCTTAATTGTTTCGGCAAAGCAATATTCAAGATAACTTACAATGTTGAATACAAATATATGGGTGGGTACAAAAATTATTGAAATTATCATTGTATTTATCAAGATGTAGATAAATTCATTCATTACCATTTGCCCCTTGTTTGGTGAATAAGTTAATTGTTTTGAGAGATTATATTTTACTATTGTATGCCCTGGGATTTTCAGATTTCCCTGGCCTTCTTTAAGTAAATTTATGGAACTTTTCTCATTTACTGCCACTCACTTTTTCATTGATAAATGGATTTTACCATTGAATTTAAACTACTGTCAGAGCATTTAACTGAGTAGCTATAAGCTCAAGGAGAGACTTATTCTTAAGCTCTTAACATCCCTAGAATTCATTTACATCAAACTGTTTCCTCGAGTAGTTTCATTAATTTATGCAGAGGATACATCAGAGGAATTCTCTAAAAAGTATCATCAGCATGCTACCAGGTAGAGTAGAAAAACACTCAAATCTTATGGGATGAGATCACCTTCGACCAATCTTAGATTAGGATGACCAACCTCGAGACCAAGGCAATATGAGATGCATGAGGCAAGTGAAAAATAAATTGACAATAGAAGGTCTGCCAAAAGATGATCAACATTTGGAGGGCCAAATAAATCTCTTTGCAGCTTCCACCCTTCCCAAACACCTTCAATTATCTCTTCTTCACTGACATATCACTTCATGAATTTTTAAGTATCGTGCTCAAACCTATTACCTAGTTTATCTCCATGCCCAAATAAAAACTGTTTTCAAAAGTAATTGACACTAATTATCACGCAGTGAATAACACAAAGAAGGGATGGTGAAGTCAGAAAACCTACTAGCAAATTCACCAGCAGTAGTGTAAATTGAAAAAAAATATTTTTTAAATTTATTTCAGTATTCTTAATACGGGAATTAAAAATACTATGCATTAATTTGAAAACAACATGCTCTTGTTACCTGGGAAAAACTTTAGTTATTAATGATACTGAATATAAAATACAACAGCAAAGGCTTAGCTGTAAAACTGCACAGCTTGATCCATAAATAAACTGCCCACAAAGATTCAGTTATTTCACAATAAGAGATAATTCACAATTGCACTTCAAATTTAAAAGTTGTCTACTGGCTTGTCACTTGTAAAAAAATAAGACAATGATTTTTGAGAAGCCAGGATGAGGCACAACCCAAATTTATGCTAAGTTTAAATCATGATTTCACAGCAACAACTTGCTCCTTAGCTGCTATAACCGTAGTCACAAACTCTAGTACATATATGCTGTATTGTCACTGATTTTCAAAACTTAAAATTTTGAACATAATATGGGAACAACTTTTTAAATAATTCAAAGATAATCAAAACTGAGACATGCTCAAAAATGGAATGTGAAAACCCACACTTTCTCACAGCTGCAAGAATGAGCTCTCAACATAGTGTATTCACAGTTCATTACAAAGGCGAATAACTTGGATACATGCTTGCATATATTGATAGGAGAACAAAATTATAACAATTCAAATATACATACAACTGCTTTTAGCTTCAGACATTTTACTTTGAGCAAATTTCATACATCATTTCTACTTTAAATTAAGTTTTGAAGCATAATCAGATTTGAAAGTTTTAGTGAAAAATTCATTTTGACTCAAATAGATAGGGATGCTGTTAAAACTTAAACATATTAAGAGTCCAGCCAAAAACAAAAGTACAAGTAGTCAATTGGTTATGAGAACTAGAGATTGCCTTTTCCCATGTTGTATGTTTATGTCACTTCTTGAAATCCAATGAAAGGGACTGGACCAAGAAACACAGAATATCGGTGCCCTCCTCAATCTGCAACAACACAAGGGAAAGACAGTTGAGTTAACTTTTCAAGTGACAAAACTTGTGTTCTAAAATAATAAAGAGTAGGCTGTGGCATTAATAAAACCAAATGGCACTAATAATTCACTTATTCATCTTCAACCCTAGACACTACTTATTGGAGACAATCACCAAACACTAATCTAAAAATTGTCTTGACCGAGCTTTGCACTCAATTCATCTATAAGCCGGAGAAGAAATAGAACATTTCAACCTCAAAAATGACTATAACAATATGGAAGCAACAAGGAATATCACAGTACCACAAAAATTTTAGTTACGCTACACTGACAGAAATAAAAGAGATCACTAACACATAACTTATGAATACTGTAAGTATGCATCATTACTGCCACTTGTCATGAGCAGAGAGCTATGGAGTGGATCCTTGCCAGTTTTGTTCAAGAATTTAAGTATGTTCTTATTTCTGGTACAAAAGCCCTTGTACACAATACAATTGGCACTTTGAACATGTTCTTGTACCAAAAATTTCACTGTGTGGAATGGACTTAATATAAAATTTCAGATCCATCCAGTCTTGCCTTTTCTGCTGCTGTTAGTGCCCATTCTTTATTCTTAAAAAAGAATGTTTCAGACGCTATTTTCACAATTCCAATAAAGTTTTACTTCCACATTGAATTCTACTACTGATGTTGGTAAACTTTTCATTCCGTAGAATACATGCTTGCCCTTTACTATGCAACAACTATTTATTCTTTATTTGTCCATTTATTATTCTGGTTCCCAATGAATAAATCTTTCACTTCTTCAAGTTTACTTCTCCAAAACCAAGAAACCCAATGACCTTCAGCTTCATACCTTGATTTTTGTGTTGCTTTTATCTCCAGACTTATCTTGTCCATGTCTCATCAGAGAAGAATTACAACTTTGTATGTTTCAAACTTTAATTTTGCCAACTAAGATTTAGATACTCAATGCCATTATCACGGTACAAAATATCTTTGCAAGTATCCTTATAAAAACCAACCAGAGGTGGTTGTGGGGGATGGAGTAAGTGTAGGAGGGGGGAGAAACACAAAATACCACATCAGGTTTTTGACATATATTTCATGGTTTTTGAAGGTGAACTATGGAGGGGAGGGGGGAAAGTAGATAAGACACCCCTGGGAAAACAATGTCGTTTGTGATTCACCACCTCAACAACTAGAAAGTTCTTAACACTTATAGGCATCGAAGTTGAATGCCTATGAATGGAGTCAAAGGTGACTTAGTTAACAAGTTAAAAATTCTTATCTGAATTTATTTCATACTGTTTGAAGAAGCTAATTTTTTACCTTTACATTTTTTATGTATTACATCAGGTTCAAAGTTACTAGTACGGCTATATTCCAATAAATGTTTAGCAAATATGGAGGATACATCACTAGTTAACATATTTATATGTTCTTCAATTTTGGCAGTGAATTTCTATCCTGTTTGGCCAATGTACGTAGCATTATATGAGTTACAATTTAAAAGTGTATATGCAATAAATTCTATCCTGTGGACCAGCAAAGTATTTTTTCTCCCTCGTGTTCACCTTAAAGTGTAAACTCACTTCTGTCATGCTTATCAAAACATTCTTTAGGATTAACCCTTTGCACTTGGATTTTTTCAGCACTGATTCCAGTAGCCCACTCGGAATTTAATTTCTAAGTGCTTCTAGATTTACGAATAAGAAGAGCTTACAAAATGAAATTCAATACTGTCTTATGAAAGTGTTTAATAGAAAATTTGACTTTTTTAGAATGAGTACTAAGGAACTAAACTCAAAGCAGAGCTAGGCTGGGTCGAATGTCACTCGACACCCGATTAGAAAAGGTCCAAATATTTATCCTAGAGTTTTGGGACTATAAAAGGAAAAATTAAAATTTTTCACTGGCTGGCTTGACTTTCATGATTTTGAGTACCAATTTTCCTAAAAATGGTGTCTTACACCTACATTACGGCTCTTCCTTAATATTAAAAGATAGCTTGATCATGAGAGTGAATGACCTTCTGTTTTAGTTTACTGTCCAAAATGTTTAAAAAATATTACTGAGATAACCATTTCACTTAGCAATTTCTAAAATTGCTTAACTTTCAGTCGTAATTCCCCTCACTCAAGGTACAAAGATATTTTGTGACACTGAATAACACTAATGATGACATTGAATGTTGAAAACATGATTGACAAAAATTAAGTAAAACAGTTTCCTAAGAAGCCAGGTTTTTCCTCAAGTATATTCACTCCTGAAGCCTTCTATTTTACTTCCTTGATGATTTCTTAACTAAGGCATTAATTAGAGGCCTTTATAAAAATCTTTAGGTTCTTTTCCAAATGTATAAAATTATAATATAACTTTTTGTTCAATTCTCTAAGCTTTTGAAGAACATCATTTCCTTACCAATTTGGCAGTAGGCTTTCCGCATCCATGCCCTGCTTTTGTTTCCACACGAACCATCAAAGGATTCGTCTGCTTCGCACAGCCCCGGAAAGTTTCTTGAAGAGCAGCTATAAACTTGAGGGAATGCAGTGGGACAACTCGATCATCATGATCAGCAGTCAGCAATAATGTGGCAGGATACTGTAAAATATGCAGAGCAAAATTACCATTCACGTTGAAGCATTGAAGTTTTTGCTACAAAGTAAAAAATTGTAAGAAATCCATGAATGTACCAACCTGTACACCGTCTCCTACAGGCACTTTGACATTGTGAAGAGGGGAATACTTGAGAAGACTATGGAAATTCTCTTCCGTATCAGAACTCCCATAGTCTGAAACCCAGGCATAGCCAATGGTAAACTTGTGGAATCTCAACATGTCAAGGACTCTGTAAAATAACATGTAAATAAAAAAATACTGTTACATGAGGTCCATGCACTCCCAAATTTTTTCTAACAAACAAAATTTAATCATATGAACTCGGAGGATATTTTCAACTGATCCATATGAGCACTGTCTATGAAAATTTTGCAGTACAAAGACATACACAATGGAGATAAGTGTTTAAATCAAAACCTAAATGTAAGTTCCACTATACAAGGAAGGTTAGCATATAGGGACAAGAATATGGGTATCAACAGTCTGAGATTGTTAAATTACACACCAGAGTATATACTGTCAACTCTCGTTAGGAGGTTCCTTGATAGCATGTTTTCCTTGTTTGCACTGACATTTCCTCAGGTCTGTGTCACAGCCCATGTAAATAATTCTGGTTAGCATGTTTTGGTAACCTCTTTACCACATTTGGTGGAGGACCAAACCAAATTTGTCCCAAAAAAATAACCACCCTATAGGTTAATCTGACAATGGATATCCTTCAAGAGGTTTAATTCTCGTGTTAAAAAAGATTGTTATCAAATAATTCAAAGACCGTGAATTGGCTGCAAAACTGCCCGCTTATAGAGACCTCAAAATGGCCACAAAACAGTGGAGCAACTGGCCAGAAATCTGGGGGTCCTGTTTTGAGTCCCGGTCAAGGCAAATGATTTTTTCTCTGTGGAATATCTTAAGATTGTTAACGCTCACAAAAATATTTAAATAGGTACCGTAAGTTGGGGCGAGTTCGGACACGTGGGGCGAGTTCGGACGATCGCGCCGACTGGTACTTACATTGTGTTTTCTCCCGAAGCTCACATTGTTATACAAGTTAATCATGTCTTCGAGACAAAGAATGATACAATGTATCATATTCCGTATAAAAGCAGTGGATCTCGTGCTTTTCGTCGTAGTCAATCCGATTAGTTTGCGGCGCAACAGTTGGGTGAAATTTTGTATCGCCGGAAAGAAACTACTGTGCTTTTTGGTAAGTGCTTCTGAAATTTATGAGATTAATTTCTTTTTAAAGCTGCTTCATTTCTCATAACATGTGGAAATTTACTTTCAAATAACATGAATATTCTATCCATTACAACGCATTATTCGATTTCATGTAGCTCCGCGGGCGGAATGGTGAGAAAGTACGCGAGGGTCATTGGAGGCCGGCGCTCACACGGGCACGATGAGCAGAACATCGATAAGGCCGTTGAGGCTGTGAAATGTGGAAGAATGACACTTCGGGCTGCGTGTAAGGAGTTTGAAGTGCCTAAATCTACGGTTTATGATAAACTGAAGGGAAAGCACCCGAAAAAATCTGGGGGACAAACTGTTCTCTCCAACCAAGAAGAAAGCCAGCTAAGTCAAGGAATTCTTAAGTGCGCAGAATGGGGGATTCCCTTACGAGCAATAGATCTGCAGTTAGTCGTAAAGGAATTTTTGAATAGGATGGGACGACAAGAGAAAACATTTAAAGATAACTGCCCGGGAATGGAATGGGTGCGGGGATTTATGACGAGACGACCAGAACTCACAGTGCGTTTGGGGGAAAACGTTAAAAGGGCCCGTGCAGCAGTGACTAGAGAGGTTTTAGAACAATATTTTAAAAATTTACAACTGGCTTTGGATGGTGTTCCTCCAGAGAATATAGTAAACTATGACGAGACCAATTTTTGTGACGATCCCGGAAAATCTCGGGTGATTGTTAAGAGGGGCGAGAAACATCCATCAGTTGTTAAGGACACCAGCAAAACAAGTGTGTCTGTGATGATCGCAGCAGCTGCAAGCGGGGAATTGCTTCCACCGTACACAGTGTGCAAAGCTGTGCACTTGTATCCTACGTGGGTAGAAGGTGGCATTGAGGGTGCAAGATTCAACAGGAACACCAGTGGATGGTTTGACATTGCTTGCTTTGAAGACTGGTTTAAAACAACGTGTGTGCCATTTTTCAAAAACAGGCAAGGACCTAAACTTTTAATAGGAGATAATCTTTCGAGTCACCTCTCAATAGAAGTGATTAGGTTGTGCCAAGAAATGGGAATAAATTTTGTTATGCTTCCTCCTAACGCGACGCATTTATGCCAGCCTCTCGATCTTGCTTTTTTTAGACCCCTTAAGATCGCATGGCGAAAATGTCTTGATGAATGGAAACGCAAAAATCGCGGGGTTCTTCCAAAAAGTGAGTTTCCCAGATTACTGAAATCTGCCTTTGATTCCATTGGATCTCACCTATCAGGCAACGTTTGTGCAGGGTTTAAAGCTACGGGAATTTTCCCTTTCGACAAAAGTCGAGTTATTAACAAAGTTCCTTCTTTAAATCCTGAGGAAAATTCGGAAAATGCCGCCGGGGGATCTGCATGGTCAGATGCCTTTCTGCAATGGTTAGCATCATCCCGTGTAGAATCACCTGTGCTTAAAAAATCTAGGGGGAAAAAACTTCAAGTTCAGCCAGGGAAAAGTGTGAGTGCTGAATGCGTGACTAAATCGTGCGTTGAGGGAGTGGGAGACGTTTCCTCGGAGAATAATGCACCGATTGACGAGATCAATGATTTGGCATCGCAGAATAACAATGCTGCTGATGAGAGTAATTTTGAAATTCCCGCCTCTTTCCCTGTAAATGCATTCATTTTATTAAAGTTCGAGACAAATAAACGCGACAGGCTCTTCGTGGGGAAAGTTATGGAAGTCTGCTCTAACAACAGATTCCGCGTTCAGTGTCTCCGGAAAAAAGCCACAGTCAAGGAGACTTATTTCAGATTTCCCGATGTTGCTGATGAGTGCCTAGTGCACAGAACGCAAATTGTTCGTCAGCTGGCTCCGCCAAGGGACTTACGAAGGGGCCGCTTCATTTTTAGTGGTTTAACGAACATTAATGATGTTGATTAATTGATTTTGTCATGAATAGTATTGTTTGTCATTGCAATGATTTATTTTGATGCGTATGTGTATTTTTTTATTTTGCTAAGTTAAGTTCCCACTTCATCGAAACGTGTCAAAGCTTTTGGTTGCATCCATCGGGGAGATTGAAATTTTTTGTTTTAATAGTGAACAATAAATGAGAAGACCATTTCATTGTACATTTGTTAAATGCATCATTAAATATGTGATCCAAAGTTGATATATTTGGTTTATTTCATTTCAATACATTCCCGTCTTCATCATGAATTTTTTCAAACCTGCGAGATTTTACGCTCTTGTCGGTGTGACGTAGAGGTTTAAATAAAAGAAATATTAACCACTCAACAAATTTCTTTGGTTTTTAACAATGAAGCAAATTCACTTTCTCAATTTTATCTATGGAATTACTATGTTAAATAACTAAATGCCTGGTCACAACCATCAATGCGACGATCATATAAATGTTTCGAATTTTTTTTACAGTTCAATGATTCGCTAATAAAAACATGTAACTAAAAGCCTCTTACAGTCTTTTAACACATTGAAAATATTTATAAATTATTATTTTTAATATAAGAACATATTTAAATAAATATATGTTCTTCCTATCGCCACGAAAGTGATTACTATGAACGAAAACGTAAATATTTTGCGCGTGTCCGAACTCGCCCCACTCCGTGAGGCGTGTTCCAATGGTGTCATTGAATATTTTTCGTAGTTTACAATAAAGCAACATCAGTTTATTTCTTCTCGCGATGTTTCTAAAGGTTTATAGATTTTTAATTTCGATTTTCGCGCAAATCGGCAAATACGTCGTTGCGCAAATAATGATTATATACAAAAAAGTGTCCGAACTCGCCCCAACTTACGGTATATTATGGTAAAAAAAGTTTATGTACAAGTAAAAGGACACCCATAAGCACCATTACTAAATGAGTTCGGCCTATTCATCTGATGAGGTCTATGTATTGGCAAGTATGACTGATGAGGTCAATTGTAACCACTTACTGAATGACCAATAAAGCTATTAATATAATTATCAAAAACAATCTGCTTTACCAATTTTATTGAAATAGCAGTTGTATCACAACAAGTTCTTTTTAAAGATTTCGTTAGGTCCTCGACGTGCTTACAGTAATTTTGTCAGGTGTAAATGTGCAATGGTAGTGTGATACAAAGTACTGAAAAAATGGGTCTAATGAAAAGCCCACCTATACCAATAAATGTATTAAGTATTAATTCATATAATTGCTCAATAATGGCAGCAAAACATAGAAAGGAATATAGACGTATTGAAAGTCAATAAACTAAGAGTGCTACTCCTTTGGCACCACATTCATCACATTACATCAAGCAGTTACAAGTATAAGTAACAAATAATAATTTACTAACTTGAACAATCTCGTAAATTATAAAATTAACTCACGAAAATGTTCAACATTGAAAAATAGAGTGAAATATAGTGAAATAAATATGAAAACAAAATTAGGAGAGGCAGTTTCAAAACTTGTTGTTTTTCCCTTCCGATGCCTAAGCGTTATGCGTTTTTGGGCCACGGTGTCCATCTTGGAAATGCTCTCAACTCACAGCCTGCGAGTGCGTTCTCGACTGACAGGGAAACAAGGATCAAATACGTATTTGTAACTGCTAATGCTGCAGGATTTCCAACAATATTAACAATAAGTTAATTGGATGGTGATTTATAACGTGCAGTTGATATGTAACACTTCATATTTATTGCATTGCAAGATTGCAGATTGCAAGCTATGGCAGATGTTGGCCACTTTTGGTATTTGTTTGCTGGTGACGGAAACTCTCGCAATGGTGGGGGCCAACACCAAAAGGGTCTCCTAAAAGCCATATTTTTTTACATGTCAATCATAGGGTCAATTGACGGTGCCCCTGCAATCTCTCGTAATGGCGGGGGTATCGCAATAGGCCATGCTCGTACTACCATGGTTTCACTGTAATAAGGTTGGGTAAGATTTGAAAAATTATATCCTACCAGCCAATTTCTATTCTTCTAAGGAACAAAAGAGCCAGAGCACATCCAATATATGTTCCTCCATCATTAGTGGCTTCTTGTGAAAAAGGAATTCTTTATCACTATCACAGACTGAAAAAAGGCCTAAGGTTAGTGTTATTAGAGGAGGTAAACAGCAACTGAGGTCATTTGCTTATTTAAAGATAGGGGGCATTTATGGATAGATTGGCATAGGAGGGTGGAGGGAAACCCAGCATCAACATTGGCCAAGGGTTTCAATGTTTCGTGTCCCACCCGACAGACACAAGTACTTAAGTTGAAGTTGCTCTCCACACTGCAATCAAGAAATGACCATAATACAACAGAAAAATCTTCCTCTTCCATGATTCAAACCTAGGCCTTCAGGATGGGAGACTTCTGCATCTAGAGTACTTACACAGCCACACAAATCCAATCACCATTAAGTCCAAGGAAAATTTCCAAACTAAAATTGGCACTTGATGTATTGTATCTATGCCAGGATAAAGCAATCTTAATGGCTGAAATTTATTTAGTAAGTAAAATGACCCCCACCAGTTCTAGTTTTGACAGCATATAAAAATTTTCCCTTGATAAATACGTTATTATCCTATCAGATGCATACATTTTCGAGAAAAGTAAAATAAAACAAAGCATGTGTATTACTTAATTATTAAATTTCACTTTGAAAATGGACCAAATGGTTACATGGCTAAGTGCATGTCACCTAAAGTTTCATTATTATAAAAAATCTCTCCGTGATTGATTATAGCTTCCATCAAGCTGTAATATTGTAAGTGCATTGGATTCACAGTACTGACAGGAATAATCCCAGTAATTTGTTGATTAGGCATAGCTTTTCTAACATGACTAAATATGTCTCCTTAGAATATTGTGATGACATATATAAGAACTTAATATATTATAGATAAAATGATAAATCATTTGGTTAATTCCAGTCATGATTTTATTGACATGACCCAGGTTTCAACACACTGGTCTTTTTTCAGGTCTGAACACAATCATTAGTGGAATTAACGATGCGATTAAGTGTTTTATCCATAATGTATATGCTCCACAAAGCCAAGCCTAACACCATTTCCTCAGTTACATATTATATTCATATAATATTGAAGAGTATAAATAAAAAATTAAAAACAATCAAATACCACTTGAATAATTTACTGATAACATTAAGATTTCCCTCTCTATACATAAACCATTAAAGTAGGTAATGCAGACCAATCCCAGCTAAAAAAATGTTTAGCCCAAACAAATCCAGGAGAACTTTCAATATCTCTGACATGTTCTCTTAGAATTCCAAACAGTGAAAAACTCTTATTTTATGCACTTGAAATCATGAAAATTGACAATATCAAGAATTCATGCAGTTTACCATGGAGGGCTAAACCTAAAGGCTTACCAGAAATAAATTTCAATTCAATCAAATTTTTAATGATTAAGCCAGGCAGAAACTGATCAAAGAAAATCAAAAGATTAAATAAAAAGATTTCACATGTATGATGAGTGTGCGATTTTCATTAAAGCCAAATTCCAATGGTCTACTCTGATAAATTGCAATCATTACCAGTGGTTTGAAAAATACAGCAACCGTCGACAGACATCAAGTGCTAGAGACTTAATATTCCCAAAGTGTGATCCCCTACAGACCAATCTGTGGAGGCATGCCACTAAATTTTAAAAGGAAAATTTCTCCTCTGATGTGTTCCATTACTGGTTCATGTACCACAAGGGTGCAGATAAACAAAAGAAAATGTATTCAAAAGAAATTACTACTAACCCAACTTGAACTACAGCAGCACCAAAAAGGTCTGGTCTTTGATTTGAACATGCAGCAACAAGCAAACCTCCATTGGAGCCACCTTGAATAGTCAGTCGCTCTCTCTTAACATAACCTGCACCAATGAGGTACTCCGCAGCACACTGGAAGTCATCAAAGACATTCTGCTTATTCAATAATCGACCAGCATTGTGCCACGCTTCCCCATATTCACTGAAATACAAAGAGATATAGTTAGGCTCTGCAAGAACTCAAGAGTATCTAAAGTAAAAAGTTATTATTACAACATAATAAAGATACAAGCCATTGAGGTGGTCAGATCATGACTCCACGAAGGTTGAAAAATTCATTAAAATAGTAAATTTTGGTCAACCTGACAATCATAAAACACAAAGAAACAGACACTCTTAACCCTCAAACCATGACGTAAAAAAAGTTACGTAAACCATGACGTCGGTCTCTCAGACCGGCATTTCACAATTATCTTTCTTATTTTGTTTTAGAATTATTAACCGTATTTCTTTGGAGAATGAGTGCCGTGATCCATTCTTCGTAAAATGTATAAATTTCCATTGTCAAGTTCCTTCAATTGGGCTTTTTCCTAAACGTTTCTAAATTGAGCACCTTAAACCTCAAGCTTTGGCATGAAAAAAGTTCCGCACATCGTGACGTTGGTCTCTCAGATTGGCATTTTGTACTTATCTTTCTCTTTCTTGTTTTTGAATTATCATCCGCGTGTCTTCTGGGGACTTGTGCTGAAATTGTTTTCTTCCTCAATTGTAAAAATTTCCATTACCCATCTAAATTCTTAAATGTGATTTTTCCTAAACATTTTTCTGATGTATACTTTACCCTGCACTTGAATTATATATTGCTGGTTTTTGAAGTTGTGAAATAGGCTAACTTCTGATTTACACATTTTTCCATTTAAGGTTTACTTGCATGTATACTAATAGGCCGTACACATAAAACACTTTCAAATACTGTCTATTTGACCAGTAATGAGCAAAACAATTTTCAAATGGCATAACTTCTTGAAGAACTGTGAAATACAAATATCCCCCCTAGTGTATCACTCACCAGCCTTGAATGTGACGCTGCTTTAGTTACTTTGGTTCCTTGTATTACTTCAAAACCTACCACCTTGTTTTTATAATGCCACTATAAATAGAAAACTTTTGGTCCGATGTGTCCACACCTCCTTTTGTGCACTTATAGAATGAACTTATCTCCGGTAATCCTTTTTCACCCTGGTCAATTGTTGAGTGCAAGGAGGAGACTACAACACAACTCTGTTCTTCTTTGTAACAGATGAGAGAAGAGTTTTATCCTTAGTAAATCCATATATACTGGATCCAGCTACTCTGTTTGTTAGGGAGAAATTGAGGTGGAATTTTTCTCTTGTTTTTCTTCCAGGTACCCATGTAGGCCAGTACTCTTTTCTCACAGTGCCACACGTAACTCTAAAGATGAAAGCCAATTATCTGCTGTCACATATCTATTTGTTGTGTAAATTGATTTACAAACTCTGGGAATAGCCTTTTTGGAGTTTTTTCTCTGTTTGCAAGTACTCCAGTGCCTTCAGAATCCTTACCAGTGAACGTACGTGTCGCAAAAGTAATTGCTTGGGCATCTGCTAAACAAAACATTTTTCACAGGTTTTTTTTCGCATGTACATTTTGAAAGAGTATCTGCCTCGAAATCGTAACAACATTTTATCACCACGAATTTAGGAACCCAAAGAGAAAAAGTTTTAGAATTTTGAATGAAACGACCAAATATCCAGCTTATGGCAGCAGCAGGGTCTGTTTTCTTTCTGGATTCACAAGTACTTGGATCACCAAAATGAAGGCATTACTATACTAACACTCTAATCTTTTGCTCGACATTACTGACCAAAAAATTGGTTATCACGTACGACCTGCGGAAAAAAGTCTTGGGTATTCTCCCAATTAGATTTCAAAACTGAGGAAAGCAAAATATTACAGATCAAAGCCTTCAATTCAACAACTTAAAAATTGGAATACACCGGACGATCCCTTCGGCTTGTAAGATTTCTTGCACTTTCAATTCTGTGTTTCATAAACTTTACTATGAAACAAACCATTTCGTAGCCAAAAATCAAATTGAAAACTTCGAGCACACCTTCGAGATTGACACCTATTGATAATGTCAACTTTTTCAGTCATGGCTTTTGTGCAATAATATTTGGCAGAGCAACTCTGATGGCTCTCTTCGGCTCTTTTTTACACCAGGGATCAGTTTTTACCATAAAAAACATTGTCACTCCTATCACAAAAATTACCACTAATTTATCTGTGCCCTTAGAATCGAATTTAATTGAAGAGTCCCTGATGTACTCACTAAGAATTTCACCACCATCTTTGCTGCTATTGGAATCCGCTAATTTACTTGCAACATCTGATTCATTGATGAGCTTTTGAAGACATTTCCTGATTTTTTCAGCAATGCCTGATTCGGAGTGTTTTCCTAGGTCAACTTATTACATTCTTAAGGTCCAGGCTTCGATTGCTTGAGCTAAATGAGGAACTAAATGAGTACTGTCAGCAAAACAGTAGTGTAAACAATAAAATAAATATTTACGTAGTTCACAATATAATCATTGATACAAGGAAATATTATTTCACCTTACCTTGGAAGAGGTAGGTGTTTTAAAAAAAATACATTAGCGGTGACGTCAGTCTGTCAGACCGGGATTTCTAGAAAAGTAGAAAATAAAATATTTCTTCGCAATTCATATTCACTTTGCTTTGGACAAATGTTCACTGGCAAAAGTTAGGAAGCTACTGAAATGTACAAAGCTGCATGCTAAAAGACAAGGCGAAAAAATAATGGTATTTAAAGGGTAGTGGTCTGGGAGACCAACGTCATAGTTTGAAGGTTAAGAATTGAGAGAAAAAAATTATTACTTTGTAAGTAATAGTACAAAAGCAACTGTGAAAAGGAGGCCCCACAAAACCTAATCTTTGACAATTATGCTGTCATTTAAAACTGTCCACAACTCACAGACTGGAGTCTTTGAATCAAAGCAGTATAAACCTCCTTAACTTTTAAGCAACAATTATCTAACACAGCAAACAAACAAAGAAATGGAATGCAAATAGACATGAAATTTTCAAATGGTATTATTAAGTTCATTAGAACGTTTCTGCTTTCAGCTTCCTAATATGCTTGTAAATTATCAAGTCTTAGAAGTTCAAAATAGCATCATCATCATTGGTCAACAATTCTAGGATTGGTTTGTCACAGCCCTCCACTCGAGTCTTCTATCGGACAACCTCTTCATTTTGACGTAGCTACTCTCTTTTACATCCTTCACAACTTGCTTGTCAAGGCCTATCATACCCAATGATAGACCAATACCACCTCGGAGTGCCGCCGCTTATGTCCACGACTGCTTATTCAACGAGTTAACTCGCTTATCTCGCAGCTAACCTCTATATCTAGGGGTCGATCCACCATCCACAACCCAGTGGTCGCACTCGGTGGCTTTAAGCTCAGTCCCGAGTATGCATAGTAAATAGCATACATTAAAATATTTTAGGTTAAGAAACCCAAGAAAATTTTACTGTAGCATACAGTGTATGGAAGAAGTTGGAAAAGGATTCCCAACAGACTTTTTCCCTCTCAAAGTCCAAACTAGCTGTGACTTATTCCTTTCTGATAGGTTTTTAACATGTATTACCAACTCATAAAGTTCATAAATAGCTGAGAGGGTAGGAATAGAATAGGAAATTGGGTGCTTCTGTGGTATGAAAAAGAATAAATTTAACAGTTTATATTGTCTTCTTTGATGACAATATCACAGTAGAGATATTGAAGATTTAATCATGTCTCTTGTGAGAGTGTGATTTGATTAAGACTGTAAATTTCTTAAGAGGGGGGGATTTGGAATCTATGAATCTAGCTTAATACACCATGGTATAATTTGGATTCAATGACACTTGGCATCAGGTAGGATAGAATGGTAGATTAGTATTCCCATGAAGTTTAACAGGACAAAGGTGGAGGTCAAAACACTTCCATACAACTGTTTTCAATATAAATTTCCCATACTTATCTCAATACTCATACTACACACACTGCCTTTAGGTGGTATGCACAGAACACAAGAAAGGATAAGGACACTTTACATCATGTTCTTTACCTCAAAGTCTAAATACCAAACATATTATCTCATCTAGCTAGAACAGTTCTGTTAAGAAAATATTCTGACTTGAACTGCATGCAAAAATTCCATGCAGCTGTATCTATCAATGATTTTTCATCTCCCAAACGACTTAAATTAGCTCAGATATTCTTGAGGTTTCCATACGTAGATAGCAATAGATTTCTTTCCTATTCATTGCCAATCCTAAGTTTATTTGAAACACCTGAAAGGATGCACAGAGTTGAAATAGTTGAAAGTACAATAATATTTCATTGGCATTCTTTTAATTTATCCATCACAAACATGTGCAAGTACTTACCCATTTAATATAGTAACCATGTCATGTTAACAACCACTCAAGTACGTTCTTGGCTCCTGGGGTCCTTCTGCTGCATATTTTTATTTGGATGATACTTATGCTCTACAATAAATATGAAACTCTACCACACAAATAAATACCGCATAAACTTCTGTGAAATGTGAACTCCTCTTTTAAACATCAAAATTACGAAAAAAAAATTCACAGTTTTTTTCGTTCTCCTAAGCTATACTCTATACATAGTACTCTCTCATAATTTACATGGCATTTTTAATAGGCATGGAGCTCACAGGTAAATATTTTCACGAATAGCCTTAACCTTACAACACTTAGATTTTTTCTTGCCCATTGAAATGAGTATAATAATCGATTTTCATTTGAACAAAACAAACTCATTCTTGCTATGATGTTTAGTTTGTAAGTGCAGACACACCAAGCTCTGATTGTGACTGACTTTTTCCTCCACCATTATCCCAATCTACAAGTAGTATGCAGTGAGTAGAGCTATTGTTGTTCTTTTAAACTGTGTATTACTGTTAAACCCCCCTCTCTCCCCCTCATTTTGAGATGAAGATTAGGTGAAAGAGGGGACTTTTAGTCTCAATCTCACCCCAATATAGACACTTTATCTTTCTATCTATCTATTTCCACCATAGGTTTTTAGACAACCCCCTCCCCCACTTAGTAACATAACAATACCCTTCCCCCCGCTGACTCACGCAGAGCTTCAAGGGCACCCAGCTATCCTGAGGACTTCTGAGTAGGGCAGACAGATAAGGAACTCATGTAAGATGCATACCCTCATTTTTTGCTTTTATCTCTGGGAAAAACACTACACGAGTTTATATGGTACATGCAGCAGAAGGCACCTGAGAAGCAATGCCAAACTACTGCAATATCACCATAGAAAAAGCCTTGTATAGAAATAGCCCATTATGGGCAAATAGCTAATGTCATTAATTAACTTAAGAATAACATTCTTAAAACAAACGGAACACACCCTCCTCCTCTGATATTGGGTATGGCCAGGACTCCACCAAAATGCTGGATGAAGACTAGTCGTGTGACACTGAAAGTTGGCTGAATACTAACATTGAAGCCACCATACCCATAAAGAAGACATGGATTGGATCCATCCTTAGCTAAACCCTGCAAAAAAAGATCCATTTTAACTGGACATGGCACCATCACAAATATACAAAAACATAAACTAATGACAACAATCTTTCATAAAACATTCAGATTTTAAACAAACCAGATTCAGTGTGATGTGGTGGAAACATTGAATATTAATAGAAAGCTGTTTCTTTCCACAGAATTAAAAATGTATTAAACATAGCAATAATGTATAAAGCAATAAAAATATATAACAATAATAAATAAAAAATATAGCAATTTCCACAAAGTAAAAATTGCAATACCTTTCTGTTAATACATTCTGATTTTGTTTATTTTCATTGCATGTAAAATGATTACCAAAAGTTAACAGAAGCAACATCAAAAGTGATAAAAATCATCTTAATAATATTGAAATTAGGTGAAGTGGTACATATATCTACAAACATGCTTACCTTCTTATGGACAATGAACATGGGGACGCGAGTACCATCCTTACTGGAGTAGAATACTTGCTCAGTCATATACTGTGTTGGATCAAATTCCTCAAGTTTTGTTTCCCTGTAGACCTGGAAAAATCAAGAGTATTAATACTTTTTTAGTTAAGTGTATGAAACTTGAATAGGGTCAGTCATTTCACAAGCCTTCAAAGTTTAGGGTCAGAAAACAGAACAGTTGATGAAGAGACTAAATATAAGAATTGAGTTCCATACAATCAAACTAAGGATTGGATAGGCATCAAATATGCTCAAACGGAGTCCAAGAGACTAATTTACTAGATGTATGACAATCCTTAAAGATCTTGTGCTTTCCTCACATATGCTGCATGCAACGTTTTCTCAGGATCTTCACCAAATCAGGTATTTTGTTATGGACGTTTTAGAGCTCAGCAATCATCTTCAGGGCATTGAGTGACTGATTGAGAAATGATGACTGCTTTAGTCACCAAAATATCTGCACCAAAAATACCTGACTGGGTAGAGCGCCTAAGAAAACTTTACACACTTCAATCCTACATTGAATGAATATGGTAAGGGATGGTAAGTAAGAAGGGCCAGAGATAAATGTAGGAAGCCATGATGAGATTAGTGAGGAGCATGATTGGCAAGAGTTAAGGAGGCCAACTGTAAAGCAAGGAGAAGAGCACAACTGAGTTAAAGAAAGATCAAGATCGAATGGAGGATATGAGGTATTCAATGGGATGGATGCAAAAGGAGGAGGCCTGAGGACACCTTGACAATGAAGATGTTTGAGGTGACAGACCACAGCATTAGATCAAGGAGAAGGCCAAGAATGAAACGTAGAAGCATGCTGAAAAAGGGCATCTTGGTGATTTTAAAGAATTGGACAAAGTTGAGGAGAAACTCAAGGACAGCAACCATTAGGGAATCTATAGAATGCCTCATCACATATATGGAATGAATTCAGACACATATGAAAGTAAGGAGGCCTTTTTCAAAGAAGTCAATAACTATGACCCTTGCAGTCCATTTTCTCTATCTAGCAGTCAGTTAATAAGCCCTTCTACTCTCAGTAAAAAAATTCATGAACCATCAGATATGCAGTTATCAACTTTTGTAAAGACTGCATGGTAATGCAATACTACAATAAGTCTAGTACTTTGACTTGAGGTGCACAGTAAAGAGCCCACCTATTCCAAATACTGGCCACTTGTAAAGCGCATGTAATAAAAATTTACTACATGCTAGATTATTTTAGATTAGACACACTATTTTAACCCACTTTTTCCTTAGAAACAGAAATATTGTGCTCTACACCCTTGAAAATGAACAACAAAGGAATATAATCCAATAGCCATACTCCACAATAACAAATGAAAATACTTAATGTTTACTTTTGCTTTCCAACCAACAAAAGGAAGCATGATATTTGTAAATGGGACTGGGAAAGATATTCTAAGCATAGTTACCTCTGGTTCTGGGTTATTCTTCAAAAGATCACAACGGTAAATGATTCCAGGAGTTAAAAATGAGGTAAACTGGTAGAAAATTTCAGTATGCTTCCTCTTCCCTGAATATCCAGTAACGGTGCCAACATCCAAAGGCAAATCTCGAATGAGATCTCCATTACTCAACTCTCGCAGTTGAAGAACACTCTAAAAATGTAAAGCAATGGCATTATTGAGCTGTAGAATTTTATATAGTGGAACAATAAGGACTTTAACAGAATAAGTTGAAATTTTTAAGAACTTACCTTGACATCATGGACATAGCATACAACTAAATTTGTCTGATTAACGGGAGCAGCCCAGTCAAGAACATCATGTGGATGCTCAGGAAGGAGAGTAACCCAGTTATCTGGTGAAGGGTTGGTAAGGTCTATTTGCACAAGCCTGTAGTTAGGAGCACCTTTATTTGTGCGGAATACACAAACTGATCCATCATTGGTAATGTACTGCAAAGGAAATATCAGTCACTTAATCTACACATTGAGACAAGAAATATAACCCTATAGCCATAATATGAATGCCATGCACAATGATAGGCTTACACACAATTACTTGAGACACAATGAAAAGACCTTAAAATACTGCCTTTCCTCATTTGCCTTGAGAACCATATACTACTATATACGAAAGGAGTTGTTCCAATGCTGTCACATCACCAACGTATCCTACCCTCTGTGCTGACAGAGACGGCTAAAGGGCAGTTAATTAATAATTAAAGTAATTATTAATAGTTAAAGGCCATTAATGATGACTTCCTCAAAATTCACCCTCAAAATATGCAGCCTAAAGCTCATCTGGGGGCATCCATCCAACCTGCAGCACATGCTGCTCAAGGCTTTAATGTAAAAATGCAAGCTATTACTTTTATATTTTCTGTACTTGTAAACAAATATGTACTTTCATTACATATTTAGAATCAATCCGTTATGCATCCATTTAATACCAGTGATAGCTGCAATAATTTTGATTTAAAGGTAAATATGGGCTAAAAGATTGGAAAAGATTAATTTAAATTGTACAAACACATGTCATTTTACTGAAAACGTGGCAAAATGTAAGCGTAAAAAATAGTGATGGACGGATCCAGGTTTTTTGTCGGATCCGGATCCGGAACCGGATCCTTGGCTGGGTTTCGGATCTTTATCTCGGTTTCAGATCCTTAGTTTCAGATACTCGATTCTGAAAAGAAACATTGCAAGTTTATTTTCATTAATAAAAGAAATTATTTTCCAATTATTAATCAAATCCTTGAAAGCTTTCAAATTCTTTTTTAGAAACCCAAAATATTTTAATGTGGCCAAAGGACCCCATTTATGGAATATCCGGGGATTCCATTTTTAAGACGAAAAAATATTATAGAATATTTCAAGCTGCTAAACTAGTAATTTTGCAATGTCTTATTAATAATAACCTTTAAAATGAAATTTGAGAATTTTATATTCCTAAGGAAAGGTTGTGTAACTCTGATCTTGAAATGAGATTAGCCGTTTTTCATGCTACCAGAAGCAAAAATTAAAAAAGTCTCGGATTTTTTCTCCATTGCCTAGGGTTTGAAAGCAAAAGTAGAATGGCATGTGGGGAGCATTTAGATTTATAAATGCGTTGCTAAAATTACATGGGAAAGTTAACGTAATGATTCCACGATTTAATTCTGCAATAAAAAATTTTTCCAATCAATTCACTAGCGCCAAATTTTTTTATTTTTTTTTACTTATAAATTGACACGAAAGTTCTGATAATCCACTTTTTTTAACTGCCTACTTGCATCACCCTAGGAATACAACATAGCCTATATTCCTAGGCAGTGTTAAGGATCGAACTCGCGACCGGCAGTACACTAGCCCTTATTTTTAACAACTACGCTATCATAGGTTCACGGGAATCTGGCGAATGTAGGCGACCCGCGTGACATTCGGCTTTATTTTTTTTCTCGCGCAACCGGGCGTATGGAGAAAAAATTCACGACGAGTATTTTTTTATTTTGTTTTTGTGGCACGAAAAAAATCTTCTCATTTCGTGACCGAGTTACACACCCTCTCCTTGTCAGTTTCTACCATACTTCATTCGCGGGGCCCATCGATCACTAAGCTGCGAAATTTTAAAATCTCCGATCCGGATCTGAATTTTTACTGTCTCCGGATATGATATCAGTAGCGAATGAAATGAAAGACCCGTGGATCTTTGGATCCGACCCGACCATCCTTAATTTATTAATGGTACATTTGTAAATCTAATTTAAACAATAAAAGTATAATAAAGTGAGTATTCAGATTTAATGGTTTGAAATTGAAGATGATAACATTTTCGATGCAATGACTGAAAGAAAAAATTTAACTGCGATAGGGATCGAACTTCGCACAGTACACTAGCTCTCGTTGTCCGCCTGATCCCGGTGAATGTAGGCCACCCGCATGACATCCTACGTATTTTTTTTTTTTCCCGCGATACCGGGGTAATGGGGGAAAAAAGTCATATTTCTTTATTTTGCTTCTGGTTGCACGGGAACATTTTCATCTTATTTCGTGACCTGAGTTACACATCCTCTTCTTGTCAATATCTACCGCAACTACATTCCATTCACGGGGAGCTTCGATCACTAAGCCGCGAAAATTTAAAAATCTAGGATCCGGATCCGATTTTGCTCCGTGTCTTTGGATCCGAATCCGGAACCGAAAAAATGAAAGATCCGCGGATCTTTGGATCCGACGGATCCGATCCGGCCATCACTAGTAAAAAATCAAAGCAACATATATGTGCAATGTGATTAACAAAATTAATTGTATAATTACATGAAAAAAGTTTTACCTACCAGGAATGCATAATTATGTGATCAAAATGAAACACGCTATTTAATTTATTTAACCCTTCTTACGTGAAGACCATTCCAAAATGTGGAAGAGCACAAGAACATCCCCAGACACCAATTAGCAATTACTCCAATAGTTGATTATTTGAACAGAAAACTTTCAATGATGTATGACCCCAGCAAAATCATCTTGCCGATGATAGTTTGATGAAATTTCAGGGAAGGTTTGCAATGTGCAGTACAATACTAGTAAGCATGTGCTATTTGAAGCAAAATCGTTTAAAATCTGATAAAGTTCTTCTGGTTATTGCATGGAATTTTCCATCTAAAACAGAGAGAAGCCAGCCACAATTAATGGAGTTCCATCCAGTGAAGCTATAGTCCTCCTACTAATGGAATCCTATTATCACTTTGACTTCGGACAATTTGTACAATCACCAGCCATCTTCAAGAATTGAGGAAAGAAAAGAAATGCTATTGGATTGGTTAGAGTAAATTAAACAACATGCCTAAAGAGTTCAAAACCATGAATTTGAAGAAAATATAAGTAAAAATGCTGAACTACAAAGGAAATGCAGCCTATAAATAGTTAGACAAAAGAGATGTGCATAGGTTTCACCAGTTTATTACATAAACTGCTACAAATACCAAAAAATAAGAAATCTATTACATGACCCGGGTATTAATGATTGATCATCATCAGACCTGATGATGACGATTATTCGTCGAAACCCGGGTCGTGTAGTAGCTTTCTTATTTTGTGGTATTTGTAAAAGTTTACAAAATAAACCGGTTGACGATGGAATACCACCAAGTGAACATTGACAGAGTTTTATTTATAGGTTTCACCTGCATTGAAAATGCAATCAAATTAAAAAATGCCAACTAATCGGAATGAAAACTTTGGGAAATAAAATAAACATTATTAAGAAGAAGAAAAAGTTACTAGTTAGAAAATTATTTTTACCCAAAGAAAAATTATCTATGCAATATATTAACAAAAGTTCAAATTGTTTATAAATACGGTATAGTTAATGTTATGCTACTTGTAACTACTATAAATCTCTTTCAAATATGACCATAAGTCAGCTGACAAAATTTTTATTTGAACAACAAGATAGAGCCAGAGATAAAAAATAATTTCCAAATGAAAATTTTCAGAAAATTAAATAGTGGATAAAGGGGCAGGAAATCCAAATGGATTAAATGATTTCACAGATTTTTAGTGAATCACAACATCTCCTCTACAGATTTCCAACATTATGAATTTTTTTTTTTTTTTGCTTGCCTGTTATTTCATATTTCGTCCAGTTAAATCTCATCCTTAAAAAACTCCGGAAAGTACTTTAAAATATTTTCACAAAATGCCATGCGCACCATAAACATTCAGCAGGATTTCGTCAAAGGCCAAATTTCCTTCGACGCGATTTTCTTAGTTCCGGACTCGGTGAGATGGCCGAGTCACCCGAAACTGTATCATAGAATGCTTTCGGGAAGTGTGCCCTCGTCTTCACATCGCTATGTCCAATTAAGAAACGAAATAAAACGCTGCAAAAACCTCATAAGAATAGTACGCATTCATTATAGATGGCTCAAGTACGAAAAACTCGCAACCATTGATCTCATTTCACGCCGAAGATAAAGCGGTCCAGTCATAACAGAAGACGCTGATACCCGGGATGACTCCTTCGCCACTCTATCTCAGGAAAGCTTATGAGATTCCAGTAGATAAGATTACGGTGAACTAATACAACCCTTTTTCCAAAAATCTTGGGATCACCTTGGCATCAATAGTATGTAATTTCTTTCCTTTAAGGATACGAAAACTTCTGCAACACACGAAATGCCTCAATATAGGCGGTGTGCACGAAAACATTATTGCTAAGGATCCGTGTGGTTCGTTATCATCCTCCCTAAAAGCAAAGGCGGCATGTGGTGTTCAGGTTATCGTCTTTCTCGCCCTGTTTGTTGGTCTTCATGCGGACAGAAGGTCCATTCAGGACGCCGGCCAACGTGGGCCACATTTTACCGAAGCATCAACTCCCGACCTCCCAGGTTCCATTAAGCCCTTATCTCACTCTCCCCTTATCTCGGGAGTGAAATGAGCCTGTGGAGGGCTCTAATACATGTCCGGAAATTCGGAATGTCATACAATACAATAATGTCCATGTACAAACTGTACATGGACAAGTTTTTCTCCTCTGCCAATCTCTTTGATGAACTAGTAACAAAGAAAATTTATTGCAGTGGAACTGTTAGGCATAACTGTCAAGGCTTGCCTGGACAATTTGACCCTAAATCATTGAGACTAAGACGAGGTGACATAAAATTCAGGACAAGGGGTGACTTGACATTAGTGGTTTGGAGAGAAAATCAAGACGTGTATTTACTTACTAGTATCCACAATCCACCAATTGAAGGAAATTTCTGTGACGAACATGGAAACCCTATCCGACCATTTATTGTTGAAGATTATAACCGATACATGGGATGCATCAGCAAAGCAAGCAGGATGGCAAGCAATTATTCTATCAGCCACCATCTTTCAAAATGGACAAAAAAGCTACTTTTCCACTTAGTTGACCTTACCATTATGAATAGTTGGGTTTTGCTATCATCATGCGGGGAAAATTTTTCACATCAACAATTCAGACTAACAATCATAAGAAACCTAGTGGAACATGGAAATACAGCTCTCCCATGTCACTCCGCCATGCTAGGACGACCAAATAGTTGCATGATGAACATTACACGGTTGGACGCAAGGCACAACAAACACTGGCCAGTGAAAGGAAAACGTTCCAGATGCCGCGTGTGCTCAGCAAAGGGGAAAGATTCCAGAAAAATATTCAGGTGTGAGAAATGTGATGTTGCCCTCTGTGTTGGATTGTGTTTTCGTACCTACCACACTAAATCCAAATTTTAGGCTCATGGGTACGGGTTTTGTATTGCTAATTTTTTGGTGGAACCACACTAATAAATCAATCAGTCAATAGGTTTTACATGAATGGAAACTCCTTAGCAAATTTTAAGTATGCAATACATTAATAATATCATTCAGTATTGCCCTTTTTAAAAAAGATTATAACAATTTATTTCATACTCCATTGAGTATAAGAATTACAATAAAATTTTCTTGCATGGGCCTGTGGCTGGACACCTTTAATTTGACCACTATCATGAAATATAAAGGATTTTAAAATGTAGGTATTTTTTTTACTTGTACTAATTTAAATATGGCAGTCATCATAGAGTGGATCACATGCAGCAGTTAAAAGAGTTTAAATTTATAGGCTTCCATTAGTAAAAAGTAATTTAAATTATGGATGTGCTAGCTCAGCAAACAGATACTAAGGTGATGGTGTCATTTGACTAAATTACTGCCAATTCAGTGCCATTCTAGAATGGCAGCAGGGCACCATTAAGTGACAGCATCCTAAACAGTTATCAAGCCATTTTTTGTACCTGAACACTAGACTCAAGTCAATGTGAAGAACATATGTTTTAAGTTATTTTCACTGATTAAGCTTTATTACCACAAGAAAATGCAACAAAAGAGGACATTTAAGTTGATATGCATCTCGAAACTTATAGCATATGAAAATTAATAGATCATGAGGATTTCCATCACTTATCACCTGGATTTTTTAGTTATAACTTTATAAGTAGTATACCAAAGCCTATTTGTCAGTCATAGTACACATGTTAGCAACACTGCTGCTTCGGCACAAAGTTTGTAGGTTCAAATCCCACCTCTGGAATTGATGTTAAAGTTTTCTATTAGTTGTCTTTAGGTTAGTAGGCATAATATGATCTAAGCCAACCAAGGGCAAAAAATGGGAATCAATCACTATAAAATATGGACAAATTCTATGTACATCAATAATATGGAAGGTACCAAATTATTAACATCTTTAAAGTTTTACCTTTTGTGCTTCATTTAATATCTGTCACAGTATATTTCATTTTTTTTAAATTATTATCCATTGAGATAGAATCTCTCTCTCAATACTTTTCTTGTGGTAACTACCAAATTAGTGATGCCAGTAATGAAAAGGACCTCAGGCAAATTAAAATTTATTCATATTCCTCACTCAAAGGTGCTTATTAACCAAGTTTACAATGTTTACAAAAAACAGCACATAGTTTCCTTGATGATTTGATGTGCATAGGGAGTGAAAAAACATTTCCATCGAGAAAGGCTTTCTCTGGGCCCAAGTGCAATCATATTAGGTGGTTTGGAAGCTGTCTTCACCATGTTTGAAGCTAAAACATTGTCATTGAGTGTAATCAAGTTTACAGAGTGTGCATCAGTGTCTGGAGATAACTTTTTCATCCGTTCTCATATCCACTTGGGAGCAATCCTCTCCTAGAATACCACAAACCAGGATGGGGATATTGAAGACCATTGGTTGTTTTCGGTGGAGCAACTCTTTGACTGCAAGGTATGTTTCTCACATATATATTTTTACCATCAACTATTTTCACTGACTTATTCTGACTTGTAGCTAACAAATTCTACTAGTCCCTGATTAACCGCCACATGAAAACCATATGTGTGTGATTATAAAATGACTACTGGGATCTACATGATTAGGAAACTTGCCCCAACTACCTCAACACAGACTCTGAGCCTACTATGCTAAAATTCATTCCTACTTATCCTATGGAATTGTCTTCTGGAGAAATACTAGTGCAGCTACCAAGGCATTTTCTATGCAAAAGAGAACTATCAAATCAATGTTGAGGGTTTCAATATGAATGTCAGGAAGGCCATTGTTTAGGAAATTAAAGATACTCACTCTGCCAGGTATTTACATCCTGAATTGTTCAATGCTTATAAGAAATAATCGATACTTGTTTATGCCCAATTCTGCTCTGCATAGCCATGAGACACGTGGTAGAGAAAATATACATTTGGCAAACCAACCTTTAAGCATACCCTAAAGAGGTCCTCACCGCTCAGCCTCAATCATTTTTATTTAGATTCCAATGTTAATTGAAAATGTAGCCATCCAAAATATTTTAAAGCTAAATTAAAGAAACTTCTAATCCATAAAAGTTAATATAGAATTGATGAGTTTTTCAATGACAGATTTTTATAGACAGCATTTTATTTATCCTGACCATGTCCTGTTGTATTCTTGTATAACCGTCAGGGCAATAAAGAATATTAATATTATTATTTTCCATACAATTGCATAAAGAAATATTGATGACCACATTAGATTACGGTGTAATTCTATTGTGATACACTATGCCAGATAAATATGGACCTTCCTCCCTATCATGGATAGGTAGGAAGTACTCAGAACTAGAGAAGGCATTGCGTGAAAGATGGGTTGCATTTGAAGCAACTTATGTCCATGAAAAACCTCCCAAAATTAAAATAGGCAATACATAGATAATAAGATACCTAATTAACTGTCTGAGGCTTGACTTGGTTGAATTAATATTCACTTATGAAATAAGACACTTAATAATCTTCCACAGGCTAATTGGGCAGAATGATGTTTTAAACCACACTGTGGCACTATCATTCAAAAGGGTTGAGCAGTTTAGCAGAAATATATGCACAGGCAAAGATCTGAGTAGGGGTGGGGAAGTCAGGGAAAGAAAGAACAACAAAAAGGGAGGGGGGATTGTGATTGAGGAACAACGGACACCAATGCCCAAAAAACTTAAGGAAGATTACAGATTACTCAGTCTATTATTTTTGAGATGAATACATATGATAATAATTTATCGAATGTCAATGAACACAGCTATTTCCCCAAAACCATCCACTTGATTGTAGACCTGAAACATTGGAAAATCTATCATTGCCAAAAGTTAAGGATTAAGAACTAGCCATGAAAAATCTTATCAGAGTTACCCTCTACGGACAATGTGTAGTAGAATTTCCACTGGGAAAAAAACATTCAATCCGGGTGCAAGCCACAGTCAAACCAAATGACTTTCTCCCTGTGGAAATTCTGCTTGTTGCCAATGTGATGTGAACTTTCATTAAAGCTTATATTATGTCACAGGATATGAATGGCTAACATATTGCCTTCTAAATTGGAATGGCCACTGAGGAAAACAGACATGTTGAATGCCTCACCAAGCTAAATGTTTAATTACAAATTAACTCACCTTTATTTCAAAATTCTATGGTCAACATTTTCATTTTATTTTAAAACTGCTACATATGTGGGTTTCTTCAAAACATATATCTAACGCGTGCACCAAACACCATGGAAGAAAATTTCTCTAGAATGCACAGGAAAAATAACCTTGCTTGTGCTTGAATAAAATTTTACAAGTTGCAATATTAACCAAAATAAAATCAGCAATTAGTGAGATAGCTTTTGTCCCCATGTTTCTTGGCTTCTCAAGGAAAGAAACACATTGCGCTTTAAATTATCCTCAACTACCTACGTCTCCAAAAACTTTGCGCGAGGAGGCATAGTGACGGTATGTTTCCAAACATACCGTCAGTTCTGAAACTGTCATAAGAAATGTCAAATTCTATATACCCTTTTCCAATAATAATATTATACTTTTATATGTGCAGCAAAATGATGCACACGATGCTTGGATTCTGTTATTTTCACTCTCTGTGCAACTTCGATACTTTTAAGTAATAACTTTGCGAATTAAGAAACCATTTCTTTCTGATTATTCTCAGTGAATTTTTAAAAAATAATGGTTAATAAATGACAAACAAATATATTTCGTTATAAATAACTGACTCCTTTCAATGAAAACATCCGGATGCCAAAAATAGACCAGTTGCCATGCATGACCCATAGTCTGGCAAAATTCCTAATCTGGCATCACTTCGGTCCCGACTGAGCCGGATTAAAGATGCTCAACTGTACATATTTTCCTATCCTAAAATGCAGAATAAAACTAAATTGCAAGATTCCCAGTTATTCATACATTATTATTACTACACAATGATAAACCCGTGTTGTTCAAATAACTAGGCAAAGTGCAGGCAATTGCTGTATCATTATGACAGAGTCTTTTTCCAACTTTATCTGAATTGTCTTCTCTTATCCACTACTTATTCATCAATTCTTTAGTTAATAGACTAAAAGTGTGAACTGTTACCATAGAGTAAGTGTAATAGTGGAAGAGCCACAAGAGTTAGTTTACTGTCCAGGGGAGGCAAGTGTCAGCTTAAGTACATACAAAGAATAAGCTCCTGAAATAACTAGGTATCTTAAAGAACTATTTATTAAAAATCTTTCGAAGAACATGCAGTGCCCAAAGACTGGAAGATGGCAAATTTATACTTGCTCTATGCTGCAACACATTTTGTAACTACCACAACTAGACCAATACCTGAAGACAATAGTTTCACTAACCTCGTAATCAGCCTCTAGTTTGTGGACAATTTGGGTAAGATTAACTTTCCCATTCACTACACCATCTGGAAAGGCCTCACGAAGGTCACAGAAGAAAATTAGGTTATCTCTGCAGTCTCTCTGGGGAGTGACAATTAGGTAATTCCCACAATCACTGACCTCAGCTCCTCTGTGAATATAAGATGGCAATAATTCTATTATGAATAGAATCAACACATATCCTTAAAATTAAAGAATGCCATCACTGGTCCAGCTTTGACCCATAATAAATATTTAGCATAAAAAAGTATTTTGACATAGTCTGGAAACTGCCAACAGAACAGCCAACATACAAAAATTGATATTATTCACATATTTTAAGACCAATTCCATAAACCATTATTTTTGCAAAATTGTTGACGAAGAAAATTAATGCAAAAGAATTATGAAACAACAATTACAAAATAAAAACTGCAAAAAAATGAACTTACATCCGCCAAAGGGGTTCTTCAGGAAATTCAACTACTAAGACATCCTCAGACTGAGGTGTGCCCACACGATGATAATACAGTTTTTGGTGCTGATTACTTAAGGTTTCAGACCCATCAGTCTTACCAAGCTGATCTGGATACCTCTGCCAAAAAGAAATACATACGTCACATAAGAGAGTTTCTAGACACTTCCTTGCTATAAACTATCAAATTACAAAAATAAATGCATGCATTTCAAATTTATCATCAGCTTTCAGTGCCCTTCATTGATTGTAGTTTTTTATCCGCAAGATTAATTTAGATGCTTTACATTGTTTAATGTAGGAGGAAGGAATGGAAGGAAGATAATGAAATGCAATCAAGTCATATACCAGTTCAACCACACCATGACACCCACTGGCTCGGACTTTGATGAAACTTGGTATGTATCATCCTTTCACCATTGTTAGAGACAATTCCAAATTTTACTTATCTAGCTCTAGTAGTTTTCAGCCTCTCAAACCCCAAGCAAATTCTCAATTTCTTCCATTCCAAAGGCTTGCTTCTCAAGGTGTACTATTTTATTCAATTAATATTATCTCACTCATTTGAGAATCATTTCCAAAGAAAGTTTTCAGCTATGACTAAAAGGTTATGAGAGGTTATGAAAAAAAATCACAAGTCCTTAAATTGTCTTATTTAGTCTTTAAAAAAATTCTTATACAATGTCTTAACATTTTATGCTCTAAAACATGATTAACTACAGATGCAATTATCACCAAAAGGATGTGAGTTAATTCTAACATTTTTTTGATCATAATCATCATAAAGATGTATACTTTTATTATCAGAAATAAAAATAATGGCTTTTTCATTCCTTCAATAAAAATAAATGCCATTTTTTGTTTCAGTTTCTCAAAATGATTGTCGGGGCATTTTTTGTGATGTTCTATTAGAATGAGACCATAATGAAACAATTGTGATTAAACCAAATGTTTGATATTAAAAATTCGCATTATATTGTTTAAATGAGTGTTTTGATGCATAAGATCACAGCTGCGATTACGTCATTTAAGCATGAAACACAAACACTACAACCTACGTAGGTACAGACACATTACTCTCAAAATATCTGCCACGGGTGCAGATTATACTTTTTATCTCCAAATTAAAAGTATTATTGAATTAAACATATTAAAATGTTTCAGGTCTTATTTAGTGTAAAACTAGAGTAAAAAAATTAATAGGAAGATTAAGTTTAAAGGTAAGAGTAAAAAGTTAATAGAAGTACTATTTTGAAGGAGTATTGATTCTGCCCGAAAAAATTCAAAATCCAACATCAGCTTCAGTATACCAGTTTTATATTTTAAAATGGTATTAGCAGCAGAAAAAATTACTCCATCCAAACAAAGTTATATTATATTATAGAAAAATAAAATTGCTTTGCAAAATTCCACTGTAGAATAAATTTATTGAGTCACACTCAATAAATTTATTCTACAGTGGAATTTTGCAAAGCAATTTTATTTTTCTACATCACATTATGGAATTCCACTATGTATCGGCCTCCAATATTTCGTTCATTAAAGTTATATTAGTTCATATTTTAATTAAATTAAGCTACAGTGGACTCTCGTTGGGACATTCCTTGATACATAGCATGTTTTCCTTGTTGGCACGTTTGTTTCCTCAGGTCCGCATCACAGTGCATGTAAATAATACTGGTTAGCACGTTTTGTTTACCTCTTTAGCACATTCAGAGGAAAACGAAACCAAATCTGTCCCAGGAAAATAATCATCGTATCAGCTGATTGGACGATGGATATGTCACAAGAGGTTTGAATCTTGCATTAAAGAGTGTGCATTCCTTGAAAAACATTTAAATAAGTATAATAAGGTTAAAAAATGCTAATGAAGAATTTTATTACGATGCCTGTTTTACAAGAGTCATCTGCATTGTACAGCGTTTCCGCCTTTGCTCCTAATTCATTTTCAAAAAATTAAATAAAGTATTGTGAAATAGTCAAGTGTTTTAACATTAATGGATTCGCATTAGGAAATTTAAAATGAAGATGAAGGTGCTCACGTGCTACCAAAAATTAACAAAATAAACGATCTTCTTAACAACAGAAAAGCAATATCTGCAACATGTCTATGTAGATACTATCAAGCAGCATGTGACTCTACTATCTAACATACCTTAACCGTTAGGTACTTAGACGTAACAATCACTATCGTATAATGGGGAAGACACATCCGGGGAAATATGCAGCCAAGGCAAGAGAAAGCTAGGATTTATTAAAAGAGTACTCGGTATATTTGTGAGAAGACAAGAGTGATGTTACTTTTCACTAGTTAGGCCCCACCTTGAATATGCAGCCAGTGTATGGGATGCGAATTGTAGTCATAGTGCATGATGCATGTACAGTAGACCCTCACATAGCGCGAGGTTAGGTTCCTTGAAATAGTCGCATCTTGTAAAATCGTGCTATGTGAAACAAATAGAAGATGGGAAATACCGAGAATCGTTCTGTAATCTCAATGCCCAACGTATGGCAATACTGAATTTCATTACTCAGTCTTAGCATCTAACGTATGATTCAGGCTGAAAGTCGGCAATTACTAAATAACTATTCACTTCGGAATTAATTATCTAATTGTACAACGATTTGAAGAGATTTTCGTATTTTTGAGAAAGGTGAGCAGTATAATAAAATTGCATTTTTCAATTAGGAACCATTTTATTCCATAAATCATTTTAACATTTGAGATCATATCAACCTTCTAGGTCGTACAAGGGATTTAGTTAAATAGCTTCAACAAAATATGTTATAAACAGACTTATTTCACCTATTTTATGGGACCATGTAAAACAACAATTAGCCGTTTTTATCTTCATACCTTACTCGGTTAAAATAAAAGTGAAATTCACGATAATTTGTCTTTTAACAAACAGCACTCATTTTCGCCTGACTTCACTAACTCTCATCACACCTCTATATTTTCATTGGCCGGAATCAATTCCAGTTCCCTCAGTTGTCAGAAACAGTTATCTGACCGATATAGCTGCAGATTCCAACACCTCCTTTTGATGTGGGTTTAATAATTCTTTCAGCGCTTTCTCCTGCTTGCCGTAATATCCTTGTTCCCCAATAGCTAAAACCATGTACAATTTCACAGACTATTCTAAGAATAAATAAAACTTGAGGGAAGTATTCACCTCCTCTGAAAATAGGTTTTTCCAGCAAGCATTCAATGTAGACTCCTTCACTTCATTCCATGAATGCAATATGATCAGTGTTTTTGTCAGCATTTCGTAGAATACATAACTGTATATCCAGGGGCTTTGTCAAGTGTTAGTAGAACCTTAAAATTCAAGTTGTTCTTTCAAAGATCTTGAAAACAAGGCAAAATTTGAAGCAGTCTGGACACAAATCCTCGCCTTTTAAGTCGATTTCCAAAACACAAGTAGGATTACTTGGTTTTTCCCTTTAAAACCCGAAGATTATCAGCACTAACAGTATTGGTCCACACTTAAAGCCACCTAAAAAAATGAGCGTAAGGCATTGCTTAGTGGCATTAAATCATGGCGCTCATTGCTCTTACTTTGAAATATAGGTTATCTTCATCATGTTATTCCAATAGTAGTGAGTAGAAAGTTACATATATCATAATGAAATGATGAATATGCAGTAAATGTCATGAATTATGACGTTCTCTACTCCCAATGTGGTTTGATTTGACAGATGCACTACTTTGAACATTACTTCTAATCCTTGAATCGAAGTATAGAATCACAATCGAGCTTGATTCCAAGATTTACTCTGATCGAGATATCTGAAAACACATCTTAGCGAAAATAAAGATCGCGTCTTGTTAAATCTAGTGCATTTCTAAAACTGCATTTTAACGAAATTGTTTACTGTATGTATTAACAACCAATCCCTTTATTACTATGTAGATGACAACCATGCAGCAGTATGTGACCCTATTATAGAGTATGTTTCCATGAAGTAGCCTTGCACGTCAATAGTGCATGTTTGGTGATCTTAACCCTGTACCATACACCCTCGCGGTGGTTTGCAGTATATTCCATAGATGTAGATGCATAGATGTCTTATTATGAAAGATGATTTCATTAATGCCTTTGGATGTAAAAGCGACAGTTTTGCAGAAATGCAATATTGTCACAAATATCTGTTTATTTAACCTAAGTTATCACGAATCGGGAATTAATAGTACACCTATATCTACTTAATGCAGGTGAAACATGCAGTTCATGTATTAGTTACACAGTTAATGCACATCACTTCAGTATATTCATTGATAAGAATTAGATTCCTCATAAAACTTAAAAAAAAACCTCATGGATTAAGTTTCGATTTCATGGGACATTAAATTATTATTTTATGAAATTATTTTTGCAAAAGGAATAAAATCTGCAGAGGATAAAAATCAACTCTACTGGCATTTATTATGGAAGCGGTTTCGATAAGGAAGGTATCTCAGGTGTGTCTCACTGATTTTGATCAAACAGGACTTATTTTGTCAGGGGAAAACTGAGACACCTATTCTTTTAATTTGCGGAGAAGTGGTAATTGGGGTGAAAATTACCCTAAAGTTTACTCTTTAAGCAGTTTTTTTAAATATCTCTGCTTTAGTGAGCAATAAAATTAAAAATCAAAAATCAAATTGGCCATCATTCTGAATAAAGTGCACAAGAGATATTTATTTTTCATTTCGTAATCCAAAAACTCGCAACACTTAGTGTCCCACAATTCCGGCAGACACTTTACCATCTGCATTTAAGTCCATCATCTTCTCTTTCGCCCACGCGCACTTCTCTGATACGCTGCCTCAATGCAAATCGCCAGCGAGTAGCCAATAACTTCCAGCATAGCCAGAAGCCAGCGAGCGACTTCCTCGAGTCTTTATGGTGGTGTCTACACTGGCCTCTCCCCCGCAGCAGAGCACTACCTGCCAGTTCCCTTTCTCACTGAGAACCAGCTCGCTAGGGTGTTTACACCATGCTAGTTGCCATCAGGAAGCAACTCCCTCGATTTTTCTCGCCAGTATAAACACACCTTAACCTGTTTAGTACATTTTACTCGTTACCACATTCAGGATTTCGGGTTCCTACCAAAACATGCTATTAAGAGTCCACTGTAATTATTAAATTTTGGGTTAAAAATTTAAAAAAAGTCATATGCTCCTGCAAGCATTACAACCTAGTATTACGAACACAACACGACCAATTCCACAAGTATTATAACTGCAGCAACCAATGCTAGTGGGACAATCCTACAGAACCTCTGTTTTGCCCACATTTTAATCTCTTACTAGTTCCCAAATGTAAGAGTTAGCCTTACAGCCAAAATTTAACTACCCAATTGAAGAACTAGCAGAGGGTATAATGTTGCACAATGAGAAGTAAAATTCCTTTCCCCAACATCCTCTTGGTCTTGTCGAAAGATGTAATGAGGAATAAATTGATTTTAGGTAACGTACATGAATTATATTCAAATTGAACAAGTGAACTAATTAAGGTCAAAAGGAAAGAGGAATGAGATACTTAGTAACAGACAACTTTTGGCACAAAAACACACTTGTAGATTACCTGTTTACGTGACTAATGCTAAAGGGTTGAACTTTGTAAACAGAAATTGACAGATTCAGGAATGATATTGTGAAACGCAGTTATCATATTTAGGGAACAAAATGGATATCACAAGAACAACCAATAAAATATGTACTTTATTCCATGATTAGCTTTGATGTTTGGCAGTCATTTTCAAGTCACTTGATAATGGACAGTGCTAATGATTTCCATTTTGTCCCTTAGATTTTGGAATACTTACACCATAGAATATTCCTTTGTGATCATGGGTCCACGTGATTTGAGAAAACTTCACTTTTTCAAGAACTTCGGGAAAGTCTTTCCCTGAAAAATTATCACAAAGCATGTAATTACATCATATTATGAATACCTATGGCAGAAAATGGCACAGTGAACTACCTATAATAATTTATCACATGCATGTCAAATATAGCACACATGTCAATAATATTTCAAGAGTGATTAAGAGGTTTCATCACAATGAAATATGAATACCTATGGAGTACTAATTGTTTATCCATCAGGAAATTAAGGACAGTCACAGCAATAGGATTTGGTAGCTCATAAGAAATGTATCACACATGCATGGAGAGTTTGGACAGAAATGAGCTGTTTTTAGAATAAGTTCACTTGCAATGCTAAGATTTTGGTTCAGCAAAGGATGCATAAATGTGCAGTGATAATCAACATTGCAAATTATCTACACAGCCTCATAGAAGAAAACATTTATTTCAACCAAAGTATATAAACGAGGCTTGGGCTTAGTGGGTTTCTTTGTGACAGTCCTAAATGCTCTATCTCAGATATGGATAGACCTAGAGAGATGATCAAAGCTGAATTATGTTTCTAGCAGCCTTAAAGGCCCCGGAAAACATGCCATTTTTGTAAAGGCCCAGCTTCCATTCTTGAGGATTATTATATACCTATTTACATTAGTCTCTGAAATTTTACTACATAATCAAATGAAGATACTCTCTCATTGTGCAATATTTCTGGGATTTGATATACAGCACACAGTATGGAAAACACTAAGACGTATTTATATGTCCAATCTTACTCACTTCATAAAATAACCAACTCTAAACTCATCTCTTTCATGTTTCTTTATTTGAAGTATAAAACTCCAATTTTTCTTATTCAAGCAGACATTTTACATTTAGCCATGCAATTTGCACAAAAATGTATAACTTACCTAAAAATTAATAACATTTTGGGACTTTATTTTGTAGTGCTATGGCCAATTTCATTGTTACCTCTAAAGCAATAGCTGTAAATGAAGCTTTTCAGTATCAAGTAAACTAAAAGGAATGCAATATTTAATCTAATCCCTTTCAGGTAATGATAATTGGGTCTAATTCAAAAGAAACTATAGTATGATGTTCCAGCTCTACAAATTTATATTTTAATAAATGAAAAAAGATGAATTCAGCACAAATATTCCTAGTTAAAATATCAGGTGATAGCTCCACCTTAATTCCCATATATAATAACACCAGAACACAAGTGTGCTGCAGGTCTTGATTGGAATCATGCCTTACTCAAACGTATTAATACTTTACTAATTAGTCATTTATTTCCCTCCCAATGCATTCAAATGGACACCTCTGATAGCTTCTATCACTATGACCACATGAAGCATGATATTGTTGAGGTGTAATGACATGGATGAATACTCAACGAACGAAAGTAAACCTCGTTATTTGACACTATTTGTTGGGTACAGCCCAACTGGTTTCAACACTTCAGTGTTATTCTCAAGGGAATATAACTGGTAGGGCTATACCCGATAAATAGTATGGAATAACAAGGTTTGCTTGATTTTACTCTCGATTATGAACTTCCATAAAGCTCACGAACCATTGATGATAGAACTATAGAGTAAATTGCCCAGATAAGATAAACACACATGAGCATGATTTTAGGCAAAATTAACTAGCCCAGAGTTGGGAGTAATATTTTTAAATAAAAAATCAGTAACCTACCCAAAAATTAAAGGCAAGTTTCCAAATATAAATTGGAGATGTAATAGCTTTAATAACATTTGTGGTACAGCAGCTTCCTCCAAGTTGCTCACAAGAATGTCCGTAAAGCATGACAATTAATGGGAAACAACTTATTGGTGCTAAATTAACAGCATGCAAAAATTGTATGCTAATAATATGGAGCAACAACTTTGGCTTTAAATAGTATGAAAATATCATTTAGAGACTAGAGAGCGGGTAAAAATCGAATGAATAAGAAGTTAAATGAGGATAAAATCAAGTTCCTAGACAAATTCTGCATGGATCAAATAAATTTCAACTTGATAGTGACCGTACCCAGCCTTTAATTTCAACACATCTACATTGTAAAAAAAATCAGGGTGTGGCAGTAATGAAAATTTCCTTGCAAAACTAGAAATTAAACATTTTCTTACCAGTTTCAATGTCACGAAAATGAATTGTGACCCAGTCAGAACCAGATCTACTAAGTCCATAAGCGAGAATGCTCCCATCTTCAGAAAACCGAGTTCTTGACAGGGCTACAGTCCCATCTTCAGAAAGAGCATTAGCGTCCAAAAACACACGAGATTCTTCCTCAGGCTGATCAAATGAATCCTGGACATATAAAACACTAAAAGAGAAGAAAATCATGTCAATTCGTCAACATTAAAATGCCAATACGCTTACTTAATCAGAACTTATGTGCCTCTCATCAATTGCTAAAGATTGAACTGAAATACTCGCACGTCCAATTAAAGATGTGATATAAGCATGAGTAATTCAATTTATAAGTAGGATGACTAGAAAATGACTTTAAAATCGAAATGTGTGCGAACTGTCCAATACATTTTCTTACCTTTGATTCTGCAACCCGGTGTTCTTGAAAAAGAAATACTTGTCTCCATGACGATACGGGCAGGAATATTTAGGATAGTTCCAAAGCTGTCGAAGCCTCTTACGAATATCATCACGAACTGGACAAGATTCAAGGTACGGCTGAGTCACCAAATTTTGCTTTTCAACAAAACTTTGGGTCTCGGGTGAATCTGGGTCTTCCAGCCATCTGTATGGATCAGGGATCTGTAACACGGAATGAGGCTTTAAATGAGGTCATTTGAGATAACAAAGGCGGCTGTTAAAACATTAAAACGCCATATAAAGACTGACATGGCTTGATAGTGATCTAAAATCATAAATCACCATAGCGCTCATTTGCTAACCTTTGTGCCATGGTAATCATCTACAACACCCTCGTCCTTCCTAGCAGATGGGTAATCGAACGTCATTTTTTTGAAGTGTTTCTTGGACGAAGTAAGGCAAGGCTAAAGCAAAAGCACAGCTGCGTAAGAATGATTGTTATTTGTTTTGAATGTCACCAATTCTAAACACACAATTCTTTCCCACAGAGCCTTACCGTTAATGTTTTTGAATGCCTGAATAAAGAAAATGATGCACTGGTTGGATCTGACTTCCTTAAAAGAAATGTTCTAGTTGAGGGACCTACACACCAATTATGTACAAGCTTCGCAAACAGTCGGGTAGATTGTACTCGCCCCAACACATTTGGAACCGGAAATGAGCCCATTGTTGCGGAGTTGAACGATATATCGACAGTGGGGTTGGTCGAAGACCTAGGCGTCAACTTTAAAAATGGATTAGAACAAACATTTACTTTCATTTTATCACTAAAAATAAAGTAGTAGTGTGGAAATAAATCTTGGCCAAATGAAAAAAAATTAGAGATTTTTTAAGTAGGGGATTAATCGGCGATGATCGTGCTTGCCAGAAGAGCTGCTTGATCATTGTGAGGAATGTGCACCTGAGGGTGACTTAATGGTTTTATTTTAATTCACAATTATTGACGCAATTCATATATCGACATTATAATCGTTATGTTTTGTTTCCAAAAATTCATATTAAACTGCTATTCAAGAATTGTGCAAGCCTGACACATGCAAAACTTCACCAACCTTCTTCTTTCTTGACTTCACGATGAAAAAGCGTACATTATTCGGAGGAGATCGTTAATTGCAAGGAGAGAAATTCCAGTAGTGTCCTCCAAATTATATTTAATAATATTTTATTTTAAGAAGAATATTTTAAGCGTTTCAAGGAACGATCTGTCGATCATAAGGTTGGCACATGATTAACTATTCCATAATAGTTTTATTTTGGTCAACAGATGGCAGCACTTGGTGAACTAGCCGCTCGTCGGGCTCCATCGACTCACTCCACTTCGCGCCTACATGTGCTCTTTCGAACACAGCTTCTCCCGATACACACGGCAGCTGACGGCGGCCGAGGACGGTCGTTCGTGGCGAAATAGGGTTTTGTATCTCTGCTGTGTAATTCTCCGTACGTTGCCGGGTTAAGCGAAAGTAGTTTCTGCTGGTTTAACTTTTCACAATAGAAGAATTTTTGGCGTCTTCTTGTATGACCACATTCAGACGATTCCTTGTGAGCAAGTATTACTCTCCTCACATCTCGGAAATGTATCTCTGTGTGTCTCAGTGCAGTTGTCACCGTACCATCGCGTAGCTGGTTGAGCTGACATCCTTTATCTCGACTCTTAACCGTGTGACTTGTAATAAGTGTGAACCGTAGCTTTAGTGATCTCACTGTTTGCATGTGTCAATGAAGCTGTGAGCGATTGGGATTTGATTACTTATCTCTGTGGACTCCTGTTTGTACCACCGATCACCTGTTCCAGAATCAGCGTGTGCGGATTGCCCTCAACCATTAAACATGGCCAGTACCAGCCTCACTAATCAGAATGTGGAGTGCCACATCCTGACACTTTTCGAGAAACTGGAGGCAATGAGGAGAGATGCCGCCGTGTCGTCGTCCAGACTCCCGATGCAGGTGGAAGTGAGAACTCTGGAGTTCTGGCGGTCTATTATATCCGAGTGCCTCGCCACGTTTTTCTATGTGTTCATAGCATGTGGCGGAGGTGCGTCTTTGGCGGGCCCTGGGACACCGGCATCGTCTCTTAATCTTGGTGCTGCTCTGGCGACAGGATTTGCCGTCGCGACCTTGACTCAATGTTTTGGACATGTGTCGGGTGAGTCATTGTTTCATTGTCAACCCTGTCAATTACCCTTGGCGAAAGATTGAAGCAGGAATTGTGGTCGGTCAAGATGCACTCAGCGTTTGTAAATTATAACCTTATTTTGTCCCGCCAGTCGGTGCCCCCTCAACTTTTCAACTTCATTTCTCTCTCAATCTCATCTCCGAATTTATCATTGTTTTTATGTCTCAAATAAGAATTCATTGAGGCAGGTGCCAGAATCCATTTCTGTGACGAAATTCAAGTTGAGGGCATCATTCCCTCATCATGTAACGAAATTGTTTATCTTCAGAGTATAGATTTTATTCATTAAAAATGTACTTTGTCTATAACATTTCTAAGAAAGATGGATGCGTAGCGCAGCGAGGATTTTTGGCGCCCTACTACCGTTCTCAAATAAATAATTGTCAGGGTTGTTATTTCTCATCAGCGTCCGTCGGAACTGTACTGCAGTGAAACTGGTGAAACTTCTTCTTCCATCGTTTCGGATGATATTTATTATTGATATTTTTTTAACATCTTTCTGTTACACGCATGTGTTGTATTTAACATAAGAAGCTTGTCTGTTTTATTCGGTCCAAAGTAACATTTATTGAAGCGAAATTCAGTCGTAGATGGTCGTTGATCTTGACTTCAATTCCCCCCCCCCCCCCAAGTTCCATGCTGATGTGTCGAGGAGAGATGAACAAACGACGGATCAAGGTCGAAATAATGTTTGATGGGACGGTTAACAATGATTTCAGTCTTGTTATAAAGTCGAGAAGCATCGCTTAATGCTTAAGTGGTCTCAGAGGGGAAGTGGTGGCTTCTGGTATCAGTATCTTTGGGCTATTTCATCGCCAGGGTTTTATTAAGTCATATGGATGTAATTAACCTGAGGACGTTGCCGTGGTTTCGGAGCCAAGTTTCTCACGATGGTCCTGCGTCATGTTGGCCAAAGTAGGAGAATTGTGGCTATATACCTCAAGGTTTTACCCTGGGTCTTCAAGGGTTTTTCGTTTATGTACCGGAAATAACAATGCCTAATTATCTAGTAGGTATTTGTATGCTTCAGTTTTATCGTTTGCAAAGTTGTGTCCCCACTTCACCCTTTTCATTGAATTGCTCTGTGTATCATTTATCAGAGTTAACAGAGTGTTTAGTGTTGTTATTAGCAGTGGTATTTTTTACTCATTGGTGATGCATGACTGGTGGGCAGTCATCTCCTGACACACCCTCGCGGTGGCTTGTGGGGTACAGTGTGGATGTAGATCACGTGCCATTGCAGTCTTACTTATTTGAATGAAGTAGTGATTATTTTTTAAAAATAATTTCTCTCGCAGGAATGTTATCTCTATTTCTCACTTGTTATTCAGATAGAGGGAATATTTTTAGAAAATCCTGGAAATTCTATCATTTAGGGAAATATAGCACATATTGGACAAAAGGACTGTACGTTTGTTCTGATTTGATTCGAGCTTTAATTTTTCTCACGCACCATTCGCGACCACAATCTACGGAAACGCACTTCTATTTCATCTCATCACCTTCCAGACTCCTTTTCCTCTTCTTTTACCTTTGAAAGGCATTTTCCTCCGGCACCGAGGGAATTATTAAGACCCCACACGCTTTCGGCAAGTAGAATCACTTAATACTTATAACGGCTGAGAAATGGTCTGCGTTTGATGGATTAGAATATTCATTTTCCTAGCATAATTGACCACCATATCAAGATTTGATGCTTAAATAAGCCTACGTTCCCTTCGCTTGACAATACTATTGCGCTCTCTACACTCCAAAAACACTTAAATACGATTTAAGTGACTTAAAATGCTTAATATCCCCTAATATATGACATATTGTCCGCTTTAAATTTGTCGGAGATGTGCACCCTTACACCTGCCACATGCTTTAAGGCGTCTCGATGAGTAATCAGTAGATACAATGAGTACTCATGATAGTGTAATTGCGAGCGTACTGTATTTATTTCCCTCAATCGTAATATATGAAGCGTGGGTTTAGGCAATGTTTACTCCCCTCCCCACGGATATCGGTTTTATACATAAAAGTAATAAATGTACCTATAAAGAAAGCAATTAGTGCCTAAAACCTCTTTAAAATACCTAGGATGCTACTATCCATTCAGATCCTCCTACCGAAACACTGAAATTTCGCTTCCATAGTATAGATAATATGTAATACTGTACCGTTGCAAATTTTAAAGCGTTTATATGCAGGCCTAAGTACACCATTGGGTGCACGTGGTCCTGCGACTAAAGGCAATGCAACTAAAGGCAATGACCATTTACTGCATGTAGCGAAAGGGCATCATCTTCATCAGAGGCAGTCTTAGGAACGAAGTAAAAGTCATAGGAATGGTTGGCTAAATTATGTTGTCATAGGGGCAGTAGCAGAGACAGGGGGAAAGGTGGTCTAGACTACATTCGAAGAAAATTTATGGGAGTGTTTTAATCGTATACCCTCATTAGGTGGAGTGACATTTCAGTTTCAGGCAGGGTAGGGAGAAAGGCAAGATTGCTTTCGTGCGGGCTTTCCAAGTTCCTTGCTGTCCTGATAATGGGGCATTCAGACCAAAACAAATGCGTCATTTGCCGACTTTGTTCGAATAAAAGCGGATTACGTCTATTCCAGACAGGTTACTCTCACTTTTTGCTCGATAGGGTATTTTAGTCATAAAAAAAATTTAATCGCTTAGGAAGAATCGAGTCTGCATGGTGGTTAGGGTGCTGACTATTCGATCCTGTTCAAATCCCTTATTGAATATTCGCGCGTCAGTTAGTTTTTACTTATCGTCTCCTTCAGGTACATTTGAGTAAATTGGATCCTGGGAAAGCGGATTTTTTGTCATAAATATTGTTTTTTTTTGGAAAAGTGCACTACTCCACAAGACTTTACCACCTCGAAAGTATGGGGAAGAAGAAAATGATTACTGATGACATGCGCGTGAGAGGGAAAAATTTTGTGTTCCTGCATGTTCCTAACATATTGTCACGGAAAACGTAGCACAGTATCCGATTTTTTCTCACTTTCGTGACTCTTCCTTATCATAAACATTATGAAGTTTATCGTTTATACAGTACCGCTGAGTGCGTGGAAGAACGCTCACGTGTAGAGATTCGGATCGTAGCTTTCATGTCACGGTTCTCAGGTATCCTAATTGTATAAATCTGATGGTCGGCTTAGCATCTGAGATCTCAGGCGAACCATGGCTCCTATCCGACGGAGATCCATATAGTGACGGATTTGGAGACGCCATTAGCACACGATCGTTCAAGCTTGCAGACTTAATGAAGGGTATTTATAATCACGCCAGCCCGAAATGAAAATTCATACCGTTTCAACGCGATCTTTTTTTTACTACTTCCGGAGTTCTGACAACCGAAACCTTATTGACCGTTTGCTCTACCAAAATAAAAGTTTTCGAAAACAATGCTGTGATCGCTATTGCGGTTTTGTGATGTTATTTTGAGCCATATTTCGCCATTGGTCATAAGATATTGTCCCTAAAGATCGCATAAAAAGTCTGTAAGATTCACCCGAAAGTTTTTTACTCTTGTTTTAATTATTTCGTCGAAAGAACTATCGAAAAGGCTCGTGGATTATGGCCATATAAAATGAAATAACGTTTAATTATTTCCCAGCAAAAAAGCTAAAGTTATAAAAATTCTATGTATAGGAACATCTTAAATTAAAACTGAAAAAAAAACACTTCAGAGTGTCAGTCAGTGAGCACAGGAAAACGCAATATTTATGTATCACAATTGTTGGAGAATAATTGCATGATGACTGTGTTCATCACGGTATCACATCTAATTATGATAATTGTAATAAGACCGATCAACTTTTTAGGTCTTTGATTTGTATTTACTTGAGCATCGCAGTTCAGTTAAATGCTCCCTGAAATGAGGGTAGTTGCTGTAGAACATGTTTATAACAAATTAGTTTATGAATTGGATAATCACCCTTGAAACATTTAGAAAATTAAGCGAATAAAACAAATAAATGGCGATACAAATAAATTAGTGATTATCGACTCACACGTTGTAGTAAGTGTAGAATTATTGTAGACGTTGAATTCAGAAGACTTTTTTGTGTCCTTTGCTATCAATTAATGCATGCGCATTGTGCAAGGTATTAAAATTATTTCGAAATTCGCTACCGGGGTGGTTGCCAAAGTCTCCTCTACGTCATTGGATCGTTAAATATGTGGAAAAACGTGAAAGCGTATTGCCGCGTTCCAATATTAAGCGTTTCACAGTCTGCCGCTGTATGGATGACATGCAGTGATGCGTCTGTCATAAACGCGTATTCTACCTCTTTACCGCGCAAACACTTTCGGGTGTGTGTGTGCAGAAAAACAGTGAACCCAGCGGATTGAGGTTCAGAACAATGGAGTGACGTATTTTTTACTTGATGATCCTGCCGTACCGAATGGAAAATGTTTGAAGGTCAGCCGGTGCCAGAAAGCGACTGTGCCATGTAGGTTAATATTCGCTCTGAACGATAATAATTTTCTCTGCGCTAGACTGGTTAGATGACAGAAGCAGAGGTTTGTCTCAATCTCTTCCCTAAATATGGACGTTTTATTTTTATTAGTATGATTATTACGACCCGTTACCCATTGCCTGATAGGTAAATCATTACCCATTGCCTGATGAATCATTACCCATTGCCTGATAAATCGGTGATGATTGAACTTTCTGTTAAAATTTTTCGTACAGAATTTTGCTCAGATTGTGAGTTAGAAAAGGTAAGAAAGTCAATTGAAAAATATGGTTTCTCTGCGTTCATATTTTCAATTATTAATACTTCATTTCGGGAATATTTTGAACGGATGATTTGGCATATCAGCCGCTTGGAAAAACCCACGCGCATACCCATATTACCTAATTTTAAGTTGCCCATTTACGCTTTTTGATTCAGGGACGATTCAGTGTGTAAGGAATCAGAGAAAGTGAGGAAAGGGATGAGACTGTGTATTTGCACCCTACGGACTACACTTCCGTAGTTCACTTCATGGTAAAGAGAATAATTGCTGTGGAATCGAAATAATTCTTTTTTTTCTTGCTACTGTTGTAAGTACTCCCTCACTCCGTTATTTTACAGATTAAATGACATTTCATATTATCTTCCCCATCCACATTCATTGTAGATGCAATATTCTAAGAGAAATGATTAGTTCTACGTGTATTTCTAAAGTCCTATTATTTTCATGACTATTCCTGTTATTTTCACGCATTTTGATCGTACTATATACCTTTGAGCATGTCATTTATATCGACGCGAAGTCGTGTTTTTACTTTAAATCTACAAAGTACCCTGCAATCCACTTGGATGGTGTTTGGCAGTGGGTGAACAATCAACTAACGTGCACTACGCACTTGCCCTTGCTAGGTAAAATTTTCTTTACATTGAGAAAGGCGTTAGTTTTGTATACGACAGGCAGGTTAAACTAAATTATTAGTAGGTACCTATTCATGAGTAAATATAGATTTTTTAAATGGGTTTAACGTATTCAATAATTGCATTGATGCATAATTTCCATGCATTATTAATATGTAGGCGTGCAGTTGACATGATTTAGATAACTTTACCTATTATCGTGTTCTGCTGTTTTCTTTTTTACCTTGTCGCCACCATTGGAGAGAGTCGCCACCATTTTCCTCACTGGAGAGAGAACACTTTAATGGGATATCATTTTGGGAACTCCTGATTGATTTGTCGTTGAAACATTGGTGCCCTACTTTCAGCAGGGTATTTTCGAGGACTTACGGCCCATTCGTAGTAGTAGTTATCCTGAGGAGGTGTCCGGCAGCGAAGGCCATTTTCGCCATTTAGGATAGGATTGAGGCAGGTAGTCGGAGTTGTTACAATTATTTTCAGGAAACGGAGGGAGGATGGAGAGAAATCTGTCGTTGGAATTGGCCTACTCACTACGGAAGGCGGGACCACGTCGTAACGTCCCATCCGACGGACGGAGTTCTGAAGTAGTAATGCTCTCCACTCATCTCTCTAGTAGCAATGTAAAAATCTCTGCCACTGTCGGAATTGGTTCTATTGCGTATGGTAACTAATTGACTGTTCGACAGCAAAATGAAATCGATACATTAAATTTCTTTCATTGAGGCGGTTTAATTCGACCTTTTGGAAGGGGTGAAGTAATTGGTTTTATTGCTTATGCTGAGAATATGACTGCGTGACAGCAATATGAACGCGATAAATTAAATTTCTCTCATTGAGACAGTTTATTTCGACCTTTTGGAAGGGGGAAGTATTCGACTTCGTTCTGAATAAATGGCCCACGATTCATGTAAACCAGGACCAACTTCCTGACAGGGGAAGATTTGGAGATTCGGGCGCCAGGCTCGCCTTTCGTGGTCGAGCCTCCACGGTCTCAGCCTCGGTCGTGAATGATTGAGATCGAGTGCTGAAATGAAGTTTAATTGATGACTCTCTCTCTCTCTCTGAGTCCAACGATGCCATCACTCTTTCCAGGAGCCCACATGAACCCGGCAGTGACGGTGGCGATGGCGACGACCCGAAACATCTCCCCTCTCCGCGCCGCCATGTTCGTGACTGCTCAGTGTGGGGGCGGGATAGCTGGTGCGGCTCTCCTCTACGGGTGAGTGGAAGGAATATGGAAACTCATCGATCAACTTGTGGCGTTGAGTCCTCCTCGGGGATCTTCTATCAGATCGCACCTGGGACGAGCAGTTTCTGCATCCAACCCATTTTAAGATGTGCGGATGAGATTTCCGTTTCGCAAATGAACATTTGGATAACGGCAATGTTGGCTTGAAGCTAATATCGGAATAGGGTGCCAAAACTAGTGTTTAAAGTATGTCATTTCCTATGTTTTTAAGAACCACAGAATTAAATTCCGTTCAGTAATTTTCTTGGAGCTAACGAGATACCTACCCCTAAATTGCTTATATTGGCGTGGAAGGGGAAATAATCTCGATTTAGTGGGAGATTTATGTAACGAAAAGTGGCTGGACGTGTTTACTCTCTCGGCTGGTATTCAGAAACTCTTCCCGTTTCCGCTCCTGAAAAAAGTTTTAAATTTATTGGATGTCAGTGACTCCCGTCGTTCGTGAGATTGTCATTCGGCATTCTCGGGATTTCCCTGTTTCTTGTAGATCGAGTCATTTGCATATTTACTTTGTATCCAGTAGTGGTGATAGAATTAGGTTTTTATTGCGCTCCAACTGCTAAGGTTATATCGCAACATCTAATCTAATCCCTGTTTCACACGATACTTGATCCAGTACAAGTTCGAAGATATTCGCTTGTATGCTAGCTTTCCAGTATCGTGTAAATATAACCAGTATGCCAGATAGCCAGTATGATCGCTATCATACTCGCTGAGTTACTTGATTGATTGATGCGATACTAATTTGCTAGTAGAACCCAGTGGCCATTGACCAGTCACGTCACGTTACAGACGCTGTGCGGTCTTCTTTTAAATTAGAATGGAAAACCGCTTCATATCAGGTACAAGGTCTATGATCGTGTGAAACCTAGGATGGTACAAATTATGCTAGCTTCCATCCTCAATATCAAGTGGCGGCTAGCATACTAGGTATTGTGCTGGATCGAGTGTCATGAGAAACGGACTTAGCTAAATTCTAAGATGAACACAACATCCATTTCTGAGGGGGTGTTCGGAACCTCGACCTTTCGGTCGTCAAGCCGACGCATTACCTGCCTGAGTACCTAATTAAACCGCAAAAGAATTGAATCAATCGGTCGTCCGTCCACATCCTTAATTGTCGGTTAATCATCGACATTCGGAGTGAAAATTTTATATCCCTCCCAGGACTCGATTACGCTTTCTTTTCGGTTTAGTGTTCATTTTGGTGATGAAAATGAAATGCGAATTAGACGAGCCCACTGAGAAAGTTTCTCCTGTCGACGTTTCGGCAATTATTCGGCAACCCTTCTTCGTCGTGAGAGCGAGTGTCGTCCTCTCCACGAAATCAGTTCACTGCCCCTCTGCTGGGAAAGTATAAGTGGATCTCTTTGGGCCCTTTGCCCTTCTCTTCGTCCTTCGTTTCTTTTACGCATTCCATTAGTGTCTCTTCGTCTGGATCCCACGGTTTGGCGGAACCAGTTGATAGAGAAAAAAATACGAACCGGTTGTTTAACTAACTACCACAAAAAATTAATGAGCTCAGTCCTATCTGGAATGGGCGAATGAGTATAGATAGCGGGGGACGATATGGAATTTTACATGTGCCAATTCAGGATTTTATACCCAGTTAGTTCGCGAAACGGTCATCACCGTCACTTGTTACGAGTGATACTCATGCTGAATACATAATCCATTAGTGACATCATGGAATGATGTTAGGGAATATTATCTCCTGCTTGATGAAGAACGGCCGGTGACTTGGATAATTGTTCTCCTTTAACCCTATTCCGTGCAGAATCGCCCTATTTCCTCACAGATTTTATCACTGACATTGTTTCATTCATTCTATTGAACGGGAGTTTATCGACTGCGAACCAAGTACCAACATTTCGTGCTTCTCATTTTGGAGCAATTCCCTCGTCAGCCATTAAATCTGTATCTGCTCTTTTACAAGGCGTCATTTTATGTTCTAAGGCCGAGAGGAGTGTCCTTCCGTTGAAATTTGTTTTGCGACAGTGCTGCGAGATTACGTTTGCACAAATATGCCAGCCTTCAAGGCCGGTAAAAAGTCGTTAGAGGGAAAGTAGGTAGTTTAGTCTCTTCCTGCACAAGAAGAGTGGGTCTTCCAAAGGAAGCGAAAGTTTAAAAAAAAATTATTATAATTTAGCAATCATAGTGGATCTTTTTTTTGGATGTATGCTCCCTTCTGACACCCCATGACCATGCGTTAATTTTTATGTGCTGTTTTCCGCTAATGTCCTTTAAATGATATTTGTGCGGCCTCTTTTCTTCTCGCAAAATTTTCTCCGTTTTTTATTGCATCGTTTCTTTTTTCAATAATTTATTATTTTTTGTCCTTTGAGAATAACATTTGAGAAAATTGACCCGGGCAGTGTGTGGGACTCGGTTGTTAAAGGGGCCTTGTCAATTTGTTGGTTTTTGTACATTAATATTTCATTCCTTGAACTTTATTAGCAAAAAGTTCTCGCTCCTTCAGAGAGGGTTTCACACGCCCACGTAGCAGCACTCTCCGTATGTTACGCAGATGGATGCATGCAAGTACTATAGTGGAACCCACCAAGGAAAACGTCTGGTCCTCCACCCAACTAAAAGGTCATTCCGGCATTAGATGCTGAAAACCTCAGCGAATGAGTTCTTCCTGTGATGATTTATTCGTTTGCATCTTCGCTCACTAGGAACCTAGGAACGGACGAATATTTTGTTTCCAAGCCCTATACTATTCTGCCAACCATCCCCTCCGTAACCACTAGTTCCCACATCTGGTGCTGCGGATGTTAATTTTATAATCGGCGGTATTTGGTAATGCTAATGCCCTATTTATTCGGGAAGAGGTTGAAAATGTTCTGTTCATTCTTCACTCTAATCCTCTTCAAGTGTTCACAACGAGGAAACTTGCCAGTCACGGTAGTTGGGACGGTAACGAGTCTGCCTGCAATCCAAAGGTCGTGTGTTCGAATTCCTCTCAGGCATCCATGTTGTGTTTGTCTTGGATCAGTGTTTGGATTAAATCAGTGGTGCACCCAGAATTTTTTAGGGGGGGGGTGGGTGCGCCACCTGCCCTATATTTTACAGGTGTAACCAAAATGTTATTTTAATCATTAGGTATATTTTGAATGTTATAGTGGGCCATATCAGTTATTACATTACATCTTATAAGTAGCCATATCAGATTTACAGACAAAAATAGCAATTAACTTTTAGACCTATGCTAAGTTTTTATGTGTCGCAGCACAGATAAAAGAGCCTTTCTTTTATCTTTGGTCAAGTCATACTCGAGTATAATGATGTAACGAGTTTTTCCTATTTCTCCAATTGTGACTGTGACTTGCCAATAAAAGATTAATTTGGGTTTTGTGGAGAGGTAAGGCCCCTTGGGCCCCCTCGGAGGTGTGCCACTGGATTAAATTAAATTAGGATTGACAGTGCAATATACCCTTAACTGTTAAACTGTTAGCTCCTTAAAACCTAATTATATTTCCAGACGGAGAAACTAGTAATATATCCGGGAGCGGTCACTTTTGCTGTTAATAAGCATGCATGAAGGTAAACGCGATTCGGTTAGTATAAATAAGTTTTAGGTTTCCAATACGACGTTCTGACGTGTACGTTTGGGTTTGGTCTCCGTCCGCACATACATGCTCTCTGGCGAAATCTGGATCCATCCGTCTCCCCTTGCAACCTGTCTCGATGAACGAATGCGCTTTGCGACGCATGTTAACGGGGGAACACGTGCCCATGGACTCTCGGCCGTTGCAGCTACACAGAGCACTCACACCCTGCCGAGCGGCCGTGAGCCCCTCACCGCTTCTTCAAAGGGTCTTTTCTCTCTGCACTGCCCTCAATCCTCCCCCCTTGCCCTTGTTACCTACCCCCTGCAGTCCCTTTTCCTCTCCCCGTAAGCCCTCCGAAAACACCCTCCACCCCCCTGGATCCCTCCCTCGGTGCAAGCGGCTCGCCCTTCCCTGCCAATCGAGTCGGCCACTTTTCCCGAAGGCCTGTCTATCCGTCGTTCCCTCCTGTTTATATATACCTATATATATATATCTCTCTCTCTTTCTCCTTCAAGCCCCAATGCCGGCTATCAACCTCCGTTCCGCCAGTGAAATGGCTCTTCCGCCCCAAGATACCGAGCCCTCTTCTATTTCGGAGACGAAACGCTCAAACGAATGCGATAAATTGACTTTATCTCCGTGGCACTCACGAAGGGCGCCGTGCTCTTCCAGGCATCTCCTCCACATCCTCCATTTCAGGATCAAGGCTCCCACCTTGTAGTGACTTGGCATGTTTTTCTACCTTTTTTGTATGTAATTGGAGTTATCTGGGAATGGATGTTTACTTTTGAGTTGCCCTCTCGTTTCAACTGCGTCTTAATCCGCATCATATCCACCTTCAAATCGCAGCCTATCTACAGATTGAGTTATTGGGAATTTCAATGCTCGAGGGTTTTCGCAAACACGTTACAAGGTTGTCGTATTTTTGCTGCTGTCTCTCAATTGTGTCTGTCAAAATGGAAATATGGGACCTCTGGGAAATTGTAAATTTTCTAGAATGAATATAGTGTACGTTTGAGTCCCTAATTATCAGCCTAAAATATCAGAAATTTTAATTTGTCCATATGTCAGGGAAGTTGGTGATGCTATTGGCATCCCTGTTTGATCATCCAGTAAGTTCTTTCAGAAGCAGGGAGGGCCTCAAATCTTACGAAATTACTCCCCAAACATAGAAGCTATCCCTCGTGTACTTCCGAGAGGAGCTAGCATTCTTCCTCACTTGTACTCGGTACTGTTGTTGTGAATAGCAAACTACCCTGGTATTTTAAATGTTTATGCTAGGTGGTACTAAAAACTCGTATTCAATCGATTCAATTTAAATAACCTATTTCTTGCTGTGAACAGTCAAGTATATCTTGTCTATAGTCGTTTGGAAGAAGTAGCTCGGGATGCCGGAGTGGTTTTGGCATGCCAGATGAATATAATTCTTTTTGGGATCATTCATGTTTAGAATACAAAGTCAATGAGGTGATGTTGTTCTCATGCAATTTAGTAGCCAGAAAGTAACTATAGAAGAGGGGATATTAATTCCTCCAAGTTCCCATTCCGATTACGTTGCTAAGGTCAATGGAGAATTTTGTGGTAGAATTACCTAAATTATTCACGTTAAACAAGCCCTCCTTTTCTTATGAACCATCTGATTTTTCCATTGATTCCCATTATAATTTTCTCGAGTCCTAAATCTTGGTTGTAAGGGAAGTTTTTCGATGTCATTGGACTGGTAACTTTAACTTGTCATACTGATAGCTGATGTGTTGTGTCGCGGGGAAATCTCTGCTTGAAAATAACCCGGCGCGTATTTTTAAAGTTCTTTGACACTCCCTTCTTCGTTTGCTTTTCTGATCACGCTTGTTTGTATCCCACCCTGCGCCAGGAGGAAGCGTGAGATGGATTCTTCCCGCTTGCTTTCTTCGTATACCGGCTCGTGTCTTCCATTCCTCGCGTCCTCCGAATGTTCCTTTCCGTGGCTCGTGGACCTCCACCTGGCCTCCGCCCCCGCCTCTGTCCCAAGAATCCTTCAAGGTGGCGGAGACTGCTTCCGCCCCATCTCCACCCCCTCCCCACGAACCGGAGCACGTGTGCGGGAACCCCGAGAGAGAATGGAGAGGTAGTGCATTTCGCTCTCCGGACGTTTAAAACGAAAGGTGTCTCGGTGTCGCAGAATATCCGCCACCCTTTTTTTTTTTAAGATATGACTCCTTTTTCTGTGGCTGCACGCACATGCACATACTGTCATCGTGGAGGTTGATGGCCGCGAGCCACGTGCGGAAAGGTAACTATGTAATGCTTGCACGTGTTTTACGAATTGGAACTTTCAAGGCAAGAAGTGCTCGCCATACTGATGGTTCTGCTCCACACAACTTCGTGTCTTGTGGTAATGACCAATGGTTGAGTTTCAACCCTGTCCCAGATTGGTGTAGAGATCGGGTTGGTGTGGTCGTTAGAATACTGGCTTCCCGCCCTGAGGACCCAGGTTCTATTCTAAGGAGTGGCAATTTTTTCCGCGTTTAACCGGTCCCTACATAAGTGTCCAGTGGAGACCACTTCGAGTCCTGTATTCCGTCCGTCACTCAGGCCATAAAGCAGTGGACCCTTGGCGCCTTTCGTTAAAAGCAGGCTAATGCCACACCGGGTTTCTTTCCACCCTTCCTCCGATCTCTGAAATATTCCTACCCCTATCCAATTACCCCATATTCTAATGTTCCAAATGACCTAATCTGTCGGTCGCCTTCCCCAAGTAACAACAAAGCTAACTGATTGGTATGGTCGGTTGTCTTCGGTTGGGGCAAAGAGAAACCCACCTTCGGAATTCCCCGAGAGATTCAAAGTTCAATGCCACGTCCTACAAAACGAAGTACTTGAATTGACTCGTGGGGAAATCCTGATGAGACCGATATTACCTACTCTGAATAAACTCCGCCACTACCTATCGGGATTCGAACTCGAGTCATCTGGTTGGGAAACTTAAACTCTAGCTACCTCACAATCTCAATATTTTCCTCTGTGACGTTGATGGTGTCACATTAAGAGTTCGACCCAAACCTTGGTCAGGCGCGTCAAAAAAAAGTCCGGTTAGACGGAATGACTGGGTCTTTTCCAGGTGATCTTACGGTAAGTTGAAACGGACCTGGCACTACCTGTCAATCGAAGATGAGGCTGTGTAAATAAAACTTCATTCATAATTCCAGCGCTGCTCTAATTTGAAATTCGTTCTCCTGTTTCAGATACCTATAGAGCAGCAGCTGACGGGCTTGAATATGAAGTTTTTTTTAAACATAGTAAGACTCTTCATGAAACCTGTCAGAAAATGTGCTCGTTGAGAAATCTTATTAAGGCATTTGGTTGACGGATGTTCTTGTTGAAGCATAGACTTAGCAAAATTTATCTGGATTTTTGGACAACAGTATTGGATGCCTGGAAGATGAGGTCACAGTTTCTAAAAGGATTTAGAGACTTCTTCTGCTGATGAAAGTTTTATTTGTCCACGAGTATTTTCAAGATGATTTCTGTGATAGTGCCGCTAATCTTTAGCTTAAGATTTGAATCGTAATCCGAGACAATTTTTGAGTCCAGGAAATTGATATTTTCAGTTAATGCGATGCAACTGTTGGTCTCACCATCACTTCTACTCCAGAAAATCCTCGACTGCATGTTGGCAGCCTGAGATGTTTGCTGTTTTATATTCATTCCTTTTGGAGCTGAGTACGGCTCTACTCGTGTTTTGACGATGAGCAAGTCGTGCCTTAAGATGCGCTATCTTTTGTAATGGTGCTTACGTAGCAGTTGACCTGCACAAAGTACCCATGGAGACCAACGTCGCAATCCTTGGGGCTCCGAAAATGCTTTCTTACGCTTCGGACCTTTTTTTTATTATCCTTCCAGACCACCATGTTCCTTCCCTCCCTCCTTCCCCTCGTCTTCTCCCCCTCCCTTCCCTTCCCGCACGTCTTTCTTCTCCCTCCAATTCACCTTCCTCCATCTTGGTCTTCATTGTTGGGTGCAGCTGCTTGAAATGTGGAGACCTTTTACCCTGACCGCACGCTCTGACTACCTGAGCACTAATCTTTCTTTGAAATGCCCCCACCGTGCGCGCCGTCTCGTCTTGTCCCTCCCCTCCGAACCCTCCTCCCTCCTTTTAACGCGAGCTCACCCCCGCCCCAGGGTCTATTCATCCCCCGCCCGCCCACGCCTTGGCCCCCGCGGGCAACCACCACCTCCGACGCCGCCTCGAATTCGTCCTCGGCCGAAGAGGCCCTCCCTCTTTCCCTACAGCCGAGCACTCTACCTCAACGCTGCTCTTATTTCTATCGTTCCCTTCTCCGTCTCTACCCTCCTATCAGTCTTCCCCTATGTAATCACACCTCCGCTCAAAAGATCTCGTTACGTCTCCTCAGGTAGTTAGGTAGGGGCCGCACCGCCCGCTTCGCTCTCAAGTTCTGTTACTTTGATCTAAGAATGATAATGCAGGATTTATCATGTGGAGATTGAAAAAATTCAGGGTAATGAAACGCAATCAGATGCCGTGATTCTGCTTGTCATCAAAAAGTTTTGGGCGCTTGTTTGCCGATTCTCATCCTTCTAATAATGCTAGAATGCCATTTTAATTCGTTAAATTTGATGTTGTTATATTATTTAGAGATTTAAGGAGTTTAGATCAATTATTTCGGTCATGGTATCAGAGTATTTAAATTTTTCGTCATCACAGAATACTTGTTTTTGGTTGATGTATCCGCATCAATGTTCACAGTTGCTCAAATCAGCGGCCTCAGAAGTAATTATTGGGCTGTTCGCCATACTGTAACCGCCTTCATATTTTCTGCTTTTCTAATGCTCATTGATCGTAGTCATTGGTCTCCGAAAGCATTGAGTTTCAACAGTTGATACAATTATGTGGAAGTTCCTTCGATGTTTTGCCCACCTTTATGCGGTTCTGTCTCGGTGCGCGCCGTGTCGAATCATTCATCCCCTTGCCGGCGTGTCCCCCAGCTCTTGGACTCTGCCCTTCCTCCTCCTCCCCCCTGGTTTTCCTCCCCTCCTACCGCCCTCTCCTCCCCTCTTATAATCACACCTCCACTCTCGTTACGCCCTCACCAGCCGTCGGTTCCAGCCCGCCCCTCAGGTGCAGATGTTTTGCGGTGCAAGCATTGTTGGGGGAGGTGCACTGCACTGAACGCGCTACCCCAGTATTTTCGTTCCGATGCGCTTTTGTACGCTTTTTTTAAAGGGAACAGACCATTGCGCCCCTCCTAACTACCTGACGCAGATGGTGGGGCGGGCGGGCGGGGGTACAAGTGGTCTGACTGACGTACCTGACTGTACATACATATTGTCGCTGTGTTTTTCCCTGTCATTTTGGGATTTTTTTAAACGTTTGTATTGCTAATGCTTCTATATTTTTCGTGGTCGTTGCGGGAATTAGTATGAATTTCGCCCAGAAAGTTGAAATGGTCGAAGTTTTTTTAAATCTAATCGTGGGGTATTCCTGTTGTTGTTATTAAGGGAGTGACTGATGGCTAAGATTATATACGTAATAGGGATAGGTGGGTGTTTGGGAATATGTAGGAGTTCGTGCGGAACGTGCGAGAAGAAACCCGGCGTCACACTATTCTGCGAAGGCTCCCAAGTGGCCTATGGATTTAAGGCCCATCAACAGGGCGGAATATTGAATTTGAAGTGATTTCCACACAGCTCTCCAATGGGTACCGGTATTCCACTGAAAACTCTGCCTCAATCTCGGCTCGAATCTATACCCTTGGGACGGAAAGCATGTATATTCCTCTTCTTTCTCCCTTTATGTATAATAGTGCTTCCTTGTCCAACTTTCCAACCTTCTGGGAAAGTCTAGTTCTTCGGGTTTTATACGGTGTGTATAATGAAACCACTCTTATGTATGCAACTACGTAAGTTCACTACTACAATAAGTTCAACAACTAGCCACCCATTTTTTAATAGTATCCAAGCTGAAATGACAGTTTATTAATTTTTTTAGGCCGGCAGTTTTTGCAACTGAAGGGGCTCTCCGTTATCGTCATCCATTTTCTTTATCCAAATGAGAGTGTTTGCATGCTTGAGGCATCTGGCCTTTCAAATGCTAACTATCTAAATTCTGCAGATTGCTACGTCTCCGGGTGCTGAAAGAAATTAGCCTCTGGGTCCTGCCACCATATAGTATTCATTTCGAAACGTGGTAATTAAGCTACTGTGCGCGAAGAAAAGTCGAGTATTATTGTTCACTTTTATCACTATCCTCTCATGTCAGAAAATAAAATTTAATTTGCATAGCATTTCGGTCTTTTTGCGAGCGGGATGAATGCTCCCCTTAGGTAGCCAGGCTTGAGATATCGGATGTACGGTTTTTTATAAGCTTCTTTTTGTACCCGTTTTTTCACTTTCGTATTAATCTGCGTTTCACATCCATGCAATACCTTGCTAGTCGCCGCAAGGGTGTGTGATAGGGGGTGAATCAGCTTAATGTCTAAAAAATAAAACTTTTGGTAACAACTACATTCCGGGTTGCATTTTGATCTAAAATTCTTAAATAAATCCTAGTTAGTTTGGAAAGAAAGTGCTTCACATACACTAAAGCCGCAAATGAAAAGCAGTCCCTCTGTGGGACGGACACATTTACAAATAGGTATGTGAAGTAACTTCAAAATCATCAAATAAATCAAACTGTTTTACCATTAGTTATTTTAGTATGCAAAAAGGCAACTATTGCAATTGTCTATCCTGTTTATCCTCATGTAAGCTTCGATCTTATCTATCGTTGCCTTTTATTATGCGCGGAAAAAAATACAATTTGAACCTCTCTGTCATATGAGCTCTATGATTTTATCTTTATGATCTAACCTACCAGGATGCGTAGGAGTTTTTGATATATTTTGAACGTCTTCAGAGAACGTGCTCACCTCAAATTCCTGAGGTATTAATTGTCCCACCATGATCGCGGTAGAGTAACCGTTGCTGGGGATTCCATGGAGAAGTCAGGGAGCCAGAACCTACTAGTAGGGAGCCGTCTTCCTCATATCGCTCTGAGGATATTAGCAGTTGGTGTAAACGTTTCTTAGGAGCTTCCACGCAGGCAGACTACTCTTTAATGGATTTCCGTGGTGTGGTCAAGGGACAAAAACTGTAGAGTTGGCCGAGATGGAATCGCATGGAATTGGGAGGACGTGCTACCTGTCATAGGCATGTGCCCTAATGAGGGTTGCTTCGCCAGCCCCAAGCGAAATGGTCGTAAACATGAACCGAACCGCCGCTCTCTTTGGTAAGGGGACCCAGTGGGAGGCCAGGCAGCGGGTTCTCTGCCATCACAACTGGTTTCCTAGAAAACAGTTTTCGTGCTCCAATGATCCGCATTTGACTCACAAAACGTTTTATTACGTCGCTCACGGCGGTTCCTGTGCTTTCATCTCTGCCCTTGAGCGTTTTCCGGATGTTTTCACCTGAAAAAATTTAAGCTTTTGATTATTTTTGAGATGAGGATTCCTCAGTGGACTGAAACTGCCTTTTTAAGTCGTGTGTTAATGTTGGAAATGTTGGAAAAATGGATATAAATTATTCACATGGTTTCGCGTACCTTACGAGTCAGGTAATATTAATTCATCATACTAGTATTGGTAATGTGCGTAGAGCATCTTTGCTTCGTGTTAACAAAGGTGAATTAAAATTTTCGAGTGAGCTGTTTAGGCTTGTGTATTGTGCTCTTGAATTTTATGGGAGAATGGCCAAATTTCAAATCTTTCTCTTCTCCATCCTGATGAATTTTGATATTTTTAATTATTTATGTGGCCAAATACCAGTGATGACACTAGCCAATTGCAACGTCGAACCTATGTTGGTTTTTAATTATTGCTTTAAAATGTAGCTGAGATATTGCTCCCCCCACAACATTCGTTTTTAGACATATCCTTGTCAAAAAATCTCAGCCGTAGGAGCTGGTAGTGCTCACCTCCTAGTGCTTTGTATTTCTGTTCACTCAACTTCAACAGTTAGCCAGTGAGACATTAGGAGTACTAAGTTTTTAACCAGGTTTTGGAATATTTAGAGTGGTGGGCCCTAACTTACCTTCACGATACTAACGTTTCGAAGCCCAATGCAGTACCGATAAGATGGTCCTACATTTCTTTTAGAATTTTGGAATTGGAATTTCTAATTCATGTAATGTATCCTCGGGTTGGATATGTTAACGCACCCGTGCGCGCCCCCCCCCCCCTCCCCTCCCCCATCCCACGGTTCTCTTCCATCTGAATGACGTACTCTCGTTCCTACGAAGCTACAAACCCACTAGCCTTGCTCCACGAGCACTTCCTCCTCGGCGAGTCCGATCCGAGTTTATGATCAGGGGGTGATCAAACTTTCATGAAGATGAGTCACTCACGTGCGCGTCGGCCTGAATATTACGTAGGGGTGTGGGTGGGGGGGGGTGGCGTAGGGCGTTGAAAGGGAAGTTTCATGTCGGGCACGTAGCCAGTGGCTTAAGTGTGAGCGGGAGAGAGAGTGGGGGGGAGGGGGGTACTGGCGTCCCTAGGTGACCGGGAGGGTGTGCAGGGAGGGGCGGAGGTGGTGAGCAGCCGCTGAAAGCGCTTTGTAACCTATGTGAAGACGTGCAGACATTTTGGGGTGTTTGGGGCTCTCAGCGTCCGGCGCCAGCGAACGTGCCTGGTTTACGTTTCATGGCATTGAGTGGGATATTGTGCGCCAGGGAAAAATAAAGGGAGGCGGTGCGGGTAAGACACGAGCTATTGCTCATTTGTCAAGAAAGGATGAAAACGTCGAGGATTTGGGATCCATCGACGAGAAATTTGATTCAGGTTGAACTGAGTGGGGTCCGCAGAAATGGAATTCGGCTCTTGAAAAAGTCACGAAGCCTCATGTCGTTGCATCTTAAACTTGAATTAAAGTTGGATTGTGCAACATTAAATTATCATTGCCAAAAAAATAGTATGATGACGATGATTTTCGGGTGTATCAATCAAAAATAGGTATATCATATAACATTAGGTTTTTTGAGCATTATCGCTAATATCAACCTCATCAAGCGTTAGTAGATAGGTAATTATCGTCTACTATAGATGGAGTTGCAGGCTTTTTTGGTGCTTAGCTACGTATCAATGATATATAATCAGGAAATAATATTTTCGGATCCTTCAAAGCATTGACACTGAAAGGATCTGCACGAACAAAAATTATAGACATGATCAATATCTGTCGTCACATCGCACTGTCATGAGTATGAGCTCCTGGACGAGTAGACAGTGCGAGAACGGAGCATCGATTTGTATCGACGCCAAACTTGTGAGCCCACTTTCGATGTCGAGGAAATCTAGCTGCGTTGACGTGTCAGGCAGCTATGAAAAAATTAGACATTTATATTTATGAATATACTCCGAAGTCTTCCCCTCGAATATTTTTCCGAAGTAATAGGATTTTCTCGGTTCACCTCCCCAGAGAGATAACCTATGGGACACGTGAATGGGCGAAACCTCAACCTATGTTGTCTGTTTTACCTGCAGCTGCACGTATGACAAAAATTACATATTTATCTTATGATAAAATGCGTTTGCATAGGGTTAGAAATAATTCTACCCAAGATTAGCTGAGGAACCCTAAAAAAAATGTTCTCTCCCCATTTCATCTCTCGGTCGGTCGATTCGGAAGGCGCGAGTTTTTTTTTCTACTTTCTGGGGAGACTTTTTTTAGGAAACAGCTAATTTATGGATCCCGTTTTAGAAGTGACACGCTGTTCTTGAAAAATCTCCGGTGTAGGGTTCCTGCGTTCCTTAATAGTGAAAAATACGAGGATGTGTATAATGGAACGTAGAGATATTTGATTTTTGTGGTCCGTAGAGTGAGAAATACTAAATACTTTTGGGGATATCAAACATGCTCACTTTCTTCAAGATGATTGTTGAAAATTATTATAAATTATAAAGTAGGTACTTGCACAAAAAAATTGATATGAATTGAACAATGAGAATCAAGTACGTATCAGTTTTGAGTTATGGGAGACGAAGAAGAAGCTGAATTTATTTGCACTTAAACATCTTTTGATGTAAACGACGTTTCATTCACTAATTATTTTAGGCCTTCCATTCTTTAAACTTCACTGACGCTAATAGGTACTAAGCTGTAGGTATTTGGTTTGAAGGTTTGTGGTGTAGCAATGTTTCGGTCTAGCGATTGTGTCATTGTTTCCAGCATACTAATGCGCCCATGAAAGTGAAATCCGTTTGGCGACCAGTGCATTCGCGAACGTGTGGCGTCGGAAAAAAAGAAGTGCATAAAAATTTTAAACTCGTCGCAAACGAGGAAGTGTGCGCGCGAGCTACAGGCGATTGTCTTCGCATCTAAATGTGATCGCTTCGTTCCCTCGCGTTGTGCGTGCTGTAGGGGCGAATCACGGAGGGTGCGTGTTCCTTTCCATCGTTCCCTTTCATCCCCCTTTTTCGCCCTCGAATTCCTCGTCGCTCCTCCCAGAGGCGGGAACGGCCGACGGAGTGAGTGTATGGGGAATGACGGTTTACCTGCGTGCCACTCGCGTCTTCCGAATTCAAGAACTGTCCGTCAGCATCAGGGGAGTGGGTGCGGTACGGCGCTGCCACATCTCCCTCCCTTCCCCGGCGGCGACGCAATAATGGCCGAGCCGGCCTGCGCCTTGAAAAGGAAGAGAACAGGGCCTAGCATAAGGGTTCGTCGTCGAATGCGGGCGAATAAGGGTATTTCGGGTGAGGTCCTTTGAGGAGGTTAGACGCTGGCTTAACCTTCATATGTTTCTTTCATAGTTGCTGCCGTTGGAGAAATATATCCTACCAAAAAACTTGTGGCTAGAACCAAATTTCCTTTTTATTTATCCAGAAACCAATCTTGACTTAATATTGATATAGGACGCGAATGGCCGTTAGGTTGTATATCGTAACCTTAGGTCGTTCCTGACAACCACCGTATTACAATCTATTTTTATCAGAAAAGTTTTGATCGTCTTGATTTTAGAGTTATTAGCATTTTTCGAGGATTAGCGCAGGTGGAATAACTTGGAAAATGCTGTCATCTCGGGATCAGAAAAATTACTCATAAAACATGTTGTTCTTCCATAAATCTGTAGTAACATCTTTTCTGTAATATTTCTTCATTTAGGACCATTTAAGGGTAAATATTTCGTTAAGGACCCTCTGTCCTCCGACCCATAGCATTTACCGTTTGAATAATTTGCAGACGCTTTAAGCGCCTTAAATCATTAGCTTGATACCCGTGGTGTTGTGACAGGAAGTAACAAGGAAGGCGTTGTTACATTTTTTTATGCCTAGGCGCGTTGCAACGAAAACAACATTTTTTTCGGGTAGAAAAATTCTAGTGACCCAGTAGATGATATGACCAGGTCGTCATATTATCTCCTGAGCAGTGGCGCGCTGTTCTAAGGAGCAAGCCTTCGCTTGAGAGACTTGGCGGAAGGGGACGAAGTCGAGGGAGGGCGGGGTAAGAGAGATCTGAATTCGCGCCAAGGGAGCCTTTAAGACCGAAGAGAGGGGATCACGGGGAAAGGAGGCTTCCGGTGCCCCCCTCCCATATTTTCCCTCTTTCTCTCTGACGAGAGCCAAGCCCCGGGTCGCGGTCCCCATTCTACGCCCCAGAAGAGCGAGAGCACAAAAGGGAATCAGTGAGCGTTCCTATAGAAATCCCCCAGATGGAGAGACAAGTTGTGTATGTGTGTGTGTGTGTGTGTGTGTACCTACTCCCCTCCCCCCCCAAGCTTCTTCCTTCGGGCCTCCAATTCTTTCTCTGCCGGTTGGACTCCCCCGCTTTCTGGGGTCTTCTGTACGCGCGTCCCAACAGCCTCCCTTCCTCCCATTTCGAGATCCTCCTCCAGCAGAGGCGTTGGATGAGGAGGAAAACTGAAAAAATGTACCCTTCCCGCTCGAATTCCCCTAGCGAGGATGGGTGTGCAAGAGCCGCTCTCGGTAGGAGAAGCTTTGGGTGCGCGAGGGAGAACGAGTCTGCCCGTCCTCACAGGCACTGGCAGAGGGTCCCAAGTCCGTGAGCTGTACGATATTGAGATGCATCGATTGCTGTGTGGGATATTGATGCGATATCGGAATGGAAATGCGAGGGCAGCGAACGACGTGATGTTGCGATGTCACATTACCTCGATACGAGAGAGCTGATACCAGTTTGAGTCGATATTGATACCTAGGTATCGATACGATATCCCAGTGTGATGGGAAATCAGCAAGCCGTGCGATATGTCAGTGTGCAAGATTGTGGGATATCATGTGACATGCCACACCACTCGATATTGACTATATAAGTCGCGAAATAATTAAATTGTCCCTTGCGTTGAGGTCAATGTTTCATTTAAATGTCCTCACACAGTAAAATCCCGATTTTCCGTGCTACTGACTGAAAGCGTCTACAGATAATTGGGAAACACGGATAATCCACTGTTTCGTCCTTTCTGGATTCATTTCTCTACGGTGCATCGCCAACTAAATAAACTCCCTAAGAAAGTAAGACAATCTGCCAATGAAAAGATCCTCGCTGTACATAATAGCATTTCATGACGAAAAAGAATCTAGCAGAGATGTCCCAGTCGCAATTAAATGTTCGCAAGCCTCGGGTGGCATCGCTAGGCCTGCCATAAGACATCGGACCAGTCGGTAGGGCCGTAGTGAAAGTCACGATCGGAGGAGAATAACAAAAGTTTACTTACCTTTGAGACCACTGCCGATACACTAAATAGATAGTCGATGCACGGATAATCCGCAGTCCGGATAAGGCGCGTACGGATAATCGGGAGTTTACTGTATATTGCACTGTCCTACGTAGAAGATACGAGGTATCCGAAGAAAACTTATCCTTAAACACCGGTAATACGTCACCACCCAACATTCATATTTCAGTAATCATATGGGAAACCTCTCCTCCAGCTGGAGCTTAATTTGCTTCTTTTTAGCCTCTCCTTGAATATTTTGCGGAAAGGTATTGGCGAAGATGTGAGAACTAATTGGTACTTAGTAGAGACCCTGAGTGAAATAGGCTCTTTAGAACGTGGAGCTAAACTGTTGCCAAAAACTATATTCCCAGTTTCACAGAGTAGCCCGCGTACATCTGCCGGAGTTCACACAGCAGATCTTGATATTTAGTCCTTTTTTCAATCTCCTTCGCTGCCATGTTCGTTTCGGCCGGTGCCGAAAACTCGATAACGAACATGGCATAAGAGAGATTGTCGAGGAGAACGATATCAGGCTTCGTCGCCTCCAATTGCCTGGAGGTGGAGAAGGAATAATTCCACCAGATCTTACTCTTATCGTTCTCCACGACGGACTCGATGTCTCCAGGGACGTAGGGCAGCACCGGATTCGCGTCTATACCGTAATGGTGTCTTAGATGGTAATACAACACCCGCAGAACTGAGTTGTGCAGGTTTATGTATGCGTTCTTCGCATAAAAGCTGCAGCCGGAGAGTAGATGACCTAATGTCTCCGGCTGCCTTCGGCACGCTCTGCATCTCGTGTCCGTCACGTTTGCCCCAAAGATGAGGCGACGGTACACGAGGGTGTTGATGACACCATCTCGGCACGCGAGCACGAATCCCTCGGTTTCGGACTTCAGACCTGCGGAGCGCAGGAAGGCGAACGTGAGCTCCTTCGATAGCCCATGCGTTTCCAAGTTTCGATAGAAACTTCCGTGCATGGGCTTCTCGGTATGCTTGCGCAGCAGGATCTTTTGCTCCGCATTCTTTATTTCGAGCTTTAACACGTCCGCCTTCAGCGACAAGATTGATTTGTCGCACGCTTCTCCGCTGGAAGTAAGGTCCAAGTCCAAACCGAGGCCGTCTGCTGCCCGTTTCGCCGCCTGGAATAGGAACGCCCTTTTGCCGACACTCTCGTGTTTCTTTACGAGCAGCATAAGGGGGTCCGTGCTGTGGAACACGCGGCAAGCCGTATTATTATTATTATTTAACTCTGAAGACAGGGACGGTATTAGCCTACCGAGAAAGAAAAGTGCTAAGGGGTCAACACCTTTGGATTCAATCCTACTCTCCAATCACAGTTTTTGCTAGCGACTTCAAGGAAGTGACCTTGATTATAATGGAAAATCTCTGCAATTTCCAGGATTCTGTTCGCGTGTTTCGTGATTTTTCACCCGCTGCCACATACCTTTCAGGTGATTTGCAGAATACTTTGTGGACATTAATGATTCTTTTCTGAGCTGTAGGATTGGGGATCCATCTCCTGACTAGAAAGCATACCGAAACCTTCTTCCTTCAACAGGTGAAATGTCATGCCCAATATTCCGGTGATTATCGTCGAGGCTATAGGGTGCAACAGGTGGTGTAGCGATAAACCGTGCTCTTGCTCTCAGCTGAATGATCGATATCTGCATCTGATGTGGAACGCACGTGAGGTGTGATCTTAGTGCTTCATCACCGTCTATGGGTTTTAGTTACATATCCTGCAAGATATATCACCGGTGCTGTGAACTGCGTTAGAGAGCGATGAAAATCACTTATGTTACAGGAAAATCATCCCCTGGAAACCAGGAATCGAACTATTTGCTGAAGATACTCTTAAAATTCACCTTTTGGATCTGGAATCCTTTCGATCTTAAAATCCAAAGGTCCACACTTCGATTTCCGTTTCAGAAGATAGTTTTACTCTGTCATAACTCACTATCCCTGCTGTATATTCAGTAACATACGGTGATGTGACATGGTATAAATGATCGAATTTCACCTTGTTTTCTGGTTCAGCAATCATAATCAGAAGTAGAACCTGCTGCCTCACTGGTCGTATCCAAAACCTTTGTTGCTGATCATTCAAAACGTTTTAGACTGCACGAGTCTTATTTTTAGAAAGTCTTGGTCAGGCCAGCCACTGATTCAGCAAATTTTTTTTGGTATGTGGGTGGCATCAACTTGGCCGGGCCCTCCAAAATGTCTGGTGCATAGAAGTTGAAAATGAACTGCGTCTAATAATTTTCTCGAAACGAAATCGGCTCCATAAGGCATGGTTATACTACTATATGCTACTACTTGTATTTAGTTATTCTTATTGACCACATCTATTTAATTAGAAATATAATTATTTACCGAGAGTTTGGTTGTAGCATTTGGATGATTAACACCAATTTCAGCCTACGTTTCGCCTCTTTTGTTTAGGCTTCCTCAGGGCTTAAAATACATAATACAAGTTTTACAATTCTAATTATATTAATATACATCAATATTAGATTCCTTTTACATACCTCTGGTGATATAATTTGAAAAACAACAACAAAAATGTTCTTCTTAGATGCACAAATTATTTCATCAATAACTTTTTTTTTAAAAGACGAACAACCTAAATTCAAATTATTACATAAGAATACTGGAATACAATTTTTTTAACGAAAGTGAATATTTAATGAATATTAATTTGAATTTTAATGGTTGTGGCTCTGCATTTCTGTCGGGATTGCTCCGCGTATGTTTACTTCACTTGTTGAAAATGTTGTCAAGTGAAGTCAACATACGCGGAGCAATCCCGAAAGAAATTCAGAGCCATTCATTGCCACGCCGCGGAAGCCTTCGAACGAACATGTTAATGGTTGTGTTCAATTAGGTATTTACGCTGTGGACGTAATGATATTATGATATATTTTGCTTAATTACTGTATATCTGTTCTATTATTACATGTAGTAGGAGTTTTAATTTGGCGAACCATCTCTTTAAAGAGCCTCTTTTGATGGTTAGCTTCAAAATCAATGGATTTTGCGTCTTCAAATTTTAAGGAATGATTGTTGTCTAGAGCATGTTTTGCCAAGGCACAGTTTCCGGTATTTGTTTTAATTGATGGCGTATGGTCATTAATTCTATTTTTTAAGTATTGTGCAGTTTTTCCAATATAAATTTTGTTACTCTTTCGCTCACTCAGTGATTTAACCCGAAGGTTGGTTATGATAGGTGAGAGTAGAGCACACCCCGTACTAAGCCAATGACGTGTGAATTTCACACATTCAGGTTATGGGAGCCAGTTTTGTTACATTCTTGTCATTTTAATAGCCCTGAGGAAGTCTAAATAAAAGAGACGAAACGTTGGCTGATATTGGTGTTAATCATCCAAATTCCACGACCAAAAACTCCATAAATAATTCTATCTCTAATATACTACTATGTACTACCGTCCCATACAGTAGTAGCATTGTAGCTCGTAGTTGCGTGTCAGTATTGCATGCTTGGTGAACTTCAGCCCCTGCCACACACCCTCGTGGTGGCTTGCAGGGTATTGCGTATATGTCGGTACGGGGGCAGATTGGCAATCATATTTACATACAGCCATAATGTCGTGTAGTATTATAGTTTGGGAACATTACCGCGGTCTGACTGAATGGAAATATCAATCTACTTTGTATGCGGCAGTAGCTTTTGAACATTAACTCATCGCTAAGATTGGCCGTTCTTTTTCCAAAAAAGCCCATTTCCTACGAAAATCCGAGTGTATCCCCCTTTCCCGAATCGGGTACCCGAAGCCAATAACTCGCGTGCGGCAAATTGGAAATTCAAGCGGACGCTCGCACTGTGAGACGAAAAGAAGAAAATCCAGGTTTGTGAGCGTCGAATGAATTTTCCATCGCTGCGAAAGTGGTTTCCGGGCATTCTCCGGCATCCGGTGTGGAACGAAAGGGGGGGAGAGAGAGGAGTCCTCCAGGTGCGTGGATAAATCTTCCCTCAGTGTTTGACGCTCATGGAGAGAGCGTGGAATGACAATACGCGTTTGTCTCACGTCTGGCTGTTCGGCCCAACAGCTGAACGATACCTCCTTATTTTATGAATCGGGTTTTTCACGCCTGGTATTAGGTCGGTCATCCTACGTGGTTCATACCAGTCCGATCGAAAAATTTTGCCAATTTTGCATCTACATCTACGTAATGCCCTGCAAGCCACCGCTAGGGCGTGAAAATCACGATACACTAATGACATGCAACTAAGAGCTTCTCGTGACGTCAGAAAAGGATTTTTATTACTATTTTTATTAATGCTCCCCAATTTTAAAACGTGATACCAAAAGCTGTTGAGGAAAGCTTGTGAATTGGATGCAAGAGGTTATTATTTCCACTTTGTGAAGGATGTTCAACATGATTTAAATCTTCATTTGTTTTTCTTATTAGCAACACCCATCATCTTTCATCATACATGCATTCTTTCAGAATGCATTAAATTCATTACTGAAGTAGAGGTTTCTGCTGCAATTAAAGTTTCAAACGAATATCTCTTTGGGTTCCGTATATTTCACTCTTTTCTTGCGTAGAGAAAGCCGATGCTGAGCACAATTCTTTTACTTCACTGTCAATGCGGGGAGGCGACCGACTCCAGAGGCCATTTAAGGCCGGTGGGTGGCTGCAAGTGGTATTTACAGGGGTCGGAGGGGGGATGGGGAGAAATCCTGGACCAAAGGGTGTGGTTTAAAGCCCTCTATCCTTTGGATGGAGTTCCTTTACAGAACACTCAATTAGGGACGCAGCATATTCTAAAACTCTTTTATTCGATGGCGGGATTCGAACCTGGGCCCTGAGAAAGGGATGCATATACTCCACCTGTCACACTCCCTCGATACGCGTAGCTTCGTTCTAGCGCTTTAGAGACGTTAAATCCTTCTCCAGTGAGTAGTATTTATGAGCAATTGCTTTCACTCTTCACTCAGAATGCCAATGAAAGTGTTATTTGTACCTGGAATTACTTTATTATTGTTTGAAAAAGCCCGTCTATAATCATTTCCTGATTTTAGCTCTTCCCTCGTTAAAAATATGGATCGTTAGACCATGTAGTTTACGTGCCACCGAATTTTTATCTTAGCATGATATTTAATCTCCAATCCCTGAAAACTAATGGAAATACTGCTTAGTATTTTTTGACTGATCGTAGACCAAACTCCACCTAAATGACTAGGTGAGAATAATAGTTTTAGTCAGAACTTTGCCTTAAGGTTTAAATAAACCCTGAATTCCATTAAAAAATCCTGAAAATCCATATTTTTTAACATTTAACATTTAAATTCCATTCCATAAAGTAGCTTCTTATTGAGTATTTAAAGGTAACCCCATCAATACCAGAAACAAAGATTCTCATTGTCTTCATGCAGTCCCATTTAAAAACATTTAATATTTTACATGCGTATTTGCCCGGTGATTTTCCCTTGAATGATACACACAGAAATGTGAATCTGTCCCCCCAGAAATTTCCACTTAAATTAAAATCATGGAGTAGATTATGTCATCAGACGAAAGAAGCATAATCCTTATCAGTTTTCCAGCTGTGGAATCGGTTAATCAGGTTGATCTTGTGATCTACTTAGGTTTCGGGAGCAGGCTTACCGCATCAAACCTTTCGCATCTGCATGTGTAGTGTCTCAGGGGATTTAAATAGAAAAAAGGTGAGTGAGAAAATGCATAGTGTTGGCACCGCTTAGACTCCTCTCGTTATGAAACCGAGAGGAGACATCGGGTGTGCTGTATTTATCTGGGACTGCCGCCTTTTTTTCTTGTGTGTTGTCTCAAAAATTAATGCGAGGGTGTAAATCTCACGGGCTTGGGACGTAAATTTCCCCGTGGCGCGGTGCAGCGTCACGGCGCACTCCGTGTCCTTTTTTTCGCCGGCAGATGCGCCGTCAGCGTGCGTTAAGTGTCAGACAGCTGAGGTTTTGTTGTCGATGCTCTCTCGGGGCCCCTCAAGATGCACCGAGACGCCCACTCCTCCTCCTCCCCACTCTACACTCGCTGTCTTCGCGCCAGCTGTTTCGGCAGGCCCTGCCTCCGGGGCCTCAAAAGGGGGTGCACCCGGACTCCGCTCGGGCCTTGAACTCGCTCTCCTTCCTGGGACCGGTACGGCCCGTATCCTAGGAATGACTAGGAGGAGTGTATATTGATTGAATCTTTTGGCTTACATAGGTGGTCTGCTGTGCCTCCATTTTAAGGATGTAGAACCCAATTACTCGTTGAGACCGTTCAAGTAACAAAGGATAGCATTAGTTTATTGTTCAATTAACAAATGATTGTTGTTTTATGTACACATCTTTCAGACCACCTTTCGACAGAGATTCTGGTCCAGCCTCTTTTTTTTCTACTTTTAAGTCTCCCTCAAAATTATATGACATACCCTAAGCTCTAATCGCCTGCCTAATTTTTATGCATTAAATATTCTTTTACCCAAGCATTTTGGCTTCCTGGGCGCTTCGACAGCTAAAGTTACTTTCTTTATATTCAACCTAATTTACGTATGTATTCAATAATCTTAAGAATTATGTTTACTTGCATGATAAATGAAACAAAATAAAAAAACTTTGACTCGTTTGGCAATGCAATTGTTTAGGAAAGTGGTGACACGGCATAGACTCAGTCGTTGGCAAGAGAGTACATATGATAATACGCCTGGCATCTTTCCCATATCCTCGTGCTTTTCTCACTCCATCTGGAAGTCTTACTATTTATTTATCCTGCCTGTAATGAACATTTTAAAACTGATATTTTCCTCTGGAAATACGTAGAAAATATTCGGAAGTAATAAAACCTAACTATCGGGCTTATGTTTCACTCTTGAAATGAAAGAACATTTCACGTTTGAATCATTAAAAGGGATTAGCATCAACCATTGTACCTTGTTGTTCTAAGTTTTCTCTCTTTGCAAAATGTTGAGCATCAGTGCCACAACATGTCTTATTATCAGACACTTCGATAACCTCCTACTCTATTTCAACAAGTTGCGGAAAGTAAGTTTTTGTTTTCAGTCTCTCTTTTAAGTTGATTCTATATCGCAACAGACCCTTTTGGCTAGTGAATAAGTTTGTAGACAGAAAAAGGATTGATTCTATCATTTCTGGTCGTCCTTCCAATGGCGAAACAAGGCGTCGAAACATATGATGACTAATTTTTCCAGACGAAACTGTTACATATATACAGCGTTCATTTGCTAATCCGCCCTAATTCAACACAACTGGAACCTCATTACGTATTTCCGTTTTTCGAGGATAGGAAGTGATCATCTGAAGCCTTACCCATGCCGGCGGCTACACGAGTCCTGGGCCTTTAACTGCGAAAAAAAAGCCTCCTGCTCCCTCCCTCCGGGGCTTGATTTTCCGCGCACGCTTTATGGGTTTTTAAAGAAATTTCCACGCAGCACGTTCCGGACGTGGGTTCGGGACAGGGAGGGGACTCGAGTGGTGACTTCCGATGCGTCCCCGAGCCTCCGTGTTTTTTCGTCCCTCATCTCGCCGGAGGAGGCACGCGCTGTCCGCCCAGAGGGTGGTTTTTTGGGAAAAGGGGGGGTGGGCGGGCGAGGGGGAGAAAAAGGAGGGGGGCGAGGGAAGGAGGTGGAAAAAGAAGGTGCGAAGAGACCCCGGGGCGGAGACGTTTTTCCCAGCCAGAGTCGAACTTCGACGTCGATATCGGACCACCGATGACTTTTGGTTGTCCTGAACAGTGGCCCGATATCGGACCTGCCCGATGACGTTTGAGCGTCGTGAAGATTGCCCAATATCGGTTCGCTTGTGGCGTTGTGAAGTCTGGGCAATATTGGGGCCGTCATTGGCATCAGGTCGGCCGATATTGACGAGAAGGTACCAGAGAGAAAGGGAAAGTACCTACTATTGGATGCCTTATAAAATTGGTGCTTCAGGGGAGTGTAGTGTTCAGAGTTAATGTGAACTTCAGGGGAGTGATGAGGAGAGAATTGGAGGATCGAGTGGCTAATGAAGAAGTTCTCAGAAAGGCTAAAGAGGTGAGAAGCCTTTGAGGAACACTCTTTGCGTGGAGGGAAGAACTTTTCGGCATAAGTTCATGGGGTGTAGGTTCGCGGGAGATTTTCGTGGAAGGAAAATGGTAACAACCAAGTGAGACATCGGAAAGATAAATTGTTTTGCCAATAAATAATTCGCCAGTAATCCGGCCAGCGCTGAGCTGATTTTGACGAAATATTTCAAGCCGTCAGTCAGCTCTCATTCGTGACTAGAGAATACAAGAACTGTGCAAGTGAATTTAATTGAATGTTTCCGAACGGGCAAACGTGCAACCTGCGCCTTCTGTTTGGTCAGGTTGAGATAATGGATGATGTACAAATTGCCATGGAGTACATGATAGAAATATGAGTGCTCTGAGGGAAATGAGTATTCATAGAAAGTTGAGGGTGAATATGCAGTGAAAAACTGAAGAGGAACTTCGATGAAGTGGTTGTGTGATGCATAGTTAAAGATAACCGTCAACTGATGTGGACCTTACGTTAATGCAGTGATTAAGGTCAATTTCAGGCCATAAAAAAGCGCGTGAGGTGGAATATTAAACAACACGATCATTTAAAGTAAAAAGTACGTTTTCGCGACGATAACCAAGCCACGAAAATATTTAAAGTAAAATGTAAGCTCAAATTTATATACGATGTACATTTGGGTTTGATTGATAAATAAATGAGGAAAATTTCGACACGACGGATTAAGTTCCAAGAGGCCGAAAATGCGGGCGAGGATAGGTCATTTGGAAATAAAACACTTTCCCGAGCCTAGAACTAGCATTTTGGATTTTTCACCGTCCAATCTCCAAAGAGGAAGGCCTCAAACATATTCCTTCAGTGTATGTGAATACTCCTTTTTCCCCGTGTGAGCAGCGAGAGATGGAATCAATTTAAATTACTTCACTCATCATTTTCTTGCATATCCATCCTTGCTGCTGCTACCTTTTTCGTTTGAAGCAGTGAAAAAAAATCATCTTACCTTCGAAAGTTGCTTTATAGTGAGCGAATGGATAGGAAGCAGTAAGGCACGACCGATGCAGGGAGGTCTGTCGAAGGTCGAAGGGAAGAGTGTGGGCACGTCTCGCACGGAGGAGGGGCCCACGCGACAGATGAAGGGAGGGAAGGAACATTTGGGTTTGCGGAAAACGGGAAGAGGAAACAACACCTTTTTTAGGTTTTTGGGGTTGGGTCGGGTCGTAGGGGGATAGGAGACGAATGGAAGAGCTGCTTCCTCCCCATTTTTTTCCTCCCCCTTCGCGCAGCTGTGAGGAGTGAGTGAAGAGGCAATGAGAGAGAGGGAGAGGTTGGGCTTCTCTTTCCTCCCTCGCCTTTTCGACGCTGGGCGGCCTTTCCATGAGGAGGCTCTAGACTTACAGCTGCCAGAGTCATGAGAATGTGAGATCCCTCTCCCCCTTCTCTCTCTCTCCCTCTCTTCTTCATCTCCTCCGGGCTTCGGGAGGGAGTGTCGGGGCCCTAAGGGGAGGATTTCGTGCACGGTGAGGGAGCGGAAAGGGGATGGGGGTGGGAAACCCGAGTAGTGGGAAGGAAGAAGGGGGAGAGAGGATGCAAGCTCGTCAGGGGAAGTGCAAGATGCGTGAAAAAAAAGTATCGGCCTGATGTGTATGTATGGTAGCGAGGAGAAAAGGGTGTCGGGGCGGGGACTTGTCCGGCGCGTCGCCGCGGCGGGAGGAAAGGGACATCGAGATGGTGGTGTCCGTCCGTCGCCGTCCGGTCCGGTGCAGCGGGGATGTGCCCGGGACGCGAAAGTCGTCAGTCTTTGTCTTAAGCCGGATAAGGTCTCAAGGTTAAGTTTTTTTGGTGCAAACGTCGGTTCATATCGCGTGTCGTGAAGTATGCATATGATAAAATTTAAGCCCAATAAAAATTGCTTCGAAACACAAGAGCAGATGTTGCATGAAAGTCAGCAGAGATCTATTTTTTCTACTCACTTCTCATCTTTATTATCGCTCAAAGACCAGTCAGCTAGTAGTGTGATTCTATGTCTTATTGTCCGACTAATTTAGAGCAGTAGATCTTCGGAAAACATTCCGTCCATCTCTGACATGTGTCGACTACTTTCATAGTAGTATTTCGTAAGTTTATTGTCCTACTTCGTTGTTATTGCTCTTCTAATGCTCTCTCACTCTCTCTCTATCCTGCCCTACGACCAACTTCGTTGTTATTACCCTTCTAATGCTCTCTCTATCCTGGCCTACGTTTTCCTCTTCTTCATTTTCCCCTTCTATTTAGAATGAATTAATGCACTTGCAAATCTGCTTCTTTTGCATGGTTCGTCATTCTAAATTCACTGCTATTTATTTGCTTGGCCTATGACTGTGAAATTCACAGTGTGAATAAGTGCTCATGGTTTAGCAATGTTCTTAGTCGTAACTACATTTGCCAAATTTTTGTCAAAACCGTTAAAAACGCGAATTGTCGGTCATAATGTGTTGAAAAATGTTTGCTTGAACAAATTCATGTTCCTAAACAGAACTTTCCTCAAAAATCCCTTATGCACTTACTAGGCAATATTCTGAGTAAATTGATTCTGCAAACCTATGGTTTTGCGAGAGAGGATTCCCGTATGGTCCCTTTTACCTTCCAGCTCTCCACGTAATTGATTAATGTACTTCTCAAGCAACAAAATTCTTCCTCGAGCTATTTCCCTAGTTACAAAATTGTTTTCCCATGATCTTCTTCTACAAACCTTTGCTTTGTTTTGCGCGTGTGCAAAAAAATTCGACTTTGAACTTATCCGCTACCCAAGCATTAGGATCTCATATTGGTGCTCGTTCTACCTATTTTTCATTCATTTCCAGCGGCATATACTCGTCATTAATAATCAAAATTATACCAGCGTGTACAAAATTCATTTGTCCTACCTTAAAGTTGCGCTGAGCCCGATTCCCACGCTTTCGGTTTGCTTGTTGGAATACGTGAGTTAGATTCCACTATTGGAAGTTTTGCGATGCATAAACGATCAGGTTTGTGGAGGAGGATCCTAAGATGTGTAGCTCGAAATGGATGCGGAAGATGTATAGACCGTGGGTCACGCTTTTTGCGTTGGCGGAGAGCCATGTTGGCTTGGTCGTAGAAGACATTTTGCCCGTAAAATTTACCTAAATCTTTTCCTGCGCGATGAAATACGACCGTTCCAGCCGTGTGGTACATCGCAGTTGAGCCGCTTTCCCCGGATTGTTGTTTAAACATGTCTTTTGCCTGCACAAATCACGCAAAGGAATATGCATTAGTAAAATATGTGAGCTGATGGGATATTAAGTACCATGTCGCACACTCGATGGTGAGGAGGTTAGTGTGGAAAACCTGCTAAAAAATTATGTAATTCACGCATGTTTTTATATTGGAAAGTTTTTAAGCCATAATATCCTTATTTATGCTTTTAAGATTATCTTTTCTCTCTCGGGGAAACTTTCTTTTTGGCCATTACCGTTAACATGTAGTAATTGCATCATGGTTTTCAGGGACGGCTTTCAGAGAATCAAAGATTACTTGAGGTTGGGACTAAGTTAACAGAAATGCCATGTTTCCGTTATGCCTTAATGAGAACATTTTCCTCCTTTGGATATTCAACGCCCTGGGGATTCGATAATGAGAATCGATATCCAACGAAACTTCCCATGAGGCGGTACTACTCCTTGCTGTCTGTCGAAACGGTGCTCTTCAAAGTTTTCAAAATAGACCGCATAGGAGTTCAATCATTAGATGATGAATATTTCTCTCAATAAGCCTACCAGATTAAGTGCTTCCTTTCCTTGACTTTGAGGGCATAAAAGGGGCGGAATTCCTGTAGGGAGGAACCGCGACTGTGCAGGTGCACTGAAAATGGACGCGGGAGTGATTTACGCAACTTATCGATCGATATGTACTGAGTGCTTTGGTGTATTTATATAAAAGGTCATGAGGTGTAAAATATAACATAAGTGCCGCAAATCCATCGGTACTTGTTTGTCAAAATATTACTTAGGACTTTGAGAATCCATAACGAAGATATCGATCAATACGCGTCGAGCGGTATGGTGTTATTGTTGTCAGATTTCACACCTTGTAACCATCGACTTGAGGGGTAGATCATCGTTTATGGTGGAGACCCGACAACAATGGCTAACATGTCGCTTCGATCGGTAGAGCTCCGTACGGGTCCTCTTCATGGAGAGTGGCCATTGATAGCACCCGCCATAGTGCTTTGTGCTTTGCCGCCCTCTGACCGAGCTGAATTAGCAGACGTCTGAGGCTGACGTCACGCCCATGGGGCGGTTGGGGGAGGAAAGATCGAGGTTATTTGAGCGACTGGTGTCGCTGGAGAAGGGGCGGAGGCGAGAGACATCCCGTTGCGTCGGTGTCACGAAATTGTTTTTTTTTCACTTTTTTTATCTCCTTTTAGCACAGTTTTAGTGGTGAAAATTGTACCCTTTGTCCTTGCGAGCTCACACATAGCGAACCGTTACAAATTCTTGCCCAAAGTTCAGAGAGGGAATTGATTTTTATCGATTTTTAAACTGCTATGTATAAATTTCCCTAGCTTGGTTATTGAATATCTAAAGTTGATAATATACTCCTAATAAGTGATTTATTAGATTATTTATGTGTCTTTTAGCAATAATAAACTCTTTATTTAGGGCGAGATTGATAATAAGTAACCATTTTTTCCGCCTAACACTTCGTAATAATGATTAAAATATTGTAAAAATTGTATCCTTATGGTGAAAATTGTATCTTTTGTACTTGCCAGCTCACACATAGCGAACCGTTACAAATACTTACCCAAAGTTCAGAGAGGGAATTGATTTTTGTCGATTTTTAAACTGCTATGTATTAATTTCCCCAGCTTGATCATTGAATATCTAAAGTTGATAATATACTCCTTATAAGTGATTTATTACATTATTTATGTATCTTTTAGTAATGATAACTATTTATTTAGGGCGAGATTGATACTCAATAACCATTTCTTCCGCCTAACACTTCGTAATAATAATTTAAATATTTTGAGAAGTAGAATAAGGGCTTAAATGAATACGTGCTTGAAATATAAATTAGGATAGAAAAGTATTTCAATATTTACAACATTTGAAAGACCATAAATATAGACTTGTTAAAAAAAGAGGATATGGAAAATAAAGAGTATACTAACATGCTATACTGCAGTAAAGTGTGTACGAAAAGGCGTCTGCAGGTGTGGGAAATACGTAAGGATAAAACGCCCATACCCTTAAGGAATAAAACTTACAGCAATAAAACACTCGCGCAGGATGGGGGTTGTGAAAAACCTGCGAAACCGACTGATTGATAGCAACACTATATGTAGTGAAAGAATAATCTGAAATTTAAGACTATTTGACTAAGGATCTGCGTACTATTTTGACGATCTGATGTCATAATTTTGACCACAATATCGATCGTTTGCTTCGTATTCCCGCGTATATGAATTGCGAAATTCCCTGTGGTATGTTTCATCTTCGGGTTAAAAATTAAGTGGCGTAATTATTCTCGTATGCAGGCATTCCATTTAAGTATTTCATGCAGATATTCTTTCGTAAATGTCGTGGCTTTGAAACCACTGTCTCAGAGTTATTTTGGCATATAGAATTTCGGGTTCCTACTTAAATTCCTTCTCTCTGCTGAGGAAGGAAACGGCCTGCTTGTCGGCTAATTGCTTAGTTGGATACGAGATCGTCCAACGTGGAAACGGAAATGCATGCGGGCTTTTCACCTTCTACCTTTCGCCATAAGCTGTAAGATTGCCTTTTGCGGGGATTTCGATGAGCATTTTGTGCACGGTATTAAACACCTTGCTTGTGGTTGTGTATGTGTGTGAACGGTATACGTTGAACGTGATTACCCACTGTTGTGGCTGAGTTAAGTTTCACAGACTACCGTATATTTGGCATCAATGTTAATCTTGGAAAACCGATCGTATATAGGACCATGTTCATATCGAAAACGTTTTAACAGTCCTGATAATGACACCGTGAATTTGAGATAAAACTTCGATGGAAGTCTAAAATAAAATGAAGTCGCACTTGCCCTAGTTAAGTAAATGCTAGTAATCTATATCAAAGTATTGCGCTTTTAGTAAAAATTACTTTTCACGTACTATTTTTATTGGGTGCGAGAAAAATCTAGTTATGCCGATGGATAATTTAAGCACTGACCGCATATGATATGTGATTTTCTTTATAATTGCGCCAATGTCACATTCAGAGTAGAACGCTTAGGGTTGGTGGGTTGTGACGTAACTCTAGATTCGCAGGTCGGAATGTCAGCAATTAGCTCAATGACTTAAAGACATTCTCGTCGTTCTCATGATGAGAGTCTCTCTACCAAGGAAGAGGACGGCGGCATTATCAGCTAATTGCTTAATTAGCTTCTGGCCTGGTGAGGGCTTGAATCATCTCTCCTCGGCGATCGCCTGTTTGAAAAGCATTCTACGTCATGGCCCAGGATTGTTTGGCTACGCTACATCTTGTGTTTTCTCTGTACATAATTTTTCGAAGCTCGGCCCTTAGTGTGGCTGGTGAGTAAAATGTGCATCGAATTGTCCTTGAGTTGAGGTTTATCCGTCGATGTGATCGCAGTCAGAATGTTAGAAAAGTGAGCTTATACCATTAGAGCATAACTCGGAACATATTTCTATTACAAAAACGTTGCGTATCTTGACCAAACGCGAGGCTATGGTTTATTTTGTTGGCTTTTTTGTGTAAAAATACCCCTCCGTACGGCAAGGAAATATTGATCTCTAAGCCCATTTACCTTTACTCAATTCGTATTTTTGAATTCCTTCAAGCTCTAAGAAAAAGAAGAGTCGCTGTTATTAATGATCATATTTTTACAGTTGGGCTTCACTTCCAATCTGCTAATATTCGGGGAGAGTAATGCCAGTATTTTATGCTGGCCGACCTCACGGAATTTATTTCAAATCATTCAGAATTCCACTCTTTACGCAAGCATGAAAGATTTCTCGTTGCTGTGTGTCCGACGTTTCCGGAAGAAGAGAGTGGTGGGAAGGATGTATTTTTCCCTCTCTTTCTCCTCAAGTCGAGTTGGCGAAACCTTGCGTTTTAGGGAGTGCCCTCCTGTTTCGCTCATGCGGATTGCCACGGGCAGGTGCGTTTTTTTTTCTAGGGGACGGTACCGGAAACCGACCGACGCTGTACATGCGAATGAGCGTCAGATGCAATCTTGTCCACCCCCCCTTTATCCTCGGTTATTTCTCATCGGAAAGAGTGGAGTCGTTTATTCGCTTATTCTTGAGTTCCGTCAAAATAAACGCCGAGTCTCGCCGACTCAGATGTGCGTAGACACCTCTTGTGTTTTTTGTCGTGGTTCACTACTGCGTGAGATGTTTCCCCCCACGCATTTACGAGAGAAAGCATCGCGGGAGGGAAAAGGAAAAAAATCGTGTTTGGCGTCTCTATTTTTCCAGCCATTTCATACGTTTTTAGGAAGTCTGTTCGAAATATTTCTGCCGACGCAGTCTATGATTGTTTTTGTTTTTGGAGTTGGTAATCGCTGATGATATTTTCACAACTGTGTTGTGGTTGCAGAGGATTTTGGACCCTTTTCAGTCAGTACCCTACAAATTAGGTTGTGGTAGTATATCGTTGGAAGCTTAGGTCGTTTGCGCCATTTAGAATAAGTGGGTATTTTTGGTGGAACCAAGAATTTTTCGTGGAATGGAGGAAGGGTGGATATAAACCCGACGTCGAAATTAGCCTACTGTTTACGAAAGGTGCCAGGACTTACACAGTATGACGTTCCATAGAGTAATGAACTCGGAAGTGATCTCCACACATTGTTCCTGTAGCAGGTAGATATTGATGTACAGATTAAGCAAAAACTTGCCTAGATTTTGCTGTAGGTACACATTGCTAGACATGGCGTCATAAAAATCTTCATAGTATCTGTAAATATTTAACTTTCAAAAACATATAAAACCAACATATCTAGCTTTGATCACCATTACTTATATCTAATAATGTATTCTAACTTTCTGTGAATCAATATCAAAACAGAACCTTAAAAATAAAGTAGAAATTATATATGAATATTCATCACCTGCCACACCATTGCGGTAACTTGCAGGGTATTATGTATACGTAGATGCTCTAGTAAGGACTAGTTCACCGCCGAAAAATATCTGATTCTCGTATCGAGATTCGAACCCTAGCCTTAACGATAGGAGACTAGCACTCCAGTGACCACACCAACTCAATCTCCCTAAGGAGTTGGGTGTAATGCAGAGTGCTTCTGTGTGAATTGTGTAAAGCGTGAATAAGGTGATGTTATCCGGGATGTGATGTAATTTCAACGCATTGACGGAAAAAAATTGCAGTTCTCTAATTGAAGGTTTTGTATTAATCAGGTTTCGATGCCCTATATCATCTTCAGGTTTGACCTAATGATAATTTTGTGCATGTATCACCACCTGGGTCGTAAATATTTTTGTTTTTGGAAAATTGCAATTTGTTCCGTCAATAAAGTGTAACCTGTAGTCCCTGAACCTATTTTTTTAATGTGTATGAGACCGTTTCATCAAACATATACGGACATCTGTTTTTTCATTGTTGTACAAAATATTGAGAATTTGTATATTTCGATAATCAAAATGTTTATCCGTATGAAACTCGTCTCATTCTGGAACGTTTGACTCAGGGATTTAGGTTTTCTGCCCTATAACTCCCCCAGCGAAACCCGCATTAGCTCTGTACGTAATGCCTGCATCAGTGCATGGCCGCGTAGACCTCACTTATAAACAGCATAACTCTTGCTTGCGTGCAACGTGGGAAGTGTGTTGACCCTGGAGAAATTATATTAAATAACTTAGAGCTTCATAAGTGCCCTCCATAATCTTCTAGCCTGTCATAGAAAATCCTTGTATGGAGAGAACAATGCTTCAATATTTAAATTTTAAAAAATGGTTACATTCACTATAATAATTTATTAAAAATTGGAAAAACATACATTCATAATGAGTATAAGATACTTATGTGATTATTTCGGTTACTGTCTAATTTCCTGTTGATGTTTGGATGTCAAACTTTGGGATGCCATTTTGCTGTTGGTTGGCTCAAAAATCCCCATTTTTGCTTATGGAATAGCTACAAACTTAATTTATCATATATTTATTTTGTAACTATTTTTATTTATTATCTTTTAATTTTAGCTAGTTGGTTGCAATTGTTTTCCATCTGGAAAACAATCAAGGTGGTGATAGTTCACCATTATAGTGAGGAAGGTTCTTCTACTGATAAAAATTAATTAGGGAAGTGAGTATGTGCCGAAGGGTGATGTTTTATATTTGGATATAGGTTTATTACCAAACAGTGCGAAATTGGATCGATGTGAAATAAGCATATGCCAGAGTTCGAAAAAAACGTGTTTTCTTTTCTTATAAATCAGCCGTGGTCGCTAGGTCGGTAACGCGCCGGCCCACCAAATCCCGCCAATGGCATGGATGCTGTTTTTGTTCCTTGATTAGCATCTTAGGTTAGACGTTGGGGCACCTGAAAACACAATACTACGACTACCATTTCTTATAAGCCTCAATACTTATGTACTGCTGCATGGTTAAACTTCTTTCTTCGGGGGAAAGGAAACAGAGGTCGTACCACCTTTGAACGAGTCACATCGTGCGGTGCCCTTCCTCCATATTTCTTTAAACAGTTCGCTCTTAAATTCATTCCAGAGTGGGGAGAAAGGTAAACAGTCATTACTTAGGTTTATCTTCGCCATCGCACAGTGAAGGGACGCAGTTACGCGCGTCCGCCTTCAGTTGGTTCTTTTTATCGCTAAGGCCGGGGTTAACACGGGTCGTCGTGGTCTTTTTTGTCTCTTTATTTTTTCAGAGCAGCTTCATTGGGAGGAAACAGCGTCTCACGCGTTTTATTTCGCGTCCACTGACGTTTCTCCCTCCGAGACTTGAGTATTTGGGGACAACGAGTCTCTCACAATTTCAAATGCGGTAGTCGGACGCCGCGGAATGGTTTGCCCAAAAGGCGCCACAAGAATTCCCGCGTGAATATTTTAACTGTGAGTCGGCGAGGCTTTTATGCGTCCTCGCTTCTCGCTTCCCCTCCCCCCCCCCCCCCCCCCCCCTTCAAAGTCCGCAATTGGTTGAATGGGGGAAAGTTGTCCGCGTAAAGGCGTGGAGGACATGACAGCTATTAACTTTTCACCACTTGCATTGTAGAGGAGTATCCTGTGTCAAACGATGGCCTGGAATAAATTTAATCGTCCGTAGTAGTATTCTGTGTTACGTCACACGTTAAAAAAATTGCATCTAAAATTAATTTGGAAATTTTTGACAGATATTCATAATCTTCGTAATGCCCTGCGAGCTGCCGCGAGGGTGTGTGGCAGGGTAAGGCAGATGTAAACATAATTTGGAGCACATTGGTAAATTAATCTCAGCAAATGCATTTTATTATGCACTGGGATCGATTTTAAAATTCCTTCTAATTTTGCTGTAGAAGGCTACAAATGATATCTTTAGGAACATTTTTTTCTTGTTTTTTAAATCGTTGTTGCATAAGTGCTTCAATAATGGAGTCAAATGAAGATTAAATTTGAGGAAATAGGTTTAAAATATGAATCAGTGGAGTTGAGAGTTTTTGTGAAAATAGGTCATAAGTACCTTGTCTGAAATTTATTTTAAATTTATTTCTAAATATTCTGAACAATTTCTGAGTTCATCTCAACGTTTTCATTGTGGATATCTAGATCAAAGGAATTAGGAAATTGGTTCACGGATTCCATACTTCGGTGGTAAATTAATTTTAGTACCTAATGCGATGAAATGGCAAATAATGCCGATGATACTATTCTACGTCTCCTAATTTCCTCTACAATAGAGTTTGGTCTATCCGAGATGTTGACCTAAAATTGATCGCTGCACTGAACAGGCTCGGATAACTTATTCATGAAAATATTAAATTGTCGCTGGAAAGCATTCTGTTGTTCCGGGCTCTTGGCTCCATTGTATGATATTGTTCACACTATCCCCCTTTTCCCCTCATCAATAAAGAATTCATCGTCCTTAAATTATAAGCGATCACTTTCATTCCGAAACGTGTCTCCAGTTACAATCCTAAAGAGTCAACTCCGCCCATTTTACTACTTAAGTATTGATCTCTCCACAAATACCCCTTTCTGTAAGCACTTTTATGTCTCTCTCTCACTCTCATTACCCACTCAATTTCATTTTTGCTGTCATTCTTTTTTGTTTTTCAACTTTTTTTTTAATTTCCACCACTTTAGCCGTCGAATACTGTTTGGTGTTTTTCCGAAGTTTATGTTATATTTGGATTTCGTTATAGGTGACGGAATAGGTGCATATTTCGGCTCTAGTTAACGACTCTCTTCGCTTTAATGGTGGCCGTTTATGAAAAATAGTTTTATTTAATTTTCACTACGCATTCATGTTATTTTTTAACACTGTAGGAGTTTATGTAGCGTCAAGCCTTAACTGAAATAATTCGGGGCGGAAAGGTGTCATCATCGTGATTCAAGAGGAGTTCCATGCTCTGCTGGGGGACTACGGCACTGGAAGATAATATCCCGTGATTATTTTTCTCGCATTGCCTTCCACATAGCTCAGCTGACCTTGAGGGTGTCCATATTTTATTTCACAGTAAGGGTCTATCATGTGGGGCCAAGTGGACCCTTAGTAAGTAGCATTACACATCAAAGGAGTTTTATTGTCCCTCTAACGAAAAAGAGCCTTTTTTTAGCATCGGGGTGTATTATGGAAGATTGAGGGCAGCTCAGAAGTGCGGCAAGAAATGAGGGAGGGTCGGGAGAGAATTTAAGAAGTCATCTTGCGAAGCCACTAATATACATATATTTCTCTTTCTTGCCGGAAGGAAAATGATGGAGAATACGTCGGAATCTGGTAATCCCCAGGTCTTGCTATGCTCGAAGGTGATCCTAATTATAAAATCAACAGTTTTCACTGACGATGAGAAAATATCAGATGAACACCATATAAAAAATCTTATACCCATTCTTCTCTGCACATTTTATATCAATTTTACCCTTAATGCTCTTTCGTATACGCGTGATAAATAGCTGTTGTGGTTAAAGTACGTTGTCAGTAATTATTTCCCTTTTATATTATTCATTGTTTTATTTAGCATTTGGAGGCGCTCAAGGGTTGATATTTATCCTCTTTTGTCGCAGGTACTCCCGTTGGTACCATCACGATTCATTGCGTTTGCAAAGCGATGAGCACCGAACGTAATGATGTTTGCGGTAATTTTCGAAGATTACCTCCCACACTTCCACAGACTCAGCGCGACTGTAAATTACGGCACTCTAAGCATCACTCTTCAACATTGGCTTTCTCGCTCTTATGTTTGCACCAGCTTTTTTTCCTCGCAGGATATTTTTTCGTCGCCGCGCAAGTGAATCGAACCTCGGTGAAACACGTGTAAGCGCGAATGCGCAACAGCGGTCTCGGAAAGCGTCGGTGCACGGGAGGCGGAGAGAGATTGGAATAGTATTCCCATGCTTCCTTGAGTATTGTCCCACGCCTGGCTTTTGTCGACTCTTCCACAGACACACCCACCCCTCCCGTCCACTCCCCACTTCCTCTCCCCTTTCCATCCTCCCTCTCTCTCTCTCCCCTGCTTCATCGCATTCTCCTCATTCCCGCACCCCTTCCTAACCTCTCCTCCCCTTCCTCTCTCTCTCTCCTTTCCATTTCTTCCCCCTTCCTCTTACCCGTAGCTCCCTCACGATGCACAGTTTCTGTATCTTCTTCCCACAGACGGCCGGCCAGCCTTCCAAACATTCCCCTTCCCCCTAACAGGCTTCGTATTCCTCCTCCCCAAGAGCCAACGACACTAATAAACCATGCACACGCTTTTTTGTTCAAGCCGTGAGAGATCTGCGTCACACGACAGGATGTCGTTTCCCTCTCTCTCTGTCTCTTCATTTTCCCTCTCCCCGCAACTCTACGCTCCTTCTCTCCCTTCTCTCCAGTGTTCGGTCCCTCTGGACCTGAATATTCACTCGCTTCTACTCTTCCAGCAGCCTCCAGCGGATATCTTCGGTCTAGGAGGCGGCATCATCTTTTTCCCGGCGTCTTCTCTCGCACATTTCCCCGTGGACGCCCCAGTTTTTTCCTTCCCGCGTCTTCGCCACTCCGCTCCTTTCCTCATTTCTCGGGAGCACATCTCATCAAACGGACTCGAGAACTACCACCCATCACTCCCTCTCCCCCTCTTTCTTTTGCGCGTCTCCGATTCCATCGCTTCTCCACTCCCCCTCAGCTCTTAGCACTCTCCTTGCTTTTTCCACTCTTCTCCTCCTCCCCAGCATCTTGGGTCCTTAATTCTTCTACGCGATACCCTGCAAGCCACCGCGATGGTGTGTGGCAGGGGATGAAGATCACAAAACATGTACTATTGACATGCTACTAGGGTAGGTACTACATTGAAAAATGCTAATAATAGGGTCACATGCAGCTACATGGTTAGTATCTACATAGTTATAAAGGGATTGGTTGTTAATACATGCATCATGCACTACAGACTACTCTACAATATTTTCTCAGTCTCTCAATAATATTCTGAGTTTAGGGTCTGTGTGATATGTGGACTTCAATATCGCACTGCGATATTAACTTCATATAGCGAGAGAATCGATATGCTGACTTCTCGATAAAAACTGGCAAAATCGCGTGATATCGCATTATATCGCCAGTCGAAATATCGATTTGGCTGTCGTTTCCAAATCGCGACGCGATATCAAGTATTCATCGCATACAGTAGACATTGTGTCGTAGTACTGTACAGCCCTACCAAGAGTGATGGTTTACGGCGAGAATAAAAAAAAACTGGGTGGATCCCTTCCCTTGAATTCGTGAAATTTTCAACGGAGGTCCCCCTTTCGCGGCTTTTTAACCCCAGAGTCCACGCTCCGCCTAGTTTGTTGTTTACTCCTGTCCCCATGGCGACGGCGGCACTCCCTCCGCGGCCTTAATTCCCGTTGGTGAGCGTCCCCGTGAAGTGGATGCGACTTCGTTCATGCCTCGCCAAGTTTACGTGCGAACCCCGTTCAAAAAAGCGGAAACGGTTTCGTCTTTAATCTCAGCAGCAAAGGACTTGATTAAAAGCTGATGTTGTCGTCTCCCTTGGCTCGGACGCGACCTCTGGGACGACTAGCAGCTCGATTTTTTTCGTGTCTTCGCCTCTCGCTTTTCCTCCCTCTCACATCTCTTTATTTCCGCGGGAGTCATTTTTTTCCTTCTTGAACCCTTTCACGACGGTCGGGGTATATTATGGACTCCCGTATCTTTGTTGGGTCTCTGAAAGTTCGATGTACCCATCTGCTCTGGAAGAAAGGTAAACACTCCGTCACTACTTCGTAGCTGTAGTAGGTCAAATGTTAAAGGCATCGTAAACATAAAATAACAAGTGGGCCAAATGCTAGAACCAGAGCCTACGAATGGTAGCTCTGACATCGGAGAGAAAATGATTCACTAACCTGGTGACTTCTGTAGTCTCATTGACGATTGAATTCGCCACGTATATTTTTTTGTTATTATTTATACAATACAGTATTTATTTACAGTTCAATGAAGCTAAACAGAATCCCTATGACACCCGGAAGATTTAATTACAACACTAGATATGTATGTACTTTTATCCAGTTTTGGAACTACTGAAATACACTAGGAAAAACTTGAGTCACAATTGGAAGGCGGACATGTCCTCACCCCAATGCAGGCACGTAGCCAGGGGGGGGGGGCTTCTGGGGCTTCAGCCCCCCCTTCCAGAAATTTTGTCCCAATAATATACTGTTCTGATTTAAACGGCATGATAATCCGGATTACACTGCATATAATTCAAGTGATACGTATCGTGAAACCTGATCACTAGTTTCATGCATGTGTGTGGTTAATAAGTTATTCTTTTCAATGCGATATGCATGCATGGGTTGAACTTTTGTTCTGGGGCCGGTCAAATTAACTGCAAGCAGTGTATTTTAACCAGTGAGAAGGGTTAGGAATGAGCACTGTGAAAGTAAATACCAAGCACTAAAAATTAAGGGAAGAGATTAGTAACATGTCGGCACCGAACGGGCAAGGCTGATTTGTTTGATCAAGGTACGGTGCATTAGACTTAGCTGAAGCAAATTTCTTGCTACGTGCCTGCCCAAGTGGGTTGATTGTTAGGCTGCTGAATGTTTATCCTTGAGGCATCTTTCGATACATTAGTAGTGCTAGCCAAAGCTACGTTTTGTGATTTTGCGAGTACCAGATTTTTTTGGGAAACCATAGTCAGTGCTGGGAAATAAAATGTCCCGTCGATCATGATGCGGATTTCACACGCCATTTGAGTTGGCACATGATTAGCTCTACAGTCGTGGCTTCCTTCCCCAAGCACCTCCATTCTGGCGTCATTGTCACTTATAGGCTATTATGTCTCCTCCAGTAAATTCCAACCTCCTTGATTGAAAGGTAATGGTACCCGTGCATACGATACATATTACTAGTCGTTGAAGGAAAGGGACTCTCGTCTGCCGTATGCTTCCCGCTGTTTCATGTCTACGTCTAAGCATTGCAATGAGCGCAAGACGTTTTGAATTTACTGCTGTGGCAGGATAGGGGCCGGAGTAGATTGCATCTTGAGTGCATGAGTAATTTTCTCTTTGATTGAATGAGCGCGGGTGAGTTTTCCTTAAGGGCTCGGCGCCAATACGCTCGGCCCAAAGCGGATGCCCCATTCTTGGGGCCTCCTCTCCAAGGTTTCGAGTTGGGAGAGAGGTCTGTCAGCATGAGGGTCACCAGCCTCTTGCTCGAAATCTCGGGAAATAGGAAGTTGGCGAAGTTGATGTGCGCGGGAGGCATTCGCGACAATCTAGATGAGACGTTTTCCCTCTTAAAGCTACCCCTCCGTCGCTCCGGCCCTAATCGATGGAAGGACTCCTGCTAGGAGCAGAGAATTATAAGCGATATCATATTCTTCTGTTAATCCTATGTCGAGAGGGAACTTAGAAAGGATTACGAAAATATTAATATCCACTTTCAGGGTGCCCATGCCTTTGTGAAATTGGGCCCACTTGAAGCATGTTTGAAGTGAATATATAGATCTCCTCTCCGGGTTTTAAATTTCATTTCTCCTGGTAAGAAAGTTTTTTTTTGTTTCGGTTATTGACAGTCTTAGAAAGTATTACGTAACTTTTTTTCAGTGTAATGGTTTTCTGCTATTTAGAAATTTTAGAAAGGGTTACGAAAATATTAATATCCACTTTCAAGGTGCCCATGCACTTGAAGCATGTTTGAAGTGAATATATAGATCTCCTCTCCGGGTTTTAAATTTCATTTCTCCTGGTAAGAAAGTTTTTTTTGTTTCGGTTATTGACAGTCTTAGAAAGTATTATGTAACTTTTTTCAGTGTAATGGTTTTCTGCTATATCTCGGCGTTCTCTTAAAATCTACATACGTGTTCAATATCGTGTATATTACCTCTGTTTTAATTAATATTGCTGTCGGTAAGTTTAATCCAATAATGTTTCCAGATACGTTTATATTATAATAAAAGCATTCAGAGTATATGTAATTTAGCTGCAAATGGAAAAATCGAGCATTAATACAAATTTTTATTGATACTAATCAAAATATTCGTTTCGCCATGAAAAATCTTCATTATAGTATTCATTTCGCGGGATCTCCATTGGTAATAAGAATAGAACTAAAAGGCTAAAGATAAATATGATGCTCATAATTATCAAACAAAACAATGTATTTGAGCACAATATGATTCAATGCGCCTCGATCCTAAGGAATTCTGAGAACCATTCCTAAAACCATAAAGTTATTTCATTCATTCTCCAAAGTCAGCGTGACGATAAGTGTAAAAGTTTGGTAGTCGTGCAGCACGCTATATTGACAGGCAGCTCTTCACGGATTGTAGTACTTGGTAATGTGATATACCTACTCTTTGTTGACATCAGTAAATCGTGTATTAATAATAAATAACCAGTTATCTTCGTATAAGTGGTAGCTTAGGACAAACTAGCCACTACTGTGAACTATCAAAGTCATGTCGGATTCGAAGGAGCAAAGAGAGATTCGGCTTATAGGAATAGTGAATTATATTATTTTTGGTTCCAGTCATTCATTGTTTATGGGATGGTAAAGCCGTAAATGCATTCATCTCGTTATTTTCTAGTTTTTAATATTTTTGTTACTTGATTGTTCATGCTTATGTGGGGCGTTTTGCTACTGGTAGGTGGTGTTGGGTACATATTTAGGAGAGGCATCTTCAGACATGTCCACCTAAACCCGAGCCGTGCTATTCTGGACTTCAGAACTTATTTGGAAGTCAACAAGGAGCAATGTGCTGGACCGTCTACCCAGATGTAATTTTATATGCCATCGGGCTTAGTACTTGGTGTGTCCCACTCTCACCAATCAGACCAACCTTCGGTTGGCTCATCGTGGTTTATTTGCTACATTTTTAGCATTCGTTCGTGAATAGCCCTCATTCCTTTTCCACCGTTTGAGTCGCTGTCAACCTCTTTTTTTTTTATTCTGCAAAGTAGAAGAGGCGAAACCAAAAGTTTTCGGAGCCGTTCAAAAAATTTCGGTCCCCCCCCCCCCCCCCCCCCCTAAACGAACCTCTTGGCCGAGTGCCCAACTTTTTGGTAGGTCCAAGTCGCCCGTGAGGTCTCTCTCATTCCCAACCCCTCCCCCTCCACCTTCCCAACATTCCCCCTATTCTCCATATCGAGTTCCGTCCACTTGCGTCCCTTTCAATCTTGTACTCTCCACTCCTCTTGCCCCTCCCCCCCCCCTCACCCCATTCCGAGATGTCTCTGCGGTCACCCCTTTTCAATTGCATTTCCCGTCGCTGCGTATTTCTGTCGTCCTCTCCTTTTCTTAGTTCTCTTCCTCCTCCTCGCTCCCTTCCTTCCTCTCCCACATCCTCATAACTCTTTCAGCCTTGCACGCCTCGCCAGAGGAAAGGGAAAAAAGGACGCTTGATTGCTTTCAATTGTTTTCGTCCCCTCACAAAAGCGAAGCGGGAAACGTCTATGCCCAGTTTCGTCTCGGTGCCTACGCTCTGCCACCAGCGAGAGAACGTCTGCTCTCTCGTAGCTGCTAAGTCCTTCAGTCCCTGTCTCGGAGCGAATAAGCCATCATCGAGTCGAGTGCCATTTTCGCACCAAATACTCCCTCAATTATTTCTTGGTTATAAATGGTGTAGATCGCGTTGCGCTGCAGGGGTTCTTAGAAAAACCTTATCTATGAATACACGCGCGACCACCGAAGGTGGCTCGTGGCCTCCCGTCTTTGTTTTGGGACTCCAATTGGGTATCATCATCATCACAAGTCAACAATCCCATAATTGGTTTGACGCAGCTTTCCGCTTAATTCTCCTATCATCTAACCTCTACATATTTCCTCTCTATATACTCTCTTGTCCTTTAGAACTTGCTATATACATATCGTGCATTCCTATTTCATTCTTCCCATTCACTTTTCTCTCGACGTTTGTCTTAATTAAGCCATCATGCCTCAAGATATAGTCCATTAAGATGTTCACTATTCTTTTCAAATTTTTCGGCGGACTTCTCTTTTTTCCCATTCTTCTTAGGATCTATTCGTTAATAACTCGGTCGATCCATTTTATTTTCATCATTCTTCTGTCGCACCCATATTTTTGAATGCTTCCAGCCTTTACTTCTCTGCTGATTGGGTAGGTATGAAAATTTATGAAATCATACCATATAATCGATATAATAATAATAATTCGTTCCCCCAATTCCACTGTGTATTTGTTCGGAGGGATTTCATTTGCATAATATAATGCGGCCTCTTACGAGTTTCGCGGTGACCCGTGGGCATCATTATGAGACAGGCCTTGCTATGAGGAACGCACTTTCTGTCTTCGTAGTCTCATATCTTCGTCCTCGGAAAACTCATTATCTGGTGTGAACATCCTCCAGCGTCGTGACGGAACACGACAATGCGCAGTGCGCATATACAAAGGCAAGTGCCGGAAGTGTCTGATAGTCTATTCCTCAAATGTCACTCCCTCATATTTTGGTTGTTGTGGTTTGCTGCCTTAAGAACCATAGCCATTATGGGGTTTTATAATGTGATTAAAACTGTGTTTTAAGATCTCACCAAAAGGTATTTGTCTCGAATAAAGCATCAATAGTGAATGCTTTTATGGTTACATATGTTATGGTATTAAATTAATTGATGAGCAGTTACAGTTTTGGAGTTTTGTTGGCTCAGTATCGCATATTTGTTTCACCAAAGCGATAAAAAGAATTACCATTTGTAACATTTATTGTTCTCCGTGTAAATACCATTACTTATTCTGTACGGGACTAAATTAGAAAGTGGATTGGGTTGCTCTGGTGGCTATAGTATCGGCCTCCTACTCTGAGGGTCAGAGTTCGAATTCCAGCGATGACCAACAATTTTCATCAGTGTACTGATCCCCTACTTGGGTGCTGTGTGGAGACCACGTCCAGTTTAGTATTCCGTCCGTGTGATGGGACGTTAAACAGTGGGACCCGTTGACGTCTTCTTTTAAAACAATGCGACTGTGCGAGTGTCGACGCTTATGCGAATGTCGACGCCCGGTTTCTATCCATCCTTCCTCCGTCCCCTGAAATATTCCTACCTCTACCCAAATACCCTCCTATCCTAAATGGTGTAAACGGCCTAATCTCACTTCCTTCGGATCGAACATTATACCAGGAATCACTTGGCGCTATTCGATGAGAGTAGTCTAATGTTTATACCGGTTTCGTCCAACCCTGCTCCGTTCCCGATTTTTTTTCCCCACGATGGCCTTCGTCGCACCAATGATCACAGCTGTCGGTGGCCTTTTCCGCAATAGCTACCGCTCGCTGCTAACCTGCGCGGAGCCACCAGGTGGAATTATCCTGGCGATTATGACTACCTTCGTGACTACTCTATGATGAAGTCGTTGAGTATATGTTCTATGTCGTGCAATGAATGACTCACCCCTGCAAATAAGGGTCTTCCGAATACAAGTAATAGTGAAACACCTCATTTTATCAGCAGGATTATTTTCGTTACTGGTCCATGGGTCGTAGATGTCTTGTCGCTCGGCTGTAGTAGGTACAGATATGTTCAGAATCGTTCTTTATTGTTGCCTTCTGCTACTGTAAAGCAGTCTTGGTCTCCATTATTTCCAGCTAGAAAGTGATCATAGTGGCTCCTGGTTGAGTAACAAGGCGCATGTGATATTGTTCGTTCTCTTCATGGCTTTTACTGTATCCTTTGCGACCAATTGAATGTACTTGGTGATTGCGGTGCGTGCTTAACTGTTCACATCGATGTAGTTGGTATTAATATGGGATGTGACAAACAGCTGGTGCCATTTGTGTCATTAATGTTAAATGGACATTTGGATTTCGGTATCAGTGGAAAGTTGGCGGAGACCCTTTTTCCGGCGATGGCTTTGTCTTAACGAAAAAGTTCTCGGAATCCACTGTTTTACATCCCATCCGATAGACGGAGTACTACTGTCAATACGACACTACAGTAGGAAATTTATTCCTTTGAGGACCCTCTGCCACTGCTGGGCTTCGATCCCTGACTCTCAGAATAGGAAGTCAGTACCCACCAAGCCCAACCTTATTATTTCACACCCCATTCACATTTGTAAAATGGTACGTTTTTTGTAATTTGTTTTACACAAAGAGCCTCCTTCTTCATGTCTGGTGTGAAATTTCTTCATCGTAGTCAGAGAGTGTTGGAAACGAAATGGGGAGTCTAGCGGTACTTATCTGTTGTGGCCTTCGAGGATCGCTTGAATCTTAATGATCCCTGTGTTCCCCGAAAGATTAGTGCTTTCGTCCGCACCCTTATAAAAGGGTCGGCGTTCTTAAAAGTCATAAACGCTGGCCTTTTTCTTTCCACGCCGAGGAATGGGGAGGAGAGTACTAGGGTCAACAAACGGCCCGCTCTTCGCCCTCTCTCGCCGTATAAGTAGTATCTTCTCCCCACCCTCAAAGACATGACATTTCCTGTATGGGAAACATGGCGACCATCCCATAGCACACACACACAGACACACGTACGAACTGTAGAAGTCTCCCCTTTCTTTTCTTCCAATGACCTCTGAGCTCCGGAGCCCATTTTCAATTTTCCTCGTCGCTTCCGGTGCACCACCATGGCTGCTGCACCATTCATCGAGATGGAAGGGGGCGGGGCAGTAACCCTGACGCACCCCTCCCTCTGTCCCCCATTCCCTTTCATTCTTCCAGCCCATTCCTTATCCTTCTTCTTCCTCTTCCCGGTTCTTTCTTCCCCAATGGATGTAACATCGATGCATGTTGCTGCTCGATGTTTTTGCGACGATGCTACCGAAACTTCGGTTGCAGGAAAATGAGGGCTTGGTTCTCCGTCACTCAGCGCCGTCCCTTTCTTTTTTGCGGGATAAAATATACATACTCGATGTACTGATATACTGGATTCTCCTCGATTTTGTGACTGTCTACCCACAAGCAATCGAGAAAAAAACCTGGAAAACAGCATTTCCGAAAAATGCATTACATCGATGGTACGTAATCTGGAAGGAATCAGTTGATAACTATTTGAACGCACGTTTTAATGCTGCATTACATTGATCTATCTCATGTGAGATCAGATTTGTCTCGATATTTTATACTGCCGCTGAATTACTTTACATTTATCGATTATTTTTAAATTTAACAAACTCTTGATAGCTCTAATATTCGATGATTCTCTCTCTCCATATTTCGACTTACTGTTTTAGTCCCCGTTATATCGACTGAATCGGGCGATCTTTTAATGTTTATCTCCATTTTAGTAGATATATTTCCGACGATGTTACAACCAACCCTACCTCTATCGCTTTTTCTCCCTCAAAAGTCATAGTGGTTGAAGCCTTGGATTCTTTCTCATTCGTGCGTGTGTGTGTAATTTGGATAGCCGCGCCGCTCTCGGGTGCTAAGCGGGGAAAGAGGAGAGGTTGCGAGAGAAAGAGAGAGAGGGAAAAAAAAGAAGATGGACGAGCGGCAGGTGGTCGGTGGTCGCCCCTTCGTATATCGAGGATAGTGCGACCCTTTCTCATTCGTCCTCCCTTAATACTCTTCCCCTCTTCCTTCTCCCCTTGCGGCTACATTATTATTATTTATGGGCCCCAAGGGCGGCGGCCGCCGTTAAAGGGTACATACAATCGTCGCCCATTTGCTGAAACACTAGCGCATCTTCGTGGAGTGCTCTCGGCTTCCTTTTCTTTCATTTCAATCCGCCGAGGTTGTTCTTCGCCCTCGTTGACCGATGAATTGAAGCGTTTGTCCACTTGCCCCCTTCGTTTGCCCTCCCCGGCCGGGTTCGTGGCTCGAATTTTCCTCGCGTAACCAAAGCCTGTCGGAGAGTTTGCTGTCCTCAAGACGGGTCCTACTCGCCGCGCGTCCCCTGCTTTTCTTCTTGCTCCAAGACCGTCGTCTAATTAGCTTCTTTTTTTTTTGCTCATTGCTAGTCACCAGTTCTTTTGTGCATTTTTTTCCTCAATTCAACTCGCTTGAAGATACCGACCTATTTGAGTTAGGTGGCTTATTCTCTTGACGCATTTCCCTTTCAGTTCTTTAGTCGTTTGTATGTATTCTTCATTTCCTTAGGGAACTACCACTGATGGTCCTGGCTTCGAGTTATTCGATAAGATGATCATTAGAAAGTTGCGAGTGAAGTTATGTAAGTTAGCGGAAAATTTTGTTTAGCAATCTTGCCTGTGTGTTAATACCCAGTATTAAATTTAATTATTGTCACTTCATTGTTTTTGGTTGAAAGACCTAAAAAAAACACGGTGGAGTCGAAATGAAACATCGGAGCTAAATTTTAAAATTTATTTTAAACAGGTTACCGGTGGTAGTTAATTATTTTTTCTGAGCACATCGAATGGGTTTTCTCATTCGCAGCTGCTTTATTTGCGAACTCCCTCGCTGAATCCTCCCTAACTCTCCGTTCTCAAGTTTAGTCCCCAATTAGTGCCCCAATTCATCATCCGTGAGCGTAAATGGTTTTTTTTTTCATTTATTTCATCTTGAATAGTCGGTAATATGTAGTGCTTCTTTGCCTGCTTTTTGCAGGAGTATTTGTAATCTAAACGCAAGGCTGGTAATGTGCATAGTTAATGTCTAAGGTGTGTTCCTATTTTTTCTGTGAAGCTGGTACGTAGTGATATGTTGAAAATGGTAAGTCTGCTGTGTGAGCCTATCGGAATCGATAAATATGCGCTCGTAAATTGATTTCACTGGAAAATATATCTAGTAAATGAATAATTTAGGATGCCCACACAAACTAAACGTGAATAGTGAGTGGGTATCTTGTATGCCATTAGTGGCTGTTTCGATGGAAATCATTTTTCAAGCGTGTCCACTATATAAAAATATCCCGACCGTCAGCATCTCTGGCGATCCAAGGTCGCAACCGTTATTGTGGTGTTTGGTTTTTATGTGCCGGTATCATTCTGTTTCCCGAGAGGTTGGTTTCATCTCGAGACTATAATAAAAACCATGTCCAGGAGGCCAATTGGATAATTTGAAAGCGATCACTGAAATACATAAATGGATGATAGGAGCAGAGTGGAGCTGGAGACACTACGGCGGGTCGGTGGTTTTTCCCATTGATTACGTTCCTTAGCCTGTGCGTGCGTGTGTTTGTGATTAGGATGGCGCTGAGGACGCAGGTGGCCCTGATTCCAAACAGCATCCTTCCCACTTAAAATAATTTATCTTCCCTGGGGGAAGATTTCGAAAACCATTATTGTCTGCGCAACGGTGTTTGATTTATAAAAATTCTGAGAATTCTGAAAACATGACATGTTCCGTATTTATTACCATATTATTTGCCCTAATTTCCTAAAATTTTAGGAATTCAGGAATTGGAACATTATAATGTCGTCCATTTTCTATCATGGAAATTGAATTTAGAGAGGCCGTTTGACGGATTTTTCCTCATTATTTAATTGGAGCATGCAGTGGGTCTCCATTAATGCAAATCGATGAAAATGACTCGTATTTGGGAATTAAGAATCTTTGGAAAGTCGCGAGTATTTTTAGCGAAGGACGGTAATCGTGCGGATAGTATACAAATTTGAAAGAATCGCTAAGGATAATCGGGTCTTCTTATGCGCAAGATGCATTTATCCTTTCAATAAAAATTATTTTAAATGCACAAAATTTTTAATAAATGATTGTTTTATTAATAACATTGTATCAGGCTTTCTTTTGTTACTTTGCACACCTTCCTACCTTTAGCTTGTCATGCCGAATTTTTTAAGTCTCTGTTGTCTTTTGGTTTGGTTTTGCAATGCTGAGACTCCGCGTCCCTAGTTGGTTACCAAGTTGGGTACACATGTTACGTAACCATAGTCACATTATCTCTCCGTGCCTCCAATGGACGAGGTGGGCTGAAGCCGTGTGCGAATCCGTCCATAGTCGAAGAGGAAGGCCATCTTGAACTGCATATGAATTCTTTAATAAGCCTAAATATTAAGTGCTGTCATAATCAACAGATTTATAAACTACGGAAATACCTTTTTGTGACTGTAATTTGGAATTCGAAACACTTAAAATAATTTTTCGCTGGTTTTTTAAGGTAACTCACAAAATCCATTGAACGATAGAAAATTATTTCGTAGAGCCAATGTTATTCGTTCTCATGAATTTTAAAGTTCAGAGCCATAATATTCACTTCCAGATTATTACTAAGTCATACAGAATGTTGGTTGTCTTCGTTGGCTATTGGAACTTCGTCATTTCCTACCAATACCTAATGAATCCGGTACCAACTTTAAATTCCTCCTAGGCGTGAAACAACCCTTTTATTCCAGTGATCAACTTCGTCGCTGGCGACAAGAAGAATAGGTACCCATAGAAGAGCTCACGTCGCCCTGCTTCCTACCTCGGAAATCACCCACAATACCCCGTGAATGTCGGAAGCAACCATAGAATCGATCCTTTCACCCCCCTCCCCCCCATCCCCACACATCCTCAATAGCTCGCGTGGCCGGGGTAGGGTTGGAGAAGGATTCGGATCGCTGGCCACGTGAAAAGAGGGAGGGGGTAGGAAGGAGGGTAATAGGGGGATGATGATGATGATAGGGGAAGGGGATGATCCAGATTGTGGAGGGTCTAGCGACATGTGTGAGCGAGGGATGACGCGGAGAAGAGAATCGCTTTATAGCTTCGGGTGGGCACTCTTGCGAAACGTCTGCGGGAAGGGGGTCTCGGCCACTTGTTACCGATCGTAATACTTCGCCGCAGTCTCTCTTTTTCCTCCAGTCCCACTCCATCGGACATCTCCCGCCGCATACGGTCAGGTTGCGTCTGCGGTCCCGATATTTAGGCACTCACCCCTTCGAATCAGCTGTGCAGAGGTCGCCGACATCTGGAGGTGTGTCTGCAGAAAAAAATCGCGCCGGCACGTGCACCTTGTACTTCCTCACCCAATGTTTTCCCACAGAGTAATCTCTATGAAGAGTGAACACTTTTGATTTCTTAAAAAAAACTGGCCACGTCGAAGGGTTAATCACAAGAGAGAGGAAAAGAATTACAACTCTGTAAGTTACACCTTTCTTAAAGTTTGGAACGTACAAAGCCGTAATCTTTTCCTGTGAAACAGTTTTATAATATCAAGTCCTTCAACTTTAAATTGTGTTAATCACAAAAGCCGATAACTAAAACCACATTGAGGTTCTTCGCGTGGCGTCAGTTTTGGAACTTTTCCATCGACAGGTGTCGAGTGAATGTTGCCAGATTTCGCTCCCCTTGGCCTTTAAACTCGAGGGTGTGCTAATCGTTTAAGGTAGAAACCCGACAACAATGGCAACCATATCACCAAATGCGTATCGATCGTTATGCTCCGTAATTATCGCTCAGGTGCGTAGTCCTAGGTCGTTATTCTACGGAACCTCGACATTGTCGAGCATCGCTGGTGATGAATTGTTAACGTCAGAGTCCTGAAAATTTCCAATTGTTGCATCACAAAAATTACGGATTGCCCAAGATTTGACTTCACAATCTCGACACTAAAATTGAGATACGCCAGGGCTCAAGGGAGTTTTTTAAAAGACGTAATAATTCAAATATATTGCAAGGATGTATGCAACATTTTAGATTTACTTTTTGAGGATATTTAAAGCTATCTACGTCGATCAAAATGGTTTTAAATTCAGTATTGAATTTTTTTTCGTGCTCCTTAGGATTTAATTAAAATGTGTCGGAAAAAGAGGTGAACTGAATTTATATTTACGGCTCACGTCCTGGGTCTGAAATCGAGGAAAATTTACATTCAGGCTGCGGTCTTTCCCGTTGTTTCCTCGTCAGAGACAAGGCGTAATGTCCGGGTTGTTCCTCTGGCACCTGGTTACCCCCCTTCCGTACACCTTGCCTTCCCCCTCTTATCTCACCATTTCCTCGTCCTCCCTCCTCCTCACCCCTCTTCCGAACTTCCTCCTGGCATTCCCCTCTCCACTACCCATTCTCTTCCTCTCCCTCTTCGTCTGTGTCGATTGTAAACACTTGGCCAGATGCTCCCTTCGGCTGCGATCGACTCCAGTTCCCTGAAAACGAATGACGTGCTATCACGATAAAATAATTCACGGCTAAACTTTTCCAATATCATTGTTTACTTTTAAGTGTAGCAAAACGCGGTAGTGACATATTTTGTAAGATTATTCATTTTCATGCTAGAAGAATATTTTCCAAAAATCCTAGTACGTAGTGTCATTTCTGATTTCCTGTTCATGCGTCACCAGCAGTATTACTTTTAAATCTGTATTATTATTTTCTCCTTCCATATTATTACAGACGAGTTTACAATCTCTAATTAGCTTTCGCAGGTTTTACACCGCACCTTCCTGTACGGATATTTTCGTTTTTTTTTTAGACCTCTAAATATAATCCTTAAAATTTTTTCTTAAAAAAATGTATACATCTTTCCACATCCTTTTACGATTCCATTTCTGTTGCTCATCTATTGTTGTGAATAAAAATATGCTATTAACATTCTTTTCGTGTCTCGAATGACAAGGAAATAGGTCATCAGTCTCGATGTCATCTACATCTACATCTACATAATACCCTGCCAACCACCATAAAGGTGTGTGGCAGGGGCACTCTCACCAAACATGCACTACATATCATGCATAAAAAAAGGATTAGTACTTGTATAGGTATGGTTCAAAACTACGCTATTTAAAAATATTTCCGCACTATTAACACCTGTGCGCTATTTAAATGTCGCCGCGGTGAAAACAATTTATGTACCTGCTCACATTTTTTTATTTCTTGGGCTGTACGAACTTATTTATTTTACTGTTATCGTTTGCTCATTTGATGAGTGTGTCCTTAAATTGATTTCTAAATTGTTTTCTTGTGAGTTTTTTATACCCTCCATTGGCTGGCACACGAAACTCGTCCCGTGGTGAAACCTTCACATGCTCGTCAGGGTTTATTTGACGGAGTAGACGGCACCGCGAGGTGGTGATTCCCTCCCTTCTTCTCCGTCCTACGTGTTGTGATGATCGATGGGCGAGTTGATGTGATTTTCGCGTCTATTCTGTCGCATGTCTCCTCACTCCACACTCAATCCGCGCATATCCTCTCCCATCGGGAAAGGAGTCCCTGTGCGGAAAATCGAGAAAAACCTCCCATGTTGTGTAGCTGCAGATGGCTGCTTTCAAACGTCATCGTTTAAAGAGCGGTGTACTGACTGACTCAGGCACATAGTCAGAAATTCGCTTCGGGGGGGGGGGGGGGGGGAGATAAGTCAAGTGTAGCGTAACGTGACAAATCAGCTTTGCCCATTCGGTGCCAACATGTTACAAATGTCTTCCCTTAATTTTCAGTGCTTGGTATTTCCTTTTACAGTGCCCGTTTCTATTTCTTCTCACCGGTTGAAGTGCGCTGCTTACCTTGTTATAAAACATTTAATTTGGCCGACCCCAGAACAACGCATATATACATATCAGATTGAAAAGAACATTTATAGGCCACACACATGTATCAAACTAGTGATCACGTTTCATGACACTTAACACTGAATTATACGCAGTGTAATCCGGATTATCATGCGCAGGTAAAATTCGAACAACAAAATAATTGGGAAAAAATTTCGGGGGAGCTTAAGCCCTAGAACCCCCTCCCCTAGCTACGTATCTGGACTGACTAGTTTGTATTAACGCTAGATTCGTATTAGAGAACAAGTAATAACTGATACTGGTCGGGTTTGTTGTAGTGGTTATAGTACTAGCTACCGACTCCGCAGGCCCGGTTTCGAATCCCGGCAGTAGAAGATATTTTTCTTCGGTAAACCGAGCAATACGTGAACACTTCGTCGGTAGCATACGAGTTCAGTACTCCGTACCTCGGTCGTTAGGTCATGGCCCCCTAGAGAGTAGGCTAAGACGGACGCCGGGTTTCTCTTCTCTTTTCTTTATTAACCTTCTATTCCCATCGTTTTACCTCTCCTCATGTTTTGTAGGTAATTTAAGTGCGGGTACGGACTTGAAACCATTGTTGAACAATGAGCTTCAATACTAGGCAGTGACACTTAAAGTATGTCAAAATAGGGGCTCGATACCAGGTTGCGAAATTCTTAAAATTGAATAATGATAGGTATATTTGAGAAACACTACACTGTCGAAGAAAATTGCTGTATTATTACATTTCCGTGTTTTAGTTCTTTTTTATTTTTCAATTTCCGTATCATTCGTCCTCAAAATGAGTTTCGCTGTTTCATCAAGGCTCAAATTCTCTTAATTTGCAAAATATTTCGCTTTTACGCTCAAATATCAGGAGAGGTTTTTAATAACCTCCCGCTGGAAATGTTTTCCGCTCTCTATTCTTCAAGTATTTCAAGTAACTGCGCGTCTAAAAATGTGTATTAGCTTAAGGTACTCCGTGGGCGAGTAAGTAGAGATGTATTTTGTGAATTCACATTGAATTAAGCTACACATGACATGCTACACTTTTCCCAGCACCATACGAAATTAGATGTCATAGAAGATTGATGAAGATAAAATTGGTAGATCAAATAACTAACGAAAAAGTCCTGAGGAGATTGTGAGAAAGAGGAAGGCCAATTAAACTATGAAAAGAAGATTGGACCACATTATCGGATATGTGATTAAGGCAGACATCGAGAGAAAAGTGGATGGAAAAATGGCAAAGAAAGTCATATTGGCCCAACAATCCTAATACCGGTTTGAAGACCTTTCTTTGATGCTTTGTTGATGACTTTGTAGATGCTTTTTCAATGCAGACAATGAAGAGTACAGGAGACAGTGCACAACACTCTCCTTGTCCTTGTCTCGCTTCTTTCTTTATTCTTGCATCTCTATTGATGGACCCTGATTTGATAACAGCCACCTGGTTTTCGCACCAACTGAGATTTGGAGCAAATACGAGATAAAAGAAGCAAATACTGAAAGGTTTAAAGGAGAAGAATAATTTCAGCATGAAGTGGTAGGCCGATATGATGAACTGACTCCTTAGGTAGAGCGTCTCACCAATCTTGGTACTGATGGCTGGTGATGATGACTTTTGTTAGGTATTACATTTCGGTGAACTAGTAAATTCCTGATGACTGTGTAAGGTTTTGGTATTTGTTTTAGAAACAGGCAAACAAAACATTCTGTGACATGTGACGTACTGTTGTCCAGGAAAGAGCTATGTAGAGATAAAAGTACGGAGTGCGAGAAGAAAGGAGCGTGTAGGAAGTAGAAAAGAGAGGGGTACAGACGAGGAAACGTCATGCTTCAGAAACCTCTCCGGGAGTAGAAGAGACGAGGTCTCGCTGCATTCGTGAAACTCCCTTTCGAAAAAACATTTGCACGCAAAAGTTAGCACGAGGAAATTCGTGATTCATGAGTCATGTATATGCGTTTCTAACGTATCCGTATAATAATGATAGGCAATTTTTGCGTTTTTGACGCGGGGAATATCAAATCGCATCCTGAGCCGCGCGGCGTTTGTTATGTGAAGAAAGGGTTTTCTCCGCCTCCGGGCCTCATCTGATATTCCTTTCTCCCACACAAGACAGTGACCTGAGAGGCAAGGGATCCTTAGGTCGTGGGAATGTTTCGTGAGGACTGGAATGCATGGAATATTTTATTTTATCCGTTCATGCTTATCTATCATGAATTTTGGCGTTTCTTGATTTCTAATTTGCATCCTGCATTTCATTGTATCTGCCTCCAATGCTGTCAAGGTATCGTTATGCTGTGTAGTGCTTGATTTGTCTGACGTGTATGCGGGAACTGAGGGTCGAGGGTCTCGTTGAAGAGAGGTCACCATTTTTTATCGAGAGCAAGTGTGGTTGAATGAGGGTTACTTCGGCGCAAGTGAGGGGCAAGGACGGCTGGTTAGTTCGCGTGATCCATGCAACTGTTGGCGATTTTCATGGAGTCAGTTCCCTTCTTAGAGATCTCTTTCCTTATTTGCATAAACTATCACGAATGAAGCTATAAAACCTCGCGTGAATTCCACGATAATGGTAATTCTACTGATTTTGCATCCCTACGTTTTTACTAATTATTTAATTGGCCAAAACGGATAAGCTGAAGGCCCTGGTTCGTATTCATGCAACAATCTCTTCTCAGTTCACGAAACGCAAACCCATGCTGCAAAATGTCTGCTAATAGGGTAACTTGGGATTTAATTCCTGCTAGTCATTAGAATGTTTAGCGTAGAATTTCTGGCTATCGGTTTTATTTTATAATCTAAATGTGATGTTTTATTTTACTGTGATGCAGAACATTTTTGATATATTACGCTTGTTTATGATAACTATTTATTCCTTCTTCATCAAAGCTACGTGATCCTTTTTTTACCAACGTGTATTTAGCAGTTTTTTCATAGATATTATGAACCTAGGACCCACAGTAAGTGTTTTACGAGTATAACGTATAACACTCACCAAAGGCCTGGCTGGAAGTTAGTGATAACGAATGGCCTGCCTTTAATAATGGTGGCTGTGAAGCATGTGGTGTGGATTTCTGGCCAAGATCAGAAGTGATGTGGTCATTTCCTGTCTGGAAATGGTGAAAAAACTTCTGGCCTTGTGAAAGGGAGCTTCATTTCTGGCGTCACATCTTCCAGTCGTCCGTCGTAATCGCTTGAAAGGGTCTGCATTTAGAACCAGTTTCCGGCCTCATCTCTCATATTTATCAAATCATCCCGTGCATCTTAAGACAAGATAGACGGCTCCAGTTTGTCATTTTGCGTCGAATATCATTAGAATATTTGGCTACTCAATTACGTTGTTGTTATCCTATTCACGCAATCGTATGAGAACTTGTTAGATGTGTCGTCCTATTATTAAGATACATACTTAAAATGCGTGGTCTGGGTTAGAAAAAAGAAACATTAATGTTTTTTGTATTGTTAGGGTGATGGAGAAGACACTGATTGTCTAACTTCTTTCGTCCGGAATAACTGCCGCGATGGTTATTAATTTTAATGAGCCATTAAAACTTAAAATCATTGGAATGCTGCTGCACTAAGTGAAGTTAAGCACTCCCATTATACTCTTGGACCACCCACGGAGAAAGGATGAGGAAACACCCTTGAGTATCAAATAGTATATGCTTGTCTCAGCTCCCCGTATTCATGGGGCGTAAATATCGTTAGGATAATGAATATAAATTAAAATGAGTCAAATAGATTTTAAGTAATTAGCCACAAAGTAATACTTTTATGGTGATAGAATTTTTTTCACTCATTTGGAAGATGCACACACATGATGTATTTATCAATGCCAATCATTCTGTAGCCGAAGGCTATAATTATTTTGACACATAGATCTACCTGTTACAGTTAGTTTTCTTGATCTGCAGAGAATGCTTACAACTTCGTAGGCGGCTGAGAAAGCCCGAGGAAGCGCAAGTTTCCTTGATGAACCCCATGTCACGGTTTTAAGCTCGGCGCCGGCCGCGGGTACTGAGTCGTAAGAGCGTGGGATTTTCTGCATGGTTTGATACGAACTCAGCCGCATGGGTGTTCAGAACCCTATTACCGCCGATAGCCTGCTGCACCGACAGAATCTCCTAGTTACCTCACATGTTAAGAAGTTTCATCGCAGTGCGTGTGAACTTTCTCATGTCTGCGGCGAACGCAACTTATCTGCCTGTCCATTGACACAACCGCATCCTCCTTCATAATTGAACCTTGCGGAATGCTTTGAAAAAACAGCTGAATTTTTATTTCATGTGAGCGCAATCTGGGCCACCCTGACGCACTAGCGACGGAAGCGTGGCAACTGCTAAACTCTGTGTGTATGGCAAATTCCGGATTACTGTGTGTTTTCAGAATATTTTCAAGTTTCTCGTCGCGTTCTTTGGGCTTGATTTGTTCAAAAGCTTCAACCAACTCACCAAAAATATAAAACCTATTCGCCAGGCCGAAGAAACTGCCTGAATATTGATTGTCCGCGGTTGGGGCAGCATCTGATTTTTAACGAAATGATGAATTCTTACCTGTTGTATTTGATGACATTGCAAGGCAATTAATTGTTTTTTGTTATAACATGTGTACCCAAATTTGACGTTTATGGTGTGGTTATCCTAGTTTCATATATGATATTTCGATGCGATGTTGAACGCCGGATTAATATTAAATGATATAAAAACTCCTCCCACACCTCGGCGAATGTTGGTTTCTGAGGGAAGTGAAGGGGCAGGTATATATTATCTGCGTTGATTTTCCGAAATCACATATATATTTCATCGCAGGCATAAAAGACGACCTTCTGGTTTGAAACTTTTATGGCTTTCCTTGCGATGTACACCGTTGGAGCACCAGATCAATTGCATTTAATATCCTGTGAAAATCACGACTCCAACTTGGCAAGTGGTCGTTTCTGAGGGAAATAAAGGGACATGCATATACCTATACATTTGCCGTGATTTTTTGAAGGTAGATGTATGTTTATTGAATCAAAAAAACCGAACTTATGGTGGGAGATCTTATGGTCTTCATTGCGATATGTCTTGGGAACAATGGATTAATTTAACGTGAGCAGACCCCCAAACACCGCAGCGCCAGGCGATGGTTTTCGAGGAGGAAGAAAGGAGCGGCAGAAAAGTTTCCGGAGATCTCAAAAGCACGCGTGCTCACTCACGGCGCCGTCGTTCTGGGTAAAAGAGAAGGAGGAGGAGGAGTTGAGAAGAGGCGACCGTGCTGGGGAGGGGGGGCGACGTTCCATGATGCTTCCCGCGGCTTTCCCACGGATCGCGTCCTTACGAAGAGATCCTCTCCCTCTCTCTCTCCCCCCCATCGTATCTGCCCTTCTCACTCTCTCTCTCTCCCCTCCCCACACACGAAGTCCCTCGAGTTTTCCTCCCCAAAGATTGAATTCGTCGGCACCATCCGCGGCAGGGAACACGTTTCACAAGTCGCTGGGAAGTCGGCGGCTCACGGTTTCGGAGAGCTGTGGGAAAAACGAATCCCGAAAATGCGTGAGGGGGGAGGGAAGGGAAGGAGAGAGATGTGATGGGGGGGGGAGGGGGAGAGGCTAATCGTTTAATGCGAAACGGTGAGTGAGAGTGCGAAAATGTAAAGAGGTGTAGGAGAGGAGTGTATGTTCCAATCGGAAGGCGGAACAATTGAGATGCGATTCGCGCCTTCCGGGAGCAAGCGTTCTGGGAGAAAGAGAGGGGGGTAGGGTTCTGTGTGTGTGTTTGCCGTCGCGATATGCACCACCCCCCCATCAACCATTCACCCATCCCCGCTAAGCAAGTCGCCCGTGGCTATGGCGCACAGCGCACCCTTCTCGCCGGTGTATGGCCACTCCCCATCTCCCATTGTCCCGTTTGCGTCCCATCTGTGACTCCTAACTCTTCCCGTTTTCTCTCACGCCTCCCCTCTCCTCTCAAGCCATTCCACCATCTCCCGTCTCCGGCACACACACTCACAGTTGGCTCGCACTTGCCTCGCTCCCTCCTCCCCCACCGTCAGAGCGCCGAGTGATTTCGGTCCGTCTCCAGGGAGATTGGGATGGTACGGGGGGGGGGGGGGCGGGGGGGAGGGGAGAGGTCCCTGGAGGATGGGCTGTGGAGACGAAGAGGGGGCGCGGGATTGGAGTGATGCGATTGGAGGACGGGTCTGTCTGGCCAAAGGGGGTCGGCAACCTTTTTTAACGGATAGATGATTCCTAGCAACCTGCCCTAGCGACAGGCACGTAGCCAGAAATTTGCTTCGGGGGAGGGGGGGGGGTCTCGCGTAACTTAAAACAAATCAGCCCATCGGTGCCGACATGTTACAAATGTCTTCCCTTAATTTTCAGTGCTTAGTATTTACTTTTACAGTGCCCATACTTATATCTTCTCTCAGGTAAAGTCACTTCTAAAATCAGAACAACAAAATTATTGGGAAAAAATTTGAAGCACCAGAAGACCCCCCTGGCTACGTGCTTGCCTTGCGAGCCATACCCACAGCTTGTGGTCAAAAAGAGATAGGACGCTAGAACGATTGAAGAAGATATGCCTTGGAAATCCATCAATTAGTACGCTCCCTTGCTGTAATGATGCAGAACCGTGGCTGAGACTTTTGAAGTAGTGTGATACCATGTGGCAGTTGGGGCGAAAGGCCATGGCAGGGCCATCAATGGCCATTACAGTCTTCAATGTTCAAATACTGCTGATACACTGTAATGTTCAAATGCGAACTAGATAATGTATCATTACATACTCAAAGATGCATTTGCAATAAGAACCAATTTTTTGTATCAATTTGGCTCTTTCCCACTGTGTCAATTCCGAAAGAAAACGCTTTAAAAAATTCTGTATTAACGGATGAATTACCGAAAGTAGTTATTTATAGTAATTACTTTGCGACAATATTCTTTGTGGTGTCGATCTCAAATCTCACCGTATGAATAGCAATTGGCCACTTAAATTATTTCTTCCTTGGAACTGTAGTTTATTCATTGTCTTATTGTGAAATTATACCACAAGTGACATTTTATATGATTCGTAGAATATACCTAGACGCATCTGCAGTGGCGCGTCAATATATTATATGGCATATTTTAGGTGACGACAGGGCTAATAGAATTTTCATATTGCAAAAGTTCCACCTCACCGGATGACAGCTGTTGGGTACGTCAACAGAAAATTTTACTTTTTTTTACCATTCCTTTCAATGCCATTTGGCGACTGGCCTTCAAATTCAGCTGTTTGATTTTTTTCATGTCGTGTTTGATCAGTAGAACTTTCTGCGTGAGTAACCATCCTTGGCATTCAGCCACCTGTGGCTTCCCTCGCATTAATATTTGGCCCGAGTTCTGGACGCCGATCGAATATCATATCCTTAGCTTTAGTGAGCTCAACGTACTATTTTTCCAGAAGAAAGAAAATACTCAGCTATTTACCTGACGTTTTGCTTGATGCGTGAGTCATATAAAATTAAATTGTCCGAAAAAATACTGAGGACAATTTTTTTCTAAAAAGAGTGCAGGAAAATGTTGAAAAAAGGTTAACATTTTCCACTTGAAATCCTTCCCGTAAAAATGTTTGGACTTCTGGTTTGTCCTCTTTTGAAGCAGAAAAAATAATATGCTCCAAAACGTTTTTTTCAAAACTTGATGAAGCTATTTTCCTTTAAAAAAAACTCGCCTCATTCTTTTCAGTGTTTGATTTGTGGTGTGGATGTTAATGAAGAGGTTTTTAATTTATTCTGCCCATTCACCTCTTGTCCTCTTCACAATTGAATCAGCGGCGAGATTGGATTACAAAAATTACACCCACATGGTTGAGGATGACGCGGTAATTTTTTTAAATTGGCGATTCCAGTCGCGTCTCCTCTCTCGTACGTCACCGCCACTCGGAGTAATCTTGTTAGCCGAGCCGCCGAGTCCACCTGCTCTTCTCCACGCACCCAATCCTCTCGGGGCCCTTTTGACTTTCGACGACCTCGATACGGAGATTCATTCAAATTTCTCTCCCCTCTCCTCTCTCGTCGCGTCCTTCCTAGTTCCGCGCATCTTTCATCTCATTTGTTTATACGTTCCCATCCACGGGTCACCCAAAGGAGGACCGAAATGGCCACGTTTATAGTGGTGCATTTACAGCTTCCTCAGTAAACCGAAATAAACATTGGTTTCTAGGCTGGAAACCATATTAAATATCAAAGAATATCGAATATTTTTTATTGCGGCTTTTAAAAGTAGCCCACAGAATTCATTTTCGATAATTTCCAAACTTTATCGAGAATCTTACATATGGTGTGAATGACATTGTCGTTTTAATATTGCATGTGTGGTTTGCTCTTATATCTCCCAAACGAATTTTTTTTCGGAAAATTTCGTCGAAGTGCGGAATCCTTCGGATACTCCGAGAAGACTATCATGCAAGGAAATAGAATGTGCATATTTTGGTTAAAAGTGATGTTCTGGGACCATGTCTCAGGTAGTCGTCAGAAGGGTGTGTCCCACCTCGGGGAGGGTCCTAATCCGCGACCCTTTCCTGAGCTCCGAGGCTCAACTCTGGCCTCTCTCCTCGACCCACGCGGCGCGGCGGGGGGCTACCAAGGAAAAACTGACCTTACTCAGTATATTTTAAACTTTTGACAGCTACGCCATATTACAATAAATACCTATTTTTATCGTACTCCTGTTAACCGTGCGAGTACGTACGTCTTTAATCGCCGTTCTACGATGAAAAATAACAGTTTTATAGATTTTGGTTAAAATGCAGTGGGTGACTGCCGGAAAATTGGCAACCTCGCAGTGAAATAGTGGTGGTTCCGCGAAATTTAAATGCGTCTAGGGTATTTTCTGACGCTTCCCTCATTATGTGTACGAGTGTAGTTTTGTTTTTGGTGTTATTGACGTCGATGAATGATATGTAAAACTTTCTTTAGCGAGTTCTTACCTAGGTAATGTTTCCAACATAGGTGTCGCCCATTTTTCTAGGAAAAACAACACTTTGTCCGCGATCGCTTAAGAATTCCCTGATTAAAGACATTACGTCGTTGTCCAATCCCTAAGCTGTTATTTTTTATAAGTTACTTTCTGTTTGTCAATTTATCAAATGTATTCTCACAGGAAATATTTTCTTTGCCTAATGACGGGTGTGTTGCAATGTTTTATCGTTTGTGTAAGGGCAACCGTTACAACTGCAAGGCGTTGCTATTAATTAATTCCATTGCTTCATTAGCTGTGCTTCAGTACGGATATTGTGAGCTGTAAGTTACTCTGAGAAAGACATTCATGGTTTTTATGCTGTACCCTTAACGTACGTGGCTGATGAAACCGTGTTTGCAGTTTGGATCCCGTCAGATTGGCGGGCAACATTTCATCTCGTCGATATTTCTTATGTTTTAATTGAACTTTTAAAGTATTTCTGATGAAAATGATACAGTAATTACCAAGAGGAGGCGATCAACAGCCGAGGTTATTTTTACCGCTGACGTAAGGTGAGCGGTGGATGTAGACAGGGTATAAAGTGAAAGTGAAAGGAGGAAGAGCGAAGAGAAAACCGTGATAGGTATGTGTACTCGCGCAGGGGTCTGAGATTTAACGCTCCATACGACGCATGCAGTACTGAACGTGAGTGCTGTTTGGATTAGAGACCGGTCATAGTCTGAAAAAAAGACTGCCACTTTCGGAAGCTGAACCTTTTGGACATGGAGCCAGTGCTCTAGCCACCATAGTACATGATCCCAGAGGGAATGTATATGAATTTATTTGATTGTAATTTTGGTTCATTTACTTTCCGATAAATTCTAATCCGATTTATTATAGGTTCTTTTAAGTTTTTATCAATGCTGAGAAATCATTGATACGTGACGATTTTGGCTGTTTTTATGCACCACATGGTGTTTGTTGAAACGCAAGTAATATATGAATTTATTTTTTCTGTCATAGTGTAGCGTGCTATTTGGTTTATTCTCTCCTTGGTACGCCGGAAGAGAAAACTGTAAGTATATGCTGAACAAGCGTTTAGGCGTGCGATTGAGTGACGAAAGGTGAAACGGAAACAGAAAATAAGACTACGTTGAAATTAATTTTCCTCGATGCCCAATCCATTATCATCGTGCCTCTGATGCTGTGTAGATGTCGAGGGTGGATGCCGGAAATCAAATATCGCACAGCCCCTTGCGTAGAATCGTAGATTGGTCGGCATACGTCCAGTAATCGCATTACCCCCTCGTTTGAGTTCGGGGGTGTAAAATCCGGCATTTGGTTCGCGCTAAGGGGTTAAAAGCGGGCCACTGACGACCCCTAGAGTTTTTACGCACTTGTTCCGCCCCGAGGAACACAGGGGCGGAGGGGCGGCGATACGCTTAACACGAGACTCTTCCCCCTCTCCGACCGCACCCCTCATATCGTCCACTCCACTCCCGCTTCAACCCATCCCTCCGTACATCGTCCGTCCATCCATATCGCTCCTCTTATTCGCTCGAGTTGGTCGGCGCATACGAAAGGAGTGAGGCGGAGATTTACGGGGCGAGAAGGCCGCCGGAGCGGTCGGCCGGGAGTGAATTGAGGTTCGTTAAAAGTGTTTGTCGCTCGGGAGGGAGGTCGCGGCGGCGGGGCGGAATGGGGTTGGGTTGGTCGATGTGGAGGGGGTTGATGGTCCAGCCAGTGCGTGCGTATGAGAGTGTGCTACTAAGGGTCACAGTGTGTTGCACAGACGGAACCTTTTTTTTTCTCTCTCTCTTTCCATCCTTCCCTGTCTAACTGGGAGGGCAAGTGCACTTAAGACTTGGGGTGAATGAAGATTCCCGTTCGAGATGCAGAGAGACCAACCAGATGAAGATGCTGACAAATATATGAGGGGATCTGCTGTTTTTTATCATCTTCCAAAGAACTTTCTATATCCAATAGGGAAATTTAGTAAGAAATTTAGAGAGTGAAGGGTAAAGTTTTTGTAATTATTTTTCCTTTTATTTTACATGGAAAACTCAGGATATAATCCCGAAGGCGATGACCTTCATGATGGAGGCACGCAGTGACTCTACCCATGTTATTTCAACTTTTATTAGTACGTTATCACATGATGAGCTTTCTATGGTAAAATATATAATTCTATACATGCTCAAGTGAGATGGGTGTGCTATTGTGGTGGAAGTAAATACTGTGGTAAAAGTTCACAACCTGAGTATATTTCTTCAAATCGGTACTATTTGATTTCTACGTCGAGCGACGAATCTCATTCAATCAAATTCAAACGAGCAACAAATTCCATTTGCCTAATCGAAGTCTCGAAGAAATTGTTGGTAAAGGTCTTGGGACGGTATCAGGCTTGAATTGTTAGAAATTGTTGGTATTAATTTTTTTAAATAACATACTTTGTAACTTTGTGGAATAGTTTTGAAACATTTCATTTCAGAGATGGGACTTGATGTTGATTGATGAAATTAAAACTAGAATAGAATTAGCAGATGACGGTTTCAGTGTATGGAACGGGGGATTGGCGAGTTTGTTGAAAGGGGCGTGGTATTGGGAAGAATATTAGGTTAGAGAGGTCGAGAGAGCAGACGAACGAACTGCCATCTGGATACCTTGATGATAGGTGCGAAATATGCGATACTAAAGAGTAGCATCATGTGGAAGATGCGAGTATTTTATGTCCATCCACTTGTCTTAAGTTTCCTCATTCAAATGCCGGTGGCAAATTAGCATGTATATAATGGTGTACAGTGCCTCTAATACTGATTATTTCCCCCCCCTCCGCTTTAAAATGAAACGTTGGTGAAGGGGGATTGGACGTCAAAATCACTTTTCCGCCGGAGGTATCCAGCAAACGGACACGCTCGGTGGACGACGAAGCAAGTGATCGAGGATGGCTGGGAAATAAAGGCTGACGGGCGGGAACTGTCACACCCTTCGGATGACGTCCGATAAGCGTGAAGAGAGCCATCGACTCCCCATCTCTCCGGACGATGATGATGATGACGACGAGATGACTATCTTCAGAGGTGACGACGGGGTTGATTCGGTATCTCATCGATTGTCGAGAAAAGGGAAAGCTTGGGGTGGGGGGAGATGTTATTAATGGATTGTCGGAAGACTCGAGAGGTGACGATGAACCAGGGAGGTGCACGATCATGTCGACAGCCATCGCATGACGCTGTGGAAAAAGTATTCGAATAGTGCGGACTCGAACGTCGACCTCATCATTGGTTTTAAGTTATCTCTTCCGCATTTAAAGGCGCCTCAGACTGGGAGGAAAGGTGTGATGAAATTATTGGGAAGGAAAAGTGAAATCATGGGAGAGAAACCTGGCGTCGGAGTCCACCAACTCTCAATGAAAGGCGCCAAGGGATCCAAATATTGACGTCCCATCTAAAGGGTGGGGTACTGAACTTGGCATTCTCTCCTTATGCATATCCAAGCAGGGATTCTAATGACAATTTCACAGGGTCACGAAACCAACCCTTTAGGGCAGGTAGCCAGTACTCTAGCTACGTCGTCTGTGCCTGTCAATAGCGACGATGCCGCGGCACAAAGTGACTACAATAGGAACTGTCAACCTATTATAGTCACCTTGGCCGCGGCACGTGTATAGAGCCATTGTTTGCTTCGTCTCAGTCCAAACAATTATTCGCCACAAACCAGGTTTGCCCTAGAAGGGAACCTGAGGGTTATCTATTCGGGAGAGGCAACCGACTGATTTTGTCATTGGCGCCATTTAAGATATCAGGGTAACAGGGCATAGGTAAGAATACTTCAGGGACAAGAGGGAGGGTCGAGAGAAACCCGGCGTCGGCATTAGCTCATAACGAAATGCGATAAGGGTTCCGCTACTTCACGTCCCATCCGACCAATGGAGTAATATATTCGAGTACTTCACGCTTAACACCAAGTGGGGACCGGTATGCCACCGAATATCTTTACCAACCTGAATCCGGGCATCTGGTTGATATGCCTATTCTCTAACCACACCAACCCTATTCCCTCCACCCCGTGAACGTGGGTGATGAGAAATGGTGTTTGAGATTTAAAATGGATAAATTCGTCCGTTGTGAAATCTACTTTGTTAAATTATATAAGTATCAATTTACTGGCAAATTAAATAATATTATTAACTATTAATCCCTTTTAAGCATAATGATCATACGTAGACATATTGTTTTAAAATCCTTTAGGGCTTTCTTTGTCTTGGGTGGACCGAATGTGAAGTAGCGGGGAAGTGTATGTATCTCTCCCCCTCTTCGTCTTTGTCTCGCATTGTCTCAGCATCCGCTCGCCGCATTTATCCTCAAGTTCCGGACGAGCTCCCGTATAATCAGAGGAAATGGCCCGACGTCGGTATGGCCTTCGCGGAAACATGAGAACTGCTTCGACGTCGACGAAAAGGCTCGTCGAATCGGTTAACTCGATTACGGCCGTGCATGTGAGAGGAATTGGGGAATGAGCTGAAGGGTGGGGGAGTGAGGATTGATACTTTCCCCCGCTACCGCCGGTTTCACTTCATTTCGGGAGAGGGCGGTGGGACGGAGAGGAGGCCACTTCGGGAGATGGGGGAAGAGGGTTGCCCGCGGTGAATATTGAAAGCGATCTGCGGCGGTCCTGCGGTGCGGTGAACGGCTCCTTCCCTCACTGCGGGCGACGGCGGGGAGGAGGATGGATAGACCCATAGGAAAAGTGGTAGGAGGGGGGATAGGGTACAGGGTATCGGGGGAATTGAGGTCGTGGAGTTCTGTTGAGAGAGAAAGAGAGAGGTTTGTATGTGTGTGTGTGTAAGTGTGGGAGAGGGGTGAGCGCTAGCTTTCCATTGTTGTGCTAATCGACTTCTCTCCCCTCCGCAACCCCACCCCGCGACGGCCATTGTTACGCGGCACGCGCCGACTCTTCCCCGGATTGGAGCGGGGAGGGGAGGGGGCGAAGGGTGTTTTGGGTGTGGGGATCTCGTGCGGAAAGGGGGAGGATTGGTGCTACAGAAGGTGGTTGGGATTTGATACATGCTGAGGGTTACCCGTAACCCTTGGTTACGTGTGGCGTGTACCACTTGAGTCGCGTGTGCGGATGATTCGGGAGGATAAAAAAAACGTCCAAGTTTCGTGGTATATGATAATTAAATGAATTAAATAGCCTGCCGGCGTAGGCAAAGATCGACACACCGTTCTGTCAGGTTATTTGTTCGAGTATCGCAGTTAGAATAGCGGAAGTAGTTATAGGGTGGAGACAGCCGACAGGCATGATCATCTGTGCCCTAGGGAAAAGTGGGAAATTGAGAGCTGTCAGGATTTTTTAGAATTAGAGATATGGTGGATAAAAATCCTGTGTCGAATTTGATATTTTCCTGGAGAAAAACACCCTTAAGAGCTCAGTTACTAAAGTCCAGTTCGAAGGATAAAATCTTCGATTAGATCCTCTTCACACAGCTTTTGAGGGAGGATTAATTTATTCATTAATTCATTGTTTTTCATTCTTAAGATTGGTTAACCCATAGGCAGTCCCTCCATTCTCCCCAAATCGTAGCTAGCCCAGTTATATTCCAGCATTCTTTCTTCTCTGTATTCCTCTTCATCTGCCCATGTATTTTATCCCCTTCCTAAATAGTTGGTATTTTCTTGTATTTTCGTGCCTCAGTTCTGTTCCTAACGAATTCATTTTACCTCATGGTGTGTCCATCTGCCTGCATCTTCTTCTTTGACATCATGAGCTCCTCCCAGGTCTTTCATCCTCAGTACTTCTGTATCTATTCTTCATTTTATCCGTCCACTTAATCGTTAGTACCTATCAATTGCAGGTCTCGAAGGCTCCTTTCCTTTTCTCATCATCTTTTCCAAGGGTCCCAAGAAGGTTTGACAACTCCGAAATTCTAAGCAGTGCTGGGATTCTAACCTCTGGATTTGAAACACTGAAGCCACCGCACTCGATTTGTACATTTTTAAAACGATATTTTTTTGTCCTTCTCCGGCACGACCAGTAGAGGAGGAACCACTGAAGAATACTGGAGACCAAAAAAAGAAAAATGTTTACATACTCGTCGTATATGCGGAATGTCAATAGACTTCGTTGGCTAAAGAAAAGTTGTGGACTCAGAGAGTTTCCTGAGTCACTTATGAGCAAGAGAAAGGAAGAGATAACTGTTTCTCTAGGAAAGGTCAAACTGGGAAATACCTTTCTCTCTGGCGATTTATGGCACTTCGATTAGCGTTGAACTTGATGTGAGACTCAATATTTTATGCATGAGCCGTTTCTTATTCAATGCATTGAATAGAATTTCCGTTGTTTACTTATTAAATTGGCATACATCCGCATTTGCACGTAAGTGTTTTACAGGCCATTCCGCATTTTTCGTGCAGAAACATTTAAAGCCACCTAAATGGGCACTGTTAATGCATATGCCTAACCATTTTTATATTTTAAGTTTGTATGAGAGTAGGCACGTAACCACGCTTTTAAATTTAATCAACTGACTTCTACTAGAAAATTCATCAGGTTTACTTATAGTTGAATATAATGTTCTCTTTTTACTCTTAATTCTTTGGTTATCATCCTCTCCCAGACTCGGTTTTAAAATGCCTGGTAAGCGTTAAAAGTAATCCATTTTGGCGTCTTTTAAATGTGGCAGTTTCCTACGTTTCGGGTTTAAGAAAGAACATGGGGTTCATTATTTTGAAAGTAGGTACACAAAGTACTTCAATCTCGACAATGACGAGTTTGTAAATACACAGTCAAATGTTGATTCTTTTTCATACTAAAATCTGTATTTATCGAGTCTTTGTGCAAAAAATACCATTATTGAGGCTCAATAATGCCCGGTACTTGCTGAATAAGGTCGGAAATATTCGATACGTTTATATAATCATTAATGGCGAAAGAGTGCGTTCACGATGGTTAAAACGCCTCGAAGGTGTTTGACCGGGCGTTTTAAAACTAACTTTATGCGTACATCATTCATTCCCTCCCTAGCCGGCGTCTTACCTTTCTAACGGTGTATATTCTTTTTTTTCCGTGGCACACGGTGTGCATATCGTATTCGTGGGGTGGGATGTCTGCCCGCGTAGATGTGTTCGTGGATGGGTGGATAGATGGAGGTGGGTGAGGGGCTGACTTGACTCGATCGCCTACTCATCCTTCCCGTTCCTCTTGTTACTCCTTCCGGCTCCAGGGTCGTCGAGAGGATGCCCCAGCAGGACCGCGACTGCAAGGGCTCCATCACTTAGCCCCGCGTTCAGTTTTTTGTTTTCACCCTCGCCTCCGGCGTCCCCCTCATCCCACACCCTTGGTGTTCCACGCCCGTTTGTTAGGTTAACAGATTCGACTCGATTAAAATGCCTAACTTTATTTACCTTTCCCGTGAGCCCGGGCCAAAAACTTGGGCGTAGCCTGTCGTCATTAACCAAAGGTGTCTGCTCAAGTAGAGGGAAGAACCTGATATGCTCATCCAGCCTTCTTTAGCTATGCCACCCGCGGGAGATGGGCGTGAGACTGTTAAAAAAAATGGAAGCGCACCTTGAAAGAGGTTTATTTTTTCTCTCCTGAAACTCGTGGCTGAAGTAGAGACTAGATTTGTCATCAGCTGCTTAGTTCTAACGTTCACATATGCATCCAACCCAATTTTTTTCCTCTTCCGTTGGCATATTCAGTCAAAGCGTCTACTCATGGCATTTTTCAATTGCAGGACTACTGAAATCTTATGAAAAAAGTTATGTACCTATATCCTTGGAAGGGTAGGGCGTCGACTGAGTGGGAAATCGTGGACATCTCAGACTAATTTTGCGCTGTAAAAAACTCGAAAACCTCGAGAATATTGTGTATTTACTTTAGTCAATTACTGAATAAGGATTATGAAAAAATTAGGAAATTTCGAATAAATACATATTTATATGTATTTATTCGAATATATCTAAATTTGAAACCTTGGTGATTTATTAAAATGCTCACCACTACCTATATCTCCTTCTCAAATAATTATTTCTTAGGTTAATGAAATGATCAAACTTAAAAAGTGATCATCGGGATGAACACCTTTTACCCCGATGACGCCTTCGTTAGCTGGAACGCATTTAGGTTAATTTTAAATATATTTTGTGGCAAAGTGATATTGTATTGAGTGAATAGTATGCCTCACCTATGAACTGTAGAAGAAAATCTCGGTCACTAATAGAACCCGAAACCGGGTCGTTAAGATGGGAATCCAGCTCTCTTTAGCCACCGTCAAAAAAAAACTGTACTACTAGCAAACTAGCAAACCGAGCGCGCTTCCTTCTGCGCCCGCAAAGATTTGTAACGCGTAACCCGCACAAATGCGTGTCCTCGAACGCCAATGATATGCGGCATGCTTGATCTCAGAGGGCCAGCAGTCTCCAGTCCCTTCTCTCCGTTCCTCCGTATAATCTCCTCCTGCCACTTGGCGAGTGCCACTTGTCCGTCCTTCCTCCCCTTCTCCTTTCCCATCCTCTTGCAGAGGGCGTATCGTGAGCTCGCATCAATCATACGCACCACGGGCCGCGCATCTCAAGCCCTTACCCTTCCCACCCCCCCGCCCCCGCCTCTTCCCCCTCCACCCCTTTGAGAGGGTTTCGCACGGGGCGAGATGGGCTCGATCCGTATTCCCGGAACTTTTTTTTGTTTTACCTCTTCCCCATCGTGATGAGACGTCAGGAAAGGCATCAAAAAGGTGCGTGCGTGATGCATGTTCACGCTTTCTCCTACTTTGATGTTTTTCCCTCAAGTTGCTCTCCCCAATATAACGTTAAGTGCTCGAAACATCTTCCAAAGTAATAGCCGACTCACTCCGAACTCTTGATTACAAAATGACCTGAGCGTCTGAGAAACGATAAAACTCACAGCTGTTCACCACTCCTTGGCATGCGCTGGTTTGATCATAGGGCTTTCCTGATGCTAGAACTCGAATAAATTTTGGCCGGCCACGAAAGGCAAGTCGGTAGTCCGCTTGGCAACCTAAAGGTCAAGAGTTTGATTCCCGTCTCAAGCGTGAATATTGTGTTAATGTTGGGATTCGTCATCATCAGTCAGCAATTCTTAGATTGGTTTGACACAGCTCTTCATTCTTTTATCAGCTAACCTCTTAATAATTACGCAGTTCTTCCCCTTCACATTCGTCACTACTTACTCTATATATCTCATAGAAGGCCTTCCTTGACCATTCCTTCACTTTTCTCTCAACAATGATCATCATACCGTCACGTTTCAAGGTATGAATCATTAAACTGTCCCTTCTTACGACTTCTTCATTCGTCACTCGGTCGATCCATTTCATCTTCATCATTCTTATGTAGCACCACATTTAAAAATCTTTATGTTATGAAAAGAGACTTCGTACTTTTCCTCACTGTTTGACGGAATATTATACCTACTGTTATGCTGTTTCCATTCCACAAGCGATGTGGAATAGTACGTAGTTTATTTCTTTTCGTGAAGTCCACGTCGTAAGTTCCACGTAAAGTCTTTTCGTAAGTTCCACGCCGTTTCCTCGCGTTCTATCGAAGTTTAGCGTTATGAACTAGACGGAACGGAATAACCTTAGCTGCTGGAGTACATGAAACAAAGTTCGTCACTACTGCACGAATTAATCGAAATTTGTTGAGCTCCCGGGGACTGTGTCCTCCTGAAGACTGTCACTGTCATGGTGTCTACTCCATTGTCACTGTAATTGAATATGAAGATTAATGCCATTTCACTCAATTTTTTTCGTCGTACATATTTATTCAAAGGTTAATCTGATAATATTTGTCACATGTACTGTTAGTATTTTGCGGTTAATTTCGGTGCTACTGATCGAAATATAATCGTTAACTTATGCCAGCAATTAAGATCAAATTTGGTCAATTCGCCAGTAAAAATTGATATCTTTCGAATAAAAAATCTATGGCCAACTCTGAAATGTGGTTTCAGTTCAAATTTGATTGGATCTGAGGGGATACAACGTTCGTACTGAAATCTCATTATCCTTCACTTTTACTCATCGGCGACAATTCATGATATTGATATTCCGCACTGTATATGGCGTCGTTATACTTTATATCTTGTACTGCGGGATCATACTAGTGTCGGCTATGGGAAAATATCATCGTAATCGTAAAACTCCTGCTGATAAAAAATCCAACTTAGACATCGTAATCTGTCCGTAAGCTAGTTGTCCATCCAGAATATTAAATCGTGAAATATTCAACGTAAAATTTAGGCATATTTCTCTATTTCGTCAGCAAACATTTTTGGGCTGCAAAGTGAATCATTTGGTGTGGAACCTACGGATGTCTGGGCTTTTTTCCTGGAGCCGATTACATGATGTCCACTATTCTTTGTTGTATTAAGCTGTTAAAATTTCCTTTTTTATGGAGAGAGAAATTTCTCCTCTTGATCTCCATGAGGTGAAAAGTCTGCAACCATCTTGCTGTCAGGCAATATTAAGCCGTAATCCTGTAAGTGGGGATTCGTTCGAAGGTCGCACTTGCCGAAAAATTCGTCATTCGATCATCGAGTTATATATCTGTCGATGCGATTTCGCATTGTCGACCGTGCGACCTCCGTCTCGTCCCCCAGTCGCAAATTCACCTCTGCTTTCTCTCTCTCTCCCGCTCCCACCGCCACTCCGACTTAATGGACCCGATCGTGGGAAAAATGGAACCCCTTCCTCCCATAGCCATCGTCTCCCACGGCTAACCCTCTCCATTGGGATTCATCTGGCGGAAATAATCGCCTAAGCGGGGAGGCAATTAGATCCGTATATTCCACGGGGATTTAACGAAGTCGTGATCCCGACGGCGGTGGCTTTAGGGGGAGGGAGAGCGCGTGGCTTTGTCGTCCAACGCACTTCGATCTGGGTCGAATTGATGGGACACACAAACGCACTCCCTTTCGTTCCCCCCCCCTCTCCTCTCTCTCTCCCGCGGGACTCTGGATGAACACATATCATAGTTATCCCTCCCCCGCGTGATACCCTCTTTTTCCCTCAGGAACATCCATCTCTCGGTCGCAGCCACGGCGCGAGTGGAGAAGCCTGAGAACCGAATATTATCGCGAAACCCATCGTTGAAACTTAGTTTGCGGTGCCCCACTCCATCTTGTGTTAGAGACGTGTCAGCCGGATGTGTGCTCGCTGGCGTGTGGTGGGAATGTTGGGACCTTTTCTTTTATATTCGCTGCTGACCCCCCTGATGGAATTGGGGTGAGGGGTGGTTGAGAGAAAGAGAGAAACATTTTATTGTTCTCTCACTTCATCGTCCACTAAGAACATGCAAGAAATACAGTGATGTGAGAGCTCGTATATTATAGTATAGTGATTTAATTTGAAAGGGCGGGTAAATTTTTAATTGAAGTTAATAATAAAGCACTCTCAGTGAATTAATGGCGTGAATATGTCATACTATAACTTTTCCGGGACGTTAAAATGACGAAAAAAAAATATAGTTTTTAAAAACGATATAAGGTTGCTTTTATCGTTGCCAACCGACGGCCATGGTCATCTTCCTCTTTAAGGATTCTTGTATGTATGGATTTGCGAAGGATGTTTTGGCAAATATCATCTTAAAAGGGAGAAGTTCCGATCATTGTATAATAATTTCTCTCATTATCGCGGGCCATGTTTCTGTATCATAGTTGCGTGTGGATGAGGATGGGGAAGGCAGAAGCATATTGCCTTATTTTCCTCACCAGAAATTCTGGAGAAACCTTTTTCACGGTCGAATCTTCATTGCTTGAGTAGAAATGTTCTATACTTGGATAATATTCCTTGAAAGACTTCCATGGTAGTATTCGTTAGGAGACTGTTCCGGTGTCTCAAAGAAGAGCATTATGAAGATTTGTCACGCATTGGGCGATTAGTTTTGCCCTTAAGAAACTCATGCGCTCCTTCCCCTTTGCCAAGTTAAACATTTGCTACGCCACCGATTTGACTTTCTGGGTTTTGTGAGCGTAACATTTTCTTATGAAATTCTAGGATCAGAAAGGCGCCTACCAGTTTGCTCCTTTTTCAGAGTTAAGCCTCGATTTATTTAGAAGATATTGTGAAGGATACGCTGAGTTATGGAACTTGACATAGATGCCCTGGTATCAGATCGGATGGTGCAGTGCTAAGTATATTTGTATCTGAAATATATCCTTGTGTTAGATGCATGTTTTTCTATAAGTACGTGAAGCTTAGAATGTCAGTCACATGCCTTTTTCATTAGCTAACAACTGCCGTTCTGCTTCCATTTTGTCTCTACCCTCAGTTAAATTATATCAGCTATGAATAGTATTATATTTTTGAGGTGAATAAGGCTGTTTTTTTAAGACTCAAGGACACTTCAGTTTTGTCAAAATATGAGAGGGAATGTTTGACTATTACATAACTCGATTCGTGGGTAAAACTTAATTGTTATTCGTTGAATCCTTATCGCAAAGCTGAGGTCACTGATCTTTAACTGAGTTTTGGAAACACTTCCAAGTCTCGCTCATATTTTTCCCGCCTTAGCGTAATGTATTGCAAGACGTAATTCAGCCACTTGATTCCCACTCCCGCTTCCCTTGACCATAACTGCTTTAAATAGCTCATTTCCTTGGCTTGAGCACGCTTGGTGGGCGAGTGTGTTGGCATATCTCGTTTCACGAAACCGCCTAACAACTCCAATAAAATGGTGATTCCGTACGTGATTCCTTTTTTTTAAGTAATTCGCGTGCGAATCTTTCTTGCGTTTTTTTATTTTCGTCAACGAGTCAGAAAATAAACACTGGGGCACTTTTTAATTATGTGACGCTAAAAATAAAATATATATGAGCACCTTTTTGGACTTTTTAACGGCACGTTATTATTATTATTTTTTTAGGATATTTTTCCAGAATTTTTTTTCTATCCCTCTGGCTGTTGTTTTAGGTCAACCACAAGATCATTAAAATTATTCATCGTGCGCCCAGACTTTCTGAAAACATTCCTCAAGTCTCTCTCGAATGTGCATAAAGATGACTTTGCTATTTGCTATGTCTCCGCTATTACGGAAATCATGGGACGTAATTAAGGTTTTTCATTAGTCTGCTCTTGGAGAGCTTTATTTTAAACTCCAATAGGGGGATCGGGTTGGTGTAGTAGCTATAATACTGGCTTCCCACCTTGTGACGCCGGGTTTGAATCCCGGCCGAAGCAGGAATGTTTCAGTGGAATTACGGTCACTGTTCGAATGCTGTCTGGTGAGTACATCAATTTTGTACTTCTTTCTTCAGATAGGACGTTAAACCGGGTCTTAAAGGCTTGGCACCTTCCGTTTTGACTAGGTGAATACCAACTTTCGATTTCACTCCAGACTTCCTGTGTTCCTTGAAAATTTTCTTCCCGTATCCAATTACCTATCTATCCTAAATTATGTGAATAACCTCCGCTGTTGATCCCCTCCCCCCGAACAGCTACTACTACGTCCTATTAGAGTAGTTTTAGCCTTCGTCACATGGTTAAAAAATGACTAATACCCTTTTCTTCGGTGACGGTGAATATAACTTGTAATGAAGGGATTGGATGCGCAATGTTATTTGATTGTGTGTGTATCAGTCAGTCTAAAATATTTATGAACTGCTCTCAACATAAACTAGTCGTTGAACGTGTATAAGTAATTCAAATCTCGCCTCGAGGCCCTCGTAAAACTTTTGCTGCTCGTCATATAAGGCCATAGTCGTTGCCTTGAAATTTAAAGTTCTGCCTGTGTTCACCGATGGAATGTTTCCTTAGAAAATCCGGTGGGCTCGTCACATTCCTTCCCCAGAACTCGCTGAATCGGCTATAATTTTCTAGTGATTTCTTTCCACGATCTTCTGACATAGATCAAGAGAGAAATAATTTGAAGGTCGGTCCTATTAAGGACCATCGCGAGGTTCCTCTCGACATTCTGTGAAACGCTGCCTTGATAATTTAGGACTGGTATGTGGTTGGGTGTTAATTTTCCCGGCGCCTTATTATTTTAGTTTATTTTTCCTTACATTTTCCCACGAGTCTCACTGCAATATACTTGTTTGCATCTTTAGTTCTTAGTCGTTTGGGAATCCTTGTATAATTATCCTGGTGTTTATCCGTGCTCGATGTCAAAAAACAATGATTGTCACGATCCCTCATCATCCACCCACAGCATCCCTCCACAAAAAAGCAAAGATCTATACACATGCCAGAGTGGTTGCTCTAGTCTTATTATTTAGTATTCTATTCTTCAAAAGAACTATTTTTTGATATGATGTGTACTTGGTGCATACTTGGTGCATTGCTGACCGAAACTATAGTAAGACTGCCATATTACACTTGTTTTTCATTTTCATGATGTCTACAATTATCACACTCTAATTCCATGTGGTATTCTCTTCTTATAGGACAAGTCCTGTCGTTTCGGTTTGTATTACTCCTAGTGTTGTAAATCTTCATGTTCCTGTGAGTAACTACAATAATATACCGTACTAACTATGGCAGTATTGAGTCCTCTCGGAAGTCTCTTTAGATAACTAAGCCTGCTTTCTTACTTTAACTTGTGATGTGCTTCTCTCTCTCCCTCATCGTCATTTTATTAACGCTTTTATTCTAGCGAGATTATCGTAAACGTCGTATGCTAGATCTAAATTACAGTTCGCGCTGTGAAAATATTGGGGTTAGTTGCACTTTTTAAATATTTACTCTTGTATATTTCATTTTAAAAATGTCAAAAAGTTTCACTACCCTCGCTAAAGTTTGCCAAGGCGATGTCCAAGGGAAAGCAAAAACTTTTCTACACTTCTTATAAGACTTGCTGATGAGATTGTATTCTTTTCGACTTGATGTTTTATCTTCAGGTAATCTGCTTAAATTCCAACTTTTCGTAAAGATCCTTGATCCTGAGAACGATCCATTATATGTATTCACCGGGAAAACGTGAAATCCTATACCGAAAAGAAAACGTTTAATTCGATCAGCGAACCAACCAATGTGTTGCTCGTGTATGATACCTATGTACTCTGTGCTTGGTCATAAGATTCAAGATCCTGGCGTTTCCAAGCGATGCAACGGCACTCATCCTGACTCGTTCTCTCCTTTCCCAGGGTCACGCTGCCGGGATACCCGGGCGTCGCTGGTTCCCCCTCCTCCGGCGGTGTGGTCAGCGGCTCGAACCCGGCCCTGATGCTTCAGCAGCTGGCCCCGCCGCCCTCGCCCGCTCACCTCACGGCGTGGGAGCGCTTCGGAGTGGACTTCATCCTCTCCTTCATCGTGGTCTTCACGTACTTCGTGTGCATGGCGGACTGCAACGGGGGCTGCGGCGGCGGGGGCGGGGCGTCGTGGGGCGGCGGCGGCGGCGGCGGATCCTCTTGGTGGGGCGGAGGCTTCAGCGCCCACCGGCGCTGGCTCCAGGGACAGGCGGCGCTGCCCATCGGGGCCGCTTACCTCTCCTGCTCCCTCGTGGCGGTGAGTGCGGCGGGGAAGTGTGAATGGGGGTGTGACCGCTGCGGGGGTCGTTTGTCGTGCATGCAACGTCGTTTTGACACCACGGAGCTCTTCGTGGCTTTACCTCCTGTCCCACGTTCCAATACCACTAACTTCCCTCGACATGTTCCCTTTTGCCCACGCTATAGGTTCATGTATTCGTACTGCGGGTTGTTATTGCTCGCAAAGAGGCTATCCATGTATTACGTTACGCTGCTTAAACCACTTTTTTCAGCCGGCAGAGATTTTCCATTGGTGTACCTGTCCCTACTTTATATCCATGTGAAGAGTACATCAGGTTCCATTAGAAAGGACGCTTAACAGTGGGGATTACTTGGCACCTTTCGTTGAGAATAGGCTGTTATCGAGACCGGGTTTCTCTCTACCTTTGCTCCCATAACAATTCCTACCCCTAGCGAATTACTCAATTTTCTTAAATGACGCTAATGGTCTTAGTTGTCGGTCACCTACCCTGAATGACTTCTACTGCTACGTACAACTCCACATGAATGTGTAGCAAGTGGCAAGAAATTCAAGCTACGTCTAAATTCATTTAGCTTTATTATTCTTTTACTGCCCACGTGGACTAATTCGTCCACTGATATGTACATACATGCTTGCATGCTAGATAGAAGATCCTATTAGATAGAAAAACCGAGTGGAGGGCTGCGTTAAACCAATCTTAGGATTGTTGACCGATGATGATGATGGTATTGTAAATGCCTTTCTTATTTCCTAAATAGAAGACTTTGTCCGTCAATACCCCTATAGAAATGTTCTTGAATATGTGATTAACAATTTAGAAAAATTGCATGCATGCTTTCTAAATATCAAAATCAAGATAAGAAAGTAAAGACGGAGCATTAATTTTCCTTTGAAAAAAATTGGCAGTAGAGGATTTGAGATAAAGCGTGTTCCATAACCCATTTTGTCGATGAAAGTCACTTTCCACCAGAACGAGTAAAGACATTCGAATTTCATTGTCGTATAATTTCGTTAAATCTCTCCTCTTGCTATTGTTCTATGGCTTTTTCTACTTCTCACGGATGATTGGAAGTTATTTCTTTTGCGTTCTAACTCCCTGTAGACCTAATACAATACCCTCCCCGCTTCCTAACCTGAAGGTAACAGTAGTCGACCAAAATTGGCTGCTAAACTGATGCTTAGCCTTTATATAATTCAAGGTGGCTTTCTTTTCTTCGAAATTAGCATTTTAAATTCTTATTGACTAATTCCTACGTGGTTTTATTGATTTTATTCGCTTTAATTACACGTGGATTTTTTTAATCATTTCTTCTGCCGTTTCAAATAAATCGCTACGTTATCTGCTGAGAAATACACCTTGCAAGTGGTAAATGTAGATTCTCCCTTCATCGTAAGAGAAATGCCGAAAAAGATATTCAGAGAAATAAATCGTGCACTATGTGCGTTCGATCAAAATTCCACTGGAGAGTGATTATTGATTGAGTTTTAAAAGATGCCTTTTCCTGGATCGCGGTAGTATCTTGTTAACTCTTGGATCAATCATTGTGGTGTGATGGTTAAACACCTTGCAATACTCCATGAGGATGTTAGTTAGATAGTTATTCAGGGGAGTCGTCCGTCATTTGCGCCATTTTAGGATAGGTGTGTAATTGGGTAATGGTAGTAATATTTCAGGGAACGGAGTTGGGGTGGAGAGAAACCCGTCGTCGGAATTAGCCTGCTCATTACGAAAAGCGCCAAGGGGACCAAATTTTCAGTTGCATCCGACGGACGGAGTGCTGAACCAGAAATAACCTCCACTATTCATTAGCCAGTTTTATGAGGAAACTTTCGGTAATGTTTCCTGTCGTGTCGGGTGACTTTTTTATTTATCAAAGCCCAGCATAATTATTTGTTTTTTGATTATTCAACCCGTACGTATCTTTCATTCTTGTATGATCAAGGCGTGAATGCAGAAGGGCCTTGGGGTAGTAGTTCTTTCGTGAATAATTTATTTTAAAAGGCCGATTTTTTTTCCTTTTCCTTCTCCTCCCTCAAATGGTTCTCACATCTACTTGTCCCTTGGTGATTTTCTCATGTCAGCGCCACCGTAGGTATCGTTCGTACCCTGCGGTTTGGGCTCGTACACCCTCTCGCACGCGATACAGCCCGAAGCACGTGTTTTCCGACGACGGAGTGTGAGTGAGCTTTGTTTCCCATCGTCCTTTGATGTGATGGAAGCAACGACCGTCTTTCTCCGCCGGACCGCTATTGGGTATTTTCTGTCTAGCCAGCGCCGATTACACTGCTGGCGCGTAATTGTTATTGACGTTGCCAGTCCAGTGGAAGATGACAAGGGTTTCTGCTACAATGGGAAGCGTGTCATCACACGTTTCATCATTGGTCTTCAGTGCTTTTTCGATCGTGGTGACAAGAGAAAGCATTCGTTTTGTTAGACATTTTTTATGCATCGTATTCTCGAAAACCTCCCTTGTTAATGCGCTTTGGTTCATTTTATGTGCGTTATAGATTGATATCTTGATGGTTTAAAATGTTACTGCGAGTACGTTAAATAAATCTTTAAGTAATCTTGTTTCCCCTGAAAAAATTATACTTTTCTCTTCGTGAAAATAGGTAAATTATGCATGAGTTGTCACACTCAGGAAGTTTTTACCTAAAGTTTGAAAATCATGTCCGATTGGTCTCTTATTATAAATGCACGCACCAAATGAACTTTTAAAGTCCATACCTTCCCGCCACACTTTCCTCACCCATCTTAATGATAAATAATATGTTCTCATGTGAATGGTTTAAAATTAACACTACGCATGTCGACGTTTATTATTTTTGATCACGGTTAATAATGCTGGATAGAGTTCTAAACTCACTACACAGCTCCATTTTGTGGCCATTCTGTGGAGCCAACCATGGATAGTAATGTGAACGTTGCTCGATGATCGTTTTTCATCGAACCGCAGAGTTAAACACTTTATACGGATATATTAATTTGTGATCTCGTCTTTATTCTGAAAATGGTGAGGATATGTCTTTTCTGTCAGTCGAGCTTAGGCTCGAACAAATTCACAATGTTCTTAAGTGTTATCGTGCCTTCAATCTTCCAGCACTTCCCTTTTGGGGAAGTGCCATTTTGATGTGGGAGGAATTGTTCGGGACCCCGGAAAAAATCCACGCTTTCAAATTTGTCAACCGAATAGAACCACCTAGCGACGAGATGTTCAAAGTCATGAAAAAATGTTTCCCTTACAGTTTCGCAATTTTAAAGGAAAATTCAAAATTCCGTTCTGTTTACAAATCTTTGAACCCCCTTCTACATCATGGGACTGCTTATGTTGTTTTTCTAATGAGGGTAGGGGATCGAAAAGAAGACCATTTGAGCCATTAAATGTAGATGGGTATTTGAGAAGTAGTAGAAGTTATTAGAAGTGGAGGACGGATGGAGAGAAATCCGGCGTAGTCATCAATCTACTCTAAACGAAAGGCGACAAGGGGAACTTCTTTTCACGTCCCATCCGATGGATATAGTGCTGGACCGGCATGAGTCAACTGCTCTCCACACAGAACTCTCGTAAGAACCGGAATACAATCGACAAATGTGCCACCGCAAGGAAAATCTGGACACCCTAGGCGGGGATCCAGATTTCTAGCCATAACACCAACCCGATCCGCCTATTGAGGTTTGTAATTTTAATGAGGCAACTAGTGTCGAATTGTTGTTCTCCTACGTACGCTGAACTACGTTGAACGTCATAGAACCCAGGCCAAACTCATTGTCCGACCCAATCACATTTCGTGGAGTCAAACTTCCGACACCTAATCGGCGTTCCTCCACATCGGTTGAAGGGGGCTGGTCTACCCTTAGCAGACCTTCTAATCACCCAAAACGAGGTAGGCGATTTATCTCCGAGTTGCTTTCCCGCCAGTTATAATTTTGATTGCCCACACCGAAGAAGATCTTTGAAGTCCTCGTTTGCCCTCGACCTCATGACCTGTTGGAAATGAAATTTGCCGGACATGATGGTGATCGTCGAGGATATCACGTTCTCCGGCTACTCTGCGTTTTAAACTATTCTCGTCTGTGGAATGTATCGATATCGTCGAGCGATAAGTGGAATGAAATGAAAAGCTGCTCGTCCCTTCCTTTCCACCGGCCGCCGTTTTTCTCCCACCAGTGGAATATTTTCCCTTCGTTAAATTCTCTGGTGGCGAGATCGAGGATGAGGACTTTTGTGTTGTTTCGTTGAAGGAAATATATAAATAATTGATACCACAGGTCGTGGGAAAGTCATAAAAAACATTTTTTTACATGTAAATCATAGAAAAAATAAAAAATGCGTAAAATTTATGGATAATAAACATTCATGGAATCCCATTCTAATTACCAAGCTGGGGACTTCTATCGCATGAAATACAATACTCGCAGAGTGCGCGCGCATCATACTATTTCTCATCTAAATTCACATGTTACCTTCCTAGCCTCCGCATATGCATGTGGCAGGATAAGTAAGTAACCCGCCGTGACTGTATAGGTGTAGTATGCTTTCGATGAAAATGACTTCAGAAAAATATATGTAAGTGTGGCTGTAATTTTTTACAAGTATTATCATTGTGTCTATTGTGGTTGTGGATTGTACTTGGGGATAAGTAGTTATAGAATCTTTAGGCCCTAAAGTTGATCTTTTTTATTTCTTCCCTCTATCTTTACTGTTTATGTTGTGTGGGGGGACAGAAATATATTTCCAGTGTCAGTCACAAACTACTGAGTCACAAACCAACAATTAAATTGTCATGCAAACTCACGCTCTCAATTCTTTCACAGTTGAACCTTAGAAATATGTTCTCTACTTTTAAGATGTTATACCCTCCAGCTACCTTAGCACAATGGGACTAAAATTGCGATAAAAATTTCATCTCATCACAAAGCACTCTAAGGGCGATGGCTCGCTGGAGCATTTATCACAGGAAATACTCAGGTTGTATAGAAGATTCCCTGTCGTGTGAAAACATTGAAAAGTAGAGAAGAATTGGGTTATAAGGTACCTCAACTGTTGAGGTTATATCACACCTTCTAACCTATCTCAATCTTAACCCTGTTACTAAAGCAGTTTGGGTTGTTAGGCCGGCTCGTTAATGCTGCAACCGAAGGTGACGGGCTCGATGGAACGTTTATCGCAGGGAATACCGGGTAGCAAGCACCTTCAATCGGTTCCCTCCCGAAAATCTAAAAGAGCACCGTCTGTCACCGCGACCAAACGGGAAGTGCCGCGGTCGCGTTCTGTGCGCTTGGGACGTGGACGGAATCGTCCGAATGGAGATCGAACGAGACGTCCGGAAACGAAATTCCGATCGCCCCGCTCTCACTTCGGAAATCTCCTCTTCCTCCACGGACACGAGAGAGAAGCTCGTTGTCGTGGACGACCGAGGCGTTCCTACATTTATTTCTTCCTCCTCCTCCTCCTCTCCTTCCCTTCTACCTTTCTTCTCCCTCTCGCCCGCGTGGGAAGCGATTACGAGGCCACCCAGCCATGGGAAGGGAGCGGCAAGAGACAAGGGGTTAGGGAGATAAAAAGGTGTCTGGATGCACGGGGCAGTCCTATTATTTTTTCCCCCTTCCTAGTCTTTCCCATCCTCTCCCTCCCCCCTTCTACTCCTCCACCCCCTCCCCCAACCCCTCAAGATCGCCTGGGAATCCGCGGGAGGGGATGGGTCGAGAGAAATAAATGGACTCGGATGAGGTGGACTTGACGAGGGTGGGTTGGGAGGAGACACCCTTTGCGCCGTGTACAAAAAACGCGTCCGAGTTTCCCTTTTTTTATTTCTTTAAATCAATTTACTACTCCCTTTCGGCTTTGCGCTTCGTATTTCTCACCGCAAAGCTCGTCGCCGATCCCAAATATTTAAGGTGCTTAGGAAAAAGTCGAGCACGCAGCCGAAAAATTCTTAAGCCGTAGTTTGAAAGTTCCCATGTGTTGAATTCCTCGGATTGCGACACGTTGGAGACCTACGTTTTTTTACAGTCGTAGATTCTAACATTTAATTGTATGGTTGTGAAAGAAGTGGAATCTTACATGGGCGGACTCTTACATGGGCGAATCGCGATTGTTTTCCCTTTCATGAACTGAGCTTTCATCGAGATCACCTACCGACCTTTCGGCTTACCCCTCTTCTATAATATGTACATTTCGAACTAACTTTTCCAGTGTACGGTTCGCTTTTCACGCCATAATTGTTGCTGGCCGTCATATGTGCATATTGTGAAAAGTTCTTCTTGAGTATAAATGATTTAGGGCCATAGATTGGAATTGTTTTCCTGATTCCCACGTCAGCTAGAATTCTTGCGAAAGATTTAAGAAGTTTTGACTCTTCATGTTACGAATTTTCCCGTCCGTATGTTGGCGACTCGCGTTCGTAATTACCCCTTTACCTACTGGGATTATGTCGGTGACTCTTACCAGATTGCCTTTACTTGTACAATAATAAAAGAAAGAATGTTTTTCTAGTGTACGGAGCCATTTACAGGCCGAGGGATTAATGAACTGGCTTGATTGTGAGGTGGGAGATATTCTCGAGAAAAAAATCCATTTCAACATCGCTGTCTACTCACGGGGGGTAATTATAAAGCTGCGTGGTCATGGATGTATTTTTTCCGACGTTCAAAGATATATCTTAAATTCCAAATGTTCGTGCTCCCTGGATGATGTTAGATTTTATGAATCCAGTTTTTTTCCATTTGCGCACGATGCCATCGTAGCAGAGTTTATATTGGAACAACTTCAAGGAAGCAGCCGAATGCTTGTTATTCGTGAAGACCTTCCCAGATGGGCATAGCGGATTGAATACATTCAAATTAACGACAGAGAATGTATGAATCCCCTCTTTGCATCCCACCATGGTGGTCGAATTCGCTTCCGTCGCCGTATCGTGAGTGATCGGGATGATGGAGTTCGTCGTCTTCCATCTGCCGAAAGTGGAATTTACTCTGAAAACATCTTCTCCCCAAGGCCTTTTCCTCTCTGTGTGGGCGATAATTCGAATCGAGATATCTTCCTTCCCTCATGAGCTCTCTTCCCCAGGACTGCCGGTGATTGCAGGGCACCGGAAGATTATATCACGCTAATTATCCGCCCATTAATTGCGAAATTGAACGAACTCGATCGCTCCCACCCAACCCGCCAAACGAAGATGAAAGCGGGCGTACTCGTGTTATCCCTTTAATTAGTATGTCGGAGGAATCGCTCGCTAATAATCGTATGTCGCTCCTTTCTCGGAGGTTGATATGCCATCGCCTTCCTTGAAACCTTCTCGCGAATTCGTGAACGGAGGATGGGAATGATACTGAACTGCGGCGGGTTCAAATTCCTTATTAACATATAACCATTGGTGGGAAGGTCGAGTTCAAGGAATGGAACGGTGGTGGTGGACTCTAAATGGAGAGATGTTGCTGAAGAATTGCTGTTTTTCATTACTGTTCGGCCAAACATTTGTAACTTCATGAATAGTTCCAGACATCAATCCGCATCCATTGCTGATAATCTCTTACCTTCCTCTAGACAAATCATTCCACATTTTCTGCATCTGCATCCCACTTTTAATTCTTCATACTTTCCGCCTGTCCTTATGCCATCCAGTCCCAATCCTCTTTCTAATTATGCCGCGTTTACTTAATAATCTCTTCTGTGTCCCTATTCAGCATCCCATCTCTTTTCTCTACGTTCTCCAATCTCTTTCGTTGCCTCCTTATGATATGTACAACCGTCCTCCATTTCTCATGTTCAACACGTTTCTTGAGTCCTTGAGTTCTTATGCAACCTTCTCTCTTCTCCACACACACTCACATCTTAAAGCCCTTAACAGAAAAAAAGATATCTCAAATTATTTTTTGGAGTTTGGATTTATCTGGGACACATATTATTGCACCGTTTTGAATCACACATCGTCTAACTTTTACCCTGCGAGCCGCCACAAAGGCACGTGGCAGGGGGTGGTAGGTCACAATCCATGAACTCGACTTTCACCTAAAATAAAATCTAGTTATTTAATAATTAAGCATGGCGTGTGATGTGTTTGAAATAATTATACTCTGTTTCCGTTGCAGTCGTGTATTTTGCGTGATCAAAACGAATTCTTGTATCGCTCGCTCAGATGATTTCTCTTAATTTGTCACTTTTATCTCTCCTATTGATGTGATGTCGGGGTTGAAATATGTCTGCACTGTCATATTCAAATCCTAGAGGTTAGTTCTACGCTATACTTGAAAGTTTATGCTCGTCGTAGCGGACCTCTGCAATCTCTCTTTGTGTCTTTTTCCTTGGCCCATTGTGCATATTCTTTTCTCTTCATCTCTTGCTACCCAGCAATCTCTCACTTGTGACATACCCTTCTCCTTTAGGAGCCCCCTTCTTTCGCTATTAGAATTCCTCCAACAGCTTCCCCCCTAACATGTACTTCTACACCCCTTCGTGTGTATTTCTCCACCCTCCTCCATGTCCACTCCTCGAAAGCCTCCAGTGTTCCCTCAACCTCTTCCATCAAAGACCAAGTTTCTGGTCATGGGCGGCCATCGTTACGCTCCACATTAAACCGTCTCTAATCTTCTCTGTGCGTCTTTCCTAAAGGCTGTCGATGTTATTGGATCGTAATTACGGGCAGGGCGGAAGACTTATAAATTACACCCGAGAACACGATGCTATCACCTCCATTTGCCCCGCGGTGCTAGGTGCGCCCCTGAGGCATGAGGGATGGTGCTGGGCCGGCCCTGAAAAGGGCGGTCGTCCGTCGTCCACTCCTCCCGATCGCCCCAGGGGCTCCCAAGATTCCCTCTGGCTTCCTCTCTCCTCCGTGCCTCCATTTACCACCTCCCTTTACTCCCAATTTAAAATCTGATTAAGAATTTTTTTCTTTTCTCCTGCTCACTCGTTGGGGGTGAGGAGAGAGAGAGTGGAGGTAGGAGAGGACTACCTTCCTCCCCTCTCTCTAATGCGCCGGAAATCCCTAATCAGACCCTAATTCGATACCAGGGAGAATGCTTTTCCGAAACTCGGGACGTCCTCCGGAACGACCACGTGTACGCGGAAGGAATCTCCATTTCGGACACCAAGAGGCCCGGTGGTCGGACCAAGGTCACTAATTCGCTTGGGGGTGTTTTTTTTTGTTTGCTGAGATCCCTGAAATGTGGTCAAATAGGTTCCGAAAAACTTTAAATATGTAGAGAAGGGTAGCATTGAGTTTTATTCGTCCCGATGGTGTGTAGTCTTAATGTTATTTCTGCGCTTAAATGCGCTCAGACCAGAAGAGAGGGGTGAAAATGTTATTCGAATGAAAAGGAGGAGGGAGGAGGGAAACTCGGCGTCTCCGGCCTTGGTCTTAGGTGATGGAAGGTGCTCTGGTTGGTAACGGAAGGATTTCTGAACTTGGAATGGTCTCTTGAAGGCATTCACTACAGAATAATCTCAGCCACCGACTGGATTCGTATGCGGACCCACAAGTTGGGAGGCGAGACAATAGCAACTCGTTCCCCTAGCTTAAATCTCAGTTTTATGGAGTCTGAGATTTTCTTTATTTCGAATCAGTGCCCTCCTCCCTGCCCTCTGCCACACACCCTCGTGGTGGCTTGCTGGGTACAGATGTAAATCAAGGCTCTGTGACATATATGGTGACATGCAATATATACTGGTGTTGTGAGGATATTTACTTATGCATGACCGTCCACAAATATCTGTACGCTTTATGGGATCGGGTCAGAGGAGTGACTTCACTCCAAGGGCTTGGGTTTAGATTTCGGCAGTGACTGACATTTTTCATTGGTGTACCTGTCCCTACCGGAGAGTCGTGTAGATAGCACTTCCAGTTCAGTATTTAGTCCGTCAAATGGGACGACATACCGTGGATCCCTTGGCGCCTTCCATGTGTAATAAAGGCAACTCCGAGATTTGCTCCACCCTGTCTCAGCTCCATGAAAAATCCCTACCTCTACATAAACACCAACATATCCTAAATGGCGCTAATGATCTTAGCTGTCGGTTACCTCCCCCGAAAAACTACTACTGGACGCGCTTATATTTAACATGATTTCCATCGTTCTTTCAGATTTTTCCGGGATTAGGCCAAAATTTGGAGATCCTCAAATTAGCGCATTATTTCATAAAAACCATCACCTTCATCCTTAAATAAGTAATGAAAATAATCATCTGCTTTCTTGAAGTTAGATGAGTAGTGTTTTTTTACTCATCCTTTTGACAAAGCTGCGAAACAAGTTTGGAGTCACTACTTCTCTGGAATAATGGAAAAAATCATGGTTAAAACTCATAAATGCCTATAAATGTTATTTACGATGCTCCACCCTCCCGTCCCTAAAATGGATTCACTCCTTAATTCCGAATGGAGACTAAATCGTTTTACGGCCTCGAGATAACAAAAAACGGATCCTGCGTGGTAATTTACGTGAAACTTTCACTTAATTCTTCCCAGCTTTAATCTTTTGGCGTCCCAAATTTCATCCTTCCTCCATATAGCTTTTTTATAATTTTATACCCGGGCATTTGATAAAAAAACAGTCTGTTTTTATAAATCTCCATTCGAGCTATTCTCCTTTTGCGTGAGGCAATCACGATAGTCTCTGATGCCTCCGCTAAATTGTTCTATTCTGTACTTTACTACTATGTTTTTTATTGGCGTTGAGTTTTCCCGTTCAATCCACAGTTGAAGTTTTATTGCACTAACCTGAGCAAGAAAGGAACTGGTGATTCTAAGTTAGCAGGCAAATAAATAGAATTTACCGCTCTACCTTATGGTGGAAAATGAAATTTCTATAAGTGTACTTACCATTAGAAACTTTTTAGCAGTATTGGATACTTTGAAGGGAAGATATTTCACCACTTCAGAAGGTGAAGGTTTGATCTGGTCAAGGGAACGAAATATTATCTCTATGTATTGAATATTCCTGTATGACTCTTAAACATCGTTTATGACAGCTAAATGGATAATTATACCTCTCTAAAATCGTTACTTATAAGGGCTCGTAGGTGTTTATATGCGCGGTCCTTACCGTACCTATAGGGCTCTTAGAACAGGTTGATATACCCGCCTTTAGACGGAAATATCCTTTTATAAAATATTCCATAATTGACCTTGGCATTCTCAGATACGAGATTGTCTCGTTTATCTTTAGCACTTTTCAATTAGTATGGAACATCACCAAATCAGTTTTCCTTGGTGGCCAAATGAAAATAATCTTCAACTAAACACCTTAAACCATAGCAAATGAAATGTGAACTTAATTTTCTTTGTTTTAAAATGCATCGGTGGTGATGGTTCACCCCCCTGACATAAATCCTCGCGATGGTTCACGGGTGTTTTGTAGATATAGATACATATCTCGTTGAAAAACCTATTCTAAATCACGTTCCTTTATGTTCGTAATCTCTGTTCATCAATAGATAGATCGGTTTAACGCAATTCTCCGTTTAATTCTTCTTCTATTCGCTAAAATGTTCATATTTTCAAAATGTTTATCTTTTGCATCTTTTTCTACACATTCCATTTTCCATCCCTCCTCTGGTATTCTCTCCGTTAACGTTTCCTTGATGAATTACTAATTGGTAATAATTATGTATACTGGTGACTTGTTAACGGTAAGTTTCGGACAGATGTAATAGGATAACTGATTAAAGGTCTGAGAACTTGCCGTGAATACTTAAACGTTGTTATCCGCTGGTGTGCCCTCTAACAGAATTCCTACGAAGAAAAAAATCATTCACCCTGACCTGGACTCGAACCCGAGTACGAGCCGGAACTCCTTTATTTCCAGATAGGTGCTTTAACCAGTTAAACCCCTTAAGACGTCCTTCTTCCCTGTGGGCTTCTTGAGGCTCCGTGTTCGAGTCTTGAACAAAATGAATAATCTTTCCTGTGTCGAAATTCTGCTATTTAATATTGACGTTTGATAAGATGCGGGTATGCTTACATACGATATTGGAACGAACTTGTGTGTTACGTTGGCAATGCGAGACGGAACGCTGATACAAAGGGAAGAGGGCTTGGCTCACGTAAGTGATTTTTTGTTTTAAAAGCAGAAAGGGCAGCTGCCACTTTCTCGCGCACCATTGACTGCGCCGCTATCGGTCTCGCCTGCACTCATTTTTTATGGATGGCAAATTCTCGCCTACGCAAAAAAATCATTCCGTCTATTTGAGTGTTGCTTCTTCGTCAGAGCGCTGAGCTTCGTTTGAGCGCTGATCGTCAGGCCGAGTTCTCGGAAATGTATTCCCAATGTGCTTAGAGAGGATTTTGTCCTCTTAAATCCTTTTCCCCCCACTGTTTTTCAGTGTAATAATTTAAATGGGCCACGCGATGGATTCCGAGTATTTATCCATCCAATTTGGCTATTCCGTCGATTTCAGAGGGTGATCGTTGAAAGCGTCTAATCTCTGTGTATCTGGAATTCTTTTCAGTGACGAATGTAGCGAGCGATTTTCATTACCATTCATTCGTTAACGATGCGTTTGCCCCTGTGACGAAAAAAATTGCTTGAAAGACCAGCTGCTCCTCGAGCCCCATGGTCGTTGCTACCGAGAGCTGTTTACGTTGTCATTACGTTCAGGCGAACCTGTCTTCAATGGATTCGAATGAATCAAACCGCTCTACGTTGGTGGCCCTCCGGTGGTTGCATTTAAACCTGGTGAAAGGGTACAAAAAGCTGTACGGTTGCAGCTATCTATTATTACCCCTGGTCAGGAGTGGTAAGGTAACATCTCTTTTTTTTTCAACGAGGTTGATGACCATGAACTGAGTGAAAGGCTGGCTCATTATTCAGTTAGCATTTGGGCATATCTAACTTCGACTTGAATGCGAGGTTTTGACATAGAATTATTAATACTTATAGTTGTTTGCGTGCGAAATGTGGTATTAATAAAGTCGGATATATGGAAATTTTTGGAAACAATTGGATTATATTTTTAGTTTCCTTCTTAAGTATGTATTATTTAGTTATTTGCTTCTTGAGAAAGCCTCTTTTGCCAAAATGTATTCATGGCAACGTCAAATCCTTCCCGAATACGGCCACAGGTACTTAATTCCGCAGAATTCCTTGCAAAGTAAGAAATAATTTGATGTTGCAAATCACTGCTTCGATCATAGAATTAATTCAGTATCAACAACCGTGATCGAAAAAGTGGCCTATGTGTTGGATGTGTACTTTATCGTATCTTACTAATCTTATCGTCTCTACTAATCTTACTTATTTTTATTAGCCAGTAGGAGTTTTAAGGGTAACGTATGCTAAATGGTATGGCGAAAAATCGAATGGCGCTTTCCGCCACTTCAGTCGCCGATGATCATTCTGCCTTCTTTTTCAAGTCCCTCATCCTTTTTTCAGCGTATTCTAATAATATGCGGTACAGTTAGATGAATTATGATCATTTGAGCCTATTAACTTTACAGATAAAAACGCTTTATGTGAACACATTAAAAGCAGTCCATGAGAAGTAGAGAATGTGATTTATTCAATGACTTAATTCATATCCACTCAGTCCGCGAACTACGTGTAATCATCCCATTTCAGTCCCGCCTTGGGAAGATGGGTTCAAGCCTACAGGTAAAAATGACCTATTTCAATGTAGCATAAAATTTGATCAGATTCAGCCTCGATGTATCATTTAGCTAACAAGTAGTCTAGCCGTTGAATCTACGGTGGCTAAGAAAACAAAGATGCAGTAATGGAAACCATAAAAGCTGAAGGATTTGGTTCTTTTCCATTGAATGCAACCAATGAAGTCTTTTCGAACTTTCCACCGATAAACCCGAGAAGACTTTATTAGCCGTAATTACTATTTATTAAAACATCCCTAATCGCTGAAGCCATGAAGTGATTGAAAAGAATGTGTTCTGGAATTTATTGAATTGGGAAACCTACATAGAGCCTGATAATCAAACATCAAGCAATTGATTTTGAAAAAAAATCTCTCATTGAAATTCGATTAATAAAAATAACGGAAAGGGTCGAGACCAAGGAGGTGAATGTTCTGGAATCGCCATCGCGACCGATTTTAAAATCAGGGTCTACCATATTGGTAAGCACGGGCATACGTGCTTATTACTCGCGGTACTCATGGAGGAAGTTGTTTTTGCTCGCGTTAAAAATTAATTGCATGATTAATGGAATGGACGAGGATAGGATTGGTAGGGTAGGGAGGAAGACTGGAGAGAAACCCGACATCGGCATTAGCTTGCTCTTATCGGAAGCTGAGAAGTACCAGGTTATGTTGACACTTCGAAGAATACAATCCGACAATGGTTATGGACCTGAGTGCATCCTCAATAAAATACGTGTATTTCATCTGGATGTGCTGTCAAGGTGTTCGGGCATATGTAAAAAGAAAGGAAATAAGCTAGCTAAGAAGGTGAAAATATTTTAACAGGTGCTGCAAAACGACCCAATTTATTTATTAATTTTCGCATCTTCTGGAGCCCGAGTGTAACATCAACTCCATCTCAATCTCAATAATCTTGCATAAAAATATTTGCTTTTTCTGTTGATTGCTCAAAACTAATATACGTTTAAAAAGATTGTTTCAGGATTTACTTAGTGGAACTTTTTCATGTTAAAAGGAAAAACTTGAAGTAGTAAAATCCACAAAGCTTATTACTAGCTACCAAGGTTTCGACGGGTCACCGCCATGATCAAGGTGTCTCACACCAACGAAGCCCTTGCCTTGTATGCCTCTAGTAAGAATATAACAATTATTCATGAATCATTCACGTCAATACATAATTTCCACCTATGGCGCAAATGACATTAGTTGTTTGTAGCCCTCCCCCTAACGACAACGGCATTAAAGCTAGAGAGGGGATCAGGTTGTTGTGGTGGCTAGAGTACTGGCCTCCTATCCAGACGGCCCGGGTTCGATTCCCGGCAGTGGTGGATTTTTCAGTGGCAAACCAGTCCCTACTTGAGTGCCTAATGGAGGGCATTTCAGGTTCAGTACTCGGTCCGTCAAATGTGACGTTAAGCCGTGGTCCCCTTTGCGCCTGTCGTAAAAGTAGGCTAATCCCGACGCCGGGTTTCCCTCCGCCCTTCCTCCATTACCTGAAACGTTCCTACCATTAACCACCAATCCTATATGGCGCAAATGACCTCTGCTGTCGGTCGCCTCCCCTGAGTAACTAGTAACTAACTTAAGTTGGCTGGAGTGATAATCGTGAGTCGTTGAGTGTACATCGTAATCATTCTTCAAGTAGGTGGAAAAAATATTAGGATCACATTTATTAAAGTACAACTAATTATACGGTACCGTACATGCCATCAGGGTAACTATACTAGAATTGTACATGCATTGTATTTTGCCTTAATTAAATATTATTTTGACTTAGATAAACAAATATTGCCATGGTTATTATAATGCTACAATGCCATGGTTAATAGGTTTCGGCGCGATATTCAAAATTAAGGCGAAAGGAATGTTTAAATATGATTTTTTGCATCTTTGAGTCCGTGTCTCCATGATATTTGTCAGAAGTCATTATAATAATATACTTTTTATTATTTTACATTAAGAAGAAAATCTGTACATGAGCTATCGAGTTATTACGAAATGTATCCCATGCACCATAAGGTTACGTGTTGATAAAGCGTCGAGTTACCAAAAAATCAAATCGGTAAAGTACATTTTTTTACACTTTAACCCTTGGCTATCACATATAAGGTATACAACGTTTCAAGCAAATCTGTTCATAGACAAAAATCGCTCCAGGATCCTTAAAGCTAGAGCTCGTTTTTTTCAACAGCCACCGTATGAAAAAATTACGCAACTTTCGTTTCGAGGCGGAACGTCTTTATGAACTCCCGGGTGGAAACGCGAACGAGCGAACGCCCTCTCTGGACGCAGCCTTTAAGTTCCGAGGTGGAGGACAACGCGCGCACCCGGCATTCCTTGCGCCAATTATGTGCCACCCGTCGCCGCTGGGCAGATGTGGGAGAGGGCCGAACGGGAAAAAGGAGAGCGAGAGTGGAGGGGAAGGAAAAGGGGAAGAGGAAGCAGTGAGGGGAACAGCGGCAGGTGGAAGGCGTCAGGATTCCAAAGACCCCGGAGGAGCTAGCTGCCGCCCTCTTTCGCGACCTCGTCGAGTGGCGAGGAGGGAACGGACGGTCGAAAAGAACAAACTCGCTCGGTCGGAGGGGGCAATAATAGCTTGAAAAAATGAAAATAAGATCGGATCTGGGGTGGGGAAGATGTGGCTGACGAAGTTGGGACCGATGAAAATTCCCCTCGGGCCGGCGTCTGCCTCCTCCGTCTCGTTTCGCCTCCCCAAATCCCCATTTTTATTTATCCTGCTGTGCGAATTTGCATAAATATATACACCACCACCCCACTCACCCCCTTCATGGGATTGGGACGAGAGAACTACCCAGAAACATCTCCTGCATCCCCCTCCTCCCCCTCAGCCCTCCCGCACGAAAATGTCTCTTCTTCTCGAAACCCGCCGTATTTATGCGAGTCGGCACTCGGCGTAGTGGTGAATTTGTCCCTTTTCCGCGAGGAATACGCGCGCGGGAGCCGTGCCAAGCATAAGGGATCTGCATGCTAAGTTGCCCGGTGGGGGTGCCTGCCCCTCCTCCGTTTCCCTAGGAGGAGTCGAGACGACGGATTTGCGACGTGAATGGCCGAGAGTTGAAAGGAGGGCGTCGGGAAAGTAAACGAAACATTGGGCACAACTCGCACGTGCGCGACTTCTTAATCCCATGATTAAGAAGTCGATGAAAAAATTATAGTGAGCGATTCTATTTTGACTTCCGAGTGAATTTTAATAAATAATTTAATCGGGAATACATTTAATATTTATCCTCAATTATGTCTTGCAGTTTTGCGTATATTTTTGTGGAGAATAGGATAGCTAGGTTTCATGAAAAATTCGCGTACTAATAAATGAAGTATTTAGCAATATGAAGTTACTCCTTCCTTCCTGAATTATTGCTTTATTCCGTGGGGAAATTATAGTGTATGGTATTGCTACATTCTGTATCTTCGTGACTTAACCTAATAACACTACACGGTGGGTCACTTATAAAAATATTTTGAACCGATTGCAAATGTTCCTTATTATCAGCACTGGAAAAAGATTATTTTTTATGAGTCATTTAGACTAGTTTCCATGGATTTAAAAATTATCGCCCAATCACTTTCGTTGCTATGCAGCTTATATTTATAGTTTTGAACTTCCAGCCTTCGACCAATCGTGAAACGCTAATGGTATCTGTCTTAAATTTAGGCTGTAAACTACCCTTGATGTGAATGGGAAGTCTAATCAAAATATTTTTGAACTTTTGCCACCTACTGTTAATTATGAATTTCTGTAGTTCTGTCAAATATAATAATTGTACAATTTTTATTGAAATTTGACCATTCGTTGAAGTAGAATTTAATTCAGAAAAGGGTAAAATCAACCACTTTACTCAGACTTCAGTATCGATTGCTGTGATGATTTTGTGGAAAACGAATTCACTGAACACCAATTCATTTGTCTTTCAAAGACTGTATTGGTCACTTGGATGAGATGGATTCGAATACTCGTACGTGGTACGCACCTGTGTCCTCTCTCGCCTTTCATGAATTCACGATCGACTGACTCGCTCAAAAATCATTCTCTTCTTCCCGAAATGCACGTAGGTACTAAGTGACCACCCGAGCGAGATCCATCTCGTGTCCAACCGTGTTGAAGGCCACTCCATCAAAGGTTCATCGGGCTGAATGCATTTCAGAACTTTCTCTTCGCTCAATGCCATCACGCCACACATTTAATGTACTGAATCCTTGATCCGTGACTTCATTTGTGGGTGTCGTCAATATCTTCTTCGCCCAAATTGTATCCCCATCGCGGGACGCATCACCTCAGTCGAGCAGTCAATTATGCATGATCAACACCTGTCATTTTGCAAGTCATTGAGGTATAAAGACCCTCACTACTCTTGATCTCACTCAAATTTCTCGTGCCTCTCTGATGGGCGATGGTTATAGCGACTAATGTTGGAACTGCGGAAACATTATGTTAAAACTCCAGAAGAGTACTTCATATGCTCTTTCTACTGCCACACACCCTCGCGTCGGGTTGCAGGATATTGCGTAGATGTAGATATGTAGTACTTAAAGGAACGTTTTGCATGAGATTAGTGGATGGGCTACTAAAGATTCTCGTTTGGGAATGGATGTTATGAAAGAAGAATGCATATTATTGATAGGAGAATGAAAATTCAGTAACCTAGTGCGATAAAAGCAAATGTTACTAAATATTTGACACGCGAAAATTTCTTTCTGAGGTCCTTTAAATTGAAAACACTGAAATTGAAATAGTCTAATGGTCGTTTATTTAGCTCGTGAATCTACTTACGTACTAGTGATGACAGTATAAGCTCAGGCATTAATTATGCTATATGGCTTCTTGGACAGTGAAAATGAATTTGAGAAAATGAGACAACCTGTTTGGCGTTGGTTCCACACTTTACTCGAGATAGATAAATACATAATACCCTTATAGTCGAAGTTCGGGGACCTCAAGGTATCTTTTAGGCTATCTAAGAAAACAGATTTATTTTCGTACTAAGCTGACATTTATAGTCAACTCAAGCTCAGGAAAAATTGCAGTTGATGCGCGTTTCCCGGGATTAGGAGATGCTCTTTTAAAAAAAATTCATAGGCTTTTTCTGAGTCAATAAAATGTGGGATTTTCACAGCGGCGGCGATTCCAACGAAAGCAGGTTTTTGTAGGGAACAAGTGAGCTAGCTAGAAACCTCAAGAATTTTACGAGGGAGAGGTCCTTGAAGCATAAGATGAAGCGAGGGTCGAATAGATGCGGAGATGTGGGCGTGGGAGTGAGGCCGTTGCGGAATTAATTCCCATTATCCCGAAGAAGAGTTTTCGTCGGAGAGGAGCGAGACCAGTCATTATCTGACGCTACAAGATTCGAGGCTAGAGAGCGTTGTGAGATGAACCAGGAGTCAAAACATTCGTTGAAAACGCAATTTCGTGAAGATGGAAAACACTTTTGCCACTAGATCCCGTTAATATTCCAAGCCTTTTGGAAATCGTGAATTCCATTAAAACAGTTGGTTGATAAAGTAGTTATACTCTTAGGGAAATTATTATGGTTTTATTTTAATTGCCGCAATTAAGCAACTAAAGATTTCCTCGAAAGGTTATATGCAGGTGTTTAGTACAGGTTCATGAAATACCTCGCCCGTGCCTCATATTTCTTGCAAAAAATAATTTACCAGATTCCATTTAATTGACTCTCCCCCTCTCTAATCCCATTTAATGCCAAAACACAAAATAAAACAATATCTGAGGTTCCTTAATCTACATTTATCAATCGAATATTGAATTGCTATTGGGTGGCAATGTTTCTTTTTAATAGCTCTTATAAATTAAACCCTTAAAAGAGAGTATTATGAAATATTACGCTCTCGTAACTGTGGACTGTCTTTACAACAATAAGGAAATTTCTTTACAACATTCAGATTGCGCACACACAACGTTCATATTGCTTCGCGAGGTCACAAAATTTTCTTGCGGGAGGAACCGTTAATTACATGTTAAACTCCAATGGCGCATGAAGACAATATATATTTTTCTTATTATATATCTTCTTATTCTTATTGTATATTATCGGTTACGTAACAGCTTCATAGGTAAATAGTTGGGCTGCACACTGCAGGAGCCGGGTTCAAAATCCGGGAGAGGAGTCTTTGGACACATCCAGCTAAGCCCTAGCTGTTAATGTGATGTAGAAATCTTTCTGAGGAACTGCAGGTGGTCCAAGGAACGGAACTGTTACTGGTATGGAAGTTTACACTCCGTTGGGCCTAATACTACGTGACTTAAAATCACTTTGGGGTTGAACACAGCTTGTAGTAAAATCCAAACTCGCTAGTAAGGATTAAGAATAACGAACCCCATAAACAACTATAATAAAATGTGAAATATAGTAGACGAGGATATTAGATACGGAATTGATGATTTTTATTGAAACTTGGTTTTAATGGGGAATCATCATTTTGTTTTTAAAAAATGGTTAATCTTGCCCATATTGATATGATGTGCGTATTTTTCGGGGTAATAAAACTAAGGCTCCATTTTATCTACTTTTAGAGTCACTAGATGAAAAACATGATTATTTTTGGCAACATGCGTTAGTTTGGTAGGAACGGAGCTGTAAACGGCTCCTTGAACTGCGGAAAGCTATTTCTTAAAATCTGTTTGTCAGCTAATTTGCATATTCAGGGAATTACTCGCACCAATCGTAAGTTTATGCATGTTATCTTAGATGGTAGTATTTTTTTAAAATGCATGGGCGAAACGTTGGAATTTCTCATTTGTTTTGACTCGCGCCGTCGTCGTGGAAACTCCTCAGGTCGATTATCCCTTCGCGATTTCTCTTCATCTCTCGCCGCCTCCTCAAGAGCGAGGAGAGTGGTGTGGGCTCACTATATTATACGCGTGCTTAATATGCTTATGAGCACTAAAAACCCATCTGGTCAGCCTCCGGGGCCCACTTTTTCAGGGACGGACGGAGTCCTGGGCGCCCCGCGAAACGGACCGGAAGGTCCGGTGATTATGTGCTCAAAGTCTTATCGAGTGGCCTGCACGAGACTCATTTGGGAGTGGGGAGGGGCGAAGGAAGAGATGCGTGCCCCAAAGGAGCGGCTGTGGGCGTCGGGTAGGTGAAGGGTTCGGCGAGGGAGTGAGATGGATGGGGCGGAGGAGGCTCGGGGCCGGGCCCTTAGGACCCGAAATTGGAGTGGCGTGCGCTGGCTTGAGGTGTGGACGGACCGGAGGGGAGGTGAGACGGCGGGGAGATGGGCCGTGGTGTGGGGGAGCAGGTGCGGAGGAAAGCAGACTGTCTGCTGCCGTTACACTCGCCGCCTTTGCCGGGCATTCCACCTCCTCCCGTTCCATGTCACCTACCTCCTCCTACTCCTCCGACCTCCGCCGAGATGGGTTCCCGGGTGCCCTACCACCACCCAACGTCGTCGCTTCTTCCCGAGTCGGGGTCTCCTCTCTAGGGGTGGGCCCCGAAAGTGCGGGAGGACCTTTCCCCGTGGGGGACTTCGGGGACCCTGGCTGGAGACAGAAGGACGGACCCCTTCTTCCTCCTCTGCCCTATCCCCACCGAGTCACTCGGGTCGGAGGGAAATAATAAACCGGAGGGAATGCTTACGTTTTTTTTTTTTCTTCCTCCCTGGATACTTTTGCTCGCAGTGCTGCCAACGGAAGGAGGAATAAAAAGGAGGTTTTGCCCTAGTATTCCGGTGTTCCTTGTCGATAGAGGAGATTCACTTTCAATAGCATTAAAAGTGCAGGTTGCTAATTGAGTGGGTAAAACTGATAAAGTGAAACTCTTTGGATTGGAATTCCAAGAAGGATGTATCTAATATTGTGCCCTGCGCCGTCTGGCAATAACCGCGGTTTTTGGCTCTCAAAAAAGAAGTTTCATTTGAATTCACAGTTGTAAATAGGCCAACGTCTACAGCTTATAGCCATTCAATACGCTTTTAACTTTAAAGTAGCCAGTGTTTACGTACTTTGCCATGGTGCTTCCAGCTGTAAATTCTACGCAAAAATGACTCCGAATCATGTTATAACGTATTCAACCAAACAGGCCCCTGTTATCCTCAGATCGTGAAGAAATCGTGCTGGTGTAAGATAGATAGGATGATGGCGATGGTTGTCAAAGAATCAGGTTCAAACCGAAGTCTTAACCTTTGTGCTTGCCTTTTTACAGTTTTATACCTTAAAATTGTGGCTAATGTGTGATGGGCGTCATGGCATTTGTAATAAATTGTTTAGGAACGGTTTACATCACTGTCTCTGTTACAGTCTCGAAATATTCTCTTAATTCAATGTTATATAAACTTTAGGTTCTCCAAGCTTGGCGGATGTAACAATTGATAATGGAATTAAAAAGTTTCGTTTGAAACTGTAGGTATGCAATTCTTGCCTGTATCCTATGTTTTCCCATATTCAGTAGTGTTGCCAAATTGTGTACTTTAAAGTCCAACTCAAAATGAGTTTGTGTTTGCTAGTTTTCAGCAAAAATGTAATAGCTGTTATTTTATAAACAAATCTTTTAAAAACGTAACGAATCAGTTCGTCTCTCGCATCGCAGTCTATATTCTTATGGTTATAGACTAAGTATCACGTTTAGTGTATGTTATTTTCCTTTCATTGGATGTTTTGGTTTTACTTTTGAAGGCGAACGATGTTAACCTCAGAAACGTGGCTATGGTTGAGCGTACAAAAGCCTTTCGTTGGAAATAAAGAAACATTTCAACATGGCTGCTGTACCCTCTGCCGGTGTTCACATTTTTTTAGACGATGCTTATATTTATTTATTTAATTAACTGCTCATATACAGCATTTCTGCCAATTTACAGTGACGCAATCACTGGAAGTTAAGAGCATTTTTCTGCTTCGTGTATTCAGTGCTAATCGGTCACTTGATATGCATTAAATAATAAGTGGAGATAATTTTGCATGTGAATGATATGCATGCTTTGTTTCCTTAGAGACCCATGTCCACTGATGTGTGATGGAACGAAGATCAACTCTTGTGTTCCTGCGCTCAACTGTGCAACTTACATTTCATTTAGCGCGAGTAGATCCGGATTGGCTGGTTTGGTTCAGCGTCCGCCGTTGTCGTTCCGCTGCAGTAAAATCTTTGATGTGGTTGGCTAATCTTCGTTGTCTCGCGTGCCGATTGGCATCCTGTTAAAGGGCTTTAAAAGCTGCAGGTGCTACCGAGAGGACTCTGGAATGTGAAAAAAAACGAGTTTTCACTCAAAAGAAACATCTTAATGATGATACCATTGCTGTTCCTTCTTGATGTTTAATTTGACGGATTATGTTTTCTGCCAAACGGAGTTGTTTTTTGCTAATATAATTAATAATTGATCTCCATGATTGTGCGATTCATCGAAAAATCAGATTGCATGCATGTTTCCACTCTCTTGTCTGCAATTGGACATTTGTAATTTCCTTCTGAATGAATGGTAATATTTGTAGTCTTCCGTATACTAAATCTTAAAAACTATTGTGATAAACATACCCATCCATGAACATACATTTTGTATGTTCACGATCTTATCACCGCCTACTAGTGTTGCAAACAAGTTTTCATCTCTATCTACATGGAGCAATGGAGGTTTAGCAATGTGACCAAATCGTTACAAAGATTAGGTTTGGATTAATTTTAAAATCGTAGGTATAACTGCAAGTTATATATACTGGTGAAATTAAAAACATTTTTTTTCTGAAGATGGCAATGATATATTTAACACTGCTTCGCGCTATGACATATCTCTTCAAAAATGAATGCATTATTTTTTCCAGGATAAGTTTTCTAAATAAAAAAAATTGCGTTTGCTGTCTTAAATTACCAATGGCTGTTTTTCACGATGCTCATTTCAGTTCTAAAACCAATAATGCATTCATGTGTGATCATAGAGATGAAATATAATTGGTAGTATGAGAGAGAGAAATATTAAAAATGTAATTTTTTCCGCGTTCGATTAATTAATTAACTTAAAGGAATAGAGTCTTGTTGCCGCAGCCACGACCTCCAACCGTCTCTGTCTTCAGCCATTCCGTCGCCAGCATCCCATTTCCGTCGCCATAACTTTTAAATGCAAAGTTCTAGGTTGCCCTCTCAGTTTTTTCCCAATAATTTTGCCTTCCAAAATATTTTGCATGACGGTGTCATGCCGGAGTAGGTGTCCGATGAGCTTAACTTTCCTTTCCTTGATAGTTTTCAATAGTTCTCTTTCCGTGTGAACTTGATTTAGCACCTGCTCATTTGTTTTTCTATCGGTCCACCCAGTTTTTGAAAAGTGTTGTATGGATTGCACCAACATATGATGTGAGACATGGACAATATGAAAGAGTGAAACCACCAAACTTGAAGCACCAGAAATGTGGTTTTGGAGTAGCGTATTAAGAAGTAGGTGGACCGCGTGCGATAAGCGGAAAGAAATCACCTCATTTGGAATATACTGACAGTATATGGGATCCCTACGAAATCGGCCTAAATAATGAACTTGAACGTGTGCAGCGAAGATTGGCAAGATTTGTAAAGGGACGGTTCGATAATTATTTTAGCGTAACCAGTCTATTAAATGAACTAAAATGGGAATCATTGTCAGATCGCAGATTGAAATTTCGATTTAATCTCTTAAATAAATTCCAAGACCATATTTTCAGTGATGATGTTAAAAATATTTTACGAACCCCAACTTACTCTGGTAGACTGGACCATAATCACAAAATTAGAGAAATTGATTGCCGAACTGACAGATTGAAAATATCCTTTTTTCCTCGTAAAATTAGGGATATGAATAGCGGTAAATATATCCAATACGAGTGTAGCAATGGATAGCATAGGTAGCTGCATGTTGGTATGATGACTTAAAGCTAACCCAACTAATAGCATGTTTTTACATGTTTGCTTTGCTATTTTTATCTTTTTTAAAAAGTGAAGTTTAGACTAGTATATTAGTACTAATTCTTTTCTATGCATGATATGTAGTGCATGTTTGGTAAGAATTCACCCCCTGCCACACACCTTAATGGTGGCCTTCAGGGTATTATGTAGATGTAGAAGAATGGAAGCGATCGATATACCCAGGGAGGTATGAGAATAGATTTTCGCATTTTTTTACATTCACGTTCCAATGGCGTTGAACATGAAAAACTGTATTACCTTGCATGGTTGAAATGTAACTGGAAATATTTGTATAATATTTGAGCTGCATCTGTCTCCTAGGATGATAGTTAAGTGAAGACACCCTTTTAGGTGCTACCAGGGTGTTATGTAAATAAAAATACTCCACAAATCACCGCTAGAGTATTTCCTGGGGGAGAGGGTTCAAATCAGGCACATTCAACCGTCATGCACGCAAACATATTGTTAAGCACTATGTCATTCGTTGAAAAAAAATCTGTATCCTTTGCATTGTGGCTTCTGATTTGAAAGTATCCTTTCGCTCATCACTCCTAAAAAATTGCTGAGTAGGGTCAGCTGTCCTATTCGAGTGGGGAATAAGAAAGAATCTGCGTTTTTCGTTAAAATAAATCGTGTCGATGATTTCAGGGGCTGTGCTCGCGCTTTTTATCGTCGATTCAGTTCGAATAATAAAGATAAACCAAAAGATACCGGGCCACATTGTCAGTTCGCCTCAATGTGGTCATGTGTGAATAACGTTCTCCGGATTCGAAAATAATTTTCGCATCCCACTGCCGGAAGGGATGATATATATCACCTTTCCGGTACTCATTGAGCTGGAAATCAAGCAAGCAAATGCCAGAGGGTGTGACGTGGTTACAAAAATGGGCATTTTGAATAGACGCCTTCGTGTAACGTGTGCACAATGTTCGCTTATCGTAGGTGTGGATTTACAGTAATACGTACAAATAATAAAAGACCCATAAAATAATATTTTCGCAGTATACTAAATCTTATTTTGTGTGTCATCACTCGGATACATAATGCCATAGACAGACGATTAATACTAAACGGTAGTAAGCATTTAACGTGCCCATTTATTTTAAGCGATTGCCATCATTTGTATTCCAGTGCACATTTCCCAATGGTTTTTACGTAGCATTTCCGTTTGCAAATTGCTGTTTGAGTCACTTACTGGGCATTGAGATCATTATACAATTTTAATCGGTTAATTAACAGATTCAATAGCCTCAATATCCGTCCTGGGTGCCTTTTTAAATTTTTTTACGAAGCCTTAATTACAAAATCATCTTATTCACTCGAGATAGTTTCCGTGATAAAATTTAGCCCAAGAGCAAGGTAAAAAAAAACTGCTGCAAATTGTTCTGCTGATATAAGATAGATACTGCGAGATGATAGCTTGTGAAATTTTTCTGCCGTGTCCCAACCTAATTCTGCATTTTTTGTCTTCCTGGTGTAGTCGTGTATTCAATAATGCTATACTTACTCGTTTTTCACTGGCTACACTCGAAATCAGTATTCTTGCGCACTGTTTTCAGAAATAATATAGCAAATTCGCAAAGCTAATGGATTACAATCAGATATTTCACAAAATTTATCAAGTGTAACGACAATGAAAGGGTACCCGCGACCCTTATTTAAAATACATTCGAAATATTCGTGTGAATTATTTATTTAGTGATTGGCATTCATACTTCACATTATTGGCAATTAGGCTTCTCACTAATGGAAAATACCTCGCCTAACTCCTGTTGTGCTAATTGTATGTATGGACATGGTTTACTTAGCTTTTCTATGTAGGTTTACTTTTCTATTTTCCAACGATTAATCAAAGCATGCCCCCTGTAATATCCTTCTTCCTCTTGAAAAACGCGTTTGTAGCCACTGATATATTCAAAACTTTGAGTGTTTGTTTTTATGTAGGTACTCTGTGATTTAATTTCCGTATAGAAATGTTTGATTATATTAATAAATATAGATATCATCCCATATATGTGTATAAATTATTATTTTTTTTTGTTTTGATGTTAACTGTGATAGCAATATAGTGTTTCACTTCCCTAAACATGAATCGTTAAGTGCGAAAATATCGATTTGACCGTGAATATTTTAATAAACAGGTGCCTAATTCCTGTATTCGAAACGCATTGTGTTTTTGTCTGTCAAAATTACAATGACTGCTCACTAATCTTCTTAGATCCATTGTAAAGACATCTACATGTAAATAATAGCCTGCGAGCCATTGCGAGGGTGTGTTAGAGGAAGATCACCAAACATGCACAAATACATGCAGATTCAGTACTCCGTCCGTCGGATGGGACGTTAAGCCGTGGTCCCCTTGGCGCCTGTCGTTAATAGTAGGCTATAACCGACTCCGGGTTTCTCTCTACACTTCGTCCATTACCTGAAATGTTCCTGCCATTACCCTATTACCCTCTTATTCTATCCTATGTGTGAAGGAATATCCTATATGGCGCAAGTGGCCTCAGCAGTCAGTCGCCTCCCCTGAATAACCAACGTACAAAACCATTTCTCTACATTTATTCATCTCTACATTTATTCATCTCTACATTTATTCATCTCTACATTTATTCATCTCTACATTTATTCATCTCTATTTTATAGCATGCATGGGTTAGTAATGCTGAACATGCATCGTGCACTACAGTCTACTCGAGCAATATTTCACTTGCCTATCTCTATGCTATGCTGCCTATTATTTTCTCTTATAGTACCTACGCGGGAAAATTGAAATGTTAAATCTATCGGTTACGACAATCGATCACTCTAATCCATCCGTTGCAGTCGTAGTTATTATTCATATCACCGGTTTTAAACCAATGTGGTTTCCAATGCCTCAGTTAGTCTCCCCGAAGAGTTTAGAAAAATCCGAACTCCTTTTCCGAGACGATAAACACGCATTCATGTGAGTTTGCCGCGTTTTGGTTGGCTAACCACGCGTTGTTTGACCTCAGAAGCAAGAGTTCGTTATTTCCCCTTTCAGGGTTGCTGTCATTATATCCGCCTCGAGGAAGCTTCTCAGGCTGGTAAACTTTTTGGTGGATCCACGTTATTTACTCTCTTGTGAATTATAGTCTTTTAGCCATGCTTTATGTGCTCCCTCTTACATTTTTCTACCCTTTTCCTCACACTTAGCTCTTTATAAGGTTCCTTATTTCCTCAACCTTGACTTTCCCGTCATTTACGCTTATTAGGAATTATCTGCGCGTGAACATCACACAGTCTATCAATTAAAGCAGGATACCATAGAACAGACATAAAATTACTTTTACTTTGAAATATTATGAAAATCTGGTGAACCAGTAGTATTTCATTTGCATCGGGCGAATAATCTTAGGCTGAAACCAAATTAAGTTTGGCACTCCTAATATTTCTGTATTATCAATGTCTCTAATCAATCTCCCTAATGTCTCATATCTCACAGATGCCATCTTAATTCAAAGAAGCATTGTTTTTTTACTGTAAACCACTCGTATTTTTTCCATCGATTGAAAATACGTAGGTATGTAAAAAAGTGAGATTCGTTCGTTTTGTTGGAACACCTCATGAAGTATGTTGTCCTGTAATACATTGCGAAAGATTGTGAAGGAAACTGAACGAATCAGTCTGGGAAATCATCGAACTATAACAAGCATTTGGGAGAAATAGCAGAGGTACTGATTTATTTTTTTTCTACGGAGGGTGTTCAGCGTCCCCCGTACCATTTTTTGCCGATTTTTTACGTCGGTTAAGATCATCTTCACTCGCCAAGTGCTTTGGTAAAGATATCGCGCGTACATCGCCGTGAATTGGATCGATAAAGGCGAAAGCACCTGTAAAATTCAGGCGTAGGATGTTATTAAGAGCAGTTTGGCCCCAGGTGATTGTGCTAAGGATTCCTTTCCCGCCTGTTGCAGCTGATAATCGAGTTTGCCTCATGACTTGAATCGATCGGTAGAGTATTTTGTTGACGAGGAGGTAGGGTCCATCTCGTACCTATTAAAAAGGCTTTTTTTATTATGACGTCTCTCCGACTTCCTGTGCCAGTTATTCCGGAATAAGAGAGTCCGTATTGTAGTAAGCAATGGTTACTAACCATCATAGGATTTGACCTCGAGATTTAAAATGTATACCTGGTGATGGCCCACCGTTTGCCACACACCCTTATGGTGGCTTGCAGGATATTACGTTGATAAATAAGTAGGTATAGTCGTTTTGTCTCTTATTTCGGTTTTCGTGTGTACTCGTACATTAACCTCACGCAACCAATGTACATACTAAACTTTTTTCCTGACATTGTGTTTTCCTGAGCTTCACTCGACTATTTAGACTACTTGCTTGACTTATACTACTGCGCATTTACTGTCTTACTTACTTACTGTCCTGCATGATATTCATACTATGATAGGATATGTAATGTAAACTTTATTGCATATGCGAATACAATAAAGTTTATACTAGTTAATGTAAATCACCCCTGACACACACCCTCGAGGTAGCTTGCAGGGTGGTCAGAATAGTTAGATAAAGATTTTTTCCCCGTGGCCTCCGAATCAATAGCAAGTTGTTTGAGATTACATTGAACACCTTGACTGCACACGTAATTGAAAAACATTTCTATTCCGGATGACAAAATTTACTTATTCAACAGCTTTTCGCTACATCTCAGTATTCCTGAAGATTGGACCGTGTAACGCAATATCATTAGAGATTGTTTCATACGATTGTAATATTGGAGACTTCTGCATAGGCAGTTAACTCAGTGAAAATTACATCGTGCAAAGCAAAAAATTGCATAGAAAACTTCCCAAATGCATTCACGACTATGAGGAAATTAGCCGTTATTTTTCCAAGTATTAATCCTTTTAATTTCCACGATTCAACGCTGCTTCAGGTTGTGAAATTTATTGCTTCATGTAAAACGACCTTAATAAATAATTCACCTGTTCCCTTGACTTAACAGTTTTTCAGTTCCATCGGCTCACAATGGAATTCCTTTAAGTGTAGCTTCAAGGAGTAGTTTCAGCTACTCGCATGAATATATTTCTGAATTGCTGAATTGAACGATTTTTTTTGTTTCTGTTCCGTGACTAAGGAAGTCAATGTGGCCCGTCAATGTTTGGGTCCGCGATTGCAGAGACGAGTTCAAAAAAAAAAACTATACAAAATGAAGTTTTTACGAGGTGAAGCTAGAACGTAAAGTCTATTCTATGTACAAAAGCAAGTTTGCGCATACGATACAGCTAAAAATGAATGGGTATTATCCTCTGGGCGGACACCAGAAAGATACAAATATTTCACGTCAACTTGACCGTCATAAGAAAAAATAATAAATAGCTCATTTAGTTCCATGCAAGCTAGCGTCAGTGTCAATAATATACATTCTTTATTTATCCTCCTAATAGCTTCGATCTAATATATTATAATTCTTTATTGTACTCGGAAAAAATGACAGAAACCTCTGTCTCTACATCTCTCTATTTTTTCATATCTAACCTTTTACGCAGTACTTAGTGTCATTGTACTTCTTAGTCGTATTTATATAGTGCAACCATCGTGATCATTCACGTTGGCTTGTAGTGTAATCCAAGATTATCTATATCTACTGACTACCCTGTGTGTCAGGGTGAGTTATCACCATACATGCACTAAAGATTACTTATACTATTAACCTAAGGAGAGATTTCTATGAATACCATGCGGGGCACATTACTAGTTCTACTTTTCATCCAACATGACAACAAAGAAACTTTTAAAAAGAACTAGAGCCATGCATTAAACATGTTATCATTTAATGCAGGCATGTTGAAATCCGTAAAACGAAGGAGGGAAAAACCAACATCTTTATTTCATCTGTGTTTGTTACATGTATCCGCATTATTCTGATGTGTACAATTTCATTTTCATGTCACGGTAAATTTATTTTACAAAGGCATCGTGGTGTGAGAATGTAGAATGTAATCTGCCAAATTTCACTACCTACATTTTTAAAATATATTTTTAACATCTTCACAGGACGAGTCCGCCCTTAAATTTTCACAGATTAATATATACTTCAACTTAGGATCCGATGGCGATTCACGACGTAAATCTCATAGTAATTTGCGGCTTTGAATGCACTGTTACTTCTGCGATGGATGAGGCTAGATGCGTGTCCTCGACTAGAGAATATGCTTTCCGTAGAATGCCTTTCCCATGCGTGAGTGTTCATCGTCGACTCCATTTCAGCGATTCATTTCCGATATCCCATCTGTCTTCCCCTTCGATTTCCCGCGGCCGACGCCGAATATATTTGATTTTGCCTCAGCAGATCGCTCTCTCGCTCGAGAGGAAATTTCGCTTCGACTTGATGCGCGCGTGATGCGCCAAATTCTTGTTTTGTCGTGTCGTTATTTGGGGGAGCGAAAATGATGCCTCTATCACAGCATTATTCGAACGTAAAAATGTTATCAGTATTTTACCACGAGAGTTAAATTGCTCTCGTTCCACTCGGAAATGTTAAAATAGTTGCCATCACAGACGTTGCTGCGTTGACTCAAGCTGAAACAACATCAACAATTCTGTTAGTTGAGCGTTGTAGTTTTATACGGTTTTTCATCAAAATTCTTTTTTTCCGATCAGCCCTCGGATTGGATAAATGGATTTGCCGAGTTTTGAGTCGGTAACAATTCCTTAATGATTCAAGGTTAGAGATTTCGAGTATTATTATGTGTATGCTTCCTTCCCCTTGATTGTGATTTCCCCAGTAGTAGGACTCAATGATTTATTTATATCCCGTGAATACGTGATTGATGGGGTATCTCCGTCGCCGTCCTAAGTGACCCATGCATTTTCGATCGCAATATGGATTTTGGAACAGCGGACGAAAGCGTCCGCTGTTATTGTCCTCGGAAATTTTTCCCGTATTACTCGGTAGTTATTCTTCTTAATGCCAAAATATTTTTTGAAGTCGCCGGCAAGAAATGACAAACTCGGTACTCGCAGGGATCCCATCTTTTGCTCCTCCATTCCACTTTCCATTTTCATGAAAACCAAGTCCCACCAAGGTTCTAGCAGAAGTTCAGTTTTTTTTCGACTTTTCACGCATAATTTGATAAATAGTGGGTACTCACTTTATAGACGCACGCATTAACGATATCCTCGCAAACGTTAAGGGTAGTATCGTATTCAGTCGGCTTGAGTCTCACCCAATGGGTCATGAAATCCCACAAGTGGGACGAGTCCCACCGGTTTGGAAACCCTGCTCTAACGAAAACGGACGAAACAATTGAATTCCTTAATCTAAATCAACACCATTCCCCCTAAGCCACTGCAAGGGTGCGTGTGGCAGAGAGAGTGAATTGACAGAAATTCATTAAAATGAGGTACAATCTTATGCTAGTTATAAAATTACGGGTACCTTTGTTAGTAAAAAATTCAATGATAGAACGAATTAACGGTATAATTGTCTTCACATGCACTACTGCTAAAATAAAGGGCCATCACCCTTTAGGTCAGTGACAACGTATAAAAATGTATTACATTTGTTAACAGAGATGAAAAAAAATACAAATGAATGAGAAGGCGTAAAAAGCATACCCGAGTGCAGAAAAACTGGCAAAAAACTACGTTGACTATCCTATTTCCACTCTGATAGCTTCAATCTAAACTGTTACCGTACCGAATTTTCTGCGAAAAAAAAGATTCTTTGTCAAATTACTGGAGTCGGAATCCATAAAAATAATACGTAGTTCATGCCAGTGACACGCGCCGAGTTGGAAATGAATTGTTGTGCATATTAAGTGTTCATTCCGGTAAACGGGTGATAATTGATGATGGTTTTTATAAAGGTGTTTCGCCATGACGGAGTTGAGCGATAAATAACCGATCGTTTTCGTCGACTGAGGGAATCCTGCCGTTGGATTTTGGCGCGTCGGAGAATTTATGCACTCGGCTTATTGGGCGGTGACTGTGCCGCGGACGGAGATATTTCAAATCACTCGTAAAATAATAACCGCGCGGGATAATCAAACGATTGCAGCTTGGCGCCTGGGTGAATTATGATCGTGGAAAGCGCATAAACTGGCGTATTTTTCCCAGGAACTACGAGGCGCAATGGTTTTTGCATCGTCTCGGAAGAGACGAGATGGAGGAGGAATGAACGATTAAGACCGTGCTCGACGGCAAAACGGTCGAGGAAACAAACAAAACAACAAAAAAAGAACTCGGCGCGTGATTTACGACTTGCATTATTTATACAGGTCAAACGAATTGACCAAATTCCTCCCCCGTTTGCCTTCTATTTTTTTCGCGTGCGTCTCGAAGAAAGGCCGGCGGAATTGGACGGCGGCTATAAATTCGATGCAGTCGTGTCCCTTACGGTTTTTTGCACCGCCACCAGGTCGGCCGCGCAAAAAAAATCTGAAGGCATTTCGTTATTTATGTAACACCGACAGGGCATTGTCTTTCAACCAACAATTTGCTCTTCTTTTGTTTTTCGTTTTTTCACCCTCTCACTCCTCCCTCACACTCTCTCTCTTTCTCTCCTAACTCTCCACCCTTCCCTCACCGCTTTCCCTTCCTCCTCCCCCTCCGCTCCCCAATCCCTCCTCGGCCGGAGAGGGAATGTCATTACGTTTTTTCACCCGTGGGAATATCGGAGCGGGCTCTTTTCCAGGGTTATCAGTTATCAAAAATCGATGCCTTCAGACAGTGTTGGCCAGGCATGAGGAGCGAGACTGGAGGGAAAAAAAATATAATCTTGCCTCGGCAGAACCCTTCTTTCCTGGGCCATCCGATCACGGATAAGGAGGGGGAGGGAGGGTTGCGTGGGGATCGGGGCTTGTTGCTCGGAGAGGAAGGAGACTAAACCCGCCAAGGTTGCGTTCGTGCCGTTGTTGGTGAACGCGTGTGATCCCTCGGTATAAACACTGAGTCCCTCCCCCCTCTCACCTTCTCTCATAATTTGGTTATGGTTACCGCTATCTCTTTTTTTTCCCCTATTTTTTCAAATTCACACTCGCCACGCACTTCGCCAAAAAACAAACCGGTCTCACTTGCTCTACCCTGGGCTGTCGTCCCAGTTTGATCTAATTATTTGACGATGCTATTAATCTATATTTTTTGTTCTCGGACGTAATGTTTCGTCTTTCGGGTGGTTTTGAAAATTAAAGGCCATGATACCGAATGTACGTGTCGTATACCATGCTGGTCTCTTGCTATGCAGAGTGATTAACGATGCATAGTAGTTGGGTGATTTAGGTGCTCCGGCGGCTGGGGTTATATTCGCGCTGTCAAACCCTAAGCTCTTAATCCTAAGATGGACGCAAAGCCCATGCCTAAGGCAGACTTGAGCTCGTGGCCACGTGGGTCGCTCTACCGACCAAGCTATCGTGGCCGGCTCATACCGATATATGAACACTTGTATGAAAAAGTTTATTGGGGGTAGCATATCGAGAGTTGAGCAGTTTTTTCTACTCCTTCAGTTTGATCAGTTATAGTTGAAGAGTTGTAACTTAAAGCCGGCTGAATTAGCCAGGTCAGTAATTACTCCTGCGAGGCAAACCAAAGTTGGTGGGCTAACACCCCACCTCATGCGTTTACCACAAATAACGTTGACTTAGGCTAAGAACTGAGGTGAAAATATTTGGCATTAGGCAGTTGAAGAACCTAAATATGCCACTTCTGAAATGTTAAATAAAAATATGAGAACTGAAATTTTTATGTTAAAATATTCCTCTTGCTCAAGGCTGGGAAATAAAAATGGAATTTCTCTTTTTTTTGGGGGTTGGATGCCCCGTAATAAAAACGCTGGGAAATTGAGCCTTTAAAGAAAACCACCCCCCCTCCCTCCCACGTAAGTTTACCCCTCCTCCGAAGCAAGGACTGATATGGCATCCCCGATCGGCTAATATTTTTTTTTTCTTTCCTCGCCCGTTTACTCCGCAATTTTTTGAGTTAGTATCCATAAAAGTCATTGTCTTGTTCACGAGCTCGCCCGTACACAACCCCGTTGAGCGTATGATGTGGTGTGGGAAGTGGGAGCGCGGGGTTGATGGTTTGGGTCTGGGCGGGGTGTTTGTAGTTGCACCTCCAGCGGAACTGAGCGATGTAATTTCACGGGCTCGCTATTTGTCTGGGGACTTTAATGCGTCACACACGGGTCGACTCTGACCTCTCCCCAATCCTTGATTCGTGATTTTACGCGTGGCTGCGTTCGGCCATTTTAATGGGGACGATGTGTCCCTTTCTCCCTTCCCCATCCCTAATCCAATCCTGCCATACCTCTTTCTGCCCCTTTTCCTTAAAGTTGACTTTTACATGGTGGAAACTGCATAGTACAAAGATGGAGCTAGTTATTCTCCTACCGCCAGTAGTAGATAAATTAGTTTCTTGTCCTTCGACTGTGGACAACACAGCGCACCCTCTGGTGTTAGCTCAATCCTAAGACCAAAAGGGCATCAATGCCTCAGGTAGGATTCGAATCCGCGGTCTTACCGGGGCGTTACCGGTCTACTCGCCTCTGCCGACTTGTTCTCTTATTTCACTTTAACAGATATGACATGCATATTTTATAATTCAATCCTAAAGGGTAATTAAATGGCCGACGGACCTCAGGGTCGCGGGGTTAAAACTTTCCTATGTTATGTGTGCTGGCTTCGAGATATTTAGGGTTAAATATATTAATGGTGTGAAATTCACTTCGGTTTAAAAAAAAAGTTATCTATAAAATGTTACGCATCGATGTTCCTTCAATTGAAGATACCGTTCTATACTCGTTTTGCCTCACATTTACGATTAAAATGGTAAATTTCTGGGAAAAATCACATTTTAAGCAGCTGCAAAAATTATTTCTGGATCATTAACAGAATTATGAAATAGTCCATGAGTAATTGATAGGAATACAAGGGTAACTTCGCCGCTCGAAGAAAATCTCGGAAATTCATAATAAATTTGTGGAAAATTATTCACTCACAATCGCGCATTCCTGAATGTGCCTCGTCTGAATAGTTAAGAACCCATCAAAGAATACCGTGAGGTGGGAGAGGTGTTTCCATTCTAGTATCTCCAACATGTGAAATTTCAAAGTAGGCTCCCAAGTTTTGAACTCCTGATCACACCTTTGATGCTTTTTCTGGTGATTAACGTACATCTGAGCTCCCAGTCTCTAAACTCCGCCATCGTTTGTAGGAGGAAGACATTTCCACGTCCATTCGTCTCACTGGAGATGCATGATTGCTGTGTCATGAGTGAAAGTTCATCCCACCGGTGGTGAGTGATATTTCAAAACTGTCACGGGGAAGATTTTTAGAGTTTATAATTGCAAAACAGTGCGATAATGTTCCTATTTTTTTGTTGGGTAATTCCGGATTGAGTTCATAAGACGATATCAAATGGCTGAGGCCGTATCGTAGCTAAAAAGTTTTTTTATAAAAACACCGTGCGCCGTCTTAGCATTCATGTGCTCGAGGAAAGATGTGAGCATGTGATCTTTGCTCGTACGGTTAGTGCATCACTCGTGCGTGCTGTTATATGTGACCCCCTCCCTGATTATTTGATAAATGAACGAATTCCGTGCAGATTTCCTACCTTTTACTCTTCCTCCCTTCAACTCTTCGATTTTTTACACATCCGTATCTTCTGCTCATAGATATGTTAACGAAATTTCACTGCTTCTTATAGTCTTCTACTCATTAGGGAAGAGAATCTTTCGGAAAATAAATTCGGATTCAGGAAAAACCGAGGAACTAGAAAGGCAATGCTCAGCTTAAGGATACTGGACGAGAACATGATGCACGTAAATAAGCCGTTGTATGTGGCATTCGTGGATTTGGAAAAGGCCTTTGACAACGCCGAATGGAACAAGATGTTCAAGATACTGGGAGTAATTGGAATAGACTGCAAGGATAGGAGAATAATCTATGGCCTCTACAAGAACCAGGTCACCACAATGCTAATGAAAGACGGAAAGAAGATAGAAGCAAAAAAAGAAAGGAGTCAGACAAGGATGCAACCTCTCCCCAGCGTTATTCAATATACTCGTATACCTGGAAGAAGCAATAAGAGACGCAGAGAAAATTGGTATCAAGGGCATCAAGGTGAATGGCGAAGAAATAAACATGCTAAGGTTTGCTGATGACATCGCAGTTGTAGCAGAAGTCGAGAGGACTTGCAAGCATCCCTGATCACAATGGACCAAATACTTCAAGAACATAATAGGAGCATCAACAAGAAGAAAACTAAAATCCTAGTGTGCGGAAGAGAAAAGCTTAGGGCAAATATCACAATTCGAGGAGTGAAATTGGAACAAGTGGAGAACTTCACATACCTCGACAGCACTATAATTTCCGATGGAAGATCGACGGACATCAAGCGAAGAATAGTACAAGCTAAGGATGCGTTTATGAAGAAGAGACAACTACTGTGCTCAAAGAATCTATGGCTGCAAACAAGGAAACACTTCATCAAAACATTCATATGGAGCGTGATACTCTATGGATCAGAGACATGGAGCATCGGGAAAGCAGACCAACGAAGAATTGAATCCTTCGAAACATGGTGCTGGAGGAGAATGTTGAAGATTAAATGGACAGATAAAGTGAGGAACGAAGAGGTGTACAGAAGAGTAGATGAAGAAAGGACAATTATGGAAAACCCTACGGCAAAGAAGAACCAGATGGATTGGACGTGCCTTGAGGCACAATGAATTAGTTAGAAATATAATAGAAGGGAAGGTCCCGCGAGGAAGACCAAGGGACAAATATAGGGCAAATAAAGAAGGACGTGAAAGAGAAAACATTCCAGGACGTGAGGGAATTAACACTGAATAGGGCAGAATGGAGGGCTGCAGTAAACCAATCCTAGGATTGAAATACCGATGATGACTCATTAGGGAAGGTTTTTTTTGATGGGTTATCTTCTTCGCATTTCATTCATCTAATGGATCCTTCTCTGCTTTGTTTCTCTTCTCAGATCAGCGTAGGTCCTTTTAGTATCCATAGTACCTGGACTTTTTCTTCCTCTGCTGTCTCTCCTGTTCCATCCACCCTTAATTTCCGCCAACAATTTTCATTCCCCCAACACAATCATCAGCACTTCTTCATTTGTCCTCCATTCCGACCATCACACTTTTCCATTCTCTTCACGTCCCCATTACTAAAGCACCTCGTCACCTTTCCCTTGAGAACAGGTCTCATATCGTTACAATGCCATACTCTATATCAAGCTCTTTACATACTTGATCTAAGTACTCTTTTGTCGGTACACGCGTGCTTAGTCAAAGTAATTTTTAAGTTAATTCCTAAATTCTAAACGTCGCTACTACTACGCCCACATTCGTCCAATACACTGTCCAAGTAACAAAGATGTTCCAACTATCCACCGTAAGAGATAATAATACGCAAAATAGTCCGAATAACATAAGTAGTCTTTATTGAGTGTGTGCAAGAGTAGGTACTTAGCTCCTCTAATTCATTTTAAGAGCGCTCTTTTATGCCCAATTGTGATTTTAAAATGCAATGCAACAAAAAAATGACTAAACCACCAATAAAACCCATATTCCTTCGTAAATGCAAATTGTCAAGTTGCGCGTGCTCGGCGCATGCATAAATTAACATATTTCTTTCATTAAGTAGTACTGTAGGTATCTATTAGTGCATGTTTGGCATGTTTCACCCCCTGCCACCCACCCTCGAGGTAGGTACTCGTTGAACGCGGATAAGCACGAAGAGCATGGGGAGAAGAAGGGGGTTTGTGGCTCCTGGAAGAACATTATCATGCCGCCTGCCCATAAATGGGATCCATCCGAGTGGATCGGCCCATAAAAAAGTTCATTTCGCCTGAGTAAGCGGCGCGGAAAAGAGCGAGAGCGGCTGCGGTGCCGAACACTCCTCCTCCCTTCGGAGCTATTTTCTTGCAGCGGTTGGGGCGAGTCGCATGCGGCAAATGATCGAACAGCGCTCTCGGAGGAAAGCCCATCAAAGGACTGCATCCGTGCAGTGTAATACAAAGGCTGACCGCTGACGTCGTGGACCCATCGCTTGCCGCTTCCCTTTGCGTACGATTCGCCCACTCGAGGAACAACTGCCTTTTGTCTCTCTCACTCACCCCCCCTTGTTCCCCTGTAATGACGGCCATCAGTCTCGGCCCGGATTGGCAATTCAGTGGCATTGTGGCCGGTGATGTAAGGCTGGTTGATCCGAAGGTAAGCCTAGATCCTTTGGCTGCCATCAGGATCGTAGTTTTTTATATTAGGGGTAGTCGACCGAAAGCTAAGGTCATTTTCTCCATCAATGATAGATGGGGTGTGGATAGGATTCATAGGCAGTGAAGGGATGGTGATATGAAATCAGACGTCAGAATGAGCCTACCCCGGTCGGAAAGACGGCGAGAAGTTGCGGTTTAACGTCAAGTTCGACGAAAGGACTTAAAATTCTCCCAACACTCCAATTGGGACCAGCATTCCATTTCAAAACTTTTGCCGCTGGTGAGATTCGATCCCTGGTCTTTCTGTTAGGGAATCTAGTAATTTGGCCACCACACCTGTCCGTTATCCCCGTTTGGATAGCCCCCGGTTCAGATCCCCTGATGATTCCCATCCTGAGGATTCGCTTTCTTCGTCTCCCACCCTCAAATTCCTTTCCCTCTCTCTTAACGGCATATTGCATCTGGACAAGCCTCTATTATGATTATGATGTGAGTGTGTTTATCTATGTGCAGTTGTCAGGAGTCTTCCTTCTGGTTCGCTTACGACGGGAAGAAGATAGCCTTAGCCCGGCATCTCCCATCTTTTCTTTTTAGGCATAGAATTTTAGGCATACTTATCCTTTGCTTCCCACCCTCTTTCAAGAGATTACTGCGCAAAACTCCCTGCGGTGGATAGAATTAGTAACGTGTTTGTGTCGGATTATGTGAATATAATCAGTAAGCATTACATTTAACGGTTGAATTTCATTCCCTTTTGTCTTTTGTTTCAGATGCCTTCTCTGAACCCGGCACGATCACTTGGACCTGCGTTCGTGACCAATAAATGGGAAAATCACTGGGTGAGTTTATCGCCATTACATCACCATGTTATAGGGTGCTAGAGACCATTCTTGGTATACAATTTAAATGATAATATACTTACCGCTCTTAAATACTTGAAAACTAAATTTTGTGCTACTTAAATGGTATTTTTAACAGTACTTATGTGCTCAATCCCAAAAGGAATGTAACATCCAATATATCAATCTCATTCAATCTACCAATAAGAACAAAACTGAAGTGACTATTTTTGCTATTTTTAATTTTAATCATCGATTATTTGACAGAAATCTTCTAAATTGCTTCTGTCATGATATATTCATGATGAAAATTTCTTCAACTGTTATCCAGGTACTCGCAAATGTCACCAAATAAATACAGCACAGCCATGAAAGTTATCAAAATCCTGTAATTATTATTATTTGATAAAACACTCAACATTCTTACATTTGAAGCACGTGGTGGTATATTGTGGCTTGATGAAGAGTTTTTCATCTTGTTTAACCCTCCCAATTTCATTTTTTGTAGGTGTACTGGTTTGGGCCTATTCTTGGTGGTGTGGTTTCCGGCTTGATCTACGAATTCATTTTCAACCCCAAAAGGCAAAACAAAAGGCCAAAGGATTCAATAGATGGAGGTAATAAATTCATTCAACTGACATAATGACGACTCTAACTGGTATTATTATAAAATGAATTTTGCATCTGAAAATGTTTGTTCCAAGTAACTTTGTTCCTGTTGATAATAAGGAAAATCCGAGGGAAATTAATGCATCTAAATTATTTGGGTTTAATACCAATAATTTTGTGATGTGTTTCACCTGTAACCAGGGTATTTACAGCTTAATTTTGGAGGGAAATGGACATTCTGTTGATTAGTCAATAGTTTATATTTATCATTGGAATTGTGACTAATTTCTATAATGATTACATCTATGAGAGATTTGATTCTTATCATTTTTCCACCATTTTAATAGATGTTGCTCTAAGTTTGTGCTCAACAGTTTTACTCCCCTTAAGTATCAATTGAAGCATCTCTTGCAGTTAGAAAAGAGATACATAGGTACTAGTGGTGTCTTGGTAGTGGTATCTTGGTGTTAGCAACCAATCAGCATATGGGCATTGCTGTAATCCTTTTAATCATCAGGAGGAAAGGAATGTCTTACAGATTGTCCTTGTAAGGTTTTAATTTACATTAGCATAATAAAATAATAGTTTATATTACCGTTTATCATTTTGGAGGTTGTATTCGTATTTGAACTCATATTGGCCGGCTCTGGTGGTGGTGAGGTAAAGTCCTTCTGCTAATCCTGGGGTTATGGGTTTAAGTCCCGCCTGGGAGGGTTTTTCTGACCAAGGGCATGGATATATGTCAAGCTCTGTTGGTTTGGCCCCTGGAAAACCTGATGAAAGGCCGGTTGGGATTCCAGAGGTGTATGGACCAACAGAATCATCCTGAATGCAAACAAAAATTAATTTGCCATGACCTTCTTTATAGATTCCTCAAGCATTAACAGTGATGAAGACCCATATGATGAGGTGGGGGATAAGGGAACTGTAGCTGTCCCCACAGTTGTCTCTTCAGCATCTGCTATGTCTAAATTTCATCAGCATCAGCAGCTTCACCAAAACCAGGGCCACCTGCATCAGTCGAGCCATTCTCAACAGAATCACCATAACAGCCATCTTGCAAATCAAGGAGGCTATATGGGGCATGCCTCATACCAGACTCTCAGGCCAGGTGCTGGAGATATTACTCTTCGTGCTCATGAACCACATTCTCCTACTGGTGTGTATCATAAATACACATGCATGTAAAAGAAAATATTAACTTGCATGCATTTGTTTGCTATAGAATAAGTTCCCTTTAGGGAATAATGGCAAGCCTCCATAGATCAATTTTCTTGGCCCTTTCATTTCTGCTGGTAGTTTCTCCTCTTTATTAAAACATACACTTTAAAGTACTGATACTTGTATTCAACTGCCTATCATATTTACTTTGTTCTCTTCAATGTAAAAAACTATTATTTGCTGCCTTAGATGCAATAGTTCTGATTCTTCTCTTTCTTTTCAAATCATTCACAACTCTGGTTCATCAATCCCTTAGTTTTCTATAATTATTCCATGACTGAATATTTCTTTATGCGGCTGGAAGCAAAGCAGACCGATGGGTCATGCTTTCTTATGTTGGCTGCAGCATTAAAAGTTTAAAGTTCCATGGTAAAGTGCAAAACATGATGTGTAAAAAATGCTGTAAAACAGAAATGTGATAATCTTGGTTTATGCCTTAGCTTTATGGGAAAAGAATTATTCCCACTATTTAATTGTATGACCTCTCCCACCATTCACTCATATTAGCATGCCAGTGGCCACTTCATAAATTACCATACTTTCTGTTGAATAAGATGCTTGTACACTTGAGGCTAATCCCTAATTTTAAATGCATACATGTTTTAGAAATATAAGTAGCTGAATTTACTGTCAATAATCCTTACAGAAATAATGAGAAGTTATCTTTTATTAAATGGCATTGACATATGTGGCAAACAAAGTAAAATTGGAGCAAGCATTAAAGGAAATATTTTTGGATTGAGTGTACTGGCACCACATCAACTAACTCAACTAAATCAACAACAGTATATTATACTTACTCTATGCTAACAGACATTGTCAGTAGTCTTCAGGTCAAATCTAACATTGGACAATTTTTACAAATAAGATGCAAGTTGGTCTCCTTTAACTTCTGTAGGGGAGAAACCCATCTCCTATGTAATAAAAATAATTTAACTATCAAATTTCTAAACCTTTCTAGAGTACACCATACAAAGTTCATTATAACCTGTCGACAAATTCACCCCAAAGGTTAAAATACATTAATCATTTTCATCTTGTGCTCCAACTAGAATCTTACGAGTTATGTATCTTTCAGTGACATATATGTTCATGTTTACCATAGATTTCCAACCCCTATGGGTTTTATGGCTTGTATTTAAGCTGAGTGATTTATATACTCCATAGTTAATTGGGATTAATGATTAAAATTATTCATGAAAAATCTGGTTAACTATTTAATTTAATCGTTACGTCTTAGAAGAGTGAACTATTAACTTTTAATCGTTAAAAGTATGCATTAACTGATACAAAACTAACTTCAGTTAATTTTTTTCATTAATTTTTGGCGAATGTCGACCTGTCCGAATTTGGGAACAAAGGTTGCCCTGTAGACAAATGAGAAAATAAAACGGTATCTAAGAATGCAAGGATAGCTGTGCAAGACTGCAATGAAAAGGCCCAGATGAATACATACAAACAAAAGTAGGGCTGAGGGGAGTGCCCGCCAAAGTTTAGAAATGCACCCTCAGACAAGAAAACTCGAAACAAAATAAAGAGAATGTTTGAAGGACTCGTATGCCCTACTCGGTGACATCATGTCATCAATACTCCATAGTTGAAGTCAAGAAGAAGGGTCACCTAGAAACCTATGTTGGATAACGAGGGGAAGGGGTTCATTCTAACTAATGTATCTGTACGTTAGTAGTATCTGTTACAATACGCCAGTCTACATATGCCTTACTCGGCGACATTGCATAGTCAATACATCAGCCCCCAGTGAATTACGAGAAAAGGTACGCAGGCACACCCTCAGCATCTGTTGTAAATCTACATAACTAAGCCTTTTACAATGAAATTTTATGATTGTGAAGGGATACTTCACATAGCAATGTGGGGATCGATATCAAAAACTAACCTTAAAGCACCTTCTGCCACTAAAAACAATCTTTTGCGGCAATTTACATATGCACTATGGTTCGTCAGAAAGTCTTACATTCACGACAACTTAAAAATCCCAGAATTGGAGCTCCACCTCAGAAAAATCACCAAATCATTTCAGCAGCCACTAGGAAACCTGACCAACAACACTCTGGGCACTAAATGAAAGCACAACAAAAATCCCCAATCCAAATATTTTAAAACAGATGTGGATGGAAGAAACTACAATGACAGTTTTCAGTATTCGGTTTACTTGTCAAAACAAAAACACAATCAAGGCCTCTATTACCACAGCATCCAATTTGTCAAAGTAACTGAAAAATTAACTTTCAATGTAAAAGTTACTTTAATCAGTTAATTTTTTTGGTAAATTTCCCAACTATGATATACTCTGTCTTAGTGACTTAGCATTTGTCAGTTAGCACTTCGTACAACTAAATTGATTTCTAGGTGTTTAATGTTTTTTTGTGCATGAACATCTTTCTGCTTCTTTTCCTCTGGCTGTTGGCATGTGACACTAAATAACTAAATAAAATTTTTCACTCTACGATATTTTTCACCTACTTTTCTGTATTACATATCACTTTTATCTTATGAAGGTAAACTATGTTCTGTGTTTGCCAAACACATTTTGCTGCTGTTCTTCTCAAGCATGGCATTAACTCACTAACATGCCATTTCTTTTCATTTTTGCAGGCAATGGAGCGTTGACCATGACCTCTCTCAATCCATCTCCTCCCATCAAGTTGGACCGAGTTGAATCCATTTACGGAGGCACAAAGTCTTTGTACACCAAGTCTCCACCTTTGACCCGTGCCAACCTCAACCGATCTCAGTCTGTATACTCCAAGACTCCTCCCCAAGGAGTGAACAGAGGTGCTGGGTTCACTCCCCGTCCTGGGCCTCTGGTGCCCGCCCAATCCCTGTATCCAATGAGGACCACGGAAGGCATGGGAGTGAATGGTGGAAATACAGGTCTCATTGTCAACCCTCGCTCAGAAAGCATCTATGGAGTCCGAAGTGTGGCAAACATGGGTGGTGGTGGAGTTTATGGAACCACTACAGCAAAATCAAATCAGGGAAATGTACCCTCCGGTAGACCTGACTCTGTGTATGCTCCTACGCCTCGGAGGCAAGATTCGACAGATTCATCATACGGGTCATACCAAAGTAATGGTATGTATGGCAAGACCAGGGGAGACCAGCAGCCAAGGCACATGCAGCAGTCGCATCCGCACCATTCGCCAGTGCCACACCTCATGGTTGGTGGAAATCCATCATCGACCTCATCAGGTCCTAATTCAATGCTGAACACACCAAATTCAGTGTCTTCCTGCCGACATCTTTCCCCATCTCCCCAGTACTGATGCTAAGACTTAGGTTACTCATGAAGGATGCCTTGGGAGAGATTCCTCATGAGCAGCCACGTATTGACATTGTGAAGTTCAAAGTGTGAACAACTCTCAAAAATCAGTGCACTTGATTAATTTGGGATTTGACCTGTGAACCTTGGGAATTTTCCAGATTGTAAGGATTCAACGCAGTGGACCAAAAGTTTTATTTATGAGTTCTGCGGAGGGTGAATTATGATTTTGAATCATTGACCTCTACGAGTGAAGTCTCCTTATTTTGGTGCATCTAGAATTATCCTCCCTGATATGAACCTCTTTTTGTGATGGTGACTCATTATGTATCAGGGAAGAGCAATATAAACTCTTTTATCCTCATTGTGTGTGCAAAGTTTTCAAGGAGGAGACACTTTCCATCGTGAAACATCGTGGTAACGTTACCGAATGTTCAGTGCACCTACTACCTCCTACAACTCTGCCCATTAACACTAGTTGGCATTCATATCATTTTTTCACTGTTCTTCCGGGCAATTTTTAAAAGCAATAAAATTGCATATTGGAGGAAATTAATTCATAATTATGAATAATTTGTGTAGATATTTCGATCAAATAAATTAAACTAGTGAGAGCATCAATTTTTCTTGGCATCTATCTCGTCTTCACCAAATAGTCGCTGAAGATTGATCTTCTGTAACTATTTCAAAAGTGTGCCATGTAACTTATAGATATCGATTCTCATGTTATGTATTAAACAGATACAACTATTGTGAGAAGATTGGAGTTTATGGTATGCATTGTTAAAAAAAGAAAAATTGTTCCAGTTGTTGATCTTTAGATATATCGCTGCGGCAGGTGATTAATTTTCTAATAAGTCACATGTCAGTTCAAAATTTTGCTGTGATTACATTTTGTAATTATAGGAAGCATTTTAGTGCATTACATTGTCGAACATATATCCTAAAAATAGCTAGTATTGAATCTCAAATATTAGTGACACAGGTATACCTAGATGACAGGAATTTGTGTTGAGGGCTTAATACTTATTAAATATACTGTGGGAACTTATGCAAGCTTTGTGCATAGGAAAGGATTAAAAATCAAACCAAATCGCATTTTTAATTGGTACTTTGAAAATATATTTGGACTTAACCCCTTCTAGGATTTGTAGTATGATACCAAGGGCCTAAGTGAATTTATTCAGTATGAGGAATTCATTTTCAAGAACATTTTTAACTATGCTTTACATAAAGATGATGATATAAGGCACATTCCTCATTCATTCCTTTATGTTTTTCGCTAGTGGAACTGTTGACAGTTAGTCATTTTGTCTTCCAACTATTTTTCATCCCCCCACCATTGTATATATCATTCTCCTTTCAAAATTGTGGTGCAGATATAGAAGCTACCATTTTAGTTCCCTTAGTTCAAACTTGATGTTGAGTGATAAGGAGTGTACATACTTGGCTAAATTTATTATGAAAAAAATTATTCTGTAAAATGACGTTTTGTTTATATGTATTGATATAAATAAGCTGGCAAGAGTCTGGGAAAAAATGAAAATGGAAAATAGATGTGGGATTTTTATAATCATTTATGTAGCAATCCATAAAAGTAAAGAAGTTTATATGAACAGAAAATGGGAATTTACGTTCATCCTTGGTTTTTAAATTACTCATCAGTAATTTTTATGAATATTGATCAAATTTTATTCATTCAAATCTCAGTGGATTATTTTTATTTTGAAGTGCATGGAAAAGATTACTTCAAATACTGATTTATCAGCCAATGTCATGAATTTGCAGATTTTTTTCAAGTTTTTGTAAATACTTAGCGGGCCAAAGTATCTCTCGCAAGTACAATGCATATTTTGTTTCTATTGTCCAGATCACTGGAAAAAATATCTTTGTTAGTATTGTGTGTGTTGAGAGTAAGGGGTATGAGGTCAATGAAAAGGTTATTCATGGACTTGTAAGAAGGTACCCAGGCATGCAAGTGATATGGGATTCTTATGTTTAGGCTTAAGTCATAAGATGCGTTAAGTGACAAGCTAAATTAAAACTCCAGGTTTATTATGTATCTTAATCAAAGTGAAAATAATTTTATTATTTGGAATATTATGTTTTTTTTCATGACATTTGACCATACTAAGGCCACCATGTGAGTTGACATGTTTGAGTCGTTATTCCTGAAATATCATTATCCCAAAGAACTATTGGAATTATTTTCCTAGCTATTCAGTTTGTGTTACTTATTTATGATTTCTCACTAAATGATGTGATGTAAATACTTTTTGTATCCCCAGCTTGAGCATAATTGGTGTTTCATAGGCATTGAAATTATTAATTGCCCACCCATTATTTAATATGCATTTTGTATCATATATTTTTTGTATTCCTGATGTGTAGTTGTTGATAGTTTCAATGTTGAATCAGTATTTTTGCAATATAAATAAAATGTGCTTGGAAAAACTTATGATTTCTCAAAGTGATTACGAGTGTGTCCATGTTACATTCCCATTTTTTGTAATTTATCACCCTGATTCTTCAAGAGGAGAAAAATAATCGATATCCTTAAACCTTCCTGTTTGTATGCCAGTCGTATTATTCTGAGTAACTGGAATCATATCTCATTACATAAAGGTGTTCTAGCCTCCAAGTATATTTCCTATTTTGACCTTTATATCAAGGATGTATAAATAAATAACTCCTGGCATTAATAAAAATATGATCTTGTTATCAGCAAATTTGTTCATACCAAAGTAACATGCAATTTTCATAATTTTACTGGACCCACAAACATAAGTACTTATGTGACACATGTCACAATCAGCACACACTTATATTTTCTCCTCATGTTGCAGTAACATATCTAGCCCTTAACCTGTGTCGGAGTGGTTCTTTGGTTGAATATTTTGATTTCGGGGAGGAGAGAGCATTTTCAGTCGAAGATGAGGGGAACTAAACAACATTTTTGAATATTAAAGAGCACCATAACATGATAGTGTTCATATAGTAGCTTGGTGAACACAGACCAAGCCTTAAATCATTGTTGCCATAGAAAACGGGGCAAGCTGCACACATGCTAAACAAAATGGTCACTTATTTGTCTTAAAACCTCATCTCCAGCAATAGTTGACTTAAAAGGTGGAGGAGTCCCTCAGGTTCAAGTATGTAGAGTATATTTCAAGAGGATGATCCATACATATATCCATTTCATATCTACCTCCTTTTCCTTACTGGTGTGATAATGTTAACAACTGTAGAAAACTTATGAAAGAAGATGGTACAACATAATCAACCATATCTCAAGACATGACGGTCTGATGAAGACAATACCCAAGAAAGAAGTGAATGGGAAGAATTCCAAAGGAAACTCTCTCATGAGATATATATTGAGCTAAACAATTTAAAACTCAAATCAATGGTACATACATGCATTGTGACACTTCATCTTAGGCTTGGAGAAGGAATATACTATCAAGCAAAGGGTGACAGTGGACTAGTAAGAATCAATAGGTTATTTTTCTCTGCATTGTTTTGCATACATTTTTTGTTATTTAGACACTATGAAACAAATTATGCCACATAAGTTCCTCCTCATGTCTCAACAACACTAAGTTCACCCGAGAAGCAAAGCAGTGCATTAAAAATCCTTTACAAATTCTCAAGCAGAGCTACAATCCAACAGTTGTACCATTTAACAACTATATAAATGCCTACTTGAGGGCACAAAATCAATATTGATTTAGAATTCAAATATTTTTGTCCTCTTAGGAGTGAGTTCATGACAAGAAGTGAAGATTAGCAAACCTTGAGAAAAGATATCAAGGAAAGGTTACTGGAGAGATTGGTTAAAAGCACAGCTAGGGATGGTTCAACCCTTTAAACCTACCATGAAAGGCTGAGATAAAGTTGGTGAGAGATGTAGGTAACAATAATAGAGAAAGTGTATGGGATAGAAAGGAAGAAGGCAAAAGCAATGATCAATGAAGGAAGTAAGTAGCTGGATCCAGTACCCACCATGGAGGGTACTACCCTTCGTCTACCCACCACGGAGGAGTTTATTTTTATCAGGGGAGCCAGTGGCATATGCAGGATTTTCTTCTTGGGGTTTCATTAATACTTATGTGCATCATCATAAAATGATATTTAGATTATTATTCACTAAAACAGTAATTAAATTAATATTCTCTTTTTGTGAAGACAATTTAACTATATTTTTCAGCCCAATAAGCAAAATTCTCAACACTAGTGCAAGATATACTGAATATAATAAATTACAGGAATGTTTTTGGGGGTGTTTTAACCCTAAACCCCCCTCCTCTCTACCCCCCATCGGTATACCACTGGCTGGAACAATGCTGAAAGTTGTTATTGAAGGAAGAATAATGAGCAAGAATGGGTGTGAGATGTAGAGCAATATACAGAGTGCTTATCTGAAGGGAGTGATAACAAAGATGAATATAAATTTGTGTACTCCTATACTTTCCCATTTTTACTCAGAAAGTAGCAGAAGTAAACTTGGTTTTAGGTACTTCAATGCCGAAGATTGTGCCTCATCATCAAACATAAAGTCTTAATCCTAATGCAAACAATGCATCTATAACCAAAGTGAGATATGAACTCCTGACATTATGGTTGGCAGGCTTGTGCTTACAACATGGCTTCCAAAGCTGGATTGATTTTATAAGAATAGCCTCATAAGGCTACAACTTTTGTCATTCATCAAATGAAAGGTAACTATATCATACAGAGAAAAACTATCCAAATTAGTCAAAATACCCTAATTTGACTTAAAAGTCATTGTGCACAACAAGATAAACACATGACTTTAAGCATGGACAACAATTTTTAATATCTGTAGCACTTTCCACTAATGCAGTAACAATTGGTATATAAAATGCTTAATGAAAGGAAATGTCTGCTGCAAGAAATATGCATTTCATTGGAAAAACATCTACAGAAAACAGTCGTATAAGTATGCATGATAAGTCTTAACATGATAAAAATTACTAATTTATTTTTCCAATTATGAAGTGATCTACAACAATTGTGACTGGCATAGGAATTTTAGTTAGTGAAATTGTGGGAAAGGGTATAGCCATATTGTATCACCATTTCCCATCAGATCACCGAAATTATGCAACATTGGGCCAGGATGAGGGTTGGATGTGTGACCCTCCTCCATACCTCTACCATGGTTTTCTTGTCCCCTTCTGCTATAAGTGGCAGGAAGGTTAAATGTGCCAGGGCTGGGACAACGGATCCAATTGGGTCTGAGCACCATGGAGGCTCCAGATGGCCCATGTCCACACTTCCAATTTACAATTTTTTAGATAAAGTGTTCTCTCAAGGAATACATTATTGCTTGATGCTAAAGAATAATGGGGTCGTTTACCAAAAGTTTTTTTTGCCGAATATGATAGAGATTGTAAAATAATTAGACCCGTATTTTTCCGTTTTTAGATCCGTCAATTATTTCTCGAGTTATGGGCGTCGAAAAACTGATGTTTTTAACCCTTTCGGAAAAGTGGGTGTGGTGCAACCTCTGACGTATATCGACTTCGTCCAATCACAACTGAGCCCGCGAAGCTACTTCGCCTTATCACAAAGGGGGGGACACAGCTGACTCAGCCAATCAGAGCAGTTACGACAGCATTTGTGCGAGCAGACCTTCCGAGAACCCCCCTCCACTGCTCCCCTTACCATAAGAGCAGTCAAGGACGAGAGGAAAATGACATCAATGTTATCAGAGCAACTTTTTTGGTGGGCGTCACCTTTTGCTTATTTTAATTTTTGATTTATGAATAAATGGTTGTGGTTAGAAGATTAATTTTTTCACTAAATTTCTTTTTTCGTTTCCATCTAACAATTTCGTGTACCAAATTACGATTTCGGTTCTGAGTAAACACCCCCATTCTAGCTTAAATGCCTTGGAGAACAATGGAGACCTAATTTAGCATGAATTTCCAATATCATAGACTGAAGTTTTGGTGAAAGCATTTCCCCAGCCATAATATTTTTTGCTCAGTCATTCAACTGTAAGTTACACAAATATCTGAACTGCAGGCAGAGCATTGCATACTTGTTACAAAACCAGATGAAATTTCACAGTGCAGAACTTCGGTTCCATGAAGGTTAGCCACCATTCCTGAATTTTATGAGATAGACTTCACTATTTCCTCATTATTTAAACATTATTGATTCTCAATTCCCAAAAATAGGCAGGCAATCAAAAATACAGCATTATTTTCTTCTGGATACATGATTTTGCTTACAGATGTTAGATGGTAATCCAATGTCGTCAACAACATTGGATTATTGGTTATTCTACTTTACATACATAGCACCTTTACATACTTAATACTTACTGTGCATGGAAGAAAACTGGTCATTAAGGTTAAGATACCTATTGTATCTAAGCCAATAATTGATAATACACCAGGAGGGCACTAGGATGACCAAGGTTATTGTAAATCACAACAATTAAACTACCTTTCTTGGGGGAGCTTGTTACCCTAGAGAGCATGTCCCCTGGTGGCGGATAGGGGAGGCTCATCTTGTGGTGTACTTGCGCACCATTTAAAGGGCTGGAGGGAAATTAAATACCTACTGTGGACCATACAGGCCGGAGAGTATGCTCCATTAACAAAACTCAATCAGTGGAAATCTCTGACATATTCGGAGCAAGGGGCAAAGTAGGACTGGGCATTGGCTGGAGCGCTCAGTAGTGGCAGTGGTGGAAGAACCTTGAGCAGGTCAACAGTGGCAAGAATGTCCATCAGAAGGATTGCAGTCTTGGCATCAGGTGGCAATCGGCCATAAAACTCAAAGCCAAATCAATTTCTCCTGGTCCAACTTTGAGAAGTATATGGCTTAACCAGTGGAGTCAGCACTATGGATGAAATCCATGCCATTAAAATCCATATTGAAAAATATAAAGGACTGAAAAAGGATCTTCACCTAGTTTTCAGTGGTCTTGAAAATGCGATTGACTGTGTTCCTAGAGATCTTGTATGGCAAGCCTTGTGCATGCAATTGGTGCCTGAAGACAACACCAATGTTCTAAAAGACACATATAACAACATTAAAACCAAGTCATAAGTCCTGCTGGCAACAGTGAAGAATTTGAGGTGAGGGTAGGGATCCACCATGGCTCCACATTTAGCCCGCTATTATTCAACATAGTTATAAACGACACCACCGAAGATCTTCAGAAGTCAGCAATTTAGTCACTTTTATATGCTGATGATATAGTTCTCAAAGCAAAAACCATATAAGAGGTTCACATGGACCTAATGGCTTGGTGCACCGGCCTAGAATATAGAGGGCTGAGAGTAAGAAGGATGAAAATGGAATAAATGCATTACAACTTCTCAGGAATATCGTACACCACAAATCAACAACCATGAAAAGATGACACACACGAAAAGTAGACCATTTCAAGTACCTAGGATCCGTTATGAAAGCTACTGGCTCTATTGAAAAAGATATCGAAAACCAAAAACTGGATGTCTGAAATAGAGATCACAAAGCAGAATTCTATGTGATGCCAAGATGCCAATGGAAGTCAAGGGAAATGTATAAAAGAGAGCAATAAAACCAGCCTTACTTTATGGGTCCGAATGCTGTGCTATGCAGCGGTCAATTGAACAACAACTCCATGTTACAGAAAATAAGACGTTACAATGGTCTGGGTGTGTGACCCTTAAAGACTAAGTTAGAAATGAGCATATACAAGGAACATTCAAGGTGGCTAATGTAACTGAAAAACTTAAAGAAAATTAAATTTTCGCAGTGAAAGCAGCGGAACATCTCTGGGTGGAAAAGGAATGAAAACCTGGTAAGGAAAATGCAAGGGGATGTTTCAATACCTCTATGTGCTACATTCTGAACCAACCCATCACCTTCATAGTGCCGAGTTTTCAGTTTTCAACGATAGAGTAAGATCCTGTGTGAAAGAAATCGGCGAAGCCAAACTGGAAGCCATTGATTAAAAATTGGCTAAACCTGAGTCAGTTGAACAAAAGCCAACCCAACTCAACCTAAAGTGTGATTTTAAGTTCCTTCCATGATTGAAAAATGTCCCAACATAACCTCGAACCCAGTGAAATCACACTCCTCAACAAAGGTTTGAAATTTTCCCCAGCCCTTCCCCCTGACAAAAATACCTATATACAAAAATCTAGCATGTGAATGTGAAGTTGTCCTCCTTAAGGAACCAACCAGAATCGAACACCATTTGGCCAGCATCATCAACAACCACATGGGGAAAGAAACCACCAAAAAAAGGTAATAGAACTCCAGCAGCCAACAGCTCGTCATCCAAAATCTCAAATATATCATAAGTGAAAACAACATAGTGCTAGTGAAATGTGACAAAGGTAGTGGCAAAGTGATAATGGACCAAAAAGACTACATTAGCAAATGAAAAGACTTTTCTCGAGCAATTATAAATAATCCATAGAACTAAAAAAACATCCACCTTCTCAAGACAACACTTTCCCCCTCCATTCCCCGCTACTCTCCCTACCTTACCACAAAACTTCCTCTGAACATCCCACTCCATAGTTAAACCCCCTGGGGACATGACCATCATCATTTAAAGCTCCCACTCCCAACACATGCCCCATAAAACATTTCCCGAAAACATACCCAAGTATTTCCCCGGTCACTGTCCCCACCCGGGTGACCAGAAGCTGCAGCTCTTCAGCGACCAGCACGAGCCAACACAAGAGAGATATCTTCCATGAGGTGACAAAACAACTGCCGCATGCTTTCCGAAGAAGAAGTCAAAAAAGAAGAATTTTGTTTAGAAGGCAGGAATTTATGAAATAGACGACTATGAATCAATATCCTTAGGCTGTGTAGGTTTATACAGAATATCTAAAATGAAACATTCACTATTAGCTGTTTTTATTAATATTTTATTGATAGTTATGGTAAATTTATATTTTTTTCCTTCTAGGGGCAATGCTGGCAATAGGGTGAATAAGAGCACAACTCGAGTGTGTGATCACGGTGCCACTGGCCCTCTTCTAATGCCTTCTCTAATGGTCCTTTTCAAATCCCAAATATAGCAGCATGTCTCACGTAGTTGATAGCGGTGACAAGTTCAAGGCTCCTACCCCGGAGTAGTTTTTTGAACAACCGCATGGCATCGCTTATCGATACACTTAGCTCCAAACTAACTTCAATGTGTGAGTTTGTTATAAAAAAATATTTCTTTGTTACGGAGCAATAAATTTCTATATCTATCATTCTGGCCAGTTGGAGGTTCAAATAATAATAATAAACCATAATGGCTTAAAAATAATTATTTTTTTACAAAAAAGATTCACTTTCAGCTGGTGTAGTTGAAAACATTAGTTAATAAAACACTTAAATTATGTTGACAGGCCTTCAATAGAATGGGAATACAATACAGGCTATCTGGGTCCCAATTAATGTACTGACTGACTGAGGTGCAACTTACACAATGGATTTTTTCTCTATTGTCAGCTCTGTGTGAACACCCAAAAATTTTATGCACATGACGCCACTGGGCATGAGTGTACTTGTACAAAACTGTGTTCATCTGTACACAATTTTTTTCCAGCAGAAATATGCCCCACTGAAATAGCAATACATCTCATGCCGATTTGCCTTATATTCAATCCTACACAGTAATTTATATGAGCCAAGGTATGTTTCCAATGCATCCACAGGTCTTACAGTGACAGCTATGTAAGAATAAGTTATAAGACAACTTTGTAAAAGAAGCAAAGAATTGTTTGTGAAGTGACTTGGAATGATTAAGGAAGTTAAGTTACTTTTTTGTGGGTATGACCAGTTTATTCCTATTTTTTGTACTTATATTTTTGATTGTTCACCCTGTAATATGTAAGTGTATGTTTTATGAACGTTAAACATGAAAAATAAATAAATATCCTTCTTGGTTCAATAGGCTTTGAGGATGCATTTACAGATTGAATTGGACAAGGTAAATAGAAACACCATATAAAATATACAGAAATCTTTATCTGAATGAGAGGATGCAGGTAATAATAGGGGATGGTAAATTAGAGTACCTATATTTACATAGAGTATGGCATACCTTGTTCCTCTTTTCTCCTAACATTATGAGGGGATGTCTGGTATCATTACCATCATTATATGTCCTAAGATTTGTGTGATTCATCTCTCCACTCTACGCTGAGCCCTATTCTCACCTATCAAACCAAATTTCAGGTTGGACATTAAGTGAGATGTATAATGTTGTACACAATACGTGTATATGTAAGAATACCTTCTCATGCTTCCTGTTACTTCTAATCCAAACTGATATGTCCTAAAATTGAGTTCTGCCTTCCTCTAATTTTTTCTTATTTTTTATTTGTAATTCTAGCCAGAAATAATAGGAAGAAAAATGATGTTATTTTGTTTTAATTTTCATGACTCTTTATTTTCTCAGGTTAATTTATTACTTTTTCCATTTGTATAGTTTCTCCATCACACAACAAGTCAAAGTAATCAATTGGCATCTGTACATATATTTATTCACAATCTTTATTATTTCAGGTAAGATGTTCACTATTCCACGAAATTCTAAGCGCAGAGTACTTATATGTTTCAAATTATGGCACAAAGCAAAGGAAAGGTCTCTATGACACAAGGCTCAACTTTTTGCCTCACCTTTGTAATTCATTGCCAATTAATTGAAAATGTTGGTATATTCCACACTTGAATACAAATACAGCAGTTTCATCTGTAAGAGAACATGAGATATTCATCCATCAGCGAATATAATCACCTGTTGATGTCCTCTGGCGGATGAAATTTGTTCTGTTTTTATTAAAGTGTGGAACATACAAAACTTTTGTATTCATATGTGAATTTGCATATACGTATTCAGATATGAAGTGCATTTGTTAACATAAACAATTACGTGAACAATTTTACCATGATTTTGACAGGCACTCAAAAGCACTTCATTGATTACTATATTTGTATTTGTAATATGGACCATAATTCATTATTCCCACAGTAAAAAGTAATGGCTTTTCCATTCCCTCTGTGGCCCAATATTGACTTTCTATCTAGCACCAATGTTGGACCAATATTGGATAGCCAATATTAGGCAATGTTGGACTGTAATTAAGTGCCAACATTGGCCCGCCAATGAGCATGCCTCATTGGCTTCTTGCCTTGGACCAATATTGGGGGGATCGGGTTGGTATGGTGGCTAGAGTACTGGCCTCCCATCCCGAGGGCCCGGGTTCGATTCCCGGCAGTGGCGGATTTTTCAGTGGAAAACCGGTCCCCACTTGAGTGCCTAGTGGAGGGCATTTCAAGTACAGTACTCCGTCCGTCGGATGGGACGTTAAGCCGTGGTCCCCTTGGCGCCTTTCGTTAAGAGTAGGCTAATGCCGACGCCGGGTTTCTCTCCACCCTTCCTCCGTTCCCTAAAAATTCCTACCATTACCCAATTACCCACCTATCCTATATGGCGCAAATGACCTCAGCTGTCGGTCGCCTCCCCTAAATAACCAACCAACCAACCAATATTGGGCCATTATTGGCAAGCCAATGCCAATGAAAGCCATTATCACCACACTGCACCAATGTTGTAGGTTTCTTGGGTATGCAAAGGAAAGTTATTGCATTAATACCAAGGAATCAATCCTCCATTTCCCTCAATGATGATATGAAATAATCTGAAAGTACTTGAAATTAATTGATTCCTTAAATCTGAGGCTTCTATTGCAAAAATCATTAATAATGACTTTTAGAAATTCCTCCACATTATGGTATATTTTAGCGACAACAGTTTCTACAGCCATCCTGCTGGCATCCTCAGGTGTGAAAACGCCAGCAGGATGGCTGGAGAAACTGTTGTTGCCAAAAGGCACCATAATGTGGAGGAATGCTTGAAAGCCATTATTAATAATTTATCCCTTGATTACACATATGGTGCAATAAATAGGTACATGCTTACATATGCAAGACCATCAGGTAAATAAACCCTGGGTGGATTTAATTCCAGCACCCTCAATATTAAGAACAGAATTAGTGAAACTAAAACAACATTAATTTCACATGGCAACACAGTGACTGTTTGAGCGATGTGAGGCCTTTGTGTGTGAGGATTGGGAGAGTGCCTTTGTGCAGGGTACAACCTGCACACAGTGACCCATCTTTAAATATATATATATATAATATTAAGAGAAAGGTCATCTGTAAGGGAAAGTCAAACTGCTCTTCAAATATGCATAAGAAGTCAAAAATGTAATTCAAGAAGTACCATTCAAGGAGGTGAATCTTTTTTTCATGTTATTTTTTCCTAGAGTTCCTTAAAATCTGACCGTATGGAACCAATATGAAATTAATATTAAAGTGACTGGAGTTTAGAATATGATAACAGCCATAGGTGTATCTAGAGGCATCTGAAGGGGGGGATCAACACCGAAGAGTATGGTGGGTATGGAATACCCCCTGAGTAAACGGGGGGTCCGGCAATTTTTAAAACTATACATTTTTATACCAATGAGGGGGGTTGCAAATTCCAAACCCCCTCCACCCTGAATACGCCTATGATAACAGCATAACCATATTATATTGTTCGCTTGAGAATTGAGAATAAGAACTATCTTTGTAATTTTTGCACACAGCTTTTAATTACTCTTCCGGTTTCAATACATTCGTGTCATCATCAAGGGACTAAAAATGTCCTTTTATCCCCTTGATGATGACACAAATGTGTTGAAACCGGTAGGGTACCTAATTAAAAGTTGTATGGAAAATTACAAAGTTTGTTCATATTCTCAACTATGGAAAAAATCCACAAAGTAAAGGCCGAGGTTGCTCCTATTGTTTTCATGACTAATATTAACATAAAGTGAATTAAATTATCGGAATTTTAAATTGTTTAATCGCAGATTGGGCTCTGTCACATGTTTCACTCAAGACAAAACTTCCCGCTGTTCACGCACTCCCCGTTAGTTTGCCATATAGCTCCTAGGTGTCGGTAACGTCACACTCCTGGAAGTTAGGGAAAAATCCGCATGACGTCGCTTTGTTGAGAATGAAGATGCGCGGCAGCATGGATGAGAGGCGCCACTTCGGATTTGGATACGCGGTTGTTCGGTTAAGGTGCTAAGCAGTAGTCCAAGTGATATCGTGAGTTGGAGTTGGGTCTACGAGGGAATCTGTCAGAAGAAAGTGAGTATATAGAGAATTACTAATATTTCAAAGCATCGCTCACGCACATACCTAATATCAATTTTAACAAATGTATCTCACCGGCTCGTTTAGTTTATGGTGTTCGACACAATGCAGATGTGTCATGTTGTTTGTGAGGATTTGTGAAAGTGCCGTAGAATTAATGATGTGATAAGTGATTTAGCTACTGAGTAATTACTTTAAGTTTACGCATTTAGGTAGATATGAGTGGAATTTTTCCATAGTGTACTTATCTGCTCTGACCAAGTTTAGTTTATTCTGTGCCATTGCGTGCGACAAGTTTGAAGTCACGTTTATTTTATAGATACATCAACATATCATTTAGAGTATCTCCATTTAAGTTAGTCTTAGAAGGTCTAATCAATTTAAGGTATGGCGTTCATCTTTATTCTGTTCCAAATTAGAGGTTCAGTGATGCAATTGCAAACATCAGATGTTTATGTTTTACCTGTCATCCCAAGTCTTATCCAGTGAAGGAGTAGTCCCGATAAATGCCTTCAGGTACACAGCGCAAGAAGTGGGATTGAATGAAACGTTGTCAAGGATAGTTCGTAATGTTCTCGAGACATCAACAATGTTTTGGTTTAGTGGTCTCCGGCAATATTTGTGCAAACTATTTAGTGGGACGATTAAATGAGCGTGCTAGTGTGAGACTTCATCGCAGAATTCAGCTTGGTTTACTCATATTCAATGAACGATTGATCGTGTGGTACATCTACTTCTACGTAATACCCTGCGAGCCACCGCGAGGGTTTGTGGCAGGGGGTGAAGATCTCCAAACATGTACTGCCGACATGTAACTAAGAGCTTCAATGATAGGTACATACTACTACATGGAAACGGGTCAGGAAGAGTCACGTGCAACTAAATGGTAGAGTTGTGATTTTTGATCGCTGTGCCATTTACCGCACCAATGCTGATCAGCCAAGTATTAGAAGCGCCTTTCGGATATTCCTTCCTCGTTATGTCGTTAACATGCTGAGACCAGTGGTAAATGTATTGAGATTAGCAGTTTTTCCACCTCGACAATGTCTGATCTGGATACACCACCACCACTCAATCTTACGGTGGCTTTCGGGGTGCTATATTGGTGTATGTAATTCAATGGAAATTTTAGACGTCCATTGATGATGAACGTTTTACAAGCCATCCTGCATCGTCTTCAGCTCAAAGGTGACTCTTGTGTCTTCTGGAAAGAGGGAACTGAAGACGCCAGCAGGGTGATCGGAGGCAGGATGTCATCATCAATGGGCAGTGCCAAGCCGAGGAAATCCCGATAATTGCTTCATAATTCAAGACCCCGTGGTAACCAGAGAACCAGCGATCAACCAATAACTTTGATTTTTCGAAGAAAACAATAAATAAGGGCTCGGTGGTCTCCCCGAGGCAACCTAGGCTTGTTTATTTACTCCCCTTACGGTGGGTTTTGCTGTCGTCCAGTCAAACAATTAGCGGGAACGCCTTCGAGGCAGGCCGTCCCTTCGTGACGCACCGCGTAATTTGACACCGAGTGTGTGGCGGTCGTCGACGAGGTTGGCCGAGGGTATATTTCGAAGAACCCCGGGAGGTAACACTACTCCCACAGCATGTCAGCGTACGCGACCGTTTAAAAGCGTTTAGCCGGAGGATTCAGCGGACCATGCTGCACGGAGGACGGCGTGATTTTTAAGGCGAGTGACCTTCGATTGAACCCGCCTACGGTGAACGACCGCTCGGACTCGAGCACTCGCACACACAAACAACCCGCAATAAACATGGCCAGGGAAGTAAGCTTGAAAGGAGGGAGGGGGGTGGGTGGAGAAAGAGAGTGAGAGGGGAAAAACGCGGTGCACTCTCGAGGAATGGCTTTCGGTTGCAAGGGCGCGGAGGACATGAATCGAGGACGATTCAGTATCCCCCTCGGACAGTGTCCTTTTCCCTTTTATTTCGCTCACTCTTGGCGCGTGAAGCAAACCAGTCGCGCCGCGGATTCCGTGACCGACACCATGTTCGACCGAATTTGTTCTCTCCCGATGTTTCCAAAAATTAATATAAGATCGAATCTCATGTTAAATTTTTATCCAAATGTCGTCGCACGAGTACAGCAAAACATTTTCAGCACTTGTCTTATTTTCTCACCCTCCCAAGGAAAAAAGTCCTCTGACACAAAGTTATATCATTTCTATTCTTTTTTACATTTTCCCATAGGAGTGCACGGTAAAATTGGGTTACAGTACGTCGTATTATTTTCTTTCAAACATTAATTTATTATTTATTATCCAAATAACAACTGATATGAACTACAAGAAAGAGAATACTGTAGAGAATTTCTTTATCATGAAATTTAGTTTTCTATTCCGAATCATGAAAGCTGTGATAATATAAACCGATAATTGGTCAAATTTTGCTGCTTTGAAAAACCTTCCTTTTATCGATCGAAAACATTGAAGCGCCCTAGTTAATATGCAAATAATGTTAATGTCATTAATGCTTAAAATTAATGATAATATATATTACAATTATTGATAAATACCCAAACTGGCACCTTTGGAAGATATAAACCGACGATGAGTAGAACGTTAGGCTTCTAAATGGAGGTCGCATGTTCGAATCCGAGGGGCTCTTTAGGCACACACTCAATTGGCCGATGTCCTGGGCATTAGATCTTTGTGGGAAACCATAGGTGACACAGGAAAAATAATCCCAATAATTTGTGAATTCCACACGCCGTTATGCTTGGCACTTTTATCCTTGACCACCATACGCACATTCGGATTAAATACTGACGTTTTTAGTTTGTATCAGTTTCTATTTTTTTATACTATAACCGAGGTTTAAGGAAATTAGTTCTCAAGTTAACGCCGTAGTGACAAATAAACGTGCTAATCGAAGTAGCTAACTTTCTTTGATTTTTAATAAGTACATTCTTTTAAGTAGTATATGTTTTTTGGGGTGCGTCGTTGACTCGGTCTTTTGTGCACATTCTTTTAAGTTTGTATCTTTTTATATCAAGGGATTTAGATGATAATTCGAATAAATAGAGTGAGGTCTTGAAGAAGTGAGTTGATGTTTTTAGTATCAATATCAGTATTGAAACCTTAACCAACTTTTCTTTGCTGCCCATGCCTCGAAATGAACCCTCTATGAACCGAGGGATATAACGATGTTTTTGCGTTGACATTTTCAAGCGGAAATGCCGTAGGAAAATTGTAAATTATCTTCTATTATCTTGGACCCATTAGATCTCTAAGGAAATGGTCCTCATCCCATATTAAGTAACCAGGGTACCTTCAACAGTAGTTTAGAATTGACGTCGCATATCATACTGTCTAGTTTAGAAAAAGCTAGGAGCGCCCAGCTCTGGAGCAATAATCAAGTTTGATTTATTTTGCAATTTGATTAGAGCGTATAATTAGTGTATCGCAATGATATCTGCTCGTATATATTCAATTGATGGATATCATTCGTAACATTATTCCTAAAACACCAAGAAGTAAGGCATTGGACATCAAAATATGTAGAATTCGACTCTTGTTTTTTCCGTTCCTTGCGAAATACTTTGGAGAGCGGACGCATTTTCTTCCGTAGGTTTCCGTAAGATGACTTGCGAGTTTAAGTGCAATTTTTTAACTAAAAGGTCACGGGTTTGAATCCCAACTCGGCCATGGACATAGTGTTTATCTTAGGAAACCGTTCAAATTAAATTTTATGAATAAAATTTAGATTAAAAGATATGGCGTGGTCTTAAGAATTGAAGAACCCGAAAATCTAATTGCAATACTACTTACTATTGCGCCAACCATGGATATTCATTGTTCGAGGTTGAAATCTATGTAGAAATTTTGTCGTCTGGTTCAATACATGAAAGAAGAGGGTAGCAACAAGCACAAGACGTGGAGAAGTTGAAATGTCTTAATCGTTTCTTTATCGAGTTTGTTTCTTCACGAACGTGTTTCAGGTTTAAACATTAAAAATGGCCTCCGGCTAAGACGTGTTCTTTCATGATTCCACACCTTTATGCTTTTACCATGCTTTTTTTTAATGTCTGCTCGAGTTCAGGGCATTAGCAGCAGCAATTAAAAGAAGACTCGTGTTTCTTTCAAGGCCTACTCATTTGTCGCGCCGTGAGTAAGCCCCAAGACTGACGGGGATAGTTAGCAAGTCCCAAAACTAATTAAGGATCCCAGGACGAGGAAAGTTCCTTGAAATAATTGTCACCACACAGTTGCGTTGAAATCACGTGGATGTTTCTCATCTGTAAACAAAAAAATGGAGATTGGGAACCCAGGTATCAAGGACATTTAGCGAAGTGAAAGTACTACATATGGTATAGTATACTATAATAGGGACTATACCTTAAAATTTGTCTCGCTCCTATTCCACGGACAGAAAAATGATCGAGAAATCCATAAGGTCAATTTTTTTCAGCCATACTTCAACCATTTGTTCAAAGGTTACAAATTATATAAAGCCTCATTACTAGACTCTCTCTGAAAATAATCGCGATCCGATAATTGCCAACCCGCTAAGTCCTATTTTTTTATATTGTTGTAAATATTTCAGAATGCTCGATGGGTGGTAGGCGAAATACAGAATATGCCTAATATTTGGTTGGAAAATTTTTAAGGAAATAAAGCGGAAGAAAAGATCGGAAATGCAAAAAAATGCCGATCAAAATGGAAAATATACGAAGTCGTTCGGTGTGCTTTGTGCGGATACGATATGTATGGGAAAACAATGCCTCATCGACATTTATTATTATTAAAATTCTTTCTCTATCCGAATAAATTATCTTCCTGTTTGGTAAGTTAGAGAACTGAAATTTAGTCACTACGTGATTTTGCGATGTGAGAAATAGTGATTCAATCCCACGGCCCTATTAAGTTAATGTCATATGATTGGTGGAATGATAAAATTAACGGTAGCAAGTAGGTACATATTTACCAGTCCATTATGTCCCATAAGTAGGTACTGATTTTGAATAGAAGTAAATAATATACGTTATTAGGAAGCTATCATTTGCCATTGCACTGTCTATAAATCTTGCTGTGGGCATACGACGTTTCCGTTTACCATATTAGATACGCCTCGATCATTAAGTGAAAAATCTAAATGAAAATAGCGTTGATGGGTTTAGGTCATCAGTGCACTTACCTTTTCATACACACGTCCCGAGGGAAACGCGAAATATTCTATTCCTTCTTGGCCGAAGCATTGACCAGTGCTTGATCATTCTAATCCCATGAGTTACCTTTTACGGCTTTATCAGTGTGATTCAACGCCAGCTCATGTTTTTCAATCCGGCGAATCCGCTGCATCAATGGAGAGTATAAATTGAATCCACCCGCCTCGCGAGTTAAGTGGTCTCACGTACCCATGCCACTTAACCTGTTATTCGCTCCTCTTAGCTGGCTCATTTGCAAGTCAAAACTACCTTACACGTGTAGGTACCCTTAAGCATGCCTCTCTCAGTACTTAACTTGTCACAGTATTTACCAAGAGTCATTTTGATAAGAAAGTATCCTCTAATTAAGATTTCCTGCGCAAGGACGAGGGATTCCAGAGGTTTAAAAGAGACGAGCGACGCAGCGGGGAGCGGGTGGGCTTTTATCTACGGCTTTATGGCTTCTATCAGTCGGCAAAACGAGAATAAATTGTTTCTCACTGGCGCCAGTAAGATTTCGATTCGGGGGAGATTGTGAGGGACGGATCCACCTAAATCAAAACATGTACGTGCAGATGAATAATGATAAATGGAATGCTTAAGCTCACAGGCTTAAGCGAAAATATTCAGCGTGATGAAATCGTTAATTACTCTAATAGAGATACTCATCGAGTGAAAAAAACTGCTGGAACGACGGCCTTTACTCCAAAAGATAAATCTTTGTTATGTTCCTTCAGTAAATGGATTCCTATTGTGGGATTATTGTCTCTGGTTTGATTATCAGAAGGAAAATATGAGGAAAAACTTGGCACAATTGACATCAACATATTACGAACACCTTCCTCAATGGCTTCGGTCAATGTACACCAGGAAAATTCCTACACTTTGAATAGCAGGTAATGTGCAATCGCTCGAAAAGATCGCATCCTCAGATACTACCAATATTCCTCCATCATTTGATAGCAATTTTCTTATTCCTAAGAGGTATTATATGGCTTTCATTTATATAATATAATCTGTTTTAACCTTTCGGGTAAAAACGATCAAGAGCCCATTTATGTTATCTTGGCATTGCATGTTGTTCAAAGTTTTTATGAAATATTTGCAGTAGCGTCAAGTTTATCAGTTTATAAATTAAAACGTTTCAGAGCAATAGCTGAGGTGTCAGTCGGAGCAAAATAACAATGTCTATGATAATATTTCCCGTCATCATCATCGGCCACCAATCCTAGGATTCGTTTGACGCAGCCCTCCACTCGATTCTTCTATCGGCCAAACTCTTCATATTGACGTAGCTCCTATCTTTCACATCCTTCACAATTTGATCCACATACTTCATACGAGGCCTGTCTTGTCCATTCTTCCCCTTCACTTTTCTCTCGGTGATTGTCTTCATCAGGCCATCGTGTCTCAAGATGTGGCCCATTAAGTTGTCCCGTCTTCTTTTTAATGTTTTCAGTAGACATCTCTTCTCTCCCACTCTTCTTAACACTTCTTCGTTTGTCACTAGATCGATCCATTTTATCTTCATCATTCTTCGGTAGCACCACATTTCAAATGCTTCCAGCCTGGACTTCTCTGCTGCTGTTCTTGTCCGTGCTTCACTGCCATATAGTAGAAAGCTCCAGATGTATGTTCTAATGAAATGTTTCCTCACTTCCCCGCTTGTATTTGCTGCTGTAAGCAGAATCTTCTTCTGGTAAAATACCCTTTTTGCTCGGGAAATTCTACCGGCAATTTCTATTTTACTTCATCCATCGCTGGTTACTCGGCTTCCCAGGTAGCAGAACTCTTCCACCTCCTCGATTTTTTGTTTTCCTAGTTTAACATTGGTCCTGGCTTCCTTTCTCCTACTGCATACCAATACCTTAGATTTCTTTTTGTTGATCTTCAGATGATGTCTGGTCATTGTTCTTCCTAGTGTCTTCTTTAAATCTCCTTCTGTTTCTGCCATGTCATCGGCGAATGTAGCATGCTGATTTTCTCCCGTGGATATTCACTCCCAGAAACTTTTCTTTGACTTCTTGGATAGCTTTCTCGATGTAAACATTGGGAGACAGTGCACATCCTTGCCTCACTCCTTTCTTTATACTTGCTTCTGTACTGCTGGCTCCTGATTTTATTATGGCCACCTGGTTTTTATACAAGCTGTGGATAACTCTTCGGTCATTGTATGATAATCCAATTTCTTTCAGAAGCTTTAGCCTCATATTCAAATCTACGTTGTCAAATGCCTTCTCCAAATCTACAAATGCAAAAAACGTCGGTAGGTTCTTCTCTATTCTCTTCTCTATAAGTATCCTGAGGGCCAAAATCGCTTCTCTTGTGCCCTTGTTTCTTCTGAACCCGAATTAGTCCTCATCCAGGAACTCCTCCGCTTTTCGTTCTATTCTTCTATAGATGACTTTCGTCAATATCTTCGAGGCATGTGTCGTCAGGTTTATAGTCCTAAAATGTTCACAATTCTCAGCTCTCTTCTTTTTTAGCAACAGGAATGATGATGTTCTTCTCAAAGTTCGTGGGTATCTCTCGTGTTGAGTACATATCGCATAAGGTTTTGTACAGCTGAGTAAATGTCTTCTCTCCGGCGTTTTTTATTAGTTCGGCAGGAATATCATCTGTTCCCGAAGCCTTATTTATCCTCAGATCCCTTACAGGTGCATCAAATTCTGATCTTATGATTGGAGATCCCAATTCATCCTTATCGACTTCATTTTCCTCTTCGATTACTTCCGCTCTAAGATAGCTTCCACTGTACAACTCTTTCAAGTATTCCTTCCATCTCTTCACTTTATCCTCATGTTCAATTAAGAGTTCTCCATTCTTGTCCCTGATGCTGTTACATCTTGCAGCCCGTTCCTGGAAGTGATTTCTCACCATCCGGTAGGCAACTTCCACATTTCCTTTTGCGAGGTTGCTTTGTACATCTTCGCATAGATCCTTCATCCACATTTCCCTTGCTTTTCTCACTTTACGGTTTATTTCATTCCTGATTATTTTGTAGCGAAGTTGTCCTTCTTCAGTTTCCACATTTTTATATTTTCTTCTCTCTTCGATCAATTCTAAGACTTCTTCTGTAATTCATGGCTTCTTCTTGACAACTTTTCTTCTCCCCAGAACTTTTTTGCTGCTTCCTGTAGCCCGTTTCTGATTTTCTCCCATCTCTTTTCTACCGATTTCACAGTCAAATTCTCTTCTATTTTGTTTTCCACTGCCTTCTGGAAGGCCAGCCGTTGTTGGGGTTCCTTTAGTTTCTCTACTTGCTATACGTTTTTCATTGATTTCTTCAATTTCTTGAATTGTAAGTGTCATTTCATCATCACTAAGTTGTGGTCACTGTCGATATCTGCACCCGGGTAACTTTTGCAGTTCTTCACCTGGATTCTGAACCTCTCCTTTACTAAAATGTAGTCAATTTGAAATATTTTTCTGTCTCCGGGCATTTTCCAGGTATATCTTCTCCGTCGGTGGTTTTGAAACAATGTGTTTGCCACCACCAACTTGTGTTGTGTGCAGAATTCTATGTCTTTCTCCTCTCTCATTTCGATTTCCCAAGCCATACTTTTCTGTTCTTCTTCCATATTTACCTCCGCCAACGACAGCGTTCCAATATCCTAAAATAATTAAGTTTTTTTCTCCTTTTACGAGCTTTATTACTTCCGTGATATCCTCATAGACATATTCCACTTCTTCATCTTCGTAGTCCGACGTAGGCATGTAAACTTGTACCACAATTGTATTTGTAGGCTTGGTCTCAATCTTCACCATTATAATCCTCTCACTGTACTGCAGGAAGCTCTTCACTCGCAGTCCTGCACTCTTCCTGAGCATTATGCCTACTCCAGCGTTACCATTCAGTGATCCGGTGCGAATAATTCTATAACTTCTTCTCCAGAAGTCTCCTTCTTCGGGCCATCTCATTTCACTGACTCCTAATACATCGAGGTCCATTCTTCACATTTCCACCTTAAGGTTCTCCAGTCTCCCGCAGGTCCGAAGTGATCGCACGTTCCACATTCCTATCCTAAAATGACTATCACACTTGACTGATGTACTCTCTCGGGTAGTCCCCGCCCGGAGATCTGAATGGGGGACTATTTTACCTCTGGAATATTTTACTCGAGAGGGTTCCATCACATCATGATAAGAAAGAAAGGAGTGGAGTAGCTGCGATTCCTCGGGATAATAATGTGGTGGTTTCCTCTTGCCTTCCCCAGCGCAGTACCACAGCCGTTAAAGTAAAAGTTACCACGCCTATTGTGAAAGGAGTGTCGCTGTACCGACCACTGTGGTCTCCACCTTCACTCTTGCTAAGACTGAAGGTGGAGGTAAGTCTTGGTGGAGTCACTCTTTATAAGAGTTTTATTTTATTTCCCGTAAAAGGTATAAATATATCTGTTGAAAAAATTATAGTATGATATTTATACGCTGATTGTGACTGATATTTCCGATGATCACATTTTTACTGAATACCACTAGTAAAAATAAACTCCCGAAATTTATCAATGAAATGATTTCAATGCTTAAGAGTAGTCATGGGGCGAAAAGATCGAATAGCGAGTGCATTCGTTCATTTTGCAGGTGTGGTCGTCTATTCGGTCAGGGAACGTGAAGCACTTCAATTATGTGAGAAAATAAAATTCTTTTGACTTGTATCCTATCATCTTAAGTGTTCTTAACGCCGTCCAAAAGTACGAGGACTTTATGCCACTCAAGTTCAATTATTCGATCCCAGCTATTATAATAAGTGAATATATTCCTTAGGAAATACTTTTTCATCCTCGGGCCTCTAATTGATGATGCCAAGTTGGCTGCAAACCGTGCAGTATTAAAAATTGGATGTGAATTGCCTTCAAGGGAAAGTTGCGCTTTTAAAAACAGGTAAAATAGTCATGCATAAATTTAAGGGAATATTTTAATACGTCCAGGGTTCAGGGGATAAATTTAGGTAGCACGAGTGCACGATTTCGGCGATTTAAAATTTAATAATACTCCCTTACTTGATTCCACCCTTCATGTGGGAACTGCTCGTTTGTTCCCAGTCATAGCGCCAACAGCCAGCGATGCTCGACGACAATAGTTGGGGAAGCACGAGTCAACTGAAGGAATCTCGGAAGACCTTTTGCGGAAGTCGGAAAAATTGCATAACAGTTAAGGCGATCCAACGTGTCACGCGTGGTAGGGTTCGCGCTGACCCACCCGCCCGGAATGTAAGCGTATGCACGCGCGCGTCTCTGAAGCGTGTTGCGGTGACGAGCGAGAGTCATCCTGATGCGAGGTCGACGGGTCGCTCAACGACCTGGGCGAGGCGCGGCTAACGGTTGCGTTTTGCCCACCATCTCGCGACCCCCTCTTCGGTGAAACATTTGCCTGCTGTCTCGCGAATCATCTCTCGGTTTTCGGCGAAGAACAAGAAAAAAACAGAGGGCTTGTATAAATTTAACGCGAAAACAAAAGGTAGGAATCTCTCGAATCGTGCAGTAGCCATTATTGCGGGGAGGTAGGGATGTCACATCGACATCGATGTATCGGACTACTCGATGTTTTTTGCCGATACATCGAAAACATCGAGTGGTAAGACAATCGATGGAACATCGACTCGATGTTTTCAAAACACTCAACATCGCAGCGATGTTTTAGGAAACGAGCGGTATAATAAATGTTTTTGGTTGACCAATAATTCATTTTTCTGATTATCATAAGCCTTTTAGAAATCGAACGAACCTTTCCTAATTACGCCATCTATCGTTCGCGTGTAGGGAAACAAGTGAAGGTATAAAATCGTTCATGTTTTCATCCCAGTGTTGCCTTCCAAGAACATGGTCCACCATGTCTACATCAGTACCTTCTGAGAGGATTGTATCAGCTCTCAACTTGGTGGTACAAGATAACAGGAGTAGGTTGGGGTCGCTGCATATTAAGCAAAGAGTGTTCCTTACCGATACTGGGAGGTTTAAACGTTTTAAACCCACTGTTTTTCAATTTGATTTTTTTATACCACCAAGCTTAGAATATTTTTAGGGAACAGGTACCTACACCTACTTTATTGTGTTATTTGTGTTTTGCTGTATTATATTTATTTATCTTCATTTCATTAAGAAACAGTGATATGTTTTCTATGTTTAAAAATAAATTCAATGGAAAAATATTTGCGCATTATTTATCAATATTTTACTAAATAAGGTCCGATTTCCGAATAATTTTCAAAATTGCAAGTTTTTAAGAAGATGCAAAATTTCTGATGCATAATACCTAATACCTCTATGATAATACCTAACCTCGGGTATGAAGGCATAAAAACTCGATACATCGAAACATCGATGTTTTTGTCGATGAATAATGAGTGAGTGGTGAGTACTTTTATAAACATCGAAACATTGACCACTCGATGTTTTTTAGCCGATGTGGCATCCCTACGGGGAGGCGACTGACATCTTAAAGCCCGTTTCACACGCTACTAGATCCAGCACGAGACCTAGTACGGTAGGCAATACAGGCATCCCTCTTCAATCGTGGGGGTTACGTTCCTAAAAGACCCCGCGGTTGGTAAACCACGAAGTACACGGCAAATCAGGGGTAAGGTGTCATGTTCCGCTAAACTTCCGTTGAGATTTATTTAATTTAATTTTTCTCAAATGATATATGATTTATATAAATGTAGAAGTATTCCCTTCCCACTATTAGGTGGTGATCTTGGGCACTGTAGCTGATATCCACGCAGAAAAAAACTACCACCGCCATCAGTGTTGAAATTTTGGAACTAAATGCACTCGATTGGCTCGAAATTCGCCTTAAAGGAAGATGGCTTATTGGTGTTACTAATTGACAACTGGGAGAACCGGGTTCAATTCCCGGTCAAGTCACCTGATTTCTTCGAGGCAAATTTCATTCTTTGATTCATACATTTCAGCACTAGTGCGCGTATCTGTGTACGAAATAATTCGTGAAATTTGTGAATATTAAAAAAAAAAAGGCATTAATTAGATCGGTCAGAACCGCGCATACGCAAGGGTAATACCGCGGTTAAGAAAAGTAGTGCCCAAACCGTTAACCGCGGATAACCAAGGGCCGAGGTTTAAAAAACAGCGGTTGACGAGGGATACATGTGCTTCATAATGATGGCGGAATCTATCATGATTGGAACCGTCCGGACGGACGGACGCTTTCTAGGAGGTATCAAATGATAATTGAACTTGGGCTTGCGATATAGTGGCGCATAAAATATGAAATCAAGAAGATAAGCGATTGCGATCATACTTGTCAGCAAGCATACTAGTCCGATATCGCACGATTTGTGCTGGATCAAGTATCGAGTAGAACAGGCTTTAGTCCATTTGCGTCACTAAGACTTGGCGGACATTTGTGGAGTGAAAGGAATTTAAGAGGGAACAGATGAAGGGTGGAGGGAAACTCGGTGACGTAGGCATCATCTCATTTCCAACGAAAGGCTTAAAGCAATATACTTAATCATCGCCATGAGGCAACAATCCTTACTGATTGGTTTGACGCAGCTCTCCACTTCATTCACAGTTCAGCTAACCTCTTCATATTCACTTAATTCTTCTTTTTCACATTCTTCACTACATCCATCCACATCTACATAATACCCTGCAAGCCACCATAAAGGTGTGTGGAAGGGGTGTGAATTCACACCAAAAATGCATTACATATCATGCTTAATTTCATACTTATACAGCGTACATTTAGACGCGGCTCAATACATTTACATCTACGTAATACCCTGCAAACCACCACGAGGGTGTGTGGCAGGGGTTGAAGACTGCACATTCACTGATTACTCTAAATATCTCATGCAAGGGCTGCCTTTCTTCCCGTTAGTTTGTCCCTCGACGGTTGTCTTCATCATGTCTCAAAATATGGTCGATTAAGCTGTACCATCTCTTTTAAAATTTTCAGAAGACTTCTTTTTTCTCTCACTCTTCTCAGGACTTCTTCGTTTGCTACTATGTTGATCCATTTTATCTTCATCATTTTTTTGTAGCACCACAATTTGGATCAAAAGCGATAACGGTCAGGAAATATAAATTATAAGCCTTGAATCTTCAAGTCCAGGGACGTGTACTTAATTCAAACTCAGGTGCGAGTGGCTCCACTCAAGACCTACTATTAGGTTGAGTTAGACGGAGGAATGACGATAAAACTGATTGGTCATGTTTGGTACTTATGAAACTGAGTGGCCAAGTTATTATTAATTGTTTGAGCGCACCAAATGCGTACCGCACTCCATGATGTACCACTGTGCTGCTCTGTACGGATGGCTTAAAAATTTTCAGAGAAATTTTCCTTCAATACGGAGACTCATTTAGTCAAATTTACGTAAAACGTAGTAATTTACGATAAAAAGACCAATACAAATAAACTTTTATGCCTTTGAATGAATTCTGAGAGGACTTTTATTATTCAGCCCTCATTAATGGCATTGTAGGTTGTGACACTCGATCAATACCGTCAATATAAATTATTAGGGATGTGCGAGTACTCGAAAATTCGAGTCGAGTCGAGTAGTTGGTACTCGACTCGAGCACTCGAGTATTTTTACGAAAGTCGAGTCGAGTAGTTTTTGTCGACGGAGCCGCCAAGGCCAATAGGTTCAGAAATCTGCTGACAGGAAGCGCTATCATCAAAATCGAGTAAATCTCTGGTTACACGATAGATAACACGTACGAACATGTACTTACGTACGTTCATTTACATTTGCGTGAATGGTTTCAAGTACGTTTACGTGAACGGATTCATGTACGTTTGCGTGAACGAAGGGATGAATCGGTGATTACACGGTCCACGAAACCGCATATGAACCGTATTCCTCCGAATATAGCCCCTTTTTAGCCGAAATCTTCGCAGAAAAAGTCTGGGGGGGACTATATTCGAGCTCAAAGCACCTATGTCCGTTCTAAAATTCCATCCCATGAGTTTGAAGGTTTATATCACAAAAATGAGTGGTTCAATTTTAAAATAAAGTATATCGAAATAAATCTTGTTTATTTATACGTTTAGTAATGTCAAAAATATATTTTTAGTTTGTTATATTAATTAATTTTTCGACCGAGACAGATAAAAACTCCGGATATTATTCAAGTTCCGGGAAGCAAGTTTGACGCCCACTTGACGATACACATGAATAGCCACTTCTCTTTTCTTCGCATAAGATATGGAACATATATTTATATTAGACTAAACAAAGTTTCAAATAGATTACTCAGTTACTAATTATGTTACGAATAATATTTAAAAATGCGCTATCTCAGCTTGCGGAAGTCGGAAATTTAGTTCATTTTGATGGTATTCTTAGTGTTTGAAAACTATGCACGTGTAAAATAACTTAACAAATTGGGAGAATTAGATATACTTCCAACGTGTATATATTTATTTTGGAAAGCGAGCTCCACAGGACTTTTGGCCTGGAGAGATAAGCTGTTCGAGGTTGCCAAGTTATACGCTACCGTAGGTACCGCGCGCACCAAACACCACGCGAGAAAATTTCTCTAGCATGCACAGGAAAAATATCCTTGCCTATGCTTGAATAAAAGTTTATAAGTTGCAGTATTCACCAAAATAAAATCAGCGATAAGAGAGATAGCTTTTGTCCCCTCATTTCTCGGCTTCTCGACGAAAGAAAGAAATTGCATTTTAAATTATCTTCAACTCCGTCTCGAAAATCTTTGCGCGAGGAGGCATAATGACGGTATGCTTCCAAAGATACCGTCAGTTCTTAAACTGACTCTGACTTGCATTCTTAAAGGCAATACTTTTTTCCGCTATTGCCGAGTCCTCATGACTCATTCACAGCGATAGGCGATCTGCTTGCAGCAGAAGATTCCACGCGCGCTACCTTTCTCTTACAGGCATGCTCTGGACATTTGAGCATGCTTTTATAGCCGAAAATAAATATATATAGATATCATATAATCAACGAATTCTACTGAGATTTCATAAGTGGATTCATATTAATGACTCGAGAGCAAGAGAAAGGTCCAAACGGTGATTTCCGGAACGGAAAGCGTGCGGGACGGAAAATAACGCAGTCTGACAAATTCATCAATAACAAAAATATTGATGAACTTAATAGTATGAAACTTCGTATAACTATTAACAAAGCCCTTAGCTACAATATTTGAAAAGGAAGTTTGATATCTCGATCTGTGTTGTTCTTACGATGCCCGAATTCGATGGATCCATCCGGTATCAAAAAAAAATTCGCTAAAAATCCGTTCTTAAACACGTACTTCAGTAAAAAAAATTGTAAAAATATTTTAATACTACCAGTAAACGTAGAAATAAACAAGCTTTAATTTCATATACTTTAATTTGAAATCGCTTGAGCCATCTTGGAGATATTGGTCTTCAAACTCACGGGTGAAGGAAATTTTGTAACGGATGGTAGGCATCCTATTATAAAGGCATTACGGATGATATAGGTATCGTATAAAACTTATAAGTTTTACTCTTCCATTTTTTATTTCCTATTTAGAATTATTAATCAGATCATTAATTTCAAGTTCCTAGTCATATCTTAAGATAGATAATTATAAATATCTATAGATAATTATCTATAATAAATGTTTGTTCAAATATATTTCCTTAGAAATCAAAAACTTTTATCCACAGGACTCTATACAAAATTCATATACCGGCTCACATTCATCCATGAATGAAAATTCATTGTTCAAACATTATTAACTTGCATTAATGGATATTGGAATTAACCCGTGCTGAAATTGGGTGTTCATACATCGTGCAAATGGGGGTGATTGACACAGGTCATTTTTATGATTCTAAGTTCTATCATGTTTAGGCAGAAATCGTCGATTTTGAAGAGATGGTGCCAAAGAGGAAGAAAAGTATAGGTTAAAAAACTATGTAATTAACGGCCAATGCTAAATTTGAGGCGCGAGCTTATCAAATATTTACTGCACAAACAAGGCATTTTGTATGAAATTCACTGTACTGTTGGACTAACCCCGGCATACACGACATCACTGAGAAAGCGTTTAGCTCTGAAAAGAAATACATTGGAATGCAAAATACAAGGAATGCTCTTCTAATTAGGCTTATGTATTCCTTAAGAAAAAATATTTTGCTTCCTGGCTTACTTTCATTACAAGTTAATAGGGCATGTCACTCATATAGGCCTCATATAATGCTTAAGTACATTCTAAGTACCATACTGCAAGCTAATTTATACATTTTTGAGTAATCCTAGGAATGAAGGTAATTTTCTTATTTCGAGAGCTACCGGAAAATTTCCATTATGCCTTTTGGCCTGCGCTATGTGCCATATGAATTTGACTGTTTTTTTAATTATGCATTTGGTAGGTAGACCTGCCATTTGATAGTCAGATTGCTGACTAACTTTAATTGCGATGACTTAAGTAAGAACTGGGTCTCTTCACTCATGTACAATAATGTACAAACTCGACTCGACTCGATACTCGCGAATACTTTACAACTCGACTCGATACTCGACTCGATACTCGACTCGAGGTCAAAAAGTGCTACTCGCACATCCCTATAAATTATTCATAATGAAAAATGGGAAAATACCGAATCCTCGTACAAAGTGAGATAAATACTAAAGTATTTTTTTGCATTGTTGTGAAATAGGAAATAGAAATTGTTGTGAAAGAGAAATAAATACTTCTGAGAGGACTTTTATTATTTAGCCATCATTAATGGCATTGTAGGTGGTGACACTCGATCAATACCGTCAATGTAAATTATTCGTAATGAAAATGGGAGAAATACCGAATCCTCGTACAAAGTGATATAAATACTAAAGTATTTGTTTGCAATGTTGTGAAATACTTTTGGACTAAAACTTCTTACTTTTGGAAAATACAACAAAAACGGTTCTATCTATTAGAGTTGTTGTGGTGAAAGGTGCCCGATTCACAAAATCAGTCTATGCTCGTGCAACTAAGGGTAAATTAAATCACATACTCTTGCTGAACAGGGGTGTAAAGTACTGTTTTTTTCTTTGCCGAAAATTTCTCCGTTGCATAGTCCTGTGGAAACCTATGCGCAAAGTTGTTGAATGTTTTGGGTATCACCACTGGAAGTACATGCATCAAATTTCAGTACACGCAGCACACAATTCAGTTATTCACAATTAAATCTCATTCGGTGACGTATTGGCGTGAAAATAGCAGTCGTTGAAGTCTCCTCAGCGTACTTGGTAAAAAAAATACTTGGAATCGTGTAGTATTAATCAGAAGTTACGGTTGGGAAGGAAACTTAATGGAGCGGCCAGAGTTAGCTGTTTATGCGTAGCGAAAACACTTTATCCTACGATTCTCCTAAAGGGGTAGCTAGAAATAGCTATTTATACCTAGTTTGAAGACCCTTCTCTTACAAAGGTGACGATGTAAGATCGTGTTGGTCAGACGCATGCGGTACGGGCTAGCAGCTCCGTGCTTTGTTCAGAAGTCATCTCGAGTACCCGAGGTAACTTGTACAGGAGCGGCAGCGCAAACGGGGTACAAACATTCCCCTGTTACTCCCCCCGCCCCCCACTTTCCCCCTTTGTCCTTTCTCCGATCGTGTTGATCGCCGCCGCTCAAGCGCCGCCTTGCCTCTTCCCTCGTCTTTTTCGCAGATGAGGAGCGTGAAGGCGATGCAGGGCGCGCACTAGCGAGGAGAAGAAAGAGAGGCAGACAGGCGAGACTGCCGAGCGGCGATTGGCGGCAGCTCCCGGAGGGGCCTTCGCCGCGACCCAAGGGCGCGGGGCCCTCCCTTTGATCTTCTTCGGCGACAGGGAGAAGAGGAGGCTTCGGCGACGGGAGTGCGGGCGGGCCTTAGCCGACGAACTCTCGATGAGCGGAATGGAGTCCAAGAGGCGACAGCAGCAGCAGCTCTGCGTGCAGGTTAGTTGGCCAGTGTATCGACCGATCTTCACCTATGGAGTACCTACCTCGCAAACCACCTCTCGTGTGTGTGTGTGTTGGTCAGTGAATCGACACACATACATGCAAATAAAGGATGTGTTGACCAGTGATAAAAAACTGGTGCGAATCAGATATACACCGACATACATTTCATGCAATTATTGCAGATGATTGAAAAGTACCAATGAATATAATAACAATGAAGGGTCGAGGTATTTGTTTAAATTCACTAAAATTACGTCTTACATCAGGCACGCCGGTGTGAGCGTAGCCTAGGTTCTTAGATGAAAATATCCACATTTAAATAAAAAAATGGACTTTTCCCTAGAAATTTCTATGCAAACAGTGCAAACAGGAAACTACAATTTTTTATTTAAAAATGTATATTAACAACTTCCACGAAGTGAAGCCTGATGTAGTTGTGTATTCTTAGATGAAAAGTCTGTAAGGAATAAAATTCCAAAATCCAATTAATTAAATAAAAATCTCCGATGCCGCTATTTCGATTAACCAGGTGGTTTTGTGGGGATTTATGGGGAGAATTGGGAAGATAAGTGCATAGTGCACTTATCATTTTGAAAAATACTTTCTAGATGATTTTATAAATATATCCTTATAATATAAACAGAAGAACAGAAGATTAAAATCCTAACTCATATTTCTCTTTTCCTACGAATTTTTTGCTGAAACAGAATGAGCGGAAAAAAGCGATAATATACTTGGTATTGATACAAAAGGACTGCGATAGGTTCATATTTAGAGATGTAGGATCGACCTATGGCAAACATTCGGATGCACTGATATGTGGATGCGTGTATTGCCAATGCCTGCAGGGAGCACATGAGAGCAAAAGAGACTAGGACGACCTTCTTCAAGGATGCACGCCTTGGGTAAGGTCACCGACGTTGTCACGCTCACGCGATTCTCCGGGAAAATAAAAGGGCAGGAGGGGAAGGGTGGGGAGAGTGCACGGATATCGGCGGGGAGGGGGTGGGGGGAAGAATTTTGTTTATGCCACCCCCACCTTGTATCCCGGAGAAACGCGGTGTCGGGAAGACTAGGGCTGTGCATCAGATTTATCTTGCGATATAAATTGGCATCTTGCTGATGCGTGGTTTTATATCGATGTGATAAACTGAGCATATCAAACATATCAGGCAGCGATGCATTCAGATTGTTATAACAATGAACGATAGGGTCTGCTGGCGACATCGACGATATCCTTTGTCCACAAGACTCTCGTTGGGACACCGTGAGGGAGGGGGCACATTGCAGCGTGAATTCCGTCAACTACCTTGATATGAACCAGAAAAAGAGAGTATTTGTTGATGTAACAGACTTTTATCCTTCGTGTACTGAGGTTGCTAAAGTGGGGAGGAAAAAAACAGTCATTCAATCTACCTTTTCTATTATTTATTCCCATTGATTAGTCAATTTTGTCCGCTCTATCAATAAAAAATGGAACTAGGATTATTTCTTGGTCGTTACAAATACAGTACCCAGTATATGCCCCTGCAATTCGCTTATATAGCACAACCTCCGTCTCTCCTTGTCCTTGAGTTCTAAACTTTATGTAATCCCCTGAGTTACAGTTACTTACATAGTAGCTTTTTGAAAACTATTCGACTTTTCTCTAGAAGTTGTTAAAAACTTGAATGTTAATTTTCTGAGGAAGATCCCACAATTATCGCAGCGTTTCAACTTGATGTCTTACGCCAATTAGCAGATTCTATTGTAGCTCGCAGTAATACTAGATGATTTTAGCATAAATAAATGCACTTTTACCAAATGTGCTGTGTACATGCTATCATTAACCTTCTCATTAAGTTCTCTCAGTATTTTCGTTCTAATCTGTATTTATCAATTGGTGTCACTGGCATTTTTATTTTACCGTCGCATGCCTTTGTCCCACGAATCCTTCACGAAGGAACAGACGAAACTGAAAGTGTTAAAGAAATGAGTTTCACACGGGAAAAAGTGGTGACAACACTAGTGACGAAGTGGATTCAAGGAACTCTTTGCCCCAGCGAACTTGGAAGGGGAGTCAAACCTTTTCCTTCCCTTGTTTGTGTGGTGGGAGTTCCTTGGCGCCAGCCCTTTTAACTGCCCCGTAAAATTTGTCCCCAGGTACGACCATTCACTGCGACCCTCACAATTAGCGCGATTTTGGGAGTTATTTCCATTCCCTGTGCATTAGGAATGACCTTCACATAATTTATTTTTTCAGCTTAGCTATAACGTTTGAGATTCGATTAGCTCCCATCCTCCGTTCATCGGTTGAGGATTTCTGTAACTTTAAAACAGTTTTTAACGATACAATCGTTTTTTCAGCAAAAGAAATAACAATTTTTTATCAATGTTCTGTTTTGTTCAAGTAAGAAATTAAATGATTCCCTGGTAAGTTCCATAGTGATTGTTGCACTTCGAGTACTAGAGAACTAACCTCCCATCCCCAGGGTTTCGGGTTCGAATCCCGACAGAGGCAGATATTTCAATGGTACGCTGGTCACTACTTGAGTACGGTGAGGAGAGTACTCCCAAGTTCAGTTTCTCCGTATGGACGGACTATGACTCTGAGAAACTCCGTCCTTCAGATGGGATATGAAAGGGTGAAACCATTTTTTTTAGTGTAGAGTAGGCTAAATTCGGCACCGGGTTTCACTCTATACTCCCTCGATTTTCTGAATTCCTACCTTTTTCCAAAATACCTACCTTTTATTATTGACAAAAATGATCTTCGTGTCAATCGCTTTTCCAAATAATCAGAACATCGGATTCCAAGTACTGATGCCAGACAAATTGACATTTTCATAGTATGATCAGATTAATGCGAATTATTCCGAGGCTTTGCCATCACTACATTTCTCTGATAAAGAGTTGGTGAAGTGTGAAGTCTTGCAACGTTCAATAATTACTTCAACAAGTATCTTTAACTCTTGGTGAAGTAATTATTTTAATTATTAAGCTCCGTTCAACTGACATTTAATTTGACATTGATCTCTAGTGTTAGATTCGACATTTGGATACACCGTCTTGTAAAGTAAGCCTTCAAATGAGATATGTAGATCAAGTTATTAAGGATATGAAAGAGAATAAGTATGTACGTAAATATGAAGAGAATAGTTATTAGGAGAATAGAGCGAACTGCGTTAAACCAATCTAAGGACTGATGATGATGATGGCGCTATTTCAACTGCACATCTTGGCGATGAGTGGGCACATACATATTCCGCTTCTATTCGGGCACACCCATCTATGTGTCCTTGTAGGTACCTTATATTTAACGTTGATATCCATCCCCGATCAACTAGTGGTAAAACCCCCAAAATATCTCTAAACTATTTTAGTTAGTTGCGTTAAGAGTATTTCTCAGTGATACTACCGTCTATTAAACCTGCATTACATCTACCCAACTGGTTATAATTTTTCCTTTCATGAACTTCTTCAATGAGTTAGGAATAGTTACAGATGTAACATAGGCTGGACTACCTCAATTTACCCAGCTATCCTTTTAAACGACGCATATGTCATCTCTAATTCCTTACGGGAAGAAAGACATTTTGAATCTACCCCTACGGCCTACATTTGTATTTGTGATAGAGTCGAACGTTATATGCGGGTGTCCTCAACATATTTCTAATGTCATCGGCAATCAGATGAGCTATGAGTTTATTTTAAAGATTTAGTCGTATTATTATCTCACGATATATCATCGATTCTCAACCGCGGTATCCATGTGAACTTGAGACACTAATGCAATTATCGCAATAACATTTCACATGACTAAAGTTTTTTCTCTGAACACGTTCTGTTCCATGGTCAAACCAGACTCTTATAAAATCAAACATTCTCACATAAATGTAACGGCCATTCAAAGATTACGCTTATCTTCTCCGACACGCTGTGAATTCATAATTAAACTTGCCTCGTGCTGATACATGCAGACTACACCTAAGCTATCTACATCAAAAAGCAATAATTTGGATAAATCAAGGACCACCCTCTGCAATGCTGACGTGGGCAATTTGGCCAAAAAAGGTATCAGAAGGCATTCTAGAGTATCTTGGATATTTTAGGGTAATTCACAAATTCGGTGCTCGGCTCCTTGCACTGCTTTTTTTTTGCTGAAATTACCACTTGAATCTTATCCATCCCAATCATATTGGTACCATTACACTGTGTATCAAAAATACATCCAAGCCTTCCTGGTTTTAACATTCCGCGCTGGTAGCTCTAATAGAAGGGTTGAATGACTCTTCGCTCACACTTTGACACCAGCGCGTAGGGACGGCTTAAATCAAGCGCAGTCTTCAGACTGATTTTAAAGTGCGCATTTGGTTCCGAGGCTATGAATAATGTTTTTGGCGTGGACCGAGGGAACTAACTGTATCCTTTCCATTGTAACGCTCGCGGCATCCAAGGGAAACATTCACGAAATTATTTCTCCTCCCAGAAATAACGGAAGATGGCCGAAACGCATTATATATGCATAGGGTCATCGAGACTTTTTTCGAACACAATTTTCATTCTCATGCACGCTTGATGCTTCTGTTTTGTCCGTCCGAGGCGTGCTCACAAGAGATGAAAGGCTTGCGGAGAAGGGGGCATCCGAAGTCTCACCCTCTTGGATATGGCCACACCCCCCAACCCCTTGTACCTCAAAGCCCCTATGGTCGGAGGCGATCCGGTATTCCCTTCCGCACAACGGGTCAAACGTTCAGGATGGAGGTCCTCGAGGAATTTACGACAACAACCAATCCGAGATTTCTATGTGGAACAAAAGCGGAGCTTCCTCGAAGGGGAGTCGGGAGATGAAAATGATTATGGCGAAGGCTATTGTTCGTCAATATTTTTAACGACCCGGGAACCTGAGGAACCGGAATTTATGATCGCCATGTTAACTTTAATGAAGATATCGGTAGATGTTTGCATCTCCCATGTAGGAAAACTTGGAATCATCAGCATTTCGTGTTAAGATAAAAAAAAGTGTTGCCAGGGCATCACGTGAATTATGCATTGTGACTCGGCGTTTGTGAGGCACTTTTTTTTGCGTACAATTGTCATTCAAATGTGAACGGAATGACTACATCATGAATGCCGCTTGGTAAATTTTTATGAGTAATTTATTCTGGGAAATTTTTGTGCTTGAGGAGGTACATATGGTTTACGCGCGCATTGGATGCTTACGCATTAGTTCTATTATTATGTAATTGATCGCTAAAAGTTAAATTTGAGTTGTAACAGAAACTTATCGGTATCGTGCTAGAACACAATATTTATAAAACGGAGACTACAGGAGCAATATTTGGAATCAATGTGTGCATTTTTGGGTTTTTATGCCATGTTTTTTCAATCGTGAGAAATTCTCTCAGCCACGAATCGCTATCCAAAATCATTGGCTTATTCTTAACTGAGATAGTTGAATTCTAAGTTTTAGTACTCAGTAGATACGGGCTGGGTTAATGGTATGGGTAGCTCGTTCGCTTCCAAAATAAATGGTTGCGTATTAAAGTGGAAACATTTTTTAATTGATTTTTTTTCAAGACTCTACATTTTGACAATAGCAGGATGCAAATTTTGATGGTTCGGTCTCAAGGAAAGCTTATTGCACCAGCCGATAGTATTGCCGTGATATTGGTACTTATGGATCACTGAGGAAACTGATGGAAATGAAATTGTCAGCTCCGGGCACCAGAAGAACATTATAATCTTTTTCGTAAACCTTAAGTCAGGTACGCGGATATAAAACGTTGATTTACGGAGTTCCCAGGAAGAATGAAGGTAAGCTAAATTTCTCTCGGTATTAATACATTTCCTTGGGTTATTAACGTATTTTTGAGAAATATTAATAAAAAGACAGTGCGATTAATGGAAGCTAAGTGAAGGGCACGTCGAATAATTTATCTTTTTACACCGAATATATAGGGATTAGTGGTGGCCTAGTGGCTTAGCTGAGCTACCGATCGGAAGGTGCCGGATTCAAATCTTTTTGGAAACTCCCACCTAAAACCCTAGCGATTCGATTTTCGGCCTGTTAGAACTTCGTAGGAAATAGGAAATCGCAGTTGGGCCTGGCCCCCTACCCTTAATGTGTGAATTTCGCTTGCCAATGGCTGAGTACGGGGTAAGCCTATCAAACATCCCTTCGGGTTGAACACTAAAACGCAAAAAAAACAACCTAATACACGTACTGATTGTAGGTATTGCAAGGGTTACGGACCACGTATGTTTTATTTCAAATTTCCTGAATGTTCATCGGTTTGTGTTGAAAACAATTACAGATTTATGTTGAAAACATCGATCAGAGGCGTATCAACATGGTTGGGGCCTGGGGCGCTATTCGATATGGGGCCTATTTGGAATTTATAACATTGGCATAGTCTACGCAAGTATAATAGGAAGATGCCTTTTTCTTGTATTACTGCAGACCCAGAATCAACTATTTATCAATTGATTACGTCATGTATCTCATCATTCACAGGATAGTAGGTTAAATGCATCCTAACACTCTTTTAATAACTTTGATGTAAGTACCAGTACCATCTTATGGTTGGAGGAAATTTACGTAAGTATGCTATTCCATCGGCAATGGTATTTAATAGGTATGAAATGGAGAGTTGTTATTTCACAGCATTATTTTATTTAAAATGGAAATCAAACTCATAAGTTAAAGATTTAAATATTACAGTAGTAAGGTATACATTTTTTTGCGGAGCGGACCGCCCCCCCCCCCCCCCTCGCTACGCCTCGGCACGAACTTCGCGAATCTATCTTTTGATTACACACGTCGATCGTTTCCGTGCTTTTAGCCCGGAACCAGTATATCATATTGTTGTAAAGGTTTCCAAAAGCTGGACAATGGCTTATTCCCTGAATATGGCCTTTGATTAGCGGCACCATCTTTCCAGGTTCAACTTCAAATGCCTACCAAATCAAGAATCATCGAATTTCATGTCTTTTTATCTACCGAAACGGAGCGGGAAAGGGCGCGCTTCCTGACAATACACATTTCTGTGCACTTCCTCGCTTGCTGATAAATTTATCTCCACAATGGCGAAGTGGTTGATTTCATCCCGGGATATGATTTGTTTGTCACTGATGACACGCTCCCCGGTGGCGAAGTACACTCGCGAACTCGCGCTTATCGGATTCCATTGTCTCCGCCGCGACGATGGATCCGACGAGATCGCCACCGATATCCGAAGGACCCATTTGTCTTCCTTTACGCCCACTTCGATCAGATCCGAAACAAAAGGAGGAATCCGGGAGGGACCTCTTGGAGCCCGGTGTGGGGTTTTAAAAGGGATGGGGGGATTCAGCAACAAAAGAGACGTTCCCAAACAAATCCCCATTCTACCACCTAATGAGCAGGAGTCCGAAAGGTGTCCGTCTCCTCAAGAATGGCTCCAGGAAAGCCGGCGTCGGACGCCACAGGACGGACCTACTGTGGGAGGAAGCAACAAATACATTAGCACCCCCTCCTGGCGGCGACCTCGGCGTCGCAGATTCTTATCAGTGCGCGCAGGGTCATCCGCGTTCGACCAACTGTTCGTTTCCTGGAGCGATAGTTAGGAGAGGGCGGTGGGAGCGTCCGCCTCCTCCCTTTGTCTCTCGGGCTCCCGAATACCATTCCCTAAATCCTTCCCTGCTGCTCAATGCGGGAAAAGAGGGGGACGAGGTAATTACTCCTGCCAAGCGGACGGTAGCTGATGCACCGAGGGAGGGAAACAAAGAGGACTCCAATCCCTCCTGAGGGATCGTGGAATAGATTCCTCCGCAGAGGAAGCTCATGGGGACTGTGGAAATATATGTTATGCACTCGCATAATATTTTGAAACAAGAACTCGCAAGCCTATCGGTTTTTGCAGCTATTTCTCGTTTAATACCTAGCATTCAAATCAGCTTAAAGGTCCACTTTTGTCCACCAAACGAGTAACGCAAGTCCGAGCAGAACATGGGCAAGAATCTCTGGAAGCTCATCATTGATATACCAGTTTGATGGTATCGCATTGAGTAGTCAGCAAGTGGAAGAGGTTCTACATTCAAGTTGCAGTAGATTTTAGTTTTTAAGTGCTCCAATCGATTAGTATATAGCGGTACATGTCATCTTAATTTAATCCTTAGGCTACCTATCACGGTCCCATACCGGATTTGAACCCGCGTTATTTGAATGCCACGCCATCGGTGCGTTTATTAGCCGGCTAACACGGTTGACTTAAATATTCGTGTAAAACTTTTCCATCACGCAGAATATCTAATGCATATCGCTCTTTCGATCAACCTAAACTTTAGCGATGAAGATATTTGTCACCCTAATAACAGTTTTGAGTCTGTACAGATGTCCAGGGCAAAATGAATTATTTTATTAATTTAACTTAAATCTGTCAAAAAAATGCTCTATAATTGATCTGTGCTAATTAATTCAACTTGTACTAATGTACTGGTGGCCGCAGGCGTAACCTTATGGGACCTATCTTTTATCTGTGGTAAATTGCAAATTTTTGTCTTCTTTTTGATATGTTCGAATACCACGCAATATCGCCAGAATCTACTGAATTGTTGGAACCTCTTCCTTATTGAAAGTAAAGATTAGATTTGTAGTTCCACATGAATTTATTGAAACACGACCCAGGTTACGACATCTAACGTCATCATCAGGTTGATTATCACGTCATCACTTGATGATGACGTTGGACGTCGAAACCCGGGTAGTGATTTATTAATTCATGTGGAACTATAAAGTTTTCTTTTCAATATTATACTGATGTTTTAGAAATAGTTCAGTAGTTGAAAGCTTCCATCGGTTGAAGTGAGAGTAGTGATTTCAAATATCGGTGACGACATAGGTTGCGTGTAGCTAAAAAGGCGAGTGTAGGGGTTTTATGGTATTCCAAAAGGTGTCGGTGGTGAAGGGAAAGGATATTACCTCCGCTTACCGCATAAACACGGATCAACTGCTGTACGGTTGTAAGTTGGGGTTTGTTCGAGCAAGGAATGTGATCGCGGAAGTTATTAGCGTGATGGGGGTGGTCAGGAAGTTGCCGGAGGAAATTAGGGGAAGGAAGGGTTGGTGGGAGGAACAAGTTTAGAAGTCGCGATGGGATTCTGGAGGTCGTTTTGTAAGGATGAATGGTAGCGAAGTAAGAAAGAGAATGGATATTTCGTATGGGATGAAAGCAGGTAAAAGATCTGAAGAAGTTACTGTTGAAAAGAAGAAGCTTAATAGGAGCAGGGTCGGGAGAGTAAAGAAGAGTCGTGCGATACTCCATCAAAACTTACCCTAACGTCTAGAGCTATATAGTAAACCCTGCCGTCGTGCCTCGAAACGGGCATTTGAGTCATTTTCTGCGGGAGTACTTTTAGTTAATATGTTTTCTTTTGATGAATATACTTATTTAATTCAATATTTGATCTCTCTCTTTGGTATGGAATTGTCAATCACATAACAATATGTAGTTATTGGAGAAGAAAAAAATCGCTGTAAAAGACGTGGCACCCGGAAAATTCAAGTTTTGTCCGTGTGTTATCACGCGCGCAGGCTCAAGACTTAGGTTTCGTTCGATGCTCTTGGGGGCATCATTTACAGCCTGACAACGGTGGGATTCCGTCCAGGTCTGGTTTGAACCAGTAAACGCCTGGATCTCTCTTCGAAGCGCGGAAGCTGGTTTCTCGCGTCTCTGTTAATGCTCCGGGCGATAGGAATAATCCATTACCTACCACCTGAGCTATTGCCAGCCGTAACTACCACAAAATCATTTTTACGCGTACGCTTCGAACGTTAACGTTTACCGCGCATAGCAGTAAGCAGTGATAGCGTTGATCAGAAATCGCAAGTTTAATTGTTTCTTTGCAACTTCTATGTATATGCCAGTGTTAGTAGTACCCGGTTTGGGAATTTTTCTTTCCTACCTCGATGCAAAAATGACTCCTTGAAATATGGGAATGGTGTGCAATAAACTGTATAAATGGAACAAAACAAATGTCTTGTTGCAATTTTATCAACAAATGCTTATATCCTTAGCACCTGTTTGGATATAGCTGCGGTAATATACACGTATGAATGAACAATGCTGTTTCGGAACTAAGACTTACCTGCTGAGATAATCTATGATGAGGACCCTAATCATAAGGAGAAAAAGATCACATCATATCCTTTGGGATAGATAGAAAGGAGGAAGAAGCTTCCATTCTCTGTGTCTTGCCAACTTTATCATCTCATTTACCCATTACTCTTCTTAAGTAAATTCTCTATGAGCTCGTTCTGAATCTTAGTTTAGTTTGGGCACATACTCCCCAAGTTTTAGTTTGCATTGCACAAATGTTCAACACAACCTCATTAGCAAGGGACACCGTCCAAGTAATTCCAGATCTTTTTCAAGAGGATTATTTCCATTTTTATTAAATGACTAACTTCAACCTTCTAATTAAAGCATGTCTGTTCACTGTTCACTCACATAGCGATTTGCTCACCGAGGCTGTTTCATTAGAGAGACATCCGAGGAGGAATAAGAACACTTTTCACTTAGTAATCACTCATGCCACAAGCTCCTATTATTTTGAAAGTCACCTTGACTCTGGGCATGGAGTAGACATTATGGAATGCTGTCTTACTTTCTATTAACTTTTTAATTAGTATTTCTAACTACAATTACTTACTTTTGGACACTCGATTGAGGTTCGTAACGGCTATTTCGTAACCTTGAATTAGTTACCTTTGGTGAGTAAAGAATCCTACTTCTTGAACTTTTACTTTGAGTACGTATTTTTTGTCTCAATTTTTCGAGCACCATCCATGTTTAAAAAGAGTGAATTGTGTAGGCTAATCCGCTGGCAAAGAGAACTGGTGGGAGTCGCTTGCCTCTCGTACCGGTCATTTTTCGCTGAGCATTCATTCAGTGAAATAGATGTGGTCATTTTCTGGCTCAAATTTGTGTTTATTTTCCGCTACCCTACCTCGGAAGACTTGTGCGGCAACTTCTTTGAGGCGTGCACCGGTTGAGCTGATGACAAGTGCCATTTCGGTTCCCATGCATCCAGCAATATAAATTTGGCCACTTACGTTTCCTCCTCTCTCTCTCTCTCCCGTGTCCTCGGTGATCATGGGTTAGGGAGGACGAAAAAACTGTTCCCAAACCGTCATTATGAATTCAAGAATCCGGTAATTGAAAGGACAGAAGGCCGGAGGAGAAAACAATATCAGGCGTGTGACTCTTCGAAATCAAGTCGAAGAAAAAAGAATTATATAGTGCTCATTTTTTCCGGTTAGCGTCGAGACCTGAGCGACGGTGAATGTGAGAAAGTGACGAAGTAAGAGGTAGGCTGCGAACCTCAACAATGGAGTTTTTGCGGAATATTTGCGATGCAACCTTTGGCGAGCCTTTTATCTGCCTTTTTCTAGTGCCAGGGCAGAAATATATTTTTTGTGGCGCCGTAGGATCCGTCGCTATTATCGCATCTTTCTCACGCTTTCCTCAAACTCTCTTTTCATCCAGTCCGTTAGCTTCCCTCGACTTTTAACTCCACTCGAATCTTCTCTGTTCCCGCCATTATCCTCCATTAAAGCTCCCCAATGGTTCGCTTGCTTCCCTTCCTTTTCATAGTCCATCAAACATTCTTCCGTTTTCTTTTGTCCTGCCCCTTCTGTTCTGTCCTGTCCCTTGCACTGCAGCTTCCTCTCCCATCACCACCTCCTCGGTCTTCGACTCTTCACTGTGGCCCTTCCCACCCCTTCCCCTGCCGCGCGGGTGGTAGATTCTCCTTCCCGTTCCTTCTTCCGGGCGAAACATACCGATGTTGGGGAATAAAAAAGTTTCCGGAATCCGCCGAAATCACTCTTTTTTTTGTTCATTGGGAGAAGAGAGACTGAACATTTTCGTCTGGCATGTGGACGTCAGGAATGACTTCCGAGGGAGCTAGACGTCAGTTTGTTCGAGAATCGCAATGTGCGGTGGAGATTAAATATCGATTTGCAGCCAATGATGATTCCAGCCTTGGTGGTCCACCCACTCAAGTTTTATAGGAAACTAACACACCGGAAATAATTCATGCAAAAAGTAAATGACTTTGTCCCCATCCAAGAGGATAGGGGGTACATCAATCATCTCATATTTTTTCCTACGTCTTGCTATTCGAAGAATCATTCTTGCAATCAAGTAGGCAAGCTCACATATTTAAAATTGGTTTGTGTCATCAGAATTGTTTATTTCTTGGAGCGAGCACGGTTTTTATTTTTTTCTGTTCAACGCGTCTAATAGGATTTTTGAAAAACTCAAGATCATGGCAGATAACATTCCGGTAATAGTCATTTTCACTGAAGTTAATTGTTTCTAACAAAAAGTATCTACTTACTGATGTACTTAGATAGCTTGCAGTGAATAGTGAAATAGCGGAAAATGATTGATAACAAAAGAAATGCCAATAATAAGGAATGGGTTTTAAATTTTCATTTAATGCGTCTCTCGTTTCTACGAATTCACAGTAAGAACCGTAACAGATAATAACTTAATTGGTTCAGGTTACTGAACGAAGCGACTTACGCGAGTTACTGAACCAACGAAGCGGTCTATAAACACATTCCTCTATTTCATATTTAATTTCATAGTGGCTTCATGATCACCATAATACTTCTCTGGGTAAAATTCGTGCATCTGAGAATTCGAAATAAAAATCTTTGAGGATTATGATTTGTCCGTCAGAGCAATTCCATTGCATTAGTGCTGTGAGAATTTCTCTTTCTATGAATTTAACTGAAGTATAAAACATTGGACACTGCAAAGCTGCTATTTACGCAAAACTGAAGTCTCTGGTTCTTTCGTTACACAACAATCGTGGCAATTCCGAGCGATTCATTGAATTACGTTCATAAGCGATTACCAGGGCGATCGCATATATCGATAGAAAGATACCACCACGTGACTAGGAATCGTGCCCATGGAATTCGTAAGACTTGGCGAGTAGCCTGCCACGCTATCATAGGGATCAAGTATTGTTCCAGCTTTCTTACATTATTTGAATCCAATTATATTATCTCATATTTCTTCCGTGGAGTCTGTTTCATCCCGTGGACAATTCGATTTGAGGTAATGAGAAGCAATAATCGACCGTGAAGCCATTGCAATCGCAGTCAATACAGCGAGAACTCAGTCAGCATGTTTCACCTCTGCCAATAAAAAATACTAAGTGGCTGAGTGGATGTGATGAGGCAATAAGAAATACTTGCTTAGTCTTCCTTTTGAGACAGTATTTGACATTTGCCCATGCTCCTAGAATCCAGTTTTATCCAATACGGATTTATTTTTTCTTGGTGCCAATAGTCATGGAATCAGAGATTTGGAGAATGGGCTAAATTCGATCTTTGGGATTTTGGCTATGAGCCGCGTGAAAATGACAGACAATCCAGTGTCCGCAGTATCAAGGACTGAGGGCGCTGAGTAGGAAGCTTACGCGAAATTTCACTGCATGTCCGCATGGCTTGGTAGCTCTTGTTTTCTTGAAAATGGTGCATGTTTGACGATCGTCCCCCTCTGCCACACACCCGCGCGGGGGCTCGCAGTGTTTTACTTAGTTGTAGATTAATGCTACAGGATATGAAATTTAGTGAATGGAATCGTAAGTTATAGAATATATCGCAATCTTCGATAGACGGTCTTATTCTGCCTGATTAAGACCTCTTTCCAGCTAATAGTATGGGGTAGGTACCTTTTAGTGGAGTGGATACCTAATACTTACCAGGAATAGGTATCTTTCTGAGTAACAGCCCAAATATTTTCACATCAGAACTTACTATTCACTAATTATGCCCTCCTGCCTTTTAAAATGAATGCAGACAAGTAAATTTTAAGCCATGACTTTCAAAAACTCGAATTACATTGGGGGTGACCACCCTAAGTAAACATCATAGCATTTGGCGAATCAATTCTTGATCATTGTGGGTCCAAAGCGCATTTGATCCATGCCTAATGTGCCAATTATTATGACATTCGCTCACACGTCCTATGAAAAGAGAGCGGCTGTTTGCAAAGCTTAGCATTTATTTGTGCTTTCAAGTTCAGGGATACTTAAGTCACCGGAATCTCTCACGTCAAGGTCAACATTGTGAACCAACGAAGGAGCTAAAAAGAGAAACTGCCAGCGAGATACGAATGACTCAGCATTCAAGTCTGGTTGCTCCCTCTGCGGCAAACATCTTCTGCCCCAAAAGTGTCTCAATGGATACAGTTGTGGTCTAATAGTTGTTTTTATGTCTCATATTTATCACTAACATATTTTTACATAACTCAATATGCCATTTAATTACAATTAATCACCAGAGAACGAGATTTTAGTGTCTACAAGTAATGACTATCGGAGTACCCTTCCCAATTTGGGGTACTTTCATTCCCATTTTCTACATGACGCCATAATATAAGAACATTTTTTTAAACGAATTAAGCATCGACCCATATGTGGCTATTATTACTTGACAAATTCCCTCTGAAGCTTGGGTAATTTCATGGCTGAAAGTTTGTGCATTACAGTTGAATCTACATGGAAAATGAAAGGAACGTTCAGTGCTGCTTTAAAAAAAATAACGAAGGGCAGTAAGGTCATGAACTGTCAAAATAATTCTTAAAATACTCAGTCTGAATTTATTCGTTCTAATCTTCTATGGAACTGTGATTTTTTAAATAAATACAAACTGACCATCGAGGTTTTTGCGTATTCATGTACGTAGTTGAAATGGATGTAAGAAGGAATAATATCGTTGTTTTGACCTGCTTTGTAAACTGCGAGAATTGAGATATTTGTGGGAAATGTACGATATAGGTAAATGAGCCAGCTAATTTATGGTTTTTGCTCCTGATGCGACTTTCTTTCTTCTTCCTCTCGATTCCAAATTACCTTTTCCTGTGATCACTACTTATATCAATGCTGACGACCAGCAGTGTGATAATAAACGTGCATCTTTAATGATAGAACTCGAGCATAATATCCTGGAGAAATTAAGCCAGGCATACCTATGTATCAGTTTTATAAATGGTATGCAGTTTCACTTACACCACATGCAACCAAGTGCTCCATTCGATATGATAAAGAATGTACTTCAAGCAAAGAAAAACGTACACTTTAGTTGAACTGATATCGGATAAACCAATATTCTTTTAATTCCTATAAACCCTTGCTTAATTTTCTGGATTCACCAGCTATGCTTAGAGGCCGCACATCTAAAGGGCTGATGCGCGGAAGGTTGCAATAGGCGCCGATGTCCTCATGAAGTGCTCGAACCAACCCATCGCGATAAAACGCTTCATGCGCTGTGAGTTGCAAGCTAAAAAAATACCGGCCATATAGTTGGATGATGAACGATGACAGGCATAAACTACCGCAGGCAGTACAAAAGGCCTTAAACGATCGAACTTGAATAGGGTAAAATGCACGGGGGGTAAAATTATATCCTTATCAATGACGATCCTGCGAGAGGGAGCTCATTGCGGGAAAAAGCGCTAAATGGCGAAGATTACGCGCTCTTGCAGAGGCGCGAGGAATCTTAAATGTTCTCTTTTTATTGCCCTAAGTTGAGCGACTCATAATGGTTGCCTCAATGCGGCTTTTCCACGCCGATGCGAATGGATGAAATAAGGAAGTTCATAATAATTGCAGCCGTGCAGAGTGCTCTGGTGGCGATAAGCATGATCTTCATTCAAGAGGGCGAGGCGTGTTTTCGAGTCGGGGTGGATCGAAACGTTGCGTAGTAGAACGAATTGCGAATCGTGTAAATTTTAATAGATTATCTACACCTATGAAATACCCGGATATCATCAGCTATTTTTTAAGTAAACTTTATGGGCTATTTATTCACTAAAACAATCTTAGAAATACTCTAAGTGAATGAAAAACTCACGACCGAGGTTTCGATGACCTATCACCATCTTCATCCAGTGAAAATTTATGCGGAGCATCAAATATTTGTACATCATCGGCCTAGAAGATTTGGGGAGGCGATCGGCAGCTAAGACCATTTATGGTCGGTTAGAAATTGGGTAATGAAATCAAAGAGAAGTCTTCTGGGGTGAATATCCATGAAGATAAAATTAGCATGCTGAGATTCTCTGATGACATAGCACTCATAGCAGAGAAGGAGAGGGATCTGAATAAGATGCTGATAAGCATGGAAGGGACAATGGCCAGCTCTTAGCTGAAGATAAATAAGAAGAAGACTAAGATACTGGTGTGCAGAAGAGAGAAGAGGCCAAAACCAACCTTAAACTAGGAAAACAAAAGCTGGAAGAAGTGAAAGAGTTCTGTTACCTTGGAAGCCGAGTAGCCAACAACGGACGAAACAAGAAAGAAATAGCCAGCAGAATAGCCCAGGCGAAGATGGCATTCTATCAAAAGAAGAATCTACTTACCGCTGGAAATAAAAGCGTAGAAGTTAGGAAACAATTCATCAGAGCGTACATCTAGACCGTGTTTCTTTATGGCAGCGAGGCATGGACAATGACAGCAGCGGAAAAGAAAAGGGTGGAAGCATTCGAAATATGGTACAACAGAAGAGTGATGAAGATTAAATGGATCGACCGAGTAAGTAACGAGGGAGTTCTAAGAAGAGTGGGAGAAAAGAGAAGAGTTCTGAATACCCTAAGAAGAAGACGGGACAACTTCATCGGCCACATCATGAGACATGATGGCCTGATGAAGACAATCGTCGGGGGACAAGTGGAAGGGAAGAATGGCAAAGAAAGACCTCGTGCAAGATGCATGGAACAAGTGATAAAGGATGTGAAAGAGAAGAATTACGTAAATATGAAGAGATTAGCCGATAAAAGAACTCAGTGGAGAGCTGCGTCAAACCAATCTGAGGATTGATGACTTACGATGATGATGAGAAATTGGGTATGTTGGACTATAAAGAGGATGGGTGAAGAGGAACATAGCGTCGGCATCAACCTGCTCCTGAAGAGTGGCGCCAAGGGAAACAAGGTTTTACGTCCTATCCAATGAATGTAGTACCAAGGAGGTTAGAATGTGCTGAAGGAGTCATCGCAGCTGTTTTGAGAAGTCAGCGGCCTCCTTGGTAGGTACGGGCATACGGCCTTGCTACTCGCGATACTCGTATGGATGTAGCTGTATTTCACGCCATAAAAATTTAGTTAAATGAATAATGGAATTCATTTTTACAGTTCGTCAAAGACACGAAGAAAAGTGCGCAGGCACGCCAACAATCGGTTAATATATCGTTTAAATCTGTTAAATTCGAACCAGTTTTAGTACTAAAATTAACTTACATGATAACAAAATGCATTTATACCGCCTTAAATAGATTTGGGAAGATAAGCTGATGTCGCTGAAATGAAATTTGGATTCGTTTTCGTTGTTTTTTATGTTTCAATACACACGCAGTCACCATAAGAGGCCGCGTCAAACGCAATGTTTTGTACGGTGTAGGTGGGGCCTAATCCTTTCCAAACACTCCCTATTCTGGCTTCATTGCTACCCATAGGTAGTATGCCAAAGCCTCCTCCAGTAAATTCTATCCTCTTTGTGTGATTCGTATTAAACTTGAAGTGCTACCTACAAAATAACAAAATTTCAACCGGTATACCAATAACAAAAACCTGTCACAGTCAGGAATGGCCCTGGGCCCGTAGGATGATAGGCTATTAATCAAACCAACACATCAACGGGTTCTCCCTCGTAATTTTAGCCAGTACAAATCCAAGTTGAGGCCCAGAGAAAGGCAGTGCAAGGAAGAAAGAGAGAGCTTTTTAAAAATTCCTTTCCCGAGTCGTGGCAACCACGCATCATGCAGTTGGGGAGTCGAGTCAGCTGTGCTCCCGAAAACTTTGATAGACACACCCCCCACCAGGTTTTATTTGCCTTCCCCCCACTCGTCTTACACACCGCGGGGTCCATCTTCATTAACCGCCCTCCCAACCGCCCCTCGCGGTTAAGTAATTCCCCGCCACCACCTCGCAACTCCCTCGCTCTCCCCACTCCCTTCTTTTGTTTGTAAATTGAATCCACACGTGCAACGCAGCAAGGTCAAGGGAGAATGGAGAGTTGGTTCGGGAAATGTGGCGGTTGAGCGAGAGAAAGAGGGGAGCTTTTGCCGAAGGGCGCAAGTTAGAGAGGGAGGGAGATATTTCCAGGAGAGAGAGAGAGAGTTGAAGAGTCGGCGAACAACGCGACTTCCTTGCATGCCTGCCCGCGAGTGAGCGCTAGTGTTACGCATATATGATGGAGGAAGAGGAAGAGATGAGACGTAAAGAGGTCTGGCCGCGTGCTTTCGGAGGAGGAGGAGGGGAGAGGGCTTTGAGGGGGAGGGAAGGGAGGAGTGGTGTAAGGAGACGTCTGAGGACGGGAGAGGGGGTTGTGCGGGGGGGGATGACGGAGGGAGGGAGGATGGGAACAAACGCATGCTTTTCCGGAAGGAATCGCCCAGAGCGGTGATTCCATAAGTTGATTGACCTCGGCCGTGACCGCGCGCGCGGTTCGAGAGAGTTGAAGAGAGATGAAGGAGCGTCAGGGGGGGGGGGGGGGGGTGGAGGGTGCGTGGGAAGGGAGGGAGGGTTTGGGGGGGGAGGCAAGAGCGTAGCGCGTGTGTTGTGGGGTGTGGTGCACGGAGGCGGAAGGATTAGCGGAGCCGGCGGTCTGCAGCGGAGGCTTGACGGAAGACGGACGTTATTACGGCGGAATGTGAAGTGGATCTCGTCTTAATTTCTATTTCCACCTTCCCGTCCTTAGGCCGCCGTGGAAGAATCGCGGCTGCAGACTTCAATGAGAGGCCGTGAACACCTTAAGCGTGCCTAGCATCGGGAATCGATCGCAAAATTAGCATTTCCATTTGATATCGATACATTTCCTCGATTCGATCAATATCGATTCATACATGGTATTCGTTAAGTAGATTTCCTCCTTGGAGTCTCAGTTCTGACGGCGAGTTGAATGGAGGAAATCCGTTGGCCGCGTGTTTGGTATATTCTTCCGAATGAGTCTTCAGAAGAACTTTTGTAATGCTTGGTCATAAAAACGTATAAGAGTCATAATATGTTACGAAATAAATGAAAGCCGACAGTTCTACCGTATTTCCAAGATAGTAGGGTTCTGGCAAACTAAGAGATATATTATTGTGTGGAGAGCATAAGTGACTCGGGAAGAGAATGGATAAATATGAGTATGAAAGATAATGCTAGTGAAAATATTGAAAAGGATATTCTATTCTTTGAGTCATTTTGCTGATAATAGTTGCTGATATTTGATGATTTCCCGCGGTTAGAGATGATAGCGGACGATTTTATTTCAGTCTCAAGGGTACGCATCAATATGTACCAAACCAAGTCTAAAATCGGAGCCAGTTTAATGTTTCTGAATTTTCCTTTGAGTTTTGAAAAAAAAATGATTCCTCTTGTAACTGGACTTAAAGACATCAATGTGTAGTTTAAAAGGATACATATTTCGACAGCCTTCTCATACTCAGCAGATCACCATTTTGTGCATGCATCCAAAGGAACGAATGGACGGAATGGTAAGAGGAACCAGGGAAGGCGTCGATAGTTGAGCACAAGGAGGAAAGGCAGTCAGGAAGAAGAGAATAGGGAAGGAAACTGAGGAAAGATGGAGAGATACGAAAGACAATGGAGAGTCGGAGGAGGGAAACGGTCGACCACACGCTCACGGACGCGGAGGAGAACGGCTTTATTTGGGTGAAATTGAAACCATACGGTGCGGCCATCGATCCGTTCTCGGGAGGAGACAAGAGGAAGCGCTTTGGAAAGAGAGGTCGGAGAGACGTGAGCGAGAGTAAGAGGGACGAGGTGGACGTTTTTACGGGAAGCTGTCGCGGAGGGCGGGGGAGAAGGGAGGGCTTAGAATGGATTTTTTTTCAAGGGGGAGGGAGGGTCAGTGGAGGTGACTGAGTGAGGCGTGGGGGAAACGTGCATTTCCACTTTCCCTTTCCACCCCCAAACTCTCCAAACGCGCGTGAAACAGCTTGACCCCATCCATCCGTCCCATCCGAGATCCGTCCACGCAGATGTGTGGCACGCCGCTAAGATATGGGGTCCATGCGAGGCAGTTTTGATCGCAGAGTTAGAAAGTGTACAAAATCTGTCGTCAATGGCTTAGTAAGGGGTGAGCTCTAACCTCGCCTATCAAATCAACCTTTGGGTTGTACACTGATTGATGATCGTTGCGTTAATTTGACAAGCTATCCTAGACGAAATCATATATGGATCGCTGAACGACCATTAGGTTAGGATGTAAACCGAATTATTTATTGAAGTTGAAAAATTGAAGCTCATATATGACACTTGGCACTTTTTGTAAATCCCCTATTTTATCGTCGATTCAGTCAGATTAAAAGCAGAAGATTTAGACTTTTGAAAAAATATTCCGAGAAGTTTACGTTACACAGTCTGCTGTAAGTCAACTCTAAGGCTAATACTAAGATAAATACGAACCCATACCCAAAAAGGGATTCGAACTATGACCTTAAAAGGTGCCGGGCCGGACCGGTAATCACGAAAATAAGGTTAGAAAGATAAATAACCGAACAGATATATATAAATTATAATAGGTTCACAAAATTCAAGTTGGGAGGCATAATATTGGTACTGCCCAAATAAAACAGTAGCACAGTAATTTTCCTCACAAAATATATTTTAATCGTCACGACAAATATTTCAGCTTACAAGGCTATTATCAGGTATTTTATGTAGATAAGTACTAATTTTTTTACTAGCATATCTCATTTCCAGTTCACGAAGCCTGATTTTGTAAACCAAACTCAATATTAGTATCCTAGCATGTAGAGTCCAGCCGCGTTGAAATGGTCCTGCGCGAAAATTTCCGCGCACCCCCTCTCTGTCCTCGGCTTCCCCCACTACGGGCTCCTTCCTTCCCCTACCGTGCCTCCCCTACCAGTGTCACTTCATTGTTGTTGCCAGCTCTTTTCGTTGCGGTTCTCTCTCGGTTTTGCTCGCTTGACTTTTGACACTGCTTTGGACATTCTTTTTGGATTTTGATTTCTTTCTGTTATTATTTTTACTTACGCTTCCGTTAATCTATTTGGTTTTGCGACTTTGGTTCTTGTTTACAGAGTTTGCGTCCTTAAACTCTCGTATTGCTTATTCGCAATGGCCAGCTCGTCGAAACCTTTGTATGCCCGAGGCAGGCAACTCAAAAGTCAGGCTCGAGAAATCGTGTACAAAGTTATTCGGTTTTTGAACGATTTAAAATTTGAGAAAAAACTAAGTTTAAACGTGGTGTCATCTTCAAGCCAGGCTACGGGAGTTGGTACCTGCACTGTGAAGAGAGTTTTAAAGAAAGGAAATTGTCTCAGGAGAGAGGAAAATTGTCGTTATTAATTATTACGGGAATCTAGGCACTAAGTGATTCGTTTAACCCCTTAACATCCTGACCTCAATCCAATTGATATCATTTGGGGTGACCTCAAAGAACAGGCAATCATGAAGAATAAACTACCATTGGATTCCCTCAATTTATTATTAAATGTCAAACTTATCTGCATCGATTTACACTTGTTAAATACTACGAATTTCCTGCATTCTTTAGGTGCGTCACAATTTGGAGGCGACATCCTTGAATAAAAAAGCGGAATTGTTTCAGAACATTTGTTCCAAATATTCCACCAAGAAATGGACGAAAGTTTGCGGACATGTAAAGAAAATTGAAGAGAAATACTGGAGCAGTGACGCGCTGATGGATAAAGAAATAGACAAAATAATTGTCGAACTAAGTGGTAGTGACACGATTGGAGACTCCGACATGTCATTCACATCCTCGGAAGAGAGTGAATGAAACGTATTATAATCTAAATGCACGAGCTGTTTTTAACTACAACTTTATTGTTAAAGCAGAAAGAATTTAAGTTGATTGAATATTACGATAATTTTAGTAGCTATGATTATTAACTTAAATTGATAGCTTTTGAAAGAAAACTATGCCTACGTTTTCCAAGAACTATCACGTGTGTGCCATAGGAAATCAGTAAATCATCGCTTCGTTTCAGTTTATTCATTACTATATTGTAGTCTAGTAAGGTTTGGAGGTAGGTTGCGTATTATCTAATATATTTTATTAACTTTTATTTCCTCACGATGCAACCAATGTAATTTTAATTGTGATACAGAAATTGAGAACGGAATTATTATCTCATTGTTTTATTCTCCTCATTCTCTATTGGAAGCCTTGTTTGAGCCTCTTTGGTATGTGTAATGTTCCACCGCAAACATACCAATAAATAAGATTATTAACATTTATATGTTAAATTGATTTCCCTCCACCACGGCCATTTTGGTGCCTTTGTGTTTTCCTAAGCTCGCCGGAGTGAGGAAAACTGGCAACACTGTTTGCCTCTCCTCCAGTGAGTGAGTGAGAGAGTAAAGAAGGGGAGGTAAGGCCGGGAGGTGGGGTAGGTAGTCGTAGCTCCTCCCACCGTTCACCGAGAAGGACCATTTCAACGCGGCTGGACTCTAGTAATATGCCTACCCGAAGAAAAAGTTGTATGATTTCAAACACAGTAGCAATTGTTGCGCACAGTTAGAGTTTGTCTTCTTTTTAATACGACGTAATCTACATGGACTACTACTATCTGCATGGACGTACATGTTTTTGGGTGATTCGCTCCCTGCCGAGCACCCTTGGTTGGCTATGTAGATGTCTGTTTCCCGCGCGTGTCCTGAGCTCCGGTGTCGACTCTGCACATTTGCAAATCCCTTGCAGACTCTCGCTTCCCAGTAAGAGGTACGGACTGGTCGGATTCGAAAACTTCCAAATCGAGCCAATTACAACTCCACCTCGTACGTAGAATGAAGGGGGAAGATTTTATGCCCCGTGTGCCCCCTCATCTTTAATCATTTACTAACAGTGGAAAGGGTTCCTGGTCCGACGGATGCAGTCATAAAATCTACGAGTATTTGCTTTTGAACCCGCTCGAAGGGGAGCTGGTTATCTCTTATCGGTTGGATCGGTTGAACGAGAGTGCACCGATTTAAATGCGTTCATCTTTATTCATCACGTTCGCCGCTGTAGTGGTCTGTTTGCAGTCGATCTTTGACGAATAAGATCGAATGAAAGGAGTCTGCCGTGGGTGCTATTGTGAGTTGAAAGTAGATATTACTACTCTTGGCAATAGGGACTGATATTTATACAATTGTGCACAGTAAAGAAACTTTTAAGCCTTCCTGTAGATATTTGGCACCCGCGTCTCGTTCAGAATCTTCGCTATAGTGAGCGATCTATGATAAAGTACCCTCAACCCGCAAAATGAACGTCAGGAGCAGCAAAATATTTGTGAGAGGCATAATGGGTATTTTTTACTGTCATTCATCTTATCATACCATGGTACCTAAAATCCTAGTTTGGATAAATCAATGGTTTACATGCTTCTTCCTTAATTGTTGTTCATCTATAATTGTTTTATCTGTTTCATTTTGTCAAGGGTTCTGGGGAAATTTTCCTCACTCTTACACTAATCCATATTATCTCAAAGCGTTCTCAAGGGAGCGGTATTAATTTCGCCTTTGGTGGTCAGAATTGAAACGATCAATTACTATCTGCAGGAACTTTTAAATAGCTCCTTTGCATGGTGTGATGTGACATAAAAGATGACCACATGTATGCTAGATTTCACTGCGAATCATTCAACGTGTGGCTTGCCAAGTCCATAAATAGTCCCTTTCGGCACGAGAGCCCTGGATGATTTTTTTTTCGATTCCGTTCTGGAAGAGGAATTTCGGGGTGCGTGTTCAGCCACCATGCCGGGGAGATCGCAGTTTCCACCGAGCGTCCTGCACGTATGGGAGGGTGTTTGTGGTGGAAACATAAGGCAGTGACTTCAACGCCCGCATAAGAGAAGGAAAAGGTTTCACGCAGAGCGAGCCCTCAAGAGAGATTCCAATCTTTCTCACGTTTTACGGTAATCGCCCTCTGCTACGGTTATGTGGAATAGATGATGGCTCGGCTCGTCTCTTAGTAACCAAAGACCGAATTCGGAGTACGGCGTTGCCGGAAGTGGGCGACAGATATTTTTTTTGGGGGAACCGCATATGCAAAGTGACTCTTTTTGTTCCCGCGATGTACACACGCATAAAGGAAGTTTAAAAATTAATACGCCATCCGTATAGTTTTAAGAGGTCATAGTCTCTCGCCGCGGAGGATGTATAACTCGGTAGCTCTGCTCTTACTAACGTCTTTTAATGTACGGTAGAGATTTTATCCTCATTTTTATTACCTCATTTTATAACCTGAAGACGCTATGCGTCATTGCCTATCATTGTTGTTTGTGCGAAAGGAATTTTCTCACCTTTTTTCTCTCTTAAAATCAGCCCGTGAATATGCATAATGCTGTATATATCTTTATGTAGAGGACTGCATTTCATTGTCTCTTGATATATATGGTAGTAAAAGAGTAGCTGTAATTCAAAACCAGACCCGCGGTTGAGTTCCTCGTAATGAATTAAATATTACCCCAATTGCTCGTGAAAATAGCAGTTTAATCAATCAAACCATTATAACAGGGAAAATTCGCACAGTGATATATTTATATGTTTTAAATTCGTCATAACTTAAATATTGCGAGGGAAACTGTATTTTCATGCAGCAGAGATGCTTTATTGGTGCTGTTTAAAAATGAAATGTGATATTCACAAGAGAGAAAGCATATTTGGGCTAAAATTCATTATTGAATAGAACTATTCGTATTTCATGAAGTCATTTATATGAGTATATTAAAAAATGAAATATCTACCATCTGAGACTTACCTAATAGGACAATTTTTATTAGTATACCGAGCTATGAATTATTTACGTCTAGTTTCTTAATGCATGATTAATGTTAACCGATAGTTTTTGTGGACGTTACATTAATTTAAGGTACTGAGAGTTCTGATTTTACAAATCACATTAGAGAGTTGACGTGAACGTAAGCTTCAAGTAGGTAACTTATCCGCGACTCATGGCGTGAAAAGCATTTAGCCCGATACACTGGTACCTTTTATATCATGAGACATTAACGCGGCAGGTTAACCCAATTGCAGGGATAACGATGAATGATTCTCATACGGTTTTAGGTGATAAGTGCGGGTACATCGACACATCATGGTTGGACCCTGGTGTATGATGGCATATCTATCTTTTTTGGAAAATGCAGAGACTATTGAGGGGAAAATGATCACCTATTAGTCGAATATTAGCAAAGAAGAAACATGTTAAAAAGAAAATAATTTATTTGTAATCATCGATTTCATGGAAATTACTCCAAATTACCTTTGGATGAATTTTTTTGCATTTCGCAGGCAGTTTAGAGTTTCTTCTGAATATATATTATACAAGGGGGAGCGATTATCTACATCTATGTAATACCCTGCGAGCTACCACAAGGGTATGTGGCACGGGGTGGAGATCACCAAACATGCACTATTGACATGCAACTAGGCTACTCATGGAAACATGAACGATTGCATTCCAGTGGCGTGTAGATGTACATCAGATGTACGTAGGTGATGGAAGATAATGTGACCACTGGGTGAGTTGTTATGAGGTATGAGAAGATTGCCAATGTTAAGAGGTGTAACGAGATGAATCAATACTTGTGAATTTTATTGAGCTCCATAAAGATTTAGAAAAATAATGAGCATAGGATTACAATAAAATTTATTCTCTTTTCCGTACAGTAATAATTTGAGGCTAAATATCAATCAAAACTATTAAATCAATAATGGAAAAACGTGAGATTACCGGCCACATATCTTCAGGTTCATTTAAAATATCTTTATTATGTTCGGAGAAATATTTTCTGAAATACTGTACTGGAAAATACTTAAGGCATGGTAGGAAAGTACCAGATTCAAAGTCGCAATATTCATGCATTTATGGCTTGCATTGCTATCAATTTGAAAAAGTAACTTTTTGCCCATATGGAATTTATATTTCATTCGTGCGGAAAGTTATAAGAATGATAGTGCCATGCAGAAATTTCCGAAGTGGGAAATTAAAGAAGAGTTGATGCATATGAGGTTCTCTCCACCTTAAAGTCTTCCTGGGCAACGGCCATTCCGAAGATCCCTCTTAATAATTGGAGAAACGCACGTTCGAAACTGCGAATGCCCATCCGCTCGAGATGGGATTTCTTTTTAGTTTGGAATGCGAGTCATAAGATTGAGAATAGAATTGAAGTCGCAGGAAGTCGGTTCTGTTTAATATCCATCAGCATCGTTTGGCCAGTTATTCCCGAGTGCGCAGGAAGTTGCGATCGGCGAGAAAATTGAAATCACACGAAGGTCTAAGTGTGGATGTACCTCACTGAAGACTGTTAATTTTCCCTTATATCAAATTTACATCCATTCCACGAGCGCCGAAATAAATTAAACAGCACGTTCACTCTGAAATAAACGTGATATTTGAATATGTGAAGGATTGAAAACAAAAAGGCCATTAAATATTATGGCTATTGAATATTATTGCAGAAGGAATGGTCGGGCAAGAAGTATGGGTGCAGAGAGGGGCTCTAAAGTGTAATTTTTATTTATTTCTATTTATCTTTATTCACCCCTTTTCCTTCGGTATTTTAGCGATAAAATATGTATCAAAGCACCTTTGCGAACTCCGAAGGGCAGTAATTGATACATTAAATAAGTTCACCAAATGATAGAGCTGTAAAGAATGTGTGAAGATTTATTCGAGAGAGCGTCACCGAAAATGTCAGTAATTATAGTGACAGCTTTTGTTTCAGGAGTGAGGTAGTTGGTATTAGGGTCCTCGGAGTTTACTCTTTTATTCTTCATCTTATGGGATTTTAGCAAATACTGTATCAACAAATGCTGGTGTCATAATGATCACAATGTCTTGAAAATAAGAGGTGATATGATGAGGAAGAACCAGCTGCGTTTGCTAGGAAAAACGCAAACAAATATGGTGGGTACTCATTCTAGTGGAAATTGTGGGTGGCAAGAGCTTTAATACTCTTATGAAGTCAACTCAAAACTCGGCCAAAATTCCATTGAGACCCCTGAATGGGGGTGGAGAGCACTATAAGTTCAGTACTCCGTCCGTCAGATGGGACGTAAAACTGTTAACCCTTGGGGATTTGTTTAATAGTAGACTGATACCGACCCTGAGTACTACCTATCCTTCTTTTTAATTTACTTTTCAATCGAATTATTTCACCTCTCCTTTCGGTATGGCGCTTTTAAGTGCGGGACAGACTGGAGGGTCCAAAGACGGGTTTCCTGTATTTTATGGACTTGTATTCCAATTGACCCTTGCCGCTTTTTGAGTGCCCCAATGACAAAAAGCATTGCTTTATAATTTTGCTTTCTTTCTCTTTCTATTCTGAAATTTAAAGAGACACAATTTAAAAGAGAGATGTGACAATAGGTGGCATTTGTCATTAAATTGGGCAGCTAGAGCCATTTAATTTTTTTCTAAAGTAACTGCTATACATTAAATGAGACTGATTTGGTTTTTTTAAAAGGATTTAATGCTGGTTCCCCTTTGGTGGACCCGGATATGATTTCACAAAAGTAGAAATGTTTCAGAGAATATCGGTCAATGATAGATTGTCAATTGTGGGGCCTTCTAGGTCCAACCCGTCGGATTGGACGTTAAACCAAAAGCCCCTTGGCACCTCATATTAAAGAGTATGATAATAAATGCTGACACTGATTTCCCCTCCACTCTTTCCCCATTTCCTAAAAGATCCAGCCATATACTACCAACAGCCTATTCTCAATGGGGAAAAAACCCTAGGCAATGAAAAGACCTGACTTCGTGGAAAATTTTGATGATTGGATAAATATACACAAGTGTTACTGATTTTCACGCAATATAATTGTTCCTGAAGATGGCGTAACTACCGAAACTGGTTGCTCGAAACTTTGTTCTTACATGAATTGTATATAAATCACTTTGACGTGTGTATGCGTATATCCAATCATGACTATAGCCCTCAGTCACCCCTAATGAGTAATATTACAGATATCTTAGGCTGTAAGGCACGAGCTCTTATAGAAATTCAAACATAGGATTTTGTGATGCTGAGTGATTCAACCGTGCATTAAGGGCAAGGGCAGCAAATTTCAGACGATCAATCCGAGGGCAGCAAATTTCAGACGATCAATCCGAGGTCCCCCATCCCTTCCATTCCTATTCTTATACCTCTCCTCCCGGTCTAAAGCGCCTATTAGTGCGGAAACAGACTTGAAAACACCCATGGTAGCAAATTTCAAACTTATTTCAAACTTCAAAAATATTCGTCTCTTATACATTGTGGCATCATCAAGCGGGTTTCTTTAAAGCCAATCCCAGCACTTAAAGGCGCTCTGGGAGGGATGGTACGAGGATGGGAATGAAAGGGTGGAGAGAAACCCGGAACACCGGGTCAATAGGTGAGGATTAAAACACAGTAGCTGTGAATAAGCCTATAAAAGTATTGCAGTGAATATACGGGAAATACGGAAAAAAGTGTACAATGAGTGTTATTGTAATCCCTGATTCTAAGAGAAGAGTGTGAAAAATAGAATTCTCTTGCTCCTGAGCACTGCAGCGCACGGTCCTTACTCTAGCCACTACTCCGTCTCGACCCCTACGGGGTCAAGGAACGATGAGTTCAGATCATTTGGCATGGTTTGTGGACTTTCCGATGGGGCGTTCCTTGCTGAGGCAATCATATTTTCCCAGTCTCCATACACCAGAGGTGACTTCCCATAACGGAAACTCAAAATTTATATTGCATTGCTGGCAAACTTACACTCCGCCGGACTTGGCATTGCATGAGTTGCCACAAGGCGGAAATTAGGGAAATAATTGGTTTCCTCCGCGTGACCTCTTGATATCGTAATTGTTCATCAGTCATTCGCGACATAGCGGTACTTTCCCGATTTAGAAACAAATGATATTCTCTAGAGATCATATTCTAGGAGCGGAGTAATTGATTATAGAACGAATGTATTTGGAGAGCATTGAGATCTAGAGAGAATGGGTTTCCCAGAACACAGATGTTAATGGTTTATTTAGAAACTCGGCGTTAGTACTAGAACGTTAAGCATTGTAAATGAAACGACTTTGTACTTTCCACTTTCAGCTTTATAAGGAGGGGCCAACTCCCCCTTGTTGGCCCCCCTTGAAAATGACGCTGAGTCGTCGAAATCGATCGGGGAACTTATAAAGCTGAAAGTGGAAAGTACAAAGTCGTTTCATTTACAATGTTTAACGATCGCAACTTCCAGAAAGTATCGCCTTCATCCATTAATTCAGTTAGTACTAGAAAATATGTTTTCACATTCTTACGGGATACTAAGAAATTAGGCCAACATCCTTCTATTAGTGTATGTTTCTTGGGGCCTCTTTTAACTGATGAGCTTTCTCTCTCTATTTTCTCCGAAATGCCCCTATGGATTGCATGAACTATGGAATCAGAGGAAAATCTATGCCCCATGCCAAATGACAGCCTACGTCCAAGGCATGGTAGCCAACTTTGCCTAAAAGTAATTTCTAATATATTAAATATAAGTGCATGTACGCAGTGCTCGTTTAGAGATAGCTGATCCCCAGTTGTACACCCTTTAGAAGACACGCAGGGTAGTCAGTAGACGTAAAATTAGAAAAGTAAGGTAAGCCAACGTTATTGACCCTTTTTATGTGAATTCAAATTCATATCCAAATAATTCTAATCCAACTAACAGGAGGATCATTTTATGGACGAAAATTAGTAGCACTGCAAATTTTCCCTCATTTAGATATTTAGTGAATGAATGAATGCCTTTATTTGAATTAAAAAACTTGGTCCTTCTAAGCCATAAAGACTTAGACATAAAGACTGGGCTTGTCAGAAGGTTCCATTATTATATTACATAGTGGCATATTACAAGCATAACATTTAATAGTCCAAATAAAAATTACCCTACTGGTATATTGCTTACAGTTATTTATATTTATACTTTACTTATTTATACTTTATATTTACTATTTGTACTTTATATTTTTACTTATATTTAACAGTTAATTTTCTAAAATCGTGAAAAGATCGTATTTTATTACTCTACCTAGCACTAGTTTAAACAATTCACGCCTTCAATCTAGTCGCCTCTTCTCTTCGCTTCGTTCCATCGTATAATTTTCCACACTCACGAAGCTAATATTGTTTGGATGGCCTTTTAAGGATAATAAATTACTTCTAAAATTTAGGAATGATACTTTTGATTGTGCGTGTAATTTCACAAGGCCTATGAATTGCAACTCTCGAAAGGAGGCCGAATTCACGACTGGAAAAAAGGCGATTTCGCTATTTGGATCACTTTATGGGCGAAAATGAGCACCCAACTAAATATACACGAGATGCTACCGCTTAGCCATAATGAGCAACCAACTTCTGATAGGAGAGAGCTCGTGGGAGAATCTATCCTGTTTAGGGATTTCATGTTGAGATTAGTGAATAAATCAATAAGTAATTGAGCGGTCTATATTTACGAGACCAGAACTTGGAGGGGAGGAAATTTGGATGTTGAAATGCGGTTTTAAAGGAGGGTTTGGTAAATGATAGGGAAAATGAAATGAATCCAAAAAAAACACAAATGTAGGAATGCTAAGCATGAGATGGGAAGAGAGAAAGCTGCTGGATGAATATAGAAGGAGGCCGAGTAGGCGGAGAACAGGTAATTAGAGTCCAAGGGATGTTGAAGCCCTTGATAGAAGGGAGAATTTAAGGAAAGCAGGGAAGAGGAAAGGAAATTTAAAGAAAGAAATAGTCATCTGTGACAGAAAACTGTACGTAGAAAATATGTTTATCTGACGCTGTGTAGAAAGGCAGACCACGAGTGACTTTAGTTATTGGAGCGAGGCGGAAAGACGTCGGCATATGGGAGGTGAGAGCGAATGAATTAAGGTTGACCAAACGTGGGTATTTAAATAAGGAGACCACATTTCCCCCAATGTACATACGTTACTGACTTTAGGCATTTTTATTAGTGGCGTTGGCTAGCTGCTAATAACTTATATGAAACATTAGCGTCGTTCCTTGAATTCATGGCTCACGTTAGTTTCTGTGGATCGGAGCACCTAAAAGAGCTGCAACTGAATTTGAAACGCCCTTTGAAGGGAACGATTATCTCAGATTTTTAGGACATCTCCTCACAGTGATGCGAGCACGTCGACCTTAAGGACATAAGCGAGGCTGAGGATGGAGCCGAGGCTGTTTATTTTAATGGATGGCTGCTCCTACCGAACCACACCCCATTGGCCAAGCATAGATGAGGGCGTGGTGAACGAGCTTATGATGAGATAAATCAAACGTTGCCAAGAAAGGAACGGACCTTTTCTGTTGAGCGTTATCTAGCCAATATTTGGCTGCTGTCAAAATCTGAATGCTATCAGATCCCTCTTTTTTGAGCTACCAATAAACAAGCTGCTAAATTTAGGAATGTCTTAGAGTTATGAAGTACACATACGTGTTTATCAAAAGCTCAGATATTAAAGAATCGTGCGAAAATTTTACTTTCAAGCAGATTAAATTGAGTAGGGTGAAGATTTTACTTTGGTAAATGTCGTATTGAGTTGGAGCTATCAGTTTTTCACAAATAATCTGACACGCCCGAGGCGTTCGGTACATATTTTACAGTGTTCCTAAATCACCGAGCGTTCATTCCAAAAAAGGATTATTTTTGATGTCACTTGGTGTATTATAGGAAAATTATTCGCTTAACTGGAAGTTTATTTCATTCAGCTTCACTTGCGTTGTATTGGTAGAACTCTTCTCATAAAGAGTAACATTTAAGTCATCAACCATTAATTGTTCAGCTTTGATTCTGTGCGTGGTGTTGGTACAACATTCTTGATGATGAGTAATCCCCATCCAGTCACCTCTTAAGGAGGTATTCAAAGCACTATGTTGATAGTGATTGATATAGATGTTTCCTTGCCAATATTTTCCTTTGGAGTTCCTCAGATCTTGTGTTAAGTATTAAACACCAATGCAACCCCTACATATGTTTCCTAGGGAGGGAAAATTTGCAGTTCCATCGTTTCTTCATTCATTCCATGAAGTTCCACTCATTCTGAATAATACAGAGTCCCATCAATCAACCTAATAAAGTAGCGAATGGTTGAACATTAGTTACATGATGTTTAAATAAGTAATTGCCTCATTATACCCTTTATCTCTAATCACCATCGCTAATTAGAAGTCCCTTTCTGATGAACTCTCAGCCCCGGAAATGTTTTTCATTCATTACCACATATCAAAGTGAATGCTATTCCGTCGAAAATCATTTAGACGATGATTTAGACATTTAGCGATTATTGAGAACTCTTTGACAACTTGTACCAGAAGTGGCGACTGTACGTCGTTATTTAAGCTTGAAGAAGGCGAAAAACTGCTTTTGACAAACTCACGAAAGACTTAATTCCCATTTCATTGTCCGGTTAGAATTTTTCTGATTGCAGAGTAGTCAACACTTATTAAGGCAATTACTTATTTAAACGTCATGTAACTAATGTTCAATTATTCGTTTCTTTATTACGTTGATTAGTAGGACTCTGTATTATTCAGAATGAGTGGAACTTGATGGAATGAGTGAAGAAACGATGGAACTGCAAATTTTCCCTCCCTAGGAAACATATGTAGGGGTTGCATTGGTGTTTAATACTTGTTGGACTACTCTGAGATATTTAAAGCACTTACTTACATACCTCAGATATTTTACGTAGGTGACATCATATTGATTTATTGAAACTTTTCTTTTATTTTAAATATCATGGGACCAGGAAAATATTAGTCAATTAAAAACCTAGCCCTCTTAATTAAGATTTAATGTGATCAGTGGATAGAATAGCTGGGCAATAAAACTGAAAATGGCCATTAAATTTCCCATTTCTTGTTAATTTCCCTTTTTTTGCGGTGAAGAGATATTTAAAGCACATCTATAGTTTGGATAGACAAATGCCATTTTGTTTGATAGCTCTTGATTCATAGTCGGGGGTTACCAACATATGTGTGTGCACAATGAGTAGATATCCCACATTGAGGGCAATCAATGACACCTTTCCGAAGATATCGCTCGACAGTTCTGTTAGCTGTGCTCATCTCCTCCTCGCCTTTATGGCTCGATTAGGCAGCCAGCCCGCAGCTAAGTTTTCGATGCGGGGGTGCAGAATGCATTTCATTTAGGGCTCCATTTAGGGATAAGCCGTTAGAGAAATGCCTGGAACCACCGCACCCGCATGCGAGGGAAGCGAGAAATCCCACGGCACCCCGTAAAAAGAATCCACGAAAGGTGAATGGCTAATAACATATATAACGGTCCCGTTCCTAATCTCTCTCCACTCTCGTGCATGGAACTTCCTCGGGGCACGGTCGTGGCCTCGGCTAAGGGGCGGAGGTGCGTGTGGAAGTGAAAAGAACGATGGGAAGGGAAGGGGGAGGTGGATGTCCGCGAGAGCATGGGGAAGAAAGAAAAGAAGGAAGAACACGAATCGAATGAGAATGTTTACCTATTGCGTGTACAGTAATGCTGATTCCACCGACAACGTGCCTAAGCTTACCAAAAGTAAAAGGAATTGGAACGCGAATGAGGGATTCAAAAACTTTAATCGTATAAAAATGTCTATTTATACGGTTTAAGATAATACTGTTCTACTAATAGCATGCCTAAGCCCCAGAAAATCAAAATTATAGTACTTCCAAAGAGAGAAAATACCAACAGCGACTTGTTTTTTACTATATGCATGAAGTTTAAATAAGATTTAAGATCAATCTTCCCAGTCCATGTCGTCAAATACAGTGTAATTTATACCAAACCAATCCCCTCTCTCTACCACAAATAATAATTCTTGAATAGCCCAAAAAACCTAGCCGAATTTGAGTTCTACTTTCTAAAATAATGTCTTTATGAGAAAATTTAGGAAAATGTCGCATCTACATTTTTTCAAAAATGGCATGGCTCTGGGATATAAATCTACATCTACATCTACACGATACCCTGCAAGCCACCGCGAGGGTGTGTGGCAGGGGGTGAAGATCACCAAGCATGCACTACTAACATGCCAACAAGCAACTATAGTGTCTCATGCAACTAGCTACTAAATAAACTACCGTATTCGAAACGCACACTTTCCATCCGTAGCCGGTGCTGTTTCAAGAGCAATTTGTGGCAAAATTGGCGTGGGGGGAATAATTAGGTACGTGTCAATACGCGGAAGGCATTATTTATCTTTTACATCGAGTATGAATAAATGATACGATTTTCATTGCGCGACCCAACCTCTACAAAGCCACTCAGCATAGCTGTTACTCTCGCTTCATTATTCTCCTCTTCCTCCATCCCTCTCTCTCTGTGGAGAGGGAGTGCAGTGTCCTATCTGACTCTAAATGGCTCCTTGTGTCTCGCTCGGGTGGCGGCAAGAATGAAGGGACTCCTGGGAAGTGAGTGAGAGACCGTTCTTGAGTTGAGAGCTTCCGAAAAGGGATGGGGGGGGAGGCATGGGAAGTGGAAAGTGGGGAGGGGGGGTGGCTGGAAAGGAATGAGGAACGGGGAAGGCTCAGCGAAAAGATGGAATGGTGAGCAAGAAAACTTTCCTCTTCGGCGCTACCTTCCCATGTGGTCAATTACCGCTATTCCTTCCTTCGCTTCCTCTCCACCGCCGCCGCCGTCTTACAGTCACCACTCCACTTTCCCCCTCTCTTCATCCTCTTCCCTCCCACTCTCTCCTTCGCTCAACTCTCTCCTTCCTTCCTCCTTCGCTCTCTCTCCTCTCTCTCACTTCCTCTCGACCCGGCAGAAATACATTCTCTCTCATACTTGTTTACTCGTCTCCAAGTGTCGCAGACCCCGAGCTATCGGACGAAGACGTGGTCCCGCGCTCCTTAGACCGCCCGTCAGCTCGGCCACTCGCCTTCGAGGAAGTTACATGCATTCTTGCTCGTGGGTAGCAGCTCGCTAAAAATACCTCCGGAGTGTACAGGGAGAATACGTCACCGGATGCCTCAAGGAGTTTTCCATCTCCAACAATATAGTTTGCCTCAATATTATGCAATATGGTCATCTACATCTGCATAATACTCTGCAAGCCACCATAAAGGTGTGTGGCAGGGGGTGAATCTTCATTAAACGTGTGCTATGATGCTAAACGTGTCCTATTATGCAAAAAGAGAATTAGTAAATATACGTTAGTCGAATTATAACAATATAAAACAAGGAAAGCAAGCATGCATAAACGTGCTTTTAGTTGGGTTAACTAAAATATTTTATACCGTCTAGGCTTACTATCGATAAACTTGTGTACAAATTAGTGATTATATTCACAATTATTCCGATTCCTGGTTCTACGAGAAAAGGAAGACATTTTAATCTATCTGGTCGGCAATTTATTGTTCCTAATTTTATGCTCATGATCAAATCTACCAAGTAAGTTGGAGTTCGCTAACTGTTATTAACGTCATCATTGAAAATATCGTGTATGTCGCTATCTATGGTCACAGGTACCATCGCGTCCTTCCCGCCAAATGTATCCCTGGGACATCGTCTATAATTCTAATGGTAACATTATCTCCCCTAAGTCTGGGAAATCTTGATTTTCTGTTGATGTGGCTAATTAAAAAGTTTCCTTTGATCAATATTATTTTGGTCAAATTCAGGCATTAGTAAAATTATCATATTCAAAAAACATATTCCCTTTTGTCCCTTGAGTTTCAGACGGTCTGTGATTTGACAACGTCTAGTTCAAGGAATTTCGAAGAGGAAGCGATGAGTAATTCTGTCAGATCGGTTGTATCTAGGAGTGAATAATATCTGTATGCGATATGGGATGAGTCTTTGAAATGTAATGGATCGCGTGTATTTTTTAGGGTGCTGTTAGGGTTTCCTGAATTACTCGACAATGAAGGAAATTCCTGACTATTACAAGAAATAGATGTTCTGAAATATTCCGAATGCATATTTTTATTTTTCCTTGCTGTATATTTGCACATTTAAATTTGTAGAATGCTTGCAGTAAAAAATAATACAGAAATAAACTATAGATAACAATGATCTTTCGAGGAAATTTGGGAAGTCTATGTTCACTATTGCTGGTTATAAGAAGAGATAGGCAGTACTAGGATATCTTGACGCCAGGGAGGAGGAACTTTGGTGTAAGCCAACATACTCAGATCTTGGGACCATGATATAATGGTTCTGGCATAAGAAGAATTTATATTCTCATTTCAATAGGCAGTATGAAGCTTATTCTAATGTTTGGCAGTTAAAACTTAAAACGTATTCTTTTGCGAAGTAATCAAGTGCTTTATAGCTTTGTGAAGACAGAAGTGACAGATGTATAAGCACTCAATCTAATTTGCAGCGTATCTGAAAACAGTTATGAACTCTACAGACGTACCCATATTGTACCTTCTGTGATAAATATCACAGTGAAGGCATATAGGCACACTCGTTCATGTACCTATGTTTACTCCATAGCTATTTAAGTAGCACGTACCTTAAGGCCGTCAGTAAATTACATAGCGCCAAAAGAAGGGGGGCGGGGTGGTCCCAAATAGATACATTATAAATTCATTACCTCTTCAAATAATAATGATGAAGATACATGTAGTAAGAAGTGAATAAATAATATTATTGGAAGTAAGTAAGGTAATGTAAATAACACTTGTTTCATTGTTCACAAAAAAGAGAGGGTTTATTGGCAGCGTTACGTAATTTATGGGTGGGGGAAGGTATTTGTGAATATTACAAAGCACTATAGAGAGTGAGTAAATTCTTCTCGGGTCTGAGAGGCGGAGATGGAGAACCTAACCCGGATGAAGCACAAGAACTTACTTCGCTATAGAGGGTAATTGGGGGATGAAAAATGTGAGAAATTAGTGCAGCGTAATGTATGGATGGGCTCTTAACCAGGTCTTACTTGTAAAAATTTTTTCTATGAAGCGACAGAAGTTTTTCTTCATGGTTGGTGACGATTCAGCCCTTTGCACACACCGTAGAAGCATCTTACAGGATAGATTGTAGATGTGGATGGATTATGTGCCCAACGGAATCGCCTGTCGTAGATAGCACCGGCCAAGTCCTTCATAAGTTTCCTCCCAGGACATTCCCTATGCTCCCCACTCCAGCGTCCTATTCTCCTATGATGCAAATGACGAACCCCACCTACCTATTCTCACCACGAATTTCTACTCACTTCGGAGAGCGCCCCCCCTCCCACTCCTCCTACACCGCCCCCTTCGTCCTGAGGGTCATGTCATACCCAGCGTCGGCAAGGCAAGACGGGAGGTATTTTTCGCTTCGCGAAATAATCCGCGAAAACATATACCCGTTCGAAGAGGTGTATTTTATATTTCCTTTTCCAAACATAGGGTCGAAATCGCCATTCAGGTGTCTCCCTCTCTATCTTTCTTCCTCCACCCGAAAGGCTTACCGTTTATTTGCATCGCAAGCCTACCCGCCGGTAAATCGTCGCATCACGAAACGGCGAGTGGAACGCTGGTTGGATTCTAATCCGCGCCCTTTGAATTCGCCGCCGAGCACGACCCAGGACGGCAGGGCAGGATGGAGATTAGTGTGGAACCGATAGAGACGAATAGAATGGGAGATTAGTGCGTTAAAGATCGGAAAAAATGGCCGCGACGGAGAGGTAACCTTAGGTAGTGAAGAGGCTGATGCATATGTAGAAATATATGTATCCCAAACAAGGGAAAACAGTCTTTTCTCATTTGTATTTTTTTTAGAATATCTAACGCGATGCGAATCTTCTTAGTTTCCTTCAGGAGCATCTTTCAACGATTTAGCCTCAAGTCAGGCTGAAATACCTTATAGTTATTTTGTTCCAGCTCTGCGTCATCGCTTTTATTTATTTCTTCATTGTTTATACTTTCTTTCACTCGGAGATTCCATAAATTGGCAGATTAGTTCCTTTTTTACATTAGTTTGGCTGTTTCCATATTTTAGTACCCGTCGCGAAAGCCTGAGGCTAATTCCCCGAGCGTTTTCTTAATCTGTTATTTCAGTACCCATCCTCTTCAATCGTTTCTTCTTTTATTTTCAAATGCTAATTATCCTGTAAGGTACCTAATGAAGCTCTCCGATTTTACAAGTTCTTTACATCGTATTTCTTTTTTTCATGTCGACCATCAATTCGGGCAAATTAACGAGTCTGATTACTCCGTTTCCTTTAATTTCAAATAAGAATGCAATGCACGACTAAAATTGCATGTACCTGGAGAGCATTTCTATTTGAGCTCAGTGTTTGTAGTTTTTTAGATTCTCTTACCTGGAGCTTTGCCTTTCATGCCACCCATTGAGCCTCTCCCTTTCGTTTGAAGCACCGCATGCTTAATGGATGCAGACTTTGCAGTCGAAACCGGCGAAATATGGCCACCTTGGGAAGGTTAGAAGCTTCCCTTAGTATCCCAACCCAAATATTGAACTTGCCTTCGATTCACATGTCCTTCATTTCGGGGTACACACATAATTCGTCCATCCCATTAGGGTAATGATTCGTGACTTATTTCTTTCAATTAAGACGACGCTTGATTAAGAAGCCAATCATTAATGCACTGCACTATTTCATCCATAGGGAAATTGAGTTTAACTATTTGATTTTCTGGAGATAAATGTTGTTAACGATGCTCGTGATGAGTGGACGTCTTTTATGAAGAAAGTTTTATGAAAGTCTTTTATGAAGAATTATAATTCACTTTTCATTCCATCAAAACATTTATAGCATTCATTCGTCCTTTTCCAGAACAAAAGAGCCAGATTAAATGAAAAATTAGGAGGTCAATAGTTGGATTAAGTGGAGCTACCTAGGCAGTGTGCTAGAGGGAAAGGGGTAGAGCAGAATCGAAGTTGGAAGAAAACTTGCGTTGGTGAAACACAGAACTCACAGAAGATAACTTATATCAGGATCGTTGAGCAGGGACGTAAAGAAAAGACTGTGGAAAGTCTAACTTGGAGAGTGGCATTTTATGACACCAAAACATGGATATTGAGGAAATAAGATGAAAATTGACTCAGGGTTTTGGCGATTTGGATACGGAGAAAATGGTGAGGTCCATGTTTGTAATGGGACGACGAACTAGGACCTGGAAATTGTGAGAGAGGAACGGAAGTTGGTTGGAGAAATTAGGAGAAGGCAGAGTAACTGGATGGAGCAGGGAGTAAGGGGCGAAGCGTGTGTTGAAGGATGTGATGCAGGGAAGGGTGTTGTGTAAGCTGGTAGAGGGAGAACAGGTGTATGGATAGAATGATGCAAGGTAGAAAGTATGAGAACGGAAGAAGGACATTGTATGAAATATAGGGTTCAGTGACAGAGTTTTATGTTCATCTAAACCTAACTCACCCGGTGGCTCACTGATAATAATGAACAGTCATCCTTTAGGCTTAAAATAAATAAGCAATGACGACATTTTATTCTTTTAGAGGGTAGCAAGGGTAAGTCCTCCCCCCAGGACATATAGTCCCCTTAGTCTCTGAGTCGAGTAATTGGAACCAAGGTCGTAACTCTCTTGAGGGCATCCGATGTAAATACGGAAGGGAGGATTAAAGTTTTTGGCTTTCTCTTTTTACTCGCATTCCTCTTCTCCCCTCATGGATGCTTGGGTTACGTGAAGGTGAGGGACGATCTTGCTCAGGCGTCCGAAAGCTTATTTGAGAAGTAAACAGGAATCTTGCTTCCCCGAATCCAATGAACTTTATCGCCCTCAGAAGGTTCTGGCATGTGAGCCAAAAAAGTACCAACATATAGCAACACCTGATTGACCATAAGATGAGCAAAATATAAAACATAAAGATAATACTGAACAAATGTGAAGTATATCGCAAATAAATTGAAATTACAACTCAATGCGAACCTGACGTCTGCAAAATGGCACAATAGAAATATAACGGCACTGAATCCAGCATATAAGTACTAGAAAAAATAGTTCTAATAAATAGCCTCAGTCTTCATCCCGTAAGCCATAATTATAGGCCGTAGTGATTCGTCGATTCGTGAACGAAATTCATCTGTCTCTGGTTGAATGATCAGTATTATTCTCTAGTCCATATTGGTTTGCCAGAACAGTTTGATATTTGGAAAATCATTCGTACATGGGTTCATAGAACTCGTCATTGTAAGCTTGTACCAAATTTGAACCTCAACATTTTGCCGATTACCAAGTTCTTAACACATATATCCCTATCCAATCTGCGATTTATCAATACGAAAAACATTTAATTACACGTAGACGGCGAGTACGTGATGCACAAGAAACATAGTGGTCTTTTGAACAAGGTGGAAATGAAAATGTTAAATATCCAAGAACACGTGAGCATGGAGCGGAAATAACAAAAGGATGCGGGGAAATGTATAAATGAGGAAAATAAATCAAACTGGACGCGAGATGCGTTTCAATTACATAAGATGCTGCGCGGAATGAAGAGGGCTGCATTTTCTAACATCCGACATGTCTCGGACCTTTTATCTCGAAGTTCTGAACTGTTCGCTCCCTCTCCTTGGATTGTCTTTTTCTTGTCGTGCCGCGGGGAGAGCGAACTGGGGACTAATCCACCCGGCGGAGGAAGCGGGTGGATGAGCGTGCACTCGGGTGGTTTAACCTGGCCATTCCCCAAAGACATTCCACCCGGGACGGAAGGAAGCGAGCCAGTGGAATCCTCTCCACTCTCTCACGGGCCACCGACACTGCGGTCTCCTACGCCTCCCTCCCTCTCCCCATGTGATCTCCCAACCCCCTCCTCCCTTCCCCTCACACTCTTTCCCTCGGTGGACAGAGTTACGTCTCGCAGAATGCAATTTGCCAACCCGCCCGGGGCGGTATCTCTTGCTCAGCCGCCGCCGGCCGGCCGGCCAAACACCCACCCCACCTGTCCACCCCTCCCGCTATGTCCTCCCCTCTCCTACCCTCATCCCCTCGCGCATTAGTTCCATCCCTCCACATTTGCACTGTTTCATACCACTCTTTAAAAAAATATACCCCTTTCCTCCCCCGCTCTCCCTGCGAGGGGGATGGGGCGGAGAGAGATTCCCCGACCGCTCTCTCTCTCTCTTCCTCCCACTTTCTTCCTCTCCCGCTTCCTTCAGTCTCCTTCGCCTTCTTTTTGGACCGCGTTCCTTCAAGACGCTCCCGGGCCCCCTTCTCCCTTCCCATCACCCAGGGCTCCCCCTGGGCCGGCCGGCCAGCGTTCCTCCTCCTCTCGGTCACCGACGCCTATGACGCCAACCAACTTGGCCGACCTCTCCTCCTCCTCTTATCGGGACTCTCCCATCTGAGGATTCGCGAAATTCTCACGGAAACAATCGACGGAGCGCGGGCTGTAATTATTCGTGCGCCGTCGTGGCGGTGTCGTGGAAATGCACGGTAATGATAAGCGAGATGGGGAAGCCGTGCGCTCTTGAAGTGCAGCGAAAGAAGGGGTTGGGGCGAGGGATCGGAATTTTAGGCGAGAGATGTGAGGGAGGAATGGGTTGCGTGACTTGGCGATACATCGAACGCGATATATCTCTTAGATCGCTGTGCGATACCTATTGATCCTCAAGGAAATGGAGCGTATTAATTTGCAAACTTGTGCGATCCATCTACATCAAACCTGCAAACTTCGAGGGTGTGTGGCAGGCGGTAAGTTATCACCAAACTTGCACCACGCACTTGCTCTAATGTTTACAAAACTCGTGAATGAGAGATTGCTACGGATATAACGCGGGACACTGAACATTTTACTTTTCACCCAACAGGTGAGGGAAAATTTACGAAACACTACAAGCATGAATTGAATATATTAATAGTTCGCTAAAAAAACCCACAATCACTATTATCCCTGGTATCTTTTGTTAATCTGTTGCGCGTAATTTTGCAACTGTGTTGTGTTGCAAAGGGAAGTTCTTTTTATAAAAAACTCTTAGATTGATTTTTATTGATGCTGCTATGGTCGTGTATTGTGCAAGGAAAGAACGAATATTTGAATCTATCTGTGGTGCAGCCTATTTCTCTGATCTTATCTTTCAACCCAGATATTGTAAATGTCATTTTCCCAGGTTCCATAAGGGAACACTATAAGCGGATAGGTATGTGAAAAATTGTTGGAGTAATGCATCAAGCATGTTTTAACATTACTAACCGATGCATTCTACGGAAATACAGATGGATATATTCAGTGAAAGCCTTTCTAACCAGTAATACATTCGTTACTCTGTAGATAATAACCGATTATTTGCTCATGACTCTTATATCTAATATGTTTTCATGAAATAGTAGTATTGTAGCTATCAGTTGCAAGAAAGTTTTCCCAGAGAATAGATTTTAATTTTAGATTTTACCTGCATGAAACTAAGAATCACAATACAACCATCCTGAGGAAAATATCAAGCAGTACCCTTGCGGTGGATTGAATGGTTTTATGGAGATCTATAGTGCATTTTCCGTCCAAGTGGTTACTTTTCTTAGCTCAGAAAACAAAATATCTGATTTTTATCGCCTGATAACATATTCATGTACGTAACTTAACTGAGTGTGGAAGGGGGTGAACTATCATCATGCAGTTGAACTCAGCTTACATTTACATCTACATAGTACCCTAAAAGCCACCATAAGGTGTGTAGAGGGAGTAAAACTACTTCTACAATTTCTTATTCAGATTAAAAGTTCCTCTTCGTATAGAGAGTTCCCTATTTTAGAGTAGTCTGTAGTGCAAGATGCATGCATTAAGAACCAATCCCTTAATTACTATGTAGGTACCAACAATCTAGTTGCATGAGACCCTATAGTAGCTTGTTTGCATGTCAATAGTGCATGCTTGGTGATCTTCACCCCCTGCCACACACCCTAGCGGTGGCCTGAAGGGTAACGCGTAGATGAAGATGTAAGAAGGGCGTCCATGGTGATCTTCACCCACATCCTGGCGGTGGCTCACAGGGTATTATGTAGATGTTGATATCTTTCAGCGCGGGTACTCCACATTCTGGAGCCGGATGTAGATGAGTCTTGGCAAATGCTATGTACATTATCAGGCTAAGTGTGGCATAAACGGTATTTTCATTAGGAGTACAAATTATGCGACATGAATTATGTGCGATCTATTTACACTGAAACTTTGATTTATCGGCGTGCAATGTGGTCGTTACATCGACCCGAGAGGCTCAAATCCCGATGCTTTTAATCCCTATAAGGAGTGATGGAAATGACCAAACCAGTTTCCGTTACGCAATCGAGGCCCCGAGAAAACTCGAGCAAGGTTGTAATCGCGTCTAAAATTGTTCCGTAAGTTCATTAGAAGATCGTAATATAGGACTGCATTCAATGCACTATTCATAAGGTGATGATTATTAAATAATGGCCTTGTATCCAAGGGAGTAGCGCGCTAGAGAGTACCGAGTTCATTTCAGGGTGTTACTCCGGGAAATTCACGTATTAACTTAGTCTTAGTGAACGTACAGACTTATGTTCTTCCTGGGAATCCTCGAACGGTCCTGGGAAAGAAAATACGCCGTGAGCTCTTAATGTGTGAATTTCACACGCCATAGAGTTTTTCACCAGGTGAGCTGTACCCTGACAGTGACCTTCAGGATGAAATCGCAGTTTGTGGTTTATAATCTTTGGCCATTAGGAAATGCCTCAACATGAGGGAATACAAGAGGGAAGGCTGGGTAAGAAATAGGGAAGGTGAAGCATTAAAAACACCACTTACTCTTGGTTGTACGGTAATCATGAGATAGCAGGAAACGTGTAACAGCATTCGGAATATGTACGAGTCTTTCCTCCTCCAAATTAACTTCACCAGTACATCCTCATTACCGAGGAGTAAGTATTTCCTTCTTGCTTTCTATCAATGTACTACCAGGACCCAACTCTTACCTTACCTAATCTTAACTCTTTTCCATATAGTCAGTGGTTTGCATTAATTACAATTTCTCATATGTTCTGAAGATAAGTTTCCATATGGATAAAAATATATATACCTTTTGATTGATGGACTCTACTGTAGATATTGAGTCCCATAAAATAAAATGCTATTTTTTTCGAAATTCTCTCCCACTATTAAAAAACGATCGTAGTGAAGAGATCCTTTCACCTCTGAGTGGAAACTGAAATAAATGAATAGCACGGTTACTCGGTCCTGAAATTATTTAGGCTCAACACTTTTGTCATTGGTAATAAACAGATAAACTATATGTTCGAATGGACTATAAAGCGTATTTATAAACACCTTTACGGTGTTTATAAATATACTGCTATTGCATTACGCTATTCCTTTCTTTATTTCGGCATAGTTCATACACACTCTTGTATCATCCAGACAACCGTAGTCCTCACTCTGCCCCTGGTTGCCTCATAGGCTCCCATCAACTATTACTGCCTAGTATTACCACCACCAAGATCCTTTCGCACTTAATTGTTTCTTCAGGGCACCTATTCATCTTCCATCTAGGGTTCCATGTCATTTCCCTCATCCTCCTTCACATCCACCTTTTTAAAGGCCTACAACTTGCTCATATTTTCTTTTCCTCAATTTTCAAGTTTCATCGAGAAAAAAATTTCTTAAATTCACAAATTGCATATTTTGACTATCCTTTTAATTCATATCGATACCTGATCAGGCCTTTAACTTCGCGAAGATGACTAATTTTTACACCCCAAACCTGGACATGAAGAAATTCGAGGATTTTCAGGACATGACAACATCATCGAAACTTAACCCGACGTATGTTTAAGTGAATCCTCGAGAGTTAGAAACTCTAAATCTAATTTGATATTTTAACGACTTTCGCATTTTTATTTTGACTCTTTTCCTCCGCGAGACCGGGAAAGGAATTTTTTTTTTTACAACGAAATTAGATGTCGAGTTATTTTTCTGATAACGGAGCCAATTGCCAAGCATCAAGATAAAATTTGATAGCATATAGATAGTAAATTCATAAAGCTTTATGCTTTTCGGGTTTCTTTAGGTTTGCAACCGTTGGAAACTTGACTAAAGCACTAGACTAGAGGTATAGCACTAGACGTAAGTTTTGGTTTCAAAATAGTGTTTAGGCTGCAGTACTTGTAAAAATAACTTCTTTTATGCACTTCTTTACTTCAATCATTTTCTTAGGCAACTACGTAAAACTATTTTTTAGTATGTGGGGTTAGTTTTCAAGCTAATATTTGATGTATTTATTGAGAATTAAGAAGATAATTACATCATATTTCTTAATTTTTTTATTTTTGCCTCATAATTAAGATTTTTTACCCTATTTGCTCTGGAATTACCACAAGTGCTATTTCTCTTTGCATTGGTATTTTTTAGCCGCGTATGTTTTTATAGTCTCGGGCCTAATAACAACTTACATTTACCTCCCGGAAGATAAGGGAAAGAAATGCAGCCTTTCGTGTCCTTGCTTCGAGCTCAGGATCCTCGCCTTGTAAGACTCATCCGTGCGACTGCGAGGGGCACGCATTTTTCTCAACCTTTCAGTCGCGAAGGTGGTGGTCATCGAACCCAAAGCGTGCGTCCCTCCTTTTTCCCCCGATTTTTCAACCCGGGGAAATAGTGCTGAGTGGCGAGGCGGGGCTCCATCAGCATCACCCGCCCGCCGCTGATAATGTTTATAAATAGCTTTGATGCGCGGCCTCAGGCATCCGTGTCGGAGAAGTCGTTGCAGTTGGAATTCCTCGCGGGTTCAGCCGCATTCCCTCCTCCCTCTTCGCGAAGGGCACGGCCGGCTTTTATGAGGAGACGATACCGAGCAGTGAAAGAGAGAGAGAGAACCTAGGAGATCTTCACCCTGGACTCAACCCATTCCTTCTCCCGCACCTTCATCCTCCCCACCCCCACGTTCAGCCGTTCCGACGGCGTCTAAATCGCAGCTTCGATTAAAATATTCGCGCACTCCCGCGAGTGCACTCGGCTAATATGCGCGGCATTCGGAGGACATCAATCCGAGGGTGGGATCGCGCGGCTTGACGGTGCTTTATATCCCACTCTATCCCACCATATCCGCGGAGATTTCCTTCCCTTTACATACATGCGCGAGACCCTTTTATTCCGTGGTTTCCGATGGGTTTCCTAGTATCCTCCCTAATCCCACGCTAGTATTGTTTTTCGAGCTTATCGAGAACTTTTAGAGCATGAACCTTCCTGCTATCAACGCCGGGATCGTCGGTATGTATAGTTGGAAGATTAATATTGATCATATTCCTGAAATTCTTGGATAACTAAGATACTGAATATGAAAATCCTTCATTTCCGTTCGTCCTTGTGAAAATCGTAGTGCCTGGGAAGTTCATTATCGTGCAACTCGAATATATAGTGAGCAGCCTAAATCCTGTATTTCTAGCTTGTATGGAACTAAGAGAGGTGGGACGTGCGCAAAACTGAGAATCAACATCATTAGAAACATAGGATGCTTGGGAGGAACTTTATGTCCATTAAAACGTCCTTCTTATCTACAACTTGTTCACTTCATTGATAGGTGAATAATTTATCTGGATGCTAAATTACACCTAATTGCCAATGTCCAACTTCATCCGAGCCGACAACTACATAAAATAAACTACTACACAAAATTCCTCATAATGTTCATATCTTCCTTCCACTTTCCAACTTCGACCCACTGAGAGCGAATACAATCCCCAGAAAACTACCAAAACATTCATTATCAGATGACTCCGTTTTTGAATCGTATCTTAAAAATGCTGCTAAGATGCAACAATCAAACATTTCGCTCATGACAAAAATGCCATATACCTACCTAAATTGTCAAAATATTGCGCTGCGTGGAGTTAACATGAAGACGAAATAGAACAGCATGGAGCTAACCACGCGTATTAGTCAAACCTAAGCATGGCCGGCTGGTTATTACCTATAGTGTTGATAAATCACTTTTGAAAGCTTTATTGAAGGAATATCGTTAAGGGTTTCATCATTCTTAACTATCTCAATCGGCATTTCTATGCCATGTCGTAAAATCGTATCCAATTGCACCGCCACCTTATCCTCACCAATAAACGAATGCCGTAACTGCCAGCCACCCTGGTGCTTAATACAAGAGCATCGTGAATGGAGTTCCACTAACCTTCCCCTCGACCTTGAGAGTCGGCAAATCTCTTGAGTTTATCTTCGAATATGTATCAGCAAAGAGCTTCCAACATAGTACGGATTGAATTACTTCTATTTGCACAATGCAAACTGACTTCACAGAACGATTTTAAATGAGGAGTTTATTTTATTGGTTGGCATTTAAAATAAAAGTAAAAAAAATCGTAAATTAACCATCCAGGCTTTTTTCTCCTCATCAGGACTTTAAACTCAAAATTGCGGTTCACACCAATATAAATATTTTATGCTAAAGAAAATCTGACCTTATCACGAAAGGAAACGATTGAACTATTAGTTTCCCCTTTTTTGAAAATTTTAAAATTATTCGTAACTCTCATTGCAAACTTCAAACAAGAGCTACAGTGCTAGATACTATATTCCATACAAATAGATTACTAGTCTTGGTTTTAAATTCCTTTTCCTAATCAATGCGAGCAAATACCAGAATGATGTCACACAGTAAGTCTGCGTGGGCTGAAATTTTTTCCGCATTCATTTCGCTTGGATTGCCCTCTTTCCAGAAGTAAATGAACGGTTGGTTCCGCCCGAGGAACCCTTACGTCATAATTATGGGTTCCGATGTCGGAAACGGAAGATGCTCGCAAAAAAAGTATCAGGGTTATTCGGTTTGTTCCGGTTAGAGCGAGTTCGTGGGGATCGGGTTGGTGCGGGCGCTGGAGTACTGGCTTCCCATCCCGAGGGCCATTGTTCCAATCCCGGCAGTGGAAGGGACCTTTCATTGGTATACAGGTCCCAAGATGAGTGCATTTGGGGTCACTCCAAGTTCACTCCTTCGCCCGTCGGATAGGACGTTAAAATGTGGATAAAAAGTCTGGCGCCTTTCGTCATGAGTGGACTATTCCGACGTTATTTTTCATTTGTTAGACCTTCTCGCACATAGAGCCTTCAGGTTTAGCTCGCAGCTCAGGTTTAGCTCGGGCATAAATATAAAATTTTTGTTTAATAAAAAATATCATATTTAGAACTATGGTATGAACCGTAGCTCAGGCTCATTAATTGTAAATCTGAAACACGAAAAATGCCCCATCAAATAAATATCAAACATTAAATGAATCTAAATAATTCCTTCGTTTCATGAAAAATCCCAACCTTTGCCAAGTTACCCGATTATCCTAAATGGCACCGATGATACATCTACACCAGAGTCCACTGTAATGCAACTACCTAACCACAAGTTTGAGATAAGTAGCCGATATGTAGAGGACTCTGATCAACATTTTTCCCGGCGAGCCGCCGCAAGGGCGTGTGGTATTGGGTGGTAAGTCACCAGCCGTAAAGTTGAGCTTAGCTGCAAAATAACTTTTAAAAATGAAGTCCTCAGGCTTTACTTGGTGGAACCGCATGATGGTAGCAAAGAGAAAAACCACTTTGTAAGATTCTACAAAATTTATTGAGACACCTCTGCCACCAATTTCCACAAAATTTATTGAGGTGTCTCAATAAATTTTGCAAAATTTTGCATTTTGAATCTTACAAAGCGGTTTTTCTCCTTGCTACAAAAAACTTTGTTTATTGTACATAATGTAGCGAGTGTTTGAAAGAATGATACTATGTTTGCATTGTAGTCGTGCGTCGTGTGAGTCAAATATGAATTCTTGAAACGCTAAGTCCGACAGTTTATTTATCTTATGTTTGTTCATTCGTCTGTCACTTCTGTTTGTCCTGCTGATATAGTTTGGGGGTAGGAATATGTCTGCGGCGTCTGATTTGAATTCGTGAGATCAGAATTTTTCGAGAAACCTTAATCTTGCTAACAACATTCTTGTATCTAGGGTTTCCCAACAAAGGTCTTCCAATAGCCGATTGATAGTTTCAGTACACTCATAGGAATTTGTTACACAATGTGTGAATAAGCGAAAATTCTATGAAATGAGTGTAAGCCATATGCATCAGTTGATATGATCATCATTAAAATGTCAAATATTGGTTTGGAAATTTCAGCGATAGCCGAACTATCGTATTGCTTAAGCGTACACTTTCTCTTTCTTCGCCTGTGTAATTATTTTTGCATTATGCTTATTTCCCATTAATTTTGTTGTTTTTCTCACAAGTCAGTTGTCAGTAACTTGTCAGTTAACTTTCTTATTCATCATTTCCTTTTGTCCTGTGTAGTAAAACTTTAGCTATACTATCAGTAGGTTTTCACAGCCACTACTTATACAGGTGTTTTCCTGCAGTATGTTTTTTTGTGAAGAATTTAAGCAGAAAGTCCTCACGTATTCCCCGCGAATGTGCATACATTTAACGCACTCTAGTGATATTTTTCTGATTCATAATAACGCTCTATCGTATTTTCCCATTGATTATCCTACCTAATTATGTAAGCCTATATCTCGTCGTTGCAATGCCTGCATCATTTTAAAACTATTTTATTCTGTTATGTTTTGTCAAAGAGACTCATAAATGACTGCAAACATACTTGAATGGGGGTAAGATGACCGGGGGATAGATTTTCCTCCATCTCGCTCCAATGAAGACCTGATATTATTATTATCGAGCGACAAGATGCGGATGGAAAGGGTGAAGGAATTTCGAAAATTATGGATAATTTCAATCCACCGCGCGGATTAAAAAATAATTCATTCGATCCTTAAACCGAGCGCTACCTTCCACGGCACCGATTTAAATTCTGAACTGCCAGGTGGCTTTGGGTTGTTTCTTCCCCTTCGCAGAGATACCTCTGCCTCCTCGTCGCTCTCCACTCCTACTCCAACATCCACCTGGTCGCTCCTCTCCCCCCCCCCCTCCCTCTCTCCTTCGCGCGATTTCACCCTCCTCCCAGCATCCCTCTCGGTTCACGTCCCTTTCGGATGACCTTGACCTTCCTCCCGCCATAAAGGGGGGGAGGGCGGCTTGCTACATCTCTCTTTCTCTCCTCCTTCCCGCCCTTGCCCTTCCGCTCCCAGTGGCCGTGTGTTCGAAGGCCCCTCCCTACGTCCCGGCTGATCTCTTCCCGTTGTCGTCGTGACAAACGCGTCTGGACAGCTCGGCGGAAGTCTTTGGAGCAGTCCGCCCACTGCTTTCACTTCACTGAAGGAAGCCGCAGCTACTCTCGAGGAGGCCAGTGCTATGAAACCAAAACTAGGTTATCGCAAAAGGGAAGCGTTAACGATAATATGATCGGATTCCTATCTCCTAGGGTATTATTTACGTTCTATTTCTAGGATTCTACACGGTCTCACCTTGAATTTCATCTAAACATCTCTAGGGTACGTGCAGAGGCAGGAAAATATTAAAACGGACCACATTTTTCTCACTGGTTCCTTTTAGAGAGCTGAGTTGAGGGTACTACATGGTCAGTTCTCCGTCCGTCGAACAATACGTAAAACCCAGAGATCCATGGCATTCCGATGTCGGGTTTTACTCCACTCGTCCTCAGTTTCCTAAAGAAAAAACTGTCTCTACCTCTTTTTCTTCTTTCTTCCCAATAGCGGGGCAGACGTAAAACGTCCACGGATAACGCGATGCAAGCAAACCAGTCGGATTGTGTAATGGAAAATCTATCACATTATCATACAAGAAGTAGTTTTGTACACATAAACACAATAACTGATATGTGTACTGAGATGGTGCTGTAAGTACCTGAGGAAATATCCAATCGAAACGGTGCATTATTGCATCGTTATCTGCTAATAGATACTGCTGCCTCTGCTACTTCTATGGTGTTACTGAGAGACTCCGAAGAATAAATTTATCCATGAAAGGGAGACCAGAAAAACCTAGCTGGTTACCTACTAGGATATTATTTACCCATCCATTTTTAATAGTACAAATTTAGACGTAGTTATCGGTCACCATCACCAAGGAGATTATAATGTACTGGAGGAGGCATTGGTATACTGACCTATGGGTTTCCTTGCAACGAAGTCTAATAAAATATCCTATAGTTAAATTTTGTTTGGGTCTAGGGGTGTCGCCTATATAAATACATTCGGTACCCTGCGATCTGTAGACATAAACTTTACCGTTTCTCTCATGTTTTGAAATATCCACGGGCTTCCCTATTAAGAGTTGAAATCATGGTTTACTCCCACAAAAATTCAATATGGCTCATAGTTGTATTGTGAAAATATGATCTTACTTTCTGGAACTAGTGTTCATCCATAGGAACCAACATTTTCGCACTTTTTCATTGCCCTTGGTGTGCCTATTGTGAAGAAAATGAATGAGATCTCTGTACTCGTAATGGGAGTCATTTCAGGTTATGCTTGTGGTGAGGAAAAGCAAGACTTTCGTAATAGGCAATAAATCTCCGGAAGGGCTTTGTTGGCGACATTCCCACTGACGTCAATGTGCTTTGGAAAATATCAGTGTAACGTAAATAAATCGCGAGTTACTGCGACTCGAACAGTCAAAGTAACAATTTATTGCTGCACTTTACAAAACAACAGCTATAAGCACAGAAAACAAAGAGCTGGTGAGAATTCGGTAGATAAAAAAAGATTACTAGCTGTAAGGAACAGATGGGAAAAGAACATGACTTAAACACTTTCATCTCCACTTGCTCTCCCACATTGCCTCCAACTACGTCACACATAAGGCACATGAAGTGAGGCCTGAACAGAAAAAAATGGCAATAACCAGTATGACGTTAGTTTAAAGATGAACAGCGAGAACGAGAACCTTAAGCGGGCAAATGAAAAGACAACACTTATTTTGTGCGTCCCTCATTTCTGCTTGAAAGAGAAAAAAATAATGCCACAATTTTTGCACTTTGAATAAGGAAAGTACACCCTCCGGGTCAAAAAAAGGGACGAGAATTGTTACAGGGTAAGGATAATGTATATAGGAAATGATGTTCGAGAGTTTTACTTAAGGGAGTCCCTGGCCACCTAGGAATACTCGAAGTGGTGTAAATCCCTCAACGCTGCATAGGTTGATCAATAAAGCATCACTGTATGTTGGAGGACGAAAAGGATGTGTGGGATGGACTTAGGAGGGGGGGAGGAGGGTTCAGTGGTGTGATAGAAGTTGTGTAATGTACATACATAACACAGCAAGACTAATTGTTAGATTTTTCAGGAATCTCTGTTCGATCTGCAGCAAACTGCTTCTACCATTACCTATTATTTTCCAATACGTGTGGGTACAGTGAATTCAATGTCCAAAGACCATGTTAGGAGTGAGTATGGGTACAGTTTGCTTGGTCACGATAGTCGCTGGTGAGAGGTTAATTTTCAGTTTGACCTACGCACCTTTTCTGAATCTCGTCTAGAATATCGGCTAAGGTGTGAGTACAGGCTCGCTTTACATCAATATGCCAATTATCAACAAAGTGAGCATTGGCTTAAAATTAGTATCTGATGAGAACTTTCATTTCTGCGTTAAAAAAATAGCTCAATAATTACATTACCGCTGGAAACTTCTTTGCGAAGCATTCTTAGTTTTTTTTGTCCATTTTTGTTAAGATTGTCCAGAAATAAGATACTTGTTATCCCTCGGAAAACTCCTCGTCTATCTCGTATGAGACCGCTAGCAAGTGGAATTAATAAAAAAAAAATGATTTGAGCATATAAGTACTTACCTCAAAAATTCATGAGGAAATACTGGAGACCAGTAGAATGAAGCAGCAAAACTGTTGCAGCACTAGCATCCGCGAAGAACTTCAGGATTTCTTGTGACTACTCTCAGTCGCAGGAACGAACATTTCCCATCAATATCGGCGGTACCGTGAGTCAGGAACAGTTTTATAAGGTGTTCTTCGTAGGTTGTGTTGATCAGATGATCATGACGACAGATAGCACCGCAGTAAGAAAGAACGATTCGCTGGAATTATAGGGCGAAGCGATGAACACGTCGAAATAGATCGGCTCATTGAAAAAGAACGGCTCCGTGTCCGGAATAGAGGTTTGTTCGGTCTGCTTAATTACACGTTGCTTTTACAACATATAAGACATTGTATAATGAGTACGAGAGGTATCTCAAAAGTAAGAATGCCAAAAAAGATTTACTAATGAGACAAATCTAAGAATAAATCCAAAGCTGCCTTCCCAAGGGCACGAAAGAAATAATAGTCTTATGCTCGAGAACTAGTGCCAATCAACGTGTTGATGTAAACACCGATTCACCGACGCAAGCCAAGTTTCTAATCCACACGAACGATACTTTAAAATGCCGCGAAGAAAACACGATCATGTTGATTTTATTCTCACTGACAGCATTGTGCTGAGCACATTGAGGTATACGAGATATACTTCCAAGAGGGAGGGTAATGCCACTTAGGTTTTGAGCAACGTTCCGCAACAGTATTGGTAAATATTGTACTCGCAATAATATTTACCTAGTATTTTATAACTCAAGTACCAAAGACACACACACAAAATTAAGAGCTAGTGACTACAAGGTAAACACGAAGAAAATATTCCTCGCCGTAAGGAATGCAAGGGAGAAAGCACCACTTGACAACGTCCACTACTTCACTCACAGTCAACCTCACTCTCTGATGCAGCTACGCTAACACGGTGAATGTGAGACTCGTGCAGCGCAAAATAACCTCTAGCGGTGAGCAGTGAGGGCGAAAACAAAACACGAGCAAAAAGTCAAAAGGAAACAATAACTGAACGATTACACCATCTCTTTTAGCCTTAATTATTTAATTTTCTTTATTGATGCAATAGTGTAAAATAATCGTGGCCCTCAAGGTTCCCATTTATTAGTGCTGCTAAGTAATTTATTATTAAAAGGAATCATAAAACGTTGGGTCGAATAAGAACGATTGTCTACCGCTTACCTTCTTTACATAACTGTCCGTCAACCGTGGTGTTGATGAAATATCGAACCAAAAATCTAAAATCATCCCAAGGAGTTGAAGTAGAAATCAAGATTCATTCGTGTACTGTGAGTATAGAATATAATAATGTCCTAATAAGTCAAGGGTATCTACATATACATCTACACGATACCCTGCAAGCCACCGCGAGGGTGTGTGGCAGGGGATGAAGATCACCAAGCATGCCCTACTAACATGCAAACTAGCAACTATATTGTCTCATGCAACTTGATTGTTAGTATCTATAGTATTTAAGGGGTTAATACATGCATCATGCACTACAGAATACTCTAATATATTTCCCCTACCTATCCCTTTGCTATGCTGCCTATTCTGTTCTCTTATAGTACGGGGGAAATGCCATTTTGAATCTATCGGTACGACAATCTATCTCTCTAATCTTATTTATCTGGTCGAATCTAGCATAATACGCTTTTTTTTAAATATGTGACTAACATCTTCAGTAACGCTATCCGATTGAAATTTCTTTAATAGATTCAATCTGTACTTTAACCTACGCTCTGATAATGATTCCCACCCTAATTCTTTTATTAATTCTGAAACGCTACTCAACCTATCATAACACCTTTTAACGACCTAGCTGCTCTACGCTGCACACTATCTAGTTCTCTGATCAACCATAATTCATTAGGATCCCATAGGTCTTCGCTCTAAAGACGTCGTCTTTATGCACATCAGAAGGCGCCAAAATTGAGAGGCGATATGATATACTGTTCGTTGACATCGTGCTGCCGACAAATAAATCTTTGCGATGTATGCTATCCAGCTCAAGCGTCGTGGCTTTCAAGAAAGTTGGTTGAGACATCTAATGATTGAGTCAAGAGAAATTGCTAGCTTACTGAATCGTCCACGGTTGAAAGATTTGGTTCTCATAATTTTGCTTCCGAGTTTATAAGTCGCCATGGAGTGAAAGTGTAGCCCTCGGCACAGCCCATAGTCTCCCTAAATTAGGGTTTTTCTTTGAATATTTCGATTAAATTACAAATAGCAAATGATTTATCGCATACATAACATTTTAGTTGAGTTTTATCATGTACCCAGTCCTTCAGATTGGCACCCACCTTCTCTCAGACATTTACTTTTTTCTTTTTCTTGTGGAGAAACATTGAATATTTTATGTACATACATACATTGCTTGGATTATTCGTTAAAATTCTAATTAGCATTGTGCATGTATTGTATTACTTATAAGGGGGTCGTGGTGCCCTAGTTGGTAGAGCGCTGAGCTGCCGACCGGAAGGTCCCGGGTTCTCATCCCGGGCAGAAGCCTTTCTAGACACCCTCAACTAAAATCCTCACGATCGATGTTCTGCTTGTCAGAACTTCGTAGGGAATCGCGGGTGGCCCAGGGAAATGAACGGGTCCCCCTACCTCGAATGTGTAATTTCCACACGCCAATGGCTTAGTACGGGGTGAGCTATACCCTTGCCTATCATAAACCAACCTTCGGGTTGAACACTAATTATAAATAGTATTTATATTTTAAAGGGGAATAAATGAAAATGCAAATTTCTTGGTTCAATTACAAGATTCATCAGATCTGAGGATGAGGACCTTTCAGATTTAAGATTTTGGGAGTTCTTAAAGTTTCTCCGCTCGCCACTCTTCAGTAGGAATGAGTTGATGACACTCGATTGCCATTTCCGTAACTTTCCGCTTGAAATGCCTTGAATGATAGATCATCCGGTGCCGAAAAATGTCTACCGTTAAAAATCATTCGGACCGTGAAGATGTTGGCGCTGGAGTTGGTTGATTTAGGCCAAAGTATCCCTTCCATCACTTGCGGTGACTGACTTCGAGACTTGAAATTCTTTTTTGTTACACCCACTAAGGTAGAAGCATTGCTTCCGCATACGTTATTCTGGGAAATGATGAGAAATATGTAGAGTTTGACTCTTTAAAAAAATAGGCATGCAATAGTAGGTGGTAGGTTAGAGGGTAGGTATGTGATAGTTTGGTCAAGATAGGTATTTCGGAGGATGTGAATATTTAGGCCGTGGAGGAATGGTGTAGGGAAACAGAATTAACCTACTATTAGCACAAGTCAAGAGGGTGTCCATTGTTTCACTACCAAGTAGACGGGAGAAAAACTGAACTCCGAAGTTCCGTCTACTCAGCAATCAGGCAGAAGGGACCGAAAATGTAAAATCTGACACGCATTCTAATGTACTTGGTATTACAACCTGAGTTCTCAGCTCGGGAAACCGGTAACATAGTCACCAATTCACCCATATCCCAGAATTGATTGGGGTACGGATGAAAAATCTGATGTTCTCCCAGCGAATCACCCAAACGAACTTTTCTCGGACGCTCCACTATCAGTAGATCAGGGACTCCATTTCTACCGTGGTTTAACAGTACACCTAGCTCTTCCTTTACAGGGCTTCTGAGTACTCTGGGCTGAGAGCTGAAAATCCCTGAAGTTGATGAGTGAATTTCTCTTTGAAACGCCGGCAGAGATTTTCCTGACCCACTGGAACACCAAAGAAATCTTTATCAATGGGAGATAACCACTCTTTTGGTCACTATATTTTATTGTGCTGCACTGACCACTAATTTCTTGTACAACGCAATAGTTATAGTATTTAAGGTGTATATAGTTTCTTATATTTTTAAAATATGAGTGGTTTTGTGCTCATGTTTTGTGCGTAGCTTAAATTTCATCATTGAATATCGAATTGCTATCTTTATCCAATTGCATTATTATTGCATAAAGGCATAATTTCCGTATTTTATTGGCGTATTTCTGCGAGTTTATACCATGAACGTGGAAAAAACTGCTGTAAAATACCACATTTCCCAGTATAAAATTTCAAGATGTAAAGAAAGACTCCAGGGAAATCGTTTTGGAAACATTCGGATTTATTATCCTAGCCTAAAATTTAAAATTAAAGTACAAAGTGGAAGACTCTTGTATCGATATTTTGGTCAACTGCGGTGACCAATAACGGAGAGATAGGTTTGAGAGGCTCTTGTCTAGGAAGGAGATCAGTGGTGGGCCACTGTCCAAGTTCAAGTGATTGTTGTAACAATTAATTTTTTTCATCTACATCTACGCGATACCCTGCAAGCCACCGCAGGGTGTGAGGCAGGGGGTGAAGATCACCAAAACATACACTAATGACACACAACTAGGGTATGGGTAACATGCAGCTACATGGTTAGTATCTGCATAGCAATTTGGTTGGCAAGGGATTGGTTGTTAATACATGCATCATGCGCTACAGACTACTCTAAAAAATTTCATTTACCTATCCCTTTGCTATGCTGCCTATTGTGTTCTCTAATAGTACTGGGGAAAAATGACATTTTAAATTATCGGTACGACAATCTACCTCTCTAATCTTATGTATCTGATCGAACATAACATAATACGCTGGTGTTTTTAATATATATCTAACATCTGCAGTAAAGCTATCCGTTTCAAATTTCTGAAATATATTTAATCTGTATTTTAACCTACGATCTGATAATGATTCCCAACCTAATTCTTGTATTAATTTTGATACACATCTTTTCACCGATGTTTTCAATAGATTTAGCATATTCGTTACGGAAAAGGCACATACATTAAGACAATTTAAGTATTTTCTTTAGGACAAATTTTATCCCGAAGGAGAAAAAGTTATTATTATATTTCTGCTGATTTAAGATGCAATTTCTGCGGGACTTGCTTTTATTCACACTGGATTCTCAAGTGAAGGCCCACCGGGCAACAACGAGCCTTACGCATATGTTCCCACCTTTATCTTTGTGAGACCTGTTGCCGCTCTCGTCATTTGAAATTTAAGAAAAAAAAGAAGCGATTCGCTTGGACGCGTAAGTAAACAAAAAAAACAGAAAAAAACTGTATTAAGGAAGGCGTAGAGAAGTTTGCGGGGGCCTCGGGACAAAACGGCCGGAGAGCCGGTCGCGTCTCGCCACGAAAGCAAAACCATTGGCGCGGATAATCGTCCCTCGCATATAAACACGCGAACGCACATCCCAATAGTGTGGGGGTACTCGTTTTCCAGTAAAGTGATTGTGGGAGGTCAGGAATCGAGAGAGAGAAGGGATAAGAGTGTACGTTTCCCCAAGCCACAATCCCGTGCGTGTCGAACCCAGGAAGTGAGAGTCGAACGAACCTTCTCTCAGTCTCTCGCACTATTCAGCACATCAAGCACATTCAGCACATCCCTAGGTGCTCACACACACCCGAGACGATGTTCTATTTACATGCCGCAGATTTGAACTATGGATCATGGAACATCAAAAAAGTGAAGCAATTAGATTTTGGCCTAACATTCTTGAAATGCTTATATTCAATCAAGTAGAAGTCATTCGGGGGAGACGACCAACAACTGAGCCCAGTAGAGGAGAATTTTTTTACTGGAAGACCAAAGTTCATCCCAAGGAGATCTCATTAGGTCGCACGCAGAATTGAGAGTTAAGTACGTACGAGTAGCTGATTTAATTGACTCGTAACGTTTATTTTGATGGCAAGAATATTGAAAGGGAAGCATTATGGCTTTTGGATCTTACTGGTACTTAGGTACTGGTACTTACAAAAAGGATCTTAGCCTATTGCATCATCGTCTACTTGTTATGCATGTCAATACCTCATTAAACCGCAGGGATCATTAATACCGCAGGTTTCTCACTCCTGGATGAGGCCAACGTAACTTTCGACAGACATTCTGTTTTTCGTCCCTTTCAAGGCACTGAACCCGAAGGGCTCATCAATGAAGTAGGGACCTGTATATCATTGGATAAGCTCTGAACCTGCAGGAAGTTGAACCTGGACTTAAGCGTGTGAAACCAGTACTCTTGCCACAACAGTAGACCGTTCATCTTGATACTCAGTCGAATTTGTATATTATCAGGCAGTGCTTTCATAGTCCAAGCAGGATTAGAAAGACAAAAATATCTCCCGCGATACCTATCTTTCGCATGATTTCCTCAAGTTCCACATATCTCTACCTAATACTACTGCATTTACCTACTACTCAAAATTCCGTTTAAATTACCCGTTCTTCTATTTCCAGCGCTACGTCATCTTCATTTTCTTTTCCACCCACCTCTTCTTCTCCAACATTCTCCTCACCCACATCCCAAACACTGAAATGCTACTTTCATTCCATTTCCTTACTGTTCAAGTTTTGACGCCATAAAATTCCACTTCCGTCATCTTTTCGCCTTTGAGGATTAATGGTAATTTGGGCAGAAGTAAGAACGTTCAGAATGGAGAGAATAACCCATTGTTAGTATCAGCTTACCTTTTCCTAAAGGCGCCGAAAGGGGTCCACGGTTTAGAGTCCCATCCGACGGACGGAGTACTGAACACGAGGCGCTCTCCACATAGCTTTTGGGGACCGGTGTATCACTGAAAAATCTCTCACTTCTGGAATTCGAGCCCGGTACCTAAGGATGGGAGGCTCTTACTCCCACACTAACCTGAATTGCTCTCAAGTAATATCGTTATCATCGTCATCAAATATTCTTTTATTTCTTAATATCTTATGCATCAAATATTCTTTTATTCTTGACAAAATCTTGTTTTGGTTAAACCAACAGCTGCTGGGGTATAAAAATTAGATTCGTTAGCAGTTATTTTAAAAAAACAAACCCTCGTCGCAATAAGTTCGTGGAAGTCATGATCCTATTTTCTCCCCACGAAGGTAAAGTGGATTGATCTTACTGGGAAGAAGAGTGGGAGAAAAGAGAAGCCTGCTGAAAACTTTTAAAAGGGGACAGGACCAATTAATCGGCCAAATATTGAGGCATGATTACCTGATGTAGGCAACAGTGGAAGGAAAGTGAATTGGAAGATTGGAAAAGGAAGGCCTCGCATGAAATACGAGGTGAAGGGTAGGAAAGAAAAGAATAACGTTAAATTAAAAATATTAAATTAAAATACACGAGTCGTACCATCAATTTATTTTAAATGTATACTTGTACACAACACGGAAAAATGAAAAATAAGTGGACCATACAACTCGGGTATTTTAATTTAGTACCTGAAATGCTGTTCCACCAAGTGAAGCTAAAAACGTTTGAATATAATATTGAGAGTTTAGTCGATAGAAGAATCGAGTGGAGAGCTGCGTCAAACCAATCTCAGGATTAATGACTTGCGACGATGATGCTGACACAATATGGTATTTCAATAGACCAAATTAGGGGTTGGACGGCAGAAGGGACAGTCATGTCTTAATATCATCTCATTAACACATGTTATTTTAATATTATTGTCTGTGTTGTGGAAATTTACACGGAAGTTCATCTACCCAGCAAAACCTGAAAATCTTTCCGAAGGTCACCAAGTTGGCTTCCGATTTCAACCGTGTGCATCTGAACGTTTCATGCCCCAACGTTTCTCCGGTGTCGTGGCGAGATTATTCCGTAGCTAAGGCCGACCGCACTTGACCCATCCCCCCACAACCCATCTCCGCTGAAGACGCTCGCTCGTGACGACTGACCGGATAAGTGAGAACTGACGTCACTTCGAAAAAAAACTCGCACCAACGAGGAAGAAACATGAGGGACATAAAATTCACTCTCCGTGAGCTGCACAACTGGAAAGCGTCGTGGAACCACTTCACGGAAGTTCACGGTCAACGATTTCTCGTGTCAGTCACCCAAAATGTTGTCGTTTTTCTTAAAAAAAAAACTTTCAATATTCATAAATTTTAAGTTACCTGTCCATTTACGAAAATGTCCTCGTATAAGTGGATATATGTTTCGTTAAGACCGTTGGGAGGCCCCAGTAAAAATAATGATGGAAGCCCTTGGGAAGTTTGAGAGCAGCACTGAGACGGCCTAATACGATGTGCTCGCCAGGGCAGGCTTATGACAAAATATTTGTTAGAATTAAACTTTTAAAATGTCTTGTAATGAATTTTTGGAAAAAGAATAGCTCTCCTCCTAGCACTTACAAAATAAGTAACAATGAATTAACAAACGTGGAATCCATTAAATATCTTGGAATAAGACTGACACATGATCTTTCTTGGGGTAAACACATACGTGAAATAATGGATCAAGCGAATCGTAAACTGGGTTTCGTCAAAAGAGTACTGGGTAAATGTGACTATCATGTACGAGAAATCAGATACTTTTCCCTTGTAAGACCTCATTTGGAATATGCTGCCAATGTATGGGATCCCTATAAAATCGGTCTAAATAATGAATTTGAACGTGTGCAGCGAAGATCGGCAAGATTTGTCAAGGGACGGTACGATAACCTTATCGTACCGTCACCATACCGTAACCAGTCTATTAAATGAATTAAATTGGGAATCATTGTCAGATCGCAGGTTGAAATTTAGACTTAATCTCTTAAATAAATTCCAGGACAATATTTTCAGTGGTGATGTTAAAAATATTCTGCGGACCCCAACTTACTATGGTAGACTGGACCATAATCACAAAATTAGAGAAATTGATTGCCGAACTGACAGATTCAAAATGTCCTTTTTCCTCGTACAATTAGGGATATGAATAACGGTAAATATATCCAGTACGAGTGTAGGAATGGATAACATTGGTAGCTGCATTTTGGTATAAGGACTTGTAGCTAACCCAACTAACAGCATGTTTTTGCATGTTTGCTTTGCTATTTTTTATCTTTTTTTAAATAGTATAGTTTAGAACAGTATATAAATACTAATCCTTTTTATGCATGATATGTAGTGCATGTTTGGTGAGAATTTACCCCCTGCCACACATCTTTATGGTGGCTTGCAGGGTATTATGTAGATATATTTACCCGGGCGAGAGAGTATTCCGGTGCCCCTCCTTCCCCACTAGTCAAACCCTGTTGTAACACATTCACCAGTTAAACGTAGTAGTAAAAATTAATTAGCATAAAAAGTGATAAATTAGCTTGTTGGATATGAAGTAAGTACCGGCCCGGGCCTGGTGCTCCCTTCCTTTCTCGAAAGTATTCTGAGAAGGAGTTGGAGGTATTTCGTTAGTCTCCTCCGTCAGTTTTATAGCCCATGCACGCTTGTCGATATTAGCGCGGTGTGAGGCGTGATTCGCTATGCATTCGCTGGCACCGACGCCAAGCCACAGTCACGGACACTTAGAGCTGTCTGACATGTGAAGGTAGACGTGTGTGAAATTCATGCATTCTAGGAACCGTGTGACCTATTGCTCTTTCTTTGAGCCACATTGGTTGCTGAAGAGGTTTCGATGCTCAGAAAATATGACGGCTATGGTTTGGTCGGTGGCGTTCCCGTTAACTAATAATGGTTACCGTAGAGAGACTCGCAAGCATAGGTATTCTAGCAAACCATAGTGCATTAATAAGAGGAATGAACTTTTACTTCATTCCATTCCCGATTCCATTTTATCATGCAGAAGCATACAAGTTTAACTAACAAAAACGATGTTTACTCCGAACGATATAATCCGTTTTAATATTCTCCGTTCCTTATAGGCTTCGAGAAACATTGTTTGATAGCTGGGCGAGAGTGATTAGGGATTCACCGTCTGTTTTCAGCGGAAGAGCCGTTGGTCCGGCGCTTGTCTCCACACGGAGGAAAACCCTTGAAAACCCGCAGATAGGTCAAGTTAAATTGCCCAAAGAGATATTATCTCCCAAAGAATAAATGATTGAATAAATGAAATAGAATCTGAATTCCAAAAATCAGGCTAAGAAAAATCATATAGGAATAAGAAATATTAAAAGAATTAAATAGATTTTTAAATATGTATGTGCAAACGGCCGGCTCTAGAATATTGGCACGTTAGTCACAGTGTATCTTAGCCGATGAGCAAGGGACACTTAAGCCTGGACTCGCCGACACCTTTATTTAAGAGTGATCTTCGATATTAGATCTCCAAAATAAAATGCCTTTATTCCATTTCACTACCCTCTCCGGAATGAGATTTCAACGAACATTTTGTCACGCGGATGGCATTTTTTTCATTACACAAGAAGCTACGCATTTTAATTTTTGTATATCAAGTCAGACAACATACAGCCAAATTCAAGTCTTGACCGAAAGAGATCATTAATTGAATCCCTTACCTGAGATTAAGTTGATTCCGGGTATTGTGATCATTTTGGTCGCAGGTATATACCAAAATATGGTTAATTTCGCGCACCAAAGTATGGTTAAGTTCTCGTACCAAGATATGCTTAAACTTTGTTCATATTCCATTGCAAAAAAATTGTTGTAACAATGATTATTTTATAATTTACGTTAGATAATGGAGTAACTTTTTAGCTAAAATAAAGATATATTTTATTGTTCTTCTGCATAAAATGAAGAACGATTGAGTACAATACAGGTGATTATAGGAATATAGGATTATAAGTTGCATATAGGAATTAATAATACCATGGACCTCCAAAAAAGAAGATGGAAAAATTTCGGCCCTGCCGTCATTTTAAAGCCGATTTTTAATCGATTGTTTTCGGTCTTGTTTTTCTTCCTCCGATTCGATTGCCATCGGAAGATACGCGGGAGGGCACATCCGTCCGCTCGTTCACGCGGAAGGGGAATCCGTCGAGGAAACTAGTTATTCTGCATTCCGTCGAAAGCTGCGTTTGGACTCCATTGCTCTCTTTCGACTTCGATGCCCGAGGGCGTCATTAAAGGAAGCTCCGCTCACGCCCTTCCGCTTGCCTCCAATCGCAATCCCCGCCGTAAAGTGCGCGCCTCTACTTACTTCCGCGGAGAATCATCGCCTCATTTCGGGGAGAGATTAGATCAGTCTGTCACTCGGCACTTCCTTGGGGACCTCCGTCAATAATTTCGGGTTTCCACTTTTGCATGAGGGAGACTATGTCCGAGAATCAGCGAACTTGAAATGAATTAATTCACAGACGAATTTATTGAGTTATTCCCTGGTAGCAAGCAAACCCAAAACTTATGTGAAAATATGAGTTGGAAAACTTTAAATTTTTTATTTAAATGATTTAAATAGTGTGTTTTCACGCTAAGGACCACCCATATATTACGTAACGTTACTGTTTTTAAATTCCCCTTCTCCCTGTAAAACACAGTAACATTCTTTGAGACCCACCCTATATTTCGTTACTCTGCTCTCTCTAGTGTATGACTGACAAAACGGACATTCTTTATAAACATGTTATTTATTTATAGATACTATTATTTATTCACAAACTACCATTAATATCATCATTGTTTTTGAACAAAGAATTAATTTATAGTATTATTTTACCAGCCTAAGATATGGCTGGACCCCTCCCCCTCCTGTCAGTAACGCATCGTAACAGTTGCTATCCTTTAGGGTTACACAGTTAATGGGTGACCCCTTAACATTATAGAGAACAAACTTAATCTTTCTTAAGTCAGAAAAATGATAATATTTTCAAATCATAGCTATGTTTTAATTTATGTATTTCGGGTTGGGTTGGGGCCTCTTAATTGCTGTGAGGAGAGCACTCTGAGTTCAGTAGGTACTTATAGTCTTTCGTCGAGTGAAAAGTAAAATTGTGGACCACCTTGGGTATGGGAACTCCCCTGAATAATAAAAAAATTATGTCTACGTGTCGGTATTCTCGAAACTCGAAATATACACTATTCTTTTTCCCTGTTTGTATATTATTTTATAGTATATTTTTCTATTTATTCCTTAAATTTACTACTACGCGAGCTTTTTTACTTAATTTTTTACTTTACTTTACTTACATACCCAGGAATACTTTTCATGGTTCCCTCCTCTTTTTTAAATGGCACTCCAACTCTTATTTAGACTTTGGGGCATGCGAATGTGTTTTTCCACAGTTCCGTACCCCGTTATCAAAGCAGAATGTTGTTTTATTTTCGGTCTTCGTCGTCTTCAAATTTCGCAAGGACGTGTGCTTACAAGGGAAGAATCACCTCTAAGAATGTCCTTTGATGGACGATAAGAGAAGCGAAAATTGTTGGGTAGCGGCGATAATGAAAGAAAATGAATCGGCCGCGCTGGCGATTTCCGTTCATTTCCGCGCATCAGATTATTCCGCAGGCGTAACCGTTGAGGCGAGACGGGAATCCGTGATTCGGAAGCCTTCATCATTTCCGATTCAGTGAACTCGACGTTTCGGACTGCGCATACATTTCCGCCCACAATGAGAGCCCATAAAAAGTCAATAAACCCGTTTCCAGATTAAATTCCCGTGATCAGCGCCGCTTCAGATGTTTGAACTCGGTGAAAAAATGCCCACGTTCATGATTTTCAACACAACCATAATTTGAGGTGCAGTGAAAATATTTTATGGACTTACTCCAACGATGAAATCAAACAATGGCGTTTTGAGGATTTTCACCAGTTGCTGAAGTTTCGAATACTTACATAGAAGATGGATACATATCCAAGAAACATGCATATATTGTGTATCGTCATTCAAAGTTAAAAGAAATAGTGTATAAAGCCCAAATCCTATTAATTATTGATTTTCCTGAGCCAGTAATCAATTTGTTTCGCTTTTCAACTGAAAAGCAGTACTCAATATTCTCCTGGCAGTATATGGATCAGTATAAATGGAAACGATAAGGTTTTTTCCGCGTCTTAGTAAATTTACACCATCTTAAGACTTGGTATTTCCTTTGCTGTGCTTAAAAATAATCTAAAGTTAATTCAGCCTCACTGATGATGTTTTTCTTGATTGTCAAGGGCGCACATAAGTTCATGGTGATGTATCAAATGCAAAGCAATACGTGAGAGAAAATGCCAGATTAAAGAAAAAATAATATCATAGAATAGAACTCACCTGTCGGAAAAACTTTAGCCAGTAATAAAAAGTACGAGTTGATGCCTCACATCGTTGACATACGTGTTATACATTCTGCAGAATAAAAGAAAACTTATTAGTTTTCCACAACATTGAAATATTTTGTTGTTTGGCTAACCCTATTAAATTCAAGAATTAGTTTACTTATTTTAGTATCAGAACATTAAGTAGTACGACTTCCATTGTTAAAACGTGATCGTCAATGATGTGATCAAGGAATGTTGGGAAGCGGGAAGACAAGATTGATATTAAGAATGATGTTAATAGTTTGAATTCATTTTCACTCCAAAATAAGGTAGAATGGGACCGGTTTTAGGCATTTTGTCATAGATTATGCTTACTCAATGATGTTATGCACATAAAAGTGTTTAGCAGTGTTTAAGGCATGTTCACCAACCTACCTAAAATCAGCAAAAGCCCATGAAATCCAAGTTTTGGAAAGGCTGATTTTTTACAGTTCATTGATGATAGCGTATGCACCCAGATTGTCATTCCTATTGCCATTCCATTTCAATAGGAATGAATTCATGAATGAATGGCGATTGATATTCTCCTTGTATTCCGCGATTACATTCAGCGAGCCACACATACCACAAAGAAAGATAATCAATTCGGTCATGGTTCAATGGAAAGATCCTCTGAAACTCATTCATTTTCATCGAATGCCACCCACCATCATATCCTGCCAAAATGTTAATGAATTCGCGTTATAACGCGATTTTACTATTTTTGTTGGCATGTGAAACGTACCTTTTCTTCGGACCCCATCTCGAACGCCGATTGTATGCATACGGGTTGATAATGCACGGTTGGTAGAGCATGTTACCCGACCTATCTCAATGCTTCAGGCCTATCGGCAGCACGATCAGTCATTTGAAACGCTAAGCGGATTCTCCACTGGAATTTGGCCAACTCTGTCTAGACCGAATTCATTCTCGACCATCCGGCATCTCTGCAAAATTTACACTATCAAATGAACAAGAAAAGGAGGAACAAGGCGCATTTGGGAGCCTGACCAACTCGCGTGACTGATAGGTGTGTGCCAACCGCGTTGCGACGCGAACGTACTTTGGCCTTAACATTAGCATAGCCGAGAGCAACCTTACTTGAATTCATGGCCGCCAAGTGGTTTCCGCTCCCAAAGGAAAAATGCAAGGCAGAATATTTCCCGAGTTGACGCTTCTAATTTGGTTAACCTCGATTCTATTGTTATTCCACCTTTTCCTTCCTTCCATTATATTCTTAATTTGAGATCCAGTGAGCTGTCAGCATATCCCGTGGCCGCGTTTATCCCTGTCTTCTTGCATTTCCGAGGCAACCCAGAAAAATTATACTATCCATCACGAAGCGGTATTCACACAGTCAAAATAAAAGTGTCATTAAGCAATTAAGAAAGAGAACTGGTCCGAATTACTACTATAAAACCTTAGGCAATAAATAAATAGGTTTTAGGCATTCAGTTTCATATTCGTAATCGTTTTCTGCGGTACTTCTGTCATGGTAATTAATAATTCCATGCTTACATACGAATTTATTGCCTTATTTAGTCCATCGCATTCTTTTATGAATGCCCAGGAAGTGACCGTTATGCATAGTTACTGCTTCGTTTTTCTTCATGCGTGACTCTAGCGCTGGTGTAAAATTACATGATTAATGCAACATTTCGAGTAGACATTTACTCAAGAAAAAAATCTAATTAAGAGAAATAAATGATGCTAAGACCTAATAGCAGTCGTAATAAAGAGTGATTATGTTTAACGTAAATCAACGTGCTCAAAACAATAAATGCGGAGAACTTGGAAAACTTATGGCATAGAATTAGTGTCCATTGTGCTTTCAAAGCAAGAATCCTCATGGGCCTTGAATTTGCAGGTGAGTCCAAGGCCCTCATCGCAACAGATGGCTTTTATTGAAGAAGGCATGGTCCGCTACGTGCTTGAATCCCCACGTGTATAGAATTCACACATTCAAAGTGTTAGGATGATTTTTCACTCATGCTGTTTTTGTATTCAAGATGACCACGTGGCATGGCAACCCACTGACATAAAAAATATAAGAATTTCTTTTTACTTTGATACCACTGCGTACGAGTCGGTTGTATTACCATATCTTTTGTTAATCTTGAGCAATAATTTTTATAGAGCTGTAACACCCTTCAATGCAATTTCCAAATCTGAAGTCCTCGAAAGTAATATTTTTACTGCATGAAACAAGAAGATACATATTTAAAACGGAATAGATCAATGGAATGTACATTTTGTAGAAACGGTACATGGATGGTAAAAGCGGCGAGACCAAAATTAATTGCAATGCAAGGAAAATTTGTCGATTGAGAAGCTGCACCCGTAGAACAAAAGATGATTGAAACTTGTGGAAAGATTGAATGTTGCATACGAAAAACTAAAAATCTTTTGGGACATGATGGCTTGCTCTCAACAACGATGAAAGGAGCCTTTTTGCCTTTGAAAGTAAGCTTTCAAAGGCACAAAGGAGTAACTCAAGGCGGAAGGTGAGGGAAGGAATCGGTTACAAAAGATCGACAAAAGACGAAATGATAGGACGCGAAATGGATAAAAGAAGGGAGGAATGAAAAAACCGGTCGCGTCCAACCAATCATTAGGATTGTGACCGTCGAGGATAAACAATTTTGCGCCGAAGATTAACGGAAATTGGGGTCGTAAATTGCCCCTGTCGGAACCACAAAATTTTGTTCTTCAAGGATCTTTGCTCGATTCGATTTCCCTCAGTAAATGAAATTTTGAAATTACTAACGCAAGAACGCTGTGTTGGCTAATCCTCATAAAGCCCAGATTAGCTAGATTTAGTACGCGCATAAAGTTTTTTCTTCCTGGCATGGCTTTACTATTACTCTTACCTTTACATAGCAAACCTGTAGTCACTGAAGGAGCATCCCTTTGTTATGCTGCCTATTGTGTTCTCTTATAGTAGGGGGGGGAAACGACATTTTGAACCTATCAGTACGACAATCTATCTCTCTAATTTTATTTATCTGGTTGAATCTAGTATAATACGCTGGTGTTTTTAATATATGCCTAACATCTTCAGTAAAGCTATCCGATTGAAATTTCTCTAATAGATTTAATCTGTACTTTAACCTATGCTCTGATAATGATTCCCACCCTAATTCTTGTATTAATTCTGATACACTACTCATCCTATCGTAACACCTTTTAACAAACCTAGTTGCTCTACGTTGCACACTGTCTTAACTCTCAGATCAAACCTAATTCATTCGGATCCCATAAACTGGCTACATACTCCATGGTGGGGCCTAACAAGAGAAAAGTAACATCGCTCTTTTGTCTTCTCATCACATTTCCAAAGTACTCTTTTTATAAATCCTAGCTTTCTCTTCGCTCAGCCGCATATTTCCCGGATGTGTCTTCCCCACGATAAATCTTTAGTGATTGTGACATTTTAAATCTATCCGCGGACATTTTAAATCTATCGGTGCGACAGTCTATCTCTCATATTTTGTTTATCTGATCAAAACTAGCATAATACGCAGAATTTTCTTAATATATATCTAACGTCATTTGTGAACAAATCAGCTTCGAATTTACGTAAAAGGTTTAGCCTAAATTTTTACCTGCGTTTTAATAGTAATTCTTACCCAAATTCTTCTGTTAATCTCTCAACACTAATACAATAATCATAACAGCATTTAACAAACCTAACTAATCTCCATTGCACACGCTCTAATTCCTTTATCATACCTTCCTCGTACGGGTACCATATACTAGCGGCATATTCTAAATGAGACCTGACAAGTGTAAAATACCTAGCTCCCCTATCGTACTCTCTCATCGCATTTGCCTAGAACCCTTTTTACGAATCCTAATCAACGGTTCGCTACACTAGTTATTTCCCTGATATGTTTCTCCCATGTCACGTCTTCAGTGATGGTGACGCCTAAAAACAATTCCCCAGGCGAGGCTCGAACTCACAGCATCTTCAACAACAACTCGCAACTCGAACTCACACTCGGGACTTCATTTCACATCTGATGTTTAACCTTCTAGTACCCAGAGATTAGAGACATGGTTTTTTTAATCGTCTCTTTAATGTAGCGAAAATATTTCCCTCAAAGGAATTTGAAGTTTGTCGCTAATTAACATCCATTCACATCTACAAAGTACTCTGCAAGATCTAATGTTATTTTAATTATCTAGCCTATCGAAGCACACTGGGTTTTTTTTATTTTGTCTTTATCATTTTCAGAGAAGTATCCACCTTTAATTTCTGTGGGAAACTTAGTTCATCGTAGTTAAACAGTTTAAACACCAAGTCACTCAATCAGGTATATTAGGAGTTTTATGCATATCTAATTGAATCATTACATTTATAATGCGTCAGTGAAGTATTCCTTAAATATTTCCTTGCGTGATATTAGCAATGAATAGGGAAGTATCAAGAAAAATGTGGTGGAATTGGAACCTCATAAAAGATCATATGACCAGTTAATTTTCCACCACGAAAAAAATTCATTGCATCCCAGGTTTCGATGTACCCCTCAGATCTGAGGATGGTGTGGAACCTTAGTATGATCAAATTTTACTCTTCACGCGGAAAGGTTTGCAAAGGTTTCCACCTGAAAACAAAATGTAGTGATAAATTGCCACAAAGTTTTAGAAGAACGTGTTTTACTCTGAGGATGATGAAGTACTTTGAAACCTAGGGGACAATGAAATCTTAATTTCAGTGGAAAATTGCTTCGTCCTTTGATCTGCCAATATCATATTTATAGTTTATCTCTCATTAAGTAATACTGTAAGCATCACGGCATGGACGTATTGCATGATCCGTAATCATTATCCCCTATCCACATCCACTACACATAACTCGCAAAGAAGTAAGTAGATGTGGATGAAATTTACCGCTGTCATCTTTATTCTACGGCAGAAACGACCTCGCGAGGATCCCACACGTTTTATGTTTGGGTGACGTCCCGAAGTTCGGAGGATCTACCCAGTGACACAAACTCACGAACACAGCGTAAAGCGAGGCTTCGTGCGCCATTGGTACCGTATTCACCGAATGCCGAAGTGTGGCGAACGCCCACGCAACTCCTTCCTCCGGCTCATCGGCATTCCGGGGACGCAAGCGACGAACGGTACCCGCCAAGATTGTCGCGAAACTTCATGAGGCCTCTGGGACCCACGATCGGGAAAACCGTTGCATACATATAATCTTCCACCGCTAGCCGAATTCTACTATCCGAGTTGGCCAAGCGAAAGAGAAGAAAATGGAATTCTTAACTTCTGGTCAGCAATCTTTCGGAACCGCATACGCACTCCCCTACGCAAAAACGATGCTGTTTTTTTCTCACGGAAACGAGGAATGGCTTTGGACCGGTAAAAACTTTGTTGTTTTTGTCGAAGGTGTATTGTTTCCATGTCTTTGGCCGCGCGGCGGTGGTTACAGAGACTACCTTGCGTATCCATACCGCTATTTTGGGTGTGACAAGGCGTGGGTCCGGAATGAGACGAGGTTATTCAAAAGGAAAAAAAGTAACGCTTATGAGATCCCGTTCGCCCTTTGTTAGTGATGGCACGAAACGATATTCGGGAACCGCTCCAGCGCAAGAGCAAGATAGTCCGCACGACCCAACAGCAATTTTGTCGCACTAACATCCCGGAAGATTCTCGAATAGAACTCGCCAAAATTCCCTAATCTAAGGCGCATGTTTGGAGGACTGACGAAGGGCAAATTATTCCTAATTACGCTCCACGAAACCTTGAAATCCTTCACTGCAAATTCCTCCTTTAGGAGAACATATTTGGATCGACAAACAAACCGTAGTTTGTTTTACACACCGGGTTTTCACCATGAAACATGAGCTAATGTTCTGGTAAATTTCCCGCTGTCATTCATTCTCGAAGTGGCTCGCAGGGAATTACATAAATGTAGGTAACTCACCTGTTTGGTGACGGTCACGGGTAAGAACCTCTTGTGGGGCTTTGACGTCATGTTTGTTCTCAAGATTGAGTTGAGGTCAGGGGCGGGAGATATCCTAATCAGCTAGAGCACCTATTGGCCGGATTCTACCCCTTTATGACCACACATCTTTATAGTGGCTTTCATGGTGCATGTATATACCGTGGTTAATGCCGCCGAAGCGTTTTTTTTACTGGAATTTTTTCGGAAATCATACGTTACATTTTAGTAATGTTTCTCATATTTACATCTCCTGCTTACCCCGTAAGCCACCTCGCGGGTGTACGACAGGGGGTGAACCATCTCAAACCATGCACTATTGTTTCAATACTACCTATTCAAGTAGGTATTATCGTGCGGTATCGGGATAGTAAAGGTCACCTTTTACACATTACGCAGGAAGATATTCAAGAAATACTTGGTGGTGGTATTAAACTTGGTGTGATACATGGCAGTTAGAATTAAACTTTAAAAAATGTCTTGTACTGAATTTTTGGGAAAAGAATAGCTCTCATCCTAGCACTTACAAAATAAGTAATAATGAATTAACAAACGTGGAATCCATTAAATATCTTGGAATAAGACTGACTGACTGACATGATCTTTCCTGGGGTAAACATATACGTGAAATAATGGGTCAAGCGAATCGTAAACTGGGATTCGTCAAAAGAGTACTGGGTAAATGTGACGATCATGTACGAGAAATCAGCTACTTTTCCCTTGTAAGACCTCATTTTGAATATGCTGCCAGTGTATGGGATCCCTACGAAATCGGTCTAAATAATGAACTTGAACGTGTGCAGCGAAGATCGGCAAGATTTGTAAAGGGCCGGTATGATAACCTTATTAGCGTAACCAGTCTATTAAATAAATTAAATTGGGAATCATTGTCAGATCGCAGGTTGAAATTTAGACTTAATCTCTTAAATAAATTCCAAGACCATATTTTCAGTGATGATGTTAAAAATATTCTGCGGACCCCAACTTACTATGGTAGACTGGACCATAATCACAAAATTAGAGAAATTGATTGCCGAACTGACAGATTCAAAATGTCCTTTTTTCCTTGTACAATTAGGGATATGAATGACGGTAAATGTATCCAGTACGAGTGTAGCAATGGATAACATTGGTAGCTGCATGTTGGTATAAGGACTTAAAGCTAACCCAACTAACTGCATGTTTTTGCATGTATGCTTTGCTATTTTAATTTTTAATTACAAATATTATGATATATAGTGCATGTTTGTGAGAGTTCACCCCCTGCCACACACCTTTATGGGGCCTTCAGGGTATTATGTAGATGTAGTTGAAATACTTCACACATGAATTGTACACTTAATGATTTATGCTGACACGTAAAAAATGCCCGAAAATCCACATAACCAATCCTACTCAAATCCATGGTACCTTTGGTTTAATCTATAATAATCTGTTTATGCGTAGTACATATATGCAATTGTGTTATCGCATGAAGGAAAGATCTTTCTATGAATACATATTGGAGCGACATATTCATCTACAGTTACGCAAAATACATCTAAATCTCGTGTACATTCACGCAGTACCCTCTAAGTCACTCCGAGGGTGTGGCAGGGGATGAATATCGCCAAACTTGCACTATTGACATGCAACTAGGCTACTTCCTCGTACAATTAGGTAGTTGCATGTTTGTATAAGGACTTTAAGCTAACCCAACTAACAGCATGATATTGCATGCTTGCTTGCTATTTTTATCTTTTTTAAAAATTGAAGTTTAGACTAGTATACTATTACTAATCCTTTTTTATGCATATGTAATGCATGTTTGATGTGAGTTCACCCCCTGCCACACACCTTTATGGTAGCTTGCCGGGTATTATGTACATGTAAATGAGCTACATGCAAACATGTTAAATAATAGGGTCACTAGTAGCTAGATGGTTATGATAGAAGGTAATTCTGCATAATGCTTAAATCCTCTTCTCTGGACCCTCCTCGGGCGAGTATTTATTGAGCAGGAGCCAGAGATAAGGCTAATTTTTTCATCTTGCCTAGAGGACGTTTCCGGGACAAGATGACTCATCCCTTTGCCTCCAAAGGATAGCCACCCCAAAGATGGCCTTGAGCCGATGCGCAGGAGACTTACCGGTTTTTTCATCAGGGGCCCGCAAAAGTGCCCCTCGACGGGCCCCTAGCGAAAAACCATCCCTCTCTCGGGAAGACCCGCTCTCCAGCTCCGTGAATTATTTACGGAACTTTGGGCTTTCGTATTATTTTCATTGAGCTCGATTTGGTTTTATTTATTCACTTACCGAACCCACAAGAACAGCGCTATTCGGCCTTTCACCGTGGGTTCTAAAACTTTTCCAAGTTGCGTGCCACCAGCACCAAAAGAAAGAAAATATCTACGATACAACAGATAATATTTCTGTTGAGAGAAAAATACCAAGAATACTTCACTAATAAGGCTATATCATAATTAATTAATATTTTAACCTCTCTACGCTATTATGTTACATATTTACCTTTTTGTGGATATTTTGTTTTATTTTTCACAATGCCTTTTAATCAAAATGATTATTCATCTGTTGTTTACGTACTACCACATATTTTAACGTATCACACGCGTACTGCAGGCTGCTCTAGAGTATAGAACACTATAGTAGGTAACTGTAGATGAAACACGCACATCCATGTACTGGGTAGAGAAAAAATCCATCCGGGTGAAATTTGGACCCACGGCCTTTAAGTTGACAGGCGAGGGCATTGCTCTGCTGCCACCGAGGTTGGAGAAACAAGAAAATAATTTTAGATTCGTAGTTGAGTATTTCCGGAAAAGGTATACACTTTTTGCCAATTGGTACCGAATGCCCGAAGTTGAGAACCTTTTCGTTCAGCGACGCGAGGATGAAGTGTAAAACCTATATGAACAATATTTCGGGGTTATTCTATTCTCCCGTGTTTTGGCAGCGTTCTCTAATTTGAGACTCATATTAACATAACATAGTCTATCGCATTTTAACGTCACCAGGAGCGCTTAATAATTATGCCACGTGGTATACTATTTGCAAATCTGAAAGCTTCGCAGATTGAACTGCCGAGAAGCCGTTGCCTGAGTGTAAGCAGCTTATGGCTGGCAGACCTTCCATCTAATTCCTCGAAAATCCCTATTTTGGCGCTTCTTGGGATTGGCAAAATACGTAGCAATAAAAGGTCTGATTTGGTTTCGAAGTCTTTCGAGTTTTATGAGGTTTGATGCTAGACATTTAAAGAAGCGATACCGAGCGAAAACTAAAACAACATTCTACCTCTAAAATTATATGGTATCTTAAATTCCGCGATGGATTTTCTTATCCTGAAGACTTCCAAGAAATCATCAACCATTATTACCGCCATATGGAGGCTCATTAATTGGGTTGTAGTAATCCACTGATATCGCGAATATAGTGGTTCATTTTATTCCCGGTGATAGCGCAGTAATCCAGTGGATAGAGCTTTGGACTACAGACCCAGCGTCTTGGTTAACTTTTATTTAGGAGTCACTGCGTACGTCCATGAAGTTCAAGCGGTGTGATTTTCATGGTACCACATCGTCACGTTAAACCACAGGTGTTTTAAGCGATGGAATCGGCCCCTATAACCCTGATGTGTGAATTTCACAGGCCATTGTGAGTAATGCTTGGTGAGCTCTATCCTCATCACTAGACCGACCTTCGGATTGAACACTGTGATCGTTTGTTTCCAATGCGTTCATATTCCTTTGATTAATAATCGAAATATTTTAAGCAGAAATTGGGGAAGAAGAAATAATGAATATATTTGTGTAGATTGTTAGAAGAAAGTGAAATTCATAAAATATACTTAAAGAAATAAACTACGTATAGCCTACTCTATTTTATTAACATAACCTCGACCAGTTTCGATGTATTCGTGTCGTTTGGAAGGGGATGAATAATTAATTTTTAAGGGAAACACCGTAAAAATGAGGCAAAGGTGTAGAAAACGATTGAGATAATATTAATAATATAAGGTGAAATACGCTAAGTTAATTCATTTAACCAGTGTCGAATACTAGGCAGCAGTGTATATCCTGGCTCTGAGGAAATTCGACGAATCGCATCTTTTCAAATTATTTAGGGGCTTGAAGGGATAGTTTTGTCTCAAACTCTCCCCAATACAGACATTTTATTATTAACTTTTGATGGCATTATTTAAGGACAAATTTGACAACACCTTTGAAATTTCTCCGATTTCTACTTCTGTTCTGGGCCATTTCAAACTAATAACACTCCTACGCTCCTCGTATGAGAAAATTATTGCGTCATTCGTTCATCCTCACACAAATCCTCCCTCTCGGTTCTGGGCGATGTTTCGAAGCTTCGTGAATTTCGCTCAAAAATCCTCCCTTGGGTCTCTCTCCCGTCCTCCGACTCAGCGTCGAGGTGAGGTAACCGGCGCGCGGCGTCCTCGCAGATAACCGAGCGGCCTTTGTGGGTGGCAAGAAAGAGACAAGAGGGGGGAGGAGATGGGGACGAGCGAGGGAAGAGGTATTCCCTCTTGCCCTTGGCGATCCCGCCCGAGGTCGTTACCGCCACCGGCGAGGGGGGGGGGGGGGGCTTTCGGGAGGGGATGAAGAGAGAGAGAGAGAGAGAGATGGATTGTGGAGAGTGTCGGGAAGGGACGGTGGGAAGGAAAAGAAGAAGCGAATAAAAAGGGAAGGGAGGAAATAAATTGTGCGTGGGGGAAAGAGAGAGAGGAGAGGGTGGGTGGGATGAGGCAAATTGAAGCGGCGGCGGTCAGGGGTTGCGACGTGCGTTCCCAAAGGGGGTGTGTTTCGGGACGTGAGTCCGGGGGTAATTGGAGGGGGGAGGTGAGAATTGCGATTCTGACTGCGATTCCCGATTTCGTACGATGTAGTGGGATCGCTGATGATATCACTCACTTAGGACCGATTTTTATAACGTCCGACAAAATTTTTTCATGGCATGAATTCCAAGAGTTACGTACGATATGGTGAGATCGCTCACCATATCGTACGTTATCGTACGATCGTGAGATATGACTCACTTGGGACCGATTTTTATAATGTCCGACAAAACTTATTTCATGGCATGAATTCCATATGTTACGTATGTACGATCTGGTGAGATCGCAAATGATATCAGTCACTTGAACCGATTTTTGCAATGTCCGACAAAATTTTTCGAGGCATTAAACCCAAAAAAAAGGCAACGCTATGGTCGGTCTTGTAGGTGATGGAAGAGTTGGACAAGTAGGTACTGAACTAAACGTCGTCTGAAGTTCATTGGACACGATAGATGCAGTGTTTTTTTTCTCTGCGTTGCCTGTGGATTCCTGGGAAGATCTGACGCTCGGAAAATCACGCGGCTTATGTAAAGGAGGCATCCAAAGAGTTGAACCTGGCACATCCGGTCGGTAACCTTACGCTCAGCTTATTGGGCTGACATTCTCACGTCTTTATGGTGCGTAATCGGTCGTTTTGTCTTCTTCAAATCTATTTTCAAACACCCGACAGTGTACAAAGCCAAAACTTTTAGTCATCATCTCATTTAACTAAATGTTCATATAAAATAATTGTTCAAGTTAATCACTATTGTCACCATGCATTAATCAAGATGGGTTTGACCCATCTCTCAACTCAATTCCTCTATTTGCTTACCTCATCAAACCGTTATAATTCTCCTGTTTTACATCACCCAATACTTACTCCACATTTCTCATGCGCTGTCGTCTTTTGCTCTTACCTTCCAAGTTGATAAGACAATATAAAACTGTGCTTAGGAGATCAACTCAAAAGCTAAAGTACTTTAAATGCGGGGCACGTTGTATGAACGTTTTTGTAGAGAAATAAAAGTAGCAATGAGTGAAAAGATGCTCTTGCTCACTTTGACGCATTGTATTGAAACTCTGGTGTGCCTTGCTAATGCATAACTTACGAATTTCAGCATAATTTATGACGTGATAGAGATGCGTGCGTGGTAAAAACAGGGGGAATGGTTGTGATGAGTGAATGAGTCATAAAACTCCTTCGGTTCGGTCATGCTGAGAGGAAGGTTCAGGTCATAATCACCGAGTACGTAGGTTTGTGTTTTCCATGGACGGATGTGGTCGACATGTGACTTTAGATACTAGGAATATTTAGTCTCTGAAAGGAAATGTATGTAGCATGTGGTTGTGGAGGGAATTGTATGTAAAGAGTGAAATACAAGGAGGTTATAAACAAGATAGTAGGTTTTTCCAACCGATATATAATAATGGGGCTTTTTTTAGTAACTAGTAGTCCAAAAGGGTGAAGCATATGAAAGAACAAGAACGCGATTTTGGTTGGGCCCGTTTAATTTCAGCTAAATCTCGGCATCATGCTCGCTCTCTACGTCGGACAATATGATAACGCCGTGCAGTATGCTTGAGGTTTATGACGCTGACCATTGTCTCGGAACTGATTCAATTTTAATTCTATGAATTCGCACTTGATTCGGATGGGACTATCAGAATCGCGTTCTCTGAAGCAGATTTCGGAGGGAAGTTCTTTATCTTTTTTGTACCATCCTACCCATGTGATGACTCGCAACGATTTTTTTCTCGGAAATGCCCTCCCCAGGGAGGAAAATACTATGGCTCCACCAATGCCTCTCTTCCTATGCCCTCCCAACCCCACCACCGTCCGTTTTTAATGGTTTGCATTCGTCGGAATTAGGTCTGCGGCCATTGGGTGGGCGTGGTCAGGACGCCCGGGTCCGGGGGGCTAGTGCGGGAGCACGAACAACGTACAGTCCCGAGAAGATGAGGCGTGCGATGCGAGTCTGCTCTCGTGTAATGATCAACTCTGAAGTTGCCATGTGTGAGAGGTCATGGGTCGGAGCCACACGGCATCTCGAGGTCAAGGTTACCATCCTGAGAGGCGTCCGAAGGACGTGGGCGGATTCAATAGTGGAATAAAAGGGTAATTACTCCCTCCCGCACTGGAATTACGAGCACGAGATAGCATTGTATCTCTGGTGGGTAATGGAATTCAATTTGGGCAACAAGATATTTAATTTACTCTGCAATTAGTTAACTGCATCAATGCACCACAGCGTTCATCCTATGTGGTGGGCACAGGATGTGTGATTACCAATATTTCAAAGTACAGCCTTTAAATACGAAGGTCAACTGCATATGTAGGGATAGAACTCACCATACCTCTAATTGACGCATGAACTTTTGACGTCAGGTCATGGGGGACTCTGTGCTGCCCGTAGTTTTCCAGAAAGATCTAACATCCTGAAAATCGTAATACTTCGGTACTGATGGACGAGTCTCAGGAGTCTTTCTCAGGATTTAAACTGGGGCTCTACGGTTCAAGCTCTTGTGTCCCCCATAACTGCGTTAAGTCCATTACGCTGCACGTATCAATAAAAATGATAGGAAAGACTTTTGGGATGGACGACTTCTCAATTGCCACTTTCTAATTGGCGAATAGTGAGGTGACAAACGGTAATATCATGAATGATAAAATTTTATGTCTTCTTTATCTGCTGCGCACCGAGTTTGATACCTGTTTTTTTTACAATTTCTCTCTGTGATGAACAGGACTGAAGTAGTGGTGTCAAATACTTTTTTTCTAACGTAAATCAACTTTTTTCATTCAGACATCTATATGCCTGCACAATACCCTGAAAGCCACCGCTAGGACGTGTGGCAAGGGATGACACGAGGTATCTATTTAAAATCTGGAGAGGATTAAATTCACACTTACTATCATGCAGGCAAGAGAAAATACTAGTCTGTCTTTAGAAGCAACTGGACTGGCTTGTATGTGAAGACCATTTACGCAGTCCCCAGATTCAAACAGATACGTACTAATTATTTGGATTTAAAAATGAGTATTCCTTCATATTCGAGTGTTCTATTAATCTACGATGCGTTCAACCTTGAATTGACCTCAAAATAAAATTCTATAATAAGAACGGCAGAGGCTCTCGTGCTGTGATCTGAGAAGTTCCGATTCGAAGAAGACAGCTGGGTTAGTACCACTAATTTAGTGGGAGGTAAAAAAAGCTGAGGTCATTTATAGCCTCATTGACAGGAGGGTATTTTCGTGTAGGTAATTTTTTTATTGGGCAAAGGAAATGAACAGAAAAACACTGCGTTGGTAATGGTCTAACCTTTACGAGAGGCGCCCAGGGAATCAGGGTCCCATTGGACGTACTCAGTTATGAGGCGCTTTCCACAGTACTACACTGAATTAAGGACCGAAATATCATTGAAAAATCTCTTCCACTATCGGGAATCGAACCTGGATCTAGGGATAGTAAACTACTAACACTAGTAATACTCCGCTCACCAAACAATTCGATTCTCGAAGGCAGATGGTGGAAAGAAATCATATAAAGTACCTTTACTAGATCTATGCATTTTTTATCGCTTCATCGCTTCATATTTATCAAGCATGGCAATATGACATACACGCAAGGGAGTTTAATTTGCTCGTAAACTTAATTTTCCGAGGAAAGGCGTGTGCACCACCTATCATAGCTTGAAGATATACTCCGAGCTTCGCAGATATTTAAGAAAAACTCATAATCAGTTAGCTCTTAGGTATCATACTAGCATCAAAGAGTAAGTATAATGTTATATTATACTTACTCTATGCTAGCACCCATTCTTACCTAACTTCCCTAATAGTTACGAAGGAAGCTTTTGGGAATCTCTGATTTATGGAACTAAAGCCTCATTCCTCAAAATTCATCGCGGTGTGGTTGTTTTGATAAAAGGAAATTGGAATGGAGTTTTTTATCCACTCACTCTAGAAATATGCGGAAAAGGAGACTAAAATATCATGAATAATTGATGAGCTCATACATGCATTCCCACAGAGGGGTTTTCATCGGTTTTTAAGAGGAATACTCAGGTGGAGAATTTTCTTATTTCAGCACGATTCTTCGCCGGCTTATTACTCCTAGCATGACTTATTATGCGCCTTGAGGAATGAACGTGAGAAAATCGACTCATAATATCTCTCGTTAATCCCGTAGTTTCTGATTTTGATTATTGTTCTCATCACGCACACCTGTGGCTCAAAATTTGAAATAATGAGACTTTCATGTTTTTTTGTTTATGGCGGATGAAGATCGCTCGATCGATATTTCTACTAATTCATTCCCGATGCATCATAAGTGGTCTAGATAATCAGCTCCCAAGCACCCCTCCAAAATATATAATTCCATCCATTAAACGCACTGAAATAACTAGTCGTAAGGTCTGCGCAATTCCACCTGCGGTGTACGCACGTTACTCCATAAAAACTCTGGGGAACCCGGGTTCGAATCTCAGTGAGGTTCGACGATTTTTTCTTCTTTGAAACTCTTGAAATTGTTCACATCAGCGGGTAACTCCGTGAACGTTTTTCCTCACTTATTTTCAATCCTTGAATTTTTTTTCATGGGGATTGGAAATATGTAGAGAGGTATATTTTACGTGAAGAACCTGGGGTCCAACCGGATGGCGTTTCACGATTTCACATTCCACCAAAGATTCGATTAAGTAACTTGATTATCACTGAAATACTTCGAGCCAACCACGATACGGAAGCCGAAAAGCTTAGAATATATTTCAAATATGTAAGGGATTGGATGTACTTCCCCTTGCAACATTTCCAGCATGAAATACTGTGGATGACTCTAAACGTGTACGCTACGATCTTTCATCTTGAAAAAAGTGTTATCATTTTCTCGGGCCAGGTTTTAACGAAAGACTCGTTCCATAGCAAAAAATAACTAATTTTTTGGTGATTCCGTTCATCCGCTTAGGTAGGTATAACTTGCATCAGTGTCAGATCGGTCTCATTGCTGAGGTTCCTAAAGTAATAAGTACCTATGTAAAGATATGGGCATGACCATGTGCGGTCTCATGTTGCAGATTCTTCATGGAATGTTTATAAAGGAAATGAATTCACTGAAGAGAGTTTGCTTACTTTAATGCATCTACTGGCAGTGGCGCACCCAGAAATTTTTTATGGGGGCGGGCGGGGGGAGAGGGGGAAGAGGCCGCCACCCGCCCGACCTTTTGCAAAGTGTAACCAAAATATTATTTTAATCGGTATATTTTGAATGTTACAGTAGGCCATATTAGTTATTAAATATATGTATAATATAAGTAGTCATATCAGATCTACAGACAGAAATAGTCATAATTTTTTAGGCCTATTTTAAATTAGAAATGTGCCACAGCACAGATAAAAGAGCCTTTATCTTTGGTGTAGTCAAACTCGAGTAAAATGATGTAACAAGTTTTTACTATTTTTCCCATTGCTGCTACCATGTGACTGTGACTTGTCAGTTAAAGATTAATTTGGGTTTTGCAGAGAGCTAAGTGGGAGGGGGGGGAGGCAGTGCCCCTTTGGCCCCCCCGTGGGTGCACCACTGCCTACTGGTACAGTGTATATTTTTATTGTCTTTAGAAGCTGACAGGAAATGATACAGCTAGGATCCAATGCTGTAGAGCGATATTATTATGAATACTACTTTTGCATTACCGCCATCGTTTTCAACAACGCCTCCTCTTCAAGAAACGCACTACCGTCCTCATGACTCCCTCTAGCAATGAAGAATAGTGACTCGTAACACTAAGGAAAAATTTAATAAATTCTGATTACGTTTTCGCTTTCCTGAGCGCAGATAAAAAGTAACGAAACGCTACTGCTCAAGTTATGAAAAACTATGATATAGTTACAGGTCTCGGTCGTTATTGATCGCTAGATCGAAGATCGTATGATCGTGTTTTATCTGGAAAACAGCGAGATTGAGGAACTGTAAGAACACAGGAGTTTTGGAATTGGAATGAAATTCTTGAAACGCGGCTTCCCATCATCTTAAAGAACGAGGCGTTGAAATTTCTCACGTGAAAGCGGCGTAAGTAACCGTCAGTGGATCTTCGCCTTAGAGGCGATAGCTTGCTGATTGAGTGGCCCTTTTAATAGGAATCTTGAGTCTTAGGGAGGTCACTGAGCTTAATGCCCGCGAATTTGCCGCATAGAATACGCCCCCATGTCTCCATTGCTTTGTATGTGTGGAAATTGGCTTTTAAATAAAACATAAGGCATGCGGGCACAGCTGGGCCGAGAGGGTGATTGCCCAGCGAAAATGAAATGAAAAAATGTAGGTGTGATTCTTGAGAGATATGAATTTTACCGGTGAGCGAGGGGAATATGAGCCAGAATTCAGAGGATGGCTATTACAGGAAGATAAAAGAGAATGCTGAAAAGCTCAACGGATGAACGACCCAGGAAATCGATGTAATGAAGCGAGAAGGATGAGGTGAAGAAAAGATAAGAGGCTTTTCTCAGTGAATGCCAGAGGAGAAACTGTTTTTATCGCACTCTGCTGAAGTATGCGAGTTCTTACAGAAAGCAACCGATGGCAAGCAAGAAAGCAGACAGGGTAAGAAGTAGATACGTCAAACCTCTTCATTGGGAGTGTTAGTTGACTCAAATGCCTGTAATATATTGTCAAAGGATTCATTTTTTGATTCTTTTTATTCCTTGAAGCAACGAATAATATTGAAGTTTTGAGTAGAAATGATTTTCATTAATATCTAATTCATAATTAAAACTACTTACATAACGGATATATGCATATCCTACCACTATGCTTACAATAATGAACCTATTCCATGAGATGAGAGCAAATAAAAAATTAATTTTACTCCTCGCATCTGATAAATTCTTGTCAGGGAACCGAATTACGATTTAGGAGAAAAAGTCTTTAAAAAAACGCCAAAATATGATGAATTTAAATAAATCTAATGATTGGGAGTTACGATTTTTGTGACTATTATTCAATATTCTTACGAGACATGAATTGAGGATCGCATCATTAACGATGTCAAAACGTACATGCCGTTATATTAAGTCTCTGGTGGTACGCCGTGGCTTGAAATTAACATACACCTTCGTGAGCCATTTGGGATGATTTTGGAATATCTATAGGAATAGAAAACGGATTTCAACACATTCTAGATACAAACGTGTCTATTCCATTGGAAGACATTTCCAGCCGTGCCATTCGGGATCGAGAACATAACGATCGCATGAGGAGATTTTTCAGAAGCATTGGACAGATTCGAGGTTAAGTGCTTCTCTTGCGTACTCCTCGTGTTGCAAACGATGTCCCCAAACGGAAAATATTGACGCTGCCCGTCTATCTTCGCGTCGTTCGCTATTTCCGTCCCGCGAACTCGCCTATCCGCGGGACGCCGAACCACGAATAGGCACGAACCCCGGCGCATGCCGATATGCCGCGCGATTAGGCGAAGCGTGACAGCCGCGGGACGAGCATCTTTCAGGAGACTTCTCCACGAGGAAGAGAGAGGGAGGGAGGAAGACAAAATGCAATCGATTAAAGATCCAACTCCGGCGCGAATGTCTGAGAATCGGAAGAGCGGCGACGGAGAGAGATAAAGAGAGAGATAAAGAGAGAGTGAGAGAGGAAGTGCGGGAAGGCACCGAGAGGGAAAGTGGTGGGATGTTTCTTTTTTCGAGCACGAAGTTTTTCATCCACGGACTCCTCTCGGGATGTGATGGAACTCGAGGAAAGGGAGGATTCAAGAAGGGGACGGTAGGGAGGTGGTGAAGGAGTGTGGAATTTACGGGAGGAACGCGAGTGAAAAAAGACGGGAGGGAGGAGAGGGATGGTGGGAGAGAGAGAGAGATGGATTGCACGGGTGGATGGACGCTGGCGCCATGAAGCGTGAGGTCAGTCGCGGAGCAGCGTGAAAAAAGGGAGGAAAGAGGAAGGAAAGGGGGGTGGTTTGAGAGGAGAGGGAGCGATGGCGTTGCTGGACGGAATGGAAGAGACAATGGAGGAGGAGATTGGGGAGAGGGGCAGAAGGAGGAGTTGGAAAGCAAATGTAAGATGGAATGGAAGAGAATCGTAAAAGGGAGAGAGCAAGAGAGGACATTTGAGAAAGTAGAAGAGGGAAGGAGAGAGAGAAAGGAAGAACTTGAAGTGTAGGAATAAGGAGGTTCCAAAGTGTCATGGTGACGTCAATGCGAGCGGGACACTAATTAAGATAGTCTCAACGAATAATCGTCGAAGGTAAAAAAAAAAGTCTTAAGATTTTTTGTGGTGCCCTGCCATCCCATTGTATAGGTTCACAGCCTGTCCGGGTGTATCTAGGAAGCCGAGGACAATTTTCCCACGCGTGAGGTCTCTTTCAAACACGATGATCGACCCAAAAGTTGGTCTAGGCATGTGAGGGTTTGGCTCTTGTCGTGCAAGTAAAACATCCGACAGTGAGTGAAATTCTTTCATCTGCTGTGGAGGGGCTCGTTTTTCACCTGCGATTTTCAACGAAGATCCAATGTATAGAACATCGCAATGTACGGGTTTAAGATGAAGCGTCCTGGAAGGAGTTCCACCGGAATTGGATTTATGACCCCTCATATCCATGTCCCAGCATTTCATTCATTCTTCATTAATGTGGGCATCAGTCAAAACTTTCCGTTCCTTTCAGAAAGGTAACCATGGAAATTGAGGCACTGCTATGATATCTTGCAACTCAGTGAAAGAGAGTCCCTTTCCCTGGGAATTCTAGCTCATGAAAAACATCCATAGGGGATAGGGGTGAGAGATTGTCTCCTCCCTTTTATTTATCATCCGTATCATACTTGTAATTATTTCTCGGCCTTTTCCAATGACCCCCCCCTACCCAATGTTTCCAGCAATTACTGCCGCCGGTAAGTCGTTGTGCGACTGAATAATCGAATTACTTGCTCAACCTACTCTTCTTTTCAATGCATCTCGAAGGATTCTGCTTTCACAGACTCCTGGAAGAAACTTCTCAGCGGTTACATGGCCATTTAAAAAACATCTTCTTGAGCACCATAATTACGATGCGTTTTACATTCCATCCATCCTGACATGCTCATGTGTTACTGCCAAGTAAATTTATGCAGGAAATAAAAGTTTTTATGAAGTGCTTACAGATATTTTTGCCATAGTTGCTTACCACTGTGGATTATTATTCACTTTCACCACTTTTTTCCACTTTCCGTCCTAAGTAAACACTTGTTAAAAGTGTTCAAAGTGGTCCATTATCATGCAAAGTAATCCTTTATCGAAGAGGGCGTGTAATTAATTTAAAACTAAAAATTTTCTCCGGAAGGATCAGAGAATGACTGTTCAATGATATGTAAAAAGAAGAAATTTGAAAGGCGGCGAATTTTAAGCTGTAAAATTCCAAAAACAGGTTATTGATTAAGTACCTTCGACCACTGACCCGAGGCCGGCTGCAGACCAGCGAAAATCTTGTAAATTGAATCTAATTCACAAGAATATAATTTAATTCATGCCCCCCGACAATTTTGCACATCTTTTTCCTCGCGAACCCAGGGGAGGAAAGCTGAGACGTGTTTCCTTATTTTCCCACAAGTTTCTCACAATATAGTGGGAAAACTCTCCCTCCCTCTCCCTACAATCTCCCTCTAGTCTCGACCGAATCCTTGACGCCAGTCAGTAATGTCTTTTGGTGAGCTAAAATAATATATTTATGGTGACACTTCATATTTATGCATTGTATAAACATGAAGTTACAACATATAGAGACTGAAACCATGGAATTTCTTAAATACTGTAATTATGTTCTGGGATAATAATAGATGGAGTTTCTTCATTTTGGATTAGATCTGACTAAGGGAGAGTTCAGTTTTCCCACAATGTCCTTACGTTGGTTTCGTTTGCCTTATATTTTCATTCTTCGCTTACGGGTAAATAAGAGAAACGAACATTTAAAGCGAAAGAAAAATGTATTAAAATATTTTTTCATCTAGAAGTTGAGATGACTGAATTTAATCGCTAGTCTACGAAAAATTTGTGGAATATATTGCAATTCAATTAAAACCAAGGAGCAGGTTGGATGATAGCTTCCCTAAAAAAGGAAGCATGGATGCTGAGAAGCTCCTCGGAGGGATCTTGTGCGGTCGACGCATCCGAAGGCCCACGCAGGAATGACGCCCACAGAAAATAGAAAAATTACAGTGGGAGGAGTAAGGATGGCGTGGGTACGTAACGGGAGAATGTGAGCAGGGAAACCGTTACCCGCCCGGGGATAAAAACTAAAGTGTATATGCCTATATTTGCTACCCCAAGCTAATATTGGAAACAACCCATGAAGTAGTATCATTCACATAAAAAATTAAGTAGTCGAGAGCAGAGCTTAAACCGGGCCTAAAAATCGAAGATGTCCATTTTTAACAAGAGATCCAGTATGCACGAGGATCAGGGTGGTGTGTTGGCTAAAGCACTGGCCTCCATTTTGAGGGCCAGGGTCCTAGTCCTTGAAGTGGCAGAGATTTTTCGTCGGTATACCTCACTTGAACGCTTTGTGGATAGCACTTCAAGTTTAGTACTCCGTCCGTAAGATGGGATGTTAAACCGTGGACCCCTAAGCGCTATTCGTAAAGAGTAGGATGATTCCTGCACCGGGTTTCTCTCCTCCGCTTCTAAAATTCCCAAACCAACACCCACCTTCTCCTCTAAAATGAAAAACATCCACCTGACTTCTATGGAGAAAACTACCTCAGCAACGGGTTGCTTACTCCAGCAAACATTATAGCTAATGGTAACCTAGCTGTGGATGAGGACGATTCCAATTGTTTTTATTTTTAACGTTCTCCACATCGCGACGTCACCAGGGGAACCACCTATTGCGCAGGAGTCGAGTCGATGCCCTAATAATTCCGTAGGCGGTGGTGGGAAGCACAGAGATGAATATGCATGCGTATGCCTTCCATAATGACTGCAGCCAGGAAGGGGGTGGCTTGCCTTGCGTAGCACACGGTCCTGTGCACAGCAGATACGCAAATTTCTGACGAAGGCAGAGCGATGGTGGAGTAAGCCACGGACTGGGTTCGGGGGGAGGATGACAGTGTGAATTGATAGCGCGGAGGATTGAGGTACAAGAAAATGATAAATTTATGAAGCGAAATGAAACGATCATGAAGAGGAAATACAGAGAGAATATCTCTCGATATTATTGGTAGTAGTAGTAGGGTAAGTTATTCGAGGGAGGTGACCGACAGCTAAGATCATTTGCGCAATTGAGGATAGGCGGGTAATTGGAGTAGGGTAAGAATTTTAAGAGAAAGGATGAAGGATGGAGAGAGACCCGCCGTCGGCATTAGCCTACACTTAATTAGAGGCATCAAGGGGTCCACTGTTTAACATTCTACATGACGGACGGAGTACTGCACTCGAAAAGATCACCCCACAACATTCAAGCGAAGACCGGTGTCTCTGTCCACCAAATCTCTGCCACTGCCGAGACTCGAATCGAGACCCTTAGCAACAACCCCAACCCTATCCCCTAGTAGATAATATTCCTTGGAGATCGTGAAAAGAAGGAAGATTTCATTAGATATCAGAGCTTAACAGGCCAGGTCTCTCGCAAACTCTCTACTCTTAATGAACGACAGCATGGCTAATAGAGTTAGACTGTAATTACTCACTGCCATAATCGAGGCACATAGTGGCAAATTTTTACTTGCGTAAATAGTTCGATAATTTTTTTACATGTTAATGAAAAAAGTATGCTTAAACTTAAGAGAAAGTTGTGAATGGTAATTTTCTCCATATTTTGAATTTTTTGGATATTTTTATATTTTTTATGCTTTGAGACCGTCCTAAGATAATCAATTCCATGGATGTACGTTGTCAATAATTTAGGAAAGAGTATTCAGCAACGCTTATCCTCTACCATCCGTGTTAAGTTAAAACATAGGGCTATTTGTTGCCGAAAGAATAGAATTTAGTGACTCATCGATAGTCCATGGTACATGTATTCTCACAGTTCCTACCGTTTATATGTTCCAAATCACCCTGAGGCAAATTATAGTCCTAAATGCGGAAGTAATCGTGCCAATTCATCTGTGCGGTATGAATCTATATTATATTATAGAGAATGTTTCTCTGTGTAAAATTACAGGACAGAAAAATGTTGAAGAACTGATAAATGAAACGAATTGAAATATAGCAGTTGCGACTCTTGCAAACGCAGTAGTCGCTTTTGTTTGTGGGAACGTCTGCAGAGGAGCCGTGCATGTACTCTATGGAGAACATCAATCATATTCTTGTGGAGGAGTGTTGACTTTATGGCTCTTACACCCCAATGAAACGGTCTCGATCTTTAAGTTCAAACCTCCCCCATATATAATGATTCAACCAAACATAGCGTAGGAAAGACACGCTGGAATCACCGCGACATTTATCTTTTCCCCTCACCTGGAAAGACATGTACAATTTATCCGCGATATAAACCTAATTGGTTTCTCTCCTGAAAAGAAACTTTAACTAGTAAAATATTCTGAGAAAGCAGCAATAATGAGATCGCTTCCTTGTATAGCACAATAGATACTATTTAAAGACGCACTTATGTCTTAATGTAAAAAAATAGGGGAGCCTACAATGGATGAACTGAAATAAGGGTGGATTACAAATCTGCTTGACTCAATCTTTTGCGTTCTCTTTTCCAATATGCTTCATCCGAATTATAGCATCGTAAATTTTTTTATGCTGTAAGATTCAATCGTGGTCTAGCGATTTGTATTTTCTCACGGAAATTATAGTCAAACAGCCGAAGTTTTCAGCTTTATTTAACCGACGATGGTCCAGATTTCCATAATTTACTTCATTTTGAACGGAATACATTTAAAGTCACGTTGAGGAATTTAAAAAATTGGAGTTATTCCAGACTGCACATGTATTCCAAGCGCTAATAGTGTGTGGTGTATGCCGAAGGGAAAATGGGAGTTAATTCACTACCAGAGGAAATTCAGATACCGAGCAATGTGCCTGAGGTTTTTACTTTGTAATCCAGAAAAAGAGAAGTGTTGGATGATGTGTGCTTTGGACTGCTCCTCTTCCCCCATTGCAACACGATTTATTGCGACTCCACGACAGAAGTTCTCCCTCTCTCTCTCTCCCGAAGAAGAAACGAGTGATTTAAGAATGCTCGCCGAACAGAAGTAAAGCACTCTTTCGAGAGTTTCATATTAGGAGTTTTGTTTTTAGCTTAGTGACAAATTCTCTTGAAATAAGTTTCGACTGCAATACAATTATGAAGAACAGGGTCATGAATATGAATAATCACTCATTACGCTGTCCTTCATTGCGCAAGGGAAATGGTAGCCTGGATGCAAAAAATTGTTCCCTTTCAGCAGTAAGTCCCGAGATGGTAACTCCGGAGAATGTCTCTCCCATAATTCATCAACTCCGAAAAGGATTTTCTTACATGGAAAAAATGTTTCTCACATGATTATTGTACACCGAAATTTGAAAAAAAAATTTTTTTTGCAATTAATGCTTCTCAAGAATCACTCCTTTCTGGACACCCCCATTTAAAGTCCTCGCGATTCGATTTTCTGAGTGTCAGAACTTCGTAGGAAATCGTAGGTGGCCCAGTGAAAGGAACTGGCCCCCCTACCCTGAATGTGTGAATTTCACACGCCATTGGCTTAGGACGGGGTGAGCTCTACTCTCACCTATCAAAACTAACCTTCGGGATGAATCACTCAGTGAGTGAAGGATCACTCAACTCTTAAAATTGTACCATTTTCTTAAATTGTGAGGAAAGCTTTGTAAAATTTCTGGGATAAAATTAAAATAATAAATAATAAAAATCCAAATAAAATGCATACCGTATGTAGCCATCACATTACTTAAGTCTTCCTTTCCTTGCAGGGAATATATAGTTTGATACATTTAAGAGGAATACTTCTACTAGCTATTTAAAAATACACTCAGTAGTTGCATGTTGTTGTGTCTACTATGTTGTACTACTGTCTCACTCTAAATAGTCTCATTCTAAATCTAAATAGGCTCATTATAAATAGGGTAAATAGTTATAAACTGGGGTCGTGGTAGCCTAGTGGGTAGAGTGCTGGGCTAGAGACCGGAAGGTCCCGGGTTCATACCTCGAGCAGAAGCTTTCTGAACACCTCCGCCTAAATATCCTCACAATTCGATTTTCGGTGCGCCAGAACTTCGTGGGAAACGCAGGTGTCCCAGGGAAAGGAATTGGGCCCCTACCCTGAATGTGTGATTTTCACACGATAATGGCTTAGTACGGGGTGAACTTTACCCTCACCTATCAAAAACAAACCGTAAGGTTGAACACTTTTTTAAAATTTTAAATATCATGCCAAATTATTTATTATAGTTTCTGTGGTCGATAATTAATGTATGGATTTGAATGAATTATAAAATTTTAAATTCAATTACTTCCAACTTGTGAGGTTGCTGGCAGAACATATGAACAATCACTCATTACGCTATCCTTCATTGCACAATGGAACACAAGGGAATGGACATTGCATAAGGGGAAACGGTACGACGAATCTGCCCAAAGAATTCGATATAAATGTGGATACTTCTCTCTATTCAGAAATTTTTTTACCACTTCCATGGGCGTAACGAAACATGCCGACGAGAGCCACCATGTTGTGTTGTTCTAACATTAACAGGCTCGAAAATATCCCTGTGCTGAATTTATTTCTATCTTTCCTTTAATTGTGCTTGATGTTAATAATGCATAATTTATTACTGATTGCATACTTTACGCTGAATTTTTTCATTGAGATTACATAATTTTTAATGAATTCACATTATTTTTATTATTGTAATTTTATTTATCTGCATTAGATAAATAAAAATCTGATTTGTATGCACACATATAGCTAGCTCCCTGACAGGAGGAGAGTGGCAAGATTGCGTTCAATCATCCTACGTTATAATTCTGCTAACTCATCTTCTGAGCACCCAGTCGGTTTCTTAAGACATGAGTGTGCCTCTTACGGGAATCATCAAAAGATATCCATACGCTGTGAAAAGCGTGAAATTAGGAACGTGCTGCTGTAGAATTACCGTCTAAAAGGCATCACTCATATTTATTGCTCAGTTGTGATGGTGGTCACTCCCAAGCAGTTGAGAGTAAATAAAAGAACTGATTCTCGCCGCCGCCGTAAGCTAGCTGTCAAGAACGTTGATGGATTTGAGACCATCACTTTTATGTAAAAGATTTCAAAACTTCAGTAATCATTTGAGGTGTGAATCTATGCATAACTAAAACATGAATTAGAGTGAGTATATTTCAATAACAAGGTGGTATCTAAAGTTTAGTTTGAAATATGCATCACGTTTACTCACAAAACGCTCGGAATTGCCTCAATGACTTACTAAAAGTTAAGCGTTGCAGAGAATTGCGAGATGAAAGACGGAATAAATGTGAAGTATTAGTGGTCATCTAAGCATGAACTGCTTTATGACATGTTATCACCCCCCGAACGATAACTCCTTCATGATGAAGAAAGATAGAATCATAATGACTGTAATGATTCGAAGAGTAGAAGCAGAAGTGCTTTTTGAAAAAGAATAACGGATGTCAGCGGTCATAGTTGGTGGAATTGAATCCTGTAAAAAACAATAATCGATAAAAAAAATATTGATGATATTAAGAACATATAATTGAGAAGGACAAATGTTAAGGATAGGAGCACAGGTAGAACAAGAATAGATTACGTCGAAGAGTTAACGGAAGATTAATAAATAACAGCTAAACAAGAAATGAAGGAACTACTCAAGCATACAACTGAAAGAACACCGAGAGCTAAAAGTTTTTTGAACTTCTATTGATGATTTTATATATTTTTGCACATGTAATAGAAGCTATTGAAGTATTTCGCCGAATTATACTTATGCATTAAGTAGTCTGCCAGCCCCGGGGTGAGAACCGTAACGTGTCCATCCGGCAACCCAAAGGTCGCGAGTTCGGATCCCGCCCAAGGCATGGCTATGGTACTTGTCTTCTAGATAGAGACCTTGGGACGGATGATGGAATATAAACTTGGCCGTTGTGGCATCTACAAACCCAATTCTACTACCACTAGTTAATTTATTCGAATCGGGAGAAGAAACAGAAGGCACGCAAAAGAGAGAGGCCTCTTTTTCTCGAAAAAGCGGAAGGAACTACATGCAGAGATATTTTGTTCACCTCACTGGACTGATTTCCGCGTAAATAGATTTCAAAGTGGAATCGGACTGCACAACTTTCATGCCCCAATATCCCGGTTCCATATGCCTTTTACTCATTTCTATTGAGACCAAAGAGTATCTGACAGCTGAAAGGAGCCTCTCTAAAGGAGCAATTAAGGTAGCGCGAGAAATCATGCCCTCTATGATATGCTCTAGCTCCGACTCTTAGTGTTCCCCAAATTTTGTCTTTTATAAGCGTGCAATTTCTTCCGCCGGAGCCGAGAAATTCTCCACAGTAAGGCGATCTCCTTAATTAGTGCCACAGAAAGAGATTCCACTCAGGGCGCAAAATTCCACTCTTTTGGAGGGAGTAATTTAAGGCTTAGTATGTACATACATAGCATAAAAATAAATGAAAATAGAAAAATGAAATGAGTGGCAACATAAAAGACCTAGGTTAGATGCTAAATATAATAATAGTGGGAACGTCAGAATAAAATTATATCAGTGCTTAAACTTTTCAAAAATAACTGCGGAAAATATAATTCTTGAATTTTACGAATTAGGTTTAATCCTTTTTACGAAAATAACATCGCTTCAATCACCATCAATGCTCATACGACAATCTAATTCAATCTATCATATTGCTATCTCCCCTATCAACGTGAAAAGGTTGGGTATTTTGCCTAGTAGCAAAACTGTTATTTAGTTTGTTTTTCGGCAATTAAAATAGTAGTAAACATCATTGCTACTATTTTTAGGAATAGAAAAGATGTAAAAAGCATCGTTGTTACATCTTTCAAGAATGATAAAACGACAAAAACCCTTGTTCTCACGACCAACAGACAGGACGCGGCTTGCCAAGACTCTGCCTGAATCTGAGTTTAAACTTCGATCTTAAATACAAATAGCGGTTTAAACGTTTTTCTACCACCGACAGGAAGGCTCAGGTCTTCTTATCTCTAACCTATAAACCTTATTACTGTCCTGTCTTCCTGAGAAATATAGAATAGTTTACGTTACTTCCCAAAGCACAATGAAGCAAGCAGTATTATGGAGACTGTGTAGTAGATGCTCGAGAAAAACGGGGATGAAAGAGGTCATGTTCCTCTTAGAGCTCAGATCAAATCTCGGATTCAACAACAAAAATTACATTAAATAACACACCCACAATACAAAAGAAAGACCAATAGTTCAATAGATGAAACAAATACAAAAGAGCATTAAATGGAGAGAGCTGGAGGAAGATCAGTAAGAGAACAGAGAGACGTGGCGCTTGGGATGCGAGAGATGGCCATTCTAAAAAGTAAATGAGGAGTGAGAATCTGGAGTTAAGTGTAGTTTGCTTGAAAGCTCCTGGCACCTCGATAGGCCACAAAGGAGAAGAAAAGGTGGTGAGAATTGAAGAGATCACTCGTGGCTCGAGTGATTTCACAAAAGAGAATGCCTTTTTTCAATCAAACCTCCTTTTAGCTGCAATTCATCAAAATAAGATCCACCCAGGCCAAAAATGGGTAAGTGGAAGTGCCAGGAACTTTCAAACAAGCTCTATCAATATGAAAGCGAGGAAATTGATGGAATAGAGACGGAAGGGTGGGGGGAGGCTGAGAAGAGGTGGTGAGACGAGAGTTGCTCATTCGAGAGACTCTGGACACTCTGAGAGAAGGAAGAAGATTCGAAGGCCGCTACGCATTGCCCGAGGAGCTTCTCATCATTCGCCTCTTCTTATCGGGAAATGCCTCAAAGTGGCTCAATGGTCTCCGATGTTTCGTGGTTGCATTGTTTTCGGCGTGCTCCCAGAACTCTCGGAGGTTTCCAAATTCCATTCCTCGAATCATCATCCTTCGGACCGCACAGAAAATTTAAGTTTTATGGCCTCTCGTCTCCAAGTTTTACTCCGTCCAAATGAGACCTGCGGGTTGACATTTTTCGCATTAGTTCGCAAAAGAAAGGGGTCGTAGTTTGCAGCTCTCAGATTTTCATCCCGGGAAGCGAGGTTCATTTTTCCCATTATTAATGACGATCATTGTGACCTTTCTCAGCCTCACAGGCAATTAAATAAATGTAGCTCATGGTCTCTGAAAGGTGACCGAATGCATATTCCAAAATATTCCATAGTACCTGTTCTATTTTTTCCAGGATTTAGGATGAAACTATTTTCGTGATTAGTTCTACACTGTCATTTATTTAAACGCCTCTTGGTAAATTTTCTCGCAAATATTGTGTGAAAAATTAAACCCTTGGGCTCTTTACTAAGTTTCCCAGTTACAATAAATGATAGATTACTATTTATTTATTGATTTAGCCCATGAACATATGCCACTCTTGAAAACTCAGAGTAAAGAACAATTTTTTCACTAAGAAGGAGAAAAAAAAATCTTACTCGAATACTAAATTAATGATCACTATCCAAAAATAGTATTTATTAGGGTTACGTAACCCAGAGCCAAAAGAACTACTAAAAAAAGGGCCGAAGGAGTGTAGGTTGAATGTATAGTAAATTGATGGACGGAGAAAAACCTGGCGTAGATATTAGCCTATTTTAAGGAAAGATGCCAAGGGACCCGTGAGTTAAAATTCCAGCCTACGAAACCCGCGTCGCCGATATCGTAAGGTAGAACCACACCACTTGTAACACAAAAACTTTAAATTAATTAGAAATCTACTGACAAAAACAGACAAAATACTTTCTTTCACATTTAACTCAACAAAAGCTCATGGATTGTTTCCTTACTGATAGTGGTTATTATTAAGGATAGTCAATGCGTCATGATCGCCAATCAAGTGATTATCTTCGAAATCTTGCTGTAAGCTTTTTACGCGAATGACCTCGTGACTTCAAATGCATTCATATACTTCTATTGTTCCACCCGAGGTGCTAATCCCTACCCGTTCTCTAACCCGCAGGCGCTGCACCCTCAGCAGATGGGCGCCCCTTGTGGAGCACCCCTGGGCTACCCAGCCTCCCCGTGGGTTCTGTGGGACGCCGGGCAGCTCATGGAGGCAGCTGCTCGGAGGCGAAAGAAAAAGAGACGCCTTTACGCCGCCTGCTTGCTCGCTGGCGTCGCCGTCGTCGTTTTGGCCGTTGCCGGCGTCGCCGGACTCGCCGTCTACCTCGGAGGTCAGCACTGATTGCCGCCCAAACTTCGGAAGTTACAGATTCTCGAAGGACTTCCGCCCCTATACCCCCAATGATAGTAATCCTCTGTTCTGCCTACTGTTGTGAGGCTTGTGAACAGCCGGTGTCTGCTATTCCCGACCCTCGCAGTTCGTATCAATCTTCCTTCCTATTCAAACTGCGTTTCCTATACTGAATTCCTGTTTAAAGTATCTTAAATTTTCTGCCTTCCTTCATGTCATTCATCCTAATAAATCTTTCTTCCCTATTCACTACTTATCCAATATTCTCTTCTCTCTCTCTATCACTCTCTTCTAAATTCCTTAACCTCTCACGTCTACCATCCATCCACTGTTGTAGCAAAGAGTAAAGGTTCCAACACTCTAGTTTCCATCATCATCCAGTTTCCATCGTCTATGTGAAAACTTCAGTGTTGGAACCTTTACTCCTAGTATGATTGACTTCACAAAGTTTTGCTCAAGACTGTGTCGTATGCTGCTGTAGCCTTCTGATTTCTCCGTCCAGCACTCATACCCTACCGTCACACTAAACTCTCCCACATTCGCCTTCCTCTCCATCATCTACATTTACATCTACGCAATACCCTGCAAGCCACCGCGAGGGTGTTTGGCAGGGGGTGAATATCACCAAACATGCACTGTTGACATGCAAACAAGCTACTAAAAGGAAACATGCTAGATAATAGGGCCACATATAACTACATGGTTAGTATCTACATAGTAATAAAGTGATTGTTTGTTAAATCATGCATCATGCGCTACAGACTTCTCTAACAATATTTCATCGGTCAGTATCAATAGTCATCCAGCAACCCTCCCATTCTTTTCCACTCCAATATCACAAATCCCTCCAACTCCCACTTTTATCTTCTTCCAGTAAGGACCAGATTTCTCTTAGATCTGATCGTCATACGAAGAAATATTATTTTTGAGATTATTGAATAAAGACTTTCAATCCGTTCATTAAAGTAAAATTTTCCCATAAGCGAATATCCTACAGCTAATTCCTTCTGATAAATAATTTGATATAGGATAAGAATTAGGAGTTTCGAGGTTTATGGTGGGTTTTGGGAAGATCGTTGGATAAAAGCTTTATTGTTATCTCGTTGTTGCTGAGAATAACGTAGAGTTTTAAAGATTCCAAACGATGGATGCCAGGAGAATAGATGACGGTGAGGTTGAGAAATCTTTCGTCACTGAATTGCAGGAGGTCTGAGAAAATGGCGGGTAGAATATTTTTACCTGGGGGCCTTCTGGGTAATCGGGGAGGATAGGGCGGCTCTTCGTTGGAATATGATCATCAAGCATTGATTTGGGAGATGGGTAACGACTGTTGAAGTGTAATTATTCTTGATTATCTTTTTTGTTATAATTAATATTTATGTAGAATCCTAAATAGAAAATTGAGAAATCAGACAAGATAATTGTGAAAGAATTCACTGGGAAGAGGGTAGCGTCACCCATGACGTAGACAGCGATGGCCATGAAAGGGATTTTAAACAGAGACGATTGCGAGACATACGGATGCAACCATAGTCTGTAATGCTCCTTCCATTCAGCTTCAACATTATTGTGCCAAATTATCAATTAGCGGTGGCTGCAATGAGTGCTATCAGAGGCAATTCTCCTTCCCTAGGACGTGGAGGGGCGAAAGGTTGGGGACGCATCTGGTTAAATTACAAGCCGCATGCTATCTTCGAGCATCGGTCAGTCATGTATGAGTCAGGAATCATGATTCGAGTAATCATTCGACAAAAAATCCGCATCGCGTGAACTCAGCCGATACATTAAATACCCGTGACCAAATAAGCGTCAAAGGCACGTTCGCATAGAAAGAACACCGCGGGGATACGATCAAGTTTCCACATTCGTGTCATCGTGAGGAATTTTTAAAGTTTGTCAAGGAGGAAGTAAGGAAGCATTTCACAGAATAACTTGGCATAAGTGGAAGAAAGATAGGATGATTTTATATCCACCCTTACCATTTCCTTAACTTTTGTGAATGTGAACGACATCTTTCGCCTTATTTCACTAATGTTTCAAATTGAACTCGGATAAAAACTTCTCTTCCTGTATAAAACGTATGAACATAATGCATTTAAAATGTAGCCTTGCTGTCAACCAAAGTGATTTGAATGAAAACATGAAATTCTCCGATTTAACCAGAAATATTTTTTCTGGTCATCCTTCAAGCTCTTCAAAGGTATGTACATCAAATAATAGTTTACGACCTGCATTTTTCATTTTCCTTAAACCATCTGTGTACAAGTGCGAATAAGATTACAAGTTTTGGTAAATTAAATATATATTAACTTGAGCAGCATCGGGATAAGATCATTCTAGCGATCTGTTTATTTCTGCAAGTTGGAGACTCCTATTATATCGCTAGAATGGCTAATCGAGGGCAACAGAATAACAGAAAAACTTGTTAGAGATCACAGTCAACGCATTGGTTAGTACTTATTCAGCGATCGCGAAGCTCATTGGTGTCATTGAGAATAGATGAATGGTCGGGTACTGGTATGAATTTTTCATGGAACCAAAGAGTGTCGGAGAGGAATTCTGCTTCGGCATCAGCCTGATCTTAAACGAAGGCGCTGAGGAATTCACTGTTTGACATCCGATCCGACAGACGGAATATTGACCTTGAGGTTCTCTCCACACAGCATTAAATCAGGGACTGATATTGAATTGAATTTATTTTCTCCAGTAGCATTACATAAAATATAACAAGACACATATATGCATATACTTAGCACGTGGGGATAATTTAGGGTGTCAGAAGGGTACCTGTATATGACACCCTTACAAACATTGGCACATGTGAACTCGAAGAAAATGAAAAGAAAAAAAAATGAAACAACTTTAGTTTTAAACAATGACAGGGAACTTATTCCTCGCAACAGAAGGAAAGAAAAAATTTATGAAAATAAATTTTTCCAATATTCCAAGGAAAAATCTCTTCCAGGGCCGGGGTTCAAACCTGGGTCCTAGTGATGGGAATTCAGCACCCTAGACCACACACTAAACCAACCACGCGCTTGCGAGAACTTAGCAGCGTAAATCAAATAAGGCTACAAAAGCCCCCAGCAAATTAAGTCCATTTTCGAGACAACCCTTGGATGGCGAGTGCCTTAAATGGCTCCAGAGGACAGGATTATTTCGTTCATGGCAGCGGAGCGACCATAGATTGCAAGCAAAATTGACTGCGAGAAACCCCGACGTACAATACCTCAACCATGAAGCATGGGACGGTTTTTCAGATAACCGCAGTGAGGCTCCTTTTCAGTCTTTTTTCCTTTCCTCAGGTACGTTCCTTCGTAGGAGACGCCCAAGACTGCGGTTTACCGAACGGTAACTACAATGGTATTCCTGAAATATATTGGTTTCCCCTTTGTCTCCATAACGGTTGATGTAGCGCTTGCCATCGTCAATGGAAAAGGCCACCACTTTGGAGGTGATCTGAAGCGGTTACTAAATTTACGGATATATCTTTGGCGAATCGATGATTGCCTTTCGGTAAATTCAAACACTTGCGTTCCGCTAAGGATTGTGTCGGCCTAAAAATCAAACACACTACAGTTTTTAGGTGCAGGAAAAACGATAGCTCAAGTTTTCATTTTCGCCACTTACACGCCCAGTTACTTCGTCCTAAACGTCCATACATTGTAATTCCAGCAGAGTGACCCGTATCATACCGGCCAAATACAAAAGCACTATTCCAAATACACACAAGATTATTTTACTACATTTTCAACCGTTATTTATGTACCTTTTTTGCTCTTAATTTTAATCACATTAGCCTTCTCCCAGCAGGATTTTCGCAGGTTTTTCACACCATCCTTCATGTGTGGGTGTTGTCCCGCAGTGGGTTTTTTCCGTCATGGACATACACTAATATCCTCACGTTTTTTCCCACAGCTGTACATATCTTTTACACATACCTTTAATATTATCATTTGCATCTTGTTGATTTTATATGCTTTTTTCCTTATCGAAACCTTATATTCATATTTTTCATATTGTAAAACTATATTAATTTTTTTCATTGTCATATTATCTTCCTAATTTTTTCCTCATTGTAATTTTAATAATTTTTCTATTGTAATTTTATATATTTTTTGAGTGTTTAGAACAACGTTTATATAATTATATATATACTATATTTCATGCATTGACGAGGGGTTAGATGGAAGATGGGACTTTTAGTCTCAATCTCGCCCCAATAAAGACGCTTATCTATCTATCTATCCCTTTGCAAATCATTCGAGAAATTAATTTCAGCCTTTCACAGTTACGTGTGGTTTACAATAGACGTTCGATTCCTGCCCTCTTCATTCTACATTTTTCAGAGTAGAGGGAGTTTTCCAGAGTTTCTCTTTTACAAGGTTCTGTACTGCTGGAAATGTATCCATATGGTTTAGATGAGTAAGGTACGTAGTTTACTTTTTCACGCTCTGTCTTCGGTTAAAAAACAGATGCTTTTGCGATTATGAACGATAAAAACGGGATATAATACGGGTAGAGGCGACACATACTGATGCTGTATGTTAGCTAAATTTCGGAAAAGATAACAGTTGAAGAAACTCCTTAAAGGTCATTGATTCACGCTCATAATGATGGGTCACTGAACCACCCATCATTTGGCGTTGCGACAAGGGGATGCTCAGTCTTGGTATTTCCGACCCACTCCACAAAAATGCCTCCTCTTCAACCAGCCGTACGATTCGTTCCTGCAATACCAGGAAACCCCTCGGTGGTTGGTGTCACCGAAATCCCTTTATGCTGTGATCCAGCATTTTGCACATTCCAGAGACAAAATCCCACCCAGAAGACTCATAATTTTCTCACGAGGCACGTACTTAAAAGGGTCCGTACGTAATCGTGCAAAAAAAACTGAGGCAGAGTCGGAAAGTAACTGTCCTCCAAGCCAGACTGGGAATTGAGAAGTGTCCCGTTAAGTTACTCATCGTTAATACCTACTTTTTATATTCGCGACGAATCGACGTGCCTATAATGCTGCCTCTAACCATTTCCAGCAAAGAGACAGGTTACTTTGAATAATATAACTGCGACTACTCTGTTGGTTGCCTGGAACTGTCCACTCGATGCGCTCGTAGTGACATTGTTATAGTTGAGCAACTAGGGATCAGCTTCAGCAATAATTATATAATAAGGATTGCGTTTAATTTCTTATCCTGAGACAAGGTGTTTACATAAAATTTCCAAGCCGTACCTTCAGGAATTCCGAATAGCTGTCAGTTTGGTTCAAAAATCCCATTCTTTTTGGGTGAAGAATTCTAATGACATGCTTTACAATGGATTACTACGATCAAAGGCAAAGATAGTAATAGCCAATGGATCTGAGAGCGACCAGAGGTATTTATAATAAAGTGATCGGTCTACACAAAAATACCATTTCTAATCAATAACACGGTTCGGGATATCATTGGTTACAGTAGCAGCCAATGCGGAATCCCACCCAGTAGCTCTTGAGAGAAATGGAATTCAGGAATTTATAAAATTCCTAGGGCTCTATATTTTTATCAAGCTTCTTTTCGAGTTTTCCATGCAGTTAAAGGCGCTTGCTAACAGAAAAACGATTAGCTAGTTGTGGAATGAGCAGGTTTCTAGGGGAGTAATCCTTGTGCAGCACAGATGCGAGCGTGATAACATGACCATTTCTTCATTGTCGGTGCTATGATGGGCGTGTCGAGAACAGCAGCAGTGGAGCCCGGGATCGTTCAGCCAGAGGGTCTACTCTCTCTCCAGCACTTGAATGGCGAATAATCGAAGTTGACCCACAAATATGCCTCCTCTTCCATACTCTACGACGACTAGCCCTGTCTTGTGTCGGTCAGAAGAGATTCCAACGATTGATAAAAAATAAGCGGCCACAGAATATTGTTGCAATGGAGGAATAACCTAAACGCGTTTGAAATCCCCTGCTATTGGATTTTGAGTTCAAAAATCTACCTAATGATGATTAATAGAGCAGAGATATTTACTCTGCTATTAAGCTAATAAATATATGCCATAAATGAATCCAAAATGATTGCTCACTTCACATTTTGGCTCGATCTATCATTCACCGGAGGAGCCACGGGTGCAAGCGTCTCAAGAATACTCTATTCCGAAAACTATTTACGAAGAATAAGTGGCCTCCACGGAAAATATATGATAAGGAAACTAGTGACTGAAACTACAAATGCTATCCTGAACGTATTTAATGTTCTTGTATATAACGGATCGTTACTTTAACCAGCAGTGTGAAACAAATGAGTGTGGCTGAAGAGACTGTCAGCAGGAATATTACGTTTCAGGTAGATACAGGCAAATATGGGGGGTAACATTCACGACAGAAGAGAAAATATACATGCATGGGTGCAACTGCCTAATTCGAGGAAATCATCTAAATAGGTGCTCACTTTATGAATCCATTCATCAAGCAATTTTTGTTGTCTTTCCCGAAGGAAATAATGAGTTTGAGTTGCGCATGAGCCACATAAAATTGAATAAATCATTGACGTTCATACTTTCACCCACCATTACACTAGAAGAAATCACGATCTGAGTTTTAATACGTTATAGTAACCATCAAGTGAATGTCAATTAGTGGACTTCTTGTTCAGGAAATCGAGAAAAAGGAGAATGATTTAAGCAGGAGAAGGACTTTAAGGGGAAGCATCAGGTGGTTAACTACCTTGGAACTACCTTGGAACTTGGTAGATCCTGATTACTCCATGCCTGCATTCATAATTTCTTTTCTGTGTCGTTATGTTCACGTACTTATGAGAACATAAGTGCACACGCATACGTTACATAACCCGTAGACCCCTGAAACGTGTCGGAGGATGAGGCTGGATACAACCATTTACAGCATGGCTATGGTGTCCGTTTCATTATTAAGTTTCGTATTACACTGGGATAGTTGGAGTGATATCATCCGAGCTAACTACTACCATCTACCACTACGCCGGTTACTGCTTAGGTACCAAACCCTCACGTTAAAATTATTTGCTCATTAAATTCGATCCTTTTCTCGTTGGCATCCGTCGGCGATTCGCGCGGTCTCATCTCTTTTCTTCTCTCCCTTCCAGGCACCCCGCCCACCGAGAGCGCGGCCGCCAGCTGGGAATCGTTCCGCCGGCCCGGGGAGGCCCGGTACGGCGAGGAGCCGACCACGCACCGGGTGCTGGGCCGGCACGGGGTGCTGGTGCGGGCGGACCCGCCGACGACGGAGAGAACTACGCCGCCGGCCCGGAGTCCGTGGTCCATCCGACGCGACGAGAGCGTGAGCCGGTGGGAAGGTCGAGGGCAGGGCGGGGGAGAAGCGGGCGCGCCGGCGGACGCCGCCGTGCAGAGGGCGGACCGCGGACGGGAAGAGGAGGAGGAGGCGGCGGCAGCCGTGGAGGAGATGGAGGACTACTCCGAGGGCGTCCCGGAAGTGGAGGTGGTGCTGGAGAACGAGGAGCTGGAGCCAATGGGCGACGGGTCGGAGGCGGTGGAGAAGGTACGCGCTCATGGAGGTGGCGAAAAGCACCCACGGTCTAACGTCTCATCCAGCGGACGGAACTCTCGATTTGAACAGCTCTCCATACAAAACTCAAGTTGGAGATCAGGATTTCAATATATACTCACTACCACTGCTGAAATTCGAACCCGGGCCCTCGGAATGAGAGGGTAGCTCTTTTTTAACTTCGCACCCACCCAATCCTCGATATATTTCACTTTATCAATCTGTTAATCACATTAACTTGTTTCGCCTTCGATGGACTTACGTTTCAAAGATTAGTAGGACGAGTAATTCGAACGTTAATAAGTACCTATTGGTTTTTTATTCAAAGATGTGGGCTTCTCTCTTCGATTGAAAATAATTCTCCTCATTCACAACCTTGATCATTAATTTAATCATAATTTTCATCCATGTTTACTTAGCTGTTCTTAACACCTACTTTTCTTCTCTAAGGCTCTCTTTATGTCTCAGCATATATCCGATAATGTGGCCTACCCCTTACTTTCCATAATTTCATGAAATTTCTTTCTCTACTCCGCCCCTAAGAACCTCTTCATTAGATACTCCGAAAATTTATCCTTATCCTCCTGAAACTCCTTATCTGAAGATCTTCCAGCCTAACCTTTTCTGCTACGGTAATTATCAAAATAAATGTTCGAATAATGTTTTTTGGATTGTGTTTAGCACTGTAAGAAAAGACTTTCATGTAGATAGCAGTCTAGGTGCTTAAGGACCTTGGATAGCAGTATCCTTCCTTTGCTTGAACTATTTCACTATTTGGTAAATTTAGAAACCGATCAATCGATAAATTTCTATTAAAACTTGTAAAACTCAAAGTTCACTCGGAAAGTTAAACACGATGTATTAAAGAGCGCATAACCGGTTTTGCTAGATATGACATCAAAAATTCCAGTATCCTTACTCGTCGTCTCAAAAAAATAAAAAATCAGGTTTACAAACACAAGACACAAGAGGATGGGTGGGATTGCGAGCTATTGGAGGAAGTGGTAGAGGGGTTTGAGGATAAATAGGGGCGTTTATTCGGAACCAAAATCGCAATTTTGTACACGAAATAGTTAGATGTAAACGAAAAACGAATTTTAGTGAAAAAATTAATCTTCTGACCACAACCATTCACTATAAATCAAAAATTAAAATAAGCAACAGGTGACGCCCACCGAAGAAGCTGCTTTGATATCATTGACGTCTTTTTCCTCCCGTCCTTGACTGCTTTTAGGGGGAGGAAAGGCAGTGGAGGGGGGTTCTTGGAAGGTCTGCTCGCATAGATCCTGTCGCAATCGCTCCTATTGGCAGAGTCAGCTGTGCCCCCCCTCTTTGCGATAAGGCAAAGTAGCTTCGCGGGCTCAGTTGTGATTGGACGAAGTCGTTATACGTCAGAGGTGGCACCACGCCCACATTTCCGAAGGGGTTAAAAACATCAGTTTTTCGCTGCTTATAACTCGAGAAATAATTGACGGATCAAAAAACGGAAAAATACGGGTCTTTTTATTTTACAAACTCTATCCGATCCGGCAATAAAAAAATATGGTAAACGACCCCATTGCAGATTAGGTCTGGATGGGTAGTAGATTTTCAGCCTAAGGATTAAGGGATAGATCCAGAAGGGGGGAATGGGAGGGGACGAGGCTGTCATTACCTAAGGTAAAATTTTTCCGGTATAGAAGATGCGTGGAGATAAGTGGCCAGAAAATATCTCCATTTGAGCTGATTCAATTTAATGTATCCTAGTATTTTTTCTTCTGTAGTACGCGTCACAATCTATTTAAACGATCTGACGGACCTAAAGCTGGACTAATTAATTATTGAGGCAATTAATTTCTCTGCAAATTATCTCCACAGGTTCAGGGCGACCCGGGGCACAGGTCCCCACACGCCAGGGCTTCGGCCAAGGGTCCCGAGGCCCCGGGAGGCGATGAGGAGGCGTCGTCCCCCGCCGTGCAGACCATCGCGGGAGTGGTGGAGTACGTGACGTCCATCAGCGTGGTCGAGTCCTCCGTGAGGTCGGGCGCGGAAGGCGCCGGGGTGGTGAGCCGAAACGAGAGGAGGAAGAGCGAGGGGGAGGCGGTGGGTGTGGGGGAGGAGGAGGACGAGAGCGTGGAGGGGGTGGTGGAGGAAGACAGGAGGAGGGGCGGGGAGGAAAGGCGCTACGAGCAGCTGCAGGTGTCGAACAAGGCTGCGTCCGGGGGCGTCCCCGTGTTCAACATCCTCACCAAGATCCTCAACCGGGTGAACAGCAGCAGCGGGATCAAGGAGCTGGAGAATCCGGAAAAGAAACACGTGGAGAACGGCTCCATGGGTGAGTGGACAGTAGTGCCGTTAAAGGGGGGACCTAAGATAAGGACGAGGCAGCAGCTCCGACTTTTTTTTTTGGTACTTTAAGTTTTTCTTCAAACCCAAATCATCATAAAAACAGAAATAATGATTGGGGTGGTTTTTCATAGTCTCCCCAACACTGTTTTTGACACTACAGCGTCACTAGGGTGGGTGGCCACCCAACTGGGGCCATACGCCTTCTTTGTAGTCACCTCGATGAGAAACTGACAGTGAGAGAACCATCTGTGTCCTCACCTTTAACTTATCTAGCATTGATAGTCCTATGAGGTGCAAATATGATTATTCCTAATACTCCTCCTCAAGGGGTCAGGAACATGTGAGCCCTTTCATCACGTTAAGTCTGTAGTCCATGGGGAGGTTTCAATAGTGAATTTTCCTTCTAGTCCATCTAAACCTTTCTCACCCATTGAAATACCCTACCCTCACATTGAATTGCAGCATTTGATGGGAGGCTTGGAAAGTCTCCATTTTTCTACACCTATTTACCATCCTATACATGCTTATTGTCGAGCACAATTTTGCTAATTTTATACAAAGTAAATGGAAAATCTTGTCTTCGATTAGTTGTATTAACTGCTTTAAAAAAGCCCCATAATTCCTTTAATTGTGCTTTGGGATGTTGCATTAAGACAGATAGTGGGCACACCTGTGGTCCAGTTAGTCAAAGATTTATCTACCATTCATATTCTCCAAAAAGTCATCTATTCTGCTTACTCTGCAGCCCAACTGTAGACAAGAATTCATTGCCATGGCTCAAATTAGCCTACCTGACTTCCTTCTTTTATTTGCTCTCCGTTAGAATGTGGTGCAGGTGAGTTTCGATGTGCAGTTCTGAATGGAGGCATCATGTGCCTGCCTGGATCATCTCGCTGTGATGGTGCAAGGGACTGCTTCCTAAATGGTGAAGATGAGATTGGTTGCACCTGTGCAGATGCCCTGCGCTCCAGATTTCTACATCGTAAACTGTGTGACGGAGTACCTGATTGTTGGGATTACTCAGATGAGGATCAGTGTGGTAAGATAATTTACATGAGAAATGTGACATAAATCTGGTAAAGAAGAGAGTGAGAGATTAATTCAATGGACTGTAAGGTAACTGCAATTTTTCAGTTACTACTTGATGAATGATAATTTCTAGAGTAGAGTTCGTTTCTAAATTCACAAGTTATTGCCTATGATAAATAACACGTTTAAATTCAGTTGGTAGTTACTATTGATGTTAATTAGTTCATTCCCATAAACAAATAGATTTGCATGATATAGAGAACTAAGGTGGTATAGGTGACTATGAATTTGCCGTTGATTTTGGATTTTTGATGAAGTCCCTAGAAGCTTCAAGAAGAATTGAGCCAAGAGCTCTAACAAAACAAGAACACAATGAGAAACCTCATCATCAATGAAAACATGTTCTAAATTAAAAGTACTACTTCAGCATAACAAAGGAAAAACTGTAAATAGCCTCTCACAGAAATCACCACTTGTTACAGTTGTTGTTGCTACCTTTAACCAATAAAACTCTGTATGCTTTTCACCGTGGACCAATAATGATGTAAAAAATCACTCTTTTTGGCAATATTCTCACTATAAACCATTATTACAATAGTGGTTTCTACTGTACTACAAGATAAAAAATCATAGTAACGCAGAAAATGAAAATTGATCACCATTGTTGTTACGTAAGAGTCCAAATGAATCTATCCAATGAACGGGGCAGAATTTCAATATGCCATGAAAAATGAAGTAGAAAATTTTCCTTATGACATTTTTCTTTAACCTCATCCATGGTGTTGATGGGTCAGTGCAGCCTTAGCATATTCTCACCCTTCGACAAATTTTAAGCTAAAAATGTGTAGCCCTGATGATTGCTAAAGCAAGCTTTTAATTTTATTTAAGAAAGATCTCAAGACACCCGTTGGTTCACTTAACTCATTCATTGAGGGAGTAAAAATGTTGTGCATCAGGTTGCTTCTTGCATTTTGCAACTGATTTTAGGCTCCATTCCTCCAGATTGTGGCCTCTTTGACGCATAAATACACCTGTCTAGTGCCATCCAAAATGGACTGTACTGGAAAATGATAGCTATATGTAGCTCCTATACGTCCTTGTAAATATTGCCGGGGATCGGGTTGGTGTGGTGGCTAGAGTACTGGCCTCCCATCCCATGGATCCAGGTTCGATTTTTGGCAGTGGTGGATTTTTCAGTGGAAAACCGGACCCCACTTGAGTGCCTAGTGGAGGGCATTTCAAGTTCAGTACTCTGTCCATCAGATGGGACGTTAAGCTGTGGTCCCCTTGGCACCTTTCGTTAAGAGTAGGCTAATGCCGATGCTGGGTTTCTCTCCACCCTTCTTCCATTTCCTGATAACTCCTACCATTACCCACCTATCCTAAATGGCACAAATTACCTCAGCTGTCGGTTGCCTCCCCTGAATAACCAACCAACCAACCAACCAAATATTGCCTCAGGCATTGTATGTAGTGTAAAAGTTTATGTATTGACCAGGCAAACCAAAAGGTTTTGGTTTAATTTTCAGTGAAGGTGACTTTTTCACTTCTAAAATTTGCAATAAATTATACACTCGAATCTAACCAATGAATTAATGAATACAAAGTTTTTCATCTCGATGAAATAGTAAAATATTGGTTTATGAAGTGGTGGGACAACCAGCCAATGCAAATCTTCACTCTAATTTTCACCTACAAATCAAGTCTCTTAATTTGAATAGAATGGTGCTCTCCTGGGCACTTGGTGTGTGGAGGCGGAGCCAGGACCTGCATCGAACCAGAGCGAATCTGTGATGGAGTGAAAGACTGCCCAGGAGGGGACGATGAATCTCACTGCATTGCCTTGTCCCCAGAGGAGATGCACAAGGAACCCAAGATGATGGGGGCAGACGAAAGACGATTCTATCATAGAGGGAGCAATTGGAACGGGACAACCAGAGGTTCAGATTATGTGACCGCCTCCATGGTCACCAATGAAGTACTACCTTATCGTTCCTCAGGTAGGATTCCTTTAAAATTGTTCATTTTATGTATTGATTGCTTCCAGTGATTGAGGTGTGAAACTAATGGATGGGAAAATATTCTTCCCACAGGTTACCTGTTAGTGAGGAAGAAAGGAGTCTGGGGGAAACTATGTGTCGATAGTTCTGATAACAATGAAATGAAATCTAAAAAGGATACCAAAGAAAAAAGTTGGGGTGTAGCAGATATTGGCCATGAAGTCTGCAAGGCAATGACTCACAGGTAAGCAGATAAGTTTATATGCACTTTCTCAATTAGAATAACACCTTTTTGTACAAGGGCCTTTGAGAAAAAATTGGCACATCTAATGACCTTCATGTTTTATGAAGCTAACCCAGACTTCATTCCTCTCTGAAAGAACACACACATCCACTTCCCATAAAGAAATAATTACCCTAGTAGACCTGATTTGAGCTCCTTTGAATGCTCTTTAAGGTAGAAGAAGATTTTTTACTTGGCTTGTATATTAATACAATGCTGATATTAACTGTTGCAACTACCCAATGGAACAATGCCTATTTATGTTTTACTGATTTATCTTCATGAAAGAAAGGCAATTAAGTTTCTAAACAGGATATGGATTACTCTTCAATCATAACATAAAACATGGATCATTCCTGTCAAGTTCATAACTGGTTCACTACTGATTATTTTTTTTCTATTCCATTGCGGAAACTTATCAATGAAGAGACTTTGAGATGATAGAGCAAGTCACTGATGGTGAGCTACTAGAAGGCTCAAGCCATGGGCAACCAAAGACTCCATACTATGAACTCCAATCCAGTACTGGCCAAAATGATATTTTGGGGTAAGTGAAAGAGATTCATGACTTTTACTGATGCAGCTATGCGTAAGACATTGTAGAAAATAGTTCAGTAATTTTATACAGGGACTGTATGGTACATAATTGATTTTGACATGTAAGTAATGAATGGCCTCATAAATATACTTACAAATAGTTTATTTTATCCAAACAGAAATTTATTTCAAAAGCTTTTATTTTAAAAACCACATTCTAATAAAAATGAAATTATATATACAATTTTTATAGCTGGAGTTTATTTTTAGGGTCTATATGCTTCTCCTAGACTAAAACCAGGAAAAAATTTTTTCAAGAGCTAATCATTCAGCCTACTGGTTTACCATGCCAGACATATCATAAGTTACTTGAACAAAGAATTTATTTGTCTAATGGCAACTAAACTAGTTCTTGAAAAAAAATTGAGGTTATTAACTTATTATCAAATTTATTATCAAACTTATTATCAAATCAAGCATAACATTGTTGTTTGTTGTTTATACAAAAAATTGTCACCAAAAGGTATGTACAATATTGCTCTGTAATCATTTTTTTTCCCTCTCTTTAAATTTTGTTCCTTGTCTGTAAAACATTAATGAAAACGTAAAAACTTACATTTTGCATCAATTAGCCCTGATGATGCCACAATAAAGAGGCGAAACGTTGGTAAAATTGGTGTTTCTCTATACGACCAAACTACTCCAGACAAACTATCCATTTCTACTTATTATCAAAGGCTGTGATATCACATTTACAGAACTATACATTTGATTGTCAGTTTACTCCTGAATCATTCTCGTGGACTTCTTGAAAACACTTAAAAGTGATTTTTACAAGGAGCTTAATACCTGTTTCTCAGGCAATTGAACCAACCAGAAGCATGGGTATCTCTTTAATTATACCATATTTGGTACCAGGAGGTAGTGGTAATAATAATATTTATTTTTTGTTCGAAAAAAATTGGCACGGAATTGTCAATTAAAGTTCATAATCTGAATTTGCAGACCTTTCTATGTTTTCCAATTTTATTTTATATCATTTCAGGTCCACACAGAGCTTGCAGAGTACAGAGTGTTCTTCAAAGAAAGTCATGAAAGTAATGTGCAGAGACCTTGAATGTGGGGTCCGTCCAAAGATCAAGCTAAACCAGTGGTCCAGGTATTCAAAATTCCTCATAATTGGACCATAATCCATTCACCATGTGTTCATGCTTTTCAAACCCAATGCCAAACAGTTAAGCAGTGAGAAGCGTGTGGAGCAAGGATGAAGTTCATTCTTTCTTTATCAATATGATTCAATGTGATAACAATAATATGGGTTGCTAGATTTACTATTACCTTTGTAAATCAGTACTATATGGGTCCCAAATATGATGACAGGTCTTTTCATTTAGGAACAGGTTTGTTTAAAAAAATATTTAAGTTCTGACTACCTGTAAACTGGTAGAAATTTTCTGATGGACCCATAAAAAAAATTCCACATAGCTTACTTTTAATTACGTATATCAATATCCTTCTGATCCCTTGAATGGCAAAAATGGGGCTCTTGTGAGACACGAGTGGCTATTTCATGCATAACAAATTTAACTAAACATATGATGTTCTATTTCATGTCTCAAGCACAGCATGAGGGTTAAAAAAATTGATTATAAGTAAGCTGAGGATATTGCATAAAATGCCCATTTTTTCTTTTACTCAGGAAACCAATTTTATGAAGTTATAAGTTCATTTAGGATCATTCAGGGCGAAATTAAGGCAATTTTTACTTCCTAAAAATGCCTATTTTACCTGTTTATGTCTTTTTCTGCTGATACCACCTATTTAAGGGCCTAAAAAAGCAATATTCTTCTCAATGTCACTCAAGTTCTCTTTAGTGCAGAGCTAGTCTGTTATTTCAATTTCTTTCTTCATATTTTTTAATTTATCAAGGTTGAAATAATGTCATAATACATGCACGAAGAAAAATCATCCAAAGTATTATTATATAAAGAGAAGGAAAATAACTTATGGTAATAATTTTATGTGATTTGTACAATTGCTAAAAACTTGTTTTTGAAGCTTTATTTTAAGAGTTTAAAGCTTTACTTTAAATAGATACTGCCCGAAGTTGCTCTGCCTTTACAGCCAGTATTAATTATCATGGGAAACATGGCTAAATACTGCATTATACTCTGCAGATAAATAATTGAAATACGTGAGGCACATGACAGGAATAATGTGTGCCTCCGATACATCAGTTCAAACATCGTTTTCACCCACTTAAATGTACACTTTTGCAACCGATTTTGCTCATCTTGTTTACTACGTGTCAATTCTGTCTATAAGAAAATTAAGCCATCATGGCGCATGAGTAGGTTTTCTATAGGAAACAGAATATCTGGATGAAGAAGCAAACTGCAGTCTTGAATCCAAAGATGTAGAGTCATATCTCGGTGTCGATGCAGATCCTACATTTGTCAGATGCAATTTTGGTTAATTACCATCGATCATGTCATTGCTGGAGGCAAGAGGGTCATCCCATTCTAAATCAACAAAATTTTCAGAAATATCTTGCTTCACCACCTAAGATTTCAACTAAAATTGGTGCGTATACACTGTCAGCCTTCCTGAGCCAAAAGTCATTCCCTGTTTTAGCAGAAAAAAATGTCTCTCCTGAATTATAGGCAGGAGTGCATTGCATTAAAAGTCTTTTTACACTATTTTTCTACAGGCTGCAGCAGACTGGTTTTATGTGACATACACACGCAAAAGGTGTCAATAGAAAGCATATGAAGTATACATGTTATTAGAGGAGTTTTAAATGTACTTTTCGCCAGAATAAGTGTCTTTTTGTCGCTGTAAATGCAACTTCCAAAATTCATTTTTTTCACAAGTTTAGCCTAAAATTACACCAATAAATAATTTTGAAAACTGGTCAGTTCTTCTCACCGTAGCACTCATACATACCTAGTGAATGAACATGTTAATAAACATTGAATATGAGCATTTCTCACGGAGAAAATATCACTTGAATTTGAGGAATTTGGAAAAAACTGGTTTTTCGGAGAAAAAAAGTCCATGTGGGACATGGTTTAAAAATTATAAAAGCATTGATTTAGAAAGTCTTAATGTTGTTCTGTTAGATACAAAAATAATTATTTTGTGTTTTTTAGAGGTTTGGGAGATATGGTCGGTATAATAACAGTGCTCAACTCCCTCACGCATGGGCCTAAACAGATTCTCATTCCAACAATACTATATTTTAACTATCATTAATCCTCGTGGGATTGGGTTTATAAATTATAAAATCATTGATATAGCAAGTCTAAATGTTCCTGAATAAGGTACAAAAAGAAATTTTTTGTGTATATGAGGGATTTGGGAGATATAGTTGATGTAAAAACTGTGCTCAATTCCCACAGGCAATGGGCCTACAGAGACTCGCATTCCAACAACAATACTATACTTTAACCATCATTATTACTTGTGAGATTGGGTTAAAAAATTAGAAAATCATTGCGTTAAAAAGTCTAAATGTTGTTGAATCAGGTACAAAAAGCAATGTTTCGTATTTATGAGGGGTTTGGGAGGTATAGTTTTTGATGTAAAAACAGTGTTCATTTTTCACAGACAATGCGCCTCATTACATGCATGCATTCCTACAATACCATTTTGTAACCTTCATTATCTTATTTACACCAATAAAAATTATAAATAGTGGCACTGACACTTTGTAGTACGGACAGAAATTTATTGATGAAAGAATAGTTGCCCGGAGGATGAGTTGGTTCCGGAGGTTCCGGACCTGACCTCGTTGAAAAATATCAGTAACCAATTGAAAATGGTTATTTAAAAACAAATTGAAAAATAATGATTATAGCTGGCTCATGTCTGAAAAAAAGAGCCTGCGCATGAAAGACAAGTTGAAACTAACATAATATATAAAATAAGCCTGAAACCCAGCAAGAATTTAGTTAGTTTTTATGAGTCGAAAATCACAATTTATTGTCACTATTTATTGATTGTGAAGGTGAGATTACTGCTATTTTTGCTTGACAGTTGAGTGAATAAATTATGGAAGAATTGCTTACAGTCCAGAATTGTTATTTCCATTCCTACAAAAGTTATTTTAATTTGTTAATTCGTCGCATTGCTGTCCATTATTCTTTCTGACCAGTGCAAAAGAGCTCTCAAATGTAATTTTTTTCACTTCCAAATGAACAGCTAAATGAAGCTGAGGGGTAAGCACCAGGCGTAGTGAAGCACTTTTGCATAGTTTGCAAGACTTAATTTTACATTATTTTGAGGACTTATTTTAATGAATAAACTTAATTTAAATCTAAATGATGATGGTACATTCTGGGTTTGGAAAAATGATAGAATTAATCTGATATAATTATCTGAGGCAGAGGTACACCATTATAACTAACATCTAAAATTAACAAGTGTGTCGACCAATAGATCAGTCCACTCTTGGACCATACATTCAAATTTATTTGTCCAAAGACCTACTGACAGTAAAAGGGTTAAAACTAATGAAAGAGTTTCTTAGACCAAGGGAGATGGTGCAGTTCCCTACAGCCATTACATTATGGCTTAGGTACTCTGCCAATCCTGGGAAACCCTTGTGCTTTTTGCTCTTTGTTTTCTTCTTTTACAATGGACGCAGAGGATAGTGGGAGGAGGCAATGCTGCCCCTGGAGCATGGCCTTGGCAAGCAGCTCTCTACAGGGAAGGGGAATTCCAATGTGGTGCTACTCTCATCTCTGATCGCTGGCTGATATCCGCCGGCCACTGTTTTTTCCGGTGAGTTCTTTCCCTGTGCCATTGCAAGTTCCTCCAGTAGGACAAAGCAATCTTCACACATTTTGAGCACATATTTCTCATATATCTTAATTGCTAGGAGGAAATTTTGCAAATGTTGAATTTGTGAGTAACTTTTTGAAGAGGCATTTTCTATCCACATTCAGTACCTTCTTGTTAGCATGTGTGCCCCACTTTGTGTGCACATTCCAAAACATCAACAGTCAGCAATCCTGGGATTGGTTTGACGCAGCTCTCCACTCAATTCTCCTATAAGTTACATGAGGCTCGTGGCTGAGCTGAAAGCCACCATCCACTAGGTTGTGGATGGTGGGACGACCTCTAGATGTAGAGGTTAGCCTCAAGATAAGCAAGTTTACTCGTCAAATAAGCAGTCATGGATAGAAAGTGATGGCATTCCAAGGGGGTATTGGTCTATCCCTCGGTAAGGTAGGCCTTTTAAATAACATAGAAACTTGTTAATATGCCATGACGTGGCAATGGGATGCCACCAACAATTATGCATTCCATCACCTGGAGGAAAGGGCAGCAGCTCTTCTTCATATGAGTGAAGGTAGAGACCACAGTGGTTGGTACAGCAACACTTATTCCATTACAGGCATGGTAACATTTACTTTAACGGTTGTAGTACTGGGATGTGGAAGACCAGAGGAAACCATCACATTATTATCCTGAGGATTTGAAGCTACTCCACTCTTTTCTTTTTATCAAGGCGTGATGGATCCCTCTCGAGGAAAATATTCCAAAGTTAAAAGAGTCCCCCATTCGGATCTCCGGGTAGGGACTACCTTTGAGAGTACATCAGGCATATGTGTATGATATTCCAAATACAAATGAAAATATATATTAAGGTGTATTAAGATATCAAGATTTAATAAAAATTCCTCTCTAATTCTTCTCATTCATATGTGTTAGATTTAATCTTGAAGCTGCACAGTTAACTTTTTCAAACCTTTAAAATAGGAGGAAACATTCACTTATCCTCCTTTTTACTTCTTCTCCGACAGAGCTCCAGATGACTACTGGGTTGCGAGATTGGGAACTCTGCGTCGGGGTACAGCCTTACCCTCGCCTCATGAACAGCGTCGTCCTGTGTCATCCATCATTCTTCACCCCAGATACGTCGATGAAGGTTTCCTGAATGACATAGCCCTCTTAAGGCTATCCTCATCTGTTGAAATCACTGACCACGTTCGTCCTATATGCCTGCCACCAAGAGCTACTCATATACCTATTTCCTCCTACCATAATCCAGACAGGACTACAAACTCTGCGAGTGAAGATAAGAATAAGGTCCACATAACCACTGGAGAAGGGTATCCAAATCTGCATGATGAGATGATGTCTACTTTTTCATCAATGCAGAACAGCTATGATCACATGCATGTGGATTACAGTACAGAGAGCACATTTACTCATCACGACCTAGATGAATACCCTTCCACAACAGAATATGACGACACAGAATCCTTGCATATGACCCACCATCATGGGCCAGAGAGCATGGAATCAGTAGAGGAAAGTACCGTCAATGAACATGTACCACCAGGACACTCCAAAATTAATGATGATCAGCCCACCACCTCCAAATGGTACAGCTCTCATTCTAACAAAAATGATGACCAAATTGAACATGACTCCTCAGAGCAGCCAAATTTCACACAGTCTGACAACCTTGAGCACATGGATACTGAAAGTGAGTTTAGCTCAGGAAACATCACCTCCATGACTGAATCATTTGAATATGAGATTCATGAAAATGAAACTACACATGACTACATCAAGGAGCAAATAACTAATCAACCTCCTTTGTCAATATCACAATACGTGGAGACACAGCCTTCAACTGAAGAAATAGATTTAAAAGACCTAATCAGAGAGGTGTCAAGTCTGTTCTTGCAAACAAATCCTAGACCCCTACAAAACAATGCACCATCTAACAACCTGAATATTATACATACATCAGATGACAAATTGAAAAATGAAGCAAGTGATGAAAACATAGATGAGTCAGGGAAAACCATTTCAATTCAAAACCAATCAGGAGCACCTATTTACCTAAGCCATCAACAGCCAACAATAGGTGTAACCTTTTCCATAGAGGACCCTGCTGGCAGTGGAACATTGGATAAATTATTGGAGGAGCAGCAATTAGGATATCTTGAGAGTAATATTACTGGCTCTGATCAGATGAAAAACAAGTATTTTACAGAGTACTCAACAGCAGAAGAACAGCTTTTGGAAAATAGTAGCTTAGCCACACCAACTACCTTGAATTTGGAACAGGTACAGGACAAATACCCAAGCCACATTAAGAGTACTCATGAAAACTCAAATGCACTGTTATCAAATGTGAAACTTTCCGAAAACAAGCAGGCCAGCAGAACCTCAACAGCTTCTGCAGATGGAGAAAGGCAGGTTCATGATCTTGAGAAACCATTTTCAACTGAAGCAGTCACAGCTACCTTGATTGACGAGCAGGCAGTGAGTACTGAGGAGGCAATTGTGTCTGAGGCAAGAGAGAGGAAAAGGAGGGATGTGAATCGAAACAGAAGAGTGGAGGATACCAGTGACGATGGGATCAGGAATGGAAGACTATGTACTGTTGTAGGGTGGGGACAACTTTTTGAAGTGGGGAAAATATTCCGTAAGTATTATTGACTCCCGAGCATTCTCGTTCACTCATTCCTTTTCATGTCAATATTTTCAACTCTACTGCATTTTTATTCATAGAATGCGACAACATGATGATTTTCAATTGATGATGAAAAGAGATTTTAAACCAGTTTATCTTTTGTGACCTCAGTTTATAAATTATAATTGTTACTGAAAAGCAACATTTTTCAAATTGACAGTTAATGCCTTATTCTTTGTTGACAGATAGCTAAAATTATTCATCAAGGAAAATGTTTTTTGTTTATTTTAACCATCCATGATATTGGAAGAAAATTTATGGTCAACTAGCATATTAGGTGAGACAATTATCAAATATATGATCAGTGAAACCTAAGCTACCACTAATAGCATGTTAGATACCCTAAATATATAAGAATAATTATTCCAGACATGAATTTTTCATTTCCTACTCATTTTCTTTCTTCAGTTCTGCGAGTTTGAATTGTTACTTAATAAAACATCAGTTTTTGAGCAATGGGGTTGAAAATATGGGGAGCCAAAATGCCTCATGTGATTTGCAAGCATACCAAATTTTTCTTAAAATAAAATTCCATGGAATTTGGAAGTTGTTTCGTAGATCATTTACCAGAAACCTAAGTTCTAAATGATGGGCTTCACCTTAATTTGGCTACAGAGTACACAGTGTATTAACACTTTGGTTGAATCAGGTGAATACATAATTCCCGTAAAGATGTTAACTCAATCACCCAGAAGATTTTTCTTTATGGTTGAATACTCCCTCACAAAAACACACAACATATAATATATCACGCTTCTCTTTGAGGTATCCACTTCATTTTAAAGCATAAATACAGTATTTGATATAGCTTGGCCATTTAGAGAATGCCATCAAACAGAATATCGTGGGAAAATCCATTAAATTGGGTAAAATTATAGATATTATTTAATCAGAAAAAATCATGAAATGCTGTCTACCACTGTGACTACAGTAAGCAGTGGAATGAATAGTGTTGAAATTTCCAATGATTAAAACTAGGAATAATGTACTCCTTATCTTTCAGCTGACACACTCCAAGAAGTTGAGCTTCCTCTCATTTCAACTGCTGAGTGTCGGAAAAGAACTGTATTTTTGCCTCTTTACCACCTGACAGATGCCATGTTTTGTGCTGGTTATGACAATGGTGGTAGAGATGCTTGTCTTGGGGACTCAGGAGGGCCATTAATGTGTCAGGTACGTCAACAGCAATGCATGAGAATCCAAGACATTATAAGTCTTTAAATAATGAATCGTTGACAGTTAAACTAGTCATATATGCTAAAAGAAATGTTAGCACAATGTTTTCAGATTCAAATTTGCAATGAAATAGCAATGATGTATTCATTTTGAACATCTTATGGTGCTGGCATACACAGAACTATTATTTACTGGAGGGTAGTACAATATACCTAGATGTCATCATCAGTCAACAATCCAAGATTGGTTTGATTCAGCTCACCACTCTATTCTCCTATCAACTAACCTCTTCATATTCATGTAAATCTTCTCTTTCACTACTCCCTCCATATATCTCATAATAGGCCTTCCTTTTCCTTTCTTCATATTAATTTTTCATTCAACAATTTTCTTCATCAGGCCATCATGTCTCATGATATGGCTGAATAAGATGTCTTTTTTTTCAAACATTTCAGCAGATTTCTCTTTTCAAACACTCCTCTGAGGACTTCATTGTTCCCCACTCAGTCAACCCATTTTATTTTCAAAAATATACATATTAGACATATTAGTGAATTCTGTAGATTCAGTTGATATTGAGTGGAAATGAAACATAAATATTTTTATTGTAGATTTTGCAATTAGGGATTTCTCAATGATGTTTCATTTCTACTCAATATTATCTGAATCTACAGAATTCACTAACATGCCTAATATGTTTATTGTTTAAGACTAAATGGGTTTACTGAGCGACAGACAAAGAAGTCCTAAGAAGAGTGGTAGAAAAGAGAAATCTGCTGAAAACTGAAAAAAAAGACAGGACAACTTAATCGACTATATCATGATTTTTAAAAACTCAAATCAGTCAGATTAGAGGATTTTATGTCAGGTGTACTTTTACCCCCACACTACATCAGAAGATCAAATAGATGTGACAAAATTACAGAGATAGGCTACTGAATGAATCGATATAAGAATTTATTTTTCCTGTGGACAATTTGTGATCAAAACTCATATGTTAGGATAAAAATTAGTATTTCCAATTCTCCGGAATCCTATCCTGTCCCTTTCCCATTTACCTAATGGCTAGTGACCTAACACCCCCTGCCTTACACCCCTGTGGTGGCTTGCAGGGTGTTGTGCAGATGCAGATTTCTCAGTAGGAGTATTTATATGTATTAAATAAATACTATTAACATATAATGGCAGAGCAACAATGGCACTAACTTGGCAACTTAAAGAAAAACTACAAATTCGTATGGACATATCCTTTTTAGTCATAATAATCTCACTAAAAAGTGTAGCCAACAATAAAACAACAACACATTCCTAATGAAGGGAAGATCTATATTGTGGATTTGCATGAGCGTTATAACGTTACTGCTTCCTAGTTAATTATTTTATCTAGTGTGTGCATTACTGTTGTATCAAAAAGAAATAATTGAAAAATCAAGGACTTGACAGACCTGGATAATAATAGATACCTCAGCAAAAAAATTCTTAAGCCAAAAATTGCATGCAGAAGATTTTCAGCGCAGAAAGTCATGGTGGAGCAATGGCCTGATTACATATGTATTATCTTTTACAGGGTAGCTCTTGGTTCAATTCATTGGTATACCACATTTTAAAGTAGGCATAGATGGTCTACAAATAAATCATTAATATAGAATGAGTTTTATGCATAAAAATCATTGAAATTTTCCCTTGTCTCTTTCAAGCCAAGAACACATTGTTCTTCCATGATCATTTGAATGCATGGCCTTCACTATTTCTAGCTAACCTGACAAATCACCCATCTATACCCTGCTTTATATTTCTGATTGAAAGTCAATGGCCTGAGGAGAATCGACACCACCTCTGTGAGGCAGAAAATAGTTAAATGCTGCATAAATAGAGACACACATATATAGCAAGTATTAAGGATGTCAAAATTGACAGAAATCTGATAGCAAATCATGAGAATCTAAAGGAATTTCACCCTCAAATATCTGTGCTAAGTCAACGGTGGTTTGCTAGAAATGTCAGATACTTAGCAAACTAAATAGCTTGGGCTCGAAGGATCCTATATGCCAGTTTTTAATGCAGGAGCTCCAGTCAGTCGCTAAATACTCTGTCCACGACATCCACTTTTCGCCCCAGCATATCATTAAAACTCTATTTTTTTGGTACAGGAAACAGACGGGCAATGGTCTCTATACGGAGTCACCAGCAACGGCTATGGCTGTGCAAGAGTCAACCGCCCAGGGGTGTACACTAAAGTGTCCCATTACATCCCCTGGATGGAGGAGGCCATGGCAAAGGAGGAGTCAGCACTGGAGGAGAAGAGGAAGAGGGATGAGGAAAGGTGGCGTGATGAAATGGGCAGCGGTGATGAGTTTTGGAGGCAAAGGTGGGAGTGGCGGAGGAGGAGGCTAGAGGAGCAGGGACTAAGCAAGCACCACTGCCCCCACCGCTGTCCCCTGGGGGAGTGCCTGCAAAAGGCCAGGGTTTGCAATGGTGTGGTAGACTGTAGTGATGCCAGCGATGAGCAGAGCTGCCACGGAGATGTGAGAGTAGGCAGATGAACCTCGTCACCTTTAAATCAAGCCGAGTTCACAGCATACTTGCAATGCCAAAAACGTTTGTACATACCACTGATATTTATAAATATGCCAGTTGGGTTTTCATACCTGACCTTCATAATGTCATCGACTTCGGTTACTTATTTAAAATTAGTTTAAATGCTGTCATGTCCATGAAAATCAAATCAAATTAGATTCTAAGAGTTGAACTAATATGGCATTTGGGAGCAAAATAAGTTCAACGGCTGAATCATCAGCAAACGTGAAGGAAAATCTCCAACTGGATGATTTTCATGGAATAAGAGTGGGAACTAGCCACACCATGGCTTCAAAGTAACATGTAGAAGTGTTTTGGTGGCATTTTACTTGATTTTAGTGTGAAGCCTAAGAACAATTTGTTGAAATCCCAAAATGAAAGCCTGATTTGATTTTAACAACTGGCTTTGACAAGCATGAATGCTAAAGTTAAGGAAATACTTATTAGACTAAATGTGACTGACATTCAAATTTGGAGGAGCCATCACATTTTTTTTAGTTCCTGACCATTGTGCACCATATTTTTTTAAGTTTAATCAAGATTTCACAATATGAGTATCATGCTGATGTATGAGCAGCAGTTTAGACTACAGTGAAGACTGTGATACAACACAGAGACAAATGGCCATCTCAGAAGGTAATTGTGTTGAAAATCTAAAGCCAGAACAAATCTCAGTTGTTATCAAGAGAAACAACAATACTGCAGAAAAATGCTCCTCTCTTAAGATCAGATGAGGTGAACTGCTAAAGATTCAACACTTGTAGGCATCAGTCTCTGTGAGATTACTTTTTGAAGCCTTGTATCTGATGATTCTAATGGTGATATATTGTCTCAACCATTCCATTTTCATTCATCATGGCCTTGTTAGAATCTATATTTAATGAACATTGAAAACTTCCTAGATTGCCATAATTTTTTGCGGAGAAATGTCTTCCAATATTTGATATCACCTTTTGGATGATAATCTGGGTGCTATCATGAAAACTTGGAGAATGCTACATAGATTTGATGAAAACATTCAAAGCAATATATGAGTGCATGCAATGTTTCATTTCACTGCGAGGAAAACCATTTATATTTTTAAATGAATGCAAAAAGTTGTTAATAAATTAATTTTGAAATTTTTCCACGTTATAAAATGATGCATCTGACAAGGTCATGCTGAGTAAAATGCTTTAATCTCTTTCACTCATTATTCAACAATTTATTTAATTTCTTCTACCTCATCAGTTTAAAAAATTTAATTTTCTAATATTTAGTACATCCTATCTTACATCTGTTTGAAATGCCATTGTATTGTGTCTTTGATTACTCTGTGCTGCCCTGTCCAATATTTATGAAATGTCATCTTGTAATGTCTTCCCACGTTTATTCTCCACATTTTATTGTTTATAATTGTTGCCAATTACAATAGTGATAATATTTATTTGCTATGACATTAGGGAATAACTTAAATGCATATGTTAGAATGATGTTGCCTCTTCCCATGATACTGAAGACCAATGCAAATGTGATGAGTACAATGTAAAAACTGTCAAGACTTATTGTGAGGGAACTTACTCTCCTAAGATATAAGACATGTCATTGTCGTTCAGGCAGAAATCACTATAGGTCAAAAATTGGCAGTTTTGAGTTAGGTGCAAAACCATACTAACAAAATGAAAAGCAAAAATAGTGAAATTATGGAAGTAGGTGGAAGTAATAGTAGCAACAACACCAAAAACATGTTAATATTAACTAATTTTGCAAAACTGATTTTAGGAGTTGTTTGAAACATTAAACCCAATATAACTCAGAAGTAAGATTTTTGACTTAGTGAATTCTGCCTGAATGACTACGATATTAAAGTTGCTCCTGTCTTCAGTTTTAAAAAACAGGTAGTCTCTGCAAAATCCATGAAGGAAAGCAACATTGGTGGCTGGTACAGCAAGTGGGGATTGAAGATGTGCCTTAGCACAGTAAGGAATCATAAAGAGTGCACCAGTCGCAAGGAAAAGTATAATATAAACGTTATTGATGGGTAATACTAATAATTAAATGCACTTAGCCCTCGTATACCCAACAAAAAGTTTATAACATCAAACACATGTCCTGACACCTGATATGAGAGATGAATTTAAAGGTGCAATTGTAATTAAAGACCACAAGAACTTCAAACCTGAGAAATTTAATGGTACAAATACAAGTTGGCATACATATCTTTCCTAAAAGAAATATAGCTGGGTATGTACCTGTGATAATTGTAGCAATCATGGTAAAAAAATCTTCATAATTTATTTTTAGGGGTAACTTTTGTAATATACAAAGTAAAGAATGTTATGTGTAATTGACTAACTAGCAATCAAATATGGAATATTAAAATAACATTAATGACTTATGTTTACAGTATTGTTGGGGTTAACAGAGGTTTCTTCAGGAAACAATGTAGTAAAGCTAGTCATGATGATTTCAGTGAAATCAATGTAAATTCAATGTACATAAAAGTGGGGTGCTAAAGAAGGCAAAAGGTGCAAGCATTATTTTATGACCATTTTACTGAGCAAAGGGGGTGATGGTAAGGGAATTGGGGATTCCATGGAATCATCTAGCGGGAAATGCTGACTTTTGCATCAGGATATCTGATGATGGGTATCTGCCCAGTATAATTCTAAGAAGAAATTTAATATGAATTTTGATTTTATGACAAATAAAAAATGTATACATTTATTCTTATTTGCAAAATATTCAGCATCTATGTGTCCTTTTGATAAATACCAAAAACCATTAATTGAGAATGTTGAGAATTATGTTAGTTTTTCTCAGTTTATTCATAAAATATTAAAAAAATATACTTCCAAAATATTCCTCCATTGATGCCATTGGCAATAGGTACATTTACTTGTTGTATTATAAGATAAGGTGTGGATCAGAGGGTTGGAAAATTGGGACAAAATTATGGTAGTCAAACATGAGCTTGAATGGCCTCAAACAGCATCCTGCTGTTGCAGAACTGAGGATGATAATATGTGATTTATGGCAGAAATTCATTCATGAGGCAATCAAGAAAGATATTATGAAACATTCAATTACCTGTTTACTACCTATTCTTTAAACAACTAGGCTCATCAACTAAAATAAACATGGGGTGGAGTTCTCCAACATTAACTTCCCTTCATACCCACTTTCTCCCACATGGTCTAGATTAGGAATGGTAAACTTCTGAGAAAGAAAATCAAAACCTGGTCTACACAACAATTAAAAGTTATTTGAGAGTCATCAATATATTTTTAAAACAATGAACATTTTAAGCAATACAATAACAATTAATAGAGTTTATTATATCTGTAAAAATAAGAAACAAGTCACGCAAAAATTGCTTCCGATTGTTATAACCAGAGTGAGCAATGTACTTGGATTTCCTGAGTGTGTCTCTGAGTCCAGTTAGCAACTACTTATAATTGTTTTTATAGATGGAACTTTGGTAGTTTTAATTTAAAATTTACTCAAAGAGTCACAAATACATATCCAAAGAGTAACATGTAGCTCACAAGCCTCAGTTTTTTACCCCTGGTCTGGACCAAGTGTAATGACAAATCTGGTTAATAGTTACATTGTGTAAGCACTGTCTGTCCACACCCACAAAGTTTAGAAAATGAAAATGATGTATCTTATATTAAATAAAAAACTGCACAAGTAAAAAGTACTCATTATTTTTGCATTCTAGAACCCATTTTTTTTTATTTTTCACCATGGACTATGATAGGCCATAGATGGGTGAGCCTGCATGTTGCAGCACTGCACTGTACAGGCAAGTGCGATGAAATATCACTCCTGGTAGAGCCATCCATACCAGACTGATGGAATGAAGGGTAAGAGCTAGGTGAATGGCATTCCATGCAACATATGTTTCTCAGCAACGCAGCTGCAAAAAAGCATTTAACCTCCAATGGGCAATCCATTGCATGATAGTGCCATGTTAAAAATGCCACAGAGGCTGGCAGCACAACATCACCTCAATTAAACTTCACCCAGGAATTTTATGTTGGACTCACTGCCTTACAACAGAACTTTGGAACCCCACTCACTGAGGCCCAGCAGCAGGGGAAGCCTGCGTTTGTTAACAAAATGTACGAGGGCTACTCTGTAAAACTGGCAGTCCTCATCATGCGCCTACTTGATGGGAGCCAAGGGCTCACTGATTGGGAATATCAAATGCAACTCAGTGTATAGGACACTAGCAGATGCACTTGCAGCTGGCATGCAGAATGCTGTCCTCTTTGGGTTTCTCCACCCGCCCTGATACACAACCTGACCACTTGAGGGGTCCATCTGATGGTGAAGGACGTGGTTACCTGAACGCACATACCCCTAGAGTCTCCGGTGATTATGATGGCAATGAAACTAGATGCTCATTGGAGACTCAGAGGTGGATGATGCAGCAGTAACAGCAATAATTAGTGAATAAATAATAGCATTGGGAAATAAATATGATATTTATGAGGCAAGTATGTTTCATAAGTCACAACTGAGGGTTTATTGGCAGCATTTGTAATTTAGTGGGTGGGGGGTGGGAGGTGAAAAAATGGAAGATCAGCTATACATAATATTTAGGTGATCTGTAATAAAGGCAGCCATGATGTAAATTCAAAAGTAGATACATATATGTAGTTAGTTAATAATGGCCTATGACATCTTTCAATTTCCCACCTCCATCTTTCAGTATGCTTCCATAAATCCTCTTCTAAGACCCTTGCTCAGATTTCTTCGTCTTCTCTTTCTCTCCAGCTTTAACTGGGTCTTAGGTCTCCTTGAGGTCATTATCTGAACATGCCCTAACCAACTCAACTGCTTTGTTGTAATGTCCTATGGTAAGCTGAGGTCTCTTTGCATTATTCGATGTATTCTTTCATTTGTTACTCTCTTAATTCTTGATCACCTGGCAGCCTGCCACCAAAGGTCCATTTCTGTGGCCTTTAATGTCTTATCAGTTTTTTCCTTTATTGGCCAAACTTTGCATCCATATGTTATTGTACATTTTACAATGGAATTGTATATTTTCAATTTGTTTGATATTTGTCAATCCCACATTTTGCTACTTAAAAAAATCTAATTGCTCTTCTTTCCAGAGTGTTTCAGTCTAAGGGTTCCATCTTGAGTAATATTCACCCCTATGCATCTATAGCAATTAGTGTGCAAAATTTTATAAGCACCTTCTAAAACAAAGAAAAAACAAGCAAAGATAATTCAAAAGGCAACAATTAAAATACCTAAGTAGAATTTTACAATGATAATCCACACAGTGAAGCTGGAAAAGTAAGGAGACAGGGAATGGAGAGGGGAAATATGTTTGGTTAGCACAAAATATGATGGAATTTGGATGGCTTTTGGAGTAATAGTTACAGAATGATGCATAGTAGAGGGGATGTGAGTTACTATGTGTTAGCCATAGGATTGAATAAAATTACAGGGGAGAGTAGTGAGTGAAGAAAAGAAGGGTGACAGAATACTAGTAACTGAGGAAACTGATACATATTGTCAAACCTAGCACTGTACATACCAACTGGAGACTTAAGAAAGAAGTTGGTGAACTATACAACCTGCAAAAAGAATAAGTCAGGAAGTGCATGGAAGGAAACAACTTACAGTTAATTGGTTAAAACTTTCCCGGTCCATGCCTTCTGAGTGATGTGGTTTTTTGGGGATTTCTCCACGAATAAGTGGTTGTCGACCAACGTTTCCCCTCCGCTGCTGGGGGACTCTTCAGGATAATGGTGTCTCAGCGAATCTTGCGGGTATTTATATGGGTTTGGGTAGGTAGGGTGAAGGGTGGGAGGGGGTGGGGATATTCTCGAACATTCCAGATTTGAATACAGGAAACCATGAATTACTTATTCTCTGCCCTTGGTCCCTGATAAAATTGTTCTTCTTTTTCTGAATCTTTATCCCCTTGCGAATGACACGAGTTTGGAAATGTTTGTCTCTGGATAAGACCTTCACGCCGGGGATATCTATCGTGTGCCCATTAGCGGCGTGTTCAGCGACTGCAGAGCGTTGAGAGTTCTAGAGTCTATTGGCAGCAAGATGCTCCTTACACCTGGTTTTGATGGTGCGGTCTCACCAAAATAGACTTTATGGCAAGTTTGGCATTTAATTTCGTAGACCAATGGTCTATCAAGATGGGCCTCACCATCAAAATCAAGTGTGTAAGGAGCATCTCGCTGCCATTAGACTCCAGAACTCTCCAGGCTCAGTAGTCGCCAAGTTTTTGGGAATTGAAATACATTCATTACTCTAGGAAGGTAGGGACAGTAGGAATGTAAAGGAGTATGTATGGATTGCCAATTTTTACCTCCACAAAATTCATCAGAATAGGTAGAAATATTATTTTTGACTATTCAATTTAATAACTTTAAAGAGAAGACAGGATGATTTAATGGCCATATATTGAGATGTGATGGCCTGATGTAGACTATCGTTGAGGGAAAAGTGAATGGGAAGGAAGGAAAAGGAAGGTTTTGTATATGATATATGAAGCAAGCAGTTTAAAATGTGAAAGAGAATAGGTACCTAATTATGTTATTTAAGAAGAGGCTAGCTGTTGCATGAATTTAATGGAGAGCTGGATCAAACTAAATTTTAAGACTGCTGAATTAAGATGGTGATTCAGTTTACTACTGAAATTAAATCCTGTTCTATACTAATAAACATAAAATGTGACATTTCAGTTAAACCTTTATAAGCAAGAATTGGATAAGAGAGAAACCTCTATAGGTGAAGCTTATTGCCAGGTCCCTTAAATTTCACCCCTGCAAAACCTTTGTAAGTGAGAAAGTAGAAATCTTTAACAGTGAGAGTCATTTTTCACAACCAAACCTCTTAAAGTGAGATTGCCTCAACCTCCACTTCTATATGCAAGAGTATCTTCTAGGAAATGGAAAGACATTTTGTGTGCTTTGACATGTCACATTCAAGTTTTCATTAGCACAACAGGTGTTTGGTTTGACTGGTATACAGAGGAAAATTAGCCAAGGAGTGTTGATCATATTAAAGGAAAGATATTGCAATTTTCCACAAGTAAAAATTTTTATTCTAACTAGTTTCGGTGTGTGTACTATACCATTGTCAAGTCTTGACAATGGTGTAGTACACCGAAACTAGTCGGAATAAAAATTTTTACTTGTGGAAAATTGCAATATCTTTCCTTTAATAGGGAACGTTTCCACCACATCACACCTGAATCTGGTTTGTTTATTAGAGTGTTCATAACTTAGGCAGGTTTATCGCATGCTTAGGATGTCTAAGCAAAAAATTAAAGTGCTTACATTGACAGATAAACTGAAACTTGATAGTGTATTTAAAGACAGTAAGTCATAAGGTAAGTTTGGGATGCCAAAGTCCACCTTTTATAATATCATAACAGAAAAAAGTTCCATAGAGTTGCAGTGCTCTGAGGGATACAGAAATATTAAAATAAACCAATTTCTTGAATTTTATAATGTCTACAAGTGCCTAGTTGAGTGGGTTAAACAAGCACTCAAACATTCCCATTGATGGGCCATTGTTGAAAGAAAAAACTTTTCGAAAAGACTTAAAAAAAAACTGGGTATACAAAACTTTTCAGCTAGTAATGACCATTTTAAGAGTTTTAAAAAGCAGCATGACATAGATTTTAAGAAATCGGCTGTAGAAAGAAAATCTCCAGAAAACTGATGCTGATGTTCTTTCTCACTGAGGAATGGAACAAACTTGTCTCTCATAAAATGAGCACATCTAAACCAACCTTTGAAGATTTTAAAGGGGGTTGACGACAATGTGCCAGTTGCCAGAGAACAAATGGAGGACAACATTGCTGTGGATTGTATAAGCGCATCAATGCACAAAAAGGACAGCAAAGATGTAAATGATCAGGCAAATGGATGCCTAGGTATGGGGATTATAGTCCCTTAGGGAATAGTTCACCTATTGAAACTATTCACTGTAGTTATCATTGCCTAATGCCACGGGTAGACATACTGTGCAAAGTTTTAATAGGAAGCTTTCGTTTCCCTATCTGTATATTTCAATCATTCCTCATACATATTTATTGTAATAGTTTTTAATGCTCAAGGCATGCGTGAATGGTATTCCTCTTCTTCCTTCCAGTATAAGGCAGTCTCTTGGACATCGGCAGTAGCTAAGGCTTTGACCACTCCCTGTGATCATATTTTCCTTCTAAGAAAATGCCTTCCGACAGAGACAGTAATGCATCCGAAAGCTAATGAAAGAGCAACCTTTCTGGAGGGGAAGAGATCCTTCGAAGGCTAAAAAGCACTACCCATAGCCCAGAAATCTGAGAAAACAGGGACCCATCTTGGTTCCTTGGCTGCCTTTCCCTCAGCATGCGTAAAAATTTGGTGTGATTGCATCCTTCACTTCACCGATATATTCTACGACTACAGTTTGGGTGGGCTAAACTGAACTTCATTCTGTCTTAGTTTTCAGTCGAGTACCCTTTCTTGCCTGTTTCTCCATGAGATGCCGCAGATTTTAGAAATTTGGAAGGCATTGTAATTTTTTTATCTTGTGGCAATTTTTACACACTTGCCATTCATTATGGCAAAGATAGTAATAAACAACATATTTACAGTGGATAGCCTTGCCTAACATGTATCGGATATACCATAAATAATTACGTCATTAACTATAGTTATATCGGTGATATTAGAATTTCACTTATTGCGCGACCCCTGTCTTGAAATCTAAGAGACGGAGCCTAAAAGCCCGAAAAGTGGAAAAAAGATCATTAACAGATACATTAACGCTGATATCAATAATCATCTATGTCACTAATATTTTAGGATTACATAATTTCCTACCACGAAATAGACAAAAAAATGAGCATTTTGGAACGTTTTTATTCTGAAACAAAAATGCTGATGAACCGATTGTCATAGACTAAAAATATCGATAGCGTTAATGGCAACTCTAGATTCGCACGGCATTTAGATTCATGTCACGACTCTCTCAAGAGCTGCAGCCGCGGACGCGACGCATCTTCGAGGGCCTCCCTCCGAGCAGCAATGGAAAAGGAGGCTTCTTTTCGGTAGGCCGCACTCATCGGAGCCGACTATAAAAAAATAATCACAGGGCACTCTCGAGGCCCTCCTTTGCAAAGGTCCCTGTACAGGTACTGAGGAAGGGTCACCCCAAACCGTGGCATGGGCATGGAGGGCACTCTTCCGGGACCGTGCTACGGGCTTGCGGGTCCCGTAGGAACCAAAGAACAGTGCTGCAATGTTGCCATATGTCCTTCAACTCGGGACAAAGGTTACATTTTAAAGCGGAAGATGTGCATTATGATAAGGAAATGCCGAAGAGGACGAAAGTTGATTGAAAATGTATGAAAGCAGTTAAAGCTTATAATTTGTATTTTATATTGAAATGTTGACACCAGGGCAATGGACAATGGGCCGACCGACTGCATTAACATTAAATGTTAGTGCAGGCGTGGATAATGTTGTTCTCGTCCATTACAATGTATCCACCAGCGGCGAGGCTATTTATGTTATTTTTTCAGCTTCACGAGTGGTGTATTTGCAAAGACCTAGTACATAGTTGCCTTACCTGCTACAAAGACAAACTGTCAGAGCGAAAACAATGTTATTCTTTCACAGCTCAAATCTTCGAGCGTATTTATATTTACTCTTGATCAGTCCACTCCTTGCCGGAGAGCGGATTACGAACGTTTTACACGGCAGTTTCCAATCAATGCAGACGGTAGAGGCGGTACAGGAAAGGCGGGAGGATTCAAAGAAGCACATCAACGATGAGTCTTCACGAGTCAAAATAAATACGTCAACCAACGACGCAACCAATTTAGATTAATAAAGGTGGCTGGAGCGGTACTCATGGGTCACTTGAGGGTACATTGTCATGATTTTTTCAAGTACATTGAAAAAATACTTAGGACCACGTCATTTAAGTATAACTAATTATGCGGATCCCTTTAGGGACTCGCACAGTGCACACATGCCATAATGAAAACTATACAAGAATTGTTATTTGTATTTTTGCCTTAAAAAAGCACGTTGTTAAAGAATATCTGCACATGTGCTATCGACTAATAACGATATATATTTCATGTACATACCATAAAGTTTCTTACTAAAAAAGCGTGGAATTATCAAAAAATCAGTCATTAAAATGCATTTTTAACACTTTTACCCATAGATATCATAGTAAAAAGTTTCACGCAAATCCGTGTATAAACAAATATCGCTCCAGTAACAGACACGTGAAACGACGGGGTCTATAAAAGCCGAACATAGATTAAAAGGCCATCAGTCGACCAATCACAGTCCATAGGAGGCTCGGGCTGGTGTTGGCCAACAAAGTTGCATGGTTGTTGGCGTTGCTCTGATGCAGTTTACAGCATTGTCATTGTCAGATAGGAAAGAAAATGACGGATACACCTTCCACTCCAAAACTCAAATGGACCAGGGAAACTACTTTTGAGTTAATTTCATTGTATCAAGCTCATCCTCAGCTGTGGGACATGGGATGTGATGACTACAAGCACCCCATAAAGAAAAAGGAGGCGATTACAGAAATGGCACAAGTATTTCAATGCCCAACACAAGATATCGAGAAGAAAATCACGTCTATCCGAGCACAGTTTTTCAGAGAACTCGGATTGGTCGAAGCGAAGAAGGAAACTAAAACAGGAAAGCCATACTCTCCGAAATGGTATGCTTACAATAGGCTGGGTTTTCTAGCTGGAAAAAAATTACTATGCACCCATCGCCATTCGAAGACTGCGGTGAGTTTGAAATTGTAAGGTATAGCTGAATGACTACATACTCTCCGAAGTCAGACAATATTTCACGGTTTGTCATAAAAGAATTTCCTAGTTGTACTTGATAATAATAGGTATCAAAAATAAATAATAATTACCTACTAATTGATTCTGTAAAATACGTACCTACACTACTTACTACTTTACGACGGTAAATTTTGATCGAACCCGAAATGATATGAATGTAGTTGTCATTCCCTCGAAATTTAATTGCATGCTTATCTTTACGCGAAAAAAACAAAAACATTAGTGCACCCACGATAACTCATAAATAAAAACGTCCATCACAGACATGAGAGATGGAAGTGAGATACACCTGAAAATGCTTAAGTACAACGTTCAGCTGCATCGTACCAGAATTGTAGGAGTGAAATTCGATTTCTTCCGCCTTTACAAAAACTGTCTTCATTATCACTTGGTCACATTTTCACTAATCGGTCATGCTTGTGAGCTGTGCCAACACCACCTAAGGTGGTGTTGTGCAGACAGAACTTTTCAAGTGTCGTATGAGTGTGTGTGGTTGACCTACAGTGGTTAAGTATACTTAACTATACTATAGTAGACATCATATGTTGTTCTAAATGAAGGAATGAGCCAGTAACTAATGTGACTACATGAAGTTGTTTTTTACTTCGCTGTGGCTTGGAATGAAAACTGAGTGTTGTTTGAAGGATCTCAGTTTTTCCCGGCGAATAGACTGGAAGAAGAGTTCTCGGGTTTCCAACCGGGTCCATGTGCTAATAGGCACCAACGTTTCGAAGGCTAAGTCCGCCATCATCTTCAGGGTCTCAAGGATGTTTGTTACTTTAACCCTCCCATGCCCAAGGTATTTCTCACCATCCGTCGCCTATGGGGGTATTTCAACTACCCCAAAGCGTTTTTCGGAACTAATACGCTTTAGGGGGGGGGAAATAATATGCACACAATGTGGATTTAGTAGTTGTACACATATTTTAGTATTATAATTGTAAATATGATGCATAGGTATATTGCTAGGATAATATTTATGTTTTTATTTAGTGACATACGAACATGATTTTGATAAACGCTTCTGAATAAATTTGACAATGTTTGTAATGCCGGAAAGTCATTAAAATTTAAAATAAACATAATGAGCATGAACATTTATCTGTATTGAGAGATAAATATAGACTCTTTCATACCATTATTGCATTTAACAATTTTTATATTTTTCAACTTTCAATTTTACATTGCAAACTGGTGCCTTCCATCTCAGACATGCATATCTAGTTTTAGCGGTCATCTTTTCTAAGACATAAAACACACCTAAGAGGAGAGGATAACTTGCTGCCATCTTCATTGTTTTCATCATTGGTGCCTTTTAAGTTATACCGCAATATTTTATTGCTTCCACAGTTTCTAAATACAGACCTTTTCTTTTAGATGCTCTTTTCTCAATATGGGGTTTTGCGAGAGCCATGCTCAGCTCTTGTAAGAAAAGTTTCCGTTTACTCCTGCAGCTGATATTTCATTCTGGATGTTTATGAGTCCATATAATAAAGGTATTCAATGGTGTTATGTCGATTATTTCAAAAAATAGCCTGAGTGGCCACCTTCTAGTCACTCGTACGCAACTGTACTCTCTTGTCATTTTATCCCCATCGTCTACTGCATCTTTAGTGCTGTTATTATCCATAGGGTTTCATTTTATTCTGCTGCCCACTAACCGATGCTTCATGATGCTGAATGCCAAATAAAACAAATCTTTTACGTAGTTTTGGTACGTAGGTGACCAAAGTCATATTCTTGGTAAAACCAAAAATTGAGGAAAAATCAGCTGGGAGAAACTCTTTGGGTATACCTGCTTTATTCAACCTCATTGTACCAATTAGGGTCAGATTCTTTTGGAGAAGAGACTCAGAAAGAGGTAATGACGTAAAAAAATTGTCCACTGTGACCCCTCATCCAAGGTATGGTTACACCAAGTCCAGAACTTCACGTTGCCGTTGATTCACCTCCCGAATATTCCAACATTTCCCTATTTAGACCTGTGCATTCAAAATGTAAGCAGTTTTTGAATCGGCGCACACCCAAATTTTCATCCCATAACGTCCTGGTTTGGATTATATATACACCCGGAAGGGGTATTTACCACGAAATATTGCTAGTGGTTCGTTTATTATTATGTGCATAGGTATTTGGAGGAAAGTTTTTCACGCAAGGGAACGTGAACATATCGAACACAGCCCTAATAGCCTCCAATTTGTCGCATTAATTTTCCATTCTTTGTGTTCAATTGGATTTATCGTCAAACTGTATGAATCTTAGAATGCTCTTCACCCTTTCTCTTGACATTTCGGCACTAAAGAAAGGAATTTGAAAATTGATCGCTCAGTCCACAGATCACTTAGCGTGTTTTTACACCCATGAACTTTTCCGGCAGCAATGATCATGCCAAAAGCACGCAACTCTCTGGATCACGTTTTTCTACTCCATTTCACTGTTAGCATGATCGTTGCCAGAAACAATAAAAATACATCTTTCAAACTCTCAATTCCCAAACTGCAGTCAGTCAACCCATTGACAATGTTGCTTACAATTGTACGACCGACGTGATGCGGTTTTCTATTTTATTTCAGTCCTGACATCGCTGTCAAAAAATCTTCCTCAGCTTCTAAAATTCTTTCCTCGTCTTCTGATTCAGATTCACAATCAAATTCATTACAGCATTCTTCCTCTTCATTTTCTGAGGCACTTTCAAACCCTGGTTCATTCTTGTCACCTTCACTCAAATGTGTTGCTACATTTATGACGATGTGGTACATTGAAAACTATATCGGAATAAATTAACGTATCCAGGAGAAAATAGACATTTCGTCTAATCATCTTGCAACAACGAACGTAAAAACAGTTGTCAGCGTAGCTATAGCAAAGCAGTTTTTCTTTTCGAGGTTACCACTAGCATTACAAAGATCCGCATAATATAAATAACTTTGCCCGCAAACGTTAGAGCTCAAAATACATTAAGGAAAGCTCTCTACAGAAAAGAAAATTGAAAATATATTTTAGCCGCAGTAGCCCAAGAGGGGTAGTCTAACTACCCCAAGAGTTTAATACAAAATAAATAGCTGATTTTAATGCAAATTTCAGTGCTTATAAGTGATAATAATACATTATAGTATTAGAAACAAGTACCTCGGACCGTTTTCGTTTTCAAATTCATCATGCTGAGTGATAGTAAAATAACAAGGCTTGGGGTATTTGAAATACCCCCCTGGGCAAGGAAGGGTTAAAAGTTTGAGCGGGGGGGGGGTTGAGTCATCAGGTTTGGGGGGGGGTGAGCCGTCAAGTTTGAGGGGGGTGGGCATCCCTGATATGTTTAATGTTTCCAGTCTTCCTTCTTCGTAGTTGTTATTGTTCATATGTTACTGCCACAAATAAGCAAGATTGGGAACTATGTTCTAATTAATTGTTTTCTCACTTCCATTTTTAAGCAGTCTTCTTTATGCAAAATGCCATCTTCACTTTCATAATGACAATATTATATTATTCGTTTAGATTCATGAGGCAGTGAGTCCGCTATTTAGACAGATTTCAGGAATAAATCTTCTTCTAAACATTGCAATTTCAAGGGAGCTTTTCAAACATGTCTGCTTTGATGTTATTTACTTCACATGATGAATTTTTTAATTCAAGTTTCAGACCAGGTGATGGCTTATAAATGATTTTTGGGGCTACCCGCGTCTTATAGTTAACAAGTAGGCAACATTTCCACTCCTTTGCCGGATATCTCCTAAGGGCTAAAGTTTGACTGGAGCATTATGCATCACTTTATATGTTCGTGGTGAGGGAGGGGGGGGGGGGGAAAGGAGTTTTGGAAAATTCTGGATTGTTCATCTTTATTTTTAGCTATAACTGGAAGCCAGGAATTGCCGATCGCTTGCCCTTGGTCTCTGTACAACAGAGCTTTAGTAGCTTTTTCCTTCAACATGCAACAAATTAACTAATACTAGTATTCGAGGTATTCAAAATTTGACCTTCAATTCATTAGTATTTAAATTCAATTTTCGAATTCATGAAATCTTCTATTTGATCCATCTCTTTGAATTAACTTTTATAGGAATGAGTTCTTGACTAATTCCCAAAATATATTTAATTGGTCAGAGTGGAATTTAAAAAAACCACAAAACCTGCGGGAAAATTTTGCACGTTCAACTTTCCTCCCTCCCATAAAAATGATCTCGTCCTTTGTTGGGTTGTTGAAATGAAATAGACTGGGAAGTGTACATTCAAAAAATAACTAAGAAAATTTGTTGATATGTATGAGCTTAATGCATTTTTTCCGTAAATATTTGCACAATTGAAAGCAATATGAATGTCACCAGCTGACAATAATCTTGTCTTTGGTGCTCTTTAACATCTCCTTGGGGGAGTTCTTGTTGTATTACAGGTATGAAGAAACAATGTGTTTTAACTTAAGTTGAGGATGCTATGCCAGAAGTTGGTAAAATATCCTATATGCTCATACCCTATTCATAGCTACATGTTTTGCATTAGTTGAAAAATGGGATGTTCACAACAGAAATTTTAAATGAACACACACATTCCTATATCAAGAGACACCTTTTAACCTAGTCAATCAAATAAAAATAGCACCAATTACAGAAAATTTTAATGAATTACATGTTTTAACCTGAAAGAACCACTGTCAGGAACATGGCTGAGCTGAAATGCACAATGAATTAAAATTTTATTGATAAAATAGGGTTGTTTCATTGAACATACATTCTTTTACTACATCAGGCCTCCATCTGTTCAATATTTTACATGTTTCCTCAATTTCTACTCCTCAGGCTGCAGCATTAAAAGCTACTAACATGAACTATAATGGGGAGGACATGCACGATGATGATGTCCAAGCAGGAAATTCCACAATGAACATGTCCAAGGTGAGATATGCACCTGTTTTTTTTATTTCTGCAATGAAGTGAATATCCTAACATGTGAATTGAAATTAAGAAAAATACCACAACTGTTTACCTATTTCAGGCCAGCTCAATCCCAGCAACAGACTCAAAAGAAAAAGCGGAGGTCGAAGATTGCCTGAATGGAGGTGAAGACACAAAAAAAGATGAAAGTGGTGAAGGAATGGAGGCTGAGCTTCTCCAAAATACGTCATCCTCAAATAAGGCAAAGGAGAGACAAAACTGCCTGAATGATCCTGTCAGACAGAGGCGAAAGGAACACCAGAGAACCGTCAGAGTAGAACCTGATTCTACGCATCCAGTTTCACATCATTCTGATGAATTTTCAATCTTTGGAGAATATGTGGCTACCACTTTACGTAACTTGAGAGAGAGATACTTGCAATGTTATGCAAGACGTGAAATTAGTGACATTCTATTTCACGTTGAGGCTCAAGATTGCCAATCTGACAACTGCAGCAATGTGAACACGATTCACAAAAACATCTCTTTTCGTAATTTACCACCACATTTTCTGCATGTCTCTGATCTAGATTTATCAAAAAATAACAATGACTCGTGAAAACTACCAAAACTGTTCACAATCTTTGTATTTGCTTAATGCATGTTTATGATAAAAAAATGTTCTCTTCTTACAAGGTGGCCTCAAGTTATTGACTTAGTTATCCACATCTTCATCGTGTGTATACAAGGCCCTTCAAAATTTCTACTACAGCACTGAGCAACCTTAAGAAGGAGGGGAATTATCTTGGAATTAATCTTTGTCAGTGGTCCTTCTTTGGTTAAACTGGACTGATTTCATGACATCCTAATATTAATTCTTAAGTTTCCATGATATTGGTTCTCCTGGACCAGTTTTACTGGTATTCAAGTTTTGCAGACTGGAACATCATGTTTCGTTCATGGTGGCAGGTCAGCAACAAGTCTGCCAGGTAACTCAAGGGACATGAGTTTGAATACCACCCTGGGCATGGAAGTTGCCTTTGACTTACGTTTTAAAAACATAGGTTGGATAGTGTCAAATAAACTGAATCAATTATAGTAGCCAGTAAAAAAATCCACAATTGATATACCAGAGAAACTGCTGTCACGAAGGGCCAAGTAAAATAGTGAATACTCAGAAGAAATGGAGATACATAAATACAATGCATACAGCTATTTTAGAAGCATCCAGAAATTTCAAGAAGCAGTACTTAAGTGCTAGAAATACTAAAACTCTGTAAAATGCTTCATAATGGTTAAGTTATACTGTTTCACTACAAAAATATATGAATCTTATTATCAAGTAGAATGCCTTTAAGTGCAATAATTAAACTTTTGCTCGCAGTGAATTAGCACGTGTGAAAATTTTGACCAATTTCTCCAAAAAAATGGAATTAGATATGTAATAGCTAAAAACTAACCAACAACACCACTTATTAATATATATTAAAACTGGTTCATATTAGAGTTTGTATTTTGGTCATATTTGGCTGTGTTTTGGGCATGCGCTCAGGCTGAAGTATAAACAGCATTAGATATACCAAAGTGTATGGATCCATGATTCTTTTTGAGCTAGTCCTCAGTCACAATGAGAACTTGCCAAATACTAATTTTGATATTGTATAAAGAAATCAATGAATGTAAATTATAAGCAACTTGAGAATTCCGATAAAAATATCCTAAAATACCAAGACCACAAATAGAAATATATATGAGAGATAGAGATGGCATGAGACTACAGTGCAAAAATCTAACAAATTCTCAATGTGGAACAAATAGACAAAGAATGCAAAGAGCAGTGATACCACGACAACAAATGAAGATACTCAATGGGTGCTTTCCAATCATCGACGCAAGTCGACACAAGTCAACTTGTGTCGCGTGTAGTGCTTTCCAATCAGTGTGTGTCGCTGTTGTGTCAAACGCGAGTCGACACACGGTGACACACCGGTAATGGTGAGTTACTGAAAAAAGAAAGAAGGACGGCGCAAGCTCTAAATCGCAATACGTCTGCAAGAGGCATATTGAAAATAACCGATAAATCAGGACAAATGTTTAAGTTAAGTATTTTCTTAATTAATCATCCTACAACTCATTTTTTTGTTTATTGGTAACGATCTTGCTATAACAAGAAGGAAACATCTGTGGATTCAATTTCCTTCCCACAAAAACGCACCAATCACGAGTCCCCGTGAAAGTCCTTAGCGCATCAGCTTCTGCGCACTGAAACTTGCTTTCCATTCGCGAAGACACAAGTCGACTTGAGTTTCCGCGAGTTAACTCAAGACGACGCATGAGTCGCTTGAATGGAAAGCACCCAATATTGAAATAGCCTTCTTCAACAAAATATAAATATACCATAAGTTTCAGCAAGAAATGAAGATCAACATGAAAATTATAAAGAACAAATGATGGCACATCATTTAAAAATCACAATGTTGTAACATTTCACAACTGCCTGCATTTAAGTTTTCAATTAGCATTTAAGTAGCCATGCATGGTTTGGAGTTCAGTAAAAAATTAGATTTGTTTTCCAAACTTCATAATTCTGCAACTGGGTCAGCAATTGAAACTGCACATGCATGTGTGAAAATTTTGACCAATTTCTCCAAAAAAATGGAATTAGATATGTAATAGCTAAAAACTAACCAACAACACCACTTATTAATATATATTAAAACTGGTTCATATTAGAGTTTTTAGCACGCGTGAAAAATAGTATACGCTAAAATAGTATATGAAAAATAGTATGAATAATACGCGTTTTATGAATCGCATTCCATAATGCATATTCTGGAATGCGATTCATAAAAAAAAGACTTTCACCTTGTGAGCCAATCAAAACTACTTCCTGTTAAATAGTAATTTTTATGAATGACATGGATTGCCCATGGAAGCCCCCCCTTTCGCCAGTTTGGCAGAAATCTTAATGGATTCACAGGAACAAGCTACTTTACTCTAGCCACCCTTTAAAAACAATGTATTTTCTAATATGAAGGATTTGTTTAGAGTTTAAACTTGTGGAATCTTACAAAGTGGTTTTTTTCTCCTTGCTACAATGTATTTTCTTATTACAGATATGTAAATGACACAATATGCTTGTGGACTGACTCTTTAAGGTAACTGGTCCAATTTTAATCCGCTTGAAACTGTTCCAAAAATCATTTACAATGGAATAGGTAATGGCTATCTCGATTATTCTGATTTGTTCATCTGTCACAGACTGTAAACATGAATTTCCTATTCATCGTAAAGATACTTTTTCAGTTACCATAATTCCCTACATTTAATCCCATCGTTAAATAGACAACTGGCTGCCATTAAACCCATGTTGAACAGGATAGTGACCATCCTGCTTCAGACAATATATTCAAAGAAGAAGTGAACATAATATAAACAATAGCTTAACAAAATGGTTAGTCAAAATTTAGGTTAAAAACTGTTAAATATGATCCTGACTAAAAATCCACAAAGTTGCTATCTTAAGTTGACAAATCTCACCCTGAAAAACTGAAGAAATGGTGAAAGCCAAGGCAATGTTAGTCATTTATATAATAGCAGAATGCATGCCTAAAGATTTTTTTCAAAGTCTGCTTTATTAACCCTGTAATATTCAGTTCATTCCTTTTTAATTCTGAAGACTAAATTGATGTGATTGTGAGAAAGATATGTAATGAAGAGAAATATAGAACATACTAGAAGGTGAATATATGACAAGAAAGACGGGTTAAGACCAATGATAGGCTTTGTTACAGAAAATTTAAGAAGGGGCTGGGCAAAGTTGCATATGACAAAATGATGAAGAAAACAACATTAAGAGCAATGATCCCCAAAGATAAAAGTGAAGAACTGAACAGAGGTTTGTTCAAATATAAAAACCATCATATCTAAAGAGTTAAAATATCCCAAAGCAGAAGTTATTCAGGGGAGGCAACCAACAGCAGGTTAATTCATATGCACCACTTAGAATAGGAGGTAGGAATTTGTCAGGGAATGAACAGTGGAGAGAAACCTGACATCGGGATTAGCTTATTCCTAAGGAATCCACAGTGTAATATCCCTTCCAATGAACTGACTAATGAAGTGCTCTCCACAGAGCTCTCAAATAGGTGTATGAATGAAAACACTTTGCCAATAACAGGATTTGAACCTCAGGATGAGAGGCCAGACCTCTATCCACCCAGCAAGGTTTTGTACATTTTCACTAGATCACCAGGAAAAAAACTAAATCCTAATGATACCCAAGTCTCACTATTGCATTAAATATCAAGATGGGGTAATTTCTCAGAGGACTGCCAAAGCAACCTATAGACCATTGCCTGTGGCCCACCCCTTGGAGGTAATTTCAGTACATATCAGATCACTACGTGATACCTTTGCAGCTAAATCTAAAAGTAGCATGCAATACTGTTTCAGGGTTTACAGGAACACAAACAATGACTCTTTCATTCATCACAATATTTCAAGAGACAATGGCCTGTAAAAGCCATTCTGATTGACACCAAAGAAAAATAAATCTAAAGAGCCTGGACTTTCAAAGCTCTACTTTTATTATATTATCTACAAGAACTATTTTTGCTTCAGAGGCAAAGAATGTAAGTTGAGAAAGATGCAATGCTTTCACCAATAAAATTTTCCATTTTAAGAAAATTGTCTCATTTAAGGTATTTGTAGATATGAAAAAGTTATATTTATGGGTACGTTATCAAATTTTCAGACATTACATTGAGCGGAGGGGGGTCGTGGTGGCCTAGTGGGTAGAGCACTGACCTACTGACCGGAGGGTCCCGCGTTCAAATCCCGGGCAAGAGCCTTCTGGACACCCCCATCTAAAATCCTCACCATTCGATTTTCTACATGTCAGAACTTCATAGGTAATCGAAGGTGGCCCAGGGAAAGGAACTGGCCCCCCTTCCCTGATGTGTGAATTTCACACGCCATTGGTTTGGTTTGGGGTGAGCTCTACTCTCACCTATCAAAGACCAACCTTCGGGTTGAATCACTGAGTGAGTGAGATTGAGCAGAAAAGGCATTCCACTCTTCATCTATGCTTTGGATCTTTTTTCTTTCACTCTTCATCTATGCTCCTACTTGACATGGCATCCTATACCTCTGAACTCTTTCTCCAAGCTACCGCCTAAGGCATGCAGAGAAGCAGTTTCTCAATAAACTGAACTTTATCCATGAGTAATTCAACTGTGTCATCACAGTGGCAGCCATTCCAAAGTTATAAACGAGTAACCAAAAAATACTGATGAGTTTATCACTTTGGAATGAAAGATAACAACGAAAGAAAAAAAACAATGTCATTGACTGGGGAGACGTTACACTGTATGGCAAAATTGATCATGCTGGAAAGAAGTCCTTAAATTAAAATATAAAAGTACTTTAATATGTCATTCCATACATCAATTTTTGACTAGCTAGACAGTCCAGTTTTCTACACCAATATTCAGCACAATATTCTTTCATCCTAGTTAAGTCTGCGGCAAAATTCAACAATAAATAATCAGAGACATTTCAGAAATCATGATTTTTGAATTCTATAGGTTTCAATATAAATCTATCAACACCATCCCAGCTACATAGCAGCCACATTGCAAGACCTGAAACCACCAAGATCAAAAATAAGACACAAGTCAGTCAATAAATGCCTAAATATGCCTGTACATAAATAAGACATTCATTAAGGTTTGAAAAACACCCATTCAACTCATGATGATATTTTACTGATTGATTATACATATTTATGCAACTCATACTTTCTTATGACATACATTATTATAAAAATCTAAAAAAAAATTCAAGCTATCACTTCACCACATAATTTAATAATTATAGGCGACCCATACAATATACACATCAGATAAAGTTTCAAAAGTGAAATTTTAAAACAAAACTAAGAGGTAAAATGTGCAGACTCCAGCATTTTATCCTCCATCTCAATGAAAATTATCATACAAGCACTGCTCTCATATTTTGCTCTCCAAGGAATCAATATTTTATAAAAGTATACATCAGATTCTCGTGATTACCTAGAAAACTAAAGAGGGATGGCAATCTGTTCAAATTTAAAGCAATAATTACTCATTTTGGGCCACCCACAAAACAGTGCCAACAATTACACTATGGGTCATTAAATGATAAACATGACAATGCTGCATAACACAAGATAACTGTTCCGAGCAAGGATGAGTACATTATTGTCCAAGAACATCCTATGTAACCAATTTGCAGGCTATGTACTTGGAGTGACTAACTTAATTAACTAGCAGTTTAATTTCCGTTACAGCACTGCTACCCGAACTAAAATAGTTTAGCAACTAAGTAATCTAGGAATATGTTTACTACATTCAACGCTATGGTTTATTTATTAACTTGTGCTTTTCACCTTGAGCACATGTGTTTTTCGCTACATGCAGTTTGTGAGAGCACTCGTACATTTCACTAACAAGGAGACATCGCGAGATTGATGTTCGGGATCCGAATGCCGATGTTATTTTCCGAAACTATAAAGGAAATGTAGAAAAAGTGTCACGGCTTTCTTCCCCATAGGCCCGGGTTCGAGAGATATAAGCAAGTAAAGATTTGGCGCAGAATTAGTATCTTTAAGTAAGGGTGTAACTCCAACAACCGGCGTAGCCGCGTGCGTTAAGGCGCACGGCCGATGGCTTTTGCCCCGGGCGACCTGGGTTCGAGTCCCGGTGAAGTCAATTTTTTTTCTTTCTTATAATTTAAGGAATCAATGCAACCCATCCCCATTCATTTAAGTCAGTTTCGTTAGTATTTATCCTATTTTCAACTCATTTTCTGGATTTTCAATGGACCGAGGACTTACGACGCGAATTAGGGGATTTTATTTTCCCATTACAGGCTCACATGCTGCCCGACGCATTAGGTTTGGATTTCAAAGATCCGTGAATACTTCTATGAATACCAAGGGCTTCAATTGTTCGCTGGACCTCCTGAAGATAGTAAAGAATGAACTAAATGCTTATTACACTGCTTACTATCAAAATCACTACTTTACACACCTTCAAAGCTATGCACAGCACCAGTGATGTCATCTTGGTATGATGACAACACCGATGGAGAAGTGTCATTTACATTGTCTGACAATGAGGAGCCGTCACTGGACGAAGGACAGATTTCTCGAACACTCTTCATTTAGCTTCCGAGAACTCCCGACACAACGCCGCAGATAGGTGAAAACTAAATAATGCACAAGACTTGCTGCAGGAAACTTGAGCTACGCTTCACTTTACCTTCACTGATCAAGAGCTGGATTGAAACTGGCGAAATAGACGGCCCAATACAGCTGCCACGCGTTGCTGTATGTAGAGAACACCCCTTCCCATTACTAAAACGTTGTCTCAAACCGGGATTTTCCGACTCCTACATTCTTTTATTCATAATGTCATTTCCACTGGGTTTTCTCTCCGTTAGATTTTCTCCACAGCCCACCCACTGTCTTTCCAACAAATTCTCCCTCCTTACTACAGAATGTCCTTCCGTCCACCCTGTCTCCTTTATGACATGCCTTCTTGCGCCCTTCAAAGAGTTCCGCCCCCAGCAACCCTTCCTCCACAGCTGACCCTCGCTAATCTCTCAATGCGGCACCGAGGCCCAACCGTGTGAAGACGGGTGCGAAAGATAGACAAAGAAGACTTTGAGACCGCTTTGAGCAGACTACTGGAACGCAGGGTCATTGCACTTGACCTAATGGGTAAAAGGGGGAAGCTGGCTAGGGTTAGTAACTGAATGTGAGGATAGCCAGTAGAGTTTATTTGGTGACAAGAAAGAGTTGAGATCAAAAATATATGAAGGGGTTGAGGGAGCAATGGCTGGGGCGTAGAAGAACGCATTACCTGGAATTTCACGTGTCGTTATATACGTCCCCAAATTCGCGTGGTAAGTCACCATTCGGAGGTCCGTTTAAAAATCAATAAAATATGCTGAAGATAGAAAAATACTATTGTAACTGACATTAAATACTATTTAATTTGTATGGGATTGGGTATGTAAAAACGATGAAGGAATATACCTTACTTCAAAAGTTTTATCAATGCCTATAATCAAATAATGGGCAATTACATGCCACGAATGAAAATTTAAATTCATTCATTGAACCGAAAGAAAACAGGAGGTGGGAAGAAAAATAGTGTTATCCTTACATCATGTTTTATGTGTAGGAATTCAAAATCTTCCCTTCGTCCACGATAAGTGTTCACTGCAATAAAATACGCTGTACTATGAGAAAATCATTTTAAATATGTTTCACATGCCCTTCTATTTACCGCCGATATCATGCTCACTATTTAAGGAAAAATTAAGTGATAAAAGTGAAAATTCCAGGGCGGTTCCGAGGAATTTACGAGGGCAACCGTCGCAGTGTAATAAGCATTTAGTTCATTCTTTACTATCTTCAGGTAGTCCAGCGAACAATTGAAGCCCTTGGTATTCATAGAAGTATTCACGGATCCTCGAAATCCATCCAAACCTAATGCGTCGGGCAGCATGTGAGCCTGTAATGGGAAAATAAAATCCCCTAATTCGCGTCGTAAGTCCTCGGTCCATTGAAAATCCAGAAAATGAGTTGAAAATAGAAAAAATACGAACAAAACTGACTTAACTGAATGGGGATGGGTTGTAGCATTGATTCCTTAAATTGTAAGAAAGAAAAAAAAATTGTCTTCACCGGGACTCGAACCCAGGTCGCCCGGGGCAAAAGCCAACAGCCGTGCGCCTTAACGCACGTGGCTACGCCGGTTGGTGGAGTTTCGCCCTTACTTAAAGATACTAATTCTGCGCCAAATCTTTACTTGCTTATATCTCTCGAACCCGGGCCTATGGGGAAGAAAGCCGTGACACTTTTTCTACGTTTCCTTTATAGTTTCAGAAAATAACATCGGCATTCGGATCCCGAACATCATTCTCGCGATGTCTCCTTGTAAGTTGTGCCATGAATAAAACTTTATGAAACAAAAGTTCTGGACATGAAAGCATGGAAGAAAAATTAGAAACTAGACAAAATTTAACTAGCCTTAGACACCATTTAACAGAAAGAAATACACTGGGTGTATTTGCGTTCTGATAGAATTACCTATTGTACCGGCAATAATGCTAATCAGACTGAATTTTAATAACAAGTAATTAACACAAACAAACTAAAATATTCTCGCTGAAATAGAACTTCACAGAAGCCAGTTTGATACCTATGTTTACGTTAGTGGTTATATACCTTACCGTGAGTGACAACAGTTTTTATATTTCCAACTAGAACATAAACATCAAACATTTCTACGACGATAAGTTGCAACGATCTTCATCTTGAATCCACATTCTTACAAACAAAATCTATCACATCATTCACTGATGCTGAGCAACGCATTTATAGGCAAAATATGAATGCCTGCCTAAATGTTTAATCAATCTGTGTCTTGGTAATACTTATGTCTCTCTGAGCTGGCTTCTCATCAATCAAATACCTATTTCATGACAGAACATGTACTTAATACATACCTCGCTTTGGAAGTCCAAACGGGAACATTATCTCCTACACTTTTGATTACTTATTATCTCTTGCTGGAGAATACAGCAATGCAGTAAGTGTTGCATCCGCTTCCAGAAGAGTCAGGTCTCTGTCAGCTCCAAGAAATCGTGTTGAGAGCTCTAGATCTTTCAGCCTAAGTAAAACTTTTGCTCCTCTTACGTAGTAACTGCAGAGTACATGAAGGGATGCATAAGACTATTATTGAACAAATTCTGCACTTGAGAACGAAGTCTTATCATACCTTCCATTTCTGGCGGGCCGAGAGCAAACACACGGGAATTTCCATCCGAAGTCTACATAAAGATCATCATCTACAATATGGTAAATTGTGCCTTCAACTAACTTTCCTTCAGGATCACCTAACTGCGAAGTAAGGAAATAATTATAACACCACCAATTATTCCAATATCACCTATAAGAAAAATTGTACAACATACATCAATAAATTTAGATTTCCTAAGAAGAGATGCAAAACTTTCTTCTACTTCTGGAACCGGCGTTTCTTTCGCTGTGTACTTCTCAAAAGCACGAGCAAATCCCCCACGACCCCCGTCAGCTGCTACTTCCGTCACTTTAGAGTCTTGAGGCGTCGAGGAGAGTTTACTATCATCTTTAGTACCGTCATTTTTGTTTGCGTCAATACTTAAATTTCTAGAGAATGATAAAGATCCACAGAACCTGCCTACAGGACCCTCATAAATATTCCTCCACACATATCTCAACGGAAGCGCCATTTTTGTTTGAATCGATAGTATTGCGTGTCTATCGATTGTTTAGCTGGTGTAGCTATCGAACAACTCTGCGATATCATCGATATGAGTGGCCTTAAGCGGCAATTTTAAAATACTTTAGGCCGTGGGAAACCTCTACCACTTAGAATTTAAACTGGCTATTAAATATTCATTCACGAGTGAAAAGTATTATTTTCAACTATTAAAATGTGAGTGATAAGAAGAGATTACAAAGAAAAATTACCCTATTTTAAAGACTATTTTAATGACGAGGGCAGGTTGAATTAAAATATTGGGCCTCACTTATTAATTTGCTTTCCATTCACCTGAATTAACCTTTATTGCATATTCAATTGGGTACTATAACACCTGGAGCATTTAATTTTCCTTTTTTACTCCTTTTTCCTCAAGGAAATGGAGGTCATTGGCGTAATGGGCGATTAAATATTCAATGCAGTACTTTTTGCTGCTTATGCTTAGCACGCATGTCTGAAGAACACAGTATAGGTTATCATATTTTACAATTTTAATTACCTATCAGATTCATATTCACGTTTGTATTTTGATAAACCTATTATGAATAAACTATGGTTGTAAACACTACTATATTTACAGGATCTTCAAATCCACAATGTAATGGTTATCCTCTGGCTTTGCAATGATCTGAAGCATTATTTCATTATGATTTTATTATTATTATTAATGCAACTAAAGTGTACCAGTTTAGAGAGTGATGAAAAACAGTATCTTGAACACTAGGGTCGAATCCTAGCAGTGGTAGAGATTTTTTTTTAGATAGTGGTCTCCCCTTGTGTGAATATTTGATGGTATTTCCAATTTAGTGCTCTCTGTCTGATATACTTTGGTGGAACCATACGTGGGAGAAGGCCCTATGCTGATGATAGGCTTCACCAATTGTTAATTACTCAACCTATATCCTAACTATCACTCACCCATCTTAAGAGCCCATTAAAAAAGTCACATTCGGTAATCGGCGGCGACCGAATTTAAAAGTGCTCAGGAGGTCATAATCAACATTTTGCTTGTAATACAAGGCTGAAGAATTCTCTTCTAGAGTCCTCCCAGAGATGCTTGTATAAAATACTAATGCAAAGGCAATATTGAACAGCTATCTGTGTTTTATTAGAGTTTTAAGCAGCAGTTTTTAGCGGTAATGGCAGAGACAGAAAGTACTCTAGGAAACAGGCAAATGATATTAGCTTCATCGCCTCAAGGTGAATAGTAAGAAAATGATTGTTATATAGTAGGAGAGAACAGGTGGAGACCAACGTTAAACTAGAAAATCAAGAGCTTTAGGGGGTGAAAGAATATTGTTATTTAGGAATCCAAGTAATAAGCAATGAGCAAGGCTAGAAGGAAATAGTAGAATAGCCCAGGAGAAGAGGGCATTATTCCAAAAGAAGATGTTATGTACTGCTGGAAATACTAGCATGGAAGTAAGGAGACCATTCAAAACAGCATATATTTGGAGTGCTCTTCTTTTTCACAGTGAAGCATGGACAATAACAGCAGCAGAGAAGTCAAGGCTAGAAGCATTCAAAATTTGGTGCTACCGAAGAATGATGAAGATAAAATGGATTGACCGAGTGACAAATGACGAAGTCCTAAGAAGAGTGGAAGAGAAGAAGGAAAGTCTTCTATGAGCACTAAAAAGATGGGTGAAGATGATTGTTGAGGGAAAAGTAAACGGGATGAATGAAAAAGGTAAGCCTCGGATGAGATATGTGGAGCAGACTTTTATGCATATGAAAGAGAAGAAATGTGCAATTATGAAGAGGTCAGCTGATGAAAGAATCGAGTTTAGAGCTGGGTAAAACCAGTCTTAGGATTATTGACCCATGATGATGGTTAGGGTTTTGACTAGCAGTTGAAGCTATTGCTACGAAAGGGTTTTTAAGGGTAGAGGAAGGGAGGAGAGAAATTCAGCATCGGTATCAATGAAAGACGCCAAAGTGTCCGCAGTGTAATGTAATCTCCAAGGTACGTGGTAATGAATGTGAAGTCCCTCTTCACACTCAAGTAGGCATCGGTATTCCATTGGAAAATTCAGCCACTGCTGGGATGCTTGTCCTCTACTCCACCAATGGTCTTCAACCACCACAATCTGATCCCCCTCTCATAAAAGCCTGATGCCCCACGAAATTCCATTTTTGGATAAAAGAAACGGTGGGTTCCAAAGTGACCATTCATGTAAGGAACATCATTCATGTATGGAATCATTGGGCTTTCTACTTCAGGATATAATTTAAACTTTGTATGCCTAAGGCCAAATTAATCTGAATTATGGACTCGATTCTTTCTTTTATTTGTCATTGTTGAATAAAGTGTGAATGTAAATGTAAACTAGTTTTCTGGCAAAGATATATTTTCATTTGCAGAATCATAAATGTTTGTGCGCTGATACTTTTACTGTGGGAATCATTCGTGTGACAGGCTCAACTAATTAACTTTTGAATAAGTTTTCCTGACTCACACCTTTGTCAATTATACAGCTTGGTCGTTGCGAAGGCATCATTGAAGTATGTTTCTTAACGGCATACTTCCCCATAATATATGACCACCAAACTTAACTTCACATGTGCCCATGTTTTTATTCTCAGACTCGTTGTGCCATACATGGTACATACATACATACATGGTGCTTGAATAGGCATAATTACTGTTTCTATTTAACTAGTTATCCTTAAAAACTTTTTTTCCAAGATTGATTAACCATTTTGTCTTTGAGAACCTGGCCATGGACAAGGTAAACATGCTTGAGGTACCTTATTTCATGTCTTTCAGAACAAGTTTGAAATAAATTCCTTGTTTTTACGTTATTTTTGATTTCTGATATCTCAATGTGCACTACCTCGTTCACTTAATTTAAGATTTACCTCCATGAATGTGTTCTAACCTCCCACTCTCCTTCAAGGTGCAATCAAACCATCAGAGTAATCATTAACATCATTATTATTGTGAGAAGTCATATATTTCCGATTTCTGCCACTATTTCTGCTCTCTATGGTTTGTGAAAAGAATATGAGTTAGCATGTGTTTTGGCGAAAGAGCAATATTAAGAAATTTTTATTCCCTAACTTAGTTAAGTATAAATCATGGACCAAAACCAAAATATAAGGGATAGTGTAATTGTGGCAGATAGAGTGCTTGCTTCTCATCCTGAGGGTCTGGGTTCAAATACTAGCAGTGGCAGATATTTTGCAATGTTATACTTGTCTCTACTTGAGCGCTGTGTGGAGAGCACTTCAAGAATACTATTTCATCCATTAGCTGGGACATCAAAGTGTGAATCTCTCAAAGGTTTTCGTTAAGAGAAATAATATACCAAGGACATTACAATGTACTGGAGGAAGCATTGTCCTGCTATCCTACAGGGGACAAAAAAGCTGGAATGGGGGTGTTTGGGAACGATTAGGTCCCGCCTCTTCCATACAAAGCATTTCGTTTAATACGACCTCTTATGGAGACTGCATGTGTATTAAACCAGAAAATACAATAAAATTCTCCCCAAATTTCATCACAGCAGCATCAGTTAATCTTCCTAAGGCTATATAAGGGACGTACTTCTGCATTTTATTCCCATGGTGGCTAATTTTACTACTAACTCTGGTCTGAATGTGACAAATTTAACTACATATTGGCACTTGTTTGCTCACTTTCCTCTTTATCTTTGAGTAATTTAAAAAATGCATTAAATTATTCATCTTATTGCTCTAAGTTTTACCACATGCTAAAACAATGTCATCGGTATCACAGGTAGCAAGCCTGTACGTCTGTACCTACCAAGGAAGCCAAGAAAGGCTTCTCAAATCAGCTGCAGTAGATTCTAGCCTGCTTACAATATTCTGACACTGGTTTCTCTCCACATCCCAATGAACCCTAGGCTATGAGAAGAGGATCTAGCCCAGGATAAATAAATAAATGTCAAATGTCACACTTTCTCCGCTTTCAAAAATGCTACGTATGACTGTTAACCATGCAATATATACATGACTATCAACCTTTCCTTAATGATGCAAAGGTTCTAAGCTGTTTGTACCCTTCCACGAATAACTAACTGGAAATATGTACTGGATTTATGAGATACGAATGTACAGTCCAAAGCGAAGGGTTGGCTTGAAAAAACAAGGTATGAATATGGAACAAGTGGACATCTCCAGGATTGGGTTGTTGTGGTGGGTAGAGCAATGGTTTTACATCCAAAAAGTCTGGGTTTGAGTTTCAGCAGGGGCAGAGATAATTTAGTTTAATATGAGTTTAATATGATACTGCGTGGAGAGTACTCAAAGCGTACTGCTCCATCCGTCGGATGTGACGTTAAACTTTGGACTCTTCGGGGCCTTTCGTTAAGAGCAGGCTAATGTCGACGACGCATTCCATTCTACCATGGCTCTCTGAGACACGCCTACCTCCACCTAATTACCCACCTATCCTCAGTGGTGCGAAACACGCCCGTTTTCAGTCTTCTCCCGCGTTTGGCGACTAGAAGCAGAAGAACGTGCGTGGGAATGTGAGGACAACGCTAGAAGTACGGATGGTGAGGTGAAAGTGAAGTGAGCACCTTAAAAGGGCCCATGCCGAAATCTCAACTTAAAATTTCTCATTCTTGGCCCGCGCGAATTACGCTCTGCACTTATATCCTCTCCAAAAGGCAGTGGTGAGTGGGGCATTTATTTTAAAACTTAAAAGAGTCGTACCGTACGCAATGGGACCGTGCGCGGCCACCCATTTCGGGTACCTCTCTCGTCGTAAACACAGGATTAAGATCGTGGGCCGAACTCTACATCCCAGAAGTTCTTTGTCCATCAGTGGGAGTGGAAGTGAGTGCAAAGCCACAGAATCGATAATATTTATGCGTGGAGACTTCATTTACATAAAATGGTACTCCACAGGGTGAGTTAAATCCTTCTAGAACCTATGACATCTGAATACACTGATTTTTGCTCGTTTCACCATGGAAAACAAGGGGTCACAAGTGAAAACAGGGATGAGAAGGTCGTAGCCATGGTAGATTCAAATGGGGTTCTCGACAAATCTTGGGGGATATTTGATGGAAGTGGAGCCTCTATAGGGATTCTTTAAACTATGTTATTCCAGAGAATACTAAACATTCTGACGGATACTTCTAAGTGGTGTTGCTAAATTTGGTCCAATTAGTTGCATAATTATTACTTTTCATGCATAGAGTAGGCAGCTCTTTAAAAATAGTGTCATTCATTGAAGATACTTGATCATCCAAATATAGTTTGAGTTATTGGTATGACTTGAGGGAGACCCATATAAGAACTTACTTACCTTAGCTCACTTCTTTTTAATTTTTTCAACGAAATACTATTAGTATTCCAACATCTAAGCCAAAATATGATTGAGACGCTGGAGTACATGCTTATTTCGAAGAAATAATAAAAGGCGATTACAACCAAACCGAAGATTCGCAAAGCAGACTCGAACATGGATGCCGACAATCGAGGTGTTTTTTTACTTCAAGGGGAAAAGTTTATAAACAATTTTTTATTCAATTATTCAAAGTCACATACAAGAAGTAATACAATAAAATCCGTGGGTAATTCATATCACTATACAGTGCTGGTAATGACGTCGTCGCTTCCGACGCATTGACTATATGCGTGATAATATTTGGTAAACAAAAACTTTGGCAAGGTGAGCCTTGAAATTATGATTTAATAGGCAAGTGATCTAAGCGGGCGGCTAAAACTTGAAAAAAATGCTTGAAGCATCACGCACTGTAATCCTCTTTTGCCATAAAAATCACGAAGTTTTTGAATCTGTCAGGCTCATGTGGTGATCACTTTTGATTGGAAAGTGAGTCTTTCTTTGGTGGAGGGATGAATTTTCACCGACGAAGAGCATTTGGTATTTATACCTAAGCGCTTTAAGAAAAACAGTTGGTATTCGATTCTTAAAAATATGGGAATGAATGGAGAGTACTTTGAAAAATTTCGGCAGTATACAGGATAGCAAAAACGACGGTCACACCACGCTATTTTCTTCCCGAAGAAAATATTTTCTCCAATTGGTGGGGTTGGGGTCTCACCCTGGTTCCTACAAGCACTAAAGGGAATGAAGAACTTGCTGCGAGACGAATAAAAATGACCCGAACAATATCTCAATCGGTAACTATTGGTATTACTGCACTTCGGCACCACCGATCGGTCAACAGGTTGCTGAGCCTAAGAAACGCTTCTCTTTTATACGTTCTCGTCTTTTAGTCTTCCGGCAGACCGAAGACTGATATTTCAAGAGGAGAAAGGGCGTTGGTGAAGAAGCAGGGGCATAATGTGACAAAAAGGGAACGTGCTCGATGTAGGAGGACATAAAGACCACCCGAGAGCACATAACATGATGTAGAAATGGAGAATAGGGGCTACAGAAGTGGCCCTTCACTTAGGAGACAGGGAAAAAGACATCCCCAAGTAAACAGACGTCCACCGAAAACCTTAGTTCGAAACGGAGGCCATTAATCCACCTCACGAAGAACTAAAAAAATATTGTTCAAAAGTATCTTAATCAATTATAGTTCCGGAAGGGGGACTCATATAAATTCAACCCCGTCCTGGAAAACGAGCGCACATCCAAAAACTTTCTTCCTTGTTCCGAAGTAAGGCCATCACGACGTTTCCACTCGTTAAGTCTAATGTTCCTTGTCTTTCGCGAGAGGGATGTGCATCCACCCAGGGGTCACCCATTGTTGCACATCACACGGGTAAATCACCAATGGGACCGGGAAGAATTCGCCAACAGTCTCCTGGGAATCACTTATCCGATTCCCCGGGACGAGAGAGGGAGAAAGAACAAAGATAAAAGACACCTACCGGAGTGTTTTAAAGCGTCGAGACACCCCGAATAAGAAGTGCACTGGAATCATTTTTTGGCAATCAACTAAGATAAGCCCACTCATGAGTATTCTCGGACACCATTCCCACTGAAGTTGCCGGAGGACGACTCAGACCGTTATCGAGTAGTAGAACGGCAGTGGTTGTTCGAATCATCACCGAGGTATGACGCTTTAAGACTTTGGTCTAAGAGACTGATATCGTCCAACGATGTCTAGGGCATTAGGCCTGAGCTGATTATTATTAATTGACTCGCACTAGCAGGGTCACCGCATCCCCATACAACAAACGTCCATCCATGGGTTTCACTCCACGGGCGAGGCACGGGAAAGATCACACGCGACGAGGGTAAAAACTTTGGTATCGGCGAGGAACGAAGCGGCTGGCTCCGGGACGGAGCTAGTCCGGGTCCGACAGGGGCTGAGTCCCGCACAGTCGCTCTTCCGCCCTTTCGGACAGCGTGGGCGGGGGCGAGCGGGAGCGCCGGACGCCGGCACAGGAGGAGGAGGAGGACGAGGAGGCGGGCACCGCCACCGAGCAGCCCGAGGACGAGGAGGACGGGGTCTGCCGGCAGGGGTGCCGAGGCCGGCGTCATGCCCTCTGAGACACGCTCCGCCCTCCGCTCGCCGACAGGTCCATGCGGGCATCGCCGTCGCCGGAACCTCCGCCGCCACCTCCGCCGGCGCCCCGCGGCACCGACAGCCTGTGCATCTGTCGCGAGTTGGGCTGGTGCGCGCCGTGATGATCCCACTCCTTCCGGCACATCAGGAGGTTCTTGTACGCCTGGCGGTACTCCGAGCTCATCACCACGTAGATGATGGGGTTGATGCACGTCGTGAGGTATATGAAGATGTAGCCGAAGATGTTGAGCACCGGGAGGTCGAAGCCGCGGAAGGTCTTCGTGATGGTTATCGGGAGGTAGCAGATGACGAAGGAGGCGAAGATGACGAGGATCATCTTGAGGAGCCTCCGGTCCTTGGCCGTCATCTTCCCCGGCTGCATCGACGAGGACGCTCCGTCCCCGTGGCCGCACTCCGAGTCCGCTCCCCGCGAGGGGCCGCGCCCGAACACGGCCGCCACGTGGGACAGCGCCGAGTTGACGGTGACCGCCGACGGGAGCCGGTCCCTCCGCCGTCTCCGGTTGTAGGAGGTGGCTGGGGAGGCTGCCCCCGAGGAGGTGGGCGTGGCCGTTCCGGGGAGGGCGCAGGAGGCCTCCGTGTCGTCCGTTCCCAGGTCGTCCTCCGGTTGCGCCAGGGCGGTCCTGCCGTCGACGACGCCCGAGAGGGACCGCTCTTCCTCCGGGCCCTCGCACTCCTGCTTCCGCCGGCGGAGCGGGCGGGACGGCGGCCGGAGGAAGGCGGGGGACGGCGGAGCCCTGGAGGGCCGGGAGGCGTCGGGAGTCGTTGGCGACGTCAATCCGCCGCCGTCTGCCGTGTCCGGCCGACCGCCGTTCTCCATTCTGGCCGAGAGGCCCAGGGCGGAGTCCTCGCTGGAGTGGGGCTCCACGCCCCCGTTCCCGCCCACCCCTGTGGTCTTCGTCTCCTCCCCCGGAGGCAGGGACACCTTGGGGGCGCTCGTGGGGGCCGAGGGCCTCTCGCCGGTCCACGCGCCCCTCGGGGTGGGGGCCCCGCGGCCATTCCGTGCCCGAGACTTGACGGCGGTCTTGCGGACGATGTAGAAGATGCGGGCGTAGCAGACGGCGATGGCGATGCACGGGATGATGAAGGCCACGATGAAGAGGAACTCCTTGGGGGAGCGGTCGTGTTCGTCGGGGAGGATGGAGCAGGAGCCGATGTGAGGGTCGATGCCGAAGCGACCCCACTCGCCAAGGAGGGTGGGGATGAGGGCTCCGAAGCCACAGATCCACGTGCTGGCTACCATCAGCGCCAAGGGACGCCTCTTGTAGAGCCTTGGGGAGCCAAACAGAGGAAATTGAGATTAGTATCTCCGAAATCACTGAGGATATAAGCCAAAGGAATCACATAAAAATCACATCACGGTCTATCTCATAAAAAAATAAATTTGTAATTTACACGTATTGTACGGTTTCATATCAATAGGGCGTTTTCAGGCAGAATACCATGAAGATGGGGTGGCAGCCAAAACAGATATAATCTGTATTGATAAATGGTTGAAATCACCAAGTTTGTTGGCATCATACATGGTGAGGCCATTCTGCAAGATCGCCTCTACACACTCGTGAAATAGGTCTCGATGGAAAACAACATTTTAATCCTTTAAGATACTTTTCCAACTAGCAATATATTCATGTCCTGTTTTCCAGCACCTTGTATTATCGTGAGTTAGTTATGCATGAGTTAAAAGGAATAAAGGTTACTTGTAAGCAGGTTAGTAATTACAGATTATCTCCGTAGGAGGGTAAATCGATTTATCATTATATCCACATTCACAACAGATTAATTTAGCATAACGTGAGCGTAAAATTAGAGCACTATTCTGAAAAAGTGGTCGAAATATACCTGGATGATTGAAAGCTCCTCATTAATGACGGTGGAAAATATTAAATATTTACGTAGATTATTTTGGAGGATTGTTACTAAATAAAAAGGAAATTATGCTTAACCCATCTTTTCCTAGTCTTCCCAATTCGGAACAAATTCCCAACGATTGCCTCTATATTTTTTCTGATTTCCTATTTTGAAGTCATATGGCTTATGTTAGCAATAGCCAACATAAATATTTCCAGCATCGTGAAGATGTTGCATCTCTGCCATCATGTTTGGAGTTGCACGGAGTAGAATTCATGACTTAACCTATTGTTTGTTATTAATATATTTTTTTATTTAAAAACCTTTTGAAACTAGGAAATTATTTTTGGTTATTCATATTATCAAGCTGAATATTTATTTATAACTTCTATATATTAGTATAATATAGTAATTAGATAAATATCCATAATAATCAATTATATCTGAGATGATCTGGAAGGAGCAATGAAAAGAATACATGCATCTAACAGCTAACATTCCTCTCACTAAAACGCTAACGAACCAGATTCAGCTAATTGAGAGGGATTGTATTTGCAACTAATTCCACGAGCACATACACTCACACATCCAGATGGCACAAATGCGAACCTGAGGTTTACGAGTGCGTAACAAACTGCAAGACGAATGCGCCACTTTCAGGGAAAATTTATTGGACATTTCTGGTCACTAAAAATTTGTGACCCGCCTTATCACCATCGATGGCCATAAAAAATAAGTCCCCTGGCGCAGGAGAGGATGAGATCCTCCAAACGTCGATGCCGGTGCATCACGTGAGCTCCATCTGAGACGGCCGACCGCATTTCACGACGTTTACGACGGCTGCGCGGACTTCAATTTATTAAAGATCTCCCTGCGCGAATAGTGTCACAAGAGGTCTCCCGTCTCTCCTCTCCTCGTTTCTCCTCTCTCTCCATTCGGGGAGGTCTCGGAGAGGCTTGGTTGGGTATTGTGATCGAGGTCATATCGTAATCGGATGAGTGCGGCGACCGGAAGAACTCGTGAGGAGCTAAGTAGGGACTTCCTTCACACTACCGCGCTTCCGGCGAGGGACGCATCTTCACTAACCATCTATTTCTATGAAGTTACCTTAAATCTAAGTCGAGGGTGTGTGACAATGGGTTAATACATTCCAAACGCGCACTAAGAACATGCATTGATGAGTAAAACGATAGCTGATAGGACAAACGCGTTAGTTTTGCTTCCACGAGGCGCGACTAAATTAATAGCATCTATGAAGAAATGTCATTTTTAATAATTTATTATAATGCATTTAAAAAAATGATATTATATTATAATATCTAGTAGATATGCAAGAGTGCAATTAACGTGGCTAAAATAATGACGAAATGCAGGAAGCTCTTATAACTTACTATTATTCATAAAATAATAATGATAAGAACAGTTTTAAGGTTCTCTACAGATTTTATTCACTGCAATTAACTACTCTGCTATCGAGTCGCCCATTCGGGTCTTTTATTGCTTGAGGGAAGAAAGACATTTTGATTCTATCTGTTCAGCAATCTATCTCCCTAATCTTGTTATCCTGTTCGAATGCCGCGTAATACACGCGTATTATCCATTTATTTTTGATACAATTGGCTAATAGGCCAGCTTAAAATTTCCTTTCCAGATTCAGTCTAAATTTTATCCTACGGTTTGAGAGCGGTTATTGTATGAGTTGCTCTGGTAAGATTGTAACACTAACATATTATACTAGTCGGTACCGTATGAGTAAGGTAAGGTAATCCGTAAAGTACCGATTACCGTAAGGTAATCTAAATGAGCGTTTGACCTCAAGACGCTGGCAAGACAACGACACTGTAGTCAGAAACACCAAAACACGTGGAAAAAAACTGGAAGTTGCTAAATGAAGCCTGGCAGGCTAAAAGTCTGGCATCGTTCTCTTTCTCTTCATTTTGCTTGAAGTTACGTTCTACAAATACGAGCTATGAGAGTCATCCTCACCCTGAAGTGCCGTCTACGGTAGCAGCATGGAGCGATACGCACCCAAAAAGTCAAATGTTATTCACCTCCATTTATCAGAGGAGCCCATGACACATGCGGATGTTCCGCAGGAGGACGACATATTTTACGCCTTTATCGAAACGATACAGGGCATGTCACCAGAGCCGTTGTTTTCCCACGTGACGGTTAGCGAGTAACAGTGGCCCTTCATAGGGGATGTGGAATAGGAAATAAAATTTTTACGTCATTTTACCCGAGTAGAGAAAATTAACCGCCCAATCTAAAATGAATAATGTGGAGCATTTTCCCAGCGCAGTAAAATTCTTCCGGTATCCCCCTTTAACTGTCTCTCACTCACCCTCTGCGCTCAATATACTTCGCATGTTACCTTTGCGGCTTCCCCGTCTTTTACTGTAGGAGAAGAAACCCAAGTTTAGATCCATGCTATCACAATCACCTTTGAACCAGAAATAATCACAGAAGAAATTAGGGGATCATAGATCGTAAGATTTTGTAATGAGATCACAGAGGAAATGAGCTTGATTGACAGTAAAGGGATTGATCAAGAGAGCAGGAGAGAAGAAGAAATCAACGGAAGAAATTCAAAGGAGCAGGAGAAAGTCGATGAACAGGGATGCTGAAGGTTGAGATAGAAAGAAGAATGTCAGATATTCAGTAACAACACAGGAAAAAAACAGGGATTTTAGGCTGTATTAGGGGAAATTAATGACCCGTGAACTGCAGGGTAAAGTATTACTATGGGAAGTATCAAGGTGTGTGAACGGAGGTGATTGATATGTCGAGCTGGAAAAAGTGGTGAACTGATGAAAATGGTGAATGCTGATGCTGGCAAAGCAGAGAGATAGATAAAAGATGAAGCAGTACCAAGTGACACAATTACTGAGGTATTCAGGAGGCAACGGTCTAAATACCTCCAATGATATTGGATAGAATACCTGTGACGAACACCCATTCATATTAGGGCGAGGAGATTACTCATTCACACCCACCGAAATTTAACGCATCCTCCTCTTATGGCAGGCCAGAGTGGCTCTCACTCACTTTGGGTAGAGGCGTGGGTGTCCGATCATGACGTATCGGTTGATGGTGATGGCGAGCACGGTGAACAGCGAGACGGCGACGAGACCGTAGCGCAGGAGCGGGAAGAGGACGCAGAGCACGGCGCCGTGTCGCCACGCCCTCTGCCAGAAAGTCGAGGTGGCCAGCGGGAGGTTGAAGCAGCAGAACATGAGGTCCGACACGCTGAGGTTTATGATGAACACTGCCGTGGCGTTTCGCACCTGTAACGCGGAGGAGAGAAGAAGAGAGAGAGAGGGAGTTATGAAATGATCTAGCTCTGTGATTGCATTTTCTTGACTTAATTCTAATGAAATGTGACTCTTATAACGACGGTGCATCAATTTTGAATTGTTTCTCCTGCCAAATATTGAAAATATTAGCATTGAAATGTCAAAGTTTTTCCCCCGTACACTGATGAAGTCTCCTTTTTCAGTATGCGGGGGATTAAGGCTTCAGTAAAGGTTCCCCCAGTAAACTTTGGGAAATATGATGGAAAAAACAAGTAAGTGGTGATTTCCAGCAGGGTTAACTCGTTCTCACTGAAATAGGGTGTTTACAGATATCAGTGGTGACAGAGAATATTTTAGTAGAGCCTGAAAATGATATCAACCTAACATCATGACTTGAGCGTTTTACGTTTAATATTTGTTTTCATAAGAAAACACATCCAATATTTCCCCTCGGAGTTTTGACTGCAAGTCCTCTTGCTTGGCTCTGTTTTCGTGAGAGCTTTCCTGGTCTGCGTAAAAGTAACCTTCTGCGCGCAGGCCACCCATGTCTATATTTTCATTTTAAAATATTGTTTTCTGCATCATTTCGTTATTATTCTCAAAATTCAGGCATAATATAAAAGACGTTGCAGAATATCACGGAGGTGATCGTGAAACTGTATCCTTAACAAAGATAATCACTACGGTGGTGGCATAGGGGAGCTGCCGCGCCGGAGCGAACCACGAAGCGCCATTCACTGGCAAATGTTTGCTTCAGGCAAATTCCTGATTCTGTACCATTTATACCTGATTCAATACCAAAATGTTTGCTTCAGGCACACACCTTCCGATGTATGGTTGAATACGAAGGATCATTTGGTTCACAGGTGAGAGCGTCAATCAAGGACGATGGGTTCACAGAGGCATGTTGCCAACTAAATACTCCAGAGGGAAAATATTGATGCAGTAACACAGGTCAAGTAAGATCCTATAAGGGGGAATTACAATAATTTTGATATAAATGTAAAAATTCAACTCAAGAATTGAGCAAATATTATTTTGTTTGAGACCCTATATTTAAAGGGTTTTACATATGACCTCCGTAAACACTCAAGGTATCGATTAATAACCCTCCGTGTATAAGCTAATTCACTGTATTTTTTCCATCACAAGTAAACATCGAATAAGAATCAGTGAACTTCTCACTTTTCGCTACACAACTTGATTAAAATTGAGGCATATAAAATTTTGGATTAAACGTTTTTCTAATAGCATACCTGCTTTGAACTTTTTCAGAGTTTTTATTGTTGGAGCGATAAAAAATGCATAAATTCAGTCTGCCTCGAAAAATATCAAAACTGTATAAACTGAAATGCAGACAAGGAAAATTGGAATGAAAATTGGAATGGAAATTGAGCACACTTACTCCCTTCTTCAAATATTTGTTTCCACGTCTAAAAGTCTAATCGAAAATTACTTTTATTTATCAGAGACATATTTCAAAATAATGAACGTCAGCAATGCTGCTGCCGTATTTTGTTGCCAAGAGGAACGAAAAACAAATCTCTTTACCAAACTTCCAATTCTAGAGACTTGCTGGAAATGATGAGGCCGCGTACATTAAAATGAAGAGCCTAGGGTTTGCAATAAGAGCTTAATGCTTCCATGAAATATTTTTTACGAGAAAGAATCCTTTAAAAAATGTGTCCAATTAAAGAAGAAGCTATTAACCAATGCAAGGGGAAGACTGACAAGGGTATGCGGAGAAGATAGATTAAAACGCGCTTTGAAAATAATCAGATTTCATATGGCCGCGATGATCATGCCAAAAACCTAATAACTCCTTCCCCACTTTTCGCCCTTGGGCAATCCTCCTCAACACCCTAAGGCCTAACCCTCGACCCTCCACACTTTATCTCCTTTTTCATAACGCAAAAAGCCCCTTCGTGATATTTCCCTGTTTATCTTTTGTCGCCATTCAAAGACTCTTTCACCATTCTTCGCCCTTCACTCTGGCCTTTATTTCCCTCGCATATAGCCTTATGGGATTCTCTGCTTTTGAATCATCCTCTCTGAGATCAGCTCATTCCTAGGATTGAATTCGCGGGAAGTAGTAAAACCTTTATCAATATCGACGATTCATTTACACAGTTGCAGCAACCAGGCGAGAAATGATCAACAGGAATGCTCCCAATTATTGATTTGGACGTATAGCAGTCCAAATCAATAATCAGCTGCAGGATAAAATTTCTCAGTAGGAATCAAGAGAGTAAAAAAATTAATTAAAAAAATTACATTTTAATTTGGCAAACAAGGGTCTTGGAAGACGATTCGCCTCAGGTTCGTGCTAACTTGGAATAATTACATTCCTTACTGGCCAATATATGCGAAACGTGATAAAACGTTTATTAGCACCGAGAAAAACTGTTATTTTTCAAGCCAGCAGGGTTCATCGCCATAAAAGGAGGAAACTCTGGCGTTCGTAAAAAGTTTATCGTATCTTTTATGGCATATTCCAACACAGGGAGTCGACTACAAGCATTCTGCCTTTTGTGCGACTCTCCTGAACGACCCTCGTCCCTATGCGGGAGGGCTTCACGTGAGGGCCCCCGGTGAAATTCATATCACCCTGGACCCTGCGAGCATTTCTCTCCCGCTCCAGCATCCGGAGAAGTCAGAAAGCAGAACGGCAAGACGGGAAATTTTACCCATACCGGGTAGGGAAACATTCGGCGGAAGATCTCCGAAAGAAGGGAAGGAAGAGAAAGAGAGGGAGTGGAAACAGCCCGGAAGAACTGGAGGAGACAGAGCAGTTACGAAGGGAAAGCAAGGAAGAGGGTAATAGAAAGGAGCGGGGAGAAGGATGGGGGAGAGAAAGCATAATAAGAGAGTCCCGTGGAATAGGTAATCGGATGCTTGGGGGTGAGTGAGTGGGGGGAAGGGGTTAGAATGAGAGAAAAGGGGCGGATTGAGGAGTAGAGAGAGAGACAGAGAGAGTAGGTGGAGTCGGAAGACATACGGAGGCATAACAACAAGGGAAGGTGGGCGGAATGAATGGAGGTTATTTGTTTGCCCTGGATGGGTACATGGGTCGGCAACCTTGGCGAAGCGGCATGCAAAGCGCCCACTCATCGGTGCCCTCGCTGACAGAAATGTGTACCGGTTGCAATGAGCGGCTCGATGAGCTGAGGGAATTATCATGAGAGGAAACACAGGAGCTGTGCTTGACTCTAGCCGCCTAGAAGCTGGGCAGCACTAACAAACTTTAAGACATGAATTGAATTTTCAAAGTGAATGTCAGTGATCTGAAGCTACATCGAAGAAGAGTACTGATTATTGTGAGAATGGCGCCATGCGTTTTGAAACTGAATTACCTCACACGAAGCCATAAATTGATTGACGTTAAGAATTTCTTCATTGTGAGGATATTACTTTAATTTTTCAATGGTGAAGATAGGTCTACTCACTTAATTATAAACTTACCCTTGATTGTCCAATTGCGGAGGAAGAGACATTGGATGAGAACGGATGGATTGGATAGATCGATAATCATAGTAAAAAATAAATCCCGCAGCTTATTCCTAATTTATGCTACGTCAAAAATTTCATTTTCTATTCTACTCCACTACAGATTCATTGATATAAATGGAAGAATTTACTCAACGAATAAAAGAAAATATTGGATTTTCCGAAAGGGTTTGAATGATATTTACGTAAAGAATTGCATTGGTAATCACAACGAGCAGGAATCAAGCAACTTCAAAAACTGCAGAATCAATTATTCAAAGTCACATTAGTAAAATAAACTTCCAAATGTCACTGTATTCATTTTACTGCTAAGAACGAACTTCTTCTACGTTTTAATGCAGTTACGGACATTCAAATGACTTGGGAGATTTTATCGTATGATAGAGTGACTTAATTTTTGTGTTTGTGAGTATTGATTTTTGAGTAATAGTAGGTACACCATGCATGTAATAGTTCCACCGTATTATCATAATTTTTTAATTTCAATATATAGGGTGAAGGATAATTCATGAATATAATGGTGACCTTATCACATAAGATAGGGTAACTAAAAATGCGAAAGATGGTGGCTGATTCCGGAGATTTTCCTTCAAAAATAAAATAGAAAACCATTATAAATAATGATAATTATTGAAATGGACGATTAGGACATTCATATTGATTACGAGTCTCAAAGTTACGATCTTCCTCTAGGGTAATGTTCATTGAATGGCTCACTTTTTTCCACAGTTCGTAGAAAGAGTTCTTTTCATATCATACGAGTATTCATTTCATTATAGTATTATATATCTCATATAGAATATACTAATATAGTATTCATTCATTTCATATCTCGTATTTTGCACCTAATATTGTTTTCAGTATTATTTTGAAATGTCTAAAGTTACGGTAAATACACCGCACGTTTTTTGCTCGGAGAGGTTTGTTTAAAAGAGAAAGAAGTTAAAGAGTACACATTGATGCACGTTTTATAAATAATTAGCGTGATTTTGGTTATGAGAGTTATAGCATATAGAGAGAATATAAAAGATACATAACGTAGAGGTGGACCGATAGATAAATGCGATACGAAGAAGATATGGGGACACTCCGCGAAAACCTACTCTGAGTGGCAGAAAACTATCATATCAAATCATTAAAAGTATTGTCAAGTATTGAAGTTCTAAAATGAAAGGTACTCACACACAAGTTGGAGTTTACGTCCTTCAGTTAGCGCATAGGTGATCAAATCAAGACTGAGCTTCATTGGCAATGGTGATACCATGGCATGTTTTAATTTCATTCTTCTTATGAGGGAGTGTGAATTGTTGTATTATTATTAATTGGATATTCATATTCTCAAAAATAATGTCTTAGAAAGATGATGCAGGTATTGTGAGAGTGTCTAATCAAATTAATACGAGGAAAGGAAAGTGAATCTCATTGGTATAGCTCATATTTATATTTTTCTATTGATTTATATTGAGGAGACGACACTTCAAAGTGAGTTGTTACTTTAAATATGTGGTAAAATATATTTGCCTCATGGAAAATGCCGTGTATATTTTCTCCTACCCAAGTATTTTAAATTTCGCAGTGAAAACCAACGCTAACTTAACACCCACGCCAGCCAACACTTATAGTACAACCTTATTGTACATTGTATTGTACCTAACCAAGAAAAAATAAATTTTAGGACCTTAAGTATGGGGATCATTTTTGAGATTACCATTATGGGTGAAATCTGAAAGCAGCATTTAAGTGCGAAAAATTAATTAATATCAGTATAATCCCGGTATTACGAAAGTATAAAAAGAATGTAAATGATTTTCAGGAATCCTTCATTCGTGCTTTTATTGCATTTATTCGTGCTTCATTAAGTGACTAATTGAGAGCATGAGTAAAAAAGAATATCAAGAGTAAAAATACAAAAAATAAAAGAGCCTAAATAAAGGTCTTTAAAAATAATTAAGGACTTTTTTAAAAAGTTGCCCAAAACTCATCACATCCGCATTAAAAACTTGCTACCCTGTCCTTTCTCTGTACGAAAGCACAGAAGCAAGGTTCTACTTTGTTGTAAATTTAGAGCAATAGCAAATATTATTTACAATGGCGGTGGGTCAATCGTCTGATTTTAAACCTACTATTAAAACAGCGTTCTTCGAATTAACGCTAATGCTACGGTTTTACTTAAAAAAAAGGAGGCACAAATATGCTCTTTAAAATAACCCCCATTCATTCCTGCATAAATTCGACCTATAACTTTTGCGGAACGGTCATGCCCTTCCGAAGTACCACCAGCAAAAGAGGTAAGGGGTCGGCCATTTTCGTGGTAATGGAACCAGAAGATAAGGAAAAAAAGCTCCGTTTCAAGGCCTCTGTCAAGAGGGTACATCACAAAGGAAAGTAAAGCGAGATAGAACGCCGGACAGGGAGATTTAAAGGATCTTTTATACCGCCGCACAAATATTCGAGGGTGGAGTAGGGAAAGGAGAGTGAAAGAGAGAGAGAGTGGCTTGTTGCGGGCGTCTTGGATATTTCGCTTCTCCCTTTACGTGTCGGTCGGTTTTCTTAGACTGCGGACGGTTAAGGCAATCCATCTCCGTCAACTTCCCTTTGTTCCCTTTCTTCACTCTTCTACTTCCTTTCTTCCCTGAGGATCCCATACACTCCCTCAGGATTAACTTTATCTCCTCACACCACCACTATATACGTCCCGAGGGAAGATTTTTCGGGATATTTAAGGGGGTTAAGCTCTGGGTCGAATATCCCCAGGATTTGAAACACAGAGATATGAGCAAAGGCTTCTAGCGTGATGCAGACATTAGGGAAAGAAATTACTAGGGGTTACTAATGGATTCAGTTCCACAAGTGACAGCGTATTTGACTTAATTTAAAATTATATAACTGCTTGTGATTTCCAGACTTCTGTAATATTTCCGAAAGTGTAAAACTTGTTGTAAAAATGCATAAATACATACTGATTATCAGATCAAGACTGAGAACGATCATTGTCCTATCTGTGGTCCACGCGGTGTTCACTTTGTACATTCAACTCCATAGTTTAATTCTGTATTATGTTGAAGCCTATCCAGCCGAGTAAGATTTATTTACTTAAATAAACTTTATTTAACAAAATATCTCAGATTTACTCGTTTTCTACCGTTATTTCTTAAAAACAATGATGAAATTTATAATAAAATAACATCTGAATTTCAAATAAATTGTACAATTAAAATTTGCAATATTTTTACTCACATAAGTACCCAAGGGTTAATATAAAATTCGAGGTTCAAATTTGTGCGATTCAGACGAGCAATGTCAACTCAAATAGATAAGAAATAAAAAAAATATGTGGTGGGAGAGGTAACTGCCATTCCTATCCTCAGTGTTTGTATTCCACACGTAGAAATGGTCGATGCGAGAGGTATATATGTGGCATACATATATTCACTAACATTTAAGTTCACGGTATTAATACCAATTATTAACCACAACAAAAATCTTTGTGAAGCCCTCCACGTTATTTTGGGCTTGATAATTCGAGCTGACATTAAAAGTTTTTATAAAAAGCATTTAACGATGCAAAACTATCCTTACTAAATGCCAAAGGTGGTCAAATGTTTTAATTCTCATCGGTTCAGTGAAATGTATCAATTGTTTCTTGGAAAAGTTTTAACCAGCGGGAGTGAGAAATATTTTAAACTGCCAAGTTAGCTTGCAGTTATCTCAAAATTTTTTCTAAACATATCTGATGATGATTTTGATGAATGTGACGTCTCTGCTTTACTTCGAATCTTCGTACTAGGGTTTTTACAAAAACTTAGTGATATTCGTTCTTCTGTACAAGGACTGAAATATACTTTGAATCACTACCAATATAGAGCCTAGATCTTCGTATTATGAATTTGCATGGCGTAGGTCACGTGGATGAAAAAAAAACGCAAATTTCAGAACTAATTTTAATAGTATAACATGCAAATTCTTATATTATTCGCCTCAAATCCGCCACTTACTAGTCAAAAGGGTATAACAACTAGTTCCTCACATTCTTGAAAGTGACATGTAATCTTCTGTCAAATGGAAAAGCTGAATGAGCCACTATAAGAGCTTCAGTTTTCTTCACAGTCCGGAGGCAGCCTGTCATAATTCACAGCCACTTCCGAAAAAATATTAGAGAAGAATCTTGATTCATTCATGTTAATACGTCCTGCAAACTTATCATTCCTTACAATTGAGTGTGGTGTAAGATATAACTGTAGGAGAATGTTTTGAATCTCAAGATACACATGAATTTGTATGAGAACCTTCGGACACAAGATAATCTTTCGTTGCACATGATCGAATCATTCCAACCCAAGTACATGCTTCCCCAAAGGAACTACAACAAGCACAAGACATTCGTTTAAAAAAGGCAGACGGGAATTCCAAAGAAAGAATGCTATATATTCACTCACTTCAAAATGCTTTTCATCACTTCACTCAATATCAATTTATATCCCATGCTAGTATGTATGTACCTAAGCCAAGTTAAGTAGAACGGTTGACGTTAGTATCTAAGCCAAGTCCCTAAGCAACTAAAACTCTGTTATTCATGTCCTCAGAGTTCCACAAGCCATCTCACGTTTATTAGCGTTAGAAAAAAGAGAAAATTAGGAGTTTTAACTAGCGTATGACAAGAATCATGTAAAGTATCTCCGTGTCTGATGCGTGAAAATGACGACGAAGATGAATGCGTAATTCATTATAAAAATTTTGTATTTTCATCCACTTTGATTATTAAGTTATTTGCAACCCTAAGGTGGCAGGCTTGAATCCCTCCAAGAGAGTGAGTTTGAATCGTTCAAGATTAATTTTGGCACGGAACTGAGGACTCACTCCCACGATTTTACATTTCTTACGGAATTATTCCGTACCGGAATTGATCTCGAACGATTCAAGCACACCCCCAGAGAATGAATGCTGTATTTGCCTTAGAATTAGGATTTTAGGTTGGTATAATATAACCTTATTCATTTAAGCGCATGAAAACCCAAGTCTGCTGCCACCTCCCCTCATAAGGTTTTTAAGTACCTACCTATTTTCCCTGATACGTGGAGATAGAGATAAATGTGACAATAAGATTGGCTGATTAGTTTGCTAGGAATTTGTAAACTCATTAATTGCTCATTAATGATTTTAGAGAGTGATGAATCAATAACTGTTTTTGTGTCAAGAGACTTATAAAAAGCTTTTCCTGCTTCTATTGAGCAAGTAAATAATGCAATACAAGTTAATATGCAACCACAACCTCGTGCCAATCCCAAAATTATGGTTTTTCTCGGTAAAAAACAATGGATTCTGCCACTTCTCACTGCCTTACTCTCTCGCTGTTTCTACCTTGAGACCCTCAGGGGAGAGAGGGAAGAGAGGGGAAGAGGTCAGGGAGGGAGGGGGAACAAACTCGCCTTCATTATTCCAACACGGTTCCCCCATTGATGGAGGGGGCTTGGACGGCGGAGCCAGGGAGTGGAAACATGGGGGGTGGTGTGTTGTGGTGTGGCATCGAGGCGGGGATATATGGCGGTTAAGGGAAAGGAAGCGTGCCATGCGAAGAGGGAGGGTAATGGAAGCAAGCAACAAGGGGGGACCGGGCCTTTATCCGAAAAGTGGGGTGATAAATGGTTCGTGGAAACAACATTCGACACTCTCTCGCTAAATCCATATTTTTATCGGGGAAAGAAAATGTAGAGATTATTACTGGTAAAACGCGGCAAAACGTTGGGAGCCACCGAATGTCAGCGGAAAGAGAAAGGGATCCCTAAAAGGAGCAAACAGCGGCATTCTAAGAAGTGGTGTTACAAACTTTATTACGCATTTACCCCAAGAGATAGACTCATATTCTCCTAAGACTCTATTCAGTCCTACCGTATGCACGATTCAACTATAATGCTAAAGTTATAAAACCACAACCGATCGACTGGCAATGATAAACCATCCAAAGCCCTCTACATTGTTTTTCAATCCTAAGATTTATCGACAAAAGTAACTGCAGACCTATATTCTTCCCTATTTATTGTTAGTTTAGTTACAGTCTGGTTCTACATCTTTCCTGAATCCCTCGATATTCCGCCCATGTGCTTAACCCTAGGTCTTCTTCGCGGGGTCTTCCTTCCATTTTTCCCCACAGTTATGTTCCTGATTAATCGATTAGATCACAAGGAGTGTTCAATGAACCGAGTTCCTCTTTCCGCTCTGTGCTCCACGTTGACCTTTCTTCCTCGGCTCTTTTGTACACTTCTATTGAAACTTTGCCCAACCATTTGATATTCAGCGTCCTCCGCCAACAACAGGTCTCGAAGGCTTCTATTATTTTCTGATCATCTTTTCCGATTGTCCAAATCTTAGAACCAGATTCCATCTCACTCTAAGGTTTTCGCTCACTGCTTTTTAGTTTCTAACATCATTTTTCTTAGCACACTCTGGTCTCTTCATTATGAATACTCTCCTAGCTTGAGCTACTCTCTCATAATGTCTATCGTGCTTCTTCCGTTCCATATGAAATTACTCACTAGGTTATTAAGCCTGTTCTAGCTTTTCTCTCTGTAGCGCAACATTCACCTCCAGTTTCTGCATTCCAGACACCACGAGTGAAATGACCAAAGACGTGTAAAACTGGAAACACCTTCAAAGAGCGAAGGATTTGACCAAGAATTAATGCCTACTTGAAAATTCGCTCGAATTCAAAAAGAGGCGTGCAAAGTGTCTCCAACGCATTCGAATGGGGAATATCCAGCTCATTAGCCGGTCGCTGTATACTGTTGGTTTACAAGAGGACAATAAGCTTAGATGAGTCAAAGAGCCTTTCACCAATTGAAAGCGGTTAGTATCTACACATGTTGTAGTGAGTCTTGAAATTGTAGGAAGACTTTATAAAGGAGAAAGGTAAAATTCTAAACTAACTGTGAAGCCATTTATTTACGCTTACGCTTTTTATTAAAAGATACTCATATATTGGTTTCATTATTTGCTACGAACGTAGAGAATCAAATGCTAACTGATCGTTCAGGAAACCTAAAGGAGACCTTGGTACGCTTTTCATTAAATGATACGTAATGAATTATATTATGAAGTACTTATAAATTGGATTAGATAGAGATTCAAGTACTAACTGGTCATTCAGGGTCCCTGAAGGGGTACGTGGTCCCTTTCCTTCACTCTACCCCGAGATGGAAGAGATAAAGAAGGCCAGAGAAGGCAGAGAAGACAGTGTGCCATTTGGAGGTGGATGTGGGCGTGGGGGTGGAAAGACCCGAGCGTACGCGGCAATGCGACGCCACGCTCCAGCCCCGACTGCCTAACATTCCGTCGCGCCTCTCTCTCCCCGAATGCCACGGACTTTCTTTCTCCCTCCCAACCCTTCCTCATCCCCTCCCCACCGCAGTCTCCCGAGGCACAACGGATCCCTGCTCTCCCTTACAATCTCCCGCTGCCCTTTCCGTTCCCCACCAATTTTGGCCCCCCTCCCAAGGAGAGAGGAGGGTTCGATAGGGAGTGGTGAGGAGAGGGATGTCATGGGAGAGAGAGAGAGGGGGGGGGGAGGAATTATTCCCTGCGATCCGACGCAGCGGATGGAGTCTGGAGGGACCGTCCGCGCTGCAACGGACGGGCGTCCCTAGCGGGGTCGCGCGACCCTAATGCGGTACACGCAGTGCAGCCCGTGCCCGAGAGAATTCCGTGATTTGGTGACGAAAACGATCTCGCTCCCTCGGACAATAAGTGACGGGGAGAATCTCTTGTGTTTGTGTGTGTGTGGGGGGGGGGGGGATATTCCCGACCTGTGTGGAAGAGGACGGGATCAAAGACCGGGGCGCTGCATTTGAGGGAAGTTGGGATGAAGCGGGGAAGATTTAACGTGGAGGGTTAAAGAGAATGTGAGTAAAGGAGATGGATTGTTTGCCTCCTTGGCCAGAATAAACGAAATCGTTCCGTAAAATGTCGAAAATGTAGAGAGCGCCTATTTATCGCGTTTTTGCTTGCCAACATTTTTCCATGAGGGTTTCCCGATCATTATTACTTTGGACAATAGACGAGCAAAAGGATTCGTATCGCAATACAGTCGCAGCATATGCATAAAAACGAACAAAGCCTATCGAGTTGAATTAAATATTTTACTTCTGCTGAGGACGCAGTATATAGCCCGATGAGCTAAATGTGACTAATCGCGTACTTTTTAAAAAACGTAACCAAGAACGGCATGTCTTTTCAATTTGTAGACTGAATTAATCCAATGAGTTGAAACTAGAGATTACCTCACCTATTTCCGCATATTATGCGGTCATTGAGAGTTGAGAAAATGCTTAGGTGACTTATCAATATTTTGACAGAACCACATATGTACTCATCGAAGGCTGTTGACAACCAGTTGCCTCTCTCATGTGCCCTATAATAAATTATATATAGTATAAATATAAAAGATTTGCTGAGAAGCAAATGACACAAGTGGCGTATAACAGCAAAAGCGTACTATTTATTGAGAGTCAATCTTGGAACAGCTTAGAAAATGAGAAAATGACGGAAAAAAGGTAATCACTTCATCAATTTCTCAACGATGACTATTAAATACAATTTAGTAATTCACACAGACGTTCCTGAGCATTGGGATATATGTCCCGGAAATAGTAATAAGTTTTCGGCGATAATTTCAGTTCCAACTAATTATTAGCATTTCAATTCTTATATCATAAAAAAACTTTCGGGCTATTTACCAGAACGATAATACTATCAACATCAAAGCTCCATAGCCGTGGCGCAAATGACCTCAGCTGTGGTTACCTACCCCATATGGCTGGCACCCCTATAGCTGACATTTGCACGACTAAAATCATTCACAAATATACCGAATAATTTTAGAATCGGATCTAATAATCCAATCAGATCAATGGACCTAGCCGATTTTCAAAATGGGTATCAATGCCAACGGTTATTAGTTATATGGTGGGAACATTAGAGCCACTCTTAACATACTCTTATGACCGCTTTGGCAGCACAAATAATATGAATGGAATGATGGTAAAGTGTACCAAATTAAAAGCTTTGGAATAATACTGGTCCAAAGGCTTCTGTCATTGTCCCACAAGTCTGCAAATTACACAGACCTTCCATCCTCGTAGCAGAATTTGAATCAACGGACATCAGATAGACTGACTTGACTGCGTAATCAAAGTTGAAGAGCTAACTCTCTAATTACTTACATTTTGCAAACCCCGCAATAAGAATTTGCATGCGTAACAAACAAGTTGAGAGGCAATAATAAGGCAATCCATGCAAACATACACCGATGAGGACATAATCTTTTACGATTTCAACTTCATTATCGTAAGGAAACTTCGCCCTAATTTTGTAGGGTACGAATAGGGATAGAGGGTGACATTTTATTTCATTAATGATTTTACGTTGCGAATGAAAGGCAAAGGTGATGACCATGAACAGACAGACAATCAGTCCAATAGAGCGGGAGGATGATAGGTCATCTTGAATTCATCTACTTGGGTTCCATGATATCCAGCTTAGGAAGATGTTCAAACGAAATGAGGAGCAGAACGACTGTGAAGGCTAAGGAAGGAAAGAGTAGGAGGATGGGAGGAGGTGATAGAAATTAATTAATCTGATCAGGATAATACTGCTTGCGTTCTATCTTGCAATGTGCACTGCGGCTCATCAGGAACACGGATAAGATAGGCTTCTCTACTTATAAATGGGTTTGTTGTCACTTGCCGTCAATAGAAATAATTTAATTCACTCCGGGCAAATTAAATGTTGGAAAACAATATATAAACAATGAATCTGTTAATATGACACGCATAATAGCAAGAGGTTCAACAATATCAATTTTGGGGAAATTGACACAAGGCAGCATTTATCCTAATGATTATGCATCCCGGATAACTATCTCTAAAAGCTAATGTGCGGGAGATGATACAGCAAGGCATGAATGCACCCCAAACGCAAGGTCATTCAGGAATAACCCTGCAAATTGTATTTTTCCTACGTACACTACGTCCCTAATCAGAATCTCGACTACAGTCTCGCTTCCACTCCTTATGTTTGTAAAATCTCTACTTAGAGTCAAATTGGTGTGCGGATTCACCCTGCAAAGTTGGTATAGCCGCGCTTAATACTGCTTCGAGCCATGTCTAGGAGCATCTGTATGCCCTTTCGGTCTCGTATTTGAGACTTTATGACGAAAGCAGTGGAAGTGTGAATGTTGTTGAATATGGCTGAACATGGCTGGGCCATATTCAGAATTTCAACTCGGTTCTCAGCGTCACGCTGAGGTTTAATACCACCTTTTCAGGTAGAATATCTACACCAATTTCACTCGGGATTTTAGGACGTAAGCAGTAGAAGCGAAATTGTAGTTGAGAGACTGAATATGTTCAAGGATTACGAACTAGCCGCGAATACCTTAGCGGAGTTATCCGCTGAAATGCACAATAGATGAATTTGCACGAGGAAAAAAATCCACCTCGACCGGAAAATTTTTTTCTTGTGGAAATTCATCTAGTTTGAATATGACCCTGCGTCTCTATTCACGTCCTGTACCTTTTGCCTGCCCTTATGCCATATCTACATTATAATCAATGCTATCAGGCGTCACTTAGTGAAAATAAGATACTTATATGCACTAAGATGAATGATAAGTACCAATTATTATTTTCATACAGTATCTTTGATTAATTTACCGTTACTCTAAAAAACATCGGCCGGCCTTTTTAAAACATAAGGTAAAAATAGTAATTGGTCCTATTCATTCATCACAACGACATTACTTTCCAGCCATCTCTGCGCTTGCTGCTAATGCTTTTTATTCCTATGGAATGTAAAAGACATTTATATCATTACCACAGCAAGTATTCTCATCACCAGCTGCAAAATTAGAGGTACGCATTTAAAACATTTACCCCCTCTATACATTTGCGTATCAATACCCACCATCATTCCATCCAGAACATTTATTCTTTTTCTTACTCTTCTACGGATACCTAACATCCTTCCCCGTAATACCATCTTCAACATCCGGTTTCCTTTCAAAACGCCTTAGATCCCCTTTTGAAATGAAGTGCAATATCGCTAATTCAGTATAAACATATTTACAAACGCCATAGGTAACCTACCACGCTACTTTGCTCCAGCTTTATTTGGGAAATTTCCTAAGTTTAATTTTTAAAAATTTCAACAGTAAAATTAAAAATATAGTTCAACATAGAAGTACATGCCTCAGTTGTCACTGTATTTAAATCATGTACCTGTATTAAATCATTTAAATCATGTATTTATATTGGAGAAACTGAAATAAACAACCGAGGCCATAAAAGAAAGCAAGAAGGCAACAGGTGAAAATAAGTCCATATTTTAGAGTATTAATGGACGAACTATTGAGTAGGGTAGAATATTGGGCCTACCACTAAACTACAACTTAAAATTGCCATAATTGACTGAGGCCTGAGAGCAAGGAGCGCCTTAGTTATTCTAAGAGGAAAGGAGAATTTACTTGATCTCTCTTTCACATTAAGTTCAATGAATGCAATTAAATTCCAGTAAATAGTTGGTCAAAACAAATAAAATACAAGCCGAAAAATGAACACTGTAAAAACCTTAGAACCTTTAGCCACTGGACAACACTTTCCGAAGCTTTGCCTAAGGGATAGCAGTATGTAATCCTTAGACTCAATTTCCCTTGATTAAAGTCTCTTTTCGCCCGCTTCAGCGAGGAGAACAGCATTAATCCAGGTTTAAGGCCTTTCTCATCCCTTCACACTGAGAGCATCGCGGTCGGATTTCCCTCGGTTACGGGCGGTTTGAAGAGAAGGCTGCCGCGTCACTTATGTGTCTGCATACGCCGCGCTGCGTTACTGAGCCGTGGTTGGTTAATTGGTCAGACCGCAGTCTGTAGTCAAGCCGAATTTAGACAACTCTCCTCCTCAGACACAACTTTAGTAGCCGAGGTTCGGGAGTGAAACCATGGCCTGCGCACATAACGGTGCGAGAGCTCATATCACCCGCCTTGTGTACACAAGCCCTAAGACACCAGCCTGATAGCACCGTGGTCGATGGAACTGTAGCCGGACTGTCTTTCGTTCCACCCTTGGGAAGAACAAGGAGGCTAGAAGGTAGTGGAGTATCCATCGCGGCTGATTGGTGAATTAAGGTCGGCCATTTTTGTCGGCGCAAAAATATGAAAGTATGAGATAGTTTCAGGCGCCACCTTATGGGAGTACATTTTCGGAATGAAAAGATTTACTAAATTTATCCAAGAAAATTTATTAACGCCACGACCCGCGTGAAAAAAAAGTTTCTCGCCAGATGATTACGCTACCCGTCGAAACCTAGGTCGTGAAGATAATACATTTGTGTGGAAAATATAGATATCTTCTCATTCCATATGAGAGTACTATTCGCGCTTACGGAATTCTCTAAAGCATCAAGTTGTTTTCGCATGCTGAAAAACGAAGACCAGTAATATGCATTATTGCGTGCATCTTCAAAATTCGTAAAATAAACAGAAAGGGCGTTACTACGCAAACATACGCTGAATATGTAGTTTAAATAAGTTAAATTCGAATCAGTTTTTAGGAATAGAATGAACTGCCATTGGAATAAAATGCATTAATAACTCTCTAAAATAACATTAGGAAGATTAACTGTCGCCAATGTGATGATATTTGAGTAACATTCCATCTTTATTTATATTTTCAAAAAGGCAAAATGAAAAGTAATGTTTTGTGCTGAGGAGGTGAGGCTTTCTCCTTCCCAAGCACCCCCTTGCGGGCTTCATTGCCAACCGTAGTTTAACATGCGTATACCACCTGCAGTAGGTACATTCTAAGCTCCTAAGGCAAGAGCCCTCCCCCATTTTGTTCCCCACCTTTGCTTACTATTTGTGTCTCTTCTGCCACCACGTTTGCAGAGAGGCAAATAAAACTAATCCGCCATTAAGACGGATTTTTTAGGTCCAACTCCGAAAAATTGTTTTAATTCGCACCCGCTCGGGTGGCGGGCTAATTAATTTTCCTTTAAACGGGCTCCAACTCACCTTGTGAACTCTTGTACACATATATGCACGTATATTGCAAAGAAAACAACAGTTTAGCGAAGTATGTACATGTATTATTATGTCTTGACAGGCCGTTATTAGGACAAAAACACTGAAAAAAATGAAACAAACTTTCATAGCTGATATTTGGGCAACTAGCCTGTCTTTAAAGCGGATTCCATTATATTTTATAAGCATATGCGCACGCTTGGGCGTACATACACATAAAAAGGATTTAAAAAAATAAACATTTTTGTAAATTTTCGGGGGACCCCTTCCTCGGACGAGAAGCCACGTATACGAACCTCCTCCACACAGACCTCCACGAGAATAACCCCCAGAGTGGAATGAATCGCGTTTGGGACAGACTCCTCACCTCTGTCCGCCAACTTGACGCGGGGACTTTGTAACCAAGAGGACCTTTTAACTCCTCCTCCGATTGCCCCAGAAAAAGATAGAACGTCGCATAAAAGGCCTTCTTAACGACCGCGCACGTGGGGCCTCTCCACCTTCCCACCACCCCCCTACCATCTACCATACCACCACTCATTTCTAACCTTTCTCCCCTTTCCGCTAGTGCACTCGCCGGGCGCTGGAGTGCCCCCGTCCGTCGCCGCGATGGTCTGCGGTGGGCGGGGCAGTGAAATAGAGCTCCTTTGTGACGGACCCGGGTGTTCCTCGAGGTGCCGTAAAACTCTTATTACTCGGAAACGAAGCGAAGGGGGGGGAAAAGAAGGGCGAGGGGGGAGGGGACTCCATTCCTTCCTCTTCCCTCCCACCTACCCCCTCCGTCCCGACCCCCAGCCGCGATCCACTCCGATCCTATAAGCTAATACACTTAACGCTGCGAATATTGTCGTTTCCGTAGAAGTGATTCGGCGGTGAGTGGAGGAGACTTCTCCAAGCGTGGGGGACCGGATCGATGCTTGGAAAATCCATATTTTTTGCTCGCGAGGCACTAAAATGTTTAAGCAAACGATCATTAATTAGGAAAGTTTAAAGTACCCCACGGGGTTGCCGCTGGTAAATTTTCTGTATCAAATCTCAGTGGCCTAAGGCCTTTTACTTGTTCAAAAATTCACAGCCGTAGTGGGAAAAAACCTTATCTCCGTTCAAGAAGACTTCAAACTTTGTTTCATGTGGTGGGCGGAAGGGTATATGCAAAAGTGAAACTCCAAGTATTAACGGTTTGGGAGAAGAACCTTTTTCCTTTCATGGGAGCACTTGAGATAAGGGAAAGTCATTCTTTCCCCAACAGCACATGGTTGATTTCTCCATTAAAAGATTTTTTTCCTTCGTATAGCATTGAAATATTTAAAAAAACACTAATGTAGGGTAAACGATTACGGAAATGCTATACGGTAAGCTGATAAATCCAAGATTGAATACTTGATGCTGTAGGGTAAGCGGATAAATTCAAGACTGATAACTTGAATGATATAGGATATACATTGTATATACATTGTATATTATACAATGTAGGGCAATGCTGTAGGGTAAACAGATAAATTCATGACTGATAGCATCAAACACCTGAAATCCGGCCTAGCCGATGATAGTGGAGCTCATTTTTTAACCCATCGACGTGCGAAATATACACATCAAAGTTGGGAGGGCCAGTTGCTTTCCATGCACCGCGTGCGGTTTCCCACAGAGATCTGTGGTACACAGAAAATCACACAATGCGTTTAGCTGGGCGTGACCAAAGGGGCCTCGGGCATATTTGAGCCCACTATTCCCGGTCGGTAACCTAACGCTCTACCTACAGCACTACCACGTATTAATCAAACTCATATGAATAAAAAAAGAGTGAGGGTTGAAATCTTATGATTAATGCAACCATATGCTACTACTTACTATATACTGCTTCTAAGCTGCATATATCTACATCTATTTTTTTACCCTGCAATCTGCCGCAAGTGCGTCTGCCAGGAAATGGAAGATCACCATCCACGAAGCTAAATTTCAGCTAAAAAAAACTTTGCTGATAAATAATGAAGTATGGTGTGTTATGTGTTTGAAATATTTATGTTCTGTTTGCGTTGTAGTCGTGCATTATGCGTGGGAAAAACGAATTCCTTTATTGCTCGGTCCGACAGCTCATTTTCCTTAATATGTCCTTTCTGTCTGCCCAGTTGATGTAGTGTGGGAGTAGAAATATGTCTGCTATATCAGTCTCGAATTTTTCAAGGAACTTGCAATTAACTTTCTAGTCTCCAGGGTTTCCTAACAAAGTTCTTTTAATAGCAGTGAATAGTTCCTGTACTCTCACAGGAATTGGTTACAAAATCTACTGCCTTCCTACGTATTCTATTCTGTTCCCGAATGTTACCTATGTCTAATGGAATTTAATATCAATATAATAATAAATAATCATTCAATGAGACTTGCATTTAAGACGAGGCTACTTTAAAGTTTAATTGAAAATCTTTTGGCACATTGACGATGTGTCAAAATCAGGAAATTACCTACACAAGGCGAATTTTAATTTTGAAAATAAACGTTTACAAACCTTATGCATGCATTATTTGCTTAACGTCGCATACTTAAATATTAGGCGATCAAATAAATTAAGTGAACTATAAATCAGTTTTTCGTGTTGATTCACAGTAAAATAATTACTGACCGGCAAAATACAAGACTATCCGTATACCACCTCGTTGTGGAGTCATACTCAACAAGCAATCACTAGATCTCATTCGTTCTTCTACGCGTTTAGAAGCACACGCAAGTAACATAATCTCCCGAATAAATTAAGAGTAAAACTATATTATCGCCTTAAACGAAGAGCCAAAAGAATTTGACCAATTTCGCTGACAAGAGGCAACGAGATACACCAACAAACCAATTAAAACCTTATTTTACAGTTAATGACGTTCATTGTCGCAAAGGATTTCCTTCAAAAACGCTCTACTGTGGTAAAATAGTTTTTGTTTGGCCATATGATTTGTTGGTGATATGATGGTTGGCCAAAACGACACTTTTACAGAAACTATACCGATACGCGAAAGTCTGAAGAACCTGCGTGACCACCTCATTTAAAGCTTAAGTTCACTGCATTATTTTGCTATAATTTTGATGAGGCTACAGTGTAGCGATAAACGGTTTCACTATGACTTACCTTGTGAGTGGAACAATATTTCAAAAGAAAGAATTTTCTTAAGTACTGGGAAACTTGTTGAGTCTATCAAAACTAAAAGGTTGAGCTTATGAGTGGAATTGTATTCGGTAGATTGAATGCCCCTCGCAGGGAGACACGAGATTCCTAATTCGATGAAAGCGGTGACTTAAATCCCCTCATCCCTATGGACGCCTGGCGTACACCGATACATCCGGGTGCATTTCAACGGCGCAAATCGAATGAGCGCTCACAAGGTGCTGTGCATTCACGTCAGCGAGCACCATCCATCCATTCATCCCATAGGCTTTCCGACACGCTTTTGCAACTGATTCCGTAAGCCTTCCACGGCGGGAATTGGGTCGATCGCTTAGGGGATGGGAAGGGGTTAATTTCGCGCGGTTGAAACGGGTCATTGGCCGATATATTCGGACACCGCCGCCTCACGTCCATCCATTAACCGTTCCCATCTCCTGTTTCTTCTATTCTCCTCACTCCCTCCTTCCCTTTTCACTCCCTCTTCACCCCACCCTCGCTGCTGGGGGGAGGAGAATGGGAGGAAATCCCGATAGGAATTCAAACGGAGTGAGTTCCGAGAGGGGTGGAGAGAATAGGATGGTAGGGGCACAAAAAAAGCATTTCCTAAGAATCAATCCTTTTCAATATCCTCCCACCTCCGGCCTCCTTCCTTCCAAAGGCCCCTACAAACGGGCACTTCTTAATCATCCCCGCAATGTACATAGTACCATTTCTTCTTCCCTCTCCCATCCTGCTAAAGCATCATCAGTATTCCTTTTCGGAATCCTACTTCCCCCTCTTCTCCCCCTCAACCGCCCACCCAACGCCGCTCGCCTAATGAGCCCCACGCGCGCGTGTGCAATGAGCCGTCCTCTAGATAGCCCGGGGGTAATTTTTACTTGTCACCCCGATTTAAACAATACAAAAAAAAATGAATGCACAAGTGCGCCCCTTCTCTCATAGGCAACGTGAGCTCTTGCTCTCCATTTTTTTTACCGCTCGATTCGCTCGGGGGGAGCACTATCTGCATTAAATATTTTTTTCAAATAATCCGCCTCCATAACATTAATCAAGCTGCCACGGTCAAGTGTCTGCCGATTGCGGGCAAAAACCCTACCCTTTCCCTCCCGACTGGTTGAATGATGCATACAAATTCGACTCATTTCGTTCAGTGCAGGGGAATGAGTGACTGGCTCTTTAGCATACCCCTTCGGATGAAGGGAGGAGGGGTTATCAGTCACCTGGTGTCTCTTGCACGAGGGTGAAGAAACATTTGTCACTGTTGATGTTGTTTACGAAAATAAAACTACTGCGCGCTCTCTGTAATATTAATTCTTCGCGACATCTTTCGCATGTATAATACCGAAATAAAACAAATTTAAAAAAAAACCAGTGTTTCTATTCGTTTCTATTTCCAACACTTAGGAGATAATTGCAGTCATATGTGCTGCGGTGCTATTATGTAGTGAACTAAAGCAGAAGTATGACAAAAACTAAAAGACATAGCATCGAATTATGTTTATCAGAAAGTTAAACTTTCGCGAGTAATAGCATCCACGTTTTCTAGCCTGCGTGAATGTTGTATTACGATCTTATTAAGAAAATAAGAATCTTCTAAGAAAAATAAATATGCTTCATCATAGGAGGCCGGTAAAAACGCAATCGTGACTATTATCAGAGAATATTATTACATTGACTTCAAATACTTAAAGAAAGACAGATTGTAATTAAACATTTGATTGGGAAAATGCATTCGCGTGATTGATTCGAAATAGGTTTACTTTGCCACCTCAAAACATAGGAAATAAAAGGAATTTATTTCCATTATCTTCGGAAAATCCTGCCATCATGAATTGCTTCTTATGGCCACAGTACAGCTGCAGTGTTTTAGGCATTTTATAGAACTCTGGTTTGTCCCAGTATCTCTCTCAATTCAAAAAGTCTTTCACTTCCAACTCTCAGATGCTTCATCTTACTGTGATAAGTACATTACCACATAGAGATCGAAAAATTATTTCAATTCAATTTTTCTTGTTATTCAGACGAATTCACAATTTTACGACAGCAAGCTGTCAGCTGATACCCAATTACCTGCATTCTGGTAGTTTTTCGGTTGATTTCACTTGAAACAGAGATGCTCTCCCTGCATGACAACTAGAAAATGGTGAAGCTGTCACTCACTTGGTCAAGTTTCCTCTCTTCGGAAAATATAAACCTGGTGGCCGCCTCGTTCGCGCTCTCCGGCGAGCGTTAGCTCCGAATAAACACGTCCAACAGTGTCGCTTCCCAACGCATTAAAACAATCTCTTTAATCCCACCAGACGGGGTGTGGGGCGAGAGGGAGGTGAGACCATACCAACCCCCCCCTCCTTTCCTCAACAACCGTCCCCTTGGTTTATGTTTCATCTTTAATAGTTTAATTCCATTTGCATTTAGGTCGCGTACTCGACATGCAAATATTTGCGCTTTGCCGCCACACATCTTCCCTCGTAAGTGGCATTTCCAGCTCGCCCTCTCTCCTCCTCCCTCCCCCCACTCTCCTCTCACATCTCTCATCTCCACCCCTCCCCCCCACCCCCCCCCTCCACCCTACCTCCTCACTCGACGTCACCACGCTCCCCTTCACTTTCCCCTTCCAGCATTCCTCTTCCCCCACTCCAGTAACCCCTCAAACCCCCTCTACTCTCGCCCTTTTCCGCTCCATTGCCCATCCCTTCGATTCCCCCACCTCCCCCCTCCGTTCCTCCCTCTACCTCCTACCCCTACTACCACTTCTCCCCAACGCAGACGTTTGTAATGACCTTTGCGAAAGTATTTCCTATGGTTTTGTCCGCGCCGTTTGCTGACCCTTTTTTATTAGTTTTTTCAATCCCCTCCCGCTTTCCTTGGACAATGGACACAGTTCCTGGCCAGTATATTTTGCGGGAATGTACTACAGCAACGTTTTTTTTTCCCTGGGTGTTAGCAAGAAATAAAATTCTTATTGCTGTGAGAACTTAAGAGAATGCTGGCAAAGATAACGCTGTGATAATTCTTTTTGAGTGTCTACTGACTTTTGTGGTAGGCAACGGGTAGGTTGTTAAAATCCATTATAACTTTAATTAATATAAATATATTATCGTAATTTATCTAATACACCAAACTTATTGCACTATTTTATCTTTATGCTTATTCTCTCTTTTCCCCAAAAACCAAACATTTTTCCTTCCAAAAACATTTTGAACAAAACAGGTTCCACTAACATAATCAAAAGGCTGATGGCATAATGCAAATCGAGGAAAGTTACCGTTTTTATACAGTATTAAATCTACATCTTACGGGGGTACATCTTACCTACTTAATTTCATTTGCCTTAATCAAATTTCTCGCAGCAGTTTCCCTTCTCCTTCCATCTCGCCTTCCTTTGATTGCAATCGTCGGTGAACGGCTAGCTTGAGCTGGGATGACTAATGTCTTGTGTATTTAGAGGGTATCTTAGAGTAAGAGCCAAAAGGATAACGTTCAGAATGTTTAGAAGAGTTGGTTGACTAATTCATCACTAGTATTCGTAATTACGTCATTGCTATAAAATATACGTTCGCCGCACTACCCCGTCGGAAATTTTGACTTAAAAGGGAGATTAAAAATAAATGCAAATTTATGAGAATCTCTTGGGGCAATACAATTCAATAAATATATCACAGATCAATCATTTCTAGAGATGACACTTAAAGCATGTAAATCCATTCAAGTGTTTAGCCTTAGTAATTTAAAAGTTTTATTTCACATTTACTAATCAATTCCCGAAAATTTTAATTTACAATTACGCCAAACCCTCAGTATTTCACTGTGCAAACTATCTAAAATTGCAATATTAATTATTCCCTTGTTAATTACCTTTTTCCTTTTATTGATTAAGTTCTTTTGGAAACATTCCCATCTCTAAACTCCCTCGTTCCTTATAATATGCTAACTTCAAAGTTCAATGGCTGCATTTACTTCACAGTATTCTAGTTTAATATATTTTTTAAATTTATTAAATTATTACTTCCTTTTTTTATACAGTATTCTTTTTACATCATATTTTATACAATTTAAGGAATCTTTTTAGGTTACCCCAAAAATACCTGTGCGGGGGTAACCAAAATTACCATGCAAAAAATTGAAAAGAACAAAGAGTATGTGTACAAATTGCAATCAGTGCTATGTTAACAATATCAATATTTACATTATTTTGGCAAAAAAATCAATCTCATGGGAACTATTGAAAGTTATTTCAATATCATCCAACTTAGGGAGCAATTTTTTGACTTGTCTTTAAAACGATTTTTCCTTTTTTTTTCCATTTTTACATGCTGTGGTAGTAGATTAAATATCGTTGGTCCTAAATAAACAAAACTTCTTTGAAATCAGGTAATATATGGCCTCGGGGGCAAAACATTAGATTGAATACGCAAATTCCACTTGTATTGTCTTGCCAATATGACAAGCAAATTACCACTCCGCATGTAAATTTTTTTAAAAACTTTATACACAAATAAATAGCGTAAAGGCAGAATTTTAAGCTCACGAAAAAGTGGAAGAGAGTGATGAAATCGATTTTTAAAAGTAATTGTTCTTATTGTTCTTTTCTGGAGGACCACATCAGGTTTGATTGCGCATTTATATGCACCTCCCCAACAAACAATTCCATAGCTTAATTTTGAGTTCTCAAGTCCAAAATATATCTGTCTTAGAAGGTGTATTGAACATTTATTACGCGGGTAATATAAAGTTATCAGGCATTGTCTCAGAACCGAAGCTACACCTTGTATTTGCTCATTCCACTTTAACGCATAGTCCAAATGAACCCAAAGATACTTGAAGTGTGTTACGCGTTCAATAACAACACAATTTTTACAGTTAGCATCAGTATAATCTGCAATGTGATATACTAATTCTCAATTTAACTTGGATCTATTACATAAATCATGTATTGAATATTTGGTTTTCTCATTCAAAAACAACCTATTATAGCCAACCCACTTACTTAAGAATCTTAAGTCTTCATCTAATTTTATTTTTACATTATTCCATGGAGTATTCCGTTGTTTCAGGCGTGACTTCATGGAATTTGCTTAGCATATTGAATAAGAAGCAGTAACTTTGTAATTCCACATGTATTTATTGCAAACGACCTAGGTTTCGACGTAGTACGTCATCATCAGGTCAGCAGTCACCTGATGATGAAGTGCTACGTCGAAACCTAGGTCGTTTGCAATAAATACATGTGGAATTACAAAGTTACTGCTTCTTTTTCATAATCCATGGAGTATCTTCATAGCTTAATGCTATTTCATCAGCATATGCAGTTAGATACCCATTAAATTTATAATTACATAAATCATTAATGTAAACTAAAAATAGTATAGGGCCAAGCACACACTCTTGCAGGACATCTGCTTTTATAATTTTAAACTCACCACAGCAATTTTTCACACGTACACATTGACTGCGTGCATTTAAATAACTCTTAAAAAAATTCAGGTCTTTTCCCCAAATTCCGGCCTTGTATAGTTTTTTTTAAGAATATTATGGTTTAATGAGTCAAACGCCTTTTTAATGTCTACAAAAAAAACTTGCTGTGCGATTATTGAGATTAACAGCACTATACACACTCTGCATATGGTTTATTAATGCATCTTCAACACTCATTCCACTTCTAAACCCAAATTGTCTACCGTTAAAGAAGCTAATTTTGTCCACGAATTTTAGCAACCTTTTTTTTAAACCAATTTTTCTAGAATTTTGGAAAATATTGGGAGCAAGGAGATCCGTCTATAATATCCATATTTTCTCTGCTACCTTTTTTAAAGGCGGGAATGACTACAGATTTCTTCAAATCGAAGGAAACTTGACAGTAGAAATGCTCAAATTAAATATATGTGTTAGTAATGGAGTCAAAAAAATATTCAGTTCTTTGACTAGGTATCCACTGATTCCAACAAATCCTGGGGATCTATTACTTGGAGGAGACTTAATCAGTGTGGAGATTTCGTTTCTGGAAATTGGTTCAAGGAAGAGAGATTGCTGTAAACTATTAGTGGGGCATGGGTTGTCTAATATACAGGTATTATCATCTTTTTCCACTACCGTGTCAAAGACTGAAATAAAATATTTATTAAAAGCCGCAACAATTTCTAAAGGATCAGCAACTTCTTTTCCGCCTGAGTTCAAAACTAACTGTATATCGAGTCTACCGCCTGTCAAATTTTCCCCTGTAATTTCTCTCACTAACTCCCACTGGGATTTAATATTTCCTTTATGTTTTTCATACAGTTTCAAGTAGTAATTATTCGAAGCATTACGTAGCTTAATCCAAAGACTATTTCTAAATTTCAAAAAGCTTCCTTCAATCTTATTGACTGAGGGTGACGTTTATATTTCTTCAACAAATATTTTTTCCTTTTTATTTCTTTGAGCAGGGTATGATTGATCCATAGTTTTAATATACGATCCTTATTTCTCTCGGTAATTGCATAGCTTGACATTTTAACACTATTATTCAGCAAATCCATAAGAATGGAAAGGGATTTAAATGCGTTACCTTCATTATATACTGGATTCCAATCAACATTTCCTATTATATCTTTAAGGGTGTTATAATTTACTCTTATTCCTTTGTCTTGATTTTGATTTGTTCTGTCACATTGTAAATCTATCTCAGAGGAAAGGGACAATGTCGTCATGGAATGATCTGTAATACCCAAATGCCAAACATCAGCAAGGAGTTGTAACTTATGGGCGTTGTAGAATCTCGCAAAAATATGATCGATACATGTCGATGAGTGGTTAGCAATTCTTGTTGGTTGCTTGAAACAACAGCGTAATCCGTAAGTACTCATCAAATTTTTATAGAAATCAGACTCACTTGTTGCATTCAGTATATTAATGTTCATGTCTCCGAAGATTACTCGATTTCTTCCTGCGTTCGAGACTATTGGTTCCAGTTCATCTAGGAATTGAGAAACTGGAATATTTTGATTTCTGTAAATGCTTAGGAGGTCAAATTCTACTTTCAATATTTAAGATTTAAGTAAACACAATCAGCAGCTTCAATTGACACCACAATTTATCACATTTAAGTTCAGAATTCACATAGACTAAAATACCTGCAGCTCGATTTACATTATTGCATTTAGCATATACATTGTAGCCGTTTATTTTATAAAACGCTCTCTCGAAATCACTTATCCAAGTTTATGAAAGTACAATAATATGAGAGGTTTGGGGGACAGTATTCAAATTAAGTAGAAAGAAATCAACGTTGCTGCGTAAACTGCGAATATTTTGATGTATTAACAACAAGGATTGTGAATTTGAGTTCATTTCAAACAGTATTTAGATGAAGTATAGTTACAGCTTACTCAAGTCGTCCATACAAGTACAAATACAGGTTTTTTTTCTGCTTTTCTCATAAACATTTTGCCCCCTCAAATCCATAGATAAGCGTAGTTCTTTGTTTTCTTTACCTCGCGGGCAGCATTCAGTACCTTCCGGCGTCCTTGACAAAGGGCTTGAGATAGACAGGGTTGATATAGATGGTCTCATCGGTCGCTGGGGGAGGTTCCAGGTTCAAATGACGTGTTGCGAAGTTCCGCTTCACTCGTCGCTTCGCTAGGAGGGCTTTCTTGGCGATTTGTCTGCGAAACCTCACGTGAATTCCTCCAGTGGCTCCATCAGACTTAGGTTTCGAGCGATAGCAGTTGTCAATGAAACTTTCACTTTTATCCACTCCCAATTCCCCACTAATTTTACACACCAGTGAAGGAAGGTTTTCGTTTTGGCGAAAGGGAACACCATGGATTTCCACACTATTTTGTGGAAGACGTTCTACGTCATTAGAATAATTAATGATCTCTGAGTACTGCTTCTTTAACATGCAATTTTCGCTCTGTAGCGAAGTTATTTGTTCGTGGCACGCATCCAGTCTTTGTGTCCAGTATTTTGAGCCTCAATGATTTTAAAAATTTCGTCAAGCCTTTCATATAATTTCTCAATTGGCTCCCCAAGGTTCCTTTTCCGTTGTTTTCAACTCATTTTTAACTTCCTTAATTTAACTATGTATATCTTCGAGGGACCTTCCCCCTTCTGTAAGGTCTTTCTTTGAATCTGCTCCCTGGTGCGAGTTCATGCTGCGTCTTCGAGAATCATGGCAGTCACAGCACCTCCATGCTTGTTTGCTGGATATATCTTTTATGTTTAAAGAGTGTAAGCTTAGGTATAGTAATATAAATCTAATATCTTAGGTACAGTAATCTAAATGGATTAATAGGAGTTCAAACACCTTAGGTTATATCCAACCATAAAACCTAAGCTTAATCATAAGATAAACCATGACTGCCATGGTGGGATTGTAACCCACAACCTCAGGGTTGCCTGCATGGTGAAATATTTTTGGGTACTGAGAAAAATGTTCCTCAATAACTTGCTGAATGATGACTTGTTACAGTATTATATTTGTTTACGAACCACAGCCGGTGCATTAAAAGGCTCAAGCTCATTGTTGATCGTACAGATAAGAAAAGTATGCCTTTATTTTCATTGCCAACGTTGCCACAGTGACTATAATCTTGTGAAATACATTCTCTAATGCAACCGTATATGCAAAGGAGAAACTTCAAAATACCCTCATATTTTTATATGCTCGCTTCCAAACTGTTCAATGTTTTTGATTTAGCCATAATCATACTATTTTAAATTCATGATGATATAAGAAATATTAGAAATTCATAAAAAAGTTTTAGAACCATTCAAATTTATCCCTGACACAATCCTAATAGCAGGGAGATAGTATCCCTGCCTAGTAGTATAGCATGCTTGCTAAAAGAATGTCAGGTTGCGACGCTCTAATCTACATCTACGTACTACCCTGCGAGCCACCACGAAGGTGTGTAGCAAGGGACAATACGACACATTAATTTATTAGGTCCTTAATTGAAGCGCAAAATGATCACCGAGTTTTCGGGTAATTTGATGAAAGTCTGCTTCAGGGGTCGTGGTGGCGTAAAGGAGCGTAGAATACCGGTCTCACATCTGGAGTGCTGTGCCCCGAGTATCTCGTATTCACTACTCTGTCGTGCGGGACGTTAAGCTGTGCTTCCCATATTATCTTCCGTTAGTAGCAGGCTAATGCTAACACCAGGTTTCTCTCCATACCCTGGTATCTCACCCCTTCCCTTCCCATCCTTGCACCTGTCCTCCGGCCTCTTACGTCTTTATGTGCAGGGTAGACACGAAACCATAGAGAAAAGCAGAAGTCTATTCTGTAGGAAAGTATTCCATAGGCAAAAAGGGGCAATAGGCAATGCCACGATTGTGAATTTAATAATAGGATAAATCATGATAGATTATAAAAATAATTTATATTATTGCAACAGTGTCGAAGCACTTCGGAAATCTGTTATAATAAAAATCATAAATTGTATTTAAAAATCCCCTTATTCCACCTATTCCCTCGTCAATTGTAAATACAAAAAATTACGAAAATAAAATAAATTGCAATTAAAATAAAATAAGAAATCAATTTGCTATTTGCAAATTTGTAATATGAAATTTATGAACAAAAATGAAGCCATGAAATAAACAGCGAAAATGTAAAACGTTGAAGAATCATGTTTTTAAAAGATTTAAATTAGCAATGGAAAAGGTAGAGACAAAACGATCATACCATTATAAAAAAACCCCATGCAAGAGAAAGGGTGTCTGGAAAACCAGCGAAACCTACTGTGCTAAATGCATCACAAATTTTCTACAGGCAAGTGTGCAGTACCTAGAAATAACTTCTGTGAACAGCTCTGACTGCATCTGAGCATGCCATGGTTATTTGCTGCCGAGTTGTTGCGCTAGACGTGTGCCGAGCGAGTTAAGATAAATCCTGCTAGTTGTTTACAGGAGATATTATGCTGTTCTATCTTGTTGTGCCTGTAGCAGGGTGAGGTGCAGCATCCTTTGGTTGTATCTCCCTCTGAGATGTGTGGTGGGTCGTCGAGCGCAATAAACGGAATGTAAGTACGTCATGTGCCTATTCCTGTTACCTGTACTCAAAAGCTAACTCAATCCCATCATTGAATGCGATTCATCATTGAACGCCATGTACACACCGCTTGCGTCACAAGGATAGATTTTTTCTGGAGGAATAACTTACAATTTTGCTTCAAAATAATGACTAAATTTCGAGATTGCAGCCGCGATTTAAACTTGCTGAACTTGTAGATAAAGAAGACATTTTGGAGATTGATAACAATATCGATACTGTCGAAGTGTTCACAATCGAAATATGTGAAGGCGAGGTCAGAGGTTGAATTTGAGCACAGAAATAAGCATAAGAGTGAAGGGGCACCCATTCCCGCCCCCTTTAACTCCTGTGCTTCCCTACATCATATTCCCTCACTCCCATCTCTCTGGATCCCTTTCAATTCACAGGTCCACGCCCACCCACCCCTCCCTCATCCCCATCCACCCTGCCCTTCATCCATTTCAAAGCGGCGGGACATGTTCCGTCCGCCCATCTCATCCCACTCCCTTGGCGTCACCCGGTGTGCACTCCAAACGTCAGGTGCAGGGCCGCCACCCGGGCAGGTTCAGATCGCTATTCACGCCCGCGTCGCCCACAAGTTAGTTACCTTTCGCCCAGCCACCGGGGGATACTCGCGCCTGATGAGGAATTGCCTCCTCTGCGGTCGCCCAGAGGTTAATTCCCATGGAGGGAACGCTCATCTCCGTGTGTTCCCGCCTCTTTTATTCAAGCCACGCTCACTCACTACTCGTCCCTCCTCTCCCCGACGAATGCCGGTTTATTTTTATTTCTAGTTTGGACCTCGGGGTTGTAAATAACCTTTTTAAAAGTCTTCTTTGGGCTTGCAATGTTAAATTTTCAATTGGATTGGAGGGATCGTGTTGGTGTAATGGTTATTGTACTGGTCTCTCACCCAGTGGGAGCAGATTCGAATCTCGGCAGTGGAAGATATTTTCCATTGGTGAAACCGGCCCCTCCTTGAGTGATTTCTGGAGATCATCCGAGTTACGTACTCCGTCCGTCGGAGAGGACATTAATACTCCGGCGCCTTTCGCCAAGAGCATTCTAACACTGGCATAAGGTTTCTCTCCACTCTTCCTGTCCACCCTTACATTCCTATCGTTGTAATTTCTTCTCGATCTGAAGCGCCTATAAGCGCGGGCACTAACTTAAAAACGACTAGTTTGAAATGTTAAATTAATTTTTTTCTCGCAAATTTCAAACAAAGGAGATACAAGGATCTCTATGGCCTATTTAACAATTTTTCTGCAGAATAAAATATAATTTCCATGTGAATTAATTTTTTTCTCATTAAAAACATTATCGTTTTATCTAAATATTCGTGCTTGCATCACCACCAGTTACCATCAGACACGCCTCAAGCCTCTATTCCGCAGTCATGACTACTTAAAACTACGATCACCGAATAATAAAAATACAATAACCTTGCCGTCCAATGGTCAAATCGCCTGTAAAATTAATGACGCCTTTGGCATTTTTTTGGGTTTATAAACGAGTCTTTTTCTCTTTCTAAAAAATCTCAGAATCACGCACCCCATCAAAATATTCAACTGTTTAAATTTCAACCCTAAAGACTTATTCATTCTACACCAAAAATATTTATTTGCCTTCACCCTCATTCCATTCATTCTGTTTTTTTTTACTTTTCATCTAACCATCATGTATTTACTTTAGATTGACATCCTCTTCCCTGAACAGATTTTCAACTGAAAAAAGGAGATGCTTCAGATAAAGGCTTTATTTAAAATCATTTCGCATGATTGTTAGCGGCATCACTTTCCCGATTCTTAAACTTATTTTTTCTTTTAAATGTTGCTTCCCAAAAATCAATTCTTTTCCTAATATTCCAAAACACTTTTCATGTTTCACAGCTCAATGAGCGACGTAGGTCGTTTTCATTGATACCAGACCGATAAATACATTCAACGCAGCATTTATAACAGATGGATTTCCTTTAATCCTCCTGCAGAAACAGCAATATTCACTCAATGTATCTAGAGGACGTCAATGAAGTCATCATAACAAGGAAAAATTAAATTCATCGAACTCGATCCGCTCGTTAATTAGTTGAAGAGAAAGACTTGGCTATACAGGAGTAGGAAAATATTTCGATGACATACAAAGGTTTATGGCGAATCCGAATGTACTACCCACCCGAAATTTTGAGGGGACATTGATAGATCAAAAGAAGTTTTATCCAAACCAGCCCAAAGCATTATTCAACATTTTAGCGACTTTCGCGTACAACAATACAAGACCATGATAATAAATGTAGAATTGTTCTCCCAGTAAGGTTTTTTGAGCTCGCAATTTCTTTAATTCTCTACCACCTTGGTGGAATTCTTTCAGAGCATCACATATGTATTGTTATGACCATCTCTGCCCTAATACCTCCAGGCTTGGGAGAAGAGGAACTAATTTGCGACGAATGAGATATATACAGGAAGTTCACGACTGTATTACATGCTCAAAACAGGGCAAAAGAAAATGAATTTTTTTTTAAATCCCTATAATATTTATCAGAGTTAAGAAAATTCTGCTTGACAATATTAATAATCAATAGTGATAAGCGCAAAACTGTTTCTACTGTTTTCATGGATATGTTTTCCGACCTTCATGTTGCGTTATTTCCCAACCTTCTCAGCGGAACTTTTCCAGGGTTCCACGTCGGCGTCGTTGCGATCACTCGAACACACTCTGCCACTTACATCCCCTTCCTCGCTCGAATACTCTCGTCCATCCCCCTCCTGGTCGCTTCTTCAACCGAATGCGCAGTCCAACGGCACCAACTCACACACACCCTCACCGCCCACTTTCCATTACTGCCTCCCTTCCATTACTTCACCACCCACCCTCGCCTCTCACGCACTCCGAGCATTTTTTCACTCTACCCCTCCCTCACATCCCCCCCTTCTGTCAGTTTTTCATTTTTCTCACCCCGCCACCCCCACGATACCTTCCACCCTCTCTTCCCTTCCGCTCGGAGAGAGCACCCTTTTCACTCTCCATCCCTTAATTCATTCTCATTTCCGCCCTCTTGAGCAGCGTTCTCCCACGGAAAGGGGGAGGGAAGAGGTTGAGAGAGAGGTGTCGGAGAGCGGGGGAGCGAGAGTATGAAAAAAAAAACGCAAAAAAGTGACCGGTTCAATCGGTTTCGCCAACGTCGTCCGATGGCGTGAGTGATACCGGTCGAGGGCGTCAGCCCGGAGAAGGAGAGCCGGGAGTGGTCGCTTCCGGGAGCCATCAATTTCCACCGGGAAGGAAGCGGAGACAAGAGGGGTAGAGGGCATGAGAGAAAAAGACAGCGGAGGGAGGGGCGGAGAGAGAGAGAAGACAAGAGAGAGGTGAATGGAGGACATGTTTATTGAGTTCCGGTATAAAAATTCTCATGGAGCTCTTAAAAAAAACGATGGAAGAATAGAAAACGAGAGCATGATCTTGAGTAAGCAACAATACTCAAGTATTTTAAGATGTTTAACTACTTGATTCTACTAAGTACGTTTAGATACAATGCTTTGTTAACTGATTTGCATATAGCAATTGCTAAATAAATATCATGTTGTCTTGGGAGTTGAGGAAATCTTAAAATTTCAAAATAGCCCGATAAACCCTACCACTGCAATCTTATCACAAAATAAGGTGCAATGTCATATCAACTGGCAATCGATTCTAGCTTTAGCTAAAGGAAGCTCTCAAATACTGCCTCCTTCCCAAGCTCACACCCTACTTTACGCCGATGACGCAAACTTTTCAAGAACATTCAAACGCCCTCTGATTGTTATGAACTACAAGATGCCCTGCGGTACACATCAAATTGGTGCAATGTATGGAAGCTTAAATTAAACCCAGACAAATGTAGCGTGATGTCCATTTCCCTAAAAGAGGTCACCCATCAATTTAATTCTACTGTTCTTAATCACTCCCTAAAACGTGTCTCTACATCTAAGGATCTAGGTATTCTTACAGACAATAAATTAAATTTTTCCCGACACATACAAACCATTAAGTCTATGTCCCTCTTAGGCCTGCTCTATCGTTTCACTGAAGTTAATGGCCCACAAGCCCTTCGAACCTTCTTTTCTTCTTTCGTTCTTCCAATTTTTACCTATTCCTACCCCATCTGGTCTATCTCTCCTCAAAATAATCTCTCATCTCTGAACTGTGCCTGCAATTTCTTTGCTGAAATAGTTAAAAATAGATTACCACATTTTCGTAACATGTCCACCAATACTATTCTCTCCTCCCACTCCATCCCTAATCTTAGCACCCTTAGACTCACAGCAGACTTAAAACTTATTTATAATATTCTCAATTCCACCATCGACTGCCCCGATTTGCCCTCCTTTGTCAAATTTAAAATTCCATCCCGCCCCACCCTTTCTCATCCTATATTCCATGTGCCCATTCCCAGGCTTTCGATCACTAAACGTTTTCTTTTCTTCCGGCTCTCCTCTCTATTGAACTCCCTCCCACAACACATTGATCCCTTTGCACTCCCAATTAAATCGTTCATAAGTCTTTCTATTTCGCTTCTGTTACCAGAATGGCCCTTCCCTACTATTTGTTTACTGTTACTTTTATTTTATTTTTTTCTTCTTGTATATGTTATAAAATTTATGTACTGTTATTGGCCACTATTAAATGGCATCATTGCTGTATGCGGTTTTCTTTGTTTAAAATAAAAATAAAATAAATAAATATTTCTATCGTCTAGCTTCTTAATACTTACGCAATTCTTCCCTTCTACATCCTTAAGTTATCTTTCAATGCATATCATATATGGTATTCCATCATTTAAAGGCTTTTTCATTAATTTTTCTACCGACCACTGTCTTTATCAAACCATCATATCTCGGATTGTGTTAGTTATGAAGCAAAATATTTATATTATTTATATCTTAAGAGCAATACTCATTCATTAGCTAATGAAATATTTTGCACGGCGCTTAGCCACCCAAAGGTCGCGGGTTTGAACCCATCCCGGGCGTGAATACAACGTTACAATAAGGATTAAGAGTTTTTGCCAGACAGTGCAATACCACCTTAGCCGCTGGAGCGTGAAACCCGTCTGCTACCACTGAAGTGAGAGGGAGAGAGAGGAGTGGGGAGAGATTAGGAGGAGCTGAGATAAGGAAGAGAATTTCAACTTCCTCTCCCAACTGACGCGTCCGCCACCCGAGGTTGGGCTTGCTACCAATCTGTCAGCAGTTTTCTCGTCGATGCTTAAAAAAGCGAGAGTGACGCGTTCCTCGGCACAATTTTTATCGCTTAAGGAAAGGGAAACGAGGCGTGTAAGCGTTTGTGAGGAGAGTGGGAGCGAGATGAATGGAGGAGGAGCTTCCTCGTCTCAAGGTCGTAGAGGTTAAGGAGTCAAGACATTTCGCGACCCTTTCAGGTGGCAGCAATCGGACGGACAATGGAGAAGATCAATGCTATCATAATCTCTACCGACTATTTATTTGGTTGCAAAATGTGCATGCTCGTCAAATGGATCGGCGTCGTTGATCATCAAACGAAACCTCAGCCACCAACTAAAATATCTGCTTGGTCGGTGATAGCATAGCTCACCGAGCACCTCTCACAACAAGTATAAAAGTACGCCCTAGCCAATCGTGGTTATCAGGTCGGTTGGGAGAAATCTGGAGTCGACATTAGGCTGCTTTTAAAGAAGGGCGCCAAGAGATCCAAGGTTTAACGCCCCATTCGACGGACGGAGAACTAAACTTTGAAATGCCTTCCACTAACCACTCAAGTTAGGGACCTGTGTGCAACTGAAAAGCCTCCAACAGTGCAGGGATTCGAACAAGGTCCCTCGAGATGGGAAGCCAATAATCTAGACACTGCACGGTCCCCATTCTACGTGGTATGTAAATTTATTCAAAATCCATTCTACGTGGTATGTGCATTTATTCAAAATGGACGCTATGCAAATAGAGTACCACAGGTATGTTTGATCGATAGAAGGTAAACATTTTGAAATCCTTAAAATAATCTTAACCTAATATTTTTGATAGGAAGGTATGTACATACATACCATTGAGATGGAGGATTGATAGAAGAAGCGAGTAAGAATGAAAACGTTGACATAGTTTTTTGTATGGCGCCCATCGAAAATGGAGGGGATCAGCGTAGAATGAAGGCTTTTAACATATGTGCTTAGAGAAGATGGGAGAAAGTGCGTAGATGAGTGGTTTGGAGGCATGGGAAGAAAAACAAATGAAGGAGAGATGGATGTTTTACTCGAGAGGAGTTTCAGGGATCGAATGCAAACGAGACAGGAAAAGCATATTGAGTGGAATTCTATGAAAAGATGTTATCTTTAACGAAATGTTTGGCAAGAGAGGTGGTGGGAAAGAGAGAGGAATAGCGAGTTTAAAATCATTTAAAGGGATAGAGAAGTGAAGATATGATGAAAACAAGACGGTAGGTCAAGAAAGAAATGAATCGAGGCAGGATATTTTAAGCAAAGCTTAAAGCAGGACTACAGAATAAGAAAGCATGCCAAGTAAAAATTCATAAAAAAATTCTTTAATTAGCCGCAGTTATAAATTTAAAGGTCTAATGCTGAACGGGAAAATATATAACGAAGTTATGAGACCTTTAGGTTATGGCTTATTATAACATTTATTTTAACATATACTTAATTATAACATTTTAATTAAAATTGCCCAAAAAACCTTCAAACTATGCTTAGGAACATGTTTTTGAGAATAGCCGCTCTCAATGCAAGAAACTTAAACAAGGACAAAGCAAGAATAAGAGAGATAAGAGAGTTGATTTCTTTAATCTTACGGGTTCCCTTCGCATGCCTATGTTGGCGTTTATAATGACATTAAATGTGATGTCCTGACAGAGAAACAGTCGCCTGTAACGCCAACACACGTGGATGAAACCCGGAAAATGCAGTGATCATTATTACCACGCAGCAGACCCCAGCGAGCGAGCAATAAAAGTTATCCGTTGTGAAAACATAAATAGGTCTTCTTGACCAAAAAAATAAGACAAGAAAAATAATTGAAAACTATGGTACCAGAGCTCAATAAAATGCAAAAAAAGCATGGGTAAGAGGTAGGCACGTAGCCGGGGGTGGGGGTTAGGGGGAGGAGGCTTCTGGGGCTTCAGCCCCCCCGAAATATTTTGCCAATAATTTTGTCGTTCTGATTTTACCTGGGAATGATAATCCTGCGTATAATTCAAGTGCTAATTGTCTTGAAACGTGATCACTAGTTTGATGCATTTGTGTGGTTAATAATTGCTCTTTTAAATCTGATATGTATGTAAGAATTGAACTTCTGTTCTGGGGCCGGTCATATTAACTGCTTCATAACAAAATAAGCAGTGAACTTACCAGTGAGCAGGTAGCAATGGGCAATGTGAAACTAAATATCAGCCATTTTAAATTAAGGGAAGAGATTTGCTACATTTCGGCACCAAACGGGCAAGGCTGATTTGTTTCTAGTTATGCTACACTAGACTTAGCCCCCCCGAAGCAAAAGTTTGGCTACGTGCCTGGTTAGAGGTTATAGGGACTATAATCACTCGCCGCTCGGAAAAAAATATCAAGATGTCATTTGGCATCAGAAGATAAGAACATATAGAGGAAATGAGAGGAAAAGAGCCCAGTAAGCGGAGATTCTCATGATTTTACGCAATGCATATAGAAACGGCTTTATAATTATATAATTTGGAGCTTATGAGCGCAGTTGAATACTCCAATACTATTATTACAAAAAATATTTGTAGGCTGAAAAAACACCTTTTATATTCTTTTCACATGAAAACTAGTTAAAATTCTAAAACTCATTATGGCCGTCAACACCTCAGGCCTTTTATTTATTTATTTTCCACTACCGCCGAAAACAGCACATGTGGCCTTTACATCGGGGTATTTAACAATGTAACAACAGACGAGCACACACAGCCATGTCCTGAGTGGTGAAATAACCCACTCAGGCGGGACTCGAACCCGCGACCCTCGGCGAGGACTTAACCACGCCGCCACCGGGGCCTTTAACCCTTGAAAAAAGCATAATACAGTTCTTCGTGTGATTCTTAAATCTGCAAACCACCTGATGCCTGCTTGCTTCATTGCTTTCACTTCTGGCATTCCTTGAGTAGATGCATATCCATCTTGGGAATCTCGTTCACCCTATTTATAAGGTTTTTCCTTGCCGACATCGGATTAAATTTTTTTAAATCATGGCCCAAGAAATTGGAAACATTTCCGTAAATCATCCTCCTCACCTGAGGTTACACCAAATTTCATGATCGATAATCCTTTCTTCTACCATTCTATTTGTTGAATTCCTCCACTCGATCCATCCATTAATTTTTTATCATAATGATGTCCCCCTGCCGCCGCAAACGCACCCAAGTGACTTAAATGGAAACTAGCGTTTCTTCAGAGCGACGGCGCGGCGCCTCTCGGAGAGTGACGCGGAAGTAGTCCGGGGAGGAAAGAAATCTGCTTGGGTGACGTCGGATCATACGTCACATCCCTTTCCTCCAGACGACCTCTTTTGTTTTCCGGTCGCCGCGAGAGGGGATTGAAGAATGATGCCCGCCCGATTTGTGAATTATCTCCAAGGCCCTGGCCTAGTTTCTTAAAACCTAAAAAGAAATAAATGTTTTTTGTTTTTCTTAAGATCTTTCTCTCTAGCTCTCGGGCAATATCTATTTTTTGTGCAAAATAACGCAACCTGCCATTCTCATATGAGTTGTTGATTGAGACGATTGATGAAGGTTGGGATGACGCAAAATTAGACAGTTCTATATCGTGACTATACTTGCGGAGCGATCGTTTCCCGTAGTAAGAAACCAAGTGCCGCATTGTACTTTAAGTCATCCAAATCCAACCACAGATGCTTAGTCCGAAAGACAATAAGCTGGTCACGTGATACCACTGAAAACTCTCACGGCTTCATTCATTTGATTAAAATTTATCTGATAAAACATATAACAATTACAATCCTGAAATTGCTTGTTAGTGCAGAATGGCTGAGCAAACGACAGCAGGCGTAGATTTCGATACCTTATTTTCCTCCTCAAAATGCAATAATTGATGATTTTTAGTCTACCAAAAGATATTTTTCATTCGCTCCCTACAAGAGTGGTGGCGTGGATAACACTTTCAGTACTCCGTACGTCGGTCGGGACGCTAAACCGTGGATCCCTAGACTCCTGTCAAGAGTAGGCTATTGTGGAAGACGGATTTCTTTCTACCTTCCTCCGTTTCCGAAAAATTTCTAACCGTACCCAATTTCATATCCTGCAAGGTGCAAATAACCTCAGCTGCAAGTCGTCTTCAACTACTACTACCAAGTAGTTTTTGCATATTTGCATATTAGTATGCAAGGAACTACGTTTTACGTTGCTCCAAATAAAATTGAACCAATTGACCTACCTAAATCCTAATGCTAATCTAAAGACAAATACCGAATCCGGGTCCAAGGTGGGATTTAATACTGCATTCTTGGATTGTTAGTCGTAGATACCGATATAACCACCGTGGTCGATAGTTAATTCGCCTTTAGACTTATTTTGTGAGAGAATTTCTGGAAATAAATACGAAAATATCATTAATGAGGCGATAACCATCCCTTGACTTGAAAAAGTTTATGCTCTACCGTGTATATTCTATTTTCATCAACTTTCAAAACATCAAGTAATCAATCTCTTGTCGAATAGAGGATGTGGACGGATGGAAATGATTCGATCTCAATAAGATTGATAGCAGGAAATATGGATGAGTCAATCAGGTTGAATACTTCCGCATGAAATGGGCTAAGCTGATAAGTTTGAGGAAAAAAATCTCCAAAACGTGCAACACCTGCGTCCAATAAACTGCAAGTGTTGCCATTTTTCTCGGGTACCCATGGTTTGAGGTCTCAACTGCCCAATCTATCCGAAGAAAAATACTGCCGGGAAATTTACGAATATCTTCTCAGAATAAAATAGACCTCTCCGCTTTCTTCCGGGGTGAATTTGGGATCCAGGGTGTTCAACAGTAATTAAACATTCATCTTCTTTTGAATAGATTTTCTAACTAGCCAATTTTTCTCCAGAATCTCGTAAAAGATTATTTTTAAACATTTTGGAGAAAATTATCAATTTATTTAATATGTTTTGTTGTATGTACGTACATGAGCAAGTAACCGGAGAGTAGTGAATAAATTACTCTCTTTGTATGTGAGTCATTGACCCACAGGAAACGTGAATGTAAAGCCTAATTTTCATTTAAAATGGAGGACAACAGGAATCCTTTGACGTCCTCCCTTGGCTCGCTTACAAAGAGAAAGGCATTCAATTATGAAACTCCGAGCGGCTCTCATTTCCTTTTTCTCCCAATTACAGCTTCGAGGCTACAAAAAAAACGAGCCGGATAAGATAGGTGACAAAATTAAGCGCTATAAATCAAAAGGAGGAAATGTTTTATTTATATACACCTCACCTCTATCTCCGTCTGCCGAATGACACTATTTTTGGCTCTTATTGCAATATTATTCTGGGGGGCGAGACCAAATCCTCGGGTCGGATGTTAAAATAGAGGGATGCGCATCGGAGCCAGAATCATTTTTGATAAGGAACGAGAAAGGTACGGAAAGCTTTATGAGTATGATGGATGACTCGAGGATTCCGTGATCCCACCTTGTTTACTCCCCCATGTCATAGAGATAGAATTAGATAGGAGGGTGAAGCTTCGAAAGAATAAAATAAAAATCGACACTCCTTCCGTGATTCGCTGAAAAAATAAGACAGCAGAGATGGTCACAAGTAGGAAAGAACCAGGAGAAGACCCTCCCCATCCTTTCCAGATACCCCTTTCCCGAGCGCAAAATAACGAGTCACGTGAAGTAGTAAACATGTTTTCACGCTCGCTTACCGACCCTTTCAAGAACCTTCGAAGGAGGGTGCTATTATACTGATCCTCTCCAGCCATCGGGGAGCAAAACCGAGAGATTCCGCGGGACTGTGTTGGGGGGGAGGGTTAAAATCAAAGGGAAAAGACATTTTTTTGCGCCAGGGATCTCGTCGGTGGCAAGGGTGTGAGACTCGAAAGCCAAGAGACGCCTTGAGCATGTGATTTTTTTCAGCATCTCACATCTGAGAAAAGTATCGACTAAACGGAGAAAAACGCTGGAGAGCTAGAAAAAGAAGTGAAGTATTATTGCTTTAGCGGACCTCGGTGGCCACGTCCGTAACATGCCTGGTAGTCCAGAGATTACGAGTTCGAATCCTGACCATGTCATCGATGCCTATTTAGTCTTAGGATTAAGATCTTAAGTTAGATGGCGTGACGTAATCATAGTAGTGGGAGCACCTAAAAACCTAGTTCTTCTATCAATATTACAACATATTTTTTACTGTCGGCTAGATAAAGTAAATTTGTAAAAAGGAAACGTGTTAGGTAGAAATGGTGAGTTGCTCCGCATATTGTCCCGGATTTGCTAAAGATTCCCGTCCGATTCCACCAAAAAAATGAAAAAAAAATAATAATAGGAAAGTGAGTTTTTACATGGTATTCTTTCCATTTCCCATGAGGGGCATTAATACATTAACCGAAGTTACCATGTAGAAACAGAATAGATAATGTATACTTTTAAGAGTTTATGCTTATCTGCATGAACTGTTAAATAATTAGTTTTGTCCTTGAATATCTCCCTGCGCATTGTATCGAAAAGTCAAATTCGTAGTTTCTGTCACTTATGACATTAATACCTAATCATCTCTAATATAGAAGTATTATAAATATTATTTCGTGAATGTGATAGGTGCTTGCTGAACATTGAAACGCTGTCACATATCTGCGAGGTGGCTTGCAGAATAATGAGTAGATGCAGATATTATGTTACGAGTATTAATAAAAAAGCCCCGCAGCTTTCGTTGGCGTTGGGGTAAATCCCTTCGCTGGTCAATAACGAGTTTGCGGGTTTGAGTCCCGTCTGTTGTATTTGTGGTGTTCGGTGTCACTAGTGAGAAATAAATTCATAGAACTTTGATTGGCCAGTAAATGAAGACAGATTATTAGAAATATCATCGTGCCAGCATGACAACTGGGGCGATTGAGAAATTTTGGCTCTATGTCATGTTGTATCAAATAATTCATAGTTTCTCTGAAAAAAACACTGTATCCAAATAACTCTTGGCCATAAGATGCAAAATGTTCAAAGATGCAAAGGATTACAATATCATAAAGTGTAGACATCATTATTGTTTCTGTATTTCTACCGAATGTGTTTTCAAGCTGGGGATCGGGTTTGTGTAAGGGCTAGAGTACTGGCCTCCCATCCCTAGGGTCCGAGTTAGATTCCCAGCAGTTGCAGATTTTTATTGGAAAACCGGTCCCTACTAGAGTGCCTATTGGCATTTCAAGTTCAGTACTCCGTCCGTCGGATGTGACGTTAAGCCGTGGTCCCCTTGGCACCTGTTGTTAAGAGTAGGCTAATGCCAACGCCGGGTTTCTCTCCACCTTTCCTCCGTCCCCTGAAAACTCCTACCATTACCCAATTACCTACTTATCTTAACTGGCGCAAATGACCTCAGCTGTCGGTCGCCTCCCCTGAATAATATAACATAATATGTTTTCAAGTCTATTTTCGCACTAATAGGCACTTCAGACTGGGGAGAGGGGCATACGGATGGGAATGGAAGAGAACGAAGAAAGGGTGGAGAGAAACCCGGCGTCGTTATTTGCGTGCTCTTAACGAAAATGTGCCAAGGGGACCACGACATAACGTCCCATCCGACGGACGGAGTAATGTGCTCAAATGTTCTCCACAGAACACTCAAGTAGGGGTCAGTTTTCCGATGAAATATATCTTCCACTGCCGGGATTCGAACCCAGGTCCTCCCGGTGAGAGCCAATAACCATTACACCAAAGCGGTCCCCTTTATATATTTAACGACAGATTTTACCGCGACTTGAACGCCGGGTTGAGAACTATTTTCAGCGGTAAATTTGAAAGACAAACTTGTACATATTAATAGCTGTCAATTTTATTGGAAAATCATCGTTGGAGTATCCTCTGATTTTTTCGCACCACACTCTATATGCGCTACATCATTACCCTGCTAAGTTCTTCAACTTTACTACTCGTATTTCAACATCTATTCTATCTAAATATATGATATACTTTTAACAACAGATATTTATCTATTATTTTGCGTTCATATGTTCAAGATTGGTAGGAATCCTTTCCTCAGAAATGTATTGTTGCAGATTTGTAGACTTAGCTGTTGAGCCAAAAAGTTACTCCCAGCAATAATGCATCCGACATCACTTAAAAGTACTCACATTTCACGTTGTTCAATGAAAAGATATGTGTAAAAAGTTTGGCAATGATGGATATAACGAATGCACAAATTTCCTGAGAAAAACACATCAATGATATATCTGCGAAAAGTTTACGTAATTTTTTAAATCGTGTATGAATCCGTCTCTAAGGTTGCTACGAGTGTAAGAGAGAACATTTTTTTGTAATCAACACACTATGTACTGACAAATGCACTCTTCAGATTACATTTGATAAATATGACGATTTTACATGATATCAGTCAACATTGACCGACCACAAAAGACATTCTCTTGAGAATACTTGGGAAAATTTTAAAGATGTGTATTTGAGAATATGTCTTGGTTAGTTTCCGACTACATAAATTTCCTACATAATCCCTTAAAATCAGAAATAAAATCTCTATTTTATTTAACCTTATAACTTATGATATATGCAAAAGTATATAAACTTTTAAGTAAGTTAAATAAGGATTCATCAGGAGAAAATGGGTGGAGATAAAGGTAAGTAAATGATAAAGTTTCATAAGGAGATAATGGGTAGAACCTAATTTATACAAAAATATTTCAATTGATCACGGCAACACCTGAAAAATATGCCCCTATTTGATGGTTACAAATGAGAATGAACAGAGGAAAATAACGCGTATAAATGAAGGAAAAATAAGATGAAATCACATTTATGACGCTCTAGAAGCTGACAGTAATAGTCGCAGGGAGTGTGTAAATTAATATAGTATCCCTGAATAGTCGAATGATATAAATTTATTCCTGTACCGGCTTTTAAAGATAAAAGTTCGTGTATTTTAGTGCCATCAATTTAAAAAATATTCTATATTAAGGGGACGTAAAGAAGCGTCATTCAGTTGAAAATATCTTGGGAAGAATGTACTACTCTGTCTATGCTTAGTTCTCATTCTGCTCCATTTAAAACCACTTATTTTATCATCCCCTGAGTTAGAGTGAATTCTGTTTCAGTATTGTTTGCGCAACGGAGAAAACTTATTATTGAATTGGAAAACTGCCAGCATCTCCTTTTGACTTCGGTGTATCGGGCTGCATCAGCGAAAACGGCCACACGGTATCCCACATTGCCCGCGACATTATTAGGTAACATCAACGACACGGAGGAGGAGTTACTTATTCATTCACGCCGCGCGAAGGCGAAGGCGTGGATATCAACGTTACGCAAGTCTCAGAATGCGCCTTCGTAAAAAAAATAAATAAAAGCTCTTTGCATAACCGATAGGGAGGATCTTAGAAGGGAGAGATGGAGGATTAAAAAAATACGGAAAAAAGAAGCTCTCTTCCCGGAAGGAGGACGAAAAAAGGCAGTAGGACGGGAGAAGAGGCCCTGATGTGGAAGGAGGGGTGAAAAAGGTAGTTTGAGAAAGGGTAGGGGTCGGGAAGACTCGGGTCGCAGGCTGAGAAGAGGCAGAGAGGACGCTGTAACGTTAGGGAATACTTTAGGAGAATAGAGTAAGGGGGAGATAGAGGGAACGGAGTGAACTGCGAGAGTGAGAAGATGGGAGGGAAAGAAGCTGTGGGAGATCGGGAGGAGAAAGAGAAGAGCTGAGGGTTTTTATTCTGTGGCGAAGAAGAGCTGTTAGTCGCTGGGGGGGAGGGGTGGCGGAAGGAAGTGGCGAGGCGTCCAAGAAGGAGTGGAGAAGCCTCCCCAGGCCACCACACCAATATCCCCGCTCCACGCCATTTCTCCGCCACACACTTTCTCTCTCTCTCCCATCCCCCATCCCAGGAGGGAGGACGAGGGGGTGGCGCCTTTGCGGGGGCAAGTGATTAATGAGGCGTCAAGATGGCGTTCGGCGTAGAGAAACGGGGGTGGGTGGGAGGGAGTCGGGAGGAGTGATAGAGAGAGGAGAAAGAGGAGGAGGACGGTGAAATGACGATAGGGGGAGGAGAGACGAGCGGAAGAGGTGGAAGAAACGGTTTTAGAGGCGGAATGGGGAGGAAAAAAAATGTCGTCGTGCACGTGTCTCAGCCGTCGAGGTGAGAAAAAAATGGGGAGGAGGCGGTCGGATGTTGGGAGCGTCTTGATTGCCATTGAGGGAAAAAATTCTTAGGATGGGGGCATGGCGGGGGATTCGCGGTCGCCGACGGGGGAAACCCCGCGGGCCTCCTCTGTGGAGCAGATACGAGCGGTTTCCCATGATGCAACTGGGCGCGATAATAATAATGCAGGTGGCGGTGTAATGCATAGCCAAGCTCAAGGAAGAGACAGCGCGCCTCCAGTGGGCGACGTCTCAGCCGACGACGACGTGACTTGAGCGAGAATTACTCAACACGCGGTCATTTCCCGTGGAGAAGCTCCGGAAAACACTTCCGCATTAAAAAAATCCCGTAAAAACTGCTTTACTTATCTTTCGGCAAGAATGAACAATATACCGAGCTTTGCATAACAAAAGCTGTTTGAGATATGTCAAGGCCTCTCTCATTCATAGTTTTTCTTAGCAAGATAGCTTTTCTTTTCGACGCGAGTAGTCTTACTGGAATGGGGTTCGAATTAGAAAATAATTATGAATTAATTGTTAATGGAGTACATATATGCACACTAAGTTCATGGGCCAGCGTTATTAACCTTGCACATACACCGAAATGCAAAGGTGAAAATTCCATACATTTATCCTAAAATTTTATAAGTGCAAATAGAATAGCATGGACAAAATCCTAAGCCTGAAAACACGTCAACTTTGCTCTAGATCTCCAAAAGGAGCACGGCACAACTCACGTATCGCACTTGAAGCAGTGCCATCCAGACCGATCTATCTAGAGTCTTGCACATTATGAATATAATTTTAAACCAGAAGAAAATATTATTATTAGAAGCATAATATAAAAACGTAAACAACAACATAAAAATAGGATAAGCAGAAATATATTTGTTCCTCACAATACACAGAACAGTTCAATAACCGATTGAATCGCGTTTGGCTACTGACATAAGACAGAGTTGTTTTCCAGCGGGTGAAGCCTCAACAACTCAGCCATCCACTCTGGGTAATTAGAAGCTGGTGGCAAGGGAGAGACGGGTGGGTCAAGACGCTGATTAAAATGTGACTTTTCAACACTGATATGAAGGTGGAATGGACAAATAGCAATGAAAGAAAAGGGAACATCACTATAAAGAAATTTGTAAGGTGTATGTGGCATATACATATTGATACAAGAAACGTGGAGGATGAAGTCTAGAGAACACAGTGAGAGAGCGAAATATAGAAAGAGGAACCAACGTTAGATGATGAAAAATCGAATACAGATGACATCTAATTCCATAATTCCTGGATGGCAACGCAAATTAATAGCTTTGAGATTTATATTTGCATTCCTCCGCACTATTTGGAAGTTTTGAGATTTTATGGATATTCCATTTACATTCCTTCATACATTTACACTTTCCTTGGCTTATGCCGACTGTTATAATTTTTGCAGACACATTGAACTTCCAGGTATAACATAAAACACTCATTCAACAAACGTCATTTACACTCAACATATTTTCTTCAGGTCATGCAATTTTTACTTTGAAGTTAATAAGCTAGAAGACAACTTGAAAGAGAAATGTAGACTTGTGCGAGTGATTTTGTTTCAGTAAAACCTATGCAATCGAAGTTTTCTTAAGTTAATTTGCAAACGTCAGTGAATATCAAATATAAGGCCTATATTACTTGATGTTTACATAACAACAGCCAAAATCGTTTCAAATATTAATTCGAGCGATGAGTGACTAAACATTGTTAATTAAAGCTATATTTAATGGCATCAAAGAATACAGGATTAAAAAAATTTATATACGTAGCCACTACACATCATTTAAAGCTAATTTGCGATAAATTGAAATAAACATTTATTTTTAGATATTATGCGAAACGTCCACCTCACCTTTAAATGCAATAAAATCTTGGAATTTTAAATAATTCGAAGTTTGACAAATCCATCTATGCACAGACATTGTAAAGCAGGAATTTATTGATTAGGGATTTTTTCATGAAGTACTTAAAAGTTTCTAGGTTAATCTATCGCTTGATTTGAGTATTTTTCACGTAATGTACGTAAATATGTAGATGTTGAACCTAGACAATGAAAACCTTCAGAAAGCATTCGTAACATTATGAGTGAAATAAATTAAAAGGAGGGGAAAAACGAAATGGATGGAGCAACAGGGAGGGGTGGAAGTGGTGAGAGGGGGGAGGAGGGGGGGGGGGAGGGGATCGGTAGCAGTGGATGTGGACGGAAATTAAAGGGAAGGTTTGGGAGACAAACGGCTTTATTAGGGTCGACACCGGGACCACAACCGCGTACCCTCCGGCATACAATTCGTCATGTAAGACGGCGATAAATATTAGCCAGGTTGAAAAAATATGTAGAACGCTAAGCCAAGCGCAGAAGCTGTCGCAAACAACCGAAATCTCCGCGCTATATATCATTATTTGAATAAAAAAGAGCATAATTCTTTCCCTATGGATGTTTTCACGGCTCCAAAAGAAAAAGAGTAGGGGCAAAATCGTCGGAGCCGTTAAATGCCAACGCCAAAAAAAGTATTGTCGGGCATTATTCGTTAGCTATTTCACCTGAACCTCAGCAGGGGAAACGAATTTCTCTACCCTTCTGCTGGACGAGGGATTATTTTCGAAGAAATAAATGTGGTTTTGATTTCAAAAAGAGAAGGTAGAATTAAGTCCGCAATAAATTTTCCAAACAAGGGAAAAAGAGGGAGAGAGTGCAATAATTGTATATGCCACTTTGCACTTACAATTCGTAGAATTTATAATCCCAATTATCATGAATGCTCAGGGAATTAACAGTTTTAACTTATTCTTTCAGGTAATATTCAGATAATTAACCCTAAAAACTTAGGTATTTGGATGGTAGCAATGAAAATGAAAAGTATGAAAACGCTCGGGATGAATTTAGAAGTAAAAATATTAAGAAAATTATTTAAAAAAAATAATCCCCAAGGGTTGGCAGTAATTGCTCTGTCCGAGCTTAAAAAATATCTTAAGAATGAAAATGACTTACAGTGAGTGAGCCCTGTTTGGTGTTAACTCCCAATTGCACCATACAGCATCAAAGACATTAAATATCAAGGTAAAATCTTATATTAATTCACAGGGCGGCAATTCAAGAGATAATTTTTGTTTATTACCCAGCAAGAACACTTCCAAGCTTCAACGAGCCTTAAAGAGCTAATTTATTTCCCTCTAATCTTGAGAACTCTCTTTGTGCCTCTTAAATTTCTTGTTTGTGGCAAGCACTTGAAGTACTATCAATAAGTCAGCTAAAGAGAAACTCTGCTGAATGCAAATTAATTCGGAGAAATAAACTCATCTAGGGTCTTAAAATTTTGAATATATTTTGGCCTTATCTCCAAATAAATAAGCCTTGAAAGTGGATCAAGTTGAATTAAGCCCATGAACTTAAATTCTGCGCATAAAATGTTTCAAAATTTAGACAACTAAAGCGGTTTTATCCCAAGAGAGTCTCATGTACAGTGAATAGATTGCCTTGCTTTTCTGTGCAGGAAACATTTCAGAGAAACCTCAAATCTTACGAGTCATGCTATGATTTATCATCTTAATTAAAGGATTTATACCAGTATCAAAGGTCACTTCTGTCTTAGGGGTGGTTATTTCTTAAATCATAGTCAGCGGGCGAAATTCATTTGTGAATAGTCACTGCTATTTCCCACCTATATACCGTTCCTAATCAATCAATGTATCTTCAATTAAATTCTCTCCCAACCTTAATGTCTTCAACCTTCATATTTCTTTATTCCTTTATTTTCCTTTCTTGTCATCAAAATCACATTTTACACTCTCTTTTCCGTTTACTTAATCCTCGTCGACCTCTAAGCCTCTTCAACATTGTAGCCTCTTAACCCTTTCAACGCTGAGCCTATATTTGTGAACCCTTATCCCTGGCTGCACATGTTTTTTTACGTTTTTGGTACGGTAATACGCTACAAAGTTGACCCCTTATATTTATTCAATCAAAAAATAAAAAATTTTTGTTTTATAAAATTTTTAATTTTGGACTGGAATTCCAGTCCTCAGTCACCCACAAGGATCTTTTGTGTGATGTGCAGGGTTGCATCGCTTCCCCTGCAATGTTAAGTTTGTAAGATATCTCGAATCTATTTTTTTTCCCAGCCAAAGATAATTCAAATATACTTTTGAATGCTTATTGTTAGCATCCTACATAATTACCTTACTATAGCATAGCTTATCAGTTAATTACATATCGATATAACTGCTTTGTTGAATGTTTATTTTCGTTTTTCGCTATTATTTTCAACTTTCTGTTGGGCCGATTGCATAAATGGCGTATTTTTCTCTTAGACACATACATACATCCACCCAAGGCATTACTAGAGTATATATAAGGCATAAATATTTCCGTATTGACGATTTTTGTAATGAAATGTGCAAAAATTCCAATTTTTCTCGTTTAGAATAATTATGGAAGAAAAAAAAAATGACGAAAGACTGAAATAAATCTGAATATATAGTACAAGTTAACTCATAAATGTATTTGGACACGTATAATGGAAATACAAGATTTATTTTACAATGGAATAAAGTAGAAAACTGTAAGATACATTAAATCAATTGAACTACAAATCTATAAATGGAAAAAAATACATAAAAAATACATTATATCGATCAAAATGCAGTACATGAAATGAAGATAAAAACATTACGTAAAACGATTTACACCAAAAACATACAAATTTATTCCATAAAAAGTCACTCTTATATTCTAATATTTTGATGATAATTTACAAAACATGGGTGGAGGCAGAGTGGGGGATGGTCCTCGCAGGCAGGGCAAAAAAAACTTGTCTCTCTCCGCAAACCCTGTTTCGTGCACTCCCGATACTTTCTTTGCACTGTCCTCTTTCTTTTTCCTTTGTCGTCAACAGGATTTGTCTGTGGAAAATGCTTAGACAAGCCTGTGCCTCTGGAGGGTAGGGAAGGAGAAGGTCGGGTAAAGACAGGTTGTAGCAAAGATTTGATTACCGATAGCCGAAAGTCATAGAGAGAAATTTTGGGGTGCGTTTTTTTGTAAAGAAAAAAGCTATTTAATAGAAGGAGGTGGAAGATGTGAATGCCCACCTTTTTATACCACTTGAGCGTTTTTCGCTCAATCCCCATTGCCTCATTGTATTTCACCACTGCTGGACCTTAGGCTACTGATCTACGGAAGGAAAAATTCCACAGCTGGGCGGACCCGTGCACACCATCTTTCTGTTTCTTACAATGAACCCCCTCCCAGTGGAAAGTTCCCACTTCCACCCATTGCTGCCAAGTGTTGTTTTGCCCACCGCCTACATTCCTTTTATTTTTCACAATTGAGGAAACCCCACTCCAATACCCTCCGGCTTGTGGGTCCGTCTGTCCCTTTATCCTTATTCCCTCCCCTAATCCTAGTCCTTTTCACACAGCAATAAAACCTGCCCACCTCTGAGACCCCCCAACCCGGGCATTTACTGCCTCTGTGCCCGCCAACTCCAGCATTTACTGTTACATGTGGGCGAACCCAGGCGAGCAACTGTGAATAAAATAAAAACAAAATATTTTTTCCTCTAAAATATGTGAAATATATGAGAATGACTGACACGCTTGTCTTCCAGTATTATCATGTCCAATTCTTCGTGCTAAATGGATTCCTTTTTGTATAATCATTGGTATATTTCGTGCAGACAGAAACACTATATATATAATTCATAAACGATAATAACAATTATAATACATAAACTTTTCAAAATATCGCTTGTACATTTACATGATACATATATTATACTCGCAAATGATTTACTTAGCATTCTCATTTACAGACCCTGTTAATCGAATTCACGTTAAAAATTGGTAATTCGTTGCTAATACAAATGCCAGTTGAGAACCTTGAGAAGAATAAAAAGAACGTAAAAGCAGTTGTTATTCACTGAAATTCTTCCACAATCACTATTGCATTCTCATAACTGGAGTTTAATTGCAAACGGTGTAAGAATCACATAAGCTAACAGAAATTTTTTCCTTAAAATTAAAAAGTAGGTATCTGCACTATTTTTTCGCATTTGTTACGATATAAAACACTGTGGTTTATAAACAATAATAATAGCCAACCAAGAAAAAACAAGAACCAAGAAAAAACCCTCACTAAACAGATGAAATTAACGAGCACATAAATATACGGAATTGTATTTGAAAGGAATTGAAGATGGTACAGTGATGATGCATTGAAAAACTGGAAACATTATAAATAATTTACTCTATGAAATGTTTTCAAAATTAAAAAAATATAAACAAATTACTTGCTTCAAATATTGATACCAATAAAACACGACATCAATGACAAAAGCACTACTCCGTTTTCCGTTGTGTCAAAAAGAAAAACATACTAAGGGAATTAGAAAATATGAACAAAGTAACGAAAACAAGAAAACAAATAAAAAAAATATAGTTCGCATAAATTATCGATATTCATGTGTAATTATGAAAAATATGCTAATTACCAAATGAAATATTAAAAAGCATGCACAGAAAAGCACTTGCCGCATTACTAAAATTTATGGTTTTTATTCCAAGATGATAAACAAAATTGTCACTGAACACATTAAAAACAATAAAAGTACTCACCAGCACAGGATAGAAACAGGAAGGAATATTAATGCGAAAGTGATGGTGTAATTGAAAGTAGAACTGAAAAAAGGACAAGACAATAAATTTTACCAAATATAACGAAAATGAATAAATATAAACAATTTATTTGCTAAAGCTTATGTATTGATAAAACGGGATAATATTATTCCGTTGTTACCAAATGCCATAAAGATACAACAACGCAGTAAAGAAAACAGGAATTATCTGAAAAGAAACCAAAACAAAATGCAAAATGGTGATTATCTAAACTATCTATTTAAGAAAAATTATATATGCCTATATATTTAACCGAATTCAAAAAAATGTATATTAGTTAAAGCTATTATTATTTATGAATAAATAAAATATATATTAATTATCCATTGGAATATTAAATATACTGCCAAAAAAATTAATATATACCGAAAAGAGTGAAAAACGGCACGATTTACTCACCTCGAGAAAAAAGGTTCGGAAGCCGCAAAAGCACCCGGGCGAAGGAAACTGACCTTCCCCAACCGAAGAGTAGACCCTTACTGATGACTGCAAGGCAACGGAAGCTTCCCCGAGTGACTGACGCGCAGTGGTACCGTTATATATGGAAAGGAGCGCTGGACTGGAATTCCAGTTGTGCCGCCATTGGCAAGGGTGCCTCAGAACTGGAATTCCAGTCCTGCCGCGCTGAACGGGTTAATATATCCACGGTCTCTCTCTTGTCATCTTCTAAATTCTCCAACAAATTGATTTTCCTCTCCTACAATGTTTAAAATTTCTTCAAACGTATTCCTCTTTACCCTGCTAACCACCACTCTTCTTTTTAACCTCACCTCTTTCATCCTCTTTAAGTACCAGGTTTCCAAATCAAATAGAAATAAGAGAGTATAAAACACTAATATATTGGCTATAAATCAAATGACTCGAAATTAACGTTAAAATTCACAAAACCAACATTTAGCATTATTAATACTTGAAAATATTTAATGCATAATAAGAATTAAACTCAGCTAAAGCCTTCCAAACTTTTTTACACCCACCAACTGAATTCCAGATTGCATCACAATCTGAAGTTTTCATTTTTATAGTCGACACCTCACATGACGCATAAAATAAAAAATTCATGATTAATTTTTTTGTTAGGAATGTTGGGAATGAGTGCAAGACAAATTATCATGAAAATCACGGGCATAAAGCCCATACACCAATTAATGTGGCATAACCACCTGTGGTAGAATGACTTAGAAACTGTGCGCAGTATATTCTTAACACCCACGCTTTTACTTAAAGTTGTCCTCAGGAAAAGAAGAATTAACACTGCAATTCCACATGGTATAAGATTTAATTTAACGTTTGTTCACACGACCGGTTTCGCCGCAGAGCAGCATCTTCAGGTCAGAGCAACATCTTCACCTGTAGACGCTGCTCTGTTGCGAAACCGGTCGTGTGAACAATTAAGTTGTCTTTTTTCCAAGGTCGAACATGCATAACGTTCTTGATGTACGTAGACTCTAGAATTTTTGGTAACGGCAGGTTAGGTGGTGGAGGATGGGGGGAGCATTTGTAGCAAAGCATAACTCTACTGGAATATGGCTGCGGATGAAGGGTGATGCGCATAGGCTTGGAGACTGTAAAAATGATTCAAAATGGAGAGAGGTATGTGAGCGCCCGGAGAGAGAGAAAGATCACGTGCGATGAGGGGAAAAAATAGAGGCGCCGGAGAGGAAAGGGGATGGAGGAGGGGAGAGGCGCCGATGGAAACTTCCGGAGAAAAGAATTACCAGCAAAAAAGAAAAAAAAACCAGATAATTGCCAGGCACTACTTCCTCCAGGGTCATCGCTCATCATTTTATTTTTTTCAAATGAATATGGGGTTGGAAATAACAAAAAAGGGTCCATTCGGCACGAACAAATTATCTCGCTCTAGAACAATGAATTAGTTGGAAGAGGCGGAAATTAAGAATCACTATCTTTCCGGCACTTTCATTGTCGTTGAGCTGTTGTCGTAGTGGAGATAAAACATAAGTGTAAATAATGAATGAGGTTGTAATCAGTGGTTTTAACACACCAAATTTGCGAACCATTCGTGTATATATCACGAGACTACTTGGTTACGTATTTGAGATAAGCCCGACGGTTTCAAATACAACCTCTCTGGGTCCAAACTTGCTCTTATGAGCCCGAAATAATGTTCGTACAAAATGAAATGAACACTACCGTCTCTTTTCTGCTAGACACAAGAGATTGGCACTCGTCCTTGAGAAGGAAACATAAGGGGAGGAGGGGTGTGAGGCGAAGCAGAGTTTCGACGTAAGGAGAAGGGTTCTGGAGGGGGCATGTATGAAGAAAAAAAAAAATATCGGATCGGAAGGTGGCCCCGTGGGGCGGAAGGGTGGGGGGAGGCGAGCGGCGTAAGAAAAACACGGAAGATGGGCGGAGGGAATTTCGGAGCTGGGCATATACCTCGCATAAAGAGGGAGGTCGGGAGCGAGGACTTAAGAAGGGTTGGGGGAGACGGTAAGCGAGGAGGGCAGGTGGGGGACAGGCAGGGTGAATGGGGGCATGGGGTAAAGGGATGAGGGCGGTAGGGAGGGAAATATGTGGGGAGAGGACCGACTCCGCGTACGTGGGTGAAGATATATGTCGCATGGGAGGAATGAGTTAATACTGTGGGTCTGAGGTGCGTGTCGGGGCGCTCGATGTCGGCCGGGGGTGGGTGCGGAAACTTGTCCGGCACGGTGGAGGTCAGGGAACGGGGCTGGAGCAAGAGGAGGCTCAGCAAGGGAGTGGCAAAATTCGCCCTATCCCATCGGGCGGAGGACATATGGATATTGAAAGACGGAGAGCGGAAGATGAGGGGATGGACTTTGTTTTGTTCGCCGGAACGGCGAGAAAAGCCTGAATAAGGCATAAGTGTGGTCATTAGCACACCATCTCCCGACCTTACCCCACGGGAAAAAAGAAAAACCTCCGTCTCTCTATGCCCCGACGAGGGCCAAGTTACAAAAATAGACGCGTTAAAGATGCAGAAAAGGTAAAAAACTGAATGCTTGCATGAAAATTACTGCCGGGCACTTCATAGTCGGGATAATTAGAAATTTAACGCACAGATTTTTTCGGCGATGTTCACCTTTAGAATTAACTTGCTCACGCGATGCAATTAAAGCAATACGGCAAGCGTGGAAATTTTCTTTACTTCGTGGGTATACACAATTTTTCTGATGAACATAAGCAGTTATTTTAATAGATGAGGAAATCTGGTAATACATATTCGCTATGCCCCTCATTTTCCGAATTATCAACTCTCTAGTAAGTTTATAAAAGTATAACCGTCCCAGGATGTGCCGTTATTCTCCATATAAAAGGGAGAACAAGCCCAAGAACTAAATTATAGGGTACAATTATTTTATTTTACAAAAAACGCCAAGAAGGTACTCGTCGCCTGTTGCCGTATTGCCTTTAAAGCAAAAAATGCAAAATAGAGCAAGTGGTTAATAAAAATGTTAATGGTTTGCAATGTCAATGAAATTTTGAAATTTTTATGTTCATTGGATGCTTTTTGAAGGATTCTTAAAATAAGGAAATATCGAAAACCGGTAAGTAGATATCAGGAAAAATAATCCGGTAAAGATATTATACTAAAATAAAATTAAATGCCCTTTCTGAATCGACGGAATTATGTAAGGTACATTCTCATACAGCAGCAGTAATTCTAATGGAAATCTACACCTACATCTACATAATACCCTGCAAGCCACCATAAAGGTGTGTGGCACGGGGTGAATTCTCACCAAATATGCACTACATATCACACACTATAAGGATAGAACCACTGACTTGTAAAAAAACAGCTTGAGGTTTATAGGCACGGAAAGGTATACCCGACGAAGATGTGTAAAGACAATAACTTGGGATAAAAATTAACAGAAGAATTAAATCGATTATTATTATGTTATCGTCAATGGCATTAAAAGTAGCAGACTTATATTTTGTCTACGAATATTAATTGATGTTAATACAGCAGGATGTCATAAATTTCAGAGAAAAGAAAGGGGAAACAAAAATAATGCCAAAGAAAGGGCAGAATTAATTACCTTCAAAGCATATGCTACATGGAGGATGGGGTTTAATCAACATTCATTATTTATTTACACTTGCAGGAATGGTAGTAATTCATGGTGAGAACTTTAACCAAGACTCCGAAAAATATAGCTGGGAGAAATCAATTACTATAAATATACAATTGAGTAAAAAGGTAAAAAAAATAATTCGGATTGAGTGAATATCAAAAATATCTGATGTTTTAGGCGCAAGTCTGATATATTCCTCATTTTGTATCAAATCCTAATAGAGTTAGAAGAGGCAAATACATAGATATTTTTCATTGGAAAAAATGCGAGATATTACGCGTGGCATATTCCATTTTTGATTATTTTCCAGTCGATCTAATTAATATAGTAAGTGTGCTCAAACGTTAAACGAATAACATTTGCTGCATTACCACGCATTATTATTGAAAAGTGCATAACTGAATCTTATTGATGACTGGCAGTCTCTAGAGGAACGAGCTTGTCGTTAAAGCCGCAAGACCATTATTTACGGGTGTAATTAAAGGGATGTAATTATTACGAGAGCACTGTTTTCTTTCCAGAATAGAGATTTGCATTTCGCAGAGTTTAAAACTGAGATATTTGTCTAGCCAGTGGAAAAAAGAAGTTGATGTGCAAATAACACATTTATTACTTGATTGCTTAGTTTTTGAGTGCGGAAAATTTTTTGTGGCCATCTGCCCCAGTTTCCACCCTCTCTCACTCCTTGTATAATTTACCAGCGTACGAAAGAAGCAGAGACGGATAGAGAGGACTAAATTGGAGAGAACGTGCAATATACTCGGGGAGGAAGAAAGCCAAGAGAGTAGAAAGGGCGAGAGTGAGGGAGAGAGTAGAAGAGAAGGCTGAGTATAATTAGTCACCCGGCCGCGTTGGGGAGAAATTCCATCCCCATTTCTCTTTCTACCCAACCCATTCCATTTTATTTAATCTCCGAGAGGGCTTAATAAGAAGGAGAAGGAGAGAAAGGAGGGAGGGGAAGAAAAAAATAGAGCGCACGCATAGAATTACAGATGAGCAATTAACAGATTCCCAGCGATGAATAACGCAAAAAAAAGGGGAGAATTTGCGACTGAGGGGGGCAGAGAAACCGTCAGTCAATCCTTTGCGGGAGATAAATGCGTGATGTTACGGCAGTTACGATACGCCTGATGATGCGCGCGGCGGCCATGAAGGATGTCTCGGGAGAAATGCTCCGAGAGGTTTTAAAAGAGGGCGAAGGGTGGGGGAGGGTTAAACGAGGGAAGAAGAGGGATCTCGTTCGATCGACGGCATCCTCTCTTTTTTTCCACAATGCCTCGCATGAGATCCTTAGCAGGGGTTCCTTAGCAGGTTTTTCCTTGCTCTTTTTTCTTTCTCCCCTCCATTTATCTATCCATCTCCCAGAATTTCTATCCCCATTTCTCGCCTTCGCTTTAACTACACCCATCCTCCAAACGGCCCATAATTCCAGGCCCCACCCTCTCAGACCCGACTTTCCCAGAGTCTCCTTAGAGCACTCCCTCCCATCCAACAAAGAGAGGCTAAAACTCCTCCCCTCATATCCCCAATGGACCGCATCTCCCAACAAACCCGTCTACTTTTTTTATCTCTCACTCTCCACTCCTTTAACCTATTCCCATAATCACTTACGGCACAAGGTCCCTCCAATAATTCCCGATAACTCTTGTTCCGGGAGGGAGACTGAAAAGGAAAAAATAAGAGAGAAGATTTTGCTCCCACGCTCTTTTTCACTCTACCCCCAAGATAATTATATTCTCTTAAGCCTAAGTGGCAATGGATCTTTCTTAAGCTTTATCACTCCAGCCACAAGTAATCGAGACGGAAATCTCCCTAGTTCGGTAACTTTTTTGTCCTTTTACCTACTTTGCTCCGTGAAAGAGGATCTAGGGTAACGTCTCAGTAAGTTACGGGGTATTGAGCAACACAAAGTTATCATGATTCCGCGGATATTTTTGTCATGAGTTTATTTAAGAGCCTGAACCAGGTGTAGATTTATGATTAAGTTACGAGATTATACTGTGAGAAAACGCGAATATAAAAGAGAAAAGAATTGGAAGCTGAATGTATGCTGAGATTCTGTAAGTAATTTGGAGATGGATGGATGGATTTGATAGCATTTATCATGACTAAATGTTGAGAGGTAAATTAATTATGCGTAGTAGAGGATTTCAGATTACAACATTTGTGAATCATATAAAATATTTTATGAAATAAAGCATGAGATGGGGATTCAGTGAAGTAGGTACTGCTTAATTTCAGAAAAGGATCTATGCTGTGAATTTTGTGCAGCAATAAAAGAAAAGAAGCCTAAACTGAAAGTTTAACTCTAATCAGAATTTGGAGACTTCAACTGAGTAGCATTTCTGGTGTTAAAGAGTGAGTATTAAGCACACATTTACAAAAAAGTTATAATTTTGAAACACAAGTTAACAAAAAATAGTTGACGGGGCGATCGAAACGGCCTTTTGTTTGTGCGATGATGTGGTGGAGAAGTAAATAACATATTTGAAAATTGGGTGGATGAATTTGGCTAATGGCTTTAGAGATTTTTACTCAATTTAAAAGTTACGCCTAGAAAGCCAATCGGCAAAATGAAAAATTTTGGCCGAATATGCTCATTTGCGAGACATTATTTTCGAGGAAAGGCGGTCCCCTCCTTGCCTTAACGCAGTCAGGTCACGTTCGATCGCAACATTTGTGAGCGAAAGTTAGTGGCGGTAATATGGCGTGGCTACCAAAAAGAGTATAAATGGGATTTAAAAATAGCTTGGGATTTAAGCTAAGGGGAAATGGAAAATATGACTGAGAGGAGACGAAAAACAAATATTTTCGTTCCCGGGTGGATGTAGATTTCTACCAAGGGAAGCAATTTAAAAAACATTCAGTAAGTTGGATGATGAAACTATATATGATAAACCTTCTGACTTCATGCTATCACTGAGGTTTCTGGATGTCCTGTGACTTGAGAAGAAAATCGGATTCTTGAGCCCAAGAGAAAGTTTTATAAGAATGGCAGTCTTTTAATAACTAAAAAAGAAAGAAGAGATCAGGACTTGTTTAGCGCATTCCAAGCCGAAAAAATTGCACAATAGATGACGGATGAGCAAACCTTTTTGACAGGGTGCATCCGGGGAAAAATATACAGCTGCACTGTGCGCAACTTACAAGTGTTCATAGTAGTAGTAGTATCACGCATAAACTGATATACTTGCCTACCTAAATCACTTAAACAATCAAGGGTAATACTAGACATAACGGTTTAAACGGATTATAATCGCAAAAAGGTGTTAACTTTCCTAGGCATAGTTTCATCAAAGTCTAGCAAGGGGTGAAGGATTATTGCCTGCGAAAAACAAGATAAATTAAAAGGGCTATAAATCTTTGTAAAAATCAGCAAAAATTACCACTCTTGGATAGGAAAGGTGCATAGGTGAGAATAGAAGGTATGTTCTATCCGCAAGTAAACTTACCAATACTGATAAAAAGGTTATGATGATAACGATAGTGATGAAAAAATTACCACGCATAAAATCTCCAAGATTCACAAAAAACCAACTGCTACAAAGCATTTAAGTTCATTTTTGACAACTCTGAGATATGATTTCCACTTTGACACGAAATATAACTTCTTATAATAGTTTTCTCATCTGAGATATTTTCAGAGACCTTTATAAAATCAATTTGTAAAATTTTTTCAGAGGTCTGACCCGACCCTTTAGCAGCGTAATGTTTTCCCCTATCCATTCGAGGGCCTCTAGATTTATTAACTCATACCTTCTTCCAGAGTCCTCGAGTTGATAGCCCAATCCTTTTCGGCAGTGCGTACCTATTGATGTTTCTGCACGGTAAGAAGAAACTCGCGGCAAGCTCTAGTTCGTAAGACTTTTCATATTACGCAGGGAGAGTTGGACTACTTTGCGTCTCGACAGAATAATCTATTGCATCCTCTCGCATCTTTGATTCCTTTCCGATAGTGCTTCAGTAAGCTTAAAAGACGGGTCGAAGACTTCAGCGCTCCCACTCATCAAAGTTGATTCTCGTCTTTCCATGAAGCTCTATTCATTGCGTCGCCGAAGAAAACTCTGATAAGCATGGAGAGACTTCAACACGAGCCCATAGATATGTAGCCAAACTTGAAAAATCAAGAAGCCTTTCAATAGTTCAATATTACCTCTTACAATGAAAAATCAAGAAGCCTTTCAATAGTTCAATATTACCTCTTACAATGAAGATATATCAAATCGGCAGAAGGGTATACAATTTTTTAGAGGCATAATTCAAAGCACTGACAAAGGAATCGTACCATATTATTCCCCATGTGAAATAGTTGTGTTTACTCTATACATTATATGAAACGTCACTAATAAAGGGAGCTAAAGGATAATTTACTCGTTCATCATCTCACTTTTGATTGTGGTATGGGATAGGAAGAAATATGGTACATTCAAGTTCGCTTCAAGCCAAATTTAGGCTGGTATCCAACCATTTTATTTAAGTTTATGTCCGGGGTCATAGCTCGGTGGATAGGACGTAACGGAGGGTCCAGGATTCATTCGGGTTAGCTCGAGATAAAGCTCATACCGGACAATCTCCTGCTTATCGGAATCCAATGTATAGAACTCGGGGAGTAGAGGAAAAGAAATGATCCTCTTCGTTGATCGATAAATTTTACCGCACCTAGAAGTTCTTTGAAAAACGATTCCTTCTCTAGTAAAAAGCTTACTTTTGTTTGATTAGGACTGTAGTGACCGGGATAAACTTCAGCAAGTGAAGGCCCGGTTAAAAATAGATGAGTGCATTTCCAATATTTTTGGAATCAAACTATACAAAATAGAAAAAAATATATTATCAAATCAATCGGAAATAACCGTAATTCAGCTGTAAAAAGAGACTTTTAAGTTCCCATCAATATCGAATGACTAGCCTAAGGATTGTATCAAAAATATCTCCAGTATTTAAATAGAAGTTATTTATCTAAATTTTCCAATTTACAAAAAACCCAACATGAAAGCGCTGCGTTTAAATGCGTTTATAAGTGTACTTGGATAAACACTTTGCGATCTAAGATTCCTCGTTTGATGATTAAATACTCGGCAGTGGCATAAATGTCGTCGGAATCATAACTATTGGAATCGACTGACGTTAAGTATCAATGTTACATACATATGAAGATATATATCCAATATTTTCACCTAGGCGATTAATGCTCAGTTCTCCTTTCTTGGGAAAGTGCGCCTTACACGTAAGTATCAACTGGAGTCCAAAATATCATAAAAATGGCAAAATCATGATCGGAATACGTTGCCTATAATCGCCAAAAAATATTTAATCGTGTAAGTAATATTAAACGAGTATATTCAAAGCAGAAAAAAGGAATACAAAGTTCTCTAATGATTTAATAACACGTCTCTAATAACTGAAGGCATTACAGAATTAACGAGCAACTTTCCGACACAATAACTGAGCAACTGATGGCAGTTTTTAAAGTTTGCGAGCACCTAATGAGCAGAAGACTGCTCGATACACCCAACATGAATTAGGTTTAATACTCTTATCTTCAGCCTCATTTTCATAATTTGAGCTTGTTTTCCACAAAAAATAACATGCTTAAACGACAGATTTTGCACAAGAATTTAATGAAGAGAAATGGACCAAAGAAAACTCACAATCAGAAAAATTGCATTTTTCCATCAACCAATCCGCGATCGGCGCAAAAACATAAATTATTCCCATGAATACGTAATCGAAGAAAACACCTATTATGACTTAATACTAGACATTAATTAATCATTACTTTGACTTTATCTCCCTAAACACAAGACATACGTGCAATTAATTACATACAGAATGGTTGTCTCATGTCCAGAGGAATTGATACTATGAATCAGTTAATTAACTTCCTAGCAGATTCATTATATCTTGAGATCCGTATTCATATGAAGGCTTTCAAACATTATCGATCGGTTCATGAAGAAGTACAGTGGAAGTAAGAACGATTCTTTATATTCTTAGCTTACGTAGCATTCCATTCATAGGTTTAATTTTGCTTATCTTCGCTAGGGAGACTGGTAGTTCGTTATAGTGTTATAACGATATTTTAGTCATCGTTAACCTATTTGGAGTTGGGCCCCATAAATAAGTTAATTTTAGTCGGAAGCCTTAGGCCATCATAGAAACTTTGTTTGAAGACGTGTTGATGCATTTTAAATTCATCGGCTACTGACCCGAGCGTCCTGGTTTATAATTCAAGCAAAGCATCTTTGGGGATCAAAATTAAATCAAAGCTGTCAGATTCTCAAGCCACTACTTTCTTTTAGCCACAAGTCTCCTCTAACGACAAAAGTAACAGTAGGTAAAACAATATTTTCAACTCCGTGACAAGTAATACATTGATAAGAGGGGTTGAAGGTGTTGTTACCAGATTTCTCTACCATTAGAAACTATACGTACGATATGTGTTAATTATCTTCGAACAATGACTTCATAACTTCCTGGGACTTCATTTCATGCCTTAATTAGCCTATTCTATTGCCTGCTGGGTTTAGTGTTAATTAAACTTCATCAATGCTGATCAAAAAACTTCGCTCAGCAAATGATTTCATCTTAATTTTGCCAACTGTATCTTGATTGCAAAATCAAAGAATAGAGCTTTATTAACAATATATCTTGCTTCCTCCTTAACCTTCCATTCCTATTCTTGTACATTTTATCCCGGTCTGAAACGCCTACAGTGCAGGTAGAGACTTGAAAACCACAGATAGATAGATATAATTAAGAAATATTTCAGAGATTTCATTAATAACGCAACAATGCAAAGCCAAAAACTAAGCAAATTATAAATTACTGAGACGACAAAATGAGCTCCATAACAAATCTCGCTTACAGACACCACGGCACTATTCAATCAGTATCCCATGAAACATTGCGTTAATGGATCCGGCCGTGAAACCATACATTTCCTCGCGCATCACGATTCTCGCAGGAATTCAGGACGCGTTACCTTTACCGCCGGGAATGACAAATGAATGTAACATCTTCTCTCTTTTATTCCTTGATAAAACCGTGACACAATCATTACTTAGGCTTTCCATAAAACATATCCCGGTTTATAGTGATAAAATCACACCCCCACCGCAAAACTACGTATGTCGACGTTTCATTGTTAACATGGCCAAGAGTAGAATGAATGCTTATCATAAAAAAGGAATTGAAATGTTCTAATTCAGGCTGTTTCTTTCGCTTGTAGGCTTTTACCAACGCCACTGGATTGACGCGATAAAGAAAAAGTAATTCTTCATTCTTCGATGCCATCCTAACGCCAATTCCTAGACCTGGACTTCATCTCCGGGTACCGGGAGTAGTGAACTTCAAAATCAAGAGTCGCAAGGAACCTCAAATAGGAAATCCATCACTAGACTAAGAAAAATGCTGCTTCACGAGTATCCGTTTAAAGATTTCATTATGTGCGTACAGAATTGAGTTTAGAAGTTTTAATTTTTTTAGCTAAGAATTTTTCCTAGCCTAGCATAAATAATCTGCTCCGCCCAAGAAGGAGCGACAAGCACCGGAAACGAAGATAAAAAATGCAGTCGTCTGAGAAATAATCAATTTAAAACCTGGTCTCCATAAACTGAATATAGAAGGGTCATGTTTAAATCCCAAATTGAAGCTCCGTAGCCATGTAAAACTGTTGATGATAATCGCGCACCTGATAAAATTGGTGCATTACATTGCGACAAAACTATTTCTTCTGAAAAATGAATGGAACCAAATGAGGCATTCACTCAAATTTTATTGAAATTTTTATTCCGCTCGTCGGTGAGGTCAGGAGTGGAAGGAGGAGAGCAAGGTGAAAACCCTTTTCCTTCGGTCGTAAAGCACCGGGAGATAAATTGGGGCGTAGAGCATCGATTGACCATCAATGGGATGCAATATGACAACACCCTCTCCGACGAACGGTAATTAATGACCTCCGTCTCCGCTCTAATGTATGATTGCCGTGGGGAGGGGAGAGAGATAGGGAGAGGGACGATAGGGGGAGGGATGAGTAGAGGAGGAGGAGGTGTAGGAGAGAGAGAGGGAGATGAGGGCCCAGGGCTTGAGGGCGATGAAAAAGTGGCGAGCGATTGGTGGGTTGATAATCGGCTTTGTTCGGAAGAATAGGAGAACGAGGCAATAAAGGAATGGGGATGGGGGTAAAAAGGGTGGCAAGGGAGGGAGGGAAGTTGGAGAGAGAAATGGGGTAAGAAATGCAGCGACATTGACAAACGACTTCGTAACGGCGAAATTGAGACCATCCCTTCTTCATGAGAACACCTCAGCACAAAATAACAAATTAGAACACGGTAGTTCCACACTATTTTCGTGGCGCTGTCTAAAACAAATGGTATTTTCAGAATATTACGAGCAAAAAATGCTGAATCCCTTGTAATTCTATGTAGATAATTTATTCCATCATTCCCATGAAAACTATTTGAAATAAGGTAATAAAGATCTCTCTTTACAGATTAAGACTTCCATGTTAAGATTCTACTGAACTATGTAAACTAAATGCACAAACTCTTGTCCTAATTGATACCAAGAGAAATTTTATGGTTAGGATGGAATTTTTCATAACTTGTATGTAAATTTTGGGTGAAAATTTTCAATCATATCCTTCAGTTTCTCTGTTCAAAGTTCAGTGGACAGAGAGAAAGAAAATTAGTGAAAGAGGGTAACTAAAACAACTTATTACCATATTTTAAACTTGTACATCAATACCAATTAAGGAATAATGTCTCCCCAAGAAATCATATTCCCGATTTGCCAACAAACGATCTATACCGTAGAATAATTGCTATGATGGGGCGGCTCAATATAGCATGAGAACTTTTATGGAATTGGTTATGTTCCATCAATTAATGCAGGGAAACCGAAAATAACTCCATTCCTCCAAGCAGGAATTATCAGCATTTGTGATTGATAACTTCCATTACCAAGAGAGCCACGCACCCCCTAAAAGCACAGAATTTAGGGAAAGGAGAGAACGGAACGAATGAATAAATGGTGAGCTCTCTCTGGAGTTTCAAGTTTCCAACGACAACGCTACCGAGAAATAAAAGCAAGTGGTGTAAACGTTACGGACATTAGTTTGTAAAAGCACCAGCGTCGAACTATCACTATGCTCAGTTTAGGCATAACATTGGTTAATACATTTTTCAGTAAGTAATTGTTACTCTCCGCTAAAGTTAGTTATTCATCGTCTATAAATATTTTTTAAACTTGGTTCCCATTTGATGTACCAGCTGTTGCTGATGTTAACTTAGACTTTACTTTGTATATTAGTTTCGTTACCGTGCCCCATAGTGAATTTATTAGCAATGTATTAAGCAATAGTTTCATTGCTTACATTCCCATTTTTCTTTGTACCTTGTATTAAGACAATTCTGCAAAATTTAGGACAGCTTGGCATAGGTTGGAATCGGAACTTCCTACTGCAAACATCTATCCTTGGTTGTATACTCCTTAGCAATACATTCGAGTGAAGCTCTGCATCCATCCTGGATAAAACAAGAGCGAGCCTGCAAAACAAGTGCGTTCTGCGAAAAGATTTTCGAATATTGAGCTTAGAAATTATAAAATCGAAGAGGGATCGATGCAACTCGGTATTGGACGTAAATATGCATATTGATAATTAAACAAGATGGCACTTGTTCCACAAGTTTAATGTCGGTACGACGCCTTTCAACCGTTAGATCATTATCAGGCACATACTATGTAAACTTGTGGAAAAAGAACCATCTTGTTTAATTATCAATATGTATACTTTCCACTACATCTCGCCTACCTCAGTCACGTAAATATGGAAATTAAATAGAACCTGAACGCTGTCATTATACAGTCCACGGATCCTAGGAGTAGTTTGACTCTTCTTCTTCATATACTCTTCACCTCTCCCTTGCTGTTCAACCGCTTCCTAATGGGCTAAGACCAGGATATCGACTCAAATAGTATAACATGACTTTTTGACATATTGATTAAAGGGTATCAATGCAACTTTGTCTCTTTCGATAATGGTAACAATATGTAGTTTTTTACATCGTCCATGTGTAGACCGTAAATATCCACTGATAATAAATAGTATATCTAATTATCTATTAATATTAACGGGAAATGGAGTAAAAACACCAAATAAAGAGGCAAGAATCATATTTATAGATTGAGTGCTGTGAAAATAATATGGTAGAATGCCGAAAAAATACTCAAATAACTATCGAAAATACGGAAAATATTTCATAAGTTTAAAAATATTTTCTGCCCTACTCACGTCATAGTGTTAGCAAACATGCTGATAGGTAACTAGTGGTTAAAAATATTTTAACATAATAATACATCCTTATGTAGTATATCTCAAACTGCGCAGTGGCCCGGAAAGCCAAAGGTGCGTGGTTCGATTCCGGGTCCAAGTGAATTTTTCACATTGCAATTATTGTGAATATATCCTTAGGTGAGGTACTGAGTGATAGTATGTTACCTCAAGGGTGTACAGCTTTTCAAAGGAGAAGTTAAGAAGCATTTTTCGATGACGATGTTTTTGGTTAGATTGTCAGCCATTGTAAAGATGCGGATAATAATTACCTGGTGTTATTAATTGTGATGAAAGAGCGAAGCATACAATTAAACTATTCAGCTTTTTTATTTGTACTAGAAAGTGATAAGACACCTTATTACAATCAGACTACCAAAATCATGTGGAAAGAGAACTAAATTCGAAGAAGAAGATCGTAGCAAGATGAAGAGTTCCCGGGTTTCCATTCGGGTGAAAGTGTTTAACGGCACCGTCACTTCGAGGGCGTAGTCTGCCATCATCTTCAGGCTGAATGAAGAAGAATTCACCCTGAAGATGATGGCAGATACGCAGATATGGCGTACCCTATTATGAGAACTCTTCATCTTAAGTATTCGCCGGGAAAGCCTCAGATCTTACATCAGAATCTAACAAGTGTGATTAATCCGACACTTTCTCGAGCAAGTGAATATTAAATGCTAAGCATCAATGCCCAATTGGAATGGACAAGAATGAATGCGGAATCTTTGCTTCAAGCAATAATGAGGAGTATTAAGTCGTTCTAAACAAATGTTAATCGCCGCCATATCTGTGAAATGATGAGAAAATAAACACGATATCAACTGAAATAAATTCATGGAGACAGCCATTTTTGAAGCATAACAATTCATGGAGATAGCAATTTTTATATCCTATCATTTTAAAAGCTATCTAGCCGTAATAAAAGAGCCTACGGTACTGACAGCTTAAATTAAGTTATATAACTCATTTTTCGGTTTTTTGCCTTAAAAATGCCTATAGCCGTCTGAAAGTAACTGATATACGAGTAGTAATTTTGCCAACCCATTATGTGAAGTCCTCTTATCCGAGCGCTAAACGATATTTGAAAGCCCCATAACAAGTGTTATAGGTGAGTAAAAAATAAGATTTAAACATTTTTCCGAAAAACTTGATCTTCAGCCGTATTAACGTCTCACGAATACAAACTCGAAGGGAGCTGAGATCGAAAACCCAAGAACGGTAAAATACGACAGTGAAAGGTGGAGATGTATCTGCGCAATGAATGCAAAGAGTCTTTCCATGTTTTGTAGATAAAGGAGCCAACATGACCATGGCGTTCTATCTGAACATACTTCCCTGGCTTCCGACGTTGATAAGCCACAGGAAAAGCTAAGGCAAGTATGTCCAGCTAATTGGTGTAAGAAATTTTGAAATGGCAACGACCGCAGGGCAACCTGAAGTTTCCTAGAACAATGGGATCCACGGGAAATAGTTTTAAGGGATGCAGATGGATAGACAATGAAATAAATTGTAATCATGAGAATAGTATTATTGACGACTACCAACCTCGAGGACCGGGTTCGAAATCCGGCGGAACATTCAACGGGATGCCTATTTGAATTTGGCGTACGGGCATTCCATAGTTCATTACTCCGTCCGCCAGATGGGTTCTAAAACTGTGGAACCCTCGACGTCATTCGATACGAGGAGGCTTATGCCGACACCGGGTTTCTCTCTACTCCTCTCTTTTTCCTTTTCTTTCTATTCTTTTCCTTCACTTCCGGTTCGAGGAGCCTTTACAGGCAGGACAGACTAGAAAACCACAAATGAGAGAGACGGAAGGAAGGCTAAAAAGTCTTTCTTAGGAGACCAAAAAAGAACAAAAAGACGCACACGTAGCTCTAATCACACCCTGGAGATGCATTTACGGTACCACTGTAAGTCCAAGCATGCATGAGATGGCCCATCATTTAAGTGTAAGTGTTGGAATTGGGGGATAAAAAAATAAAGCGGCAATTTCGCCAAACCGGCGCGTTAAGGGGAGAGGAGGGGGCGAGGGTTGATTAAGACGTAGGAGCCGGAGAGAAATTAGGGAGGGAAGGAGAGGGGGAAGGGAAACACTGTGGGGGAACGGTTGAGATGGGGGTGGGGGCGTGAAAGATGGACAACGGCCGGGTGAGTGAGAACGGGGGGGACAGGGGGAGTAGTAGGGGAGGCGTTGGGGAAGGGTGAAAGGAATCGAGGTCCCGGAGGAAGGCTGAGACGAGGTGAGGAGGATTTGTGAGTTACAGAGACGGAAATGAAAGGAGACTAGAGACAATATGAGGGGGAAATATATTGGAGGAAGGGTCCCGAACACTCACCGACGTCGAGACGACCGACGGGTTTCCAAAGCACGCATTCAGCCCCGAATTTATACGCGTAAGAAGTTCACTTTGCCCGGCAAAAAAGACTATCGTGCTCATTATGCGCACTAAGTGGAGCTACATTCAGATAACTCCCGCAAGGTAGACGTTTAAAGAGATGCAGTTATTTGACTTTCCCGTGGGGAAATTTTCGTAAGTAAGCATTGTTAAATATTGTTAATTCATGACGTTAATCATTAACTACTCCATTATTATCGCCATATGACTTCATGAATTTTATGTTTATGCTTTCATTATCCTCTTTCGTCTATTTTTAATGGCTGACGGTATAATTTTCCCGACGACAGGCGTTGCATGGTCAACGTGAGAATACATGAAGGGTCGTAAATGATTTATGCCTTTCCTTCCGGAGATATTTCCTTTTTGAAGTCTCTCTTATATAAAAATCGTTCCCAAAGTTTTGGAATTTTATAGAATGAAGTGTTCATCGTTCCTTATATAATAATGCTTTCCTCGAACGTTGACGAACAAGCAATGTCTCTTCAGCCTATATCATTAATATGTATGCCAAAGTAAACATTCATGCATGCCTACACATGTTTTATAAACACTCTAACCCTTAAAAAAAACTAGAATTAGGGTTTAAAATATAGAAGTATTAACGTGTAAAAAAAGTTTCAAAAAAATGCCTTCATTATTCATGAAGGTGAATGTTGGGTACCATTTACTAACATGGTAAGGAATACTATAATAATGTCTATCATATAATGCCCACGTACTTTTATTCAGATATTTCATAAATAAAAAACTTAATACTTACTCTAGAAATGCTTCACAGCCCCTCAGTATAACGGCACGGATAGTGCTTATACATGGATTTACAAAACGACAAGGAAGCAACCAGAGGAAGAATTACCAAGAATAAGACCGTGAAAAAGTGATTCGAGCTTCAACTTCCACCATCGGCCTACATGGATGTAGGCGGTATCGCAATGAAAAGCAATAGTAGATCATAAATTTAAGTGCAAGAAGGTTGCAAATGGGTGTTATCTTTGAGTATACTTCCAAATAGAGTGTATAATGCATACTGATGAGTGTATTGGCCTTCGAGAGGCGTGGAGAGAAAATGTAATGCTTTGCCGACACCAAGCATAACACGAATGAATCAGTAAATTTAAAAGACAAATGTTTTCTACATCAGTCTTACACGTGTTAAGCAATAAAAATGGAAATAATTTGATTTCTCCATAAATGACAATATCGAATTACTCAGGATGAAACTTTTCCATTACCATGGAACACGGGGCAAGAAAATGTGTCAGGTTGATTAAAGGCCATTTCGAGAACGATGTGAAGCATATAGTAAAATTCAATCGGCGATGAGCTCTCAGCTCTCTGAAATAATAGCTGAAGCTACACAGCGATATGACGCAAACAAGACACCCATTCCCGCACCAGATAACGCCGCCAGATTCGGCATCTGTCGCCGAGGTTCGTTCCATCTCGGCGCGAAGAAAAAAGATCGTGACAACGACGGTTATGATCGTCGATGACATGGATCTGTTTACGGCTTATGGTGCACGTGATTCCAGCCCCTATCCTTGGATTAAAAAGACGCCTACGTGGAGAACGTGAGGGAACTTCACAACAAAAGGCTAATGGTGCTGATCTCAATCTGACGCTCCAGATGGAACGAAATCTGAGAGCCTTTATTTTTGGCACGGCAAGAGAATCACCTCATAACCATCATTATGAAGTCACAAATGTTCCGCGTGTGGACCCTCTGCGACTCTATATGAAGAAAGTTATACCTTTAGTCAGAAAAATCGCGATCTTCAGTGCTGCTCGCTGGCGTTTTCGCACACGCTTGATAACACTATTTTTCCATTCCTGCTATAGGATTTTGTCATTTTGGACTCCTACTTTCTCTGAGGCCACATTCCATTCCAAAGATTCAGGATGCTTCTAAGGACATAGAAGTTGAGCCCCGTGGAATAACAATGATAGAAACAAAGTTGATGGAATTCTTAATCTAGTTTGGCAAATATAGTTAATGCTATACATTCCCTACTTACTTCATGCACCCAGTAAAAAACACATGACTTTTTAAAGATAAAAAAGGTAATTTAAAGATATTATAAACGAGCGATCGCGGTAAAATCCATATCAAAATCTAAGTAGAAAAATCTATTTCTTTCGGCCCATATGTGACTGGATACGGCAGGATATGCAAAGTTAAGGCACTTTTAGATGAATGGATCTGATGCAGGATAGCTCCATGCATATAGAATCCATTGATATTCTTCCACAAAAATAAACAAGAGCATCTTAAGCAATTAAGAGTTTCAAGCCCTTTATACTTAGATTTGGCCCTGACAATGATTTAAGCTTCTGGATGGGAGAAAATAGCTGACATTGTCATACTACATGGTCTATTAAAATAGATAATTACGGAAGGCACGCATAGAGATATGAACTCTCGTTTTCAAATGACCTTGTTATCAACGTGGACATACTGACAACAATATATGTCACACTAAATTTATGCTCTACCTCGCTATAGAAATGCTGTTTCTTCAGCGTTTACATGCCAACTGTGCCCATTTCCTGAGATATAAAATGGATTACAACGTGGAAAGAGAAAGAATTTGATCAACAAAATAGATACCTGTGTTTTGCCAAGGAAACCGTGGCATAGAGATTCAGAAAATTAATCATCAGGTTAAAATACCGAAAATTGTTCTTGACACTTAAATATTTATTTAACAAACAAATAGAATGTAAGTTAGGAAGGAACTCAGGAGGTATCGAGGGCATTTAAGGATCGAAAAAATACAAAATATTTTTCCCCATCTCTCCAAAATTAGTCCTTTAAGAAAGCAAAAGGAGCCAACGGTCCTCATTCGTGAGTAACTCACCTTAGTCGCCAACCTCAGAAACCACAGTGAAAAAATGAACTTGTTGAGCCATAATGTATTCTATACGGGCGCAGGAGAACAAAATACTACTGCAATGCAAGTATTCTACTCTTAGTTGCGTAATAACCACGTTAACTGGGAAGCACTTGCAAGTACAATTTATCCAAGTTTTCTCTTCCACCAAATTTCTTCCTTCCAGATTTTTCTTTCGCTTTTGGAAAATGAAAGGAAACGGAGCAATGGATTGTCCAATTTTTTTCTCAGCAGGAAAAGCGAGAACCGGATGCGAAAGGACTGTGGGGGGGGGGGGAAGGAGAGGAGAAGCGCCTTATAGAAAGAATGGAGATCCTCTCCATCTTATGAAAAAGGTTCTATTGTCCCGAGGAAGGAGGAGGCGGAAAAAAAGAACTGAGTACGAGTTGGAGGATGAGGAGGAGCGGGCGCGCTTTGCGGAAGAATAATTAAGGGGAGGTGGAGGAAGGCACACAGAGGGCCCTAAAGGAAGGGGCAGCGGCGCAACGTGTGCTTTTGTAGACGGAAAAATCGATGCGGTAAACTGTGGACACGATGGCCGCAGGAAATGCCCAAACTTGTCTTCACCGCAGGGGTAGGAGCAGGGCGAGCGAGATTAAGGAAAAAAACACCCACACCATCCCGCAACCCTCATCCAAGTTTGAAAGTACCAGGCCCATGTATGGATTCGATTTAGAAAATACGCAAAAGTTGAGGAAGTTTAACGTGCGACATGGAGAAGAGCCGAAGTTGGACGCTCCAATCCGCTGAAAATTGGTACAATTCGATGGAAAGCTTACGGACCTAGGCTTAAAAGATCTTAATACCATCTGGAAAACATCTTCGGTAAACCAACGGTAAATACAGAATCTGGTCGTAAATGTAATGAAATTTGTGCATCTCCGCTTTCGCACAAAATGTCGACCTAGCAATATAGAGATAAATACATTTGAGAAAAACTAATTACAACTTGCATCTCGTGAATGAGATTTGTTCTTCTGTGATGGATTAATTTTCCACTTACTTCGGTTTTATTTATACGTAAATGGGTAAAAAGAAGAATACTTAAAGTGAAAAACATCATAGAACGGGTGTGATTATTCATGGAAGGCCAAAGCTATTGCAAGTTACGGACAAACAGCAACCGATTTCTTTTCCATTTACCTCTTTTATTTTAAACCACGGTCTAGAGACTTTCGCGAGTCATTATTAATTTCTAAATTTTATTATATTCGAGGATTTCCGTCGCGTTTTTTGCTTTTCCGACGACAGTTGCTCCCCTCATCCTGGGGACGTCTTCAGATCAGAAGGACATTTTCCAACATCCTACCGACCTGAAGACGCCCTCAGGATGAATGGAGAAAGTGGCGTTGGGAAAACAAAAATCGTGGCGGTTATCCTCAAAATGAATAATATTACGATCAGGATACGTTCATCGTTATGACGAATTAATTAATCCAAATGCAATCAATGTGAAATCTGCTACACATTCAGGAGCTAAATTAAATAATTTAAGCCTCTCAAAAGATGGATATAATTAAAAAATCGTCCATTAGTTCCATAAATATACGATATACCCAACGATGTAGATGAAGTGGAGTTATCAAACACTGGATATCATTGCCAAAATTCAGATTTATGAAAGAGGAAGAGACCTTTATAAAGTAACTGAGATAAGGCAGATGAAAAGATGCACTTATGCGAAACCTACCATAAGCGAAAATCAAACATTTTATAGGTAGGTCTTATTTTACATACTTTCATGGAAAATCTGGGAAAATATTGATACCTGAGGAGGTCAGCTTGGAAGCATATTTTTTTCCATCAGAGAGCTGAAATCGAGAGTGGAATGTGTGAGAAATTGCTTTCCTAATTAATGTCAGCATAAATTATTCTAAATGAGGAAAAGTACGTAAAAAAGCAACAAATGAGACGAGGGCCATCGAGAAAACGAGGTTACATGAAGCGGGCATTGCTCAATGAACATCTTATGTTCAAAATATCCTAAAACCTTCACCTTTAATATTCATCCTCATTAAATCAGCTTTTAACGGAGAGAGGGATTTGAAAATTATCTCGACAACTTGCGGAAGGGGAGCAGGAACTTATTCCTACCATGAAATCATAAACCCGATCTGAGTTATAACTCAAATGGGATTTATGGTTGCCGTTAAAGAGAAAATTTGTGTTATGTTGCAAGGATATTGCTGTGGAGAATGAATCAATCATTTACATAAGCAACTCCAAGCATGGCCTGAACGGCAAAATTTCATTGAAATGTTAACATATGGTGGGTAAAATTATAGTCATTAGGAGAGGGTTAATACCTAAATATTTCTCCAGCAAAAATTTAACTTGGTTATAATTAATGCTATCAGGTGTCTTTTTGCGATAATGAATAAATGTGAGGCCTAACATCTCCCATTGTCTGGGTCTCGCTGTCCTATTCTTATTCTGATTCATTGGAAAAATCTTGCCATATATCACTATATCCGAGCCATTGCTTTCAAATAATCAAGTTGATATGCATTATAATGAAAGAAAATGACCAATTACTATTTTAACTCTGCATTTTAAAAAGACCGACCGATGAGATTTCGACAGACGAGTGCCATTGCCAAGGTGAATGTCATTCTCATCTTGACAATGACACTCTGCTGTCAAAATCTTTGTTAGCCTTTTTAAAATACAGTGTGAAAATAGTAATTGGTCATTTCCATTCATCACACGGAATGTCAACTTGATTATTTGAGAGTAATGACTCGGATTTAGTGAGGCATGTCAATCAGAAGATTTTCTCAATTATTAGGAGAATAGGGCAGCGAGACCCAGATAAGGAAAGAGGGCTCACATTAAGTTTTTTTTCTAAATTGTAACCCGTAACTGATACCAGTAAATTATTCTTAAAAGGGATGACCGAGAATTGGTGAACCTTTGCTTAAAATGTGGCAAGTTTCTATCGCAAGGAGAATGAATAAACGAAGTCAACTACGTTGAGAGGGAATATACTTATTCAATACTATCTGAAGATAAGGAGGGGAAATGAGTAAATTGCATGAATTCCACGCGCTATAACATGGGTCATTATTAAGAGATAACCTGAATTTTTGTATTAACAGTTACCGTCCACATACGGATGAATCATAAACATTTAAGCAAAGTTGGTTTGACTTGTAACTTATTCTTTAAGATTTTTTCTCCCATTTTCCCCACACGTTTCCATGATTTTAACAACTCCATCAAATTATCGCTCCAATTCACCAATTGTTATCAGCCTGTTTCTCACTTAAAAATCCTATTCCTAATAGACCTTATGATTCAAGTTTCGTTTCCACCTTTGCAACTGCTGCGTGGGACGTGTATTGCGATAAATATTCAAAATTATTATTGCCCGTTTCTCCAGTACAATTGATTTAGCAAATCGCACTCTCTTATCTTACAGCTTGCAGTACCCCTTCTTACTTATATACTCCGCCTTAAAACCCTCCATCTATGTTGATGCAGGGCAATTGTCATGTCCCTACGAATACTAAAAATAACTTGATTAATCAAATTATTTTTAAATAGAAAGGTTCCTTAATCAATCAATGGCCACGATATAACAGAAAATAAGTTTACTAGTAAGTAGTAGCCATAAAATTCGATATATCCATAGCTATAACATTCTTCTGTGAAATAACATCGTCGTAAGAAACTCGTCATTTTCATTTCTGTTTCTTCTGTTGCATCAAGAGAGCATTACGAATTCATCACCTCACTTTTTATCCGAGCACCACAACTTCAAACTTACTCTCCTCTTGAACTACAATCATTTCTTGGGTAGGCAGTTCTGAAATTGACTTACAGTAAATAACCAACACATGAAAACCCGAAGATCGCTTCAGTTCGTGAGGGTAGTGTTCGCTAAGCACCTAATGTAACGGTGCATGAAAATCACTCATAATGGTATTTTCTTACCCTAATCTGCCTGTAATTTCCCAGAAAGACCTGGAACCCTAACTGGGTTTAGCTAAATGTGTCAAAAGAAGCCTCGCTCGTATTTGATCCCAGGACCCTCTGATGCTCTACCCCTGGGTTACCTCACCGTTGTCACCACGCAATACTCCCTATGATTTGCAGCGTATGAAAACCAATATTCATGCTAGGCATACATTAGCATAATAGAATAGTAAAATAACCTGCACCTAATATATGACACATTTCAAATAAAAAAATACCTTGTGCACCTTCGTGCAGGATTCAAGATCATTCATGCAGTGAAAAAAAATTGAAACCTTGGATATACGAAATTAATAGGAGCAGATATCAAAAAGTTTTGATTCATGCATTTCTTCATGACTTCGTGATCCCTGAAAATGTAAAAGGATATTTGAAAAAAAAACTAGTTACACGAGTTCCATGACGGTTATCTTGCTCTTTTGATGAGAGTTTGGAGAAGGGGAATCTTTTAAGTTTCTACTTTTATATTCATCATCCACAGTAACTTAAGACTGTATTGGGAAAACACAAAAAACTACAAATCATCACAACAAAAAAACGACTGATATTCATGATTAAGTAAATCCTTGCGATAATTTCAACAACATTTCCAGCCGAGAAAATCGGATTCGGAAGACAACCACGACCGGTACTCAAGACGGGAACATATATTCCGAGGGCAAAAGTTCCGCAGCCCTGGGTTGTTATTTTAAAGCATAACGCAGGTTCCCCTCGGCGCATTTAATTCAGTCTGAAGTGAAACGAGTCCATCAGTCACAATCGGTAAAACTGCTCTTCCGCCATGAGCTCCCTGCGGAGAAGTTCCTTTGTTCGCTTACTCGTGTTTTAACCGGACTGGCGGATGGTGGAAAATCCCCATTCATTATCGGGAGCGATTAATTTAAGCGTTTCGGCGTCAGTCAGGAAACCCACGCTTTCGGTGTGTTTGGGGAGGCAGGGGGGATTCCGGAGCGGGGGGGAGAGGGAAGGAGAGGGAGTTGTTTTCGGCCCCGGAGGACTGGTGTGACGTTCGCTTTCCGCTTTCGTTTGAGGGGTTGATTAAGTATTCAGGTCTGGGGTCGGATTCCGCGGCGATGGGAATGCCAACGTTTTTCGGAGGGGACAGGTGCGGCGGAATTCCCCCTCCCCGCCCCAGGAAGAGGAGACGGAGGAAGATCCGAAGAAAGATGGGATGGTGGGCGGATCCGTGATGGATTAAGGGAAAGGAAAACTTTGAAATGGCCGAAATGTCGCATAATCCGGTGGTAAATAAGCCTTGCCATCATAATAAAAGGCCCACAGACACATCAAAGTTGGGTTGATGTGGAGGCTAGAATACTGGTCCCACATCCCTAATACGTTCCTGAGTCTAAACCAGTATGTGACAGATTTATCAGTGGATCAGTGGTACATCGGTCCATAATTGAGTGCCATGTGGAGAGCTCTTCGAGTTCGATACTCCGTTCGTCGGAATGTACGTCATACCGTGGTCAACAAATTTCCGTTAAGAGCAGACTCATTCCAACGCCAGGTTTCGCTCCAATCTTCCTCCATTTCCTAGAACATTCCTCTCCCTGACCAAATACCCCCTTATCCTCAGTTGAAGAAATGATCTTACGAACGGTCACCTCACCTAGTAACAATAACAGCACAAACACACCACAGGACAGAGTGAAAATTGATATATACTTACTTCATACTCTGGCAGGATGTTCAATCACGCGCAACCTGAGGTACTTCAAAGAAGAAATTAACAGATAGAGATATACAAAAAGGTTTGAAAAAAGATTCTATAAAAGAAAGCTACTGATCCCTACCCAGTAAACACAAAATGTTGCAGCAAAGTTGCAGACAGGTTGTGCGAGGTTGCAGAGGTTGCAGCGTTATTCAGGTCGCTTTGCAACGTCGCTGCAACGTAATAATTACGTCTCCAAAAGTTTTGAGAACAAAATTTTTGTAAGTTCGAAATAGCTGAGGCAGAAAGTGACTTAGAAAATGTTGTTTTATACGCGCTTCTTTGTCATATGAAGTGGATTAACAAATGCCAGAAGGATATATTTTTAACTCCCTATATGAGAAGACTTGGGGCATTGAAAATATTCTCGCGGGGATATCAATAGAGCGTTCCGCTGTAAGCCTAATTTATTGTTGCATGAGAAACCCAGGCACAAGTATTTTCCACTTAAGTCGTTCATTTAATCTTGCATGAGAAACCTATCGTCGTAATTTCCCCACTCGAAGCGCTATTCAGGTCGCATTGCAACGTTCCTGCTACGTAGTAATTACGTCTCCAATAGTGCCGAGGACTCAGAAAAAATTTAACTTCGAAATTTTTGAGCCAGAAAGTTGCAGTGAGACGTTGCTGCAGCGTTGTGGCAACATACATGGTTTAAAGGGTAAAGGCTCTCAAAGATTGGGAGTGCTACTCGCATGAAGGATTTCAATCCTTACATTGATGGCTATTGATGTTTGTAATCATAGGCATGATAAAATGAGGTGGGGCAGGGGATCAAAGCTTCTTATTCTTCTTCATTGCCTTCGTATTCTAGCACACATTAGTGATAGAATAAGAAAACGGCGATATAAATTAGGTAATTATACTTTAAGACATACTTCAAACCCGTTAGCATTTGAGACTAGATTAAAAACGGCAACAAGATCGGTTAATCAAGCTCAAAATCTAAACGAATCTCATTGTAATTTCGCTAAAACCTTTGTCAAGCACCTTCAAAATCACAGTATTTCTACTTCCAAGAATTGCATACTCTACCAACTTTTTCAGGCTAATTATGCTTTTTTAATAAACTTTTCCTCATATGGGAGCATATCTTTGGCAAAAACTAAAAAGCCTTTGACTTGAAGTTGAGTCTCTTGTTTATATCCTTTACTTTTTAAATAATTTACTGTCCCTACAAACCTCAGAAGTAATAATTCGAGGATAAAAGCTGGCCATCGTAGTTAGGTCGGTAGAGTACCATCCTAACAACCAAAAGGTCGCGGATTCGAATCCCACCTCCAGCATGGGTGTTATCTCAGCGTTGAGTTAGGAAACACGGTGCATTATAGTTTCAGAAGCTGGTACACCTGTGACCTAATGCCACCACTACTGGCAAACCAACGAACTTATCTTCTAATGCAAGAACCCGCCTGCAGGTACGTATCTTTACCCCTATAGAGCTCAATAGTAGCCTAAGCCTCCCATAAATAGCATTTTTGCCGTAGAAAATTAAAAATAAAAATCAGACCAATCCATTTCCCTAAAAAATACTGCAAAAATGGAAGCGAAAATAAAATTAACTTTGAAAAAATTGATATATGCACTATAAATTTATGTTTTCATGATTATCCTCTTTTTGATTCCTACGAGGCCTTGGTCATGTCATAAATATAACCAAGATGTATAAGGCGAATCAAAGCTAAAAGTTGAAGTGATTGGAAGATTTTAAATGAAAAACATTGAAATTAAAAGTTCTCCGAATAAAAGCAACAAAAGTGAGGAATAAATATAATTTTTATCAAAGGAGGAACAATAAAACTATGCAGCCATGCACATTCAATGACTTTAACAACAAGGTTTGACTATAGACCAGCAATTTAAATAATCTAAATCCAAAAGGATATTTGAATGTCTGATACCTCTTCTCCTTGCATTTCTTTGCTTCAATTCATCCCCTTTAAACTCAAAGCAAATGTAGATCAAAAGTAGATGGTATACTAATTTAATCACTTCACAGTTTACATAATTCAACTTTGGTTCTTACTCTAGGTTCAGTCACTACTTTAGAGGCGGTAAGATAGATACAATCAACAATTTCCGGATAGGATTTTAATGGCTTGTATTAATATATGCAGTTACAGAAATATCCTTTCTTCTTTAGCCCTTTACAATGAGGGCATGGTAGTGCCAGCAGTAATGTGGTCTACATGTAATTTATTCAAAAGTGTAATGCTAAACACTAAAGGTAGTAAATAATACTGTGAGAGTATATCTTTCGAATAATAATCTAACTCAGCGACCAAAGTCTCACAAACAGTTGGTATCATGGACAGTGCATAATGCTCAATCCTATAGCAGCGGTTGTCATGGTAAAATGCTCACTTATTTACATGCATACTACTGTCATCAGATATACACCAAAGACCAAATGTTTTAATAAAATAAATGTGTATGGCGTTTGAAAATATTAGCGCAGTTAAGAACCTGTCCAAGCCGGTAAGGAAAACCATTTGATTCGGGTAACAATTAAGAGAGATAATCATGGAGCATAGCGGAAGTCAGCAAAAGGCAAAATAAATTGGTGTGGGAGACCGAATTCAACAGATTTAGGATTGAAAAAAATGGAATGTAAAGAAAAAGCAAGCGTAGCGAAAGAACTGATAAGTCCAGATATTTGTTGGGGTGCGACCTCATACATTCGATAGGGAAAAATTGAAAGACTGAACTCAAGAATCGATATCCCAAATGCATACAGGTGACTTATCAAGCTCGACAAAAAGTTTTCCATTTTCTCCATGCTCAGTGTATGAAGGGTGAGCAGGGAATGTGTGCGAGTTTCTGGACGAATCAGTTGTAAGAACAAAACCAGGATGTGTGTTGAAGTTCCCTCTGATCAAAACTCCTCTACGCATTCTCCAGCGAAAGCTTTACGCATCCACTCAACGAGATCTGTAAACGAGGTGCGGGTTTCAGACGAGAACTCGTGAATGGAATCGTGAGGCTGATTTGCCTGAAACTATAGGCGTAAAAAAGGAGGATAGCAGGAGAAAGAGGGGAATGGGGTTTGAGAACAAGTATCGGCCTTTACAACATCACCATAATCTCACCATGTTGTGCAAAATGTAATGGGGAACTTGCATGAGTCGACGATTGCAATAAAAACTATTTTGAACGGGTAAAACGGAAATATTAGCTCGCAAAAATACCTAAATTATCTCCATTCATCATCAGAAGAAATAAAAAATTGACTTAAAAAATCAAGCAAAATTTCTCTGAGCCGACCACTGCGCGAAGACACCCGAGCTCTGCCGAGGCTAGGTGTGACGTCATCCGTGCCTAATCTGCCGTCTGAGTCGGGAAAAACACCAACGCATGCTGTAAACATTGTTTTGGTGGAGGATTTAGTCGCTCACCGTCACTTGTTCGTGTGCTGTTATTCTTGGGTAAGTTTTCCTATTGTTATTGTGCCACGATTATTACTTGGGATATTAAAAATGCACTTTCGGGATGATAAAATAGACTTTTTACCTCGAATATTTCAGGTAAAAAAAATGGATGATTACGTTGCCGCTCGTTCGGACAATATTCCTGAAATTGATGCCATGACCCTCATGGCATTTGTTATGACAAATGATTCCTATACGTCGGCGGAAAAAAAAGAAATTTTTTCTCCTGACCGGATGGGAGAAAAAAAACTCTCGTTATGAAAAATTTGTAAGGCGAAGCTGATGAACTTCGTAAGGCCCAATGGAAAGTCTCGTACCTTAAAATGATGATGGCTACAGCTGTTTTGCTTCGGTAATTTTGCAAACAAACCTTTGGACAAGAAGTAATGTAGCTCAATGAGGTTATGCGAGTGATTTTTTCGTTATTTGCTTTCGATAATACTTGTGTGACATCGTGGACATGTGTGCATTTAAAGCCAGCGGCATGAAGTTACCGTCGTTTGCCTCAAATTTTCGATTGTTATGAATACAACGAGAATAAATGAGAGATATTTACTTTGAGTCCTTTGTTTATAATACTTATTAATGCGGAGAATGAAGGTTAGTTTATCAGAGCGAGGCACAAATCTAGAGGATTGGCCTTATCGGGAATGACTTACCCTTACTTGATTTAATAGTCCGTATGAAGTTCATTATAGGGAATGGACTTTATTATAGGGAATGGACGATTTATTTTCTTCAATGAAACTAAATAGTATACTGGTAATAATTAATTACGTTATAACAAGAATAGTTGTCTTTTTTTCAAAACCAATAGTACGAAGCACGTTTATCCACGTCATGCTGTTGGATGTCAGGTAAAAGGAAGTCGAAGCATTACTTATCTTATTACATATCTTTATTTTCGCCAGAAGTATCACTGAATTTTGAAAGTCATAACCCTTATGCTCACATTTACCTCTCTACCAACATTCACCGGTTTAAGTGCTGTGCTATGATTTAGTTATTATCATCGGACATTCAGCAAAATACATTGCAATAGTCTTTGTCAAGAAAAACAACACTAACATCAATATCAGAAGGAAATGTCAATATTTTTACCTTCAGTAAATTCATTTAGGAATTTAAAGTGCAATTTTAAGACATAAAACCTGATCTTGATCGTCCTTCTTTGCTGAATAAATACATTGGGGGCACTGGGGCATGATCCCATAATTCTATCCCATACATTAAATGGTAGTGGAATAAGGAAAAGTAGCACCTGCTATTCAAAACATTCAACACAAATGAACCCGCTTATTGATTTAAAAATCATTACCGTCCGACACCCCAATCTATGGAAAGGCATTAGTATAAGCTAAACAGTGTTCTTTAATCATCACCATATCACATTCAATGCCAGCATTAAGTTTGTAAACTGCTATAATAATTCAAAGACCTGAATTTTTTCAAATGTACTTTGTAGCCCTTTAATTAAATACCTATGTGGGCCACAAACAACTTTTGTGGCAGAGTATAGTATAGCATTACCTGAATGTCATTCTCATGAACATAAACACTATAACTACGCCACCGAAACATAAAACCATTCTCAAGTCTCGATTACATACATATAAAAAGACACAATGACCCTGGGTCTTATACTTGCCTCATGTCATGCTAAAGAGATTATGATGAGCACTGCACTACGCCGCTACATAACGTTACAGATCGATGTAATTGTATTAAGATAAAAAAAACTTCGGCACCAAATCAATAGCAAAATATATCTACCTTGTAAAGGCATTGTTTTATTAACTTGAGAGCATCAGACCTAATACACACGTTCTCAAAGAAACACATCGCACAGTGAGTACATTTCAACTCAGCTGGCACGTAAAAGGATTCGGAAATTAAACTATCTTGACTCTAACTTGTAACTCGTATCGAGTAACAATACTATCTGTCACCTAATTTGCCAATAAAATTACTAAAACACCACTCAGGGCCGAAAAATTGCTTCTGACGATTCGCAGAGCAATGAATGTTTTGGAAGTAATCAACAAATCACTGTCGAGATGCGCACTTTCTCCACGGGAGAAAGAGATACGTCGGGCTCTTGAGTTGGACGCTTACACCTCACCTTTGATAGAAGTCTGGGTTAGCCAGTCACTTATTGACATTGTACATACGTTTCTTCTTGCGTTTGTAGGCAACCTAATAAATAGCTTATTAGGCACCTTGGTTGAGGTATTTTTACAGCCAGGTGTTAAACAATACTTATGCCTCGAACTCATCTCGCTGGCTAATTACAATGCTAGGGAGTTGGGTCGATGTATGGAGCGGGCATTGCAAAAGTAAGATGAACTTTCGAGATTTAAACTATCTTGCCTACATATTACTCATTATTGACTTGAAATATCAACTGTATACCATTAAATTATTGCCTACTCAATTAAAAATCAGAGGTGGGCTCACTTTTGGGTTGAATAGGCTCGCTTGAATCACCCGTGTTGTTGCGCTGTTAGCCCAGCTGCTTCGGGCGATTGTTCGGCACTGTTGACGTCATCGGGGATTCTTCAGCAGTGGCTTGGGGGGGAGGGAGTTTTCGGCGCGCTTTAAAATGTCGCTATATTTAGCATTCAATATCTCGCGAAGGAAAACTCAGATTTATATGCAGTTTTCTTTGTTGAATCGAGAAAATAATTTTCTGTCCGCCTGTTAAATAAAAAAATCATGCAAGTTCCCCATTCTATATGAACGAAATTTGATTTTCTGAGTGGAATCATAATGTTAAAAGACACGTTCATGCTTGTGGGAGTAAACTGATTGCTTTGCTTGGATGCTGCAGAAAAACTGCACATAAGAATCCGAGCACATGCGAACAGTACACGCAATTAATGAAGACTTAAAACAAACAGAACAAAGACTCTTTAATACTATCTTCTATTGGCACCTTGTCACTATGGTTGGTTTTGTCCTAAAACCTACCACACACACTTGTGGTGAATAGCGCGGTAACATGTAAGAGTAGAAATATTAATGAAGTAAAAAGATGTATCCGGCAAAACTCCGCTGTTGTCAAGAGAATAGGTATTTAAGATAGGTATAGATATGTTAAAAAATCATATAATGCCTAGTGGGTGCCTAGTGATTCTTCCAGAAACTCGCACACATTCCCTTCTCACACTTCATACACTGAGCATGGAGAAAATAGAAAACTTTTTGTCGAGCTTGATAAGTCATCTGTATGCATTTGGGATATCGATTCTTGAGTTCAATCTTTATCTGCTTAAACTAAGACTTTCCTATGATTCACCAAGGATTGGGCGCTACCCAAACTTGAAAAATAAAACTGCTAGAACTCAGATTTATTATTGCCAACGAACATCGATAAAAATAAATTTAAATGAACACATCTAATCATAACTGGCACAGGATAACGATTTTCACGCAATTTATAAAGGAGTAAACAAATTTGAGGAGAAACTTTCACGAGGAGTAAAAACCTTCCATTAGGCAATAAACGCATGGCATAGGGGTAGAATACTAGAAACCTGTGTCTATAAGAAAAAAAATCTATGTCTACCCGAAGGTTGGTATTTGATAGATGAGGGTAGAGCTCACCCCGTACTAAGCCATTGGCGCGTGAAATTCACACGTTCAGGGTAGGGGGGCCAGTTCCTTTCCTGGGCAAACTGGAATTTCCTACGAAGTTCTGACACACAAACAATCGAATCGGGAGGATTCAAGAAAGAGGCGTCCAGAATAGCTTCTACCCGGGATATGAGCCCGGGACCCTGCGGTCTGTAGCCCAGCTCTCTACCCACTAGGCCACCACGACCCCCCTGTCTTTAATTATAAGGAGTGAATTTATGTTTATGACCATAATGTTCGAGTAACGAATGTATCTCACATTTATTTTATCAACAAGAGCACTGAAAATAAAAACAAATATAATTTTGTTGTTCCTCAAGTTTGATTTCAGTTCACTGATTTTAAATTCTCATTAGATCTTTGAATATTGCGCTACAAAATGCCTTATATTTTTGTAGCAAATGTATCAAACCGTTCCTTGATCTTAAATTCCCATACAAATCCTGATACGCCCTTTTTATGACATTATATTTTCGTTGCAAATGTACCAAAAGCATATAGACCTTGACTTAATTAGGAAAATAATACTCTGTGTCTGAAATCTCTGACAACTTACTCACTATGAAAGAACCATATTTCATTCACTAATGCCTTGAAGCATTTCGAGCCCAGAATCATAAAGACACCTTGTTTATTATGCATGTTCGTCTTCTCTGGCTCGAATTTAGGCATGCTTGGGGAAATGATCATTTACTCAAACGTCTGTAAGAACGTGCAGGCTCTGGTTGAAGGCACAAAGTGACCTGGAGAAGGTTGACCGAGTTTGTGAAGGTGACAGGGATGTTTGGCATCAACGTAAGGAGGAAGTGAACGACGCCATTGGAGACAGAGAAGATGGCTCGAGTAAACATCGCTCACAAACACTCGTGCTAATTAAGAATCACGGTTCTGAGTGATTTACTTGCGGGTGAAACTTTTACCTCCCTAATGAAAAGGGTCATGATTGAAGGAAAGTGGATCTCATAATTGATACTCATATATGTCCCTCATAAACTAGTTCATACGCCAAGGTTTGTTTATCCACAGCGGGCAAAAACTAATTAGATGGCACAAAATAGTACAATGAAGTAATAAAAGACAGTAGCGTATATAAATAACAAATACATTTATTCAGTGACAGATCCTTAAAAGAGAGTCTTCCTTCAGACTCCTGGTCACGTTAAAAAATTACAATGATTTGGAATTAATTATCCGAGGGTGATAAAATATATTGACGAATGCGTTCTTATTCCTCTGAAAAATTAACATGAACTGCCGAACGATAAAATTCATACCTTTCCTGAAAGTGTTTCCATTTTCGTACTTTATACAATAAGGAACTATTTCTTTCGTGCAGGTGAATTAATGAAAAATATAGAAGACCTCATAAAGAGCACCTTTAAAAACATTCAAATAGTGTTGAAATAAATAAGGAAAAACGCTAAGATAGAAATATTAAACCAATCGACCAGTGTTCCTCGCGATCAGACAGGTAAAACAGGTAGTGAAAGGTAATCAAATGCTAAGTCCTACGGCGTATGTTTTTCAATCATGCAGGGTAAGGCAGTTTCTTTCCCTGTGCTGCACGAGATCATAAGGCATATAATTCAGTTAAGGAGATAGGTACCTACTTGCCAAAAAGCTAGCCGAGCCAAGAAAAGGCATCAGTCACATACAAGCATAAATCGTCAATAAATGATTGTTATTAAAACACTTTCCTGCACCAACCTAATGCACAATAGTTTCCAACCTAAAATAAGTATATAAAGCCAGATAAATCGGCGGTAGATACGAGAATATATTCATATAAAATCAAAGAAAACGAGCTGAAACTAAAACTAATACGCCCCCGATCACCACCAATACACCGGAATCGAGGACGCTCCCTGTCGTTGGACATGAATTAAATGGTCATGATCATGAAATGTCTTTACAAAGACTTAATGAAACATTATGAAAACGAATGGCCTAAGGGAATTCAATTCTTTTAAAATAAATGTAAGAACTGGGAATCAAAGATGTGATTTATATAAGGTCTGAAAGAGCAAAGGAAAAACACCAAAAATCAAGATACAGTTTTGAAAAAAAATAATGCTACTCAAAAGAAAAAATATGGCACATTCCATAAATATATTTACTTTATAAAATGCAGCATCGACGATTAAAATGTCTAATGTAATAATGTGAGTACCAATGCAGTTTTTAAAAGATAGCATTCAAAGTAATGGCCTAGTTCCGCTCCTTTTTCAGGATTGTTCTAAGGAAAAATGTTTCGTTCAGCGGGTAGAAAGATAAAATATCACACTATTTCTCTATTGCTGGTTGTAATTACGGCGGCTAAGTCCACTGCTTGCGTTTAATGAGTGTCTGGCGTGTAGTTGATTACTCACAGCTTAATTACTTCGCGGTGAGTACTCACTTGATTACTGGGGTCTTCCGCTAAAGAGCAAGCTTTTATGGCGCGCGTTAGCTCTAAGCCTCCCAAATGGGAACTCGGTTTACCTTTTCCCCGGCTTGAAAAAGTGTTGCACTCTGCGCATTGGCAGATGAAAATGGCATTTTCGTCGCAGAAGAATGGGAGAAATAAAGCGGGAATGGGCCCACCCAAATTGCCGACTGCCATGGCCCCACTAGAAATAGAAATATACGCGCCAACTGGGAATGGAGAAAGAGATTGTGTGCCGTACGAAGAAGGATTAATTCAGGATCGCACAATCTACTAACTTGATTTCGAAATTTCACGATGGAAAAGAAATTATGCAAATGGTAATGGGGAGCATTGTGCACGAATTATGCCGGGTAAATTGATTTCAGAAGCGTAGGTCAAACTAGAAAGATCAGAAAATAAACGTCCCGAACACCCTTAAGCGCAAAATGGAGGTCGAATAGAAGTGAATTTATTTGAAATACGTTCCCGTTAAAGCAAAAAAAATAAGTCAAACATTGAAATGCTTCCCCACCCCAAACACCAAAGCAGAAAACCCTATTTTAAACCCTAAAGCAGAAAAATTAAAAATGACAGGGAAATTATAACTTTCTATTCTCTAAATTCTCTTCTATTATATTTAAAGGTCATTCTTATATATTTTCATTTATTCTCTCTTCTTATAATTATGAAACAGTTTATTTTCTTTTTAATATACTCATTATGAATATCGACTCTAATTCGAAAGGAAGATTGGCAATAAAATACACGTAATTTTGATTCAGTTCCCATTTACTTGGGAAGTATTGCCAATGGAAAACAATTTCACTTTAATTACAGCACAAGAATGATGCGTGGAATCTTTATGTGGTATCCTAACTAATGACTATTATTCAAATATGGCGACGTGATTTAGTTGAAGAGAGATGATGTGCATTAAGAGTGTGTATAGCATTATTGAATGTAAATATTATGCACAAGCACATCTCTGGTTGCCCAGAGAAAGCTAAATAATGCTAAAGGATTTAAACTATTAAATTCGTTTTCCCAACAGTGCTACCAGATTTGTTGGGTTAATACAAAACATTTCAACGTTGAAGAGCACAATTATCGAGCTTAGCTTCCAATTAGAAATGGCTACATAAGCATTATTTCTCAATCTCTTTCGAAAACATGCAAATTTTAAAGTAGTTAAAAGTAGAAAAACGGAATGCTCTCTTAATCAAATTGTAGATAATAAAAAGAGGCATGGGGGAATATAAGAACTAAGAAAAATAAATAAATATCAGTTCGAAGAATTGAGCATGATGTCAGCTAGGAATTTCACACCATCTAGGAATTCTTCAAATGTGTGTGCGAAACCAAATCCACTTCGGCGAATCGATTAATTTCATAACTAAGAGGACTCATGGGATGGATAAAAATGATAATCCATTTTCTCCCCGGGACACTCATTGCGATCTCTTTGTTAGCACGACACTTTCACGAAAATAATTTCATTATTTTTATTCGCCGCCGATAAACATCAAAAGATCAATGGCTCACTCCGGGCGATTGCTGAAATTATTGACCCATCAAGAGCCGGCTGTAACATATTGTCCCTCCCATCGGGGGAAAATAACTCGCGTGATATACGATTTTCATTTCGATAATAAACGACCAGGCAATAAATCTCCGCGAGAAATCAGAGGGCAAAGAAGAGAGGGAAAAAATAAAAGGTTAAAACGTTCCTCCCGATCTATTTCAGTTTAATTCATCTGCCGACGGGGTGGTGTGCGTCGAAGGGATCCATCCGGCTCGGCCATTCCGGCGCTAAGACATCACTTGCGACGATTGGGAAAAGCGCTCGGCGACTCTAGAGTCAACTTCAACCCTATGAGAGAAAGGCAGAAAGAGAGAGGGAAGAAGAGAGATTGGGGTGGAGGGTTTGGCTATATGAGGCGGGGGAGGAAAGCTATTTCGATTGGACATAACGGCTTAATCCGTCCCTTTTCTCCTCCTTTTCTCTCCATCTCTCTTTCCCATCCTATTTTCTTCCAGTTTCCATTTCCCTTCCACTTCCCTACCGCCTGTGAAGTTTCCGCCCACGCTGCAGGAACCCTCCTCTACCTTATATAAGGTCCTCGTGCGTCCGCGACCTTAAGCATCCCTTCCAACCATTTTCTATCCCGTCTGTTAAAGGGCAAAACCCCCTTCTTATACTTCCCCCACCCAGCACACCTTAACCCCGAGGTCGTATTTATCCAGAGGAGGAGGCGGAGGGCGGGGCAACGTGGAGCGTTGGCTGGAGAGGGAGAAAAGAGCATCGCGGTGGCTTGGTTTTTTGTGAGCAAAATTATACTCATAGAAAGGGAGGAAGCACGGAAATAGCAGGGGAATTAAAAGGGAAATCCAGGTGAAATACATCAACTCCACCCACAAAATACGCTCTATGTAAATGAAATTGATGCCATTAAAATGCATGAAGACCAAAGTAAACACCAGCAGAATCATAGAAATAGCAGCCAAGATCACTCGGTGGAGTTTCAGGATTGTATACATAAAATAAAGATTTGTTATAGTCCACACAACTATTATTTAATATCGCTCAATTAGTTTCAACCTATATGACCTGGAAAGGTCGAAACCGACCACCGGTACTTATTAAATAATATATATGGGGAATAGAGTAATGTTTTTTCATTTATACATATATATCCAGAAGAGTAACGCAATATTTCCACGAATTTAATATTCCCAGTTCCAGCACTCTTCAGTCTCAGTATGTGCGTTCCATGAGTCGTTCTCTTTTGAACTAACCAATGGATGGAGAAAAAATTAGAAATAATTATAAATCTTACAGATTTAATCATGCCATAAAACATGATTCCGAAAGAAGCAAACAACAGTTAGGAAAGGGTTGTGAAAAACAGGACCACACTCATGCCTTTTGCTTCGTCAGGGAATAAGAGGAAGAAAGAAAGAGAAAAAACTTTGACAAAACTGTGTTTAAACTTGACGTTGAAAGATAGGTACGAGGTCATTAAATACATACGCAGTGATGAACTTGTCTGGTCACATTACTTGGCCGTTACTTTAAAGCTTGTTTCTAAATGAAATTCAAAAGCCAAAAAGAAATACTCAGAATACAATAAAGAAATAACCTTTCTTGAATTAAAAATTCAAAAGACGGGGAAGATTAATTGCAGGTTCAATTTGAGGCCAAAGGGTGCGAAAACTATAGAAAAGGTAGAGGAAACGAGTTCCGGCGAGATGTGGTGGAAGTTTTCCATTATGGATAAATGAAAAAAGTGGAGTTCACTACGTTTTTTCATTTATCCATATAGAAAAGGTATTCATGAGCGACGTGCGCCAAAAGACTCCGGAAATGGGTAGCAAATGGGAATCATTTCGAAGGATTCCCCATTCATATATGTTAATTTCCGTCAGCCGGCAGAGCCGAGAGACACCGCACCCTTCCATGGAGTAGCTTTCTAGTGCCTGCTCGCCCACGCGTCGGAGTCTAACCGATGACCTTCTCATCATATGATCGCATTCGAGGGAAAGCACACTTCTCTCGCCCCTCCACCCATTCCCACCCACGCTGCAGACATCCGGGCGATTATGAAGCTCCGGACCAGGGCCACCTATCCCACGCCCTTGATCCGAAGGTTGTTTGGGCGCCCCAACAAATTTTCGGCCATTCATCCCCTTAGCCTCCCCCACCCCCATATCTCCATTATCCTCTGCTCCCCTATCCCATGACCTCTTCTCCTCCCTTCCACCCTACTTCCGCCTCAATCAACCCAGAACCGCCCCCTCCCCCACACCCTCCAGTCCACTCTGCCCACGCCAATGCCCTCGTCCCCCATAAAACTCGACTTTTTCGCTACTCTCCACCCCCTCCTAACTCTGTCCTCTGCAAGGATTCTCTCGAAAGGATTGGCTATCTTTCCAACTCATTCACGGATTGAGGAAATTTGTTTTCCTGAGAAGGTAAACAAAAAATTTCCATTCCTCCTCCTCCCCAAAACGAATAGACAAGGATAATTGAAATTATATTCCCTCTTATAATCAACTTTATCCCACCGCTCCCGACCAAATGCGTTCCTGGGTCTCTTGTGAGAGATGCGGAGGAGGTCGTGGGATTTTATGTCCGTCACAAATCCAAAAAGTTGACTGAAGTTAGTCCCGATTTAGCGGAAATATTATACCAAACCGCAGAAAAGAAATGGGTAGTATTTTTAGTTCACGGAGTGGCGGAGCATGAAAAGGAGTCGTAACTTGACCATTAAGGGTATTAAAAATACCATTACAGGAGATTGATACTAATTCCTATAACGGAGCCCTCCACTAATTGGTTTGACGACGGCAATATTTCTTGCGTTGACCGGAGACGCCGCACCACTGAATTAGGCCAGAAATTGCCCCTTAGCCACTTCATATCATGCATCAGACGACACGGCTAGGAAGGAAATGAAAATATCAACTCAATTTATTTCCCTTGCTTGGCGCGTTGAGATCCTTAAATCAGACATCACGAGCTAAAAGTTACCCTTTTTCGCTAGATAAAAATGCATTATTTTCATTGTGCTCGATGAAACAGAAAGCATGGTGAATAATATTATTTTTTTAACCACAAAGAAAAAATCCGCCGATGAGAACTCGCTGTTTTTAATCCACTAAAGGCTTAAAAAAGTAACTTCCGCTTTATCAGGCAAGGGTCCGGAAGATATGAACTCCACTTTGCCGGACGGCAGTTGGAAAACTTTGGCAACCACACCACGCGGAATCTTCCACTGGGGTGGAGACCACCCTCTCCCCCTCTATTCCACCCCAGCCACCCATGCAGGGAGACCCTCCTCAACAAAAAAAAAAACAAATGTCTCCCACTTTGAGAAGACGGAGAAATCACTTGAAACCCATTAAGGGAGGAAGGGGGTAAGGGGATTGCGCACTCAGGGGCCTAGCCAGGGAATCCCCCCCCCCCCCCCCCCCAATTCCCTCCCTCGGACCGACCACGCCCCCAACCAACCCTCCTCCTCAAAGTTAAGGCCTTAACCGAGTCGCACACTCTCCGGCGACCCTCCTTCCCCCCCTCCCGATTCCATTTCTCGTCGTCGGAAGAAGAGGGGAGGGAAGACGGTGCCGTGGCCTCGTTTCCTTCTCCATGCGTTTTCTTCCCCCACCTCTCCTCCAACTTCCCCCGTAGTCTACTTTTCATCCCCTATGTCCCCTCCATTCCTCTCGGGAAACTGATTCTCGCTCGGAATTATGCAGATTACCACTCGAGAGCCGGCCGACATTTCGTGCATGCTGTCGGAGGCTCAAGAAAAAAAAGTCAAGTCCTGCGAATTTCTGCGAAAGCCACCGTCACATAGATGAGCCATGCTCGGACGTCAACTGCCGCAAAGATATACGGAATTCGGCAAGGCAATGTGGATGACAAGTGGATGGGTATTTCAAAATTATCTGACAGTTACGATTCCTACACATTGGTAATTAGGGTAGGTACTTGATAGTTAGTTATCCTTCATGCGAGGGTAGAAATGTCTTATCCATTGTACTTCTCGATACGGTCTCACCTATAAATTTAATGTGTGTAAGAGGTTGTGTAAAAACATACATGGTGGATGAGCATGAGGATTTGGAGAAATAAAACATCGTTCACCACTGGTGACTGAAGTGATATTGGCAATTAATTACTATAATATTATTGGCCATTGAGTACTTCATTTCAACGAAGCAGCGTCATATTCACGTACCTTATTTAAAATATATCTAGCAATAAAGTTATAAATGGGTAGTACAATTAGTTTCTTTGGAAAACTTTTGCGATCGTAAATTGTAAGTTATTGCCACGGTCCCAAGGTATAGTATTAGTGACCGTGGTTATCGCAATTATTTACTTGCATACGTGTAATTGCTTTTATACTTTTATGGTATGCCAGTGCGATCGATTCATCTCAACAGAACATATCGTAGGGGGAAAATCCCACCTCGCACATGCATATCGCATTTATTCAACTATTGAATTCAAGATTAAGTTAGTTTAGATGATGCAATATAAACTTGCAATTAACGCACCTCAAAACGTAGTGTGTTACGCTCGATAGGGCCACTGAGTCACTAGGCGAAAACTAACTGACTACCTATCATTTGAAATTTGATAAACCTGGGGAAAGACACAGTGTGGTGACACTCAAAGGCTGTGTGATCATAAAGTTTATTAGCATTAACAAAGGTAAGCCGAAAGTGTTCAATTGACGTATATTTGTAAACCTCTTTGAAAGAGATTATTTTAAGAGTATTAACCGTGAAATCATATGAACACAGAAATCATTCCCATAAATCAACACCCAAATCCCATCCTCGTTCTCTCCTTGATTTTCACAAACGCAATCGTGTCGTTATAATAAATTTAAACGATAAAACGTGTATAAAATGGAGCTGATGCATTAAGTCATCGTACTTTGCACAAATCGCAAGCACCTCGAAAGAAGAACGAGAATAGTTAAACAGAGATAATGCGAAAAATTATATGAATTCATTAAAAATTTGCAAATGAAGCCACTGAAATATTAGTTCTTTTCAGGATAGCTCTTGGTCTATATATTTCTAAAAATACAGGAGTTAAAATGATTTTCATCATAATATATCATACCAATAAACAAATTAAGCTACTTTTAACTTTGAAAGCCTAGCGGTGGATACACCGAAATACGGGCCTACAGAGCAATTAAGAGCTCTTTCCTACAAATCCAGGTCTCCAAATTCCGTTCGTCGCCATTAATCCGGTAAAGTTTTAGAATTAAAGATTCACAGTGTACTTCACCTTAAAAAAGCAGTGAATTTGTTGAATTTCAAAAAAGTTGAAAATTGTTTTTCGTGCAAAAAGCCTGTATCAGACTGTCTTAAAAAAATGTTAATATTCAATTTAATATCTGGCTCTTGATTTACAGATTCAGTACATACAGAGGGATTCCTTAATCATTGCAAGTTTTCATGCTATGAGCTAAACAGAGGAAAAGGATATCGTTTTAATTTTCACATCCTTGGACGAAGTCCAAGGGCTAACACCGATTTTTATCGGAAACGTGATGGAATTGAAGAGGATAATTAATAAATTTTTCTGTCTATCAGAATTCCCTCATTTATTTTTTGTTCTTTTTGTCCGAAAGCAATCTTATCGGTTTTTTTGTCTCTAAAACTGAAAAATTGTCCATAACGTTGCTGACAAAATAGCAATTTTAGCACTTTATACTCACAATCTCAAAACAATGGACAAATTAAAACTAAGCACATAATCAGAAAAACATCTTCTAAGCAGAAAACTTTCAAGGCCAAAACTAATCATAACAGCAAAACAAAAAGTACCGTCTATATTATGGACCTGTAAAACGCATATTTGACATTATTATTTAATGAAATTATCTAAAGCTTGAAAGACACATGCATATTTATTTAAATTACGCAAGAAATTCTCAAAACATCTTACCAAAAATTTCTCTTTGGCAATCATTTTTCAAACATATTTCGCTGGTTCCTCAATTTTAATTAAATTACTCAAACAAGGCAATAGAGTCACAGTTTTCTGGTTTCTTCGCTGAAGTGAAACTTTGAAAGAACTTTCCGGAGAAAACTAATTCAAGGCGGTTCATCCTGATTGAACAGCATCTATCCCTAAAGATTGAAACCCTAAGGCTAAGCGTATGAACTGGATATATTTCTCAAAGGGACCCAAAACAAATATTCCAGATAATGTATGAGTCCACATTTAGAGAAGATGATGGAAGGAGATAAAAACGAAGGCATGCCGAGAGGAAATAGCTGAGGTAGGATCAGTGCACAAGTTGGCCATTCTATCTTAATAAGAATAACACGGAATAGGATTCATACAATAGAATTGACAAGAATTCAATTTTGTTTATACTTTTCAAGTTTGGTGCAACAAATATTCTTCTCCAAATTTAAAAAAATACAAAAACTAGAAGGGAAATAATAACTGCTCTTATTTCAAAATTTCTTCTTTGTTGGCCAGTCACGGTATCCGAAAAAGTTATGGCATAATATCTCATATTTGTTGACTCTCTTGCCCCTAATGACATATTATTTTCAATAAGAAGTGAGTAGAAAAAGAGTAAGAGACACTCTACTAGGAAGAGGCTAATTTTGCCGACCTAACGCACAGTCAAACCCATGTCTATGACCCTTTCCTAGCTCCAAAAATTATTCCTGATTCACTTTAAGTCAATCAACGCTATCAAAGAAACCGAGAAAAAACTAATTCCCAAAACTATGTGACAGTTGTCACTGTATCTTCGAACAAAAAATAATTTGTTTTACAAAATAATTAATAATAAAATAAATAATAAAAAAATTTCGAAAGTGACCATATTTGTGGCAGGACAGAACCATGAATGGAAGCTCTGTGATTATGAAAACTAGGAATGCGAATGTCTTTAAGTTCCTCAGGAACCGTAAATCATAACCTTTAATGGGTCATTACGCATGTATTCAAAGCGATAGGAAGATAACACTTTCATTAAGAGTAGGCTTTTGCCGACACCGCGTCTCATTCTTCCTTTCCTTGAACTATTCCTGTCTCTTCTCAGACACCCACCTATTTTAAATGGCACAAATTGCCTTAGCTATTGGTCGGAATAGGTAACTAACTAACGATATATGCAGCAGAATAGATACCTATATGACTGGGATTCATTTACACATGCATACCCTGCCTGTACACGGTATGCACTTATGAAGTACTTCACCTCATACGCAGGTGGCAGGGGAAACTCGAAAATATTCATGTATTACTGAAGAGTACAAAATACTTATAAGACAATATTACATTAAAAAACACCCTTCGCACTCAAACTAAAATCATGAAGGACAGATTCTGCACAAAACATTTGAAAATGTTTCTATTAACGTGCCAAATAAAAGTTATATAAAGGTAACTGAGTAGGAAGTATCTTCAACATTGACTCATATATGGAGTTTTATCCATGCATGTAAAATAGCCTTAAATGTATACTACACACCCTCATCATTTCACGGTCAATTCAGTTTAATCTATTATTGTTCCCTATTTTACACAGAAAGGATAATGCGCCAACATGACCTGTCTGTCCTACAATTTTCACACTAATTATAATTATGGTCTAATCTAACGGTGCGCGGGGTTTTATAACATATCTTAAAATTGTTAAAATTTCCCAAAGTGGAATGCGCAATAGAGCAAACTTAGTCATGCTTATCTTCTGCTATCCATAAAAAGATTACTACTGACACTTCTGAGCATGTTTTAGAGACGCACGAAGTCATTCACTGCTCTGACATGGGAAGGAGCAAAGATATGTGAGTGTAGGTTGCACGAAGAAAAGGATAAAGATGCGAAGGGGTTGACAAGAGACAGCTGAGGCTCTGGCATGGAAGGATGGAACTTAAAGAGGAGCAAGGGAGAGAAAAGTATGGAGATTGCGGGGAAGGGGCGTGGAGAGTTTCAGAGTGTTCAATTCGCGAAAACTCCCAGTGGCATCCTTCACTCCACTCCACCATTCAGTGTTATAACCCGACGAATGCCGCGAGAATTTCCCTCGCGTATTTCCCTCGGCATCTCTCCCTTTCTCCGCCAAACCCTTCAGCCTCCTACCCCTCCCCAAATTTTTCTCCGCAATCTCCCACACCCTTTTCTACTCTCCCGACGGGATAACCAATGGCTCCGCTTCTCGCTCGTTACGGGAGGGGTCGGAGATGGGAATTGGGACATTTCAAGGGTACGAAAGGAGATGAAACTGGTTTAAAGCAATCTCACCACCTTCCTAATGATGTCCTTGGACAACCGGAGGCCAAGTAATAAGACTCTTAGGGGCTGAAAATTAATTGAATTTGCTATTCATCAATGATATAAGGCTTTAAGAAGGGCAAGTGACTTCCTCGTAGTCACATGGGAGTATGATACGACCAATTTATACCTTGAATTTTAAATGGAAATAAGATATGTGACAGGAAAGTAACGTGACTTTTGTCATGGCTATATTTCTTGAGACTGAAACATTTGCGGAGAGGTTCGTGGCAGTCTCAGTCAATGAGTGGACCTTATGCAAATAATAAAGCAAGCGCTTGGCTGCGGCACCGTGACAACAGCCCTTTTATTTCTCGGGCTATACGGTAATCAAATTTTTGCAAGAAAAAAGAAGCGGTACCCCTCCCTCAGTCACCTATTTGAGCCAGTGACATTTTTCTTTTCTAAAATCCATTCCAATGGACGTGATTTTGGAAACGATCACAGCATTTAGAAAGCCATGACGAGCTGTTTGAAGGCAATGACGGTTAAGTACTCCCGAGGCGGCGAAGACATGGATAACATGACAGAAATATTGTGGCTTCTGATGGAAAATCCATCGAAGAACGTAAAAATAAAGTCACACTAGTTTTCGGCAAAATCATGCGAGTCGCTGAAAAGGAAAGAACTGAAGATCATCTGACAAGGTATAATTATAAAAAACAGCAGGAAATATAGTGCATTCTTTCAAACAAAATAAAACAAAAGCTTTTTATTCCACCAATGAAAATGAAACTCCAGAAAAGAGATGAGTAAAAACTATATTGATGAACGTTATTTGGAGCGCAGGAGTATTTATAAATTAGAGCAGAAACCCGTGGCAGACTTATAGGACCAGATATGACCTATTCATAAGATAATAGAGTCTTTTGAAATCTCTCCTTTCCCAAGAATTTTGCAGTGAGGGCAAAAGGGAAGACTACTGTGAGCGGATAAAAAAATATTTAATCAATGAATAAAAGAATTTGTGAAAAATGTTGGCGAAAATATAAAACAACATTTTCGAATAATCGGTAAGAATCTGAACCAACCACTGAAAGCATTTGGATCAAGAATATATACACAAAATTTGAGAATACTCTGGATCTAATGGTTTTAAAGAGAGAAAATTTGTATGTGACTGACAGGAAAGTAACCTTATACGCCCAAATATTTTGGCAATAGTCGGTCAGATAAGCAATAAATCCTCTGAATGGGAACAAACTCTGGAGTTCAAAGTATTTTTTTTGAAGTAATTTCAAACACCATCGTGGCAACGGACTGTAATTATACTACCTTAAATAATTTTACTCTATTACTTTAGCCTTTTTACTTGCGTCATATTTCTGCATGGCTGTGAGGCATGGGCGATCACATCACCAGATAGGTCTAGGCAGAAAGTATTCAAAATGTTGCACAGAAAAAAAATTGCACAAAAGAATTAAGAAGATCAAATGGATCGACCGAGCGACTAACGACAAAGTTCTAAGTAGAATGGGAGAAAACAGAAGTTTGATGTAGTCTTGCCAACTCGTTTCATTACGCTCTGTATACTATATAATAGATCAAACAATGAAGAAAACTGACACCATATCTAGTTTTGCTGTTAAATGTTAACGTTAACGTTACTAAAATAAATGTACACATTATCTTTATCTTTGTTTGCACTCACGTTATAAAAACAAGAGAGTATATGTCTCGTTATCTTTTTTAAAATAAAATAAAATTGGCCATTTGAAAAAGAGCACATGAAATAGCACACTTAATATCGAATATTCTATAAAGGTTTAGGCTTTCTAGTGGGCATTACTCTGAATTTATCCTTAAAATAATATTCAAGGGGGTTCAAATGAAAAAAACAATTGATTCTCAGACACATAGTCACAAGTTCCTCAAATCAGCCTCTCTTTTTTCACACAATATTAAGAAAACAGGAAAGATTAATCATTGAAAAAAATCAACTCCTTCGTTATCGGGCCATTTGAGAAAACGAAGAGCTGTTCAATTTGAAGGTGGTTCAGCATCAAACGTTTAATAAGGTACTGTCAACTGTAGTTTGCTCGCGATATTGAGGGAAACAGCAACCCCACATTCTATACCAGCTGATTAGATAATCCGGAAAAGACAGGGCTCCGATTACAGATTCAACTCAGCCTCACTCTCCGCACTCGCAGTAAGATACATTTTCATTCATCACCATTTGAAGTCATCAATCTTACGATTGGTCTGACACAGCTCTCCACCCAATATTCCTTTAGGCTAGTTTCTTAATTTTGACATAAGCATGCTATTTAACATCCATCAAACTTTACTCCATAAATGTCACAGGGAAAATAGATGAAACTGTTTTGTGCCATCCATAAGCGAAAGCATGACAAGTTCCCACAGTAATATTTCTAGAAGCTCTGGTTGCTAATGGTTTCTACATTCCTCTGGGAGCAGCTAACAGAGAATGTCTGTTCATCAACAATTAGTTTCGCCTCGAGCGACGCTGGTAATGACCATTGTTTTTAGGTTGATTCAGATGCGGTTTCGTAAAATACCTCATACATTTATGCTTAGTTATAATTTCTATTTAGGTCATATGAAAAACATACGTTTGATGACTGAATAATTAAGCACCTTCCTATCTGAGAACGCCCAGTTAATATTCTCCAATGATTTCTAATCAAGAAAAATATTCTGAGATTTTATGAAAAGAATAAAACTTGTTCTCATTCACCAACAAATATCGTTTTACGGTTAAGATTTTATCATAGAATGGCTAAGGAAGGTCTCGCGTAAGATTCATGGGAAAGGTAATGATGGATGTAAAAGAGAAATATTACATAGTATGAAGTATTTAATAAGAAACTCGAGTGGATAGTTACGTTGAATCATTCACAGGATTGCTGACTGGTAGTTATGATGATGAGATTTTATGATATTAAGAAATTTTCGAATGCATAACAAGTATGTCATTCTCATAACTCTGGCAGAGAATTTTTGACGAACGCAAAGCAAAATATACTAAAATTATGCTTCATGTACATGAGGTAAAAATATGTAAATACACCTCGGCTCCTTCTGTCATGCGCGCGTGGTCATTTTTCATCTAGTTTATGACTTAACACAGTACTTCCACTTTTATGTGGTTTCCGAGTTAAAAATGTACTAGAGATTTGTTTTTCGGCATATATTATAATTTTAAACAAGTATCGTATTAATTTTTTACCGCACCTGATATGACTGAATGCTCAAATTCTTTTCTATATTCTATTACTTTGGTAAAATAGATAAATTTGGAGCTTGTATGAATCAATTTATGATTCATTTAAGGATAATTAATGTCAACACGGAAGAAAACATTTAGTGTCCACCAGATTAATTTAAAATTATCCAGTAAAAAATGTGATTTCCCGCACAACCATTAAAAGAGGAGGAAATCATTTGACTGGTAAATTTACACGCTTAAATCATACTTGAATTCTGAATAAAAGCAATGTAACACGACCAGAAATTCGATTTATTCTTCGAAGAAATGTTTAAAAGGTGACTTACGTCCACTCGATCTGAATAGGCGTTTGTGTTCTCTCGCCCGAGATTGGGATTCAACACGCGCATTTCTCACTGATTTTAACCCCACGAAATGAGTTCCTTCTTGGGTTCCAGAAAACCTTTCTCGCGTCTCGACCCCGGAAATTACTAAACACCGACGACAATTTTTTTCAAAAAAAAAAGAAGAGAGGAAGCCATTACGTGCATTAGGTCAAAGGAAGGTGGGAAGGCTTTGTTTTGCTTATGGGTCCGCGTGGGAAGTGGAGAGGGAAAGGGGAAAAGAGAGGGACGAGAAGGGAGGGAAAACTGCGTCGGTGCCGTTGGTTACCTCGTTCACCCCCTTTTTTTCCGGAGCCTAGCGAGTGGTTGCAGGAAGGAGAGCGCTATAAAAAAAGTTGAGGATATGAGGAGAAAGGGGGAGGAGAGGAATTTTAGAGAAGTAAAAAAGAGAGGAGGGAACTTTCAGAGACCGCAAATGGGGTCGGAACGCAGAAAAGGGTGCAAGGAAAGGGGTGCGAGAAACACAGAGACCTAAGGGAGTTATATACTTTAAAGGGAAAGAGTCGAGGAGGTGGTTGCACGAAGTAAAACAGGAATGTGAGAGGCAGAGAGAGAGAGAGAGAGAGATGGAAATAAGGTAATCGAGTGACTATGGGGGTAAGAAGTGACGAGGGAAGATAGAATGAAGGCGATGAAGCAGGGGGTAGGAGATTTGCTCCGCAAGTTAAACAAAAAAGGAGGATAAGGTGGAAATTAAATTTTGGGATGCATATTTCATACCAAACAATCCGCTTTTTTTGGCGGAGGATATTAACTTTTATCTAATTAATTTTTTTATCGACAATGAGTGGAAAAGAAAAAAGAGAGACAAATGGAACGAAAACTATGGGTGCAAAGGGGTTATTAAAAAAGAGGGGATTAGTGGCAAATAGACACCCCAAAACTCGTACTGGTGCAGCCGCTGAAGTGGAGAAGGCTCTAGGCAAGTGATTCTGCAACTCGTTGGAACTCATAGATATTTAAGTTTTCACAGTCGATACTAGAACGGTGGAGCCAATCAATGCTAACTCTAATTTGCTGCTTCTGAAAAATTAGGGCTACAAACTACTGACTACAATCTTATTTTTCATAAAAATTGAATGTCACTCCATTAAACCCAATAGTTATAATTATTACGAATTCTATTTAAATGCTATTGAAGTTGTCTCTTAACTCGCAAGACTAGGACGCAAACACCCGATAATTGCTGTGTTCTCATTTTACTATCTTATCTACTTCTCACTCCCTCTCTTCACTAAATCAGAGGCGCAAAATAATTACTTACATGTATAACCTAATGCACCAATTATATTTTGAGGCTGCTGGAATTCATTGAGTATCTAAAGAAAAATGAAGTACCTACCTATTATCAACATAAATACTACACTGGAGAAAAAAATAATTTTCTTCCATTGTGTCCTCTGGTGTAACTCATTATCCATTATTGGAATAAGGGATGTTTCGAATATGGCAACTACTTAACCACCATTACCACAGAAAATGAACCATCTTACGCTCATTTACAAGAAATTAAAAAAAAAGTCTACAGATTCGAGCAATTTAGACTGCCTCAATTATAAAAGCACACCTGAGTGAAGTAAATTAAACACGTGATTAAAGGTCAGCGATCCATATATCTGGCCAAATAGAGAGGTAGATATGAACTCCGCAATAACAAAACGAATGCCTCATTGTGGTCTATTTTAGTTCAGCGTAGTGCTATATGAAATCATTAAATGCCCTATTTTGTCTCCAATTAAAACGAGATTTATTCAAATTTGTATTTTCGAACGAATTAATGACCATTAGGTGGACTCTTTGCGAATCGATTACTAATTTAATGACCGAAGGGTATGACCCATTTATATCAACGCAAAAGCATAGTTAAATCTGTTGTAGTGGTTAAATATCTCCCGCATACATTTAGGGCCCCGGATACTGGGAAAACGTCGGTAGGAATAACAATCCTCACTTCCCTCCATTACTGATATATTCTCATCACGTCTATTACTGGCAACTACGAAAATGTGAACTCTACCTTCATTTACTAAACTCAACTTTGGCTTTAAAGTCCCATTTCAATAAGCTTTAAGTTCATTTCAGTAAGCATTTTCAACATAGGTCGCACGTAAAACCTAATTTTGTGGGAATTGTGTGAATTGCTACATCACTGCTGAAAAAACGAACGAAAAATATTTTTACATTCCCTTTCCATTCCATTAGATAAAAAATCCTTCCAGTAGAACCCTTAGCCCCAGGTAACTACGAAAGGAAAAGTTTTTGGGGTTTAAACCTTGAGTAAAATGAGAGAAAGAAGGAAGAAACTCCATTAGGCTAGGGAGATGCGGACGAGACAAGAGAGGAGAGAGTTGGCGGGTAGGCGAGACAATATGGGCGGGCTGCAAGGAAGATGGAAGGGATAAGAAAAGATCGGCAAAGATTATAGAGGAGGAGGTAGCCATGTGGCCGCGGGGGTTCAGCAAACGTAAGCAACGGAAGCCGAGGGAAAAGGAGGGAAGAGGCGGCAAACAAGGCATGTCCTGCGGGGAGCTGGTCGGGTGACTCGTGCAAAATTCACGGCAGTGGTATCGGTCGGGAATGGGTAACGCCCATCTGAACGAGACAGTCGAGCGTCTTCGATAGGCAGAGGAGGGCTCTTAACGATCGAGGGGAAGAAAGGTGTTGAATAAAAGGGCGGAGGTTCGAGAAAAAAGGGGGCTGGGACAAGAAATTCGAAACCGAAAAGATAAGGAGATAGAGGGGTTGCCGGAAATACTCCACAGTAGCAATAAAAAAAATACTCATTTATTCAAGGCCTTGGTATACGACGCGTCGCGACGGTAAAAAGTCATCTACTCCCCTCGGAGACGCTATGTTTGTAACTTTTACCACCATGAAGAAAAATTTGGGATAAAACTTTCAGAGATTTAGAGGAGGCAAGAATGAAGATATGAAAACGACTGGAGGAAAAGTAGCAGGAATGGAAGGTAGGCTAAGATACTTGCTTGCTTCCTTAGTGAGAGATAAGCCAAGACTGTAGAAGAGTTTCCGACAGCGTTTCGGTCAAACATTTGAATACCTATTCCCAGAAAGACTACTAGTAGTGCTGCCATTTGCCTAGGCCACAGAGTTAGAGAGAGAGAGAGCTTGTAATCCCAATATCTGCGTAATTCAATCCAAAAGAGTTTAGGGGGTGTGTGGAGATATTAAAACATTTCCTAAGAAAATGACAAATATCAAGGTCCCTAAAATGTTCACGGAGAGTATTACTTAGTAAAAACAGTCCGCAGGGGAAAGAAACTGCTGACACTTCAAATGTGTAAGATGGCCGATCAAAGCGGTATTCTAAGTTGACGCATAAGCCACTGATTTAGTACCTGGATTTTCAATTTACCGCGACAATTCATTTCACGTGGCGTTCCCAAAATGTCACCACTGCCAGCTGTGTCATCCCTCTCCCAGTTGAATCAGCGGTATGCGTCTACAAATATTGCCCAATGACTGGCCGCTTTCAAGCTTGGACTTTGATTTTTATGTTCAGCGGAAATTCATCCGTAGGCTTATCGGAAATTCGCTGAATCTTGTCCAACCGGCATGCCGGTTACGCAGCTGCTACCGAAAGAGAAAACTGGATCATCCACGCTGCGAAAACCTTCGATCCGCTGAATCCTTATCAACGGTTATATATAAAAAATAGTATTTTTGAGCTAAGTAAAAAGAGAGTTGGAAACTAATAATCGCTTCTACGAACCATTATTGATTTTGAAGAGCGAACTTCTTTGATCTAAAATGAAGAAGTACAGAAATTCATTTTTATAAAATGATTGAATCAATAGGGCTTGTGTCAGCATATTTCATGTCAGCAGCACATTTGCATTCTGGAATGAAATTAAAATATAAACAGAAGACACTAAAAATATTTTGTTGTAGGAAGCAATGCACTGTGAATTCAAATATACGGATGTACTTTGTAGACCTTCGTTACGACCGAATGCTTTTACTTGCTGCACCGAAAAGCGTATCTTCAAACGGCACCTTACGAGCTCAAGTTGGAAAGTAAAGTTTAAAAACGGCATGGGATTATGAGATCTATATTAAAACACAGTTCCGGCTTTGTCTCGATAGGCGAGGGTATTAAAAAATTATTCACATTCCTTACTTTATGAAATTCCTTCTAAGGTGTAGTTATTATTTACTATCATGCTACACACCCTTTTAAGACAATAGCAAAGAACAAGAAATAACTTTTTCCACGAGAGTGTAACGTTTTCGATATTCTGAGAATTGCAAACAAAAAAGAGAATGAAAGAATAAAAAAGATTAGAAAGGAAAAGAGTTAGGCTTAATTACACTAATGGAATAAATGCTAACGAATTAGGAACGGGGTCATGATATTCTCTCTGCAACTTCCTGTTCTTTAAAATGTAAATTAAAATCGGAAAAGTGCTACAGCTTAGTGCTCTCGAAAGTTTTCCTAAAATGCAAATCCCCTGCTTCTCCTTCTCCGTTCTTTCTCTAGGTGAATGTAGCCTGGTTTTAAGAGTAAAGGGCTGGAGTTGGAGGGTGCAAGGGGAAATGTGGGAAACGGGCGAATCGCCCTAATCGCTCGCGAGATCACAAAGGGAATTTTGAAGGAGAAGAGAGATTCTTCCATACGTCCAATTACAATAAGAAACAACAAGTAATCACGGATATCCCAAACATTTACATCTCACTCATGAAGCACAATAAAAGAAAAAGGAAATCTCCTGAGGAAGTCTAATATTTCAGAAATCGCAATTTAAACCTCACGATAGTATCATAATTTACAAAAAAAAGTTATGATATCGTACGTGTAAATTATAAATCAATTTTTCAGACACTATAAAGAAACATGATGGACAGGGAATCATAACACAACGAAGAAAACTATAAAAAAATATATGCATAATTTTAAAAATTACAACTTAGAAGACGCTATGTTTATGAAAGAAAATGTGTTCGATTTTCATTCAGCTACAATTACACGGAGCTAAATTTAATATTAATTTTATTCTAAACAGAATATTCTTGCATGCTGTTTAGAGAAATGAAAATATATTGAAATATTTACCGTGGTTGGATAAAATACAGAAATTTGGTGATCTTTCGGCAGATTCACTACGGCACCGATGTGTTGAGAAACGACGCACTCACCTGAAAGAAGAGGAAAAAGAATTAAATTAATAATGCATGGATAACTTTTGACAATCAGGTACATTTTGTCTAATTACAAGAATTAAAAACATCATAATTTTATCATTTAAGGTAATTTTAGGAGTAATCCATAATTAAATAAGGCCATAGCTCACTGTGGTAAAAAATGTTCATATCCCAGTGATTATTCTTTATCACCAAAGTCTTGTTACACATAAATGAATGTTACATAAAACTAAAAACAAAATATTTAGTAAAAATGGCAAATGCAGTCCCAATTGATCTTTCCAAACCAAAGAATTTCAGCACTCTAGGGATACGATGAAGTTGCGAAAGGAATCAAGAAAAATCTCCTCTTATTAAAAATTACATAAGAGTAAATTATACGAATATTATGCGAGGTAAGGGGAGAGGAGGAATGGAAACCACCCGGAAGAGACTCTAAGGGATACACACTTTCAGTTTCGAAGATTCCGCGCCTGCGACGCTAAATAATATAGAACTCGACGACACCTCAAGTCTCGAAAGGAAATTGGAGTCACGGGGGAGACAGGGGGGTGGGGAGTCGTGGGGGGAAGAAAAAGAACAAGAGGAAAGGGATATCGTTCGGAGGAAACGGGAGAAAATAAAGTATTGGAGGAGGAACGCGGGGTTCGGGAGGGGAATTAGATTTTGTGCGGTCTGGCGTCACGTGACGAGAAGAGGCGTTTGACATGGAAAAACTCGAGTGGAAAAGCGCGCATCCGGATTGTGGAGATGGGGAATTCAGCGGCGGTGGAGCTGTGTCACCGGGAGTGGAATGGGGAGCGGGGGTGACCTCGGACGGGAGGGAGAGAAGATTAGGGGGAGTTAGAGGAACTCGAGGCATTGCTGGGAGAGCAAAGAGAATAAAATGGCATTATTTCACGTGGAAAGACTTGAAACGGCAAAGTGATTATTTTTCACGTGAAGAACTGTTGATTCTTCACATTCCGTTCATTGTCTTCACTGTACTAGGTTAAAAATGCATTTAAAACCTTGATTTATTCAGATATGAGCTCAACAAAGTAGAAACGTATATATATATATTTAAAGATGAAAAGTAACACGTAGGATCTTCTGACCAAATGGTTATAAATTCAATGCTCAAATTGTAATTGGAATGATAGAGGAATACAGAATTATGGCGTTTAGTCTAAAAATTATGAAGATTAATTTACGCATGTACAACTAGGAATTACATAAGCCGTAAACTGTCAGCTTTTTCTGCACAAATTTTAATTCCTCTTTTTCTTCTTGCTTTCCAGATTTAGGCAATTCGCCTGTTCCGGCTTCACCACCGTAATCTCGGTTTCCCAGCACTTATTCTCCCTAAATGCATATACTCTAAAACCTTTCTGAGCATCCTTTCCAGAGGCATGCGCTCAATATGTTCTTTCCGTCTTTGTTTATAATTAGTTGCTACTTCTGTAACTGGTTGTACTTCTATTTCTAACGGAACGAAGTTAATTCAATGCTCAACCAGTGGGATGACTCTACTCACAGTATTAGAAATATTAGCTAAGTTTACAGTTTGATGAATGAAATGAAGGTGTGTTTTCTTAGGATAGCATGCATATATATGAACTCAAAATTAGGAAAGTAATCCATACCATGCTGTACGGTGGCTAGTGGCCCCGCGAGCACTAGTCATGAGGACAGGTATAATTTAGATTCCATTTTTGACGTTCCCCTGTGAAGTATTCTCGCTAGCATTCGTTAAAAGTGGTATGGAAACGCTGCACTCGGTGGTAGTAGAAAAAAGCGGTCTCCGAATGAATTAATATGCAAAGGCAGGACGAAATTGACCCCATTGGCATTTACTTCACCAAAACGAAAAATTGTAGCCTCTCTCGATTCTCTCTTCTTCTCTTGACTTAAATAAGTATACATATCACGTAGAAATTACAAAAGATTCACCTAAGACCTATTCCTCTCGGTATCCCTGAAACTTAAAGAAAATAAAAAAAATTACTCGACCCTCCTCTTCCGTTTCCTGAATCTGACAGTGAGAACGTAACATTGTGACGGGCTAAGAACGAGCTCCTTATTCCGTCAAGAGCAAAGTTCGTAGAACGTGACATATGCATTATTTTAATCTCCATCTAGTTCCAAAAATCTGGCTTTTCCAGCTTGGTCTTAGCGTTTGCTTGAATCCCCGTCCTCAAGGACAACAAGACAGTGGATTGACAATAAAATCTAGTCGAATAACTACCCATCAGGGATGTCCAATCCGCGACCCAGGGAGAAAAATCAACACAAATAATTTATTTACATTTGATGTAAAAAAATATGCATGATTGTTTAATGAAGAGCTTCATTTATTTGGTGATGTGATTTTCTTGCCTTCCGTTTTTAATTGAAATAATTTAACATTATTATTAATCAAGCATAAAGCTCATGTTTGAAATCAACTGTATCTTCTGAGAAGTGCGACTCGAGTGATTTTTTTGTCACTATAATAGCCTACAGCCTTAAATACCATGCACAACCCTGACCAATATTTATAGTTCATTATAAAGGAGAAATTCCAAAAAAAATATTTGAAACGGAGCAGTGGATAAATGCGCAATATCCCATAAAAAAGAATAAGTGTTTTATGACGGGACACCAAAGCCAGCCAGTTGAACTGTTTGCCATAGTAACTTCCCCCTAGATTATATTCCTCCCTTATTCCAATTCCTTAAATATCTATGCAGATACTAACAATCTAGTTGCCTGAGACCCTATGGTAGCATTTGCATATTTACAGTGCATATTTGGTGATTTTCACCCCATGCCACACACCTTCGTGGTGGCTTGCAGGTTATCGCGTAGATATAGATGTATATTTTAGAGTAGAGTACTTTCCGTCCAGGAAATTGCGCTAATTCTCACATTATTTCAGCTGGCCATATTCCTTTTGCGATGGAGAAATATTATCTTAATGGGAATTAAAGCAAGGATTTACAAGCCAGAAAAAAAGAAATTAATGCATTACCCAAGAGTTAATGTTTCATAATCATCACCAGGAGATTTTTGGACAGAGAAATCCTTTCATAGCATGGTGCGGAGAAAAGGAGTGATGAAAGTGATTAACAAGGAAGGTGTAATGTTAGTTATGAGACCCTACCGCAGAGGAATAAACAGGACATAAACATTAGTAAATCAGAGAAACGTCGGTATTAATATGTTTTCCTGGAATTTACAGCCATTGCAAAATATTGAGCTAAATTCGGATAGTTATGGAATGGAAGGTCGCCAGAAATTAATCACTGCTACAGTCGTTTATTCTTTAGTGTGCTTTAAGGACTTATTTATTTGCTCAAAAATTCCTGAAGACAAACGCATGTCCCTTCTACTTCTTCAAAAAAATCCCTTCTTTTGAAAAAAGTTTTCTTTCTATGGCATTAGAAAGGAGCTCAGCTCGAGGAAGATGTTTTCAGCTGTACTTTTGCAGCCTAAAAAAACGTATACTGGGGTGGAGTACCCAAACTTCCTGAACTGATATTCCTATCCCTTCGTTCAAGCAGTCGTGTCACTCCGAATCGGAACGCGAGTCGGCGGGGTTTTTACTGCTTGACGGGAGTGCAAACGACGGCCTAGCTGGGTTTAAAAGCGACGTAAAAGTGCATCATCCCCTTTAGAGACGGCGATCAAAAGAATCGGACGTTCCTTTAGTCGGCTGAAAATTTCCAGGAAGAGGAGCTTGCACCAAAATGTAAACGCTCCCCGTTTTCCTCTCTTTTCATCTCCTTCATGCCATGCGATCGCGGACGCCCGCCAGCCTCTTCAAAATGTTTTCGATCAAAGGGAATATCCCCTGGGATAATTTCAGCCGTCACTGCTCGCCGGGGATAAGCGGGCGCGCGCGGCTTGACGACTGCGTTGGAAGAAATTTAGCGCGCGTGTATTATGGGTCACGCGCTCATTAAGCACGCATCAAACAACTTCGTCTCGGAACCTGAAATGAACCATGAAATGCACTTCTTTGTAATTTGTAGTTTCCGCTGTGCTCAGATTTTCTTTTGAAATGACGATGGAAATCGCCTTCAAAGGTGAATCGGGTGAAGGGTATTGAGGCACAAGCATTTAAATTTCTTTCTGAAAAACGAGATGCCACATGAAAAACATTTCCTGAATTATATATAATCTCATACTTAATGGTATCAAAGGTCTCACAGAAATCACTACCCCACGTTTACGAAAAAGGCAAGAGCAATGGCCGTGTTTCTTAGCAATAAAACTCTATTATAATCCCAAAAAAGACTGAGAATGAAAAAGAGATGTGGTTAATTTTACGTATTTAAAAGAGATTGGTAATTATGTGAATATTAACTTGGCATTCTTTAAATAGGCTACTTTTTCCTAGCCAAATTTCTTGATGCAACTTTAAAATCGAATACCTACTATGCTAGAATACACTCAGCATAACAAGAAGACATACTTTAAAAACGTGAACATGCAGTGGACTCGGAACAACTTGATTTACCGACTTGAAGAAAAATAAAATGAATTAGAGTTTAGTCAGCAAAAGGTAAAATTAAAATGAACACCTCATCGTTTTATAGTTTTAATTATTGTATTTTTGTTTCCAAACCCATTTCTTGAAGGATAACCATCAAAACTCAATTGACGACCACACAGGAAATTAAAATTTCTCGAGGGAGGCGGTTTAGCTTAAAATCAAATTCCATGAATAACGAAGAACAATACTCCTGAAGTGGCTGTAATAAGCATTAAAAGAAAGATTATTTTGTTAAGTAACTTCAAAAACGTTAACAAGCACTGGACTCGGAACAACTTGATTAACAGATTTATTAAAGAAAAGTAAAATGAATTAGAAAAGTATTTTGAAATTTTAGCAGGCAGGAGCTTTAGGTTATGTCAGTAATACTAGCCTGAAACACATTATGAACGCAACACAAGTTTCCAAGAGTGAGCAAAATAAAAAGGAAACAAATTAGCATACACGCGGTCGGTCGTCAACCCAGAAGGTCTCTAACAAAAGTACGTTAAAAACATTCCGCAGCAGTTATAAATCGCAGGGACCGTGCGTCTCGACCCTCCATCGGTTAGCGCAGAGCACTCTGGGAAGAAAGGAAAGACAAAAAGAGGACAGAAAGAGAAACCGAGCGTTCGTATTTTTTTTAAAGGGTTGTTTGTCCCTCCTCTCGGACGAGGGCCAAAATTTCATATTGCGAGGCTGTTAAACAGTCAGCGCCTTCCGCCCACTCGACGGGAAGGGGCTGGAAGTAAAAGCAACATCCCGAACGGGGACTTCCCCCTTTGAAAAGCGCCCCCACGACGAGGAGCGAAGGACTAACTCTCCGTCATTCATTCGCCGAAACACACACGTCTGAGAATGCAAAGGGGTGAAGGGAATGATACCAAGGGAAAAGGAGGAGTTTGGGAAGGGAATGGATGGCGAATTCCTTCCCTCCGGAGCCCTCCGCGCTAAGGGTTTCTGTCGTATTCCCAGAGCTCCTCTGTCGGATTAGGACTAATCGGGCGCCTCTGTTTAAGAAAAGGGGTCGGATAGGGTAATGGTTCCGCAGGGATTAGCCCCGGGCCCCATGAGATTGCGGCCTTTCCAGGAAACGAGGGGGGGAGGTGAAATAACCACTTTTTCCCTTGTTTCTGCGGCCCCACGGCGAATGGAGCTCGTTTGCACACCATTTCATGAGTCTTTGCTTTAATAAGGAAAAAATAAAGAAGAAGGGTGATGATCTTCCACGCGATTAATTTGTCCCTTGCGGGAACGGCTACGCGTAATGCTCATATTTTTCACGTCGTTTGATATCCGGCTACTGCAAAGCCGCCAGAGTTTGATGTGTTTTAAGCTAAAAATATCACCAGGAACTAATTACCTCCTGAAAATATTAATGCGAGGCAGCCTACCAACTCGCCGATCACAAAACAATGTGTGAACGAGGTTAATTCCCTCAATACAATGGAAGTACCTATAGTAGTATCACTCTGGATTAAACTTTTTACCTTGTTGCCAAAGGTCCAATTTAATTAGCTGGAACGACTAAAACGCATATTTATTTAAAATTATCGATTCATGCCATTATGTAATCATTTCCAAAGGTGATAATCATTGGAAATATAAAACGCCAAACTGAGGATAACCGTAATCACTCCCACATGGCTTTTAGGGAGGAACACGGTACTCATCATGCAAGTATGGCTTTTCCCATCAGAAAGGGCGCAAGTTCATTCACACTTTGGATTATAGAAGGATACTAATCACAGAATTTAGCTTGAAGGCAAGGAACAACGTTTGTATCACGCGCTTCCCCGCTGAAAAATTCCAAAAGTCCATTATCACCTGAACAGTATCAACTAACTCTATTTTGAGTCGTTTTTTTTCGAGTTCGGTACAGTCCGCAAAATTATATCCCGCATTTTCAAGAGCCAACAAGAAAAGAATAGGTTTTAAAGGAAAGAAACGAAAGGATAATATTACTAAAAAGTGGAATTCTAATTTTTTGGATCGCCCATATAGACACATTAGCTTTATTGTTACCATTATGGAGGGGAAGGTTCTCGGGAAGAGGCCATTAAAACGATGCAGCAATAGTTATGTACAGTTCGAGTAGCAGAAAGCAGTACAATTTGATTGAGTGTCGAGGCCAAACTTTTGGGTAAAGTTTAGGAAGAAGAATAAAATTGAGGAAAATTGAATAAAGACCAATGAAATACTCTATGGTCAGTAATAGGTTAAGAGATAACCATGTACCTACTGGGAAGAAATTGGTATGTACACTAAATCCAAAGATGCCACCAAGTCACTCAAATCAAGAAATAGGTAACATTAAATATCAATGACTCAAAATTAATTATATAATTCACGTCAGAGAGAGTTTTAGCCATGATAAAGGTGGTAAAATATTTCACCAACCAAATAATGGAATTTAAATGATGCGATGTTATTATAAAGATAGTTGATACTGTTCAGGTGATAAAAGATAATTGATGGACTCACATATATTTCTGCTGCAAAGGTATACCGTACATTTGGTATACCAAAAAGTGTTGTTGTGCATTAAAGATCCCTGAATTCACCATTTAAATGTATTAATTTTTAGATTTACCACTACCGGCAGAAAACTGAAGGGTTTTGGGGTCGTTAAGATAATAGTTTGTGGTATTATGAAAAGTTTTAAAAATAATATCACTACTCGAAATGAAATAGTCAATAAAATATGTTTTATTTAACTAAATTGCAGTATAATCAGTTATATGTTTGGCTGAGGAAATAATGCTGAAACCTAGCACTTAAACCCTTATTTTTCCAGGGCAGAGGTTGATATCACTGAATGACTTCTAAATGCTGGTCACGTCCATGAATTGAGATTGGATAAAAAAAATGCTTTTCGAACTTTTGGTTAGTCATTTAAAATCATGGGAGATCGTACACCGTTATTCCAATATTCCCGAGGGCACTCGACCCATATCACACCGCTTGAACGCGAGGCATCAGTCGAGGTAGACTTTTTTTGGTATAAGGGGTGGTATCATCCCACCCGCAACTACCCGCTTCGTAGCGAACGCCTTCGGGTTAACATCTTTCCACCTCGATACTTTATCCATACCGTAAGTTAAGCGCAAGGTAATGCTCTCAGATATTTAAATAAGGTTCAGCATTGCCTGAACGACACTGGGGGAAGCTAGGATACGTCTTCTTTCAAACATATGCGCAGTATACATTTCTCCCCATGTTTCCGCATATTCAACACTAAATGTCACATATTTTTTGCATGCGACACATTCACAGTTCTCTTCCAAGGATAGGGGGTCATTCTAAGTCAACGGATTGCAACCTTATTTCATGTGTGTACCCTTCGGCAGTCCATTCCCATACTCTGTACCCTTTATCAATGAGCTTTCCTTTCACATAAAAACACTCACGCCTGTAGTTTATTCACAGTTGAATCGGTGGAGTAGTCCCTAACCAATTAGTTATAACGTTTATATTGCAATGCTGAATGTTCACCCATAATTGGTTGTATGTGCAATTGCAGATGAACGAATATGCTTACTGCTAACGCTGGATTATTAAACATTTTTCATGTTCCCATAATTCATCAAGCGCGTACGTCAGGTTAGGAACGGCGTTGTAGGGAATTAAAATAGTCAATTAAATGAGCATGGGGGAACGATATCGGTAGGCGCTTTGAATCAAAAGAAAAGAGAAAAATTACAGTGAGAAGGAAACTGAGGGGGAGGGAGACGAAGGGTTGCCCCACTCGATAACATTTTTATGTGAAAATAAAGTGCCTCCACAACCCTAACTTCCTGTTTACAGTAAGCCATTTATGGATCATTGTAACTTTACTACAATTCAAGGACCGTAAAAGACGAATGACAGTGGAAAAATCTCGAAAACACAGGGCTTCTGGCAACAAAAGCTCAAAGCATTGGTTCAAAATTATGGCTAAAAAAAGTCCATGAGTGACAAGGATATAGCATCAATATTCTCGACACTAAAAGCACGAAAAATCGAGTCCTTCCTAAAAAAAAGACTCTGTATATCAGGGCATCTTTCGTCTCGGGAAATTTTTACAAGGCTTCTTTAGGACTACAAAGAATGCACCACTGCTAGCTAATAACCCTGGCTCAGGAAAATGCAGTGATTTTGCGTTATTTATCTGGATGATGAGTCTGTAAGGGCAGTTAGCTGCCCACGGGTTGTGGGTCAGATATATAATCTCCAACTCTGTGACCTTAAGGATTCTTGCCATATTTGATACGTTAAATGACTGGATTCTGAATCAACAAAAACAAAATTCTAATGTTATCAACAAGATATAACCACGTTAACAAATTTTTCAGGAAGAATGATTTCCAAGTCAAAATACGAAATAGCTTCAACTTTGATTATTCTACTTAACCAAATCCATTGAATCGTTCGAGCTTAGGAAGAGGCTCGCATAATAGAAAAGGCATCATCATCATAATCATGGCCCAACAATCCTACTATTGGTGTGACGCAGCTTTCCACTCGATTCTTTTATCAGCTAATCTCTTCATATTTACGTAATTCATCTCTTTTGCATCATTCAAAACTTGCGTTGTATAATATTTGATGCAAGGCCTTCCTTTTCCATTCTTCTCATTCCCTTGCCTCTCGACGATTGTCTTCATCATGCCATCATGTCTCAAGACGAGGCATCATTTAAAAAAATTAATATAAATAAGGTATACAAGGTATCTGAAGACATCAGACCTTTTTGCTCTTCAATAAAACGTCTCACATCAGTTTATAATGTGAATTAGGCCTCTACAGTCATACCCAGCAAAAAACAATTTATTTTGGTATCTAGGGAACCAGATTTGAAGGAAACCGCAGCCGAAATCAGGTAAGAAAATGGACCCAGACCACTTTATGGCTTACAAGTAAATTTTCTCTAATTTAGAGTGTCGTAAAGATGGCTAAACCCTTCTCCAGAGTTCAGTATTCACTATGCCAACCAATCTAAGGTCTCCTTTTCGTGTGAAATTCTTTGAATCCTATCCCATCCGTACTTCAACCCCTTTGGGGATTTAAATACATGCACTGACGTAGGATTCCGGGGTCTACACCTAAATGTAAGGAGAGATATCAAAGAGAGCATCTCAGTGAGAGACCAGAGGAAGGTGCTCGAGAGAGGAGTAGACGAAGGCTTTGAGGAGGGATTGGCACAAATTCATGTGGGACGTGATATATGCACACATGCCTTTCCAGTGGAGGAACTGGAGAGAGTGGCTGAGAGAGTGAGAGCACGAGGCGACGTATTGGGATCGTATCCCGCAGTCACTCAAACCGAAACGTCTCAACTTTTCTCCTCCAGGGATCGATCCACTTCCTCGGGCGAGAGAGGAAGAGCAATACATCATCCCTCGAGATGTGAGCCTGGCCACCCAAGGAGAGGGAGAAGGAGGGGAAAAGGAGCGAGCGCGTGACACCACGTCCCTTTTGTTTTTAACGGTTCCTCGTCAATATTATGCTCCTTCACATACAATCAGTTGAACCAAAAATCCAAATTAATAAAAAAACAAATTTATCCAGCTATCTCATGATCTGAGAAAACGAGAGCCTCTGTTTCTCGAATTACTAAAAGGTTAAATACATTAAAGTTTTATCTAAAATTTTAAACAAATCGAGAGGATAATTGTCAGATAAACAAAACAACAACAACAACAATTAAATTTTCTCGGTATCATCTCTTCAGATTATGTGTCTGTTTCCAAGGAAAAATTGCCTTATTTTACGATGATGGGCCCAATACAGTACTCCAACAAGTACTGAATACAGTTCGATCACCTAGTAGACGATAAGTTGAGGTTGGGAGTCCTTGGGAGTGCTTGATTACTAATCCTGGGGGGTTGTGTTTGAAACCGTCGGAATTATCTCTAATAGGTAACCAAGGAGTCACGTGATACAAACACGAATGGTTTCGAAATTTAACGTGTCTAAATCGCTCTTTACAACACCATTAACTGTTTTCACTTGAGTTTTTTTCACCTATTCTAACTAAAGAGCCCCCAGTTGAGGTATAACACAAGTGTAAACAAAGAATGAGGTTGCCATCAGCGGTTTTAACACCTAATTTGCAAAGTCTTCGTGTTTATACCACGTGAATCATTGGTTACCTATAAGAGATAATCCCGACGGTTTCAAACACAGCCCCCCTGGTTTCATTTGACTCATCGAACGCCTGATAAGTCTAAAATGGACCGCTCTTACCTAACTGCAGATTAATCTGCCTGTCGGTTGAAGAGGTCTTAGAAAACATGGGATTTATAACTTTATTACTGACTAACCTTTATTCTACATCTGGAAACGACTTATACTTAAACTATAACTCCTCAATAGGAGATACCTGCTTTTTTCAGTTCTTGATGCCTCATCCAGGCTACCTTTCAGTCCCCTATATTCTATTCTTATCATGATGTGTCACCCTGTCTCTTACTAGTAATGGTCGTTTCCTCTTTCCTCAGACCTTCATCTTGACAGAGTCCTTCAACGTCCCTTTTTGGGAACAAATATCTTACTTATAATATGTTGGTCCTCTCGTGTTCTCATAACTGAATTGATTCGATAGTCAATATTTCAAAGCTTAATTAAAACACAAACTTCCGTGTTATTTATAGGTCTGGAAATGCTCTTTGGGTAGTAGAGTAGAAGCTGAAATGAAGCTATTTAGTTCTTGCTAAAGACAAAATATTACAGTTACAAAAAAATTTATTTGACTTGTAGCTCTTAGGGAGCAGATAACTTCTTCTTAAAATTCAAAGTCCTAAAAACCATTCTCAACAATGTCTTTCGTAAGGAAAATCAGCTTTCGTACCTTGAGAGATAAATGAACATCAGAAAAAATCCGAAGCCTATTATAATCAGAGCCTATTATAATTGTTTCATTTAACAAAATGAAACGGGAACTTTAACTTCATTTTGTTAAATTTTGTTACCTGAAATGTGATTGTAGGAGCTACAAGTCTCCTATTTTATTTAGTAGGTAATTAGCACATGATTTTCCTAACAAATTTTCCTCCATTCCGACCCTAGCTTATCTATTATTTTCAGCTTCAGGTTCATTTTTGCGACACCTGTTGTGCCGTATCTTTTAGTTTGCTCTAATGCTCTGGAATATCCTTTGCTTTAATATTCTCAATTCAACTTGATTTCTTCGGTCTATTCAGCTTTCGGGCATCAGATTTTATCTTGAATTATTTTTTTTACCATACTCCTTTGCTGTTTCAGATACACAAGCATTGCTTTCAGATTAGACCAGGAAACTTAGAAAAGATACGCATTATTTTACCTGCGTATTTAATTTTATGCTCCAACCGTCTCCCAAGTGCCACCTAGTATACAGCGGTTTCATTTTTCTAGAGCCGAAGGGTGTGCATAAATCGTACGCTGAAAATTACACTTCCGTGTACCCTCGATAAATGTAAGGGGTTTTTCGATTCACAGTACGGTTAAAAGGGCACACGTAGGTACAGGTACATAGATACCAAAAAATAACCCCACTTTACAGAAAATCTTAGTACGAGTCGGAATATTTCTTCATCCTCATAAGTTACCGAAAAAGAAGGTATTTCGCGAGGTCCTCTTTAAAACGAAATTTTACCTGCTACTTTCATTTTATTTTCTTTTTTCCGTTTCTGGGGCAAACATCCCCTCTCTCTTCCCTCTCCTCCCTCCCGCCTTCACAGAGTGAGCTTGGATTCGGTCCACGATGGGTGGTGTGGGGGGGGGGGAGGGGGGCCAGCAAAGATTGTCATTAGCCCTGATAAAGTGAGACCCATCATGACACTTGGACGATGCAGTACGAGCAGTGCGGAGAAAGTGGAGAAACAGCCATCATCCCTGCCTGGTGATAGATATTATTTTGCAAGTACACGGCACATTCGAAATATTTAGAATAATACGGTAACCGTACATTTAAAACTGGCCGTAAAATGAAAGAGGGCACTTATGATGAGGGTATAAAAATCCGTCACGCGTGAAGTTTGAAAACATGAATTCAATGACGAGAACAAAGGTTATTTATGTTAGTGCCAAAGCTCTGAAATCTTGGTAATATATGATATTTATCATAAAAATTAGACTATTAACACAATTAAATACTGACATTGTACCTTAATATATGTACATAAGAGAAGTATTTGAATTTATGGTCTACACCTTCACTAAATAGCCTTAATGAATAAGAACTGTTATATAGCTTTAGCAAATGAATATTAAGGAAACATATTTTAACAAATCAAGCGACAATTTGTGGAAATGTGTGACAGTTAGCATTATCACAGCAATATGCGATATTTACTTAAAATTTATGCGATATTTCTGAATAGTAAGAATAATATATCATACTTCTTGAATGAAAATAAGCGTCACTTTGTTTTACTGAAGTCAGCTAGGCCCCTAAGGAATACAACCGTAGTTATAGCAGTCTATGCACGAGCATTGTCGGCATAGATAGGCGTATCTAATTGTAAGTACCAAGTGTATTTTAAATATGAAAATATTCTAAACCTTTCAAAATAATCCGGCTTCTAAAGTAGCAAGTATTTATTGTACGTGTCGTCTTTTACTCGCATTAATATAACTAGTTCGTCAAATTTAAAACAGCACTTCCATTTCAGAACAAAAACTTGCCAAACTCCCCTAAAATGCATGAAATATAAACGAAAATTTACACTGGACAAGATCAGCAAACAAGAAACTTGTTTTGCCAGAATACTCTGTGATTTATGAAGTCATTAAAAAAAATGAAGTTTTAAAAAAGAATATATTACTCCTTCACTATACTGCAAATGTCATTTTGTTCATTTTTGCAATCAGGTGTATTTCATGGAGTTGAATGAAAGATTCTTAAGGGATACACTTTAATTTCGAAAGCATTCTTGTCAAAAACCTGTGCTTTGAAGAAGTAGTCAATTTTAACATGCCACACTAAAAATTCACTAGAATATAAAGTGTTTATCGACATGGACACGGACTTTTAGCGCGGCGAACAAGTAAAAAATTCTGTCTCCTAAACTACTCAAGTGTAATTGACACCCAAGAGGAGGTACGAAATAAATATACCCCGTGCGCAATAAATAAAAGTAGATAACTTGCGACAGGATGATTGATCACCTCTCCAAAATCTGATTTTTTAATTTATTTATTTTTTGCCGCGGGGATCAAAAGTGGGGAGAGGGTTAGTTTGAGAGAGGGTAAGAGAGGAGTTTTCGTCCTCTAAATCCCCAGTCGAGATAATTGAATAATGAATTTTCACTTTGATTAAATTCAGCGTCGCGACAACACCCAGTTGCTAACGACGAAAACCGCATTCGAAGTCATACATCACATCGACGAGATTTGGTCAATGGCGCGTGAGTGGCATTCCAAAGGGTGTTCCCTCCCCTTTATCCTTCCAAAACATTTCCATTATTTTTTCCACCCAGCCCTCCATTTTTTAACTTTCTCTCGGCCTCCCTCCCCATATCGCATGAATATGGATACGCCAAAAAAAAGCAGTGGCTGCAAAAATATGCAGACGCGTACGAGCGACACCCACGCATTCGTGCACGCCGAGATGTTCGTTCTCACGCAACAAGAAGGAGAATATGCGGCGGCCATGATCAGGCCGAGCGTGAAACTTCATCAACGGAGGCGGAGTGGAAGGTCTCCTCCTCCCATTTTCCCTTTGCACCTCTTCCAACTCCTCCGTAAACCCTTTTCCATTCAGACCTCTCCCAGATGACAAGCCGACTCCTCAACACCCCCGCGGACTATTTCCGCGAAGAGGAATGGGGGAGAAAAATAACAAAAGGCGTTAAAACGGGAAATCGTTAATCTCCACTCCTACGGCGTGCTTTCCCTCAACTTTGGCCCTCCATACCGATCTCACACTCTCATTTCACTCATCTCTCTCCCTCTTCTTCCGCTTACCGAAGGCGGAGGGAGCCCTGAATCCCTTACCACTATTTTCGCGAAAGACATTCTTCAAAGGCAATTTTAATGAGGTAAGGCTATACCACCTCAAAGGAATTTTTTTTTCATGTCTTGAAATGGCACTAAAGACGATGGAGGAAGAGGCTACTTTTTGGGGTGTGATGATCCGCGCATTGATCCGTCAATCCTAAAACTAGTGTTTAGTTCCGACCCAACAGCAAAGAGGTTAAAATTCCACTCGGGTTATCTTTCAAGGTACCTTAATACAGGAAATTTATACCTAGGTCATCACTAATGCCGGCGCTAAGATTAATGATTGCTACCAACGCAATAATTATACATCCCAGCTGTAGCTAAAGTATCCGTGGAAGTCTCACGGCCGCTAAAGTTGATTGAGCGATTAATGACAGGTGGATAACCAGGGCAGGTAGCGGCAGAAATTGGAACGAGGGTAAAGGATATAGGTCAACTAGCCTCAGAATCATTCTAGCGTTAAATAATTGCGGAATGGGTGAATGCCTCGATAGTTAATTCCAAGCACGAAAATCTTATCTTGTAAATTCTCCTGAAGAAGGCTGTTACAACTCTTCTAACGATTGATCATCACCTAAGTTGTTTACCGACGGACAATAATATTATGCTAATAAATCTAAGGGTTACGCGAGCAATTCATCTCCCACGAAAGAGTTTAGCACTAGAGTAGGTAGAGTAGGTTCTTTCAGCTTCTTTGGACTGGGAATTGAAAGTGATAGCAAGAATTTTTAGGGGCATCAAAATTCTTCAAAATTCGTGTGAACATGCTCAAAATATTTCTTTTATTATTTTTCTCAACACTTCAGAGTAATTCTGAGGAAATATTTTTCAATACCAATTGCCATGTTTCCTACACTTCCCGTAACACTTTTTATATCTCACTAATTAGCAAACCACAACCCATGCCGTTTACAACGCACTCAGTAATTCATTCTAGTACCGCACGATCTCATGTTAAACCTAAAAGGCTGAATCTCACTACCATAAAGTTCTTAAACATACTACTTCTGCCTTTTTGAATCTCCATGGGCCTCTTTCGGCAGGATCTACGCATTGCCACCTTTCACTAGCAGTCGCTTTTCCTCTTGTTGCACCTTCATTACTTGAATTTTCTGTAAGTGTTTCCAATGGACATTGAGCATGCGCACTGAATGAGTGTATCCATTGCATCATCTTTCAGAAAAGTCTCAATCTCAACGCTTCACTACGCTTCTCTAGCCTTTTGCTTTCCCAAACATGGTTTTCATTTACAAATCCATACATTCCATAATATTTATAAACCCTTCGTTCCCTTTTTTCTTGCATCTGTTTAATATTTATTTAGTTTACAACTACCTAACTCTCGCTAACGTAACTATTACCTGCACTGCTTTATTAGCACTTTTTATTTCCATTTTTAAAAAGTATTCCATCTATAGTCTATCATTCTACTTCTATCCCTTACCAAACGCCTCCACATCCCGCATTCAATTTTAATCCCCTCCAATTCTTCATTTGACGTTTTATCACCAACTAGGTGTGGTATAAGTCGGTAATTATCCCCTTGGAGACTGTGACAGTTACGTAACGTGCTTCAAATTGTCTGACTATAATTTAACGAAACAGGAGAGAAACTGTATTTTAAAGCTCTCTCCATAATTATTACGACCTCCATAGCTACAGGGAGCCATGGTGTTCACAATCGTTATCACTCATCATTATTCTAGACTGATTTTACCTCATGACGGGAAAAATGCATGGAATTATTTCCCGTTGCATGCTTCAAAGTAATTATAGAACTTTGTAGTCCACTTTACAGGATAGTCTCCATCATAACATCCACTAAACAAAAGAAAAACACATTGTTAACACCGTAGTACCAAAAGCAGCTTCCAGGGACCCATTTGCAATGGCTTATCTACCGAGAGTAACTTTCAAAGCTCCCACCAGTTCTACTGTAGGTGTCATCGGAGCATGAAAGCACAAAAAATGAGATTATTTGATATTATTTGTGGTTTATCGGTAAAAATATAAGCTACACACGACATAAATTCATTTTCACTAAGGTCACGCAAATTGGGACGGGATGTGAATTCACAGGTTTCCTCACCATGTCACTGTTGACTGAGCAAACCTTTGAAAGAGGTGCCATTATTCACTTCCGTGCAAAAACGTTTTTAAATGAAAGCTGCGCTTTAAAACGATGCCTACCAAGTTACAAATACCACGGCCGAATTAGCGTTTAAAGATAGATTAGCTAAGGGAGAGAGAATGTGAACACAGGATATAAAACTTAGTCGTAGTCAGAGAATTATGCCTTTGACCACCTTATATTTCCAATTTAGCAGGAGTTTTGCCTCACATTTCTTAAAACCAAACCCAACGTCCACCCTCAAAGGGCACTCCAAAAAGGCAAATGACACTTATTATAGCCTTATAATACATGTATTTAAGTTTCGTCTCTGCTATTTTTCTAAAATGAAATGAAAAAATATTTAGAAAGAAAATAAAATGCAAGGTAATTAAAGAGATATAATATACTCAGATATAATTGGTTATCGACGGCTAATAAAGCTTAAATTGTCTTTAAAAGGGACACTGAAGTATAAATTAAGGTACTGAATTGAAAGTAACTTTTTTCGTTGACCATATGCTAGCTAGAGTTAATAGTTAATTACCACTATTAAGAAAAATATCGCGTTAGACGAAATATTACAAAAAGGAGAAACTGTACTGTGTAAAGTTACATCATAACAATAAGTTTCTAAAAAGGTAAGAGATACATTACGGAAGAATCTCAGACCAAAATGCATGCTAGTGTGCTACTGACTGTGTGTAATCATTGATTTTTACTCAAATGTACACATTGTAAAAATATTATCACAAAAAAAGGCATAAAATATTGGTTAATTGCTGAAAAAGTACGCCAGTCATTTTTCACTGATGGAGAGGCCAGAAAGAATAGATTCCCATCATTTAAAAGGATTTATCGGTAAAAGTAAACATTGAATGTAATCCGTACCCTGGATAAGGTGTTTACAATTATTTATTAAGGCCGCTTTACACGGTAAAATTTATTGCACATACGAATACATGAAACTGAACGAAATTGTATGTTTGTCTGAATGGAATTAGAACAGTTTCTATTTTCCGTTCAGTCACTTAGACATTCGCACAAGCGTTCACACCATTTGCCGCTTTACACGGCACAATTTTCTCATACAAGCGTTTGTACCAGAAATTGTACAAAAATTGTACCGTGTAAAGCAGCCTTTAGGCGTGTAACATTTTCCGTTCATTTTAATTCACCGAGATGCAGGAATACGAAAAATGAATATTTTAATAAATTACGCCCTCAAAATGATCTATAACTACCTCAAAAAAGAACCCAACAAACTTAGGCATGACTACTGGTCATGGCAAGGTGAGAAATATTCAACCAACCAACAATATATATACAACCAACTGATTTATTCTTTGAGAAACCTGTTAGCGAAAGGCGTTTTTCTCTTTTGTTGACCAACTGTGAAATTAAAGAAAAAAAACATTTGGCACCAGTAGCGATGGAATGAGATTGGGGCCACCATACCAGCTTTTAAAAAAAATTCACTACACAAGACGTCCGTAATTAAATTAGACATAACGGCTCTTAAAGCAGAAATAGACGCCACAGATTCCTCAAATAATATGGGACGAAATCTACGGTGGCTAATTATTGTGATGGATACTAGGTCATCGAACTTAGAAAGGCGACCCTGTTTTTTGTTTTAATCCTCCAACTCTAGATTCGAGCCGGCGGCTAGCCCGTGCGCACTCGACAGTAATTATCCGCTGTGAGATAAATTTTAAGTATTAGTTCTAAACCATTTTCTCTTCTGGAAGCGTCTGACGAGGAGGCAACATTAAGAGCTGGCGTTCTGAGATTTTCATTCTTTCATAACTCAAATTAATCGGATGCATGGGGACGCTTCAAATCATCAGCCTTCCCCTAGTACTTTATCAGGTTATGGAGCCCAATTACGTCGCGGTGAGGGTGAGACGAACGGAACGAACGAGCCTCCTCCTCTCCAAAGCCATTTCCCTCACCCCATCCCCCTAATTTCCTTTAAAGAGGGGATGGCTGGTACGAGGTGAGCTTTGGTGGGAGGGCCAAATGATAACCATATCATCGTCCTCAGCTTCCGCGACTAGTGGGTCGTTTAAAGAGCTCGCTTATGGGACGACGTCGCTCACGGCGTCGACGACGACGATGACGCTCATAGCAAATGGGAGATTAGGACGTAGGGAATACATTCTTTGCCGCGCGGCGACATCTGTTGAATCTCGCCGCACGCACTCCTTCCTTTCATCTTTCCTCCTCACCCCAGATGCTTCTTTATTTCTTCCTTCCGCCGCTGTCCTCCCTTTCCTTTCGCGGAGGAATAAATTCCTCGGTCCATCTCCGCGCCATTCCAGCTCCATTCCTCTCCTCCGCGACAATTTCCCGCCCCAGCCCTCTCGCGAAATAACTTGATGAAAGAAAGACTTCCGAGGATGCCACACTGAAGAGATCCTACAAAGTTCAAGCAATTCCGCCTTGGGGATATCCTAAACTTAGATTGAAATAAGAGAAGGAAGTGAATGGAAAAGAAGATGAAAAAGGAAATGCGCTAAATTCTTCTCGAAACGGATTAAGTATTCTCCGTCGCGTAAATGTCTCATTCCGTATACCATGTGTGGCACCGTTTCGTTGGTGGATATCTGACCGGTTGAGTTTTTAGGTAGACAACGTTCCGATGGCCGGCTTTACACCACCTTCGCGATGAGAGGTGATGCCTTTGCCCTAGCGGATTCCGCATTCGGGACTTCGGCCATGTACTGAGTCAACCGGCAACAAATCGGAAAACTCCTCAAGTATTTTGTCTGTGGTCGAGGCTTGAGACCATTTGCGAAATACTTTTGTACTCACCTACATTTAGAGAATAACCAGCAAACTAACTTAAAGGGACATAGAAGAGGGAGAATATCACAAGAAATTGCGGAAAAAAGCTATGAAAAAACTATGTTGTTTAGATATCAGAGCTAATAAATGCTTCTGAACTTCAAAGGAACAGAATTTTCTTTAAGTGATGGAGTATCTGCATCTAATTATAAGGCTGAGTAATTCAGAATTATAACAAGAAAAGCCATTCATAGGCATTGCTTCTATTTTGAACGAAAATGGAGATGCTACCAATGATACTAGGAGAAAAATGAAGGAAGCGTGAGGTCGCTTACTAACAGGACAATAATTAGGATAGAAACCATGAATACAAGCTTAAAATGAGGGAAGTGAAGAGACCCGCACCTTAGTTGGAGATTTTGCATGAACATTTAAACCAAAACTAAAATTCAGGAGAAAGTTTCAGTTTTAAGCGAAATACTAAAATGCATATTGCATGACGTATCTACAAAAACTTTTCAGCATCGATTAAAGGTAAAAATAATTAATCACGCCTAGAATCCATAAATAACAACGAGTATAACTCTGCTAAAACGGTACAAGTGACAAGGTATTTTCCGTTCTTTATAGAAATAGCTTAGGCTGCGACATTACTTAATAAATATTTTGCATACTCAATCCTTACTTTTATCAACTCGAATACATACATAATAATACGTAGCATAATACGTAATAATACTAATAATAATACGTAATAATAATAATACGTAGCATGCTCGAATGACGTCTATGCGGGGGTGAATAACTATAGCTGCATTTGCGCAATTTTTGCCTGGGTTATGAAAAAACAGTATTCTTATGCATGTTTACAGCTCTTTTACATTCTTTCTTTGATAAATGCAGCATCTGATATAACATACAGCATGCACACCTAAGTTTTCCCCTTTCAGCACTGTCTCTTCTTGGCGCCAACAAAGAATTCTGTCATCCAGGATACGTTTAGGATTATTAGAAAAATATTCTTGTTGACCCTTTAGAGTTTCAAATTCATTGTTGAATAATAATATTAGTGCTTTCTGAAAAGTTAATCCTGAGTATACGACGACCTCTCACTGAACCGGCATTATCTAATGGAAGAGAAGAGTGTGAGTAGAACAACAACAGCATGTATAAACAGCATTTTGGCTAAGAGTTTCACATCAAGCTTGAACAGAGAGCTGAAACCACTCATGTCAATTGTCAAAAATACAGCATAACTTCAGAAATTCCAGGGAAATAAAAAAAGGATGGATTCAAACATTCTATAAATAATTTATTATCTTGCTGTTAAATACACTTAGGTAAATGAGGCCAAGCATGCTAAGATAACTGCTAATGAAACCAATAACAAAAAAACGTTAGGGTAACCAACGTTATTGGCAAACACAACACATGGACACCAAATTACGCATTTATAGACGATGAAACACTGCAAAAGTTTAATCAAGTTTAACAATTATTTTGTGAAAAAGTGTCCGGTAGAATTTTTTTTAAAATACGGTCTTTTGGGATTTGGTTGAGAAGGGTATATGAAAAGGTCGGGTAATGGAGGAAAGGCGGGAAAAAGAAAAGGGAAGGTAAATATAGTATTTTAGATGGAACGAAAAGAGGTTGGAAATAAAAAATATGTAGGTTATAGATAAGAGAAAACGCAAAGGGAATGTGTTACTTAGAGTACGATATAAAATTGAAACTGATCCTAATAGTGAAAAACTGGTAATAGTAATTATAATATGTGATATATGTGAGAAAAATGTATGAAATGGGGAATACTACATTGATAATTGGTAAAAAAAATCTGATTTGGAAATCTCATAGAATTTCATAATTACATAAGGGCTAGGCTATAATTAAGAGCCGCGACGAAAAACCAGCATAGAACGCATGCTATTTTATATTTTTACATGCCACAGATTACACGGCGCAATCACAGATCACAGACAGTGGCGTAATTTGAAATAAATTTACATCAAATAATAGTCTTCAATACAAGACATTTCACTTTTAAATATTGTATTTTTCTATCAAACCTTATCGAAAAGCTTAGAAAACAAGTGATAGCTAGCGTAAAACATGCTCTTAAAAACTAAGTACTACTTAGAGACAGGAGAATAGTAATCAAGGGGGTCAAAAAGTTTTTACAACCCTCATAATACTCCATAACCACTCCAATGAAAGGTAATTCCAGCCCTGTTTTAATCTCCATTTCAATAGAAAATATAGAAAAAAATTTTGTCTGCAATTACAGCTTGGTTTTCAACGTTTGATTTTTTTTAAACTTGCTGTGTTTTACGAACTTGGGAGTTTTTGAAAGAAATATTACCCTGCATCTCTCTCTCTCTCGCTCTCTCTCTCACTCTTTCCTTCGTTTCCAAAAATAAAGGATATTGGAATAAATGCAAGGAGTAGAAACTGCAAAGTAGATATCAATAATCTCGAAAAAGATCTCTCTTTTAATCAACCGGATGGAAACAAAATGTCGAGGGAATTGTATATTTGTTCGGGTTTTTTTTTACATATATTTTATGAAGTTGCGAAGCCACCATACCGACTGGACGGAGAATGATAAGGTCACAAGGGGCCAGAAACCTCAGAATCTCTCTTGAGGGCTCGCGGCGTGACCTCGTTCTTTACATTTTTATGAAACACAGATAAATGAGAGGCTACTACTGGCTGCATACAATATTTTGAAACTTAAACCCACCCTATCTTTGGCAAATCCCGCAAGTGTGTTTCCGCATTGCCGAGATTTTCCCATCGTTATTCATCCATTTAATGGCCTGTACAAGCATCGAACATTGCCTCGGATCGGAAACCTATGGATTCGAAAAATCCATAAGGTAATTCTGAGGGCAACGCCTTGAGACTACCTTATGCCTCGAAAACATTCGATCTGAAAAATTTTTATCAAAAGGTCAAAATGAGCTTTTTGGGAATTTAAGCAAGGATATAGAAGCGTTATGTAATCTGTTTTGGGGCAACAATAAAAGATAATTTATTCACATAAAGATTTATGACATTCAAATATTGGCTGATTATAAAGCCAATTCCATGTACTATGCCAGGAGTACGTATATCAGGTATTAAGAATAAGTCATAAAAATCACCTACATGAGCAAAAAAAAACAAATATTGGAATAAGGAATGAAGATACCCACAAACGGAAAATGCCATAAAAAGAAACTTATAAGCTAATCTTGAGAGAAAACAATGTATGGAGACAGAGGAAGATGAATCACTTAAGTAATTAGTGGTTTCAGGCGTTACTTGGTGGAACCTCATGATGAAAGGACAGTGACTTCGTGATTCCACAAAAATTTTGGAAATATTTGTGGAATGATGACCTTGTTGAAACCTGTGAAGACACTGACAAAGGACGACCTGTGTTGAAAAATGTTTTTGTGGAATCACAAAGTCACTGTCTTTTAATCACTTAAGTATATTTACTTTTTCGACTAGACAATTTTAATCTTTAGAATTGAGACACGACAAATCCGAACGCATCTTTCGGCCTATTAAGGAGATGTATTAAATGTGCAAACTGGGAGACGTACCCAAGTCCCTGAGTCTAATATTCAATTCAGATTAAAGGTTTAAGAGCAAATTTTATTTAAAATTTCTGCAAGCTTAAAACAGGATATGAAAGACGTCATGCCACTCCACACAACCTGGACTACAGAACGTCTCATTCACATTTTTTCACCACTATCTATCATTTGTCAACGAAATAATACTCGCAAGAGAGAGCTGAAATACATAAGTGACCCAATGAAAAATGTGACATTCAAGAAGGTAAATACGACAAAAAGTTCGACCTCAATTGGAGCGTGCGAAACCAAACTAATAACTGGAAAATTTAAAATAAAATGGCATTAACAGAGATTTGCATCAGACGCTGGGGTAAGATCATAAAAAGAACTCTTAGATTGGAAGAAAATTTCTTGGCAACAGGTTAAAAATTAACTTCTTGGCGAGTAGATAAAAGAGAAAAAAAGTAGCCAGGCGATGAAAATGCTAGAAGAGTCCCTTGAGCTTGTCCGAGGGAGCACTAAGAGCGTAATTTTCCACTTGCAAGTTTCCGCCAACCTCTAATACCAATGCCTTAAGCTCAGCAAAAGGAAGGGAAGATGCGGCGGAGGAAAAAAGCGGGGCTTGAAGCTAAAAGAGTACTCCGAAACTTTCCTTCTCCAGAGGAAGCGTTGGGGGCTTGATGTTCGAGGATAAAATCCTGTCACGCAAGCGTTTTTCACTTTCAGCAGCTTGGTCAAAAAAAATCCATCCGCAGGCTCACCGAGGTTAAGTGAATGACGGACCTTACGTCAGAACGACTTTGGCTTTCTAATATGCATTTTACTCACGCAAAAGAAAGCAGCAGTTACAAAATGCTTTTCTTGCCTAATAATCAATATCATCATATCAATCAATCAATCAATGGTCATAATATTCGTAAGATTTGTTAGACGCAACTCCCATTTCCTTTCTTCTAATGCCTACTCCAGGAATTCTCAACTGGTGAATAGGCGTACCATCGGTGGCGCTTGATGAATGATTAGGTGGTACCTGAATAACAGGTTAATGATGTTTTGATCAAAATTAATTAAAATTGAATAACTTGTTCAAAATTTTTGAAAAATAAGAGAAAAATATTATTCTTATAGGAAATAATATTATGCATTGTTTATAGTATACAGTACTCTGATAGGAATGTATACATTTTTACCTGCATCGGCGACAGTGGGTTAAACCCTCAGCTGCCAGTTCTATGGTCGTGGGTTCGAACCCCGCTCGGATAAGATTTTCATGTACGGTGCATGGACATGTGTTTGCTCTAATTCATTATGATATGGACCCCAAGGGAAAATACCTAAGTGCTTTTCTTGGGGTTGTAGTAAATAAATAAGGAAGTGTTCCTCTTTCCCAACTTTTTTCATCTACCCCATTCTTGCTTTCTACAGTTCATCCCATTCAGCCTTCCCTCCGTCCTGAGATACGATGGTCTCAAAAGTGTTTCCGACAATGTAGTTCCTTCTAATCAGGATTTTCATATTTACTTTTTTTTCTCTTCATCTTTTCTGAAACGTCTTCATTAGAGGCTTGGTTCTTTCTAACATGAGACGGAGAATATCATGAAATACCGCCATACGAAAGTTTCAAAAATAACTTTGCAAAATAGGAATGAAAATAGATCTAGATACGTTCCAAATAATCCATCACTGGACAAAGTGTCAGCATCATTTTGGGTATTTGATTTACCCTGGAACTTGATTTTTTCCTTTTTAATTTGCTTTTGAATTTATCGTGCCCTAGAGAACTGCTGAGTGGTTTGATGGGCCATTTAATTTTTACAAGGAAGAGCCTGAAGGGAAGCCGAAGCGGCAGACGAGCTCCCTTATAATAAATGATCGCCGTCCAATATAACACGCGCTAGGCACGGATTTAAGGAGCGCTGCCCGAAGGGAAGTTGGGCGGCCAAGGAAAGGACTAAGGGCAATAGAGGGGGAGATAGGGACTGCAAAGGGTATGAGGACGCGACGCCATCATCCGCCATTTCTCATATGACGTCTGCCTCTGGGAGGTGCGAGGGGCTCATAAAACGCGGAGACTTCAGGACTGAAGTATTAATGATTGAGGACCGTGGTGGGGCAAGGGTTTATCAGTGATTCCTTCCTTCTCTTCCTCCTTACCGGCTGGAGCGCAGCGTCTGGGGATTTAATAAGACCCTCAACTGTCGTCAATCCGGAAAGATTTGAGACAGCGCCTGATTTTACGAGACTGCTGGGGATCAAAGCGAGCGATATCTGTGCTGGAAATATTGACCGGAAACGCTTCTCCTGCCCGTCATACGGGTGGACGTAATGTTGTGGAAATTCAATTATTATAATCCGGCAATACTAGAATAAAGACGACACATAAATTAGTTCTTAAATATTGTCTTACTACCGATTAAAGGTTTCGATGGGTACGAATAGGATTACTTTTGAATTCGGTGATTCACAAGCGAGGACTCGTTCGTGGCATTACACATACAATACACAAGCGAGGACGTTTCGCTTATATTCGTATTTCAACTCGGCACAGTACCTAACTACATTCATTCCCTATAAATGCATAAGATGTAACGCGATGTACTCCTCATTCTCTGCACGCCTACCGATTTCCCTTCTATCACTGACTTGAAAATGCCATTGCGAATTATTTTTTCGTTTCATCAATATTCACTGACGAGGGTCCACCAAAAACTGGCTTCCTTTTCCTATCATATCTGATACTTTTCAGCTTTCTATTGAATCATGGTCTACTTTCCATCCTTCAGCCAGCCTACATTTCAAAACTCTACAAGAACTTGGCTCTAAAAATCTCTGGCCACCTTTTGTTTGCTATCAGAAAGTTTCACACCTTAATTTACGACAATCAGTAATGAGAAGAATAAGTAAGAATAATTATCGGTTCAGTCGTTCTTGCTGTTAATGGTTACGATTTTAGGAAATGAATATTATGTCGCGAGAAGAAATATGATTCCTCACATTTTCATTTTGGTGAATACCATGGAATCTACAACTCCTAACTTTAACCGCGCAATTCAAGGATTGCGAACTAGCCGCGGATACCTCAGTGGAGTCACCTGCTAAAAATTCATAATACCGGAATTTCCACAAGGAAAAAATCCACCTCGACTGGCAATCGAATCCGGAAATCAGGGGGTCCGGGTGGATTTTTTCCTTGAGAAAATTTAGCTATTTAAACACGCAAATGAGAGGCGAAAAATCTGGGCTTTTTCTGAGGAAAAAGTTAAAGGGTACGTGAAAAGGAAAATGAGAAAGCAACATGATAAGTGCTTGAATGTATCGGGATGGACACCACTTAAATCATTCGCCATTTCGAGGGAAGTGGAGTGTGTGCTCCATTAGTTCAACCAACATGAACCCTCGTTGTCCACCGCTGACACCCCGACGAAGGTTCCTTTCCTTCCAGGGTCTTCCTATTGAGGTGCTTCTGCCTGTGCGTCATCTCTCTTACACCCCACCCATCCCGTTGGTTGGCCCATGATGACCTTCTTCACCGAGATCCTATAGTTTTCATTTTTATACGACCTGAGGGCGCCCACATCCGAGGGCGATCCCATTCAGTCGAGGAATGTGACGTTTGATCTCTCTTTCTCTCTCTCACGCTCGCTCTTCGGATCTCGCGCAGAGGACGCCAACACATGCTCGTGATTCCTGCACTTTCCCCACTTGTTAGCATGCGCATTATGCGGTGAGGGAATTGGTCGAATCCGATCCAGATGCGAGAGAGGAAGTTAAGGATGAGAAAGAGATATGAAGAACGCCTGACGGAAATATTTCCTTCCTTTTGGGGAGATAGGGGGTGGAGGGGCGAGAAAAAAATGTGGTGACGTAGATCGTCCGATAAATTCCGCATCCTTTCGATATCGATCTATTATTGGGTCGTAAAGGGAGCGGTAGTGACGTGTGGAGCGGCCGAGTGCATGGACGGCGAGCAGATGGGGAATTTGACTCAAATCTTTTGAGTTCCCCAAAGTAAAGAGGGCTACTGAAGTCGCTTTCAACCACAACCGGCCTCATTCATCTCTCTTCCTCCTGTTTACTGAATGATTGCCAGAACGGGAAAGCTCTGATTTTCTCACTAATTGTAGAACGGTCGTAGATGTAGATCGTAGAACGATTGTAGATAGGAACGGTAATGTTTACAGTTTATTACGACATAATTTACTTCTGTTTTTCGCTGAAGAGTACGAGGTGACGAAATTGATGTATTTCACCCACATTCCACACGACAGCCAACTACTGAGTATCTTATTCTACAAATTGGGGTAAAGTGAGAGAAAACATGAAACTGTATACTTAGAGTACAATTGAAGTAGCCTCACAAACTGCTAAGGTTACATTGGTCAAAAAAATAGGTAAATGGTTCAATTGATACGATGAAAAAGTTTTGAGTCAAATATAAGAGGGCTGTACTAGTGGTCTAAATCCTAAAGAAGATATCGAACAGAAAGAATCAGAAGGACGCTATTGATGAGTTACAAAAGTCTGAGTGTACCATTCGGTGGAAAGTATTGCCGACCTAAACACATAAACCTACATTAGTAGGTACACCCATAAAGAGAGTTGTGCATGCATTATAAGTTCATATAGTTTAAAGTTATATGGCTAATTTTAGAAGAACAGATTACACTACCGATCTCCTAGATATTAATTGACCGCATCAACAAGTTGTTATCTAGAATAAATTATTTGATCATATCCGGACGAAGGGTAATCGCTTGCGTGGTTTATCATATTCACTAAAATTAATAACACTGGAAGAGTATGATAACACCTCAATCACAGTTTCTGCCACTGGAAAACTGAACAGTGAACAGATAGAAACAAAATTGTGGTTATTTAACCAAACATACGAAAAATATGGAGCCGACAAATGGAAACTTTATCATTAACATCAAAACCTGAGGCTAGATATGAATTTTGCCTTATTGAAGAACACTCTTAATCTTTAAAGAGGCCTCCATATCGATGAGCATCATTTGTTCTGCCACGAATCAATGAACGCCTCATTTGCAACCTCTATTAAATTAACACGATGTTTCGACGGAAGCTATCAATTTAGAGCTATATAATTAACTTAAAAATTATTAGCTGCTCGTCTCTTAACTAATAAAGCTCCTGTGGCGCCTCCATAAATACAGAAATGTTAATCGGTTCACACAAAGCATAAATCAGGGATTACGTGACGGTAACACATAATCGATTTTACGCATGTGAAGAAAGCGATGCATTTGCGTCCTTATTAAAAAAATTGCAATGATAGTCCTTATAACAAAAAAACTGTTATTTCAGTTTACCATTTAATAAGTATTGATTTTCTGTTTTTGGACATTTCGTCATATTTTGGAAAAAAAGACGAGAAACCTTAATCGGCTATATCTTGGTACATGACGGTCTGATGAAAATACTCGTCAAGAAAAAAGGAATAGGAAAAAATGGAAAAGGAAGGCCTCGAATGAGATGTGTGGAGCAGGTAGAGAAGGATGGGAAAGAGAATATCTAATAATGTTAATATTAATGGGTTACCGATAGCAGAGTAGAATGGGAACCAATCTTAGAATTGTTGACTAATAATGACGATGTGTGTTGCCAAGAAACAAAAAATATCGTAAATGTTTTGCGTGAATATTTATGTGGATTTTGTCCATATTACAAGGCCTAGGCGTGTGTGTGTGTACATCAATGCGACAATGGCCACTGTTGTATCGCGGAGGAAAATAAAAGTACCAGCGCGGAGGCCTCTATTATTTATTACATAAATAGGGTTTCAGAGTACGCAAGATACGGACAAGATACAGACAGAGAATGACGCGAATCAGGGAGAAGAAACGGGGTGTTAACAGGGAAGGAGACGTTGCAAGTACGATATCTCTCGAGCAGCGGGATGATGTTAAATGCGAAGCAGTGTCGGGCAGTCGAAGCCCTTACAACTCAATAGGCAACACGAACACAAGCAAGTCTCCCTCTGTGTTGTCTCGAGCCTCACTTAAACAATGGAATTCCGTGTGCCGCACCCAGTTCAATCGCGGCTCACACCACAACCTTGGAGAGATATGTGATGCCGGCGCGCTCGTTCGGGAGGTTGGCGGCTCAGAGAGGAACAAAATATTTTCGGGAATTGAAAACATATTCTACATAACAGGTGTTTTTCTTTCGTCTTTTATCATAATGAAAGGAAAAAATATATTCCTAGTTAACTTAGGATATTGCATGCCATGAATCGCTTTTTATAAGCAAATGACGTGTGAGTTGGCTCCATGTTCGGAAAAAGATCAGTGCAGTTCACTGGGCACCGCGCCTTGACGCAAGCCTAACGGCCCGTCCATAAATTACCTAACGCTAAAATGAGTAGGAGGCATCGGGTCCACTGTTACGATGTACTACTGGCAGGAAGAGGAAATTTAGGGAATAGAGAGAGATCTAGCATTCCGTTACGCTGGGAGAAAATAGATTATAAATTAATTCCTTGCTCAAACAACAATTATGATGCACAAAAGAGTTGGTAACTAATTAATGGTAAGGAGAAACTAATATGGTCTTTACAGAGAATATATATTTTATCATCCACGCAAAAGAGATGGTTCACTGACAGCATTACGCAATTTATGAGGGAGGGTTCTCAGATAATGTTATAAAACACAGTGTTATAAGGGAGGCTAAAAAGTGGAAAATCATCGTTACGCAGAAATTGGAGACCTAACCGCTGACAATATTTTTTTCTCACCGTTCATGGACCAAAATAAAGCCACAGATTCTTTTCCAGGGCTCGAAAATTCCCGTTTATCCCAGAAAGGAACTTACCTCTCACGGGGGATCGGGGGATTGATTTTTATCATTCGCCGTTCTTTGCAGATCGCGATCAAAAACTTTGTTCATTCTTGTGAGTGATCATTCCGACGTCGTCGGGAGAACGCTTTCCCGCGGCTGGAACGTCAGGAAATGGAGAAGCAAACGGTTCAAAGAGCCGAGCGAAAAACACGCACGAATACAAGCGGGAAGGACATTGGGTAAGAATACGGGAAAGGGTCCACGACGGAACGGGGGTACGCAGGAGAGGAGACTGCTGCAGTAGAGGCGCAGCGAAACAGGCACTGAGCGATATCCGAACGAAAAGTTTTGGAGCGCGTCCCGAAAAGATAAGGAAAGGCCGTGAGGAAACCCGAGAAACATATATGTACATACACACACACAGACATGAACAGTGAAGGAAATCGAACGGGTAAAGTCACTGGAGTGGCAACACGGAATCAATCGACAATGTTGAGACTCTCCGGTACTTGCACCGAGGAAGATTCGGTTCGTGCGTCGTTAGGATTTCGACGAAATCTTTAGAATGTCAGCCATCAAAAACGTGGGCCTACTACCTTCTTCCCCAACACTCCCTCCGTTCCCGAGATGTTCTGCCTTCGAATGGAATATTTAGGAAATGACACCGCAGATCTCGTCGAAAGAAACTTTCCCCACTTGGAGACCGATCCTTTTCCTATCAAAGAACTACTTATTTCTTAAAGGTTTTCTTTTCTTCGGTACAACTTACATAGACTGCGGTGGGCTGCTATTCCGTGGCCCTTTTGCGCAATCCCGATTGCGCAATTTAGGTATAGGTAGGGGAAATATTTTAGAGTAGCCTGCAGTGCATGGTGCCTGATTTAACAACCAATCCCTTATTGCTAGGTAGATACTAACAATATAGTTGCCTGAGACCCTATAGTAGCGTGTTTGCATTTTTATAGTGCATGCTTGGTGATCTTCACCCCCTGCCACACACCCTCACGGTGGTTTGCAGGGTATCGTCTAGATGTAAATGTAGATACCACGAATTAAAATATAACATGACACGGCTAAACGATCCAAGGCTACGCGCATATGGAAACGCATGCATATGCTTAAGAATCTCGTGAAAATATGGATCATCGAATATTCTGAGGAAATATTTCTACAAAATCTTCCAGAAAAGATACTCTCACTTTCATTGCCCTCTTATTTTGGGGTGCACGCTCCCCTCTCGTCTCATTGCAATAAAGCTACAAATTCAAGGTGCCTGAAGAAGAATTTCCCCTATACTTGATCACTTTACAGGTATGGCGTCCTTTTTCAGAGGCAATCACTTGATTTACACTAAACATACCCTACACTTTGAATCTAAGTATAGAAATATGAAAATTGTCATCTTCTTAATACGGTTTGATCACATCATATTCATTTAGAATTGGGCAGATACACTTGATGTATTTCACCAATAATGTGTCTGTGCCTATTGAGATCCGAAACTGTTCTAAATATCTTTTAATTGCCAAATAGCTATCTACACCTTATACAGACTTCAATCTGACTGGATCAAGATTGTCTAACTCTCGCAAATGCGCTTTATGCATCAAAAAGTTAATTTTTTTCCGCTCCCCATATTCCACGCTTATCCAACAAATTCCTCATTCCCAAGAGCCATTTCACTCTTACTAGTCCTAAATTATCAGTTTTATTCACTTTTCTATTATTTTCAAATTTCTTAACAAATCGGATGTCAACGACAAAGATGGGGTAGGTTAAATGAAAGAAGAATAGAAAAACTAAATAATGCTGACAATGTTGAAAGCGACTGGAAAAATACGATGCGTTAAGCTAGTGGTATGGACGATGACATCTTCCATCAGAAGCACACCCAGTAGTTATCCAAGTGGAAGGCCATTTCCGCCATTTATGATCGGTGGGCATTTGGAAATTGGTCCAATTGATACGAGAAAGGAGGAAGAGTGGAGGGAAACCCAGTGTTAGCATTATCCTGTCCTTAACGAGAGGCGTCAGTGGGTTCACGGTTCAACGTCTCATGCGAGGGAGTACTGAGTCGGAGTACTGAACTTGAAGTATTCTCCACGGAGAACTCAATTAGGGACCAAAGGGGGCAATGGCTGGTTTAGTGGCTAGGATTTTGGTCTCCCATCCCAAGACTCGGGTTCGAATCCCGTGATATAGATGTGGTAGACATTTTTCCTCAGTAAACCGACCCCCAATTTAGTTCTGTTTGGAGCGTGCACACTTCCGGTTAAGTCCGTCCCTTAGGTGGGCTTGTCAGGTTTAAGCTGTCTTGCCCTTGACGCCTTTCGTGTAGTGCAATCCTTATGCCGACGCCGAGTATCTCTCCATCTTTCCCCCTAACCCTTCCAATCTCGTATTTTTACCTTTTCTTCCGGTATGAAGCGTCTTTAAGTGCGGGGATGGATTTGAAAACAATAGATGATGGAGAGGGGGCCGATATACTAATTAAAAACACTTGCTGCTTTAGGGATCACAAATCAGGACCTCGAGAGGGAGTTGCAATACAATGGAGGTTAGTACATTCTACCACAGCCCGTCCTTCACCATTCTATCACAGCCAGCCCCTTTAGCAGGTCAAATTCTATCCGTTCCTTACAAATGAATTCGGTATCCTCGGAGAAGTCTCAACCAAGTTGTTCAATGCAGGGAACTGACCTCATTGAGAGAGTATGACCCATATATCTTGTCTTCTCTATCGTTGCTATAATTTCCTGAATGTGAATTGCATTATAAAAGAACGATACTCTTTTGCTGGCTGCGGTAATCGGGTCGGTTGAACTCCAGCTTGGGAGCCCAAAGGTAGTGGGTTCGAATGCCACCTAGGGTACCTATAAAGTGTTAGAATGAAGCTTAGGAGTTGTTGCACATCTAAAATAGTCGGTTAAACTAATCATTTGGAGCACCATACTGCCTCATACTACTGAATTTAACGCTAAGCTTCATATTTTTACAGGGAGGGAAATTACCCCAGCCGTCGAGGAACCACAAAAAATAATATTACAACACGATGCAGGAAGGAAATAATTTGAATTCATTGGATTTACCACCCATAGGGAGATTTGGAGGGGGGGTATGGCGACCCGTGTCACTTAGATATTTTTGAATTCATTGTGCCTACCTACATTTAAGCTCAACCCCCATAGAGGGCACAACGGTAGAGGTATATGGAGGAAGGTAACCCATCCAGTGAGTACCCCCGTCCGGACCCAACACTGCTTCACTTCAGTGATCTGACGGGAACTGGTGTTCCGGTGAGCCTGACTTCTGGACTACCGCCCATTATTTTGTGAAAGAAAAAAGTAGAATCACGGATTTAATTGCACACGGAGTCTTTGAAGTTCTCTTCTAATCAACACCTTCCGAGACCTAGCCGCGCGTTTCGCGAAAATTTAGGGACCGTTCTCAAGAGATAGCGTAATTCATGACCAGAGTTCTCGCCCGCCAGACACCGCGCCGAATTTCCGACCACCCCGCCACGACAGGAGGAATCCCCGTCCCTTTTTCGTCCGACCGAACACTCGGCGCCCGAATTTACAACCCGCACGCGCGAGATCTCCGGGATGAGAATGCGCCGGGCCTCGCTGACCTTTTTTCCTTCCATTTTCGCGCGGGAAATGGCCTGCCCGTATTGCGTTTACAGTAAGTACTGCTCGCACGACGGAACCGCCGAAAAGCTAAAGCTCGGGGGCCGTTACATCTTTTGTGCGCGCGGCGAGGAAAATAGACCTATAAGACCGATGCAGGGAGGTGGGAAGCGATCCCAGTGAGCTCGCCCTGGTTTCGGGGCCGCCGCCGACGGCCTTGCCGCTCGCTACCCGTGAATCACGGAGTTCCCACTCGGTAGGTTGGCCGGACGTTATGCGCACTCCTGGCGAGAAATACGTCCGCCACCTGACAGGACGGTCCAAGATGGGTTATATCCCCGGAAGCCAAGACGCAAACCCAACTTCTGGAAGGATACAACGATGGAGTCAACGAACTGGCCCACTCAAAAAGAGTTGAATGCCGCTGTAGCACAACGAGTACTCACCTGGAACATGTGAGCTGGTATGGAGTAGTGAGAATAGTCTAGTCACGTGGAGGTGAGAAGAAGAGGTGAAAAATCTCATTTTCCAAGCTATGGCTTAGACTGAGCTATCTCTCTAATACCTACTGATTGCATGTTTCGGCATAACTAGAAGTTCAGAGGAAAGAGTACAAAGATAATAAAATGCATCATTTCAGCACTAACTTATTTTTAAGCCATTTTTAGACAACTTTACTCTCCGATATTAAGTATATGTATATTATTTTGACTTATCTGGGTGTTCCACTTATCTTTTCTGTATTCCTTCCATTTCCGCACGCCAGTCGATGATCGAGAGATAACGTTCTACCATTCACTCATCAATTTAAAAATTGATATTAACCCTTTTACTGCCAGCCCCTTTTAGGTAGACTGCGAAAACTGCCAAGCACATTTCCGTGAAAATCATTAGATTATGAATCATAGATATATTTGAAGCACTAAATTTTGTTATATGAACTACTTATTTGTCTCAATATTGACGACATTTTCAGTTTTTATGAGAATGAAAAAACAATTCATGCTGTCTCTAATTTGTAGGATATATAATATTACAAATATATAATGTAAGTGGGCCAATATATCGGCCATTATAATAATTGATTGGAAAATGTTCAAAATCGGTAACACTCGCGTTTTCCTTTCGAGACAATTAGATATTGATTTTACCCTTACCCGCAAGTATTTGAAGGTTTATGACTCAAGTACATATCCATGAGATGCCTTACAGGCTTTTCTGTAAATGTAGATGAAGTGTGCCCAGGGACTAAAGTATTTGGTTCTCATACCCGACACCTCAATCTGAAGTTCAAACTCTAAATGATGCTCACTAAAATGACGCAGATGAGCCAAATATGCCTCATTTTTATATTTACTAAGTGATACAGTGAAATATTTTGAGCTAAAAAAATAATGAAATGGGTATCGGACCATTATTGAGTTTCTCAGTTTAAAAACGACTCTTTTAAGCTGCTATTTCAAGGTAGTTGACCAAACGCGATTAAAAAACATTTTATACATGAGTTCACAGCGTAGCTCAGTGAGTTAACTGCATATAAAAACGACTAAATTACCGGAGATAGGGCAGCAAGATGGCATTCAAATGCGCATAATGTGCAAATGACTATAGGATTTGAGAAACCATAATCCTAATGGGCGAAACTAATCCTCAAGCTATTACGAAGCTCAAAAAACCGCCACCTCGGGGAGGCAAATAAAAATATGCAGAGCATGAGGAAGAATGCGGAAAGGTAGGCGAAATTAATAGGATTTACTTCTTTGAGGAAATAAGTATTGCAACTCTCTATAAGCCAGACGCATTTCAAGCCAAAAGGTATTTTCAACAAAGCACACATTACGGACGGTATCCATTTATCTATTACATGTAACGCTTTTGCTGGCTAGAAATAATAAATAGCTATAGATTTGCCGGAAGATGCACCACATTTTAGCAATTTATGTGACTGAATTTCAGTTCACGTTCACATTTATTTCTCCAATAATATAGATCGCATTTTCAGGAATCAGAAGTCTAGTGGTTGAAACGGCACCGCAATTCTACCTACAAGTGATGGATGCATGTTTTTGGCTCCACGAGTATTTAAATACAGAGGAAGAACAGGTAAATTCCTGCTGATAAGGACGTTGGCTTTAAGAGTATATTAAAGGCAAATAAGTTACAAAATAAAAATAAGTCTTTAAATCCTGATTTTATTTTCATCAATAACGATTTGCTTTAGTCAGAAACGTCAGAAACTGAAATTCGTAAATATAGCACCTTTACATTTACGATAACTTTAACAGGCTATTCCTGCTAGAGGAAATTTTATGGCGAACACAACTTTAACTGCCATCAAGTATTCAACAATTTTCTTCACACAGTGACATAGAGTTGAGTCCTTAATCGGGAGTCGAAGATTAGGAGAAAAAACTAAGCCGTGTCACCTCAAAAGAGAGGCAAATGAAAAGAGAAACGTGATTATCTGAAGGAATGGTCAAAGCGGAGCCAAACGAAGCGGTTGCTCTTCTAAAAGGGTTTGGGTCCAGCACTTTCCTCGAATTTCAGGCCGTTCCTCCATCCCCTCAAATGACACTCAAAGGCAATATAGATATCTTTTACACAAGTTCCGTGGGGTGACTTCGTCTGGGGTCCTCCTTTTTTCTCTTGAAATAAGGTTTTCAGACTCAAGAGAGCGGGAGAGAAAGAGAGGGAGCTAGGGTATCATCTCTAAAATATGTATCCTTCTGGCTGGAGAGAGTATGGCAGTAAAGGAAGGCCAGGAAGACCTCATTTTATTAGAATCTTTTCCACTCGCTCTCTACTCCGCAAAACACTCCTACGTTACCCTGGCAGGCCACCTCACCCCCTCAACACCCCTCTTCATCCAAACTCATCCCCCGAAACTCACAACCCTTCACCTCCCTCCCCCTCCACCAACAAAACGACTTGAATAAGAAAGGAAGTTCTACGACTCCTACATTGGCTCCATCGTAACTCCCTGGATAATAATTTTATTCTCTTCCCCTTCATATAAACCCTTTTGGACCATCCGACCAAAGGATGGAAAGAAAATGGAAGGTGAAGCGAGGAAAAAGAAGTGGATGAGAAAAGAGAGAAATCCACGCATGCGCGAACCGGTCTCGAGTGTGTACCCGCAAAAAAATTCATTTTCCCTTCTCCCGTTCTTTACACGCCTCCTGTTTCTCTCTCTCGGCCTTTCTCGATCCGTCATGCGTTTCTCCGTCCGCATCCGCTTATCTTTTCTGTATTCCTTCCATTTCCGCACGCCAGTCGATGATCGAATATGATGGATGATGGGACGATACAGCGAACCTCATTAGCTTCGCTGGCGTTCGACAAGTAGCCATTCTTAGGAAACGGATAAAAAGTGTATATGCTACAGAATAGAGGCTCGGGGGAGACAAGGGTCCTGGACCGGAGAGAGTGACTACGGGATTTCCTCCACCTCGCCTTTTTTCCATCTGGACGAGGCCCAGGGCGAATGGACGCGGCTTTCTTAAGGGGAAAGTGGGGGAGAGGGATGTCGAGGGGTGGAACCCCCCCTTTTTTCCCTCTCCGCTTCACAACAATATGTCCTCGATTGCGAGTGGATTGAAATTAATTCATATGATACCGTACGCGATAAAATCTTCCACTGCAAGAATTGTTTTACTATCTATCTTCGGTATTTTACCCTGATGTTGTGGCCTGCAATGGATGCATAAGCTCGGACGACAAAGCTCCATACGCGGTGGCTCCCGAATGAGACTACTGGAAATTCTCCACGTTGCGAAAACTTACGCTCAAGAATTTGTTTTAGTTAAGAAAACATGGGACGAGGGTGGTTGATTGAAAAAGTTAAATTGCACGCAAGGAAGGAAGCATCTGCGGAAAGTGTGGAGTAAGAATTTCCTTTCTACACTTGGCTCGTTTGAGACGGACATTTGAGTCTAAACCAATCTAATAGTAGTCCCTATCACACATGAAACCAGATCACATTTGTAGTACAACATATCGTTATTTTTGACCATTATTAACATTATTCTTTTAACGTTGCCATTTTGCGTTAATTTGTAGCATATTTTAACTCCTTCAAAAGTGGTTATGCCTGAGGAAAAATGCTATATATTGTTGGAGACAAGAAACGACACAGTTGTGCAAAATTTGAACGCTAGGACGGCAGAGTACCAGATGTAAACCAAGTGTAAAAGCTGAAAAAGCAAGTGTTTGCTTTAAAATTAGCATAAGAAGAAAAAATCAGTCATTAGGTAAAATTCTGGGAAAAGAAGATTAATAGATTGCAACTAAATTAAATTAAAATTCAAACGGCTGCCACAACTGGCAATTGACTTTTTAGTAAACTGGAAAATGTTAATATCGATAAACGCAGTAAATTTTCCCATTACAAAATTAAATAAGAAAATCAAAATGTATTCATATTTTGAGTAGGATAAATGCGAATATATCTTTTTCTCGACCCTAGTAGCCATCATTATACTAATAAAAGCTTGTTGCACGACCCGTCATTTATCATAGATATTCAAACCCTACAAATGTTCATACCATAGGGAATGACCAAACACTAAATATAAAGGATACAAAAAATGAATGGCAACTGAAAAAATGAAATGTAAATTTTAAATGAGAGCAAGATAAATGCTGGCTATGCCAAATGTGTATGCATAATGTTCTGTGTAGAAAGGCGGTTGGATCCAGAGGCATGGCTCATTTGCCTCATACGGATTTCATAAGCTTAGCAATGGGCATTTTTTAATCCATATCTACATAAATGGAGAAAATATACGCAAATACATAATTATTCTATGATGATGATGCGTACGACTGCAATGAACTCAAATAGTTTTTGAAAAATATGAAAGAAAAATACTCTATTCTTCAGGTATATGAATAGCTGCGAAAATGCAAGTATTTCAAATTCTTGTACCATTTATAAGAATTAATTATGATGGATAATTTCATTATTTCAAATTATTAAGTAAATGCTTTTAGACAAGTATCCGAATTTTTTAAAATAATTTAGGGAAGAAGGTAGATGGTTTTAATTAATGGCTTAATCATGACAAATATCTTCTCCAGATGCTATTTTATTTCCTAAATGCAGAAATTTATTCAGTGTAGGTATATTATATAAATAATATTCTTCCTCGACTATAGAAAACCTTAACCAATACAACCTCAGTTATCAATGAACAAATTCATTACTCCAGAATAAAATGTAATAAATAAGGTGCAACGCGTGAAATAGAGGATTTATGGATTTCCCCATGTGCCGATATGAATGAAATTCCGCTTTCCAGTCCGAACGACCTAAATGTATTTCATTTTTCTTACAGTAAAACGCAGCCTCACTTGGATTTTTTATGCATTACGGCAAAGTGACTTGCTGCTTCCAAATATTGGATACCTACGGGATTGGTCTTCCGAAACGCGGCATCTTGTGCATATAGCCCCAGAAACACGAAAACATTCATCAAATAGTAGGAAATAGATGTGGTACCTTCGAGCTTGCCCGAAGCGTTTTTGATTAAAATTCCGTTTCGCAAATTTTTTCGTTTAGTATATTTCTTTATACAAACAGCCACAATTCATTCAGAAACATCCAGTGACATCGATCTCCCTGCCTGCTACCTACATGGCACCAAAAATGAGACCAGTAGTTCAACAACCAGGTGAGCTAAATATTCTTTTAAATGGGTACTCACGTCCCTTGTAATTAATTGCAGACAAGAAGGAAAAATTGAATAATATATATTCCATATAAGTAATCGATGTAATACTTAGCATTTAAAAATGAAGTTTTTATTGAAGACGTTTTTACGGCGGATTGATATATCAATCGACCGTATTCATCCAATCCATCGATTACAAGAGATCCACTAAATATGGAATAAAATCTTTGTCCCAAAAATTCTACTTTTACTCAGTGATTGACAAATACCTATGACACTAAGTAAGCCTACTTTAAACTATCATGGCAATTGCATACTTGCAGGTAATTTTCGCGGTTATCATTATATTAACAAGTAAAATGTCGTATTCCCGACAAGCTTATATAAATGTAGATATTACTGAAGTATTGTTTTCAGATAATAGATAATAGGGAAGCTTAAACTATGGAATGTAGTTCTAGTAAAAGAAATCCACGGATAAAGATCCGCACTACTACACACGCAAGACAAATATGCAAAGGATACCAACCCATGAATAATTTTGGTAAAAGCATCTCTTATTGATATTCTATAAGAGGTTTAATCGTGACACCTTATATTTTCTAAATATGTTCTTTTAAATTCAATTTACATGTAATATAAGTAAGCCAATGATGCAAATGGAGATATAAATGTTGCATGAGCATAACAATAATCATCAATCAAACCTTAAATTGGTTAGACGCGGCTCTTAACTTCATTTTATTACAGGTAAGTCTCTTCATATTCACATAATTTCTCTTTAACTTCCTCAGCAATTGTTCCATATACTCATATAATGCCTTTCTTTTCCATTCTTTCCGTTCAATTTTCCCTAGACGACTGTCCACATCAAACCATCATGCCTCAAGATTCGGCTGATTAACTTGCCCCGTATTCTTCTTCAGGTTTTCAGAAAACTTCTCTTTCCCCCAATTTCTTAGATTTTTTCCGTTTGTCGCTCGATCAGTCCATTTCATCTTCATCTTTATTCTGCATATTGCATCATGACGTAAGTAAAAGATTATAAAAACTGCCTAGATTATTCTCACACGCAAAACATTTAACCCGGATAGCGTTATTTCAAATTGTTCGCAAATCAGCGTAGTTTCAGTTGCATTCAGATGTTCTTCGGTAGCATCCATTTATTTTACTCGCGCGAGTACCAATATAAGCTATGGATTGTCATGAAATATCTGCAAAAAATAGCTAAAGCCGCAGAAAAAATGGAATAACGCAACGCAGCTTTATTCATTAATCTTTAGTCAGCCGGTGATATTTAATCCAGAACTCGGGTAATGAACACCATGGCTAAAGATACTATTATTTCAGTTTTACATTCACAAAATAACAGAAATGATTTTTTTTTAATATTCTCCTTCGAAGTAAAAAGAAAACAAAATCATTTTTGCTCCTTTTATACTTCCTGACGATTTAATTTCCATTCAAACCTTTTGATCCTCCTTAAAACAACGAATACGCTTCTGTTTGCCACAGGGAGAGATCCCAAAAAGAAATCGCACTCATTAATTGGAGCAAATCATGAGTGCCACGAGGACTAACTACTTATGCTAACAACTTACTCTATTTTATTAACGGGACGCAAAGGGTATCAAGTTGGAACATACAGATTCGCCCAACTTACTCGAGGTCCTTCTTTATGCGGAGGTCCGCGATGAGGTGACAAGGGCGAGGAACTCGAAAAAAACCCCCCCACGCTCTCTTTCCCTCTTTCTCCTTTAAGAGGCCGTCCACTTTACGGCCTCGCATCCGTCTCCCTGCTTTCCCCCAAGCGCTCTCTATGTCTTTCTCTCTCTCCTTCCCACAAACGGACGATGGGGAGAGCCGCATCATTCCGACGGAGACCTACGGTCAGACCGCTAGGTGACGGGCCATGCCACAGGGCAAAGAACATATTATTCCACTTCCTTTGGTGCGACTGAGTGACGAAATAAAAGCGAAAGGAGCGCCGTGTTGCCTTTCCTTCCCCAACGGGAAATGGAGAAGGGAGGATGTGAATGGCGTAATAACCGGAGAGAGTGCGCGGGAAGAGAAAAATTAGGCGGGGTTGAGATGAGGATTGGAGGGAAGAGGTTCCAAGAGGGTGTCGGTATTGTGTGGTGGTTAGCGTGCTGAACTTCTCACCCCGAGGGTCCGTGTTCGGACCCCGGTAGTGGAAGATATTTTTCATTGCTAAACTGACCTCAACTCGAGTACTTATTGGAGAGTATAGTTCAGTACTCCATCCGTCAGATGGGATGTTAAGTCATGATCCCCTTGGTGCTTTTCGCCATGAGCAGGCTACTGTCGACGCCGGGTTTCTCTCCACCCATTCTCCTAAGGTTTCCATTATTATCCTTGCACCTCTTCTCATGGTCTGCATTGCCTATTGGTGCAGGTGCAGACTTGAAAACCACAGAGAATGATAAAGACTCCAAGGCATTAACGGACAGAAATTTCACAAAGGAAAGAATGGATGAGGAAGAGATTCGAAAATAAGTTCATTTTACTCGGAGTTCATTTTATGGGAAGATTCTAGGAGTAAAAAACCGAAATAACTAACTCCATCCCCTTCACTAGAATTTTGAAGAAAAACATTTTCAATCCGTTCAAACCTGCTGAGTCACTTGTAGTAGAATTATCATCGTGCTGAATTGCTTTTTTATACTTTCAATTATTAGATGGTTCAAAGTAAATACATACTACTATAAAATGCATTTAAAATACTTCCTCGACGTCCCATGTTACTCCTTGTTCCCTTTGGAAGCCGCCTTTATCTTCTCATGATGGAAGGCTGGAAGAAATCCGATGGAACAAGGGAAGGCCAACGCCGGGAAAGAAATGGAGAAGAGAAACTGACCGACGGTACGTGTTCGAAAAGGAGATCTTAGGGGACTTTATAAAAGGAACTGTTAAACGAGGATATTACGAGATGAGGCCACGGGGTAGGGGAGTGGAGGGTAAGGGGATTTGTAGGGGAGGGATTGAAGGGGATTTCCACAGCGCTCGCGGGTAGGGAGACGAACAAGAGAAACTGGAGAGAGGAGAGAAAGGGTAGGGAAGGAGTTAGCGGACTGACGTCCTGCGGAGAGAGAGGGAGAGGATGGAAGTAATGGCTGAATCGAACTCCGGTGGGCGTACGTACGTACCAATGGGTGAGGGGGATGGGCTTCGGAACGTGGATTTGAGGGGAAGATCGCACAAGAGGAAGGGTTTGGGGTGCAATGGGGGGGGAGGGTGCCAGTTTGTTGGGATCGAAGGGGAAATGGGGTGGTGAATGTGGTGGAGCGAAGCGGTGTTGGAGGGGAGGGGTTGGCACACATGGGAAAGACTGACGTGGTGGTTGATGGGAAGGGAGGAAGGAAGGAAATCTATGGGAGATTTGGGGAAACGGGCAGAAGGAAGTGAAGGGTAAGAAGAGATGGGTCCGGAGAGGGAGGGGAGGAGAGACACAATGACGTGAGGAAGATGAAGCGAAGAGGGAAAGAAGACGAGGAGGGAAGACGGTGGTATCGGATTGTTTGCCTTGAGACATGCATCCGTGGTTCATTAATTAGCGCCGACGGACCAATTCATCGATTCCGTTATCGAAAGTACACATCCTAGCTCAACGTCTGGATGAAAATGGAGCACTTAATGTGCGCTATCTCATATTCCTTGCCGAAAAGGAATACGGGTTAAAAGGCACGTTTCCTGATGGAAATAAGAGAGAAAAATTCATCAAGACTTGGGCAAATGATGGAGAGTCAGTAAAGTTATTTCTGAAAACATTCTCGAATTATTTTCCTTATATTTTAGGATGTTTAAACTTTATAGTCTACAATCAAACTAGGGAGCTTTAGGAGAAGCAACTAGCAAAGCGATTGACCCTAGAATCACTCAAAACGTTAAATTTCACGCTTGTTCAAACTCGCAGAACACAGAACTAACATTTCCAAATCGAAGGTTGGCTCAGTTAACGAGCTCATATGGTAATAAGGCCTCCAGGGTGAGGGGCCGTTCACAAAAGGGCGGGAAGGTTTCCTGTGCCACCTGCGGCTTCCTGAAATATCCGGTGCTCGTAAATACTCTCAGCTCCGGATTACCTCCAAAGGGTTTCCAGAGGTGCAACTTGAATTTGAACCCGTGATCCTGCGGTCAGCAACCGAGGGCCTTGGACCATTAAAGCTACCAAGCCATGGATTAGCAGCTAGGCGGAACATATAGCACTAAAAATTCATTTATAAGTGTCGTTAATCACGCCAAGTGTCAAGTTTAATAAAACGCCGAACGAAGGTGTCAGTAGAAATATTACAGTTCCTTTGTGAGAGAACATTGCCACAACTTGCAATAGAGAATACAGAGTTGACATTTACTTTTACCCTCAAACCATGAAGTAATTCATTCCCGCGAATATAAAGATATAATGCCATTTAGAGGTAATTTAACAAATTTCGTTGCACGCGAGACTGCATGAGTAAATGACTTAGGGCGTAAAGCCTCGACAATCCTGACGCATATGCAACCCGAATAATAATTTGAGTCCCTCCTGGAACGTAGGCAAATATGTAATCGATTTACGGTGGTCCCTGGTCCCATTCTTAAGGCCGTTTTACACGGTGAATGATCATGCGAATGAAATCATGCACATGAAGTTCATGCGTCGTGTAACACGAAATCCCCTTGCATGAAATTCATTCGCATAATCATGCGATCAAAATTAGAACATGTTCTAATTTTGATGGCATGATTCCTTGAATGTTCACGTGATACGAGCGCACGACGTTCGTCTTTGTTTTATGAGCGGGTAGAAGAGGAGAAGAGGATTCTAATTAAACAAGTGCAGGACGAAATGCAATAATAATTGGCTTTCGGAGGTTTACGCACTTTTACAATTAATTGGCGTGCCCATGGAGTAAATACAATCTTATGTAATTCTTATTGGTAATTTATATAGGCATTCACCTTGTGAAGTTCTTCAATTAATCACGTTTTGGGCGAAGGTTGAGTTGAAAATAATATATTATGTAGGTATTCTAACAATAAGATTTTGATGATTCTTGTGACAAGTAGCTTTAGAGCAATAAAGTATTAGAACAACATGAAAATTATAACTGAAAACAATACATTGAAATACCTCCATCGACACTTTTCCGTTGTCTTTCATGAGGATGTCACCTGTTTTTTGTTATCACAGCTACTACGAACTGGGATAAATTAGAACAATTGCGAAGATGAAAATATTAAAATATTTGGGTATTGGGGAGCACGGAAGGATTTTCTATTCCAGTGATGGCCTCTCAGAGAATAATGCAAATCCATAACCTTCCTGCTTTATTTCTATAATAATATTCATAGTTTTCCACTTATTATATCCTAAAGCAGCTCCTTCTGACTTTTACCTTCCCGTTCCACCCAAAAAAAAACGATTCATTTCATTAATCTCTACTAATTTGGACTATTTATTTCATCACAAGCTTCAATAAACACATTCTCTCTCATAATTTTCCTTGTATTTTCGAATATTCTCAATCAAAAAATGAACATTTGGGAACTCCATGTTTGGTTAAACCCCTAACATTTACTCTCCAACCCTTAAAAATCCCTCCCACTTTTTATGAAATACATCTCATATGCAATCAATGGGAAACATTATAGCTTAAATTTATCTAAATTTTACTCAGTAATGTAAAGAATAAAACGTTCGGGCATTTAAATGTTTCTACTTGGAATAAACTTATTTCTATGTTTAATTTCAACACCGTCTATTACGGGTCAGGAATACAAGTAAGGTAGACACGATTTATAATAACGCCCTCTAAATTAATAATTCACGCCTGATATATCATTTTCCGATGTTCACGGCGGATAACGAGCAACAGCTATGAAGTGGCAACACTGTAGAAGAAGCGAGGGAGCAATAGGAACGGAGGCGGACGAATGAAGACGAAAAGGATTCTCAGTGACAAGAGGAGGGAGAAAGAGTGAGAGGGAGAAAGAAAGAGCATTATGAAAGGAGGGAGTGATAGAAACTGCGATGAATAACAAAGAAGAGAAGGAAGATCGGAAGGGAGTTCGAGGGAAAGGAAGAGGGAAGGGAGGAGGGAAAGGACAGAGGCGGAAAAAATGATTGTGACGTAGGGCGGGGGTTGGAATAAAATGGGTCGGGGAGGGAGAGAGGGTGAGGTGGTGGACTGGGATTGGAGGGGGTAGGAGAGGGTTGGCGGGGGTGGAGTGAGTGGGTGGGAGGAGGTCCGGGAGGTGAGATAGGAGGACGTCGGTCATCCACCCCTTAGCCATTTATATCCTCCTGCGTTTTCTTGAGCCACAGTGGCTGGCTCCGCCCAATGAGAGAGGGAGAGAGAGAGAGAGGAGAGGAGAGAGAGAGAGGGAGGAGGATATAGGGGACAACATAACCTTCCCCAGCGTGATGTTTCAACTATTTCTATTCACCACACACACACGCGCGCGCACACACACACTCACAATCAGGGAGTTTCCCCGATTAATCTTCCAAGTTCCGAGTTAACCTACGATTGCAGGGTTGAATTTCTCCCCCGGGACTTGGTTTCTCGCACGCCTTGACGCTCTGCACACTCCCACATTTGAGGAAAGATTCGGCGCAAGTTGAGAATCGCTTAATACTTTTATTTCTGCCGGGGAATACGAGTGAAATTTGAGAATTTAGTTTATTGAGTGGGAGTTCATATTTAAGGAATTTCCCACCATTCTCTTTCATAGCCTGCTTCAGTTGAGCACACACAATGTTCTCATTTTAATTGTATTTTTGCAACGAAACCCAAACAGGTTTGCTAATTTTGTATTTCACTATCGTTATGCAAGCAAACAAACACTCTACTCTACTAACAAAAAATTACTCAATTTGCATTAAAACGGCTGAGCATATGGAATGAGAACCTTTCGCGAGATTGGAGAATAAAGAAAAGAATGAGAACATTATAAATTCCATTTTCATTCATGACCAGTGAATACGTAATTTCATCTTTTCAGGTTTAATTCACACTCCTTAATATAAAAAAGTACGTGACAATACAGGACTGCATTGAAAGCAGAGAAAAGGTGTAACTTCAAAATAAAGTGCAATGTGACAAGGTGGGGACCAGCTGATAAGGTAATATTATACTGAAATCATGGAATATGTATTCTTCACCAAATATGCAATCAACTAAGTGACCACTTAGCACATGTATTCACTCTTTGTGCAATGTACATATATTTAACCTACCTTTCCTCGGTGGACTTTCTTACCGGGTTTATTCCTCGTATAACATTTTCTAATGAAACGTTTACAGGCTTGGTTCAAGTGTTAGCCAACCATTTTTGATCTTATGATTCCTACAAATATTTTACAAGAGCTGTTTTTTGCAGCTCCAATAAAACAGCTATACAAACGAAGACAAGGCGATATAACAGAATTTACGCAGTAACATATTTTTCAAAAACTATTGGACCATGAAGGAAAAATTAAATGCTGTAAGCGTGACCTTATACCTGAAAATATGAGCATATGGTGGCATAAAAAACGATTTCTATTATCAGCATACTATGCTAAAAAGATAAAACGCGTTTTAAAAAAAGTTAACTTCTGGAGACAAACGTAATTAGCATCCTGGGTAAACATCCTGACGTCGTAGGAGTCGTTCAGTTCATTTTATAGCATCGCCTAACGAGAGAGGCGGATGGGTTTGGGGCCTGGAAGAACGATAACACGAGGCGTGGTGAAACGCTTAGCGAAACTCTTCGCAATCAGTGAAGGTCGAGGAAAGTCAGGGCCGGGCGAAATGAAGACCTTACGGTTGATCCAGGATCGCGTTGACCGGAAAGATGGGGGTTGGGAGACAAGGTCGCATGCCGAGCGGCGCTGGGGGAGAGGATTCTCTTGATGTTGGTGCGTAGAAAGGTCAAGGTGAAGTAAAAGCAAAGTATAGAAAAACAAAGAGACAGCTAAATGTAGAGCAATCATTTAAATAAGCCCTCCTTTGAAATGAATAGAGAGCTCATCGCAATTGGATTTTAAAAGTCATTTCATGATGTCGGGCAGTGGTTTTTCCAAAATTTTTTCACTCTCATAACCCTCGGTAGTCCATTTTCTGAATGTGCAATCCTTATTCTTTTGCCATTCTAATAACTTTTGCTCATTTTTCCCATTTACAGTTGAGTCGGTAGTAGAAACACTAACGATTGTTTACTCCTCGATAACATAATGCCGGCTGTTTGGCCATTACTTCATGTGAAGTTTCAACCGAACGAATATGCCTGCTGGTAATTACCTCTTAAACATTCTTCGTATCCCCCCATGCATAATTAATTTTGTGCCCCTTGAGTTATACGTACCCTAGGTTTGAACCACTTATGTGGATGGAAAGCAAAGGAAAAACTTTCAGTAAGCGCGGAATAGTAAGATGACTGGTAGCCACCTCGGATGGAATGAAAAGGAGTGGAAGTTATACCGACTGAGCTAAAGAAAGTCATAAGAATTCATTTTTGTAGTTGAAACGGGTCGCCATCAAACTTTTAGCCATACTTTAAAACACTGATCGGTACTACGATTGTCAAAGGTAAAAAATTAAAGTGATATTGAGGAGATGGTGTAAACCAGAAAATAGTAAGAGCCATGCTGTGGAAATATGTTTTACGGAAGAGTTGTCACAGTCAATCTAGTTTCCTTGCTTATAGTTTACAATAAACAGCAATATATAACGCATACATTGAATTTTTTCACATTTACCAGCTCATAAGGACACATTGCACATGGAGGATTAATCTGTCACTCTAAAAAATTCAGCGCACCATTTTTATTGGTAATATCACCGAGAATTCCAGGGTTATGAGGATTCCATTTTTTCCAGTTTTATCTTTTGCCTATCACCTACATTGTGCCTCTTTGCGCTTTCTTTAGATCATAAAGAAACCCATTTCCTCCCTCACATTTGATCAGAAAGATTCTCTGAGATTGAAGATTAACCGTGCACGACGAAAATAACAGCCCGGTCCGTATGTCATGAAATGTGGACAATATAGTCCACATATGATTTGTATCTCCGAGGAGACGAGCTTTTTGCCCTATCAGCCTGGTTTCATATGTTTAGTAGTAATTTCCCGCTGCATTTTACAAACTGAGTACCACGCAAGCCGACTCAAGAATATGTGACAGGGAGTGAATAATCCTCGATTATGCGCCACGCTCATGCACTAATAATGAAAATATCAGTCCACTAAAGATTGCTATTAATATCTTGCGGCAATGACAAAATTTTTTCTATTCCCACAGCGCGCTAAGAGATCTTTAAGGAATCCAACTTATATGCAATGTATACTTAATGTTAGAGATATGCAAAAAGGATTTAAATCTCTATTCCCTGTATTAATTATCTCCATGCTCACTTATGTTTCACCTAACACCGTCTTTTTGCACGTGCATAGAATAAAAATTTAAAAAACTATGTACTACTATTTATCATCTCATATATGCCATTCTGTTGGCTACCTAATTCATTGGTATGACAGCCATTACCATGGCTGATTACGAATCCTACGTTTTTCCATTTCCATGCAAGACCGGATATCTTTTAAATTATAAAACGGAAATCAGCGATAATTTGTTATCGCAATTAACACATAATAAAATTATATTTGAATAAATTAGTCTTATTCAAAACATAAGCGGGGCGTTATCGCCGGTGGGTAAACAATTTAAATCACTTGAAGATGATAAATTAAATGTCACGTTATGACGAGGGTGTGATTAGTGTGTGTTAAATTAGTGAAAATTTTCCGCCAAAATGTTTTATGGTGAGATAAATTTCATGTAAAGACACCTATTTCCATAGGAAGGTTGGACTACTTACTCGCAATTTTGAATTCTGAGGGAAAATAATTTCTGAATATTTCCTTAAGACCAGCAGTAGCCTATTCTGATCAATACTACTTTAATTTGAAGTCAACTGACATTATCCCCGCATGTGGAAGGATTTAAATGAAGATCACTCAATCAAACTGCACCATCAAAGTGAGAAAATTGAAACGAAAGATTAGCAATTGGACCACGACTTTCAATGTTGGCGGCATTACTCAGGTCCTTACAGTGTAAGGCCAACTTGACTCTTGGTATCGGAGGAATTCGTCTTCGGAAAGAAGACTCAGGCCATACAACGCGATCGGGGAAAGGAAGTATGAAGTGAGCCAGCCAAACTGTCCAACTCACGCGCGAAAAAAAGCAATAATGCACGATCACGCGATCGCGTTCACGGAAATTGAAAGAGAGAGACGGAGACAAAGAAGAGTGAGGAGGACCATTGGGAGGATCCATAGTTTTAGCCTTTCGAGCCCGACCCACACAGTCAGTCCCTCCATCCCGCCAAACTCGAGTCATCCCAACGCTGCCCCCCTCCTCCCCCCTGCAAACCCTCACCGAGCTGAATGGCGGCTAGGGCCGTGAGTCACACACGGCGGCGGCGGCATGGTCTTCTCTCCCATGCCTGCAGCGGAGTTTGGGCGAGTTATGGCAATGCGAATCGGAAATCCATCGACCGCGAGGCGACGGCGACGTCGTCGTCGGCGTCCAACGGGGAGGAGGGAGATTTGGGGGAGGGTGGGTAGGGGGGGGGGGTTTGGCCGCGATGGCATTTTAGTCCGGGGAGATATGGCCCACACAACGAAACGGGACCTTTTTTTTAAGGAGTTATTACCTTCTGGGGGGGAGGGTGGTTAGGGAAAAGAACGAGGAGAACGGAGAGGCCAAGAGGGAGGGATGTAGTGGAGGCGGGAGATGAAGTGGCGAGGTTGAAGGTGATGTGAAATGGAGGTTGAAGAGCGGGAAGGGTGGATGCGTGGCATTAAAGGGGGGAGAGAGAGAGATGAAGTGGACGTGAGGGCGATGGGAAGGATGGGGAACCGGAAGAATATGAAGAGAGGAAGAGACAGAGAAGGATGATTGAAAGGGAGGATAGATGGAGTAGAAAAACGTGGTCGGGAAGAAAAGGCACCTTGAATGCTCAGCTTCTTGTTGTGACATTTAAAATCGGAGATAAACAAGGAATAACTTTCGATTTTTTTTCACTCGATGTTCTTTCACCCAAAAAATAACAGTTTAAGAAGTCTTTCACTTCCGCAGCTGATTCTAGGGAAATATCAAACATATTTCGAATCACCTTTCTTTGATGAAAGTTATAATTAATGACTAAACACCCTCGTAAACCCCTTTTCTTTGTTTGATTCTAAATAGTTCACCCTACTATTAAATTACTACCTTCAGATCTCATATGTCGTGGCAATCTTACTGTTTTATCACATTATCAATGCCGGCTATCATTCTGGTCCATTATATTTTGTGGGGTTTATGAACCATTAAACTTATAGTGCAGGTGTGTAGTATTTCTTAAATATCTCCCTGCATTTTGTGTGAAAGGTGACATTTATTATGTCTGCCATGCATGCTTTTAATAATAATAATACGTCTAAATTACAAGTGTTGTAAACATAAGTGGATGTGCGTGGTGCACTTTCGGTGATTATAAACTCATTGCCACACACCCTCGAGTTGGCTTGCAGGGCACTCGATAGATGAGGTTGTTGTTGTTAGTAAAAGGAGGCAAACGACAGCTGAAGTCATCTGCACCATTTACTTAAGGTGGCTTCATGTGCAAAGGTAAAATTTTTCATGCAACGGAGGAAGGCTGGAGAGGCCCCCGGGGTCGGCATTAACCCACTCATAATGAAAATCACCCAGGGGTACACCGCTTAACGTCACATCCGACAGCAGGAGTACCTACTTAACTAGAAGTACTCACCACAAAACACCAAGTAAGTAAGGACCGGTACACAACTGAAAAATTAGCCACCGGCAGGACATGAACCCGGGCCTTTGGGATAGGAGGCCAGTAGGTACTCCAGACACCACATCCCCCTCAGTATATGATCAAAGCACATTATTAGATATAAATATAGTCTGAAGTCCTGTTATCAAGAAGTTTTGCAGTTAATATAAAATAAGAAGGGAGTAAACGACATAACGTTCTGAAAACCATCTCTAAACTAAATATCATGGATACAAAAACTTTCTTATCGCGAGCGTCAAAATTTGTTTGTGGAATGTAGATTCCTTACTTATAAGAGCCCTATATCATCCGTGGTCTTCGCAGGCACGGTGCTGCGTATTCGACCAACCAACGTACTTCTCGAAAAGCTATGGGTTTCGGGTAGAGCAAACAGGGAGGAAAAAGAACCGGTTTGGATGGTAGGAGGCTGTGGGATTAAAATTATCCGGCTCCAGATTGAGGGCGGGGCAGGTGATAAGTGGAACGCAGATTCAAGATGACGCCCACCGTGAGTTCAAAATTGCGAGCGAGAAGTCCACGACACGGTAATTCACGGACTACAAAAATTTTTTTAATGGGGCGCGAGGCACGTCTCATCAAAAATTTTCAAAGTGATACCATTACAAGTCAGTCCCTTTAATCCACTGGCGACTTAAAAAAATCAACGAATGAAAAACTAAAAAAAAAACGCTGCGGAAATACTGTTGGAAATCATTCAAGGCTATTCAAAGGCTCGACGGGAACCCATCCAATGGCTACTTCCAGAAAGTTATCGTCTGGGATTACGAGTTTAATGGAGCGATTATTTTGAAGGGACGACGATAAAGTCTTCTCGTCTCATTAGTGACTAGAAAAAAAACAAAACGATAAAACGCCCATCGCTGCGGGTGTTGAAAGAAAAAATCCGATATCTTCAAAGCTTAAGATCAACCTAATTAGGATACCGGGTTGAGGATTTGTCGGGCCTTTAAAAGGGGTTAAATTTAGTACCTTATAGGTCAAAAAATCTCAGGATATTGGGAGGAAGAAATGATTCATTCCACCTATAATATTGTGTAAAATTCACACATTTTATCACAGAGATTTTAAAGAAAAATGCTGTCAATAATTCCAAATTGAAAAACGAAAACTATATAAAAATATTACTGAAAGCCATTAGTACAGTATAAAATGATTTGAAAAATATTGGGGGTTGAAACAAAAAAATTACTATCACGAAATTCATTCGGAAAAAAAAGGGAAAGAGGTCATAATTTGATTCGGATGGTAAATAAATTGATTGGATAATTATTTAAAGAAATGTTTCTTTCACAAGAACCAACGTAGGGTGATTTAAGCAACTGATATAGGAAGTAAACATGTTTAGGAGGATCGGTAGAAAAAATAAAGCGGGCGAACAAAGCTCCACATTCGGTGAGTTATGAAGGACGCAGACTCGGAGAGACAGCGGAAGAGGGCAAGGGATTACGAAAAGGGCTATGGAAACGGGAAGAGAAAAAAAGGGCCAGCGGCTGATGCAAAAGAACATCTACACCACTGCTGAAAGGAATCCCCTGGAAAAATCCATTGGGTAGACTTTTGCACTGATAAACTAGGACGCGAACTCTATTGTGGAGAAAAACCCTTGCAGAGCTCAGGGCCTCGAGGAAAAAAAATTCCTTGAAACCCACCGCGAAGTAAACCGGAAAAGCAGAACATGACACGCCCGATAAGGTACTGGGAATGAAAAGACGTAGAAGGAGGTGGAAATCATGCACATAGCCATAGATCACTCCAAGTGAAAAAATTCGACGGTGGAAAGGGAGAATACCAATTCAGCCTGTTTTGAGGAGCCCTTAGTGCCCTAAGCCTCCAATGTGCACGGGAAAAATAAGATTTCTAACGAAAATGTGGCAATAGCATCAATACAAATATTTGGATGTCCGAGCATAAGCTTCTGTAGTTTTTATGTGCTATACTTATTCATCATGACGAGTTTAGCCGCGTTATTTATGGTTAAAAGATAAGTTTCTGAACTGTAGACGCCGGATGGACTTTCAATGAAACTGCCGAGTTTCCACCATAAATAGCGCGATAAAATCCGTGATGATGAAACGATATTATACATACTAGGAACTTATAGTGAGTATATTGTTTTTATCCACTTATGCCTCTCTTGGGAGAACCCATGTCACCAGGACTTTCAGCAACACTGAAAAGAAAAGAATCAGCTAAATTCGATAACATAGGCAACAGTCTTTTGCAATGAACCAATAACTAGTTCTTGAAGAATGGCTTTGCGTGGATGCAAAGCTTACTGACTAGAGGACACAAACGAGTGCACAGATATTACGTTAAACAAAAGTGATAACCAATGGTAAGAAATACTGTTTGAATGTCTCGGAGAAATATGTGAAAATTGATGTACCTATTGTGTGTATGTAAAACAGTATGGAAAGGAATAAAGCTCTAGATGGAGAGTTGAATTAAGTTACTGATTAACATAGGAACTGGAGTTTAAAAGGATCAACTATTAAAGCAGATACCTTAACGTACGCTAATTAAAGGGTCAGCTATATGCTAAATCATTACTAATGATTAAATGTAACATTATAAGAATGTGGGAAGATAAGGTAACGGACCTTTTTATTCAACTTGAATGAACCTATCACAACCTCTATTCGACCCTGGTGACAATGAGCCCGTTGGGACTAAAGAAGGAAAGAAGATCGTGGGGCTTGAGACCAAGCGAAAAGTGAGGAGTGAGAACTCTCACGGTGGGGGGCAATAAAATAAAAACTAACGTCCACCAACGCGCGGATATCTCACGAGGGAAAGTGTGAAATGAGAGTTAAGAGCGGTTTGGGAGAAGGGAGGAGGAGACTCAAAGCCCTCTGGAGATGGGGAAGGCAAAACTGTCAGGGGGAGCGCACGATGTGAGAGCAGATGGGGGGGGGGGGGGGGGGGGGGGAGAGGGGAGATTAGTTTGGGATTCTAAATCAAGGACTTAAAGATGCGTTCCCCGAGAGGTACGCTGAAGACATCGGTGAGAACTTTTCTACGGGGGGAATTGGGGGAGAGGGTGGAAGTAATGGAGGAAGAGGAGGGCGCTGATGGTAGGGAACGACTGGCCGCGCCAGGTTACCTGTGCGAATAAGCAAAAATACACTCCAGGGAGTATCCCCGCACGAAAAGCTTGGCTCCGAAAAACTTGCCAGACTGTTTCGGTCTGGCTCGGGTGGGGGGTGTCTTTTTTTAGCCCACGGAACTCGACTGGTTGTAGGTTAAGGGAAATGTTTTCCGAACGAAAATAATACGGATTATACCGAAATCGAGGAGTAGGTGTGTAAGTATGTTGTACATACATGGTACAACACTAAATCCATAAATTTCACCACTACAGAGAAGGAAGGGAATGCTGTATTCCAGCACGACTAAGAAGGAATAAAATTTTGCACAAGTTAATGAGTTGCACGCTGAACTTTAACCACTTTTGTCTACTAATTCCATCTGAATGAATTTTCCAGGGCTAAGATTTCAGATTACGCATTACCATGTACAGCATTTGAGCATCAGGACCAATGTTTACTATGGGAAATAGCCGGTTAACCCTTGTACTGCCAGTGGGCCGATATATCGGCCCTCTATGGTTGTGCGAAAACTGCCAAGGGCCGATATATCGGCCCACCTACATTACATCATCACGTCTTTGTAATGGTTACAATCCCTTTAAATCAGAGACAGCATGAATAATTTTTTCATCCTCTTAAAAAGTGAAATATATGATCAAAATTGAAAAAAATAAAAATTCATATATTAAAATTAAGTGTTTCAACTATATCTTAATGAGCTTGCCCATTGGCTGGGCTTAATGGGTTTGGCAATTTTTGCACAGTCTACTTTAAAGGGGCTGGCAGTAAAAGGGTTAAAATAATGACTGCGTACACATAATGAATGCGAACAAAACTAATTTACAAATAATGATAGGAAGCATTATGAAACAAACGCTAGTACATTGTCCTTTTCCACAGATTTTATCAAATATGATGCGTTGGTTTTATAACCAGATGATGATGTGAACACGTATTGAAACGTTTAGGCCTGAATAAAATCTGTATATAAGTACATACAAATTGTTAACGTTTGCTCAATTATTATATAATTCCACAATTTTGTACCCCGATCCATGAGTTTTACTTAAAAACACAGATATGTGGTACATTCATGATGAGTTTAAGGTGCAAAACCAGCTTCGGAATCGATCTCTTTCCAGCGCCTAAGATCAATCATATTCACTGGCTCTCTGCTTCCGTCAATACTTTCGCGGGAAATACGCCGTGGATAGTTGGTGAAGCTTACGAAAATATAGATCACTTGCGTCACTGAGGAAAAGTGGGTAATCGGGAAAAGAAAGGAATTTGTGGATTGAAAGATGTAGGAGAGAAACCCTTCCTCGAAATAACCCTACTCTTACTAAACGGCGTTTTTGATTTCAAAGGTTACAGTTTCAGCGACATAGAATACTTTCGGTCATAGAGAATTCATAAAACCATTCTAAAAGTGTTGACCGTTCTTTGTTATGACATAAACTTCCAAGACATATCTTCCTTCTAGCAAATCATAATGTCAACACGTGGCGGAGTATCCACGGATGCTAAAATTGTGGCCAAACATTCAGAGTCAGCGGAACGGGTTGGAATGGTGGCTAGTGTGATTGGCTTCTATTTAGAGGATCTGGGTTTGAATGTCGGGTGTGGAAAAGATTTTTCATCGGTAAACCGGTCCCCATTTCATTGCTCTATGAAGATTGTCTTGAAGAATCCAGAGCTTTGTCTGTCAGATGGTAGGTTAATCCGTGGACCCCTTGGTGGCTTTCCGCGAATATGCTTATGCCGAAGCCGGATTTCTCTTCACCGTCCCCCACTCCCCGAAAAACTCCTTCCTCTACCCAATCACCCACTTACGTAAATAGTGCGAGTCATCTTTGCTGTTTTTCTCCTCCTTAGAGTAATCACTGCTACTCGTTCACGTTCTGAGTACCCAAAACACGAAGTACAGGGCTATATTACAGCACCTACTACAATCCAACAAATTTTTACCAGAACCAGGTTGTTTAGGCAAGCAAGGCATTACAATAACGCAAACAAGTAGTGAAAGGTGTTAAATATATAACTTATGCAAATATGATAACCAATAGAACAACTGAGGGTAGCCTTACGTCAAACCAATCTTAGGATTGATGAGATGACGATAAGCATCATCTGAAACTAGGGTACAAAAGCAAATAAACTGATACGAGCAATGCGAGAAGCACAAGGACGAAAGTCATACACATTGACTGGGGACCGGCAATGTTGAGGCTACGTGCGCGCTCAATGGGACACCACTCGGCTATTTCGGCTGGAACATCAAACCAAATGTATTCGAGGGGAGGGAACAAAATGAACACGGCGCGCGTGCAGAGATAAGGTACCTTCATGAATCGCCATGAATGTACCTATAGGTACATTCATGGTGACTATAGGAAACGCCTCATTCGGGCATAAATTTCCACGCGGCTACAACTATTCCGTTCCGCCAACATCTAGATCGACCGTTCCGCGGGTTTAACGCCTGGACTCGAAATAAATTGCCTGGGCAGCGGGGCAACGGACGGAATCGGTTGAGACTGTGGTTTGTGCGAGCGATTTGTCGTGGCGGAATACACGACACCAGCGGAAATTTCGGACACTCGCCACAGACACGAGCGGAATTCGCATCCGGAGAACTTTTTTGATCCCTTTCTGATCGTGGGATTACGATGCTGGAGTGGGGAAAGGGCGGAGGGAGGAAAGAATCCGAGGGAAAGGAAAGGGTCAGCGTCAACCGACACAACGGCCACCGCCAACGGCAATCCCTGGGAGACATGAGCGCTCATTCCTGGCGTGTAAAAACCGACAAGCTCAAATTCAATTCTTTTCCCCCAACAACGAGGATGAAAATCAGACAAAACCGAAACCTGCGAAAAGCGTATGGCAGGTGTGATATCTTCCATTACTCCACTATCGAAGGACGAGAGAAAGTAGTCATCACCAATCCACTCCAATGTCTCATTTAAATTCCGTATCCGTATCATACCTACTATCTATAAAACCCAATGAGCACTCTTTTCCGTAGTTTGTGGCCTTAGATTGCTGCCACTAAGGCATTTATATTTAAGTCTTAGAGTGTTTTATAACAGAAGTGGGCATTTACACTTGTCGGATATGCCGAGTATATCCGACAAGTGTAAATGTAATTTAAGGACTTTGTCAAATATTGTAATATGTAGACCAAGATTATCATTGTATAAACGGTTTTATCTGTGTATGGGGCCAAAAATATATAGGTAATGCACTGCCCGCTGAAATTAAAAAAATGTAAATCCTGTTTAAAAAATGCTAAAACTGGCCAAAGATTGGCTTACTTCTCAAGAAAATGTTGGATATTTACTTTAATTGTGTTTATTCTTTAATTGTGCATTTTATAACTATTGCTGCTTTTATTTTATAATCACATAAATATTTTTATACTGCTGGTGGCTCAATTCAGGTCCTATGACCTTGGAGACCACCTAAAGCTCCCGATATACTTATGTACTCTTAATTGTATCTATCATGTGGGAGTAAATAAAATATCATATCATATCAATTCCCTTCCTCTGCTCCCCTGTTCAATAATATAATTGGAAGAAACCTTTATTTAAGAACGAAATTTGTACCTGAGTGGGAACTTGCTATTCATACTTGAAGAGGGAAAAATTAATCGACTGTGGTATGTTCCTTCGCTACCGGCAATGTCTATGAATTTAAAAGGCTTTCCTCCAAAGATCCGAGCATCACTTATATCAAATGCCTTATTTAAAAAAGTGCCAAATTGCTGTAATTAATCTCTGCCCAAATTGACGAAATGGCATTAATTTCAGTCTAAAAACGATTCATAATGGTGAATAGACTACTTATTAAATCGTGGCTGCAATTAAACCAATTTATTCAACACTTTCTTTATTAAATTGATGCATAGAATTGGTTTAAGTGACAGCTGGGTCTTCACGGTAATTTTTTCATTATTGTCAAATCATTATCGCGGTTTAACCAAATATCCTAGCTTATCAATGGCGCACGTACCTTAGGACGCAGATTCCTCTTCGGTCATCATTACGAGGTTGTCGGAGTAATAGTAATGAATTATGGGTTTTAGGTGCTCCAACGGCTAGTATGTCGCATTATGTAACCTAAGATCTTAATATAAAGACAACATTCATCGTTTTCTCGGAATCTGAACCCGCGGCTCTAGGTTGTCGGATCGATGCGTCACCCATATGGCTAACACGAATGGCCCTAATTGTGATTCTGTGCTTAGAAATATTTTTCAGTTGACAGTCTATTGTAATGGAAAAGTTTACTGGAGTGAATGATTCCGGCCAAAGGGTTTTCAAGTCTATCCTTGCCCTAACACTCGTATGGACAAGGGGATAACAATTTGCCGTACCGCCAACATTTTCCGCACCAATCAGCAGCAAACCGCTCGCAACCACCGCGCATATATGGTGCCCGCACGCACTCCGCTTCATTTAAGGCCACATATACCCGCCAGTGATACGATAAGATGCATCGAGATGAACTCGATCTGTGACCAATGAGGTGAATGGCGCGGTGGAAACAAGAATAACAAGAGATTTGAAGTGTTCGCACAAACCACGATTCAGAGAAAAAACGCTGTAAAATTGGAAAATTTAACCCCGACTGTCTAATACAATAGCTGGAAGTGGATGTAAAAGCTTGCCTAATACCAACTAGTAGGGTAATTATAATGACTTAGGTATGTGCTAAGTAGCGCACTAGAGAAAAAATGAAATACGTAAATTCTGAGTCAATAATAAACGTATCAATAGTTGTGAAACGATCATTAAGTTCAATCGTAGAGACTTAAAATAAATCAAAAACTTATTTTTTAACCGTATGCATGCAGTTAACGGTAGAGAAATTCTCAATTTACTCGCATTGGCACATGTATATTACGGTTTCCTTCTTTGCTACATGGCTGATCAGAATGTCCTCATTAATAAAATGAGGTTTTGTAAGTGGTAATGAGATCGATCGTTGTCAATTGTTTAACTCCTCGTTGGCCTAATGTCCAACCCCCAAGAAACGTTTCGCAGCACAATTACTAAGATTGCAAAACCTTTCATTTCAAAATGGAAGCAGTATTGAAAAATATTTATTCAACATAGTTTGTTCTGCCGCAAAGCCCTTTTTGATGAAAAAAAGATTCACTGGGACCTTTTTGCTACACTCAATAAAAACCGACCGTACGATGAAAGCAACCAAGAGATTTCCTGTAAAAGAAAACTGTGGATTCTTGATGAATGAAATGGCATATTGACGTAGATGCAACAAATTTCATTGAAATTAAGTAATCAGAACTAGAGTTCACTTTTTAGCAAATTTTTACACGCATTCATTTTTTGCTGATTTATGGCAACTCTAAAATATAAAAGAATGTGATCGCGCCTGAAATTCGATAGCCAAAATCAAAACAATAACAATTGTAGCAAGATTTCCACCGAGAATGAAATCACCCACTTAGAAACGAGATAAGAAAACGTATCCTCCTGATATCCCGGTTCGAATCCCGATCAAGGTGCTTGTTTTTCCTCTATAATGATCTTTCTTTTGTGTACATAACCGGATAACTTGGTTTGGACTTTTCGTACCTTGTTCGCAATTCCGTTGCATTTATTTGCATTAATTTTTCTTATGTGTACTATGTTAGTGATGTTTTGAAATTTTTGAGGGGTAGTTTTTCAACGATGCTTTGCAAATCTCAATATGTTCATTTGTTTTACGAGCAGAAAATATTCTCAAATTGTATAGCAACCTGTTCACGTTTTGGGTTAAAAGAATCTCATGGAAAAATCTTTAATAAAAACTACGTTATGCTTCAGACATCATTTTATCACTACTTTACCCAATGAATATCCGCATGCGATATAAGATTTTTTTGACACTCAAGCCATAGTTTCAATAGATTTAAACCAGGCTTACACAACCTTATGGCAACTTCTGCTCTTTGGATAGAATTCGTAGAGGCAGAGCGGATATTAAGGTAGACACAAATTGGTCAAGTGTACTTCTTCCTAAAATATTATGGATACGAAGTAAACACAAGGCTTTCATTTCATGCTTAAGAGTAACGGTATATGACAACGGAGCGAAATAACAAAAGAAAGAGGCACAAAATCGGCACAAAAGGATACATTTTTGGAGGCAGGTCGCGAAGATGTCTTTTTTTTTCGTCTCGTATCGCGGTCTACAATGAAAGGTTTCCAAAAGCCGTTCAGAAAGCAGTTTGTGGGAATGGAAAATGGCACGGAAACGCTAGAGACAAGTCGGTGATTTTAGGGACGAGCGTCTGAAGTGCTTCGAAGGAAACATGTGAGAAAGGCAAGAGAGATAGAGGGGTAGGTAACCTCGAGAGGTTGCGATCGAAAAATGACAAGAGAACGCGGTCGTCGGAATTAAAGGGTTTATTAAAGCGAGGATATTAAAGGGATCACTGCGGGAAAACGCGCAAGGTAGGACGGGGAACGGGTGGGTGGAAAAGGAGGGGGATACTCCATCCCTCTCTCCTCCTCTCAAGTCTCGTCGGTGGAAGAAAAAAATGGCGACCTAAAGATTCACTTAATGAAGAGATGAAGTGGGAGGTGGAGATTTCCCCGAGGCGATTAAATTCCATTCCGTTTTTCCCAGAGTTTATGGGGAAACTCGAGGGCGTGGAGGAGAAAATTTTCGGGCATATAGTATAACATCCGAGCGGTTGAAGTTTTCTTTTTTATCGAGTCAGCCCATGGAGTCTTTACTGTGGCAAAGGGGAAGAGATCATTTCCTCTTAAATACGCTGCATAATATTTTACGGAAGGAGAAGTGAAATCATGGCATTTATTTTTCCATTGGCTCCCAGAGGGCTCTCTAAGAGAACGGGTAGTTTATTTAACTCGGTAAACAGTTTTCTCGTTACTGATGCTAAGAAACTTAAATAGAGTGGCCGGTGATGAAATAAGACCAGACGTATTTTGGATTTCCTTATTTGCTGTTATAATAGTTACATGTCTGCGTAAAGAACGATGTTCAACGTATAAATGTACATGGCATAAATATTTATTTGAAAAATTATTTTGTCAAAAAATTATGAGCCCCATTTACTGACTTGACAGAATAGAAAAATAATTTGAAAAAATGACTGCCGATATTTGAAGACATGATGTGAGGATGCTAGTATTTTCAAATCCGGACGACGCATCTGAAAAGTTTCACTAATTCACCATTTCCATAAATTACAATTAAGTCATGATTCTCACGTCTAGACGACGGTGTTGAAAGATAAGGCGTTACATTATAAGCAGAAAGATATCACTGCCTCTTTTGTATGAAATAGATACTTCGCTAAATCGCCAACCTCTTAGGCGTGCCACACTACATGCAAAATGCCGCTCTGTGGACCACAAAAGGCCGCAATTGTGACCACTATGGACCGCACATTCCCTGCCTATATGTTAGCCGGTAAGAGAATAGAGAGGAGAGTTGCGTCAAACAAATCTTAGGATTAATGATTCAATTCACTGAATGAACCTTTTGAACAAATGATAATGATGAAAGAACGACTTAGTAACCTTATCCATCGATTCGGATGCCGTATTTTTTGCGCGGCTCAGACTGAAAATGCTGCCTTGATGTGGAACTATTTTGCCACACTGAACAATTATTAGCTTTGAAAATATAATACTTAAAATTTTGAATTAGATAGTTCTAAAATGATTACTTAGTTTCAATGGCTTTTCATTCTCATTATCATCATCATCGGTCAACAATCCTAGATTTGGTTTGACGCAGCCCTCAACTCAATTATTTTATCGGCCAACATCTTTTCATACTACATACATATAATGTAATCCTACAGAAGGCTCATACATATACATACATACAATGTAATCCGACTGAAGGCTCGCACTTCCACGATGACTCTATAGTAACAGTCTCATGCTACAATTAGGTCGTCTACTACATAAGAAATACGACACTAAAATAGAAAACTCAAGGAAAAGGAGGGCTACGGCAACATTCAAGCCAATCTCCCGGCAGTATGTGTGCAATAAGATAAGAAAATGCTGAAATGCCAACATTTTATAAATATTTCATTTCATGCCCGTTTCCATTCACCTTTAGGTATGCAGCATGGTTAAATGCTTTCCTTAAAGAGTGGATCGAGAGACTCTTAACAAACATGGCAGCAGAGGCGATAACAGATTCCTCCTCATTTGAGTCGTGGGATAAATCGTACGAGAGATGTGACTTCCATTGAATTCTTATTCTGCATTAAAATCTGATATAAATTATGGTAGTAAGACACATAACTAAAAATGAAGCAATCTAAACGTAGTGGAGCAACAATAAAAAGTGAGGAAGTTTCTACGTACAACATAAACTTTTTGAGAGGTTGATTCTTAATGCATCCTTTATATGGCCACGTGCATTGTGCCAATGATAAGAACCATACATATATGTCTGGTCTCTGACAAACTTAGAGGAAAGACACCGTTGCGTTCTTAAGACATAATGATCGCCGATAACTTTTATAGATCTTGAGTGGTGTTCCACAGGATTTTAAAATAATGCATACAGTCCTGTCAAATGTTTCAACTTAAAAAAATAACAGAAAAACTCATGCAAGGAGGTCCACACAGAAATTTAGAAACACCACACAGAAATTTAGGAACACTAGGTCTGAGCCACAAAGATAATTTCTGACAGCATCAGCGCATTAGGAGCTCTAAAGGAAGTAGGTATATCAAAATTCACGAAAAACGAGCGCATCTGGTCTCTTCTCTCATGAGGCTTTAGAAGAAAAAAGAAGAAAGACGGCACGAAGGTTAAAAGGGTCGTCGGTATTGGTTACTTTATATGTTGGCCAGCAGCCAGAGGATGTTATCTACAAGTTAAGGGTCATTATGAAGCGAAGCTAGACTGTCGTATCTAGAAGTTTCGGAGAAACACTCATCCTGTGCCTCGACGTAATGTGGACAATAATCATCCAGTAATGTTTGTCTTTTAAAACGATTTTGAGAAAAAATATGGTACATGTGAATCTGATCATAACGATAGAAACATTCTGAAAGGCAAATATTTTTTAAATGTTTCATATTATTCCCGTTTCAATTCACCTGCAGGTAAGCACGTAGGATTACTCAATATTTTACGTCAAGGGAGGATCTCAACAGTCCTGATGAACATTTAGAGAGAGTGGAGGTGATGGTCGATCCCTCCTCATTCGAAAAATTCGGCTTCCGCTAAAAAATTTGTGATGATCGAGAAATATGCAAAGCAGCCCTTTCTCGATAGGAGAAGGCCAGGAAAATTTCTCTTCAACCAATGTGTAGTGCAGATCATATATGACATTAATTTCCTAAAAACTGTGGAAAACAGATGGAGATTAAATGAAACCCGCTTGTTTTGCATCAGGTCTATACAGCCAAGATATACAGCATGAAGGAATAAAAGAGGAAATGTTCAATTCACTAAAACGCAGGTTTTTGATGGTAATTGTATAATTTAAACCGGTTTCGAAAACATGTTAGAAAAGTAGAAGAATTAAGCTTTGACTAGTTGAATACTTAACCAACTGCTAAGACCTCAACTCTAATTCCGGCATGTTACCAACCTGACTTCCGTGGCTGTCATCTTGCTTCAAACATCGCTGATACTTCTATTTGGCAAGTTTTCAGCAGTAGCAACTGATAACTTAGACATTACACGCAAGGTACAGATCGATGAGATGTTGGAGATAAGGTAGCGGAGTGTGGTGGGCAATTCAGCACTGGTGAAAGTGTAGCTTAAAGAGAGGTGAAAAGAAGTCAGTGGTTTGACCCTCCACCTGTTACGAAAGGTTGTGCAATAAGAAGACAGCAAATGGCTAGCGAAAAGTCCATTGTCAACAAGGCAGGAACTTGGTCCCTCTTCATTGAAAGCATACCTATGAACCACAGCACCTGAGTCATTCTGATTATCGACGCAAAGGATCATCACCTTGAGCTCCAATTCCTTTCCACCATCAATAAATCTGAGTGAGACGGGATGCAAAATAAACACCCACACTTTTGAAGCCGATCGACTGACTAGGAAGATTGGTGTTAAGATTAATCGTCGAGGGTGAAAAAAAACCCTCTCTCAAGGAAGGAAGTAGGGAGAAGAGGAATGGAATAAGGAGAGTAGCGTAAACAGGGAAAGGAATTCATTCAGAAACCATTCATTCGAGCACCAGATGCAGAACGCAGATGGGAGAGGGGGAAATAAATCCGGCGCCACGAAAGTGGACTATGCAATCAAGCATGTGTTCGCTGGAACGACTCCTCGAGTCGGCGCTGGGGGCCGTGACCGACACCTGAAGGAAGTCCAGCAAAGGAGAAGTGGGGAGGGAGCGCGTGAGTGTATATTCTCGAGTCGTTCGTTCGGCAACGGGAGCGAAAGCCCGCACCGCTGCCTTCCTCCACCTTCCTCCCGATCAACGCGTGGAAGAGTGCCAGCCAGGGCCGCCCACCCGCCGACTTTTCGAGGCAGGGGGGACAGAGAGTATTCACTTCGTGTGAACACCCTCTCGCGATCCTACCGAATCTCTCCGCCTCAGTATCGCGAAGGCGCGCGCGTAATCCTCGAAAATAAGCGAACATTGATAATATCGGCGGAGTGGATTATTTTTTTATACTCTTTTCGTGAAGTACTTCCAATTATTTTGGCCTTCTTTCCATTATGACCATAAGTATTCCATGTCTAGTACTGGTAGGGAATACACGGAATATTTTCATAAGTGTCTCTCAGTAAGATGAAGTATTATATATTAAAATTCACTCTTGATGCTTCAGTGCTGTTTTAGTTTCGACTCCATTTTCTACATCATCCAATGATATCACAATAAGAGCTCTTCGCAGTTTTCCGCTTGCTAAGGTGTATCGAAAGACCGGTTTCGACGCTTACATCATTTTCAGTAGGTGATATTGTAGTTCTGCCACATCGATCCTGAAATGATTTCATGCATTCAAAGGTATTTTTTTCTGAAGTACAAATAAACCTTTTGAGCATCTCTCTCAATAGGATCCGTGGATGAGCCGTATTAATTTTTCTATTTGATAACATGTATAAAAATATATATAAAAATATACATAAATAATTTTAAAAGTCTATTTAGGTATACACAATACCGACCGAAAAATAGCATATTTTTTATTCCTAACATATGCCATATCGATAGGACAAAAACTTTAACGTCAGAATTTTGGTATCTCGCCAACAGTAAATGTGGAAAGAAATAAACTAGAAAAGGGGAAATGTTATAAACTTGGCTTCAAATTTTGTTTCGCGCCGAGATGGACTAATCCAGGTTTAAGGGTACCCAAAAAGCTGTTTTGTACTAAAAGATCCTGAAATGATAAATATCAATAAATATCGTTATGCATGTATTATTTGCCCATAATTTTTGGGAGACTGCCCGAAAACAATTTTCAGAGTAAAAACATGATTTTGCGCAATTTTTTTAATTGAAAAAACACCAGATCCGTTATCTACGATATTATATATAGGAAATTGGAATATTTCAGCAAAAATAAAAATTTCATGCATGGACCCTGTTCTGCCAGAGTAGGTATCTTTCTCTTCGCACTCTTAGGAGGAACGCATTTTTTTCTTATACTATGCCCACAAGGGACCAGAAGCAACACCGCACGACCTAAAAATAACCCACACAATCAATTTCTGTGAGTTTGCAGAGGAGCAGAACAAGAAAGCACACTACGCCGCTCCTTCGAGCGGGGAGTAAAGCAAGGATAAAATATACGAGCGAATTTCTACCTTGCTGGGTGAAGCACTACACGGAGAGGACGTGTTAACCAATGGAAGGTCAGGGAAGGGAAGATATTTCAAATACTCGGGTTGAACGCAGAAGCAGCATCACCCAGCACACAGAAAAATGAAATGCAAAACAGAAGAATAGGGAAATAGTGAAAACTGATTTTAAAAAATTGAGAAATTGGCTCTGAAATGATTTTATGGCACCAAAAATCACCGTATTCAGCCTAAAGAGTCTTTGGCATAAGGAAAAGGTGGATTTTGCCCAGTTATTAACCCGAAGGCCACATAAAAGATTTGCGATGCGTTTCCTTTTAACACCATAGTTTTACCACGGCAATTTGCGCTATTAAAACCAGCACATCTTGAGCTTTGATGGACTAACAAACTACAATAGGATGAAACCTGGACTCTCTCGACAAAAAATCAAATGATCTCCCCATTAACTTAGCACGCCGTTCTTGTACCGCACCTGCAGAAAGTAAATATTAGTATCCCGCTAAAAGGACCACAAAATTAAAGCTATAATTCCCATATACTTGGAGTCTAGGAGCCTAAACTCAAAGAAAAGGCATTCTCTACGCCCTTCCCACTGCAACAGTAATTCACAGAAGAGTAGCATTGTACCCAAGTGCTAAGATTCAGTGTAAAAAGGGAAGTGGGTATAAACTTTTACTTGTATTTTTACAACCCCTTTTTTATTGAAGGAAGCTGGAGACTATCCAAGATGAGAATCCATCGTTTTTCCGTTAAATGAGTACTTTTTTTTCTCTCCACCCCGCACCAAAAAAATGCCGAATCGCCACAAATTTAAAATTCTGATGGATGGCCACGAAAGTTGGTCCATTCCTCTGAATTACGTTCACGCTTTAAGCAGCACAGAGGAGCATCAAAATCACTTTACTGCCAAAGGCAATAGCTTCAGTCGGGGTTAGTTGGAAACTTGGGATGTAGGCACGAACGTATCTCTTCCAAAGGCATTTTTTTGAAGTCGTCGGCAGGACGCTCACAGTTCGTATAACTGCGGGGATAATGGCGATCCTCGGAGGACTAAAACTTCTTTATGACGTAATGGGTATAGTAAACCTACACTCTCAAACACCCTCTGGAGGGATCTGCCTGCACTGGATGGTTGGTGATTTCTTACACTCACGGGGAAAGGATGAAAACTACACGAAGGCGAGCCAAAGACTACAATCGCACAGCTATTTCAATTCTTGGGATCGAGCAGACAAAAAAATGAATCGCGAGTTCCGTTCAGAGGGCGAGAAATCACGGACACCGATCCAAGACATCATTATTCCCTCAAATGGAACTTTTGGTTCTGCGGTTATTTCCGGGGAGTTTGTTTCACTCACTGAAAAGATGAGCTATCGAAAGAACATTAAAGGGATCCCTCCCTGAAATACTCACGAGGGAGCAGTATTGACAAAATATAATTTAAGGTGCAGAGGCAAAATGCCACGAACCATCAATGGAATAGTGCTACGACAAAACCGGAAGCGATGACAATTCTTCGATTGGCAGCAAACAAAAAATACGCAGGAACCCGTTCGGATCCCGGGTTTTATTATTCCCTTGGTGAATAGGCGACAGGGCAAACTTAGCGCATTAAAACATGAAAGGAATGGCTTTTCCGAATGGGATGCGTTGAAAAAAAGAGAATGGAATTCTTTGGTAAGATCCCCTATTATTCGAAAGGAAGACGGAGTTTTCTTTATATCCTTTCTCCGTCTGTACTCCTCACTTCAAGACTCCAAAGAGAGAGAAAGAGAAGTTTCATAATAACCAGACGCCTGAACGTGTGAATTTGAAAATAAAATAACGAAATGATTAAATGAATCGAAGTTTTTTTTTCGCATCTCTCAGACGTCCCAGACGCGACAACAACGGAAGAGAACTTTCGGACTTCCTTGAGAGAGGTCCAGAGCAACTCGAAGAGGAAGGGGTTGAGTCTTTCTCGAAGAGGAGAAAGGAGCAAAACGACTCAGCCTCCCACGTTGGATGGAGCTTAAAGGAATGAAAGCAAACAACGACCCAGTGTATGGAATTCTTCCTTTTTTATTTTCTTTGAGGAATCGAAACATTTTTGCTGACGTTCGCCTCTCTTCCAAGACATCCTGTGGAAGGAGTGAGCTCGGAGGGTGTGGCTAAGAACGTTAATCATACGCTGGAACCATCACAAACAATTTGTAGTCAGCGTTAGGCAGTGCGATGGGATCGAAATATTTTTTTTCCAGAGATCTGTTTTACACAACACACATCGTCTGGAGTATGAGTTGGTAGGTATCACCACTCTTTGAGGTGATGTGAAATTTATTCCTTCATTTTTTTAAAACGGCAGAAATAACAAGCGTCAATTAATTGAGTTTTTACCGTTTGATGCAATGTATCTACCTTTGATGTATTGTATGTCATTACTCTGTCCTCATCGACTCTTTGCACGGCTACCGACCTGATTTATCAAAACAAGTTTACTCTAATGGGAACCATTGGTCAGTAGATATTTTACACTTAAAGCACAGGGAATGATGAATAGAATGACTTTTTTCTTCTACTCTCATAATTTCACAAAGATAAATTTCGAGGTTATAAAATAATTGTGAAAAGATTACAGTTTATTCAATTCATTGTAAATATTTTAAGTTTATTTTCTACTCCGCTTTGCATACCTACATAAAACTGCAGGTGCATCGTTAGCGAATGGATGATCTTCATAAATGTTTTCGTTTTTCTGTCCCTGTTGGATGTGAAGGAAATGTTGACTCTTCATTCCGGAACCCAAAGCGAGTTTCCTGGACGAACAACAGAAGTACGCTCTTCGTGTCACCCGTCATGCGCATGAGCGCAAGTTTTTCTGTCTCAAAGAGGGGAAATATCTCAAAGCCTACAGCGAAGTTGCTAGGTTTTGACTTTATTTATCACACCACATCTCGACTCGCGAAACTTGAATATCCGGCAGTGGCTTGAAAGTTACGAGTAACTTCTTAAGCTTCCTTCCGCGCAAAAAGAAAAACTTGGACCATTGCTGCCGCAGGAACAGTACCTTCCTAGCTCACCACCGTCAACTGCGTCCTATTTGACGGTTTCCACTCGGGCCGGACCTCCACTAAATCTTCTGCACTTTACTCTTCCGTATAAGCTAAGCTTATTGTTCTCTTTCTCCTGCTCTTAACCCACACCACCCCATGGATTTGGTGAAGGATTACTTTTCGTCTTTTTATAAACTAGAGGTATTTCATAATTTTTTCCCTCCGAGACCACTTATTCATTGGCTGGATTCAAAGCGGTGGCTTTTTCCGGTAGTGGACGCGGTGCCAATCGCTCAAAGCCACGGAGAAAAATGCGCACCCAAACTTGCCTGCGATGCGGTATTCTATCGGAAAAATTGCATTCACCAATTGAATTGCCTCCTTTTTTGTTTCGTACTATCACTTGATTCATTCACTTAAACAATTTTGCTCATAATGCAAATTCTATGAATATCGAAGGCCACGATGAACGAATTCAAATGACAATGCCCTTTTTCTATTTCTCGCCGTCTTTTATGAGTTGTGGCATACTTCAAGCGGTATCCTTTTTTTATAGCTTTATTTCGTATTTTGGTATAAATATTATTATTATATATCTGGATTATTATATACACTAAATATATTATATACTTTTAGTAGACAGGATACGGTAGTAAAAAGCTTCATTCCAAGGATAATTTCTTCGACATGTCACTTAGGATTGCAAATAGTAGCATAAATAAATAATGATACCAAGAGAAACGACATGTGGGAGTGTCGTGTTTCATTGCATGGCATAAGTTGTCAATCTGTGGTTCTCAAGTCTGTACTCACACTTATACGCGCATCAAACCGGAAGGAAATGTACAAGGATGGGAATGGAAGTGCGACGAGAAACTCGCTCATAATGAAAGGCTCCAAGGGGCCCAGAGCTTAACATCCCATTAGATGGACAATGTACTTCACTAAAATGTTCTACGCAAAACGTTCAAGTAGGCTTCATTCGAACCCGGGCTCTCCAGGTGAGACGCCAGTACTCTAACCAATATACCAATTCGACCCCCTACATTAATTGTCTCATAAAGCATTCCATTCTTAGCCTAAGCGGTTACTACTCTAACAGTGTGAAGGAGAAAAGAACAGGATGAAGAGAAATCAAGAATATGGAAATCAAAATTGATGTTAAGGCAAATAAACTGCGATTTAAAAAAAATAAAACAGATAATTAACATAATTTATTCTTATAATGAAGATATAGGGGCTTGTGGGACAATTTGCAAAGATCATATTTGATTTCCGCAATCTAGATATCAACTCATAAGGCCAGTGAGCCTATAAGGGAAATCATGTCCCTAACCCAAACGAGTATTTTTCAGGGCTAATTCATGGTGAGGGAACTTCTTTTGATTTCCCTTCATGTTAGTAGCCATTGAAATACACATAGGGTCCTAGGCCTTTCTGGACACCACCACCTAAAACCCTCATGATTCGATTTTCTCCGAGTCAGGACTTCGCAGGAAATCGCAGGCAGCCCAGAGAAAATCCCTCCTACACTCAATGTGTTAATTTCACACGCCAACGGATTAGAACGGAGCGAGCTCTACCCTCACCTTAAAAAAAAAACAACTTTCGGTTGAAATAATTTTATTTTGGAACTAAAAACTTTTTTAAACCTTCATTTATTAAGATAACAACAATCCAGGGATAAAAATTAGGAAAACTAACTAAAATTCTACCTAGATAACTAGGTCACTTATCAAACCTACTTCGAATTTCATTCTAATCCGGGTCCTGATTTTTGTAACCTTACTCATTAACCTTATACAATCACTAACTTCCGTTGAAGGAATAGATTGTCAGCACATCATTAAAAAATTCCACCATATCGAAGATACATTTTACGTATGGGAACGTGAAATAAACTCGCTGAAATGGAAAACGATGCATGCACATGTAATATGCTTGATGGAGAGTTTTTTGGATAAATGAAAAGCCATATTCCTACGGCTTTTCTCGACCATTACTAAGAGGGTAAAAATGATATTTAAAAAATCAGTAAAATCGGAAATCCCAGTCCGCATCAAGTTCCATCTGTCGTTGAATAATGATGGGATGGAATAAAGATGGCGTCAAGGGGATGATCTCTCTGCACAGGGATACTATATAAATTTACTATATTTACACACTCCCTGGCTCTGCAATTAGCCTGTAACTAAGGCAACGGTAACGTGATGTTTGTAACGGAAAACTTTGGCGATATCCTAAATACTGTGTGCCCTCTTCCAGTCCATCACTCACCTCGATTTTTCACTGTGTGTTTAAGACAACCCAAGTTTTCCTCTGGGCAACAAGAATGTGAAGAATTTTTCATTTGCCATGTTTATTCTGCGAGAAAATACGGACGGAAAAAATAACACGTATTCGACGTGCCCAGTCAGTTTGTTAAGCGTAAAAGTGAAAGGAGATATTGCTCTCATCACTGCCACAGGAGATTCAAACCGAGAGCCAAGAATGGGCATTTTGGTTTCGTACTTGTGACGAAATGCGGCCACGCATGGTGACCTCTGCCATAAAGAATTCTAAACGCAAAAAAAAGAAGAAACGTTCTCCACACTGGCTCAAGTGAAAATTAGAGGCGTGTGAGCCAAAGCCCGCGTTCTGTAACGTCGATGAGGCATTCATTTGAGCTGGTGGATTGTAGAGAGATGCGGGTGGCGCTGGGGGGTGATGGACGTTACCAGACGCTGAAGATTAGAGGGAGAGGCAAGGCTCCAAAGGATAAACTCCATCAAGAGAATTCCACTAGAACGCGGTTACGAGGGGAGATCCTTCCACGTCCCAAAGCCATGTCTCGACTGGAAACGAATTTAGGACTCGCGGACTTCCGTCCTGCAGCTAGCTATACGATTCACGATCGCAGTAAACTCACCGCGCCTCAGCAAAGTTAGGCGGTGGCGGCATCTAACTTGGTGCCGGGATATGCGGTAGCATTTGGCGTCAACTGGCTGCGTGGCGGTCAGGACCAAGTTCGAAATGGCTTTTCTGTCAGGAGCGCGTTGAACAGGCATGCAAATTTTAACTAGATTGAAGCTTATTTCTATGGTAATGAGTAGTTTAAGAGCTTATTGTTAGTAAAGGACGCGGATGGATTAAAGAGTGCAAGGATCAAAACGAATTTTAATAGCCACAGTGCTAAATGGCTCAGGGAATCATTTGATTATTTTTTTAAATCTCTAATGATGTGAACTCGAGGAAAAAGAAATCAAGGATTTTTACCAGTTTTTCTTTCAAATGATACCTAATTTGCCTTGATTCACCAACATTGAAAAAATTATGAGGTAAGACTATGCGTTTAGTTGTTTAAGAACGTTGCATGTGATCCTATTGCCACACACTTATAAGAATTGCTAAGAGGTAAAGGTAATTCCATCGCCTATATTTTACACGGCATCATTTAATGCTGGGCTCTGCATTATTCGTGCGTAAATTGCCTAATACGGGCACATAGAATTTTTACTCGTGCTTATGGTCTGTTGGTTACGATGGATGAGACATAAGGTAAAAAATATGACGACCATTCCGCTAATGGGTTTGGTGGCTGGTAGCACGGTATTTGACAAGCGTTATCCATTATGACTCAAGTCAGATAGGAATCAAAAGGAGGTAAGCATTGTGACTGCTAAGACGGACTCACCCTTTCAAGAGAAGTAAAACAACCACTTATATATTGTAAGAAAATGTTCAACTATATTTACCAATTATTCTAAATGGAGATTGTCGTTTCACAGGTATTTGTCTTAACCATACATAGAACCATGCATGCATTAAGGTGATGATAAAGCTTTCATAACGAAAGATTTATCATTTTTTCCTTAACGAAACGAGATCGTCAGGGTTTATTGTATTAATAAAGTAATAATGGTCAACATATCATAATCAGGAACAGGCAAAATAGAGCGCATTTTTTTAAAAATATATGTTAAGCAAAAGTTTATAACGAATGGTGATCATTGTACTAAAATTCGAAAACCTCTAAAAGGAAAAATAATAATGTGGCGGAATCGGAGCAAAGTAAAAGGAAAAGGAAAGCAAGTTTCCGTGAAAATTATATATTTTCAATAGTCTCTAGGTGAACTGCCCGAAAAATGATATTTCAGATCATCTGAGATCTGTGAATCTTAGAAGGTATAGTGAAATCGGTAACTGGATCGGAAAAGAATACCGTGGAAACGGATTTCCTTCCACCTTTAATGGCAAGGTTGAGCATCGTTTCGCGGATAGAATCAGGAAAAAATAATGCGGAGATCACTCCGAGGCAAGTAGGTACTTTCAAGAACTCACACCCAAGTTTGAACGAAGCATCGCTTCTTCGATTGCGACGAATCGAGGTTCATAACCGCGATTAGATAATTTTTATTTGACATGCGTTGGCGCATCGGCTCGGCGGCCGATCCGAGGGAACTTTATCTGCGGCACCTTGAGACGTTGCTGTCTCTGGTGGTTGTGTGGCTGAACGCGGCCACTTTATAATCTATGGCTGAGCAAACATTTACAGGCGCAAGTTGAAGAGCGAGGGCAGACGGCAGAGGAGGCGTGTTGGTGGGTAATCTTCCCCAGCCCTCTCCCCCATCCCCGGCCCGGTTGTGTGTTGTTGCTATAGGTTTAACACAGCGCACACCGTCCAGAGCTAGGCTTAAGCAGCCTCTTGAAAGCGAGACGCGGCACGTTCCCGGCATATGATTCGATTTATTGCGCCGTTAAAACTTCGGGAGGACGCCGCTGCATTTTCAAGATACCCCGATCTCCCGCTCAGAAGTTCCGGAGCACGTGGGACAGAATATTCGCTCCGGAAACTCCAGGAACCACGGTCCTCAGGAGTTGGTAATTTTTTTTGCTTTCTTCTGTCTTCTTCTGCCTATTCAAGATAGAAGACTGGAATAAAATCTATAAAATGCACCGTCATGCACTTCAGGCAGAAACAGAAACAACAACTTTATTACAGAGTAAGAAAGAAGAAAAAATAACAAGAAAAATTATCATGCCAGTGGAGTAGATAATAGTGCAACAATTAAAGATATTTACCGAGGCATAACTCTCTAAATATCTTGCGGGAATCATTTTCGGTATATTTGCGGTGCAGCGTTTAAGATACTAGGATTTATTAAACGAATTGAAGGAAAAGGTGCAAGCCAAAAAGTTAAACAGGAATGTTATTTCGCAGCCTCACCTGGGTAAACCCTCACCTGGAGTATGCATCAAGCGTTCGAAACCTGATGAATAAATATTTCATCCGGAAGCTGAATAGTCTATAAAGGGAAGCAGCATTTTTTGCAACCATTCCTTACATGTGTACATAAAGTGTCACTCAGCTAATTGAAGAGTTAGTTTGAGGAACCCTATTGACTATGTTTTTTCACAAAATTAAGTTTCTTGATAAACTGGAGTCACTGGAGTTTGAGGCGGCAACAGCTCAGCAGCAACATATTTCTACCCCTACTTTACATCAGCAGGATAGATAAAGTGACAAATCAAGAAAGAGCTGCCGGAATGAAAGATGCGAGATTTCGTTTTTTCTTAGGCTCAATACACGACTAAAACGCATATCAAGGCTGACTCTTTTATTTTTTTAAACATGGATCACAGTTCATTATTATTTTCCAATGTTTTATCTTTCTTCATCTTAAGTAAAATGTCCTTTTCATCGATGTTGACCCACCACTCGCTGCTAAACGCCCTAGCGGCATCTTTCAAGGTGAATTGTAGAAGCAGATGTAGTACAAAATTTGCTGCAAGTATTTTGGGGAGGTGACCGTCGGCGAAGGTCCGACCTTGAAGGCTAGGTGGGATTTAAGGTAGAGGCAGGAATGTTTAGGGAATGGAGAAAAGGTGGGGCGAAAACTGGAGTCGGCATTAGCCTACTACATATCAATAAAAGGCGTCAAGATTGTATGCTTGACATCCAATGTATAACGTCCCATCCAATAGACGGAGTATGGAAGTTGATGTATTCTCCAGAGAGTCGGGAGCAGTTAACCTAAGCAAAATCTCTTTCAATGTTGGGATTGGAAACAGGGCGCCTAGGATGGAAAACAAGTACTCTAATCACCTCATCGACACATTCCCTTTACCGATTTGTCCCACCTGAACGAGTTTTAGGGCAGTCAAGCAAGTGTAATTTAAGCAAAATCGTTTCCGATTCTCTCCTCCTCATCATACCAAAGCCTTTCATTCTTAACCTCTCCCTTTCTCTTTTTATTCCTCTCGAGATTTTTATCGGTTAGAGCTCTCGATGCGCAAGCTCAGTTACGCCGTTATTTGCATCCCGTAACTCACCGGCTAGCCGTAGCGATGTTTGCCCGTCCGCCACTCAGAATTGAAGTGCCCAGCGAGTGACAGTCCATTAAGCGGAATCTCTTCCATATTTCCGTTCTAAAATTTCTGGTCGTTAGCGACAGCGAACCGAGGCAAAAATTTCGAGGACGCAGGAAAATTCAAAAAAGGAAATATCAACGACCCGAACATCAGAAGAGATATTTCCATTCCATTTGAAATAGAAAATAACAAACATCGCTGTTTGAACACCAATTAATAATAATTGTTTTACCTTATTACTCCTTGTTTTGCTGACTGGTCATCTGAATTTTTAAAATAGATATTTATCATTATGGATCCATTCCATCGCGTCATGGAAAACCCCATTGTCCTCTACCAACTTCTTTTAACAAAGGATCAAGAATCAGTGGTTTAAGGATTAGGGAAAACACCGCACTCTTATGTTCGCGTACACTTTTTTCCAAGCCCATGAAATCGTCATTTTGCAATAGATCTTGAGTGGAATACTGCAATAACTTTGGAAGAACTTTATAGGATGGAAGGTGAAAGCAGGGGATTACAATAATAATAGGGAAACAAAATCTATCGTGACAACTATCGAGAAGGAATTAGGTAAATCCTTACATTAAGGAACGACAATAAAAAATGAAGTAAATTTAAGTGTACAAACGAAGGCAATATTCTTAAACAAGATGAGTGTTGATTTATTTGAGGAGTTTTACTTTGAAACGTTATTGTGCAAAGAAAGAATTAAATTACATGACGTTTTAAGGAAAATAAAAGTTTATTAGATGCTATTTAAATAGGAATCGCAACTTCGTACACTCACCAAACTTGGAATCGTTAGAAAGAGGGTAATTAACACTTTTAAAATGAGTATGGCGAAATAGGCAGAGGAAATTTATTCATTGAATTTTAAACTAGAAAATAAGGATCGAGAAAAAATCAAAGACAGCAGAGGAATTGAACAAAGGTGGTAACAATATAATTTACATAATTTCGAAAACTACGGCTCAAGAAAAAAATGCGCGAGGAAAAAAATGGAAGGAGAAAAGATATTTGGTTTAGCCCCATGAGGGTCAGGGAAGACGAAGAGGTGAAGGAAGCGATAAGGTACGGAAAAACAGGAGCAGAGTGGGAGATGAGACGCAGGCGATGCGCGATTATTTTTAAAGAAGAGGCTGTTCTGAGACACTCGATATTCGGGAGAATACCTTCGACGATGCGAGAGCGGATAAACAGAAAATGGATACTCTCGACCTACGTACCGGAGGGCTTTCGCGCCATAGGATACCTAAGTATATATATATTTTTTCTCAAGATGTATGAGGCATGTAGGACGGAGCGGCGTGACATCACACTCGCGTCCGCTCCCAATTTTTCGACGACTCGCGGTGAAGGTAATTAATGAATGAGGTCTCGGCCGTGTCGATGAGACAGCGACCCCTCTCCACCCCCAGAGAACTATGTCTCTCCGAGGACTCTACTCCTTTTGTTTGTTTTGTTTTCTCTTCGTGCTCGGAGTTGGCGAAATTAAGTGCCGTCCCCTCACTCCCCCCTCCCCATCCCCCGCCGATTCCGTACTCCCCATATAAATGGTCACGCTCGCAAGCGACCCATTTTCCAAGCTTTTTCTGCGGACGATGCAATGATATATGATTAATAGTCGCTCAGCTAAGGAGGACCGGACCCTACGCTGGGAGCTCACGGAATACAAACGCCTGTGCAGCGCGAAGCAATAACCTTTCTTGAGTTATGTACTGGAACAGAAGCGGTGCTACCGGGTTCGCATCTAAGAAAGGAAAAAAACGGACGACCCTTGAGCATAAATATTCAGCAGTGATTTTTGGCGTGGAGAAGGGTTGAATTTTAAGGGAAAAGGGCCTTAAAAGAATTTAATCAAAATCAGGTAAAAGGATGGCGTGGGATCAAGCATTCAACCTAATTAGGCCATTAGTAGGAGTGCCCGAGCTAGTTATATTTTGGGATCGTGTTGAAAAAGACATTCCGTAATTAATGAAAACGGCAAGGTGACTTAAAAGTTTTAGCTTTGAATCCATGTTTTTTCCCTGAGTAACAGGGTAACTGAGTAACATGGTAACAATAGCATAATACTAAATGCGAAATATCTATAGCTAACTAGATAATTGATTTTTAAAGTAATTCGTTTCACAACTTGATGTGAATGGAAATAAATAGAAAGCATCACTTAAGAGGAATTTTTTTTGCATTTCGCCATCTTGGGCCAAGCACGACGAATTTGAACCCACGTGTCCACCACTATTAAGCTATGACAAATGCATACACTGGACAGGGCATGCTATTAGGGCAGAAAGAAAGACTAACAAAAGACATGGAAGAATTTATCATATGTAATTTGGCGGCGGGAGTGCAGGTTCATAGAGGCATTGGGATAAAAAATTATACTGAAGGGTGAGATAGAAGCGGAAACTTAAGAAGAAACGGAAGCGGAAGGAATCTGGTAGGTTTTTATGTTGCATAGAGTGAGGAAGTAGATAGTAAAATGGAGCGACTTTGCTGATAATCCGATGGAACAAACGTTACACCTTTGTGTATACTTTTCACAGCTTTAATTTATACCTATATCTCGTATTTCGATGCGTAATGGATTTCAGTTCCATTCGTCAATTGTATAATTTAATAGCAATAAATCTAACCCTATCACTCACTCAGTAATTCAACCCGAAGGTTGGTATTGATAGAGGTAGAGCTCACAGCCTCACGCAAAGTTTCACAGCCATTGTCGTGTGAAATCCACACATTCGGGGTAGGAGGGCCAGGCCTTTCCCTGGGCCACCTGCGATTTCCTACGAAGTTCTGACACGCAGAAAATTGAATCGCGAGGATTTAAGATGGGGGTGCCCTGAAAGGCTCTTGCCCGGGATTTGCACCCGGGACCCTCTGGTCAGTAGCTCAGTGCTCTACCCACTAGGCCACCACGACCCCCCAACTAACACTATGAATTATCCATAAAAATATCGTCTAATGAATGTTTGCACTGAGGATTCATTCTCAGTAACAATATGGTATCCAAGCTCAGACATTCTGAAACCATAGTTTAAAGTTCAAAGATAACATCAAAAATATAGTATGCTATTAAAAGAATGTTTAACCTGTAAAACAAGGCGTTACCACAGAATGTGATGTACAACCTACGAGGGAAAATTACGTTGGTGCCACCATTGGGATGGTAAGTTCCAAGAGAGCTCTTGATCTTTCTCGATAAATGTGAGTTATGACTTCTACCACGATCTCACAATTCTACTTCTATCGCTTTTAGCTGAGAAACTTTTTAATGGTTCTGAGAGCATGAAAAACTAAGTATGAATAAGACCTTATGATAAGCGAAAAGAACAATGAAACCAACATAAAGTGTGTTAGTTGTTTTTACAATCGTTTTATACGAATAACGAAGAAAATATCGTCCCCATAAATGTATAGCACGTCCTCGTGGTATCATACTAATTGTTTTTTTTTGTTCTCCTCATGAGTGGGTCAGGGACAAATCCTTTGCAGTTTTGCATGCAGTTTGTGCGATAAAATAGGATTTCTGCGACCTATCTCTGAATGTTATCCTTTTCTCTAATCATTAATTTTAAGCTACCGTGATAAAGAAGATCTATTAATATCAGAAGATAGTGTCATTAGGATACGGGAAAGCCCATTGTGTGGAAGAAAGAGCCTATTTAGCGAATTCGTAATTTTCAAAAGAAATTTGAAGGTTGAATTTGGAGGTTTGAATTTGAAGATAATTTGAAGGTAAAATCGCGAATACAACTAAAATGGAGTGTGAAGAAATATTTGAAATCGTATAAAAAACTATTTACCACATTAAAATAGGGACAGATTGGCAAGATGGATAATTTCGAGGTAAAGATTTGAAAAAAATAAATAACATGAAATTTATATTCCTCGATCACCCAGAGGGATGGCCACAAGAGATTGGTATCGGTGAAAGAGATTGATTTCGAGCCCAAGGAAAATTTCGCACAAAGAAAATCATTCAGTAAATAAAATGATCACTTGGTAAGATTCCACAAATTTTATTTTTCCCCGACCTAGGTTTCGATTGGTTTGACAATCATTACCTTGATAATGATTGTCAAACCAATCGAAACCTAGGTCGGGGAAAAATAAAATTTGTGGAATCTTACCAAGTGATCATTTTATTTACTATGCGGTTCCACCAAGTGAAGCCTGAGGATTTCATCTTTAAAATAATTCAGGTTTGAAAGTGCCTTTTGTAACCATATGATTTCGCAAAAGTTCATTCAGCGAGCCCTTGAAAAACTAATCGATTTTAACTGGTTGAATGAATATGCATAGCAATTATCCAAAATTTGTTTGGAGATTGAGCATCCATGGCATCCATGCCGGCAATTCTAACCTTTTCCCGTTAGAAGGGAAAAATTACACTTTCGAATCTACTACCGGGGGAAATAAATTCCAAAATAGATAGCCCCAAGCTCCGGAATCCAACGGGAAACACACACGGGCCATTACCTACGACAAGGCATTCGTGGGTACCGACATTTCCACCAATTCAAACAAATCCCAAACGCCCACACCTTACAGCCTTTACATCTCTAATTCATCATCAACGACACCACGCCGATAAAAAGATTTATAAAGATTTTTTTTAAATTCTCACTTCCTCCCCCCCACCCTCGCCCCCTTCTATCCCTCTCTCGAAGCACTACGCGACGGTTTTGTTTACAGTATCCGATTTACAAAAAAAAATTTAAAAAAATGCAGGTGCCGCATGTGTGGAGTTTTCCGTCTTTTTTCCGAACGTGGAATAAAAAATATCCGTTCGAGTACCGTTAACGCTGGCGGAACGAGGATGACCGAGCTCGGAAGCACATCGATCCTCGGGAATGAAATGATACGGCGCCGAGAGGATCAAGGGTAGGATGGGGAAAAAAATACAAAATGTTGGCGCGGGAACGAGTGAAAGGGGCTGATGAATGAAAAGCGTTTAGAGGAGTGGCATGATCCCCCTCCTCATCCCTTTCCTCTGACGAATAGTGACGAATGGCAAAATTTGGACAGCGTCTATGGGAAGTGGAGACCGGGTATGTGTGACTAGGGTATTGGCTTTCAATCTTCAGAGCCCAAGCTCAAACTACGGGTGTGGTAGAAATGTTTTACTGAGAGCTTTATAAATGGTACTTAAAGTGAAATAACCTGGTCGCGGGATATGGATTTTAACAGTTGACCTCCATGGAACCTTTCGTTAAGAGAAATAGGCTAATGCCGACGCCGAGAGTTTTTCTCCACAATTCCTCCATTCCCTGATACATTCCTACCCCCAATCGAATTCTATAATTGCGCTAATGGATATTAGTAACCTCCGAACAATAACTACTGTTGTATTATCCCATGCTGAAACCCTTCCAAATATAGATCGATCTGAGCCTCCTTCGGAATTTTGAATCCAAACCCATGGGGATTTTTTCGAGGCAGTTTGGAAACGTTGGCTAATTTTTTTTATGATTTCTCAAAAATGTTAAATCTATTTCACATGACCTATTTAGCACGACTAAACACTTTATTTTCATATCTTGTACATAATTGTACATATAGTACATAATATAATTATATGTTATAGAGAAAATATAATGATAAACACACGGGTTTTCCAGGAAGTTAGCAGAACAGCAAAAAAGTATTTTTTGAAGTTATCAAGGAATAATACTTGTATTTGTGTTGTGATATATTCCAACATGAGTGTACATGAATTTAAATACAGAGTGGCTTGTGTAAAATATATTTCACATGAAAATCCATCTCGAATTATTAAGGATCTCAGCGTCAGCATATAATGAAGCTGCTACTTAATCAATTTTCGGCATACAATAATCAGTTTCCATATGTTAGTGCGTGGTCATTAGTGGCGCGATATGGGAACAGCGTGGAATACTCCAAAATGAAAATTTTCATCCTGGCTCATTGGTCATACGAAAAACCTCGGAAATATTTTTAGGGGAGGGATCCCCAGCAGTCTCCCACCCGTCCTTCGGCGAGAACTACTCGTTTTGATTTCCGCTCGAATTACCATGCGTCACGCCAACGACACTGACCCGCTACGGGACATTATCCCTCCTCCAATTTCCGTCCTCTGAACTATCGAAAAATCTCCTTGTCGCGCCGGGGTTTAGAGGGCGGGAGGGTAAGGGAGGGTGAAAGGGTTCCTCCCCCTCGCTCGCCCACACCCCTCTCCTCCCACGCTCATCGTTTAGCTCTTAGAGAGCAGGACTTGTCAAATTCGCGTTTTTTCCAGCTCTCTCCGGATTTATTGCACGTGCGTGGGGTTAAATTTCATTCAGCGAGTGGCGGCGGGGGCGTGGAAGAAACGGAACGTGAAACTAAAGGGATAAGTTTTCCGGGACTCCAGTTCTTCTTGCAAGACGTCGTAGATCACGGCTGAGGGGGTGCGCCTTTGACAGGTTTTACATACAGATTTCCTGGAGATTTAGACCGAACGGTTCAATAGTATTGAAACGTAACTGCGAGTCGGAAACCGCTTAATTAGAAGGTCAGAAGGTACAAGACTTGAGTTTCCAAGAAAATTCCTAAATTGAATGAACAAAAAGCATTGATGTTTTGACGGCTGAAAAGTTTTCGAGGGTTAAATCGAAGTTTAACCAAATAATGCCACACTCTTTTTATAGGAGTAACTCGTATACTATCGGGATTGTATATGAGGTTTTATTGTTCCACTGGACGGTCAATTGCAATAATTCAGCACACATATTAGTTCATTCTATTTAGGTTACACTAGAAACACATTTTCATTGCTCCTTCTGAATATTTTATCTCATGCACTCATTAAATATTATTCAGTCTCAAGATATGCATGAGAAGTGGTTTTATCATGACAGTTCGTGGGAAAACTTACTAACGAGGAAATACTGGGAAAAAACTCACGGAATAGATTAGATAATTTCTAAACTTACAGGGATGACAACACTGGACTGTAATGTGTTTACTTTGGGCTGCTGGCACGAAAGCATTTTCTGGTGAGGACCTTAAAAATTCATACAGGATAGTTGGTGGATTTTTTATAATCTAAGCATGGCGCATGAACCATTAATTTATATAATGTAGGTTTGCAGTATTTTTTCAATATTTTCTTGCAAGTTGGGTGAAATTTGTAGAGAGAGTCTCGCATGGTTTTCATCGTTGTCTCCCACCTACAACAGCCTATGTGTAAACATTTTTGCATGTATGGCACGCATGATATTGGTGTTAACTCACACTCTTGAGTGGCTAGTTGGGTAATCAAAATATGTAAAAGAAAGAGAATATACAAAAAAAGGTAGCCCTACGATTCAATCACATGTCTGTAGCTCCTCAAAAGTTAATAGGAATGTGTTTTCTCACTTCCACTAGACGGGAGACAAAACTTTGATAATCCTGTGAATTGGACGAGGCTAGACTGAAAAAAAAGAAGTAAGTAAAAAAAGGAACACAAACATCTAACCACTTTGACCAATTTGGGTTTGGTGTAGCATTTGACTCCTTTCTGCCTCCGCAGGTATCCATTTTACAATGCGAGGGTTAAATGAGCATTTTTCAGCTTTCAGTAAATTTACAGCATTTTTTTTGTTACTTGAAAAACATTAAAAAAGATTATCTGTTTTAATTCCACGGCAATTACTGGCCATCAGTAAGAGGTTCGTCCCGTAAACTCCTTAATAATGTTTTGTGAGCAGGTTACACGTATTTTGAATATCTTATTCCCAAGATAATGAGGTTTCTTATATTGCTACCCAAAAAATAAAAATTGATAGACATTCAGTTTCACCGTTGACCTGGAAACTGATACCTTTGTGAAGACTGAAAGTCACGAAGACTAATTATAAATTTCGAAGAAACGAGGATAAGAAAATATGGAATATTCCAAATAACAGGATTTATCTAAGATATCTACTCCAGAGCGACGAAATCTAAATCGTTTCTGCCAAACTTAAACGCATAGGATCGTCGTTGGTGGGTTTTAAGTTCTACTTACAACTCGGTAAGAAATTATGGGCCATTGGTGTTAATTCCAATTGCAACCGACTTGTTTTCAAGTAATGATAACTTATTTTAAAATTTTAAATATGGTATTAAAACTTTTTGGTAACATTTCATCAACAATACGTTTTCTAAACATTATTCATTACAATGCATGTTTTTAAAATAAATTCTCAATTATAGCTAAATTATATAGATTATCGGATATTTCTTTAAACAGAAGGTCTTGAGTCTAAACTTCGTTTAAATACTGTAATGTGCGTCATTTAAGTAGACAATTTACGACTTATATTGAAAATTTTCTCCTACTGTCAGTTTTAGTAATACGATTTCTTTCGCCAATCGATAAAATTCGCTTGCTAATTCAATGCCACTCAGTTTATTACTAATATTGCTACGAAAGCAACAAACAAATATGAATAAATCAAACATATTCTTCAGCTGAGCCTGATTATTATTATTCTTCTTTGGATCAGAGGCAACATTAAGATATTCATGAGGGAGAAAACTAAGCATGAGCTTTCCGCCCAACATTACACAAAAAATCAGGCAATAACAATGATTCGGTGCATTAAAATTTTTCTTGGCCAGGAAAACTGCTTGAGATATCCAAACTGGCAAGGGAAGCCCACAATGTAAATTTTGCAAAGCCACAAAAAATGGGCTAGATCACGTTTCATGGTAAAAAGTGAAAGTGGAGAGGCGCAAGTCAGACAGGATCGCGCGGACTGAACATCCATTCATCAAAAATTCCCAAGGTTTCCGTCTCTGAGGGAATGTTTTGGACCGGAATCTCCCCACAATCGCGCGCACTCCAGAAAATTAACACATATTTCACACGCTACCCCGCATCTGGAATTAAGAGTTATCTAGGTCGAGCGCTAGAAAAGAACGGAAGTCTAGCGATAACACCTAGGACTCGAATTTACCATTTCCGCTAATTTCACGGAAGATAAACTTTGTCATCACCGCTTCCTCCGAGCCTCTGGTTGTCGCTTGTGCTCTATTCTTCACTCACTCACTCTAGCTGTACAGAATACCCTTCGCATATAGTTGGTAAAACTAATTTAGTATCTCACGCAATGAGAGCAATTTTGAATTGACATTATGGTGGCAAAGTTGTCAATGCATGTGTCTTTTCGGCAGGCGAAAAAGGAAAGAGAAAAGTAAACGTGGTAGGCTAAAATTAATGTGGAAAATCAACCAAATGAAGCCGCTACTTGGCTTAAATATGAAAAAAATGAAACCGCATTTATCTGCCTTCCAATTAGTTTAGTATCTACGTTGTATACATTTCAATGCGGCCGCGGCGCAAGATGAGGAAGCACTGGTGAAAAGTTACAGCTTTAAACCTGAAGGGAGGAAAAATACTGCACTCTTTCTCTTGCTTTAGAAATAATTTGAAATTTAGATGAAAAAAAAGTTATGTAAACTTTATGTATATGGTTTGGCACACAATCACCGTTTTGTGTAAATAAGAATGTCTTCTCAACGGGAATATATTTCAACCTCCATTTCATACGCAGGATTATTTAAACGATGCTCTATGGTAACCTATGGTTTATGGCTATGCTAAACGATGGTTTAATCTAAAAAGAAAGCTCCTGCGATTCCAGAGGACCATATCTAAAAATATGCAGCACAGGCGTGACATCTTGTGTTTTATTTACTTCCGCAATTTTCACGAGCCGTACACTTTTCTTAAATCAATATTCGAAAAATAGCCATGGAGAATACTAAAAAGTGCACGACGAGTGGTCTAACGGATAAGAGGTTTTCTTTTCTCACTGAACATATGGTTATTGAATAGCTAAATTGAATCGTTAAATAGCTCATTTTCAATAATCTCTATTTCACGGAATTATTAATATTATTCATATTCTCATTACCACATATTACAACCATGCACATGAAAAAATTCATCAGTTTAAAAGTGTTACTTCTATGTAATCTCACTGATATTGGTAAGATCTGATTTTTCAATTCTTAACTTCTCACCACGAATGGACTATGTAGTTTAAATCTGAACCTTGAGTAAAAACTATGAAATAACTTTTAAAAAACAGGAGGCATTTTGATTTTCGACCCGAAACGCCACACAATTTATTTTTCATTGTAAAATCATGGAAAGTGCCGTACGTATCTGGGGCGAGGCTGAAAATCGCGTGTGGATGACGGAGGCCTCCGCCTCTTAGGCGAAATGCAAATGAGCTTTGTTTATGAAACATTTCCTACATGTAACTGAGAAGGGGGGAGGAGTACAAATGAATGGCCGATATCAAGAGATGATAAAGAGGAGATGTTGAATATTATTAATATTCATAAACGATAGCATAGCGGACAAAATGTGCGAGACATTTTGTATCACCAAATTTTTATCTTCATGTGACTGTAGGTAACAGATAATATATTGGCACGCAAGTCCAAGCATTTCACTCCTTTTGAGTGAGGAACAGATTATTTAAACAAGGGCCATGCAATTAATACGCCAATTAAACGAAATCCAAATTATGGTAATTGTAGGTACTCCAAATATTGCCAAGTTGCCTCGCTAAGGTCACATAATGAACTCAATTTTGATTTTCAGCATTAGATTTCACTAAATATAACTACAATCGTGGCTACTATCTCTATTTCACTACACACTGGTGGAGAAGAGGGGAAAGGATCATGAATGCAATGAAAAATACGAAAGGGAAATAATATTATATAATACAGCTCTATGCAGTACAAGTAAGCGTTTGATGCAAATAGAAAAATTTAAATCGTCATAAAAATAGGAAAAACGGTAGGGTATAGGTAAAGAAAACCCCACATATGACTTTAAGGATACCAAGCAAATATTTTTAAGACCAGACAAATGAAAGAGGCACAGAGGACCGCGCTGATGAAAGAAGCTCTCTCCTTATGGCGAAAGTCAATGCCTATGCCATGAGAAATAATTGTTGATGAAAAGTGTAAATGACTTATCAGACGATTTGCTAAATCAGGTTATGTAGATGATGAAATGATTTCCATCCGCATTCAATTTAGCTACTAAATAGTTAATAAGGAAGTAGTGATACAAAGTTGTTTTAAGGGTTAGCCAGTCACCTTGGGAGCAATCAAGGCTATTGGATTCCGTCGCTTCCCGTTCAGTCAATAGATTAACTAAGAGGTTGCACACGCTGCCCCTTGCGACACCCTGTCGTTAGGTTGGTCTAAATGGACATTTAATTCTTCCCACCCCCTAAATTTTACACAATGCCCCTCATACCTCAGCCCCTTAAGCTCCTCATACCTCCATTCTCCCATCATTCTATCTAAGCTACCCATTCTTCTTCTCCCTCTTCCCGTTTACCCAAAGTTCTTCCCTCAATCACCTCCTTCAAAAGACCATCCCCTTTTACTACCTTTTCCATCCACACATTCTGTCTTCTCCTAATTTCATCTATTAAATTTCTTTCCTCTCCTACCAATTCTAGCATTTCATCGTTCGTCCTCCTTTTGAGCCACTTTACTTTCTCCATCCTTCTCCGCACCCACAACTAAAAAAAACCCCAAGTCTATTTTCATCTTCTTTTCGCAAATCCCACGTTTCCCCCCATACAGTGCAAGGCTCCATATTAAACTTTTCACTAGTCTTATCAATGAATATGATTGAGTAAAAATCCATTAGGCTGGTTATCTATGCATAACCCACATTAGATAATAGAAATAAAGTAATGAAGCATTGGAGAGAAGGGTTTCGCGGTGTGTAGACAGTGACGGATACAACTTCAAGGTTTCACCACGTCGTTGCTGCTTAAGAGCAAAAGCTACAACGAAACGGCGTAACCCGGAAGATGCAGCCATCGCTAGCAAAGCACTCAGTTGAGGGTAACCGTCTTCGGCGATATATAGTGGAAGGATGCCACACTTTAACACTAAAAAATATGTCACTTTTCTAAATAATTTTTACTGAAGCGTGCAACGCGGTTCAACCGTTAGCCCATCATCGATGTACCTCGATGGACTAACGGTTGAAACGCATTGTAAGTACGTTACAATAAAACTTTTGCGGCACATTGCTATATTTTTTAGTGTTAAAGCATTCAAGAGCAGTTTATAAGTTTTATTAGTTATTGCAAGGAAAGGCTATACGCAAACAGTGAAAAATCTTCCAATTATTCAACTAATAACTGTTGTCTTTCACGTAAATTTTAATTAACAGTGGATATCATTTTATCCGATGAAAATGGCCGGAGATTTCATGGAATGCTGAAAATAGTAATGCCAGTTACCTTGGTCTTAAAACAGAGTGATATTGATGACTCTGTGTCCAAATGCGAGTACCTTCTATCCTCTAAGGAATTTGGCCGTTCCACCGTAATTAATGCGTCTATATTTTTTGTTTTTGCTTGCACTCGTCACGTCAGTGGCCACCTTCTCTATATTTTCTCTAGATTTGATGTCTCGTTGATCGTACATGCACAGATATTTTTAAAAAAATTTACAATAAAACTTACTTCCAATTTTTTGTATTTTAGTTCATCCTTCATTAAAATGAAATGCTTTTGCAGTTAATATACAGAGAATAAAGCGCATTTAGCATGATTTAGATATATGAGCACGCATCGAAGTAATTGAGAAGGGAGGAATACGCATTCACATCGGACACACCTCTCTTTAATTCGGAGAACACGTGGGTAAGATACACCAGCCTCCTTTGGGACAAATGGAGTGGAGTTTCAATTGTCAATCCCTGGCCGAATGCTTGAATGAACCCGCGGGATTACTAATTTCCCAAGTTAGGAGCCCAGGGAAGAGGGCATCAATTATTGCAATTACTTCGCTCTTCGACTCCAACGGAAGAGCAGTAGGAGAATTAGGCTTTGATTTTCTCCAATTACTAAGGTTATATTCCGCCATCTAACTCAAACTTAGTATAACCCTAAGACAGGCGCAACATGCTTTCTCGATGAGGGACTAAAAACTTCTACCTTTTGGTATTCAGGCTATTGCGTTAGGGATCACCCACACCATTGCGCAAAGCTGTTATACCTATTTTTACTCCCTCCTGATAATGTAATTGCGTAAGATTTCTACCATAAAACACGTAACGCTAAGAATCAGCCCCTCTTTTTTCCTCTCACTACGTTAAGGTATTCGCGTCTGGTTCGCAATCCTTGAATTGGTTCAAGTTTACAGCTTAGTGTTTAACGTCGGCCTTAACCTAGTGGACGGTGGCGCTGTGCGCACGCCCTCGGCTCGTCTGTGACATTGCATGCACGGCATGCCAGTAACATCTTATCCAATGAGACCTCTTTAAATTCACAGGGGAGAAGGAAACCTTGAAAGTTCAATTGGTAGAATACCCTGTCGGCATTCATGGAGTTCCGGGTTCGAGTCGCGGCCAAGATGATTTTTTTCTCTGGGTAAATTCTCCTATTTTGGGTTTCAACGGGTGACTCCTCTAAGGTATTCTCAGCTAGTTTGCAATTCTTGAATCAGTTCCTCCTTGCTTGACGATAATTCAGATGCGCTATTTAAATACATAATGTATTGCTCAGCACTATCATTTATTCTGTACTCATTATTATTTCTGTAAATTTTACTGAACAAAGGATGAAGTCATCATTTATCTGCATTGTAGTATCTTTCTCTCGAAGAAAAGGAATGCTGTAGACCTCACCCAGCCGATAACGCCCAGTAGAGTTTGGCCAATATCCTTCCTCTCCCCCTTTTATCGCTACGCAATACAGAATAACGGCCCCTGCCTAATTGGATATCGTGTAAGGCTTGAATACCATTGACAATCCCGTAGGAGTACGCATAACACATAAAGGTTTATTGGGGAGTGAAAATAAATTACAGGAGCTCACGCGTACATTTAAAACCATTAAGGGATGAGTGGGCTTAATCGTGAATTCAAACACGTACCCAAAGTCATAACCTACCATGGGATATCTCAAAGAGGAATATCTGAACGCGCGTTCCGAGCGATTTGCGGGTCATAAGCAATTTCGCACGGAAAGGAGAACGAGATAAAATCCGCACGTTTAGCCTTCTGTCACCGGAGGGTGGCCTCACTTTAATTAGAGCTTCCCTGTTCGTGTACCAACTGGCCTACCTCATTCCGATCACGCCGGTTCTGATTCTCCACACACACATAGGCAAACGCTCCAATTTAACCTTGCACCTCTGGGACCAACTCATTCAGATCACGGTAGCGTCGATTTTTTTGATTTCCCAGACTTTCACCTTGGAACCACAAACAAAACCCCCGACACGGGCAGGACATTTCTGGATAGGGCATCCCGCACATGTGGATGGCGGCGAAGGGTTTTATGTCCGCCTGCTCAATCAACGGCCCTCCTGCTCTCTCTGCCGGCACTGAACTCATCCCCTCCCTCCCGGCATGCCATGAAACCTCTGGTCAGGCACTATAAAAAAAAGCACACAGCTCGCCTGACCCTTCGCCACGTGCCGCGTCGGCCGAGTGGTCGTAGATGACATGCCAGTGAAGAGAGACATTCGAGATCGCGCGTTCTTTTCCTGGAGGGCGCCATATTTCTCGATTAATGCTACAAACCTCTGCACACAACTACCCCAACATTTTTGGTCTTTTTTTTTAGAGTTGAAGGGGGTGCATTAGGGGTGGGAGACAGGATCATCCATGGAGAGTTAGACCATTTGAACGCGACTGGTAGTCATAGTTAGTAAAAGGTTGAGTTCATTCTGAATATTGATCTGGTCGGCGAGGTTAAAGCTCACCAATTAGTACTGAGCTCTTCGTCGTGTAAAATTCAAGCATCGTGGTAGGGGATCCACGTATTCCTTTAACTGCGCCATTTAACATTTCCCAGAAATTTCTTGAACCGAGACCATTTACACAACTAGGGTATTGTTCGATGGAACGAGAAAGCATAACCGATGTAGCATTTGTATGGCATTATCACACATGTTACAACCGATTTCTTCTCACCCGGCGTGATTTAAAACACAAGATATTAATGGAGTTAATTTATGAACCACGGTATTGGCTAGAGTTATACATCGAGTTAGAGTTAGGATTCAAAGTCGCATCTCTTGAGTTACCAAGCTGACACGTTACTGACCGGACTACAATTTCTATTTCTTCATTACTCAGTAGAGCTGGTATTAATTCCTATCTCGCAGCTCACAATACTTTCGTAACATTCTGCTTTCGATCACAGTCTTCAGAATCAAGAATAATCTCAATTAGCTCTCCATCATCTAATGTTTTATCCTAAGAGTTACAACTCTATAACTTATTATCTTCAATAACCACAAGAGCGACACAAGAGGGTAACATTTGACACTTTAATGAGATAGTAATTATCGCCGCGGCGCCTTTATATTATACGACAAATTTTCTTTTAGCCACGCTGGGAAGTTGATCATATCCTGATTACCTTATCAGAGAAATTTCGTATTTGCGCGTAAAAATAGCATTCATTTGCAATGATTGATGCGGTATATCCTGTAAAAGATGTTTCCAAATTACCTAAATCCTTTTTGGATGATTGATGGTTTCACCAATGCGTAATGATTAGTACGTTCATCGTAGTAATCATAAGGTAAGATTTTCTTCGTTTACCTTTGGGGCTGGCGTCACCAAATTTTCTTCTATTGAGAGAGAGAGAGAGAGAGAGAGATTCCCAGCAATCAATCCCTTTATCTTCCTCCTCCATAGGTCCACACTATCCCTCACTCCCTACCCATCAATCCTCTTCGCACACTAACTCTCGCGTCCGAGCCAGCACAGCCACCAATCCCGGTGAACATTCGTCGTTCCCCTGAATGTTTACTAAGTGACGTCCTTTCTCCTAACCTCTTCTCCCAGGCCTCCAAGCAAGAAGAGAGGGGGAAACAATAGCCGTTCACTCCACCGTCACCCCCTCACCCTCAAGTGCTCAAAACGTGACGTATTCCACCTCCACCCTTGCCCTCCTCGAGCGAAAAAACCCTCTCGGTTTGTTGCGGAGCATGCAAAACATCAGCGCCCTCTAAACACAGCCCTAGGGCGGCGGCGGTCTGCGCAAATAAATATAAAAGGCATTGCGAGCGTCACTGGAGGGTGTGGGGAGAGGTAGGAGACAGGGGAGATCATTGGAGGGGTTGGTCGGTCTTGGGCTCCACCTCCGGGGTTTAAATCAGACGTTGACCGTTAGGTGGTGGTATTGTGGGAGGGGTGCGGAAGGAACTGGAGGTTTGCAGGGAAAGGGAAAATTTAATTTAAGGCTAAAGATCATAGGAGAAAGGAGGTGGACTGGAAATTTAGGGAAATGAGAGTGTAAGACAATCATTATTACGTGCGTTCTACCCACTATGGTAGGTCTGGTAGGGAAGAAGGAAAATATATTATTCCGATCACCTTCAGTTGGGCATATTTCCCATCTCTCTTCTCTCAAAGAGGGGTTCGGGTAGCGAGAGCATTGATCACACTTATTTACGGCCAGAATTTGAATCCGGGAAGAAATTTCACAGGAAACCCTAGTTAAATGCCGTATGGACATCATCCGGGTTCAGCACTCCGTCCGTCGGATTGGACGCGATCCCTTTTGGAGCCATTCGTTAAAGGCCGCATGATGCCGAAGCCGTCTTTCTCTCCACCTCCCCTCCTTTCTCTACGGATCCCATCACATCTTTCCTCCCAGCTTGAGTCACCGTTGAGCGCGAAACCGAATTGGAACCAATGCCATTTGTGGGTCAAGAAATATTCCATTACATTATAACAAGCGGGTTTTGTAATAAGGAATTATATTTACGTACCTATTTTAAGAGCCTGATTCGAATCCGGAAGGTATCAGCACTTTTTTACAATGCTCCCACATAAATTTCATATCATGGACTTTCCAAGTTTGGTATTCTGTTTATTCAAATCATTCCAACGAGAAGTAAAGCTACGAATCTATTGTCGTTGAAACCTTGGAGCAAGCGAGAGCCAACATCGGCTAACTCTCAACCTTCCTTCCTTCCCCTTCTAAACAACTCGCCCTCTGGTCTCGTGCATCTTGAATTACGGACCACGAACCTCCCTTCCATCACGACCTTCAGTATAACATTCCCTGGTTCACCTCAATCCACTCATTTTACTTTTACCTAATATCCTCCAAAAACCTCTTTTCCCACGTTGTCTAATGACTCTTTGTTTATCTTTCCTTCTGCTCATCACCTAATGGCATATATACCATACTTCTTGATTCATAGTTAGTGCAATACTTCATGTATATCGAGCAGCATAATAATAGGAGAAGGTTTGATATAAAGTCGTACCCAGAAATACAAGAAAAGAGAGCGCTAATACCATCAGTATGAGAAGAGTAATTTTGACTCCAAACTTAGGGGGTTGATTTAAAACCTTCGGAATTATCTCGAACATACAACCAAGAAGTCACGTGATAAAAACGAATGGTTTAAAAATTTGGTGCTTCAATCTTTCATTAAAATCTCACTAACTGTTTTCGTTTGAATATTTTTCATTCGCCTCGAGCATAGAGCCCCCTGGATGAGAAAAAAACAAGTGAAAACAATTAGTGAGATTGTAATGAGCGATTCAAACACACCATATTTGCGATATATTCGTGTTCGTACCACGTTAGTACTTGGTTACCTATTCGAGACCATTCCGACGGTTTTATACACATCCCCCTGAAGCGACAACCCCAGAGTATGCAACGGAAAAAAATAAAAAAAACAGACAATGATACAACACCAACACTGCCCCTAAGTTTTGCGGGTACCCGAGCAACTATTGCTTGCTGGCCCGGAAAAATAGCCATTTTTGACCTGAATTACGAAATACGCGCTTAAAGTCATTATTTTATAATGTATATATAGCAATGAAGAAGGAATATGAATAAATATTTTCGTTATAATATATAATTTATCCTTCCTGTGGTCCTTCCACTAGTGTTTCTTCAAAATGCAGGACCCTTGCAGGCACGAGACTCGGGGCAGAGGGCCCACTTTTCCAGCTAAAATAGAGACTGGTGTGTGAGGGTCTCGTTTGAAACACGATCTCAAAAAGGACTAACTAGCTTTTTCCTCGGGACAAAGAGCAAATGATTTGGTCAAAAAATAAAATTCTTAGGATTTATAGGAAAATACCAATTTTGATATAGAAAGAGAAATCATGGCGCATTGCAAAAAAATGAAACCTTTAGCGGAATCACATTCACACAGAAAATTTGTGATTGCATTTTTTCCGAGGCACGAGACCATTGACTTTTTAAAATGAAGAAGCTAAAGTATAAAACGCAAAATAATAATGCAGGAAATTGACTTTTAAAGCCACAGACAACAATGCAAAGTCATGGAATAACCAGAATGATCGGAGTGCGTGACCCAACCCTTATCAGATAGCTTTTCGGAAAGAGTACCTTAAATCTTGACTCAGAATAGAGAGAGCAGAACTGGAGTAAAAAGAAGAATGGTAAAGATAAACGTGACTCACCGTGGATGTCAGTGCGAAAAAAACCAATATCACCTTATGGAATGACCTAATAGTGGCTGGGAACGTGACACGAAATGTTGTTCCAAAAGTATTTTAAACCTAAATTTGCGCCAAGAACACGTTACCGACAGTCAAATCCCTAAAATCTCGTAACTAACATATTGCAGGTAAAGATGGGAATTCCTCCCTTACCTTATACTAGCTCCATCTCATGGTACTGTTCAGCAAAAGACCATTGCTGGCATTTTGGCTCTTATTGCGAATTTTTCACTCAGCAAGAAAAATTAGGCTCAATTCAGCGCTGTCTCAAAAATCCACTGCCACTACGCCAAACAGCTAAAGAAATCATCTGCATCCAAAGACATGAGACATCACCAAATAGCTTAATGCCACCGTAATGCTTGTGGCAGGAAATGCTAGATTTTCAACTGTTAAAGAGGAGGATTAGAGAATAAGAGAATAAATCTAGGGATAAATCAAATTGAAAGAAGATCTTTGATAGAAGTGCTAAGCATTAATCATTATTAATCAATAAATCTACATTCTGTATTGACTCATGCTGCACCAAGTTCTCATCAAAATCAACAAGAGTCTAGAAGTCGCCATCTTTCCTCCGCGGAAGCGGGAAAAAACTACTATCTTAAACCTACACTATCCCAATAAACTAATATAGGTAATTAAATTTTTAGAGCATTACTTATTGTTTCATTCTCAAGTGAGGGGAAAGCAAAGGCCTTCTGGAGGCACATAAACATCATCCTCAACTAGGTATTGCACTGCAAAGACATGCACCGGTATATTTAGGCGTTTTTAGTCGATTGTTTTCTATGATATCGGATACTTATTTAAAAATTTATAACTGCGTGTTTTCTCGACCATGACTTTGAAGTGGCGTAAAAGCATAACCAAGCGATATTAAATACTTGAGGACTAATGGTACCTATCTGTGATATATTATTAAAAAAATAAATATCCATGTATTACTCTACAAGCAGCCGTAACGGCCTGTGACAGGAAAGCCAGGATAATGAATTTAGAAAGGATAAATCAGAATAGCGCCCGCCATTTCCACTTTCCAGCCCGACGTCGAGCATTAATTTTTGGATTCCTTTTCCTTCGTTTCGTGCTCATTTTCCACATCTACATTCAATGCCCACGATTGTCATATCCGCAATGCCGGAGAGTCACGGAGGAGAAAAAAAATAGGCAGCGACCGCGCAAAACCTAGGAATGCGTGTAGCTGACGTGTATTTACAAAACAGGGGGGAAAAGGTTTGTGTGTAGGGGGCGGGGAGGGAGTGGTTGAGCGCCGGTTCAAAAGATGTTAGTTTATACGCACCGCAGTCCGAACGCGGAACCCTTTTCAACGTTGATTAAAAAAAGTTAGGCCTCGCGCACCACCGCCATGAATCAAATCAAGGAACTTGAGATATAAACGATGGGCTTTTCGTGTAGGGAATAGATTTTGATCGGTGGACGCGGTTGCGTATTCTGCATGGGAGAAAAGGGTGAAGGGTCTGATTTGAAGCTGCAGGATTGGGGGAGAAGAATGGGAGTGGGGGGTGAGAGGAGGAAGAGATTGAGAGGGGGATGGAAAGGTAGGAGGGGGAGTAATATCAGAACTGTACGGGAGCGGTGTGGCGTAGGAGAATAATAAGTAAGAGTGAGTGGAAAATGAGGAATGCGAGAATGTAAGGTAACGCAGATACAGGTGGGAAAGAGAAAGGATTTAGCAAGTCAGAAGAAAACGAGATGGCTTCATTTCAGGCAAGTTAATGATTAAAAAAGTGCAAAAAAGTGAACAACCATTTAATTTGACGGGCTGAAATTCCAAACATAATTCACGGGTACTGAACGTGGAAAAAAAAACTAACACCCATCCAACCCACGCCACACGGGTCTACTATGACAACCATTTCATTTTTTCTGTTCACATAATGACGTAGTTACACGCGTGATCAAATTACGTACACGTTTACGGAATTGACTTGGATTAAAATGCCTGAGAGTAATTCACATAACAATTTAGAGGAGCATGCAGCTTGATTGTAAATCCATATGTATTCAGTAACAACTAAATCATTCCAACAACAAAGCAGTATGAGTTTTTGGGTGTGCTCTTATTATTTGAATCCCAAATTGAGCAACCTTTTGTGGCTGCGGGTGACCTATAATTCCTTGCATTATGACTTTGTATACGTTGTTCGTAAAGTAGGTAGGGATGTAGGCATCTAAATAGTTAAATATATTGGCTTACTAATTAACCACTTCCACAACTATTCCTCACTGTTGGTAATTTTTGTAGGAATAGCAGCGAGTAACTCCGTTTGCGGCTAGTTTGCTATCTTTGAATTTGTTAAAATAACTAAATATATAAGTAAATGAACTCTTAGGAGCCATTAAAGCAATACCTTCATAGCTACTTGAGGATTTATTTTCAGCCGAAAGGTGAGCGAAAAAATACAATCGAGAGATGCGTGTTTACTGCCTTCCCGACTTAGCGTTGTAATGGACTCCCCACTTCTTCGCCGTATAAGGTTCCGGAAAACAGTGGCAAAAAGCCGAATGAAAGGAAAGAGAATCGTCATTTTCTGCAGACGCTCCTTGCATAGAGTTTATAAATATGTTTTAATACTGATACAATTTTCATATTTGTTCCATTAAAGCCCATTTGCTTATGAAAACATTTGTTTTACAGCAAACGCAGCGATGAAAGATGCCATCAAAAGGAATTAAACTAAATATTTATTCATAGCATTTCAATTTATGATACATATTTTATACCGATTATCATACTTATTAACCATCAATGTTTCAAATAATGGATCGAGATTACGGAGAAGCAGATTACAAGAGTCATATTTCGCATGACTTATTTGTTAAGTGATGGACACCGAATCAACGTAATGCAATGATCTCTTGTACTTGATTAATCGGTGATGAGTGGATACCGGCTTTTAATTCAGACGAAATCTAAAATTGGTTAACGTAGGACCTGGTTACGGCAACCATCGTGGAAGGACCACGGTCGAGCTATCTTATAAAAACATATATACTTATCCATTATTAATGGCTGGTACTAACACGTTAAATACTGCTGCATTCAAACGTTGCCATAAGTCCCTCTGGAGTGAGTTGGTTTGGTTGCTCAACTACTAACATCCCAACCAGAGGGCCTGTGTTCATGGCATTGACATAATTGTCAGTAAAACTCAGGATTCTACTTGAGTGCTATGTTAAGAGTTCATCAAATTCAGTACAATGTCCATAAGGTGGGACGTTAAACTGTGGAGATCACGCTGATGAGGTGGCTTTAGTGCTGCCCTTCCATAAGGTTTGAATCCCGGCAGTGGTATTTATTTTTAACTTGCACATCGATCCCTACATGAGTTCTGCGTTGAAACCATTTTAAGTTCAGCACACAATGCGCTGGCTGAGACCTTAAGCGGTGGACTCCTTGGAGCATTCCGTTAAGAGCATCCTAATGTCAATGCTGGGTTTCTCTGTCCCCGTATTCCGTACCCTAAATAAATACCTATCTCTACCCATTCACACATATATGACGCATATGACCATAGATGTGGTCGCCTTTCCCTAATAATGAACTAACTAACGTTAAATTATGGACCCCTTGGAGCCTTTCGTTCAGAGCAGATTAAAAGCGACTCCGAATTCGTCTTCACCCTTCCACCGCTCCCTAATATTCCTCCTAAACCAACATGCTTGCCTATCCTTTGAGACGCAAATGACATTAGCTGTCGGTAGCCTCCCCTTATAATAACCCATCTCACATTCACCAAGTTCCTCACACCAGTTCAGCTCAAAGCGGTGGTAGAGGAAGGAGTAATTTCGTGCAGGAGGCCCATCTTGCCTCTCTATTGCCATCATCCTAGGAAATCCGACCGATGAGGGGTATCCCTGCTATTGTTCGACTGTTGTCAACTCTCGTTACCTCTCCGGGAAATATTAATCTCGTGATGAAATTCTGGTGACTTCCGACTCACCGCCTCTTTGTTCCCGACGCCTTAATTGCTGGCCCAAAAACTTCTCATCACGACCGACGCAACCCCTTTAATCTCCATTCTTGCTCGACCCTGTTTTGACGCTCACACCCGCACGACCGCGACCGAAACCCTTATGCCACTTCTCCCCCATGAGGGTTCCAAAATATCCACCCATTCCGAAGAGGACCTCTTTTCTTTGCCCGAAATCTCCCCCCCGCCCTCCCAGGCCCCCAAAGCAATGAGCCTTGACCCATATATTTTTTCCAGTCCTCCCGTTTGCCGCCTTTCCCTGGCATCGCATTCGAAATTGATTTTTATATCTCATGGCGTATTATTCGCTGTAAGGAAAAGAAAGTCAGGAGTTCACAGAATGTTTTCACCAGCGTCTAAACTAAACATTTTCCCGTAAGTGGCTTAGCGTAGGAGCTCAGAAGTAATAAAATACCTAAGATTCAGGTTATTTCTTAGAACTTAAAGAATTCTAACATTTACTCGTTGGTTTCAACATGAAAAACGAGTCCCGTTTTCAAGTTTCTACTCAATATCAAAGCTCTACAAATTTCGTGCACTCAAAATGATGTTTCTATAATATTAAAAAAAAGTTCAATTCCAACAGCTTATATATAACAGGTACTTGGTAGTGCTTATAATAATTATTTCTTATTCCCCCTTACTACAAACATTGATAAACCAAATATTTTAATGATTTAATCTCAATTTATTTAAAATTTCATTAATTTGTTCAGCAAAAAACAAAATATATTGGACTGAATATTCCCAGTGATTGTTCTTTATTCATACGACAAACTGAAAAATTAAACTTCAAACTAAATGCCCCAGTTACGTTATAACATTTTTTTATAAATTTGGAAATAATTTATCGTTACACAGCCATGCTTGAGAAAGTAGAATAAAAACCCTAATTTGAAGCTTACTAAATTTACCAAATTATAAAATATAATTAGCAAGTTCATAATTTTTAAATAAGTATATTCCCTTTTAACATGTTCAACCATGTTAATGACTACAATCACTCTGCGAAAATATAATAATAAATAAAGTCCGCTGAGCTACACGCAGTATCAAATATAATACTGAATCAACCTGTTCCAGACAGCATTAAATTATTGCCCAGTTGACGAAAAAGAACTTAAAACACGGCCATCTGGTAGACGATTATAAGGTCATGAAATTAATATTATAATAACTGTGCATTAAGTTTAGGTGTACCAATGTAGGAAATCATAGAGCTCCATCTAACCATATCCTAATCCTTACAAAGACAATAAATGCTTGTACAAATCCAATCCGAACCCACGACCCTTAGGTTGATAGGTCAGCAGTATGTTATACCAATAGTGACAATAATGTCCATATGAAACGAAAGAAGCATTCTATTGCATTAACTTCAGACGCTATTCTTATAGCATGCACGATGTAGTCTCATCTTTAAGAATTAATAATAATAAGATACTGTATATCAGAAAAGGCTGATATATTTTTTCCTTGAGGTCGAATTCATCAGGTTTTCTGGCATAATCTATTGCCAGTGGCGAAGCTAGAATTAAGTAAGCCATTTGGTTACATAAAAACGAGTAAATCAGCAACATTTTTGAACGAACCATCAAACATGACTGAACTAATAGATAACAAAGGGAAGAGACAAATCTGTGACGCTACGTTTCTTTTTGAGAAAACAAATTACTCCAGTGTCTGAAACCAAAAATGTCACCCTAAAGGAAGCCCAAGATTACTTTACTATGCTATTGTCTTCCCCTGGAGTTGGGAGTTTCAGAAACAAATCACGTCATCACCGATTCGGGACTTGGATATCAATTTATATAAACCTATTCAAGGTCTATATTGCTTTTGCTTCGTGGCGTAGTAGCTCAATGAGCAGTGTATGGTTACCCATCGTAAGTTTCCCGCTCTCAAATCTGGGTAAAGTCTTCGAACATCCCGACCCGCTATGTGGGTGTTCAATTCCCGAAAGAGAACGCCGTCACCGAGACCCAAATAGCATGTGGTTTTACGGGCACCATAAGTTTTTCAAGAAAGGGGCCAACACCAGGAAAGGAGCAGCAACCTCCTCCACCAGTCAATATTTTCACACGCCGTAGAGTTTAGTACCAGTCGAGGTCAACCCTCAATTACCCAACCCATCTTTTTGGGTGGCAAGCAGAGGGGGAGGGTCAATCAATAATTGAATTCATTCGTCGCATACCTTAGCCTTAGGGGGAAAGGAGAGAGTGAAAGGGAGAGCGTAGTTGAAGAAGGGGGAGGGATGTCTAGGGTGGGGAAAAGATGGCATGAGGGAGAAAGGGAAGAGGGAGAAGGGGAATGGGGAATAAGTACAGGCCAGAAAACTTGCGGCCGCTGCTATTTCTACACCCCTCCGTCCAATCCCCGCATCCAATCTTGCAATCGGTAGGAGTAGATTGACTCCCTGGTGGGGAAGAAGGAAGGGTTTTTGGACGATATGGGGTGCAGAAACGGGGCAAGGAGTTGCTGGCAGCAGCATCGGAAACTTGAAAGCAAAACTTTCTGACAAAGGAAAGGATATGGCTTCTGCTGAAACTTACCACGCTTAGCATTCACCTTTCTCAGAATTCGTCAAAATCTCATTTTAAAATCTTCAACAAAGAAATTCACTATATTATTCGTATTTACTGTTTTATATATGCCTACTAATCGATTATGTGAATCATTTCCTAGCTCCAAAAATTTGCTATTTTCATCCGACGAGTGGCAATATTTAAAAATGTCTAAAGAATCGTGTTATTTGACATCCTACCGCGTGAAGGCGCGCTATTGTTACTAAGTCCTGTCAAACTTCAACTGCTGTTATATTACATTACTCACCAGCCTTAAAAAATGCAAACGTGGTTATTTCTAGGCCATCCATTCCCGTGAAATATAATCTCTGTGATCACAAATTTCTGCGTGACATATTCTAGTATCACTTGAACCCCTCGTATTCTTATATCTATACTATAGTTACCATAGGCTCCTAGTAGAGAGTCTAGTTTAGTCATAGTGGACTACGTTCCTATAATTTTGAATTATTTCCTGACTTACAGGAAGATTTGTAAGTCTCTTCCCAAGTTTTGCCATCCATAACGCATTAAAATTACTAATATTTTGTCCTTGCGTAATTACATCATTTTTCGCCTAATTTAATCAACATCACATTTGGCATGGAATAATATATATGGGCTGATCTGAACGATATTGATTGGTTCAGCTTTACACCGCAAACTTTTATGGTTCTCGGGTTCTTTCATTCGCACCTGTGATTACCTTACCTTTCTAGGATTAAAAAAATCCTTATTTGCCTGATTTAATGATATTTTTTGTAGATTATCCTTAAATACAGAAATTCCACGGAAGAGGTGGAACATAGCCAACAAAAGGGTGAGGGTAAGAGTGCCCACGCTTTGAGTTATCAAATGGTAAAGGGTTACTGATGAAACTTATTTTTCCTCTCCAGTACTGAGGGTCGGAAGAGAATATGGAGGGGGTGGAGCGGGCCCCTTTAACTCGATTCTGGGGCGTGGGACGCGGTGAGTGGTCCGTCGCTATCGAGACCGCTCTTGTATTGACTTTGCAGGGCCCCGACTCATTAAGGGTCTCGCGTGGGTGGTCGCAATCCGAAGGACTCACGTAGGGGGCGGAAGGGATAAAAGAGGGTGTGGGAGGTGGAATCCCCAGGGCTCGGAAATAGAAGTAAAAGAGAATGAAAGACACGGGAGGAACGTCGGAGAAGGAAATAGTCTAGGACCGGCGCAAATGAGAAGCCCGAGACAAATAATCTAAACAGAGAGCGTTTGAATTGGATCCTCTGGTATTTAAATTACCATTCGAATGGCTAAGCCGTGAATATTTGTCTGCGAGACTGAAAATAATCTATCCTTCATATCCGATTAAAAGCACTCATCAAAGAAATGTCCTGGGGTGAACAGGGCGTAAATTTATACAGTTTCCTTAGCACAAAATAGTCGCAGAGCAACTTTGCTTAACTATGTGGCCCCGTGCTTTACGCAAATACATCTGACCCGGGGTTGAGGCTAATTTTGGCTAAATTAAACCTTTGACTCGCTAAATTCTCATTATTTTTTTCAAAGGATTTGCTTTTACATTTGAAAGATATGTCTGCTTGTCGTTACACGCAACCCCAGCTTCCATTGACAGCGATAATTGCACCCCTTTTCAAGCAGAAGAGGACTCACAAGTTATAATTATAACTTTTAATTGAACTGGAGTTAGCAGATAAGTCAACTTTACTGTACTACAGGGCCAACTACAATATTTAAAACCCTGAAAATCCTCCAAAATGTATATTCTCAAATTTAAATAGCCTAATAAAATTTAAATTCGCAAGAAAAAATCGTTAAATTATTTTCTCAATAACAAACGCACTCCTAAGTGAGTCGCACTTCTCTGTGAGTTTTGATTACCACACATAAGTTTATTTTTCCCGTGTACAAAAAAAAACAAAAATCCGATGCCTACGTAACCGAGTGAAGTTCCTAAGCAAGAAAGAAAATCCAGATAAAGTCTATCTTCCATGTTAACGTGCAGACTTAGAAATTATTCTCGGAGGTGGTAGTTTTTTTTCGATATTATGAAATAATTACAGCTGGAAATACAAGCGTGGAAGTAAGGAAACAATGCATCAGACCATACATCTAGAGCACTCTTCTTTATTGAAGTTAGTTCTTTATGGACTATAACAGCAGCAGAGAAGTTAAGGCTGAAGGCATTCAAAATACGTCGCCACAGAAGAATGATGATAATAAAATAGACTAGGCTAGCGAAGGAGTCAAAAGAAGAGTGGGTTAAAAGAGAGGTCTTACAACTTAAGAAGAGAATGGGACAGCTTAATCGGCCATACCATGAGACATGATGCCTGTTGTAGACAATCGTCGAAGGACATGTGAACAGAAAAAATGGCAAAGGAAGATATATATTGAGAAAATGAGATGCATAGAACAAGTGAAAAATAATGGGAAAGAGAAGAATTGCGTTAATATGAAAAGGTTAATCAATGAGAGAATCGGGTGGAGAGCTGCGTCAAACCAATCTAAGGACTGTTGAAAGGTGATGATGATGAAAGAAGTGACGATAACATAGACAATAACTGAGGACAATAACATTCCATGTTATAATCTCACGACATCTTATCACCAACTGAATTGACTGCAAGTTTATAATACTAATGAGCTAATGGATAATATCTAATAGTAGGAATTTATTTGGTATCTCGAAGATTTGTACAAAGATTTAATAACAATATTTGAATATAAAGAATATTTGTATAAGCTTGGGGTAGACTGAAGCTGTCAAAAAGCCTCTCTCCTTTTCGAACCCGGATCCTACCGTCAGAAACCCAACGTTCTTCTCTCTCTAATTCAAACCATTGCATCACTTTTCTTTAAAACTCAGCTCATACCCATTGTTTCAACGAACACTCATGCAGTGCGTGCACAGAAGAGATAAGAGGCCGATCTGCGGCCCTGTGATGTTTCCAGGAATCATAGTCGATCAATCCCGTCAGTATGCCAAAGTCAGAGAGCCAAGGGTGGAAAAGCGCAAGGGAGTGAAGGACCAGTTTTAACGATGCGTTATGCAGGAGACGAAACCTTCTCCGAGCACAGGATCGTGCGGAAGTTAGAGAGGGATGGAGAGGGAGAGAGGCGTGGGGGTTCTGCGGAACGGACAGGCGACCGACGGGAATAAAATGAGACGCGCAACGAGGACGACATGCGCCAGCTGCGTAATGGGGCCGAAAGGGAAGATTCCCACGGGGGTGAGGCAAATCGGAAGAATGGTGAGACGATAAGACGACGCACGGTTGTGGTGAATGTTATCTCCATCGAAATATCTCTGAAAATCCATTCTTTCTTCAGGGGTGGTGTAAATGTCAGGATTTTTTCAACCCTGTTTGTATCGACTCAAACAACAGACTAGGAAAACTGTTAAGTTTAATTAAATTTGGCTATTTTATCACTAAATTCTCTCTCTTTGTTTCCAATTTGTTGGGAATACACTTCTGCATTTATCCAATGGCGGATTCAACGGAATGATGAGTATACAAGGTCAAAAGCTCAAATTTTAATTCAAGTACTCCAAGAATTTATATGTTCGTCATATGAAATAAAAATTATCCGCATCTAGGAAGCGTTGTTGGAACATTTAATCATGAAAAGGTTTCTGAATTCTATTGTGAAATAATATCCTATAAAATAAGTATAAAATTAGGCCATATCAGGGAAATAGTTTCAATTTTTTAATTAGAAAAACAATTAGAATCAAACCATCATTTGAAAACCAGAACAACCTTTACCAGAACATTGCTATATGGAATTCATACACATACCATACACGGATACCGTGTATTGCGGAGGAGAAGTGACTCTATGCATGGAAAGAATCCTTTGTGGGAATAATATGGCCAAAATCAGCGTGAGATAAAACCTTAACGGGCTATGTAGAGGGAGGAAGGATAACAGGCCCTTCATGGAGGAAAAAAAATCTCGAGCGACGGAGCACGGGAACGCAATCGCGAACTGATATGTTCGCTGTCGGTGGGGGAGAGATGAACGACGAGAGAAAAAAAATGAAGGGGAAGGAAAGAGGTTGACTGTTGAAATGGGTGAACTTCGAAAGGCTGCCAACAATGGCTGACAAAGGAGGGCGACCGAACGATCCTTTTCTCGGAGGATGGAAGGAATGGGAAAGAAGGGAGGAAGAGTTGGGGATGGAAAAAGAGTGAATGGGGGGGCGCAGAGTCAGTTTCGGTGGGAAGGAGGGAATCGTAGATCGCACGGTGGCTGAGGTGCGCTCGCTACGGCCCTGCGTCACCCTCCCCCTATTTCCTCGCGATCTCAAATTACTCCTCGTCCCCATCTATTTTCGGGAGGATGTGCACATTTTTCACGGCCCTAATTGATTTGGCAATCCTCCAGCGAGGTTGTTTTTCAATTATGAAGAAAGTAGACGTCAGTTTTCGTCATAAAACTAAATCGTGATGTCCCGATAGCGTTCATAATATCATTCAGGTAGGACTTATACCAGTCGTTTATGTTTTAAATATTTTCTCTTGAGCAAACAACCGATGTGGTGAAGATTTTTATAGTCGCGTGGGAAGTTTTTTATTGATACAAGGTATCATCTGCTAGCAGTTCGATACGCGTGAATTCATGTTTACTCATCATCATTTACAAAAAATTCTCGAAAAAGGGAATGCTAATTCTCCAATAGGTATTTAATGCACTTACATGTTCCATTTCTTTATTTGAATGCATATTTTGAATTGATTACTACGCAAACATTCATGAACAAGATTAGGATTTATTTTTTTTGCGATCCTCTCCGCTCAAAAAATGGCTTCACGGCATCCGTAATGATTCATTGACGAAATAATACATGAAATTTTAATTAATTTCTCCTAGATTATTGCTAATTTTCGTCCAAACACGAAAGATGTTACAAGTGGTAAAAATTAATGCCTGAAACAAATATTGTAAGGATTCACAATTAGTGATCAGAATAGCAATGCCCGCAAGTTTCATTATTAAATTAACCAAATAGTACCTAGGTGGAAAAGCTATCCGAACATGCAGTGGCTGTAACAACAAAAGACTTGTTAACATTAGGCGAGTACAGTTAAATTTGTTCACTGAAATGGATAAGAAGTATGTGCTGAGGAGACTACTTCGACATTAACACACAATCACGGAAGGAAGCATTTTAGAATAATTTCTAAAATGCTTAGAACGATTCAAATAAATGGTAGAGAACCTGCATACATAACTTTTAAATTAAAATTCACTGTCATGCAGATATTAACTAAAAGCCACACAATTCGAACCGCGCGAGAAGTGTTCCATGCATAAGAGGGTATATGCGTAACCATTTCCTCGCAATATACTTTTATATTCATGATCACTGAGTAAGGTGAAACAACTCAAACCGATGGGAATATGAGGCTTATGACGAAAGGAAAACAAAGCCGTTTCAAAAGATTTTGCTCCACAAAAGTAGGATAATTCCCAAAATTTTGATTTTATGGATTAAACACCGTCTAAAATATCAGGGAACGGCAAAATGATGCGTAATTAATTAATCAGTGAAAACAGTTACGTACATAAAGGAGACGAGAGTCACCAAAATGATCTTCAGAGAATGCTTTGGATTTCTCTAGGAGTAGTAACGACACCAGCGGCTGGTAAGGTAATGTTTCCTTATCTAGTATAATGTCTAGTCTAAAACCACCTGGCGTGAGTGAACCTTTTCCCTGAAATTTACCTTTTTCAAAGAAATTAGAGTATATTCAGGTATTAACCAGGTTCCCAAGAGCAATAAATTTAAATTACAGAAGCAAAGTAAGAATAATCACGAGTTGACATGTCGACAACCTCCAGGTTATGAATTGCCTACTTGGCCTAAAAGGAAGAGGGACATAAAATTTGAAATTGGCCATTTTTGCTCCGAGCACCATAAACAATAAACCTCATTGTGTGACGATGTAGTGGTTACTTAGTAAAATTACAGTAGTAAAATTAATTCTCGGAATAATTCACTGTTGGATAATTACCACGGAAATTTATATGTAAAGCAATAACATTGTGACCAGCTGTGTTCAGACTAGATGGTTAAAAGTCTAGGGTCGGTTTTATATGGCCTAGTCACCGTTAAGACGAAATTTGCGCGGACGTCGAGTTAATTTCTTACTCATCAAGAGTTCCAATGTTTGAAAGTATTAGATGATGTGAATAGTTACTGTGAATCAAGATAAGGATGGACAACTTTTCTCATACGATGTAAACAATGGCAATCCATTTTAAAAACCTGGTCTAGTTTATAGTATTATAGCCAGTAGCTCAAATATTCACATCATCTACATCTACATAATACCCTGCAAGCCACCACGAGGGTGTGTGGTAGGCGGTGATTTCTCACCAAACATGCACTAAATATCATGCATTAAAAAGGAATAGTATTAATATAGCAGTCAGAACAACACTATTTAAAAAAAAGATACAAATTAATAAGCAAACATGCAAAAACATTCTGTTAGTAGGGTTAGCTTTAAGTACTCATACCAACATACAGCTACCAATGCTATTCATTGCTACTCTCTGATAGGACATATTTACCGTTATTCGTATCTCTAATTGTTCGAGGGAAAAAGGACATTTTGAATCTATCAGTTCGGCAATCAATTTCTCTAATTTTATGAATATGGTCCAGTCTGTCATAGTAAGTTGGGGTTCGTAAAATATTTTTAACTTCATCACTGAAAATATTGCCTTGGAATTTGTTTAAGAGATTAAGTCTAAATTTCAACCTGCGATCTGACAATGATTCCCATTTCAATTCATTTAATAGACTGGTTACGCTAACATAATTATCGTATCGTCCCTTTACAAATCTTGCCGATCTTCGCTGCACACGTTCAAGTTCATTATTTAGACCGATTTCGTAGGGATCCCATACACTGGCAGCATATTCCAAATGAGGTCTAACAAGGGAAAAGTAGCTGATTTCTCGTACATGATCGTCACATTTACCCAATACTGTTTTGATGAAACCCAGTTTACGATTAGCTTGACCCATTATTTCACGTATATGTTTACCCCAGGAAAGATCATGTGTCAGTCTTATTCTAAGATATTTAATGGATTCCACGTTTGTTATTTCATTATTACTTATTTTGTATGTGCTTGGAGGAGAATTATTCTTTTTCCAAAAATTCATTACTACACATTTTTTAAAATTTAATTCTAACTGCCATGTATCACACCAATTTTCGATTGCTTGTAGGTCATCATTTAAATATTGCTTATCGTTTGGGCTTAGAATTTCCCTGTACACAACTGCGTCATCGGCAAATAGACGAAGCTTACTTTTTACCACCTTACTGATATCATTAATGTACAGAAGGAACAGGAGTGGACCTATCACACTACCTAGTGGAAATGCCATCCTTCATGCCATGCAAATACCATCCTTCAACAAGGCATTAGAGCTTCTTGGATTGGAAATACCGCATTTGAATAAATGCAACGAGCAGATCATTTGAAATATTTTTTTCCCGATGACTGCATTTCTGTCGAAAATGGAAGTGACAACTCAAGAGAGCCATGAAAATTTAATGCCAAAATAATTAGAGCCATAATTAGCAGTTGATTGTGCTATTATTATTGAAATTTCCATATTATTACTATTACACATGATTCACAATGATTAAGCCCAACTTTTAATTACCTATACAAGATATAAGAGTTTATATAAAGGGAAATACTTGCAATTTTTATCCTTTTATCATAATCTTGTTTCGATGAAAATCATGCCTTACATGCAGAGGATCATGTAATAATTAGAACCCCATACACGTATAATATTGCATTCTTTAGGGATTATCGGCGAAAAGTGTCAGAGAGATTCAGAAGGTGTTGATTCGAGTGATAAAAGGGGAAGCGGGCTGAAGTGCTAAGAGGAAAAACGAGGGTGCGAAACTCAAAAAGATTTCGGTTGCCGGTGAGTTTTCTTCGGATCGTGTGACTGTGTGTGAGTTAGAGAGATGGTTTCGGTACAAGAAAGGGTAACAGTGTGGAGTGAAAAGGCATTGAAGGCTAGAAAGGGAGGATGGCAGAATTGAGAGAAGTTGGGAAAGAGAATGAGGGATCAGAGAGGGATAAAATGGATAGGAAGAAGAATAACTTCCGAAAGCCAACCCGCGGCCGATAAGGCGTCCCTTTAAGCGAAAGGCGCGAATGTTTTGTGCGCTCCACTGTGAAAATCTGAAATTTTACAGTCCATCCCGAGTGAAGATGGTGAAAAAAATTCCAGTAGTTCTTCACCAAGGAGAATAGACGATGCCCCGAAAAATAAAACCCTCTAGAAAAGAGTTTGAATAAGCTTTTAATAACATTTATCAGGGTCATTTGCAACTGAATTGTTTCCCCTTCCAGTTTTTTTCAATCGTGCTATAATTTTGATACATTTACTCAACAGAGATCACCATTAGTAAAAGTGACACTAACCACGATGTAAATTCTGATTCTGCCATTAATTTTTGAGATGCTAAGTGCCATTTTATCATGGAACTACGAGTTCCTGTTTTGGAAACAGCTGCTGAAGTAATTTTTTGAACATTTTTACCTCTCACAGGTCGTCGTTAACCAGTACTATCAGGACCAGGGCCGGAGACTGTCTTTGAATCATTGTTATCTGATATTTGAGCAACGTTGGGCAAATAAACGTTACATCCCCTTACTTTTAGGAGATGAAGATAGCCGAATATAGCTATTCTACCACGGATATTATAAAGTAAAATTATAAATTTAGGTGATTGACGAATATATCTTTGAAGATCTCTTTAAAACTCCAAGATAGATAGAGACAAATATGTTTGTTGTTGGTTCTTTCACTCTTCCAATTTGCGTATGTACAGATGAGTATCACTAAAGATTTTGAATGGAGTGGGAAGAGCATTAATGAGATTTACTGCACTACGCACACTAAGGACATCCTTAATCATTGGAAGCGAGAAAAAATCACTCGCTCCATATTAAGTTACTCATTCTAAACCTCCTGAATGACTGCCGATGAGCAACAGGGTCTGCACAAGTTTTTGTATGTTCACGAAGACTTAATTATAATCCAGCAGCTGCGTTCCAGTTCCGTCAATATGCCAAAAATCTCACTCGCTCGATCATCAAGGCTCCGTAGAGACTTGTCTTCCTCTTTATACAGTTCAACTTTGAAAATGATACCATACCCTTGGGGAAGTTTTAAGAAACAAAACCGAGTAGCTGTCTCTGAAGACACCTCATTAAAAGTAATCCCGGCGCGGCTTTGCCCACCATTAATTTTCACTCACCATTCAAAAATCTTCAAGAAAGCAGGCACCACGCAGGCCATTTGGATGCGAAGAAAACAATTCTCCCTTTGCATTAAGAGGTTATCCGCAAAATGGGAATGTTTACGCGTATCTGAGCTGTGCGAGAGATATATATACCTATTTTTTTTTGTTGCACTCCCCCTAAGACTTTCAAACGAGGACGGCGTAATCAAATGAAAGGACCCATCAAGAGGAGCCGTCAGCGGATATTTCGGCTCACCACTTTCGTCTCTTGCTCGGGAGAAAGCACAAACGGAGAAAGAGAGTGAGAAGAGAAGGAAAGGACGCTGACCTACGCGACAGGCGATTTGATTTTGCGAGCCTCCGACGTCAACGCTTCCCACCAACCCGCCGCTGCCCAAGAGAGGGCGCGCGAAATAGAGGCGGGGAATCCGCGAAGGATATTTCTTCGGTAAATCGCTCTCATCGGCCGAAAAACCACCCTCTCGAGTCGAAATATGGCCATTTCCAGGACGCATTTCGCACATTCGAACAAAGGGGAAAGAGTGGTAGAGAGAGAGAGGGGGGGGGGGGGAACGAAGAAAGGAGGCGAGGATTAAGGAGAGTGCTGAGGAGGAAATGGCGCAGCGAAAGGGACTGAGGGAATGGGGGTTTTCTTGAAGGAGGCGTCGAAGGCGAATAAAAATGAGGAGGGACGACGATCCGGGGGAGAAGAGGCTGTTTGGATGAGTTGGGAGCAGGGGATCGCTCAAGACGGCATTTCATCTCTTTATCGTAGTCATGAGACCCATTCCTCAAGACGTTATGACCCGTCATCATGCACTAAAATGCTCTCGCCGCACAATGGCCGGGGGGATGAACGTAATGGGCGTCACTGCGAGCCGACAAACGGGTGGGATGCGTCGCCCTGCGGAAGGGAAGAAGAAGGAAGTGGCGACATCAACGCTGCGGTGGGACATTGCTGATATCTGCAGCTCTGATCGCTTGCGTCATTTGACATACGTGAGGTAATTAGGGAATAGTATAGTCTAATTGACACAGGTCTGCATACGCTCGGGAATGAATAATTTGCCTCCTCCTCCACCAAAAGTCCTTCCGGTGACTAATTTGATGAAGTTTAGGAGCAAAAACCTTATTAATCGATAAAAATAATTATAGTTTTCAGATATTTAATGTGTCACGCGTTTTTGCTCACCTATATTTAATCGTATTCATAAATATTGGTATCCCTCGAGGACTTGCAGGGAAAAGTAAAATTTTAAATTCCACTGGGCAGCAGACAATAAGCTGGGCGGTATGTGATGCACTGATAACGAAAGTTTCAGCCGCTCTATGACCTCCGCCATGTTTACGCACCAATGCTAGTCATTGTGAAGTGCGTACGGAATGTGAACATCCCTGTGTCTATACCTACTGCAAGAAAAAATTGATATGTCACCGTGCTAGGCCTAAATACGTAGGTACATTGAGATAGGTATATAACTATCATATTTATCTCCTAATCTCTCGTAACGGTGAAAGCATACCGGCTGAACGCCCGAGTCAAGAGAAAATACTTAAAAGCATAGTAAGAATCGAGGAGGATTAGGTTGAAAAATAAGGGCAAAAGACCTTGGTTCTGCACTTCCTTCCTCTCATCGGAAAGGATCATGGCTCGATTCCGTGGACAGCGACCATTACTCTAATGCAATGGCTTCCGGGGAGGCACACTAACCTGCAGAAAAAAATAAAGACTTATTAGTGAAGACTAGATTCACTTTAGCAGAATTAGTTTCGACGATTAATGCAATGTAATAACTAATATTAAATTAACCTTAGTTATGATTATTAATGATTACACTCTTTTGAGATCATTATTAACTAAGGTTAGTGTATATCTTCATAAAAACCAATGAAATGTGTGCCGTTATGCTTAATTTACATATAAGCGTTTTTTCATTCTCTTGCTTGCTGTCTTGAAAGAAACAATGCAATTAAGAAATTGAATATCAAACCGATTCCCAATATTCCTCACTTCCTCAATACGTACGTTCAGCATAAGAACGCTAATTCGAGCCTAAATTGATATACACAGAAATTTAATCTATTTTTCTCCTTAAGCGAACCAGACTTTTAATGTCAATAGACATGAGAGCATATGATATTCTTATATTGTTATATCGTTTAAGTTAATTGGTAACTACCAATTAGCTGAAACGAGGAGAGGAGATAGCGCATGGTTGACTTGGATTCAAGAATTCAGCAGTTCAATGCATGATGATGGTTTCTGGCGCGACTTATCCAACTTGCTAGACGAAATCATCAATCACAGGTTTAACTTTGCGATTCCACAATGAATTTTTATAATACTACAACCATCGTTTCGACCCTTAACGTCATCTTCAGGTGGTAGAATGATGACGTTAAGCGTCGAAATCATGGTGGTAGTATAATAAAAATTTACAGTGAAATTACAAAGTTTAACCTTTCATTCACAATGAATTCCATGCACGTACCTACCCGCTACGCTGAAAAACATGAAATACTACGAACAATTATTAATTGATTACAGATATCCAATTAAGTTGCAATTCCTATTGCAATATGCGTAAACAAGATGCAATATGATATAAGAAATTTTTTGCTACCCGAACCGAATGTGAACTGAAAAAATAGGTTTGTAACTATCAGTCGACAAAAATTTCAGGGATACAAATAAGGACCGTAATTCAATCATCATAATTTCTTTATTACGTAGATGCATTTTTAATCATATATTACTAATCAATTATAAAAGCTGTTTATCGTCATTTGATTTCATTTAAAAAGGTAAACATAAGTAAAAAGTTACTCTCTGCAACAATAATTACATTTTTCTGTTTAATCATATTAAATTCTTCTTCCACCGCAGTGATCAATGCCTGATTCCGATTGCAGTTTCAGTAAAGTTGTGCTGCAACGGAGAAATGCCAAATTCTTTGTTACGTGAAGATATGGCTTTAGTGCAAACAACCATTTTCTTTTCACTTCACTATTATAATACTTTTTTACGCAAGATACGTGTTTGCTTCCATAGAATCACTCCTGCCGTGAATTTACTAAGAGAATCGAAGGAGCGAAGAATCGATTCGAAGAAAGGTAAATACAATGACTGAAATAGGAAAGGGGGGAGATGAACGGATAAAAAGGTGAAAAACACACGGAATGAAAGTCGGGATAGGTTGAAAAAAATCCAAAGCCTGTTTTATTTGGCACTACTGGAATTGCGAAGATATTCTCTCGAGTGAAATCGGTTATTGCCACTACTGAGTCCAATTCACTCAAGGTTCCGGACGAAATCGACGGCTGGGTTTTGGTAGGATATGAAATCCTTGGTCGTGACTGGTAGAGAGATACTTTTTGCGAAGTTGTTGATTTTCGATTATCCCCACTTTTCCTAGGAGAAGATGATGTCAAGAAACATACTTTTCCATTCGAAAAAAAACCTCTCCAGTCTCTACGGCGGAAATTTCACGGAGAGCCTTGGAAGATGAAACGCAACCAATAGAGGAGAGGATCCTTGTAGTATGTGATCGATAAAAAGAGCACTAATTTTCTTAGAACATTCCGTATTGCTAGTCAAAAATGTGATTGTAATTTACTATGATAGAGTCGAACTTTTTCAAATAACTACTTCCAAAGTAATAGAAATCAAATTAGCTAAGTAGTGCACACAAATATGAAAACTCCCCTCTCCCTCCCGGTTGTGACGTCAAACCAAAGACCATCATCTCTCAAGAAATGATATACCACAGTGATTCAATACGAGGAAAATTAATTATTCAGTTATTTAGAATGAAATATTTGAGCCAGTTGTGGTAGTCGGTTTAGTAACGCTCTGGTCTGGCAAACCAAAGGTCACGGCCTTGAATCCCCCCATGGTATGGATGATTTGTTTATCGTAGGAGTGTGATCAAGCCATAGCTGCTGGAGCATCTAAAACCCAAAAATCCTACTACGAATAAATTGGGTGAAACGTGTAAGTTTCTCATTTGAAATATGTATGAATATGAATATGTATGAACTTATTAAGAATAGTCATGTTGGTTTGGCCAATGATAATGATTGATACGCGTGTAATCACTTAATTTAATAATATATGGAACTGCAGAAAAAATGCATTCATAAATCTTAAATTTTCTCTCTTATGACATTTTACGAAAGCAATGAAAAAGCGAAATCAAGGAATAAAAATATTTTTTACAACTATAAATACTATTGCCATCACTACGAAGTACAAGAGTTAAGACACCTCTTCATGAATAAGTCAATCATAAGACCAAATATATGAGGAAAGTATTTGTTGATTTAGCAACTTTCAAGCTCTAGATGCTAGGCAAAAATGAGCCATCTATATTCATTATAAATGATAGGATAAAATTTGTAATACCACAAAAATTTTATTTCACACTACGGCCATGGTTTCGACGTTTATGTCATCTTCAGGTCGTCGTTTAACCGTCGAAACCATGGTCGTGGTGTGAAATAAAATTTTTGTGGAATTACAAGGCTTATGCTATCATTCATAATGAATGCCAGCAAACTCCATAGATTTACGCCAGAAACCATCAACCTGAGCCATCCATGTTACTTTATTTACCCTCCTGTAACACTCCGTGACATTCTAATTAATTTACGCTGCCCATAAATACTTTTTTGTGAATGATAATATGCACCTACACATTTCAGAAATACCTGATATTTCTCAATGCTACCTGGTCCCACCCATCCCTGTTGATTATGTATCGTAACAAATTGGCCCAACCCCTCCACTTTACCATTTCCTAACATCGTTGATTCCGTGCTGTTTCAAGCAAACATGCGACATGTTGACATTTTTACTTTTGCGGCCATGTACATTCACTTGGCATTCTCATACTGTTTGTATAACTCATACCTATAGCTAAGTTTCTGTTTTATTTTGTCTACAGAGCGTTCGCTACTGTGATGAAATCAAGTCTCATCTCTCACAAATTTGAATCTTATGCCATTGAAATTGGCGTTGGCCCTTTATTTTCTTGTTACGCCCTGATCAGCAAATTCGCGTATTTTCCGAAAAAATATGGATGGCCTCACCCATCATATTGGAAGTCATGAGTTTTACCACATTTGGATGAATATTCGATATCAAATTGATGTGTCGCAATGCTGGGTAGAAAAAAAACAGATGGAAAAGATCCGAATAGCTAAGAATAGAAAATACGTGTCAGAAATCACTCCCACTCACCAAAACTCGTTAATTTAAGGTAAAAAAATAACAAAACCGTGTTTCCTCAATTACCCTTCTCGCCTTAGGACTATTTAAAAAATAAACGGCACTTTTCACGAAACTAAAATCGTTTACGAGAGGACGGCGTTTTCGGATATGAGGTAAACCTAAGCAAACGTTTTAGGGACTCAGAAATAGGTCTACCAGAATCATTTTCAGGAGTGCAAATAAGATGCGACGATGCGGAGGAGACATTTAAAAGAAAATGATGCTAAATAACATTAAAAATAAGTCACGGGTTATTTGTGAGTATAGCTACAGCATAAACTAATTTGGAGCGTAGCAGAGACACTGTTTCAGAGAGACATTATTTATGTTTTCTCATTCATATTCCTCCCTGGTAGACTCAGGGGACAGGACCCGTCGACCCGCGACGTAAGGTCAAAAGTTCCATCTCGAGTATGGGGCACTACGCCGTCACGTAATGGATTTTCATGAGCGCGGTTTGCGGCGCAAAAAAAAATTATTCGTGCACTCCACCAAATTCCCCTGCATTCTTATTTCAGAGCCGGCGCGGAAAGCGGGAGAAGAGGAGTACGAACTGATGCATGGCTCGTTCACGTCGGCACGTCTTTCCCATGATGGAGTTCCAACCCTGGGTGAGACGCGATCCATCTCCTGCTGTCTCGCCCCTCATTCCCATGGCGACCCGTCCAAATCCCTACCCACCCCACCTCGATGTCGACAACGGAGAATCGATCTCTCGAGTCCGCAAGGGAGGTGAGGGATGCACGGATTGAATTAACACAAAAAAATAAGAGAAATTACATCTTCAGGGTCTCCTCGATGGAGAGCGACGGGTTAGTGGGCTCACTGGAAAGGCATTGATGGAAAGGGGGGATTGGAAGAGGACAAATGGAAGCGGTCGAGACCTCGCGGGGAGGAGGGTGTGGTAGACGACGTCTTGGGAGGTGGGGTGCGGCGACAGCAGCGGAGCGGCGGGAGTGGGATGAACAAAAGGGGCCGCGGGAGGTTGGGCTCGAGCGTCGATTTCTCCGAGCTTTTTATCTGCGGTCTCGAAAAGCGGTATCCCGCCGGGAACGACAACGTCCTCCCTCGTAAAAAAAATCCAGCCGAGTTAAGCCAGTGTTGATGACGGCCATGAAATCCATCTTCCACAATTTCCGCACAAAATCAGATTAACCGCAATCGGTGCTGTGGAGTACATGAAAAGGGGGGCAGTAAGTTATGCCAGTTAGTTGGCACGTACCAATCGGGAGTTCATTCCATGACGACAATATTAATCTCAACAAAGTAACTGTTTCATCAAATATATATGAAAGATTTGAAGATTTGATGCTTGTATTTTTTTAAATAATTTGCATTCCCAGATAAAACGGTATTAAATTAAGTTTTGACTCACTTAAAAAATGCTTTCTACCGATGAAAATGAATTATGATTTAGTGCATTATTTTTACAGCTATCCAATGTGTATAAGAATATATATAAACATATCTAGTTTAATTATCTGCAACACACAATTTTAATCACCATTAGATGATGTTGCAAATGAGAGGAAAAATAGCTAATTAGAGAATTAAGTGGAGAGCTGCGTCAAACCAATCTCAGGACTCAGGACTCAGAACATAATATGAATAAGTCATTATAAGTAATAGAAAATTACATAGTATAATGTGGAAAAGCTCCATCATATGAAGAATGAATCATTATTATATATCCTATATTCATTTGCAAATCGAGCATAAATAAAAAGTACACGGAAAGACGAAGCAATTTATGTTGCAAATGAGAGGAAAAATAGCTAATTAGAGAATTAAGTGGAGAGCTGCGTCAAACCAATCTCAGGACTGTTGACTTAAGGTGATGATGAATATGGCAAGGCAATCAAACATAATATGAATAAGTCATTATAAGTAATAGAAAATTACATAGTATAATGTGGAAAAGCTCCATCATATGAAGAATGAATCATTATTATATATCCTATATTCATTTGCAAATCGAGCATAAATAAAAAGTACACGGAAAGACGAAGCAATTTATGTTGCAAATGAGAGGAAAAATAGCTAATTAGAGAATTAAGTGGAGAGCTGCGTCAAACCAATCTCAGGACTGTTGACTTAAGGTGATGATGAATATGGCAAGGCAATCAAACATAATATGAATAAGTCATTATAAGTAATAGAAAATTACATAGTATAATGTGGAAAAGCTCCATCATATGAAGAATGAATCATTATTATATATCCTATATTCATTTGCAAATCGAGCATAAATAAAAAGTACACGGAAAGACGAAGCAATTTATTCCACTGTGTGAATTAACCACAGAGCTATCAAAGTGTACCACATATTAAGTTTAGGTTGCTTACGAAGGCTTTTATGGCCTTTAAAATTCTGAGCCTCACCCAAAGGCACTAATTCAGCTTGACATGATTCATGACCACTTTGATCCCGTGCACCTTATATTCTATGTATGTGTACGTTTCCTTCCTGACCACTCAGTATTCTCCTTTTCATGAAATACTTCAAGAGACCGCATGAAAATAGACCATCATCTCCCTCTCCAGCATTAAAAACCATCTAATTTTTACTTCCTTCAGCAACTTGGTTTCCTTTACCATCACGCTATTTTTTAATTCTCCTCTAATCTTGCGTCTTCTCCATTTCATTCATTTTATCCATTCAGAGTCACATCTGATGCAATTTTATATTCTCCTCACGTTCTAATTTTCAGTACCACATAATAACTTAACACTGAATATCGGACTGAAACAATCTTTTCTTAAAATCCCCTATAATGAACTTTTTGAACCCCTATAATAATTCATTTCTCTCCCTTCAGTAAACAGTTAGTTTGCTAAAAAGAGACCCCATTTGAGATATCATTTATATCCAAGAGAATAATCCATATAGTTCTGTCTTCCATGCGCTGGCGACTTATTTTCCTGACCCGGTAAAAATTTCAAAACTCAGGAAATAATAGACGAGGATACTGTGGACGAGGTGTGACAGCGAGAAGAGGAGGTGAGGAACAGGCAGGAGAGCGCAGCCTAGCCAAGGGGAAGGGACATATAAATCTACATAAGGCCGTGAAAGCCAACTCAGAGATGCATGGCGGATGTCAGGTCACAATTCTAATCCCTCAAAGAGAAAAAGATAAAGAATGGGAGTTGCTGGAAAGAATGGAAAACGCTCCAAGTTGAACGCGAGATATACAGAGACGGATCACCCCTTTGGCTTGGAGCAAGAGATATAAATAGCTTCATACCCGTCGGAATACCCCAATGATTACAATAAAACACGATCGCTCTTCATTTGTTGCGTTGTTTGCGCCTAGCTATTCATGGAGCAATTGCAAGTTATGAACTGCATGCAATTCACAATTAAAACAATGACAAATGAGTCCAAACCGGAGGATGGTCTTGTTGGATAGTGCAGAATTCACCAAGCACCTACAAAGCATAGCGGGGAATGATATTCATGCTCCAGAATGGGGATGGGACACTGTCTCTGTGTCGTCTGTGATTTCCCAGGAAATTCTGGTACCCGGAATACCATAGAGCTTGATTTATTTGGTCGTGTCTACAAAGATATTCCACGGGTTTGAAAAGAGAACCACTGTTCAGAAGCCGAAATGACCTCCATGTCATTATTCGATTCCTGCTGTTGCTATAAAAATCTGAAAGTTTTTAGGTATATGCTTATGACCAGCCTACGGGTTATACCTATTCATTATTCGCAGCACACCTTATTCAGCATTTTTTTCCCCCTTTCACTCTCCAGATTTCCATTTTCAGTATTATCCCTCCATTTTATGGAAAAAGGGATAACCTTGTAGTGTCGGCTGCGCTATCAAATATCTGTGGAAAATGCATACTTATGGACATGGACATTAACGGCAACAGAGAAGCCAAGGCTGAAAGCATTTAAAATGTGGTACAACAGAAGAATGAAGAATATAAAATGGGTCGACCGAGAGACAAACGAAGAAGTCTTACGAAGTGTGAGAAAGTGTGCCGAAAACATTTCAAAGAAGACATCACCATTCAATTTGGCCATATCTTGAGACATTAGGCCCGATGAAGGCAATCACCGATGGTAAAGGGAATGGAAATAATAGAAAAGGAAGGCTTCGATGAGATATTTGAAGTTAGTAGTGAAGTAAGGAGTGAGTGGAAAGAAGCATGTGCATATGAAGGGTTTAGCAGATACGAAAATTGAGTGGATTAACTGCGTCAAACCAATATTAGGATTACTGGCTTAACGACGACCCCTCCACTATGCCTATTATTCACTTTCCCCAGTTTTTTAAGCTCTTTCCCTAAAACAATCAACCTCCCATTACTCTCCGTTGTCTTATCCACCTCATTCCTACCTTCATCAGCTTTCTCATGAAGTTTTCTTTCATCTGATCTCATATTCAAATCTTCATCGGTCTTCCTTTCTATCAACGTATATATGGATTGTACGTTACAAAGCGTACCGACATCAACGTCATTAGTGCCTGTCATCTTAGCCTTCACTAAACTGAAAGGTGTAAAAAATTAAAAAAGACCAGGTACTAATGCATTTTACGCACTAAAAATAATATTATCTAAATTTAACACAAAAGATTAAAACGGCCAATTTATTTAAAAAATATAAACCTCTTCTGGCCCATTGATTTGCCATTTCCATACGTTAAATCGCAAGCAGAATCTTTAATTTAAAATTCTCGCCTGTTATTGTTTATACACATAGATTAGAATGTACCTACTAGAAGAGGCAATAGCATACTAGCCATTGGGTGACAAAGAAGTCTGGTTTGGGGAGGGGGAGAATATTAGTCACCACCTCCACAGTCCAAAATATTCAGTTTTGGACGGCCGCTTATGGAGACTAAAAGCGTATTAAATCATAAACAACAATTAAATCGCACCAAAATTACATCACAGCGGCGTCTGTTTTTCGATAGTACTTTCTTAGGCTTTTTAATTAAGGTATTGATGCATTTGATTGCCCTGGGAGTTAGTCCTATTTCTTATTACTGGTTCGAATTTAATATGTTTAATATATTTAGTATTTGTCTGCATTTTTTCGTTCTTTCAATCGTGTATTTGAAAAATTTTTAAAATTCATTCCATTATCTGTCTTACTGTTTTAATTTTTACCAAGTGCAAAAACAACTTCTTCAACAATAACTATGGAACCTTGTGGTCCCCAATCGTTTCCTATTCGTCTTAGGAATTAAATGGCTCGTCACAAACTTTGGGGCATAGAATCAGCCCCAGCAACATTTATTCGAGTGGGAAGTTAAGGGGTAAAGGAACTGGAGGGTATGGAGAAAGCTCAGGGGAGGAAGTGTGAACGCCCACGATGGCGGCTGCGGCAGGAAACCCTGGCGGCGCGAATAAAGTCGCGCGGTTTTATTTCGCTGTCGATGAAATGCCCGCGACACCTCCAAAGCAGGAGTGTGCGGAATCACAATTACACCTCCTCGCTCTTCTCTTCCTTTGCATCCCGCTGAAAAAAACGCGGCAAGGGGAATAAAATTCGACGCGCGGAAGAAACGCTGCCAACCCCGAACATGTCGGCGAATGCGAAGACCATGCGTCTGTCTTAAAACTTCCGCTCCCATGGCGAGGGCTCAGCATCCGCGCGTGCCACCTCCTTTTCTGCCTCCAAACAGGAGGATGGGGGGGTGCGGGATGGTGGAGAAGGGGTTGGATCCCTTCCCCCATTCCTATTCCGGTCTCGCGTCTCCGGAGGAAGAAGGGCATAGAGTGGATGAGGGAAAGGAGTGGAGAAGGCAGGGTCAGAGGATTCGAGAGGAGAGTGGGAGATCCTGTTGGGAAGGGACTCTCGAGGGATTGGTCTGTTTATGGAGTGGTGGAGGGGGGGGGAGAGAAGCTAGAGGATAGGGGTTGGGGGTGCAAAATCGAGAGAGAGCGGGGAGGGAAAGAAAGGCAGGCATCGTAAGGGACCACAGAGATAGAGAGAAGATTGTAGCCGCAGGGGATGGAACGAAATACACAAAGATTCTGATAGGGATAAGGCAGTAATAAGGCATTGGGGCGTCGGAGGAAGGGGCGATAGAAATGCTATGGATTGGGGAATTATTCGAGAGCTGAAGGGAGTGGTGAAAAGATACGCCACGAGAGAGAGGCGAAGAGTAAGTTTTTTATGCGGGAGAGAGAGAGAGACTTATAAAATGGGAGGGTACGTGTTGAAGCTGGGGGAGGGGAGAAAAAAGAAAGATGGGGAGAGTTGTCAGAGGGGAGGGAGGATATTGGTGAGGCACGATTGATTGAGTTGTGGAGAAAACAGGCGGAAATCTCCATCTCGGGGCGGAATGTGAATATCATGAGAGAGGTGGGGCTTGATCCATGATATATTGTGTTCCTGAAGGAGTCACACGGTGGCCATATCTCTAAGTCATCGCTTTGTCCTGACAAGGTAGAACGAGAACATTGGAAAAGTAAAAGATAGGGCTACAATTTGTCTGCTAGGACCCTGATCCGAGAGGAGTGGACCAAGAATGCTATGTTGACAAAATTTAATGAGCATAAACACTGAACAAATATGTTAATACATGTAACCAAGATTATTATCCGTGAATCATTGTAGTAATTTCAGTCATACTCTAAGCCTTTTGACTGGTTTAATTTTAAGGTGGTCTGTAGTCTATTTACACGTTTTTGTATAATACTATGATGTGTCCGTAATGCCTGTCTTTCGGCTCCCATGACTTTTGATTAGTTGCAGTTAGTTGAAAATGATGTAGTAAGTACTAATAAATAATTATAACACATGAAGATATCACTTACTAGCAGTTTGATAACCATTTTAGACACGTTCACATGGCGATATGGAGAAGGTGCCCATTCGCTTCGATAGCGGATATGGTTAGGAAGTATCTAAGAGGTAGTAGCTAGCTATACAGTTGTTTTCTAGCTGACCCAACCCAACCAACTAATCCTCCAAATAGCATGGGGGGTACATCTACAACGACGCAATACCCTGCAAGTTACCGCGAGGGTGAGTGGCAGGATAGTGCGTATTTGGTGAAGCGTAGGTTTTGCAATGCACAATTCGGTGTATTTTTCCACGTACTGTTTAGAAGCAACCATATTTAAAGACGTAGTGACAGTAGCTCGCATAGTAAGGGTGCATTCGTAATAGGGAGTTTCTTACCTTTTACAACAATCCTTAAATTTTATCTCACAATGTCGTTCAAAAACCTACTTAATCGTCTCTTCGCCCACTATACGTATAACATCATATATGTGGCTCAAAGTTTTAAGCATTTCAATTGCATATTGAACTTCAAACGGTCAACTTCCGCAGTTGGGCCTCCCGTGGCGATCGTCATTCGCTCCCATCTCTGTGCCACCTTCAAATTCCTCCAGCGATCTGCATGGTTGCCAAATTGGTATAGGGAATATCTTACTTTTTTCAATAATCATTAAATGTTATCGCACAATGCCTTTCAAAAAAACTACTTAATTGTCTTTCCGCTCGCTATTCCATAAAAATGATACTTTCCGGTTAAAGTCATAAACTTTTAAATTGCAAATTTAAACTGCAAATAGTCAACTTCCATGGTTGGGGCTCCCGCAGTGAGCCCCAACTGGGCTCACTGAGGGCTGGTCTTTTGCGAGCTTCAAACTCAAGGAAGGGTCTCGGATTAGCTGCTTCGAAGTGTTCGACCTTACTAATGAGGGTCCGACCGTCGGTTCTCCCCAATAGAGCGACTTTAACCCTTACTTATCTTTAAACATTATTCAGCAAATAAATTAGAATCCTCAGAAAATAAATGAAACTACTACACCATAAAACTGCCTCTTTTATGCTCAGAGGAAGGTTATGGGATATAAGATGACGAAAGAAACGTGGTGATTTATGGTCGAATCCGAAGAATACAGAGCAATTTAAAAACTATAAAAAAATAGGTTTCAGACGCATAATTAATTTGTCTATCAAATGGTAAAAAAATTCACATTAAAAATAAATATTTAGCCATATGAGTGATGAAGAATAGAAGGACGATAGTAAGAAATTTTTATTTGAAATTGTGTATGGGCCAGAAATGTCTAAAGCATGTTTTGAGAAAATCTGAAATTCAGTGGAAAGATCCATAGAAAGAAAACGATATAACATTCCCTTAGTAGAGGAAAATACATCCATCGGTGTACTTATCATGAGCAACACATTGTAAAAAAGGAGAAATAGAAAAGCAGGAAGAGGGAAACGAAGACTTGATTTAATATTTCGTCTTCTAGGAATGCACTCATGTAAAAGAGCTAAGACTGAATATATTTCACTTTTTGTTAGAGGCAGCGGAGCATAAAATTCTTGGATGTAAGATTAGTTTTTCATTATAACATGGGAAGACAGGCCATAAATTACGATTTTCTTGCAAACTTAAATTACTTATTCAAACTCGTAAACTTGAAACACGAGGCCGCCAAAAGCATCTCCAAAATTAGGGCACATAACGAGCAGGCGTTAAATAATAAGGTGAAATCGTAAAATTGAAGATAAATTACGCAATAAAATTACTGAAAAGCGAATATAACCATACGTTAATCCCAAGGGGCCTCTTGAAAAATAATGAACATGCTATCCCAAGCCATTTGCGAAAGAGCAAGTGTAATAACAATAATTTTTATTGTCTGCCTCTCTCGAACTAGAACCCTGGAACTGACATTTTTCCTTAGCGGAATATTATGGGTGACCTTTGAGTCCATATTTTTATCCTCTCCAGAATGACATTATAAAAGTCAGAAAATAGCTATGCTCTTATGGGAAATGACTCCTTAATATAAAATACAATTTTATCTTGCATATAAAAGCCTCCCAAACAATTGGCACTGGAGAAAAATCATTTAAATATGCTTTGCTATCCACACATTGTTTATCCCGAAGCTACCTCTAGCTGGGGCCGATAGTTCACGCCAAACACTTGCGAAAAGAGTGGAAAATTTAACCGTCAGGATAGAACACATTCCATTTTCTTTGCTAACTGTGATTTCTCGGTAATATTTGCAATACAAATAAGTACACATTGGAAATAGGTGGACTTATTTAAATAGACCTTTCACGGATTCGAACCCTAAACCTCAAGAGACCGATTCGTAGTCAATATTTGAGCCAATACAATTCATTATAATATGCTTAGCAATCAACTTCAACAAAAAACGATACAAATTAGATTACTCCACATTTTTTATTCACAATATAACTTCACGATTAACTTACGTTTTATATACGATTTTTTAAAATTTACGATGCAACGCTGTAAAGTAGGAAATTTAAAAAAAACGTACGTACCATCTTTCACGGTGATGGGTGGGGATTCAAAAAGAGCTTCGGATTAATTTAATTTCGATGTCACATAGCGTGGCAGCTGAAATTATTCTCTAAAAAAACCCGATTTGAAGAGGTGCACTCACATTAACCTGGTTTACTTCTCTCGTGCGTGATTCACATGCTCACGGATACGGAATCACTCAGGAAGGACGAGCAGACGCACACAAGGGGGTGCACTTATCCGTTTTTTTATCTCCCGAATCGCATCACACCGTGACTCCGGCGACAGCTTAGGTAACGGCGATGTTGCGTGACATTTTCCATCCCCACAATGCCCCGAAAGCAACGGTATAGGAGTGCCTGTGGACTCCTAATGGATAAATGTCATTGGAAGGCGGCATTGTCGTTGATTTGATGTGACTCAACTTGTGCTCGATCTCTTATCCGGTTTTGCATGCGAGGAAAAGTGATACCGACCTTAAGTAATGCCCTTAAATAAATTAAAAAATTCTTTTGTTTGCGTTTTTTACGCTAGGAATTGTGCGGAGCCACTTAACGTAACAGTATTGCTGACAGGCTTTCAGCTAGCTGCACTCGTATGAATAAAATACGCCCACTTCTTATCAGAACGGTTGTCCACGCGAGTGCAATGCAGAAATGCAAGTGACGTAAAAATACTCCTCAGTTAAGTCTGTACTTAGCATACGGGGTACCAGAAAATTAATACCAAACACTTCTGTCTAAATACAATCCCTTTGCTAAAATGTTTCAACACCTTATTCCGAGCATGAGGACTGATTTTTCACAAACTGGAAGGCAATGCAAAATAGAGGAAACACTTGAGCAAATGAACTTCTTGTTTGGCCCAACCATTCATTTTCTCAGCAGAAAAACCCGACTCTTCTATAATTTAGTACATTGTAAAACATCCAAACAAAGGTCCGTAAGGGAACTGGAACCTTATGAGCAAAGTAAACAGGGCAGATAAACGAAATTTTACGTCACTCCGAGGGCTGAGAATGCCGATGAGGAACGCCTGCTTAAGGTTCGTAATCTCACGTAAGCTTTTCTCGATTTAGTCCCTTAAGGCTGCATGAGGTTCTTCGTCTGAGGTTAGCTGGAAGGTGAAAGGGAAAGCGTTCCCTTATTCTTCATGGCTCCCTTCATGACTGGGAGAATTTTTATTGCCTACTTTCCGATACGGAGCACCTGGCTTTAATTCACGGTGAGCATTAAGGCCAAACGACAGGTTTTCTCAATCCTTTAAATAATGATGAACAGCATTCTAGCGCCATCGCGGGAAAAGATTACGGTTCATACATATTCTTTCGACGTTCATTGAGTGAGAAATGTAAATCCTTGATCATGAAATTTCAAATCAGGGCCGTATAAATCGCAACAATATACATTGGCGCACTTTACCCCTACCCTTTCACGGATGAGTCACGTAGATCCAATGACGTTTGTGGCTGAGGAAACATTCCTCTACCTTACAGTTTTGCTGTAAAATCCAAGTTCCTTTCATAAAAGAAGGAAAAGAGAATCTATGATGAAATTTTTTCTCTACCACCATAAATGAGCATTTAAGTTTTCTTTTAAAGCAAACTATAATGCTTATTTAAGCTCATTTCTGCTGCGTAGAGGCAATTCACTCCTGGCACGGGATAAACACTAACAAGTACTTGAAATCAATCTTATGATAATTAACAGCATGGAAAAAACTGAGTTTATGAAATATCTGTTAGATCAAAATTTCTTCATAATATCTACATGTTCTGAAGTTTCAGCAGGAAAATACTACAGGAAAAAAGAGGTGCTTACATTAACAGATAGGGATCGTCTCGCATCCGAAGTATTTGGCGTTCATAATGGTGACAGCATACTGATGAGCGCCTAAATTCATTTTCATTCAAATGATTATTAGAAATCTTGGATATAGGTTGTGCTTCTTAGTCATTGCTCATAAAAATATAAGAGCTTATGAATAGCAATAACTCAATCAATGTTGGTTAATTCGTTGACCACAGTCATATCTTCATCACAAATAGTTTCGAAGCTATTCATCAACCCTCGAACAACTTTAAAGTCGATTTTATGTACGCTGAAAAACAGAGACCCCGCAGGCGTTAAATTCGGCACCACAAACAATTAAATGACTGATATGGTAGAGTACACACAACTCGGCTTGGTGATAAATCACCCACCAAAAGCCATAGGTGAAAAAATATTGAGCTCTAATTAGATAATTAAATTACATATTAATTAGTATGTAATTTTTTCTAAACAGCGAGGTGAATCAAGTAAACCAAAAACGTGCAATGTAGAGAATTTTAAAACTGCTAAGTAAGGAGCTTGGATAAAATAAATAAATTGGAATATTTTAGAGGAGGATAAAATGCTTGATATGGATTAGTTTAGTATATAGACCTTTACTGCAGAGAATGATGATAAAAATGAATGCAGGCTTTTGAGATGTGGGTAAGGACGCGAATTAACGAAAATATGAGTAGGGTGGGGGAGGATAAAAGATGCAGGCGATCATTAGTAGGAGACAAATGTAAGTGGATGGAACAGGGACAAGGGTATACGGAAAGCATGCTGAATACGTAAAGTCGAGGTAAGGAAACGGAAGCTTTTTTTGGTTAGTATGAAGACAAATGGTAAATGGATACTAGGATCTGAAGAGAAAAATGGGGCAGGGAAGAGCCATTCGGAGAACGTTAGGGGTGCAATGCGAAGACGAATAGGGGTACTACTCCATCGCAATTGACCCTAACGAGTACAAACTCCTAATTATGATGATGCTCCTCCGTTCTTTACTAATATGCTAAAATACTGCTTGACTCTCTCCAATGATCAATATTTCCTATGAAGTAAGAGCAAATAAAGAAGCACCCGAATCGGGTAACATACATTAACCTCGTGACTTGATATCTAATAGGATGCCAAAACTTTGCAAATGGTGATGGTTGACTCCTGCACATCATCATGTTTTTTTGCTAAATTTTCAAGGAATTAATATATTTTCTCGACCCAACAGTGAAATCTATATTCCCCCGGTGGTAACTTTGGCGCAAAAGGAGAAGGAAATGGATAAATACGTAAGGGAATTGACGTATCATTTTTCAGGCCAGTCAGGTACTCTTCGGACAAGGAATAGGAAGGGAAATCTCCCTTCCTTCCCTCGGTTTCCTTCCCCGTCTTCACACGTGCTATTGATTCGCACGAATTGATTCATGGGCTCCTCAGCTAACATGGTCGAGATGATAACTGGCAGATTCGCTCTCCCGCCCACGCTTAGCACGAGCACGGGTGGGGAGAGAGAGAGAGAGAGAGAGAGAGAGAAGCAGGAGAAGAGAAGGACAAAAAAATGGAGACCTCATTGTCGTTCATTTAGCAAGCCAATGGATAGCCTTCAAGGAGTGTAAAAATGAGGTGGTAGCATTATGGAGGAAGAATTATTAATGTAGTCCAAACTCACGATTAGTTAACGACAAAACATCATTACCTCAATAGGGATGCATAACCATCTGATCACATATTTCCACTAAGCTACAGCTCTAAAACTTTGTGCAAATTAATTAAGCAACTATAAATTAATTAGTCTCATTCGTTGTGCAATGCGAAAGCCAATAATAAGACATCTTTTTGAATACAAAAGCCAAAGAGAAAACATTCTGCCGACATTGAAACGAATAACAGAATCAACTATCGCGTGTTCTTTCATCCCTGTGACAGGTCTCCATTGCATCACACGAAGGAACTTTCCCCAGCCCTTGAATGCTTAGCAAGTAATTGCTATTTTTTCGTAGAGAACAAAAAAACATTTCTGATATGCGTCCGTAGAGTTCTGAGAAGAGAAGTGACGCAATTTTTATGTATTTTTATGCTCACTGGTCACTCCCAATTTACAGTACTCACCAGTGATGCCAGATTGGGCGGGTTCCGCCAATTGGGCGGGTTGAGGAGCTCTGCTAGCGGGTAAAAATTTCATTTGGCGGGTTCCCGCCAACTTGGGCTTGTTGGACAATTCTCCCCGGAAATCGGCGGGTGCTTAAAAATATCCCTAACTTCCCAATTTATACCGATAGATACCGTAGAACTCACGAAAACGTTAGAATAAATATTAGTTCGACCGTTAACAATAGTGCGACCGTTTTCCCCTGCGAAACACCCTTGTGGTGGCCCTAGGGTCTTATGTAGATGTATGTGTTAAGTCAGATTGGAGAACAAGCACACAGGCTATTATACCTTAACTGATTGGGTGGTAGTCTGAGTGCAATCGGTCCCACGGTCGGTACATTTCCGCGAAAAATATCGCTAGTAGGTAGGCTGGAGTTGCCACCAGCAATCAATAAATCAGATATAAATAAGTGCCAACGAGTTCTACTAGCATTTCATACTTTATTTAAAAAAGGAAAAGAAGAAAGTAAAGATATACTGGGTGCATCACATTTGAAGCGAGTCGGATTGGTAAGCTGAGGGTCACTGGTTCTATTCCCGGTGACGCCAAATATTTTGGCAGCTTTTAGAAAATTATACTTTACGATTTTTCCGATACGAGACAACATGGACATCGGCTCCTACCCTAAAACAGCTCAATACCCCAATGGTGAAATGCAGCAGTGTCACCATGAGGCCCTAATGGCGCAGATCAAGTGGATCGGTCCGGCATTAGATGCCATAGCTGCAGGCGAGAGTGTAGTTCACGGAATCGGCTGCAGCACTGCCATGTGGAAGGCAACGCGAAACCACCACATTATTCTCCCTAGAAGAAGCAGCCTTACATTCAACATGACGTGATGGCATTCCTCCCGGTAAAATATTCCGGAGGTAAAATAGTCCCCCAAATGGATCTCCGGGTGGGGACTACTGGGAGGGGATCATCAGTCAAAAGAGACACATTTGAAGAGATAGATTGTTCCAAGGAAAGCTTTACACGCTCCATTTCAAATTTTGAACTACTCGAAAAATGTTTTCTGTATCTTTGGAATGATTTTTAATACTGTCAATGAGCTTGATCTAGCAATAGAAAAGTAACACTGACTAGAGTTCTGACGCGAAACCCTACCAAAATGATCGAGCAGTTAGGAATATTTGTAATTTGTTGAGAATTGGAAGAATAAATTATTTAACCATTAATTCAAGCAGTTCTAAAATATGCTTTGAATTAATAGAACACTCGTCATTTACTGTACAAAAAGCAACAATTTTCAATGAAAAAAATATTTTTCTAATGGAACATCGCAAAATTAGAACTTACAATGAAGCTATTCCTCATTTATAAAGGAAAATTTAATGAGGTAAAAGTCGGTATTCAAATAAAGTATTTGACCATAAACATGTCGCATGTTTATGTATCATTAAAAATACGAATAATTGATTTTCAAAACACTAAATTACCTCTTGCAATAGTCAATATTTTGTTCACTTTGGCTCTTAATGTTTCATAAAAGTAACCTAATTACTATTAGTTCCTTTGATAAGACAAAATAAATACGAATTGAACATTTACCACATTATTTATTATTATTTATATCGAAATTGGTCGTTAAATTTTGTTTAAATCTTGGCGTGCTGCAAAAATAAGAGGGATTGGGCGGGTTTAGAGCGATTTGGTGGCGGGGTGAGGCTCGAAAAATCTGACACCACTGGTACTCACAAGAGCTAAACTTCATCAATTAGTTTTTCTAAGAGCAAGTTAATTATTGTCATGTTGTGACATATTTTTGTGGAAAAATTTATTCCTCTCCATACAAATAATTCATAGATACAATCAACATGACACTTCTAGTTGCACATCGTATATTTTCGCACCGAGGGATTCCAGTTTAACACATAAGTCATACTTTTGGGTAAAATAAAAACAGTAGCATGTACTCGGGCAATGCTATGCAGTAGAACAGCAGTGAAGAATATTCAACTTGAGAAATAAAAGCTTCAAGAGGTGAAATAATATTGTTATCTGAAAAGCATAAGGCAGCTGTGCAATAACTCGACATTTCATTGAAAATTACACCCGGTCATATGAAGCGGAATATAGGAATATGACCAAGTATACACCTACAATAATATCAGCAAAGTAGAAATTTACAAAAAACGTTTTAAATGTAATATATTGGATTAAAGATTAAAATAAAATGACTAGACCGAGTGACAAACAAGGTCTTTGAATATTGATCTAAAGGAGAAGTGTGACTAAAACTCTAAAAAGAAGATAGAGATCTTTGCAGCATGATTTTGACATAAGATGATCAGATGAAGACAGTGGTCGAGAATTGGGAATAATAACAAAGAAAGTATGGAATATGGAGCAACTAGTAAAGGATGAAAAAAGGTAAAAGTTTTGCCTATATGAAGAGGTTAGCTGATAGAAGTGGAGAGCTGCTTCAAAAAAATCTTAGGACAGATGACTAGTGATGATGATCATGATCTATTTTCATTCTCGTATATAACGACACCTTCGAGAAAAATGTGAGGACTCGTCGATTCGATTTATCGTACATATTCATTATAGCACGGCGAACCTCGCCATACGGCCCTTCCCTAACATATTTCTATCTTTTCCCGGGAGCGGTGAATGAGCTGAGCAAGCTTCTCATATCCTCTCGGGGGTATAATGAAATATCCTCGCCATCTTAAGGCGTGATCCCTTGACATATCTGAAAAATCTTGCTTCCTATCTAAAATCAACGACCCACTCAATAATTCTACCGTGATAACTTAAGGCTTTGCGACGTTTTTTTGAGAGGTGGTGGAAGGAAAGGGTAATCAATCGTCGAGGGCTTTACGCAGCCGCGGGTCCAAGGGTGAAAGTATGTGGTAGTGGAATTGGATTTTAAGGACTCCCAATCTCTAAGGTTATATAGCACAGTTAACCAAACTTGCGGGGTCGGGTTGGTGTGGTGGTTAGAGTACTGGCCTCCTATCCCGGGGGCCCGGGTTCGATTCCCGGCGGATTGGTGGAGTGGCGGATTTTTCAGTGGCAAACCGGTCCCCACTTGAGTGCCTAGTGGAGGGCATTTCAAGTTCAGTACTCCGTCCGTCGGAGGGGACGTTAAGCCGTGGTCTCCTTGGTGCCTTTCGTTAAGAGTAGGCTAATCTCTCCACCCTTCCCCCGTTGTCTGAAAACTCCTACCATTACCCAATTACCCACTATCCTAAATGGCGCAAATGACCTCAGCTGTCGGTCGCCTCCCCTGAATAACCAACCAACCAACCAAACTTAATAATATTCTTTTTCACACAAAATAAAACAAGCATCTAAGCCTAAAGTGGGATTCGAACCCACGATTTTCGGGCTGCCAGACCGTCATTTACCCGAGCTGACTAACGCGTCCGGCCGAAAGAGTGAAGCAGTTCGCAACGCGACCTTACACAAAGAAGACAGTGGCCCTTAAAGAGTAACTGGATGGATCACTCGGACTTCAGTCCGAGGACTTAAGTCCAAGTGACCCATTATACTTCAGCCATCCCCAATAACATCATGCATCATCGTATTTGCTTTTCTTCGTCGATGATATAATTCCAAGAGAAGCATTCATTTCAATTCAAGACAGATTCATGTATCGTGCATTACAATTCATCCATCCTGAATATTCTTGTAATTCTCTACTGAAATCCAGAGTTCCCCAATGGAAGGTGCAAGGGAAGCCCATTGTTCACTGCAGATGTGACAAATCTCGAGCGATTTGGCCATATTTTATTCTGCCTTACTTCCTTGGGGTACCAATAACATCGTACACAACATTGTGACCTCCTCTAACACATCATATGCCATGAGAGATATAAGGGGCTGCTTACGTCTCTATCTCATAATATGAGATGAATTAACCATTAAATTAAATAAGTTTTCTTCCCCAAAACTACCACTAACCTAACCTCAGCAGAGTTGTAATTATTCAATGCTAAATACAATGAAAGAAAAATTTTTCGGTATCTCAACTGGGGACAGTAAAGCAGAATGCTTTGTAATCAGGTAGTTTACGTACGTTACAGAGTGAGTGAATCCGTACAGGATTGTAATAAGACGCGCTTAAAGAAAAATCAGTTGGAATACTCCTCTTCATGATCTGAGCAAATGACGGGTAAAACAGTCCCTAGTTTCATATATATCAACCCTATAGCGTCAGATAACATTTCCCCTTTCGTTAATGAAAGATTTAACCATGATATCATTCATATATAATTTGAATCAGGGAGCGACTTAGTATCACATTAGACTGCGAAACCTAAGCTTGAAGAGAATATTTTTCTTCTCGTTTATAACTAAAGAGGGATTTTAAGCCTCATTATAATGTCCTCTTCAAAAGGAGATACGTTCATCAAACTTGATACCAATCGACCGGATGACATTTGACGACAAGATAATAATTTTCTTTTCTTAGAAATACGAAAGGAAATTGAAAGCTCAAGTCACCTTCAAGAGGAAATAATCTTGGCACAACGAAAAGCGGAGAAAAATCCAATTTGTTTGAGAGAAGTAATTTTTCGGAAGAACTTTTTATGATATATTCAAAAAACTTTGTCAATTTATTTTTATCTAAATCAAAGCAAAAATTCACTACTTTCCCCAGTTTACTTCCATTTTTATCGTGTTTGTTTCCGAGGTATTAGTTAAAATATTGAGGAACTTGATTCGTAGAAAAAAGGATAATTTCATGATGCCTCCAAATAGCTGTATTCTGGAAAAATGGAGAAAAATTGAAGGAATGGAAATGTTATTTATTTTTACAGTTATTTAAAAGCATAGGACTTGAAAATCAGCTGCAAATTAAAATAAAGTTTCATTTATATTTTTCTAAAATGTACCTACCGTTGTCATTGACAACTTGAGGCACAGCACCGACAGTATCTAAGAATGACATATTTCGATTGTCACTCAATAAAATAGTATAATTTACTATATGTGCGAGAGGTCCCGCAGCTTCCACTCATTTCAACTCCTTATCTTCCGCATTTTGATTTATCTATGTTGTGGTTAATTATTTCCTGGCAAAAAAGATGGACTGAATCATCCCGAGTTAGAGAAAATGGCTATTTTAGGAAAGAACCTTTTACTGCAATAACTAAAATGGATATGATTCGTATCCATTTTAGTTGAATATTCAGGCCATGAATAAAACATGGCGTGAATGAAATCAAATGCTGACCTGTATGAGGTAGCTCCTAATTAGCTCTCACAATCCTCTCCTTGTGAAATGTGTCAATGTTTCCTTAATTTCAAATGGGTATTTAGTAGAGAAGAAGTTATAAACTATGTTTCAACGCCTTTAAATAGGAATGTAATGATAAAAGAGAAAAAAACGACCCCACGATGCATTCTATTCTTGTTGGACTGAGAAATGTGGAGTTTTCCAATTTTTCTTCAATAAAGTACCCACATATCTATCCTAAAATACCATAAATCCCACCTAATTTGTAAATAAAAATACAAGAAGTTAAAGAAAACTATGGATTTTTCAGACTATCACAGTGATTTCAAGGTTGTTCCTCATTTAAAAGAGAATTGAAATCGGAAGGGGTGTAACATTTAATTCAGGGAAAGGAGGAAGGGTTGAGAGAACATTGGCGTCAACATTAGATTCCTCTTAACGGAAGGCGCCGAGGAATCCGTCCATAGCTATTTGTGCCATCAGACAGATTTGGTGCTGAGCTTGTAATATTCTCCATACGACATCCAAGAAGGGAAATTCAATGTATGGTTTTTGGCGATACCGCGACTCGACCCCCAGGTATTTCAAAAGGGGATACCAGTACTGGATCCTGACCAAATTTCCATACCATAATTTCCCATAATTCTAGCATGAAATTTTTACTGCGGGTAATTACTGCGACCATGGCATACTTTTAAAAGATCAATGAAACAGGAAATATACACACACATATATTTGCTCGTTACCCTACGCGGCGTAATGCGTACGGCAAAGAATCCTAGGTAACCAGCCGTTTGAGTGGCGGGAGAAGTGGAAAAGAATTTGGGATGGGACGAAATGAAGGAACAGATGTTCATCTGTGTATTGCGTAATTATGTGGCCCTGTGATCTGAGAGAAAAATGGATGTTAATTCAATATTGGAGAGTACAACTTTTCCCCTGCGGCATATATTATGGAGTTTTGTAAATACAAACAATAGTATGTATTCTTGTTAGAGAATCGCAAAGATAATACCCGCACATGAACCGAGACGATTTGGTCTAAAGGCTAACTTGTACTCACCATTCCCACATGTTAATCAACGGAAAGCGTTCACTTAAAGAAATTGACAGTTCCCATACACATCTAAATAAATGATTCTAAAATGCTGGCCAGATATTGAAGTTTCCATATGGATTGAATTTTCTTGGATTGCGTCCTTCCCCCAACACCTAAGAATTATTATCATCATTAAAATAGTAACAATTCTGCTGAAATTATACAAACCCGTAACATTATAATTATTTAAATAGTAACATAAATAAAAAACAATAATAAACTTTAATACCATTAATAAAAAAATAATAACATTTTAGTGAGGGAAATTCTATGCCCAAACGTTAAAGAATATTTAAATGATGATCTAAAAGTAATTGAAAATTGGTGTGATACATGGCAGTTAGAATTAAATTTTTAAAAATGGCGTAATGAATATGTGGAAAAAGAATAGCTCTCCTCCTAGCACTTACAAAATAAGCAATAATGAATTAACAAGCTTGGAATCATTTAAATATCTTGGAATAAGACTGACACATGATCTTTCCTGGGGTAAACACATACATGAAATAATGGGTCAAGCGAATCGTAAACTGGGATTCGTCAAAACAATACTGGGTAAATGTGACGATCATGTACGAGAAATCAGCTACTTTTCCCTTGTAAGACCTCATTTGGAATATGCTGCCAGTGTATGGGATCCCTACGAAATCGGTCTAAATGATGAACTTGAACGTGTGCAGCGAAGATCGGCAAGATTTGTAAATGATAACCTTATTAGCGTAACCAGTCTATTAAATGAATTAAATTGGTATTCATTGTCAGATCCCAGATTAAAATTTAGACTTAATCTCTTAAACAATTTCCAAGACCATATTTTCAGTCTTGATGTCAAAAATATTTTGCGAACCCTAACTTACTATGGTAGACTGGACCATAATCACAAAATTAGAGAAATCGATTGCCGAACTGACAGATTCAAAATGTCCTTTTTTCCTCGTACAATTAGGGATATGAATAACGGTAAATATATCCAATACGAGAGTAGAAAAAAACATTATGTTTTTGCATGTTTGCTTAGCTATTTTTATCTTTTTTTAAAATAGTGATGTTTAGAACAGTATTTAAATACTAATCTTTTTTTTATATACGATATGTACTTCATGTTTGGTGAGAATTCACCCCCTGCCACACATCTTTATGGTGGCTTGCAGGATATTATAGATGTAGATGTATAATCACCCTTATTCACTTAAACCCATACATGTCTCTGCCTAACCTTTAACGAAATGAAATCGTTTCCTTGAAAATATTTTAGAAAACACTTCTCCGTGGACTATGACCCCATTCTTCGATCCTTATTCCTCAGTCAGCCCTTACCCAGGAACGCGTGCGTTTTAAGAGGAAGTCAACCGCTCCACCTCGTCCATTCAAAAACCCCATTCTCCACCCTCCTGCCCTAGGAGGAAAGATAACGTGCCGTATCTCATTGCCGGGAGGGAAGAGGTGGAGAGGGGGACTGAATTCCACGGCAATGTGCGGGTGGTTACAGGGTAAACGGGAGAGGAAGGGTGGCGGTGTTACTGTGGTGCTCAGTGATTTCCCCCATCCATTCCCATCCCCGCACACAAAGCCGCTTCCTTGGACCCCTTTAACAATGCTCGCTCCCAGCCCTGCCACCCTTTCCCGAATCCCTACCGTTTAATCCAAATTCACCCTCCGCCCTCCTCCCGGGCCTTCGCTTCGTACTCACGGGAACCCGGCCCTCCTTCCCCCGATTCGAGATGCCTCCGGGGGTCTTTTAATGTCCTCGCCAGTCCCTCCTCATTGCCACCACCGCCATTCCGCCCAGTTTCTTAAACCCGTCGAATGAGGATGGCGACCCGACCAAGACTCAGCTCTTCCCCCACCCTCCACACCCACGCCCCCTTCGCCCGGCTTAATTACACCCCCTTTTAGCGGCGTAAGGAGGTCTCCCCACCTCACAAGATTACGCCCCTCCCGTGAGGAGGCTGGCTCCGCGAGGTGGAATCATCCGGGTCAGCCCTAACGTCGTTACCTCAAAAACAATCAAAAAAATGAGGACGCTTCGGTGAAGGGGATGTTTACATCCCCTAGCGCGGCCCGTGAGTCTTTTGTTCAGGAGAGGGGTTCCAGAGGAGGTTCGGGAGCCATATTTCGGCGGTAAGCCTCCGCATGAATGCCTCCTTATCGGCCGACTTTAGCTCCTTCTGCGAGGGTGCAAGGGAAGTTGATGATTGGGTGTCATCATGACCGTCTAGGATCCTTGTCTTCCCCTCGATGAGAGTGTGACAAGGGACTGGGACTCAGTTCAGCTTTTAAAGCCCTGCGGATATGGGGTCGGTAAGGGCAGTGGACCGTTAGGATGGCTAACCGTGAGGTCATTCAGGACGAGCATTTCTCTATCAAAATAAGCGAAAGTTGGAGAGTTGTTGGGTGAATAAAAATTACTACCAGAGTAAAATAAATGTAAGAGGAAGAAAATACAACTTCTACTTATACCACTAGATTTATTTAAAAACTCGATGTAAGTAATTAGGTAAGTAAGTAATGTCTTGTGATGATGATGTGAAACACATCGAAACCCGGGTCGAGTTTTTACATAAATCCAGTTCTATAAGTAAAAGTTGCCTTTTCTTCCTCTTATGATGGAATACCACTAGTGAACCTTGAGAAAGTGATTGCTCTAAAATAAATGTCTTAACAAAACTATGAAGAGTGACTGAAATTGAGGGTAGAGGTGCATTTCGTTGCAGAAAGGTAGATAACTCAATTAATCAATGGTAAATCATATCATATCCAAGTCGCCTGTTACTTTTTTTTATGAAACATGAATCCTGTGAATTTAAAAATGCTTTCAAAATGAAAAACGAGGGAAGATGAGTGGGATTTCTTCGCAAAACGCACGATGAAGGAATCAAACATCCATTTGATGTAACAAGGCAGTAACCTTACCGTAGGCAGAATTAGCACCATACAGTGATGTATCTTGCAGAAATGTATCAGTCTTTGGTACCCACGAGGTTCATGGGAAACACCAGCGCAGCGGTTTCAGGCTCAAAATTAAATTAAATATGCGCTAAAAGACTACCTTCACTTTGAAATGGTACCAGAGGTTACCAGAGAAGTGTTAGAGATGGTTGTTTTTTCCCTCAATATCACACCATGTTTTCTTCCATTTATTTACAACGGATGCAGAAAGTCAATGCATGAGTTAGGATAATTCTTTTTTGTTCTTCCAATAACTGATTTTTCTGGAGTCTTTCCTGTACTCCGGTAGACAATACTGCAGCGATTGATAATTGCTTACTCTAATACAACATTACCCCCGTCTTAAACGAAGTCGTATTTGATGCGTTAAGTTTACAAATGGGGTCATCGTGAATAAAATATCGATCTCCAAAGACATCATAAAAGAGTCCACTTCGAAAAATTATAAAAATGCGAAATTTAAACATTTTTGTGTAAAAATTTGCTAGCCCAAGTGCTCGTGACGAATTGAAAAAAAGAAGAAAAAACGGGTGAATGTTGGATAGCCTGAATCATGTGAGCTGAATACATTCCTTGGCCTCCAAATTAAAACTTAGCTTCCAGATTATTACGAGTGACGACCGTGTTACATTGATTTCTAAGGTCTTTTACAGCAACTGTATCCAAGCGAAAACTCCCAATTTTCCCCTCTGACTGGTTGCATTATTGTTTAATTTTTCCCTAATACATGAGCACCGTGAGTATCCACCTGCATTCTTCCTTGCCTCCTTATCCTTTAAATATTTCATCTTTTCGATGACTCATATTATTAAGCTTTAAGAGATCATTAGAAGATCTATTTTACCCCTGCATTCTATTAAATGCTGTGTGCCCATTGATTTTGGTTCCGGTACAGAGAAGCTTATGGACCTAAGTAATTTGTCAATAATGGCTCAAAGTATTCCTAAACCATAAATATTCACCCAGCAATTTTATGACCATATAGATTGGAAAAATGAGAATAAACCCGCTACGATAATCAACCTGATTATGATATTCCTTAAAGGAGATGTTTTTTCTTCTTTCCCTTGTTGATGTATTATTTCGAAGTCTAGATTCGTGAATGGTTTATGACGGACTTCATTAGCCTTTCAATTTTCATAAAAATGACTCGTACACAAAGTGCGTAGAAGCATCTGAAACTCTGCTTACTCCAAAGCCAAGGGCAAAGACGTTATTGGTCAATTGAGGATAGATCTGCCGTCGAAATCCCCCTGGCGTTACATGAGACACCTCGAGCCGTCCAATCCAGCATATTGAATACACCAAAGTACTCCCTCACAGATTTGTTAGTGAAGGTCAAATTTCAACAAAAATTTCTAATTTTCAGTATGCTATTTCATATCTGATATCCAAAAAAGTCTATTTTTACATATGATTTATCTTATAATTTGGAACTAGAAACAGCATAAAGCCTGTATAAAAGGATGGCACCTGTTAACAACAATAACTAATTACTTTAGAGAGCCCTATTCATCATATGTTGGAGTAAAAACCAAGAAGTCTAGATATCTACATCTACATAATACCCTGCAAGCCACCACAAGGGTGTGTGGCAGGGGGTGATTGCTCACCAAACATGCACTACATATCATGCATAAAAAAGGAATAGTATTAATATAGTACTCAGAACTACACTATTTAAAAAGATAGAAATTGCAAAGAAAACATGCAAAAACATTCTGTTAGTAGGGTTAGCTTTAAGTACTCATACCAACATGCAGCTACCAATGCTATTCATTGCTACTCTCCGATAGGACATATTTACCGTTATTCGTATCTCTTATTGTGCGAGGGAAAAAGGACATTTTGAATCGGTCAGTTAGGCAATCAATTTCTCTAACTTTATGATTATGGTCCAGTCTGCCATAGTAAGTTGGGGTTCGTAAAATATTTTTAACATCATCGCTGAAAATATTGTCTTGGAATTTGTGTAAGAGATTAAGTCTAAATTTCAACCTGCGATCTGACAATGATTCCCATTTCAATTCATTTAATAGACTGGTTACGCTAATATAATTATCGTATCGTCCCTTTACAAATCTTGCCGATCTTCGCTGCACACGTTCAAGTTCATTACTTAGACCGATTTCGTAGGGATCCCATACACTGGCAGCATATTCCAAATGAGGTCTAACAAGGGAAAAGTAGCTGATTTCTCGTACATGATCGTCACATTTACCCAATACTCTTTTAATGAAACCCAGTTTGCGATTCGCTTGACCCATTATTTCACGAATGTGTTTACCCCAGGAAAGATGTTTTGTCAGTCTTATTCCAAGATATTTAATGGATTCCACGTTTGTTAATTCATTATTACTTATTTTGTAAGTGGTAGGAGGAGAGCTATTCTTTTTCCAAAAATTCATTACAAGACATTTCTTAAAGTTTAATTCTAACTGCCATGTATCACACCAAGTTTCAATTGCTTGTAGGTCAATATTTAAATATTCTTTATCGTTCGGGCATAGAATTTCCCTGTAGACTACTGCGTCATCGGCAAATAGACGAAGCTTACTTTTTACCACCTTTTGGATATTGAGGCGAAAGGGATGTTTCGCCGTGGACAAGTGGACCGTTACTCTGAGACTCATTTTCAACGAAAATTCCAGTAATTAAAAGTACACCACGTCATATTTTCTGCTGTTTTCTTAAAAAAAAGGTGTAATAGTGTGCTGACGCAGCGACGAACTTGGAATGAATCGGTTCCCGGAACTGAAATGATTCACAGGTTACTATTTTCTGCATCGCGCTCTTCAAATCCATCACTTCAATGATCCTTCTCTCATCATCCCATTTTAAAACCGGCAAGAGGCCTTCAACAAATGATTCGCCAGTTTTAAAATAAAGCGCTCGCCATCTACGCATTTCCTTGCTCGCATTCCTCTCTTAGACCGACAAACGGACAGAACATTTGCCGAGGTAAATATGAAGTGGCAGGTATTACATACAAGTGTTCTTCAGATATCGGGCGGGGCTTTTTCCGAGCACTCTAGGATCAACAGATGCGCTGAGTAAAGAGTCACCTAACTGCGTATGACCTTGGGTTCACCCTTTCATATGAGTATAATATAAATGGGTCATTCCACGTCAATTCAACCAGAAAATCGGAAAAAATGACCATTAGGGTCACCGATTTTGACCAAATTTGGCATAAGGGCATTTGATAAAAAAATGAAAACCCCAAAGTAGTTTTGCAAAACACGGAATCGTTTTTGAAATATTGCAACGTTGCAAAATTCGAATTTTGCAAAAGTTACTACACATTTTTCGGCATATCTCAGAGATTATTTAAGCTGCAGACATTCTTAAGGGCCCTTTTTAAAGGACTTGAACTGGAAAAATATATTAAGGGAATTTAATAGATATAAACAATTTTATAAAGTTCATAACAATTTTAAAGTTTCAAATCGATTTTTCACGATGTACCTAAACCTTCGATTTAGCTCATTTTTTATATGCTATAGACACAACCCTTCTCTACAAATTAAAAAAGGTTGGCAGAGATATTATTTCATTTAAGAAAGAAAAATATTTTTGAGTGAAGACGTGACGCCCGCCGGTCAGCTCGGCGCCAGCCTACCGGCCTACGTTATGGTACTCTGGTGTCTTCAGATCTCTGTAACTTTCTCATTCATTTTCTTCAAACCAATTTTTAACCGTACATTAACTCGTTGCTCCTGTGTAACGCTATTTGCTTCGTCCAGGTGTGACCACAGCCTTAGAATCTATGAAGAGCGGCACCTGGGTTTATAGCGGTCGGCCTCAGAGAACAATAAGCAAACCTTGTCCCGTCCTCGGCTGCCAGTACTACTACTCTCCTCACATAATCTATTAGCACGTTCTCAGAAACCTCTTTCTCAGTTATTTTTATAAAGAAACGGGTGCACTATTCCGTCACCCACCATCTACCATTCGAAATTTACTCTAAGGGAAAACAACGGGGAAGGCAGAGTGCTACCCATAGCGTTGAAAAATGAGTAGTAACTTTTGCAAAATTCGGATTTTGCAACGTTGCAATATTTCGGAAACGGTTGCGTGTTCTGCAAAACTACTCTGGGGTTTTCATTTTCTTATCAAATGGAGCCCTTATGCCAAATTTGGTCAAATAAGGGTGACCCTAAGGACTATCAACTGGTCGATTTGACATGGAATGACCCAAATATATAATATCATTTATGACACTGAAATTATAAAGTTCTCAAAGAACAAAAAAAAAGTTTTTCCTTCATATATTGGCACAACTTAAACAAATATTCACAGATGTGCTCATGCAAACCGGAACAAAATTTGAACGTTCACAAATTTAATACAATTTATTCGCCAATTTAACAAAATATTTTATTATCACGGAAACGATAAAAATATAATAAAAGTCGGGATAACTTCGTTAAAATATGCAAGGATAAACATGGGGAATTTTTTTAGAAACATCAACAAAGCGGGAAACTGACCATTCTGCCCAAATGTTAGCTAAATATTATCAGAGAAACTAATCAAATGCGCAGAGAACAAAAGCACATTGGGAAGGTAAATACTGTGGCGTACACTTTAACCGAAACGTATATAAAACATATTCAATCTTTTTTTTCTAATTCAATGGAGCATAACGAATAACGGCGGAAATATGACCATTCTAAACCATTACTTAATACGATAGGTTTAAATAAATAATGGGGAACTCATGAAATACATCTATAAAAATAAATAATTACATTTCTGAGGTGTGTACGCATAATTTTAAACTAGTAACATTTATGTCACAGGGATTCACTAAACTTGACGTTGCCGAGGAATTTTAAGTAGGTACCTAAAGAAAATGATGCCAGGGTGTGTTTTACACATGTTTGGCTTAAATTACAAATAAATGCAAGCCATTCATTATACTGAAGAATTAAAAATATGGAGGCAATGCTGAGGAAGCGAAATTGCAACATTAAAACTCTTTCGTTTATTGCTCGCGAGTAGATTGATTGGGACTCGGAGTCAGAAATATATATTTATCTCCGAAGCAAGCTGCTAAATATTTGTGGGATGCTACTCCAAGAATTTAGTGCTATTTTTCCAGTTCAACGGCATCGAATAAATTGAAATAGGAGTCACACCTACTAATGCAGTGTGGATAGTGCGCTGGAGACAACGAATAAACAGGATCTGATTGACGATGACGAGATACCTTCTGTAAACCAGTAGGTTTGTCCAGGGCAATGTCCGTGAAGCTAATCACGGCAGTGAAGTCCCACAGAGAGGGGGGTAGGGGGGGGGGGGGGCGAACGAATATCCCGAGACACAAAGCAGGTCTGTCCGTGGACAGAGCGCTATTGTTTTCCGCGAATAGCGGATGTCGATTCATTTCCATTCGATGACCGATCCGATACTCGGAAAATCCTCTCGAGCGTGAATCTCTGCTTTTCTCCGCTTGCGACGGCTGGCAGGGCGAGTGTACACAACCCTCTTTCCTATCTCGGCAGACCTCCCCCCCCCACCCAAAACCATTTCTGATGGGCATATCGGTCCGGCGCGGAGGTTTTTGAAGCTGACCACCCCCGCGCACCTAGGGAGAGCGGCGCGGCGTGTGATAGGGAAACAGAAATAGAACCTAACAGGCGCGCAACGACCGACCGACCGACCGTTCGGCCGAAGTTGGGAAGCAACATGGGAAGGGAGGAAGATCGAACGAAGTGGAGGATCGGGTGAGATATGTAAATCAAGAAACACATGCAACAACACGAACCGGTGAGTTTTAACTGAATACTTTAGAGGGTTTTGCGATCAAGAGAGGGATAATTCGGATGATGTCGCCACCAACATTTGGGATAAAATGCTTTTTAGTCATTGGAGGAACATTAAAATCGGCTTTGTTTTTCGGGCAAGTTGTACGATTCACAGTCATAATTTCGGTCGCCTTTGAAATTATGAAATGGGGGATTGGGTTGGTGGGGTGGCTTGAGTACTGGTTTCCCACCCTAAGGGTCCGGGTTCGCAATCCAGCAGTGATTGGGATTTTTCACCGGTATATCTGTCCAAAATTGAGTTCTCTGTAGAGAGGGCTCCAGGTTCAGCACTCCGTTCGTCGGATGGGGCGTTGAATTAGCGCCTTCCGATACTAGCAGGCTAACTCCGATGCCGGGTAACCCTTCATCTTTCCTCCGTCCCCAGAAATATTCCTATCTCTACCCGATACCCCACCTATCCAAGATGATTTGAATAACCTAAGACTTAGATTACCTCCCCCGAATAACTACTAAACTTGAAATGATGCGCCGCTACGACTCTTATTACGTCAGCTAGTTCACTACGTTTTTCAGCATTTTTTCACCATAGTTGACCGATTACTAAGTTTACCTACTCGGCTTTAGAAAGATTTGGAGATAAGAAAGGAAGAAAAATGAAAAGAAACACGGTGTTGGCATTAACCTACTCTTAAAGATAGACGCCAAGTGTTCCAATGTTTAGTGTCCCTATCGACGGATGGAGAGAATTTCAATCTTGCTTCACAATATTCATTGTCAGATCCTAGGTTGAAATATAGACTTAACCTCTCAAATAACTTCCAAGGTAATATTTTCACCGATAACGTCAAAAATATTCGAAATAGGCCTAAATAACAAACTTGAACGAGTGCAGCGAAGATCGGCAAGATTTGTAAAGGGACGGTACGATAACTATATTAGCGCAACCAGTCTATTAAATGAATTAAAATGGGAATTATTGCCAGATCGTCAGTTAAAATTTGGAATTAATCTTTCAAATAAATTCCAAGATAATATTTTCAGTGATGGCGTTAAAAATATTTTGTGAACCCCAACTTACTATGGTAGACTGGACCATGATCTCAAAATTAGAGAAATTAATTGCCGTACTGGCAGATTGAAAATGTCTTTTTTTCCTCGTTCAATTAGGGATATGAATAGAGGAAAATATATCCAATATGAGTCTACATCTACATCTACACGATACCTTGCAAGCCACTGCGAGGGTGTGTGGCAGGGGGTGAAGATCACCAAGCATACACTACTAACATGCAAACAAGCAACTATAGGGTCTTATGCAACTAGATTGTTAGTATCTATAGTATTTAAGGAGTAAGACATGCATCATGCACTATAGACTACTCTAAAATATTTTACCTACCTATACCTTTGCTATGCTGGCTATTCTGCTGTTCTTTTAAAGTACGGGGGAAAATGCCATTTTGAATCTATCACTACGGCAATCTATCTCTCTTATTTTATTTATCTGGTCGAATGTAGCACAATACGCTGGTTTTTTAATATGTGCCTTACATGTGAATCAATCCATAGCATAGGAAGCTCATGTTGGTGTAAGTAGTTTAAGCTAACCCAATTTGCAGCATGTTTTAGCATGCTTGTTTGCTATTTTTATAATTTTTAAAAAATTGAAGTTTAGACTAGTATATTATTATTAATCATTTTTTATGCATGATATGCAATGCATGTTTGGTGTGAGTTCACCTTCTGCCACACACCAATATGGTAGCTGGCAGGGAACTATGAAAATGCAGATGCAGATGAATGAGTTCCTCTTAAAAAGGACATGCAACGACAGAGATTGCAACTCGTGCCCTTGGAATCGGCAGCCACTTTTCCAACAGAGTTGGTTTATTCGAGATAGTTGTAGCCACCTCACCAACTCCAATCCCAACGTTTTCTCTCGACATATTCAAAATAACGCACACCAGGTTAAGTCACTCCTGATGAAAGGTTTATTTGGAAAAGGTATGTTAAAAGCCGGAATTTTCGTCACCCGGGCTTTATTTCCCCTCACCTATTTAAAGAGAATGTGGGAGAGCGGAAAATTGTGCGGAACTTTCTGTTACACAGCATGGAGTCCCATTCTCTGGTATTCTCGACACATCCATCTTTAGCAGTTGGAGAACCTTCAAAATAAGTTTAATTTACACCTAGAAAAAATCCATGTGATATATTATATACTTATTCTATATTTCGGATTATTTGTAAATTTTAGTTATACTCAGATAATAACAGCCTTTTATGATGGAATATAAGAGTTTCTTTAATCCCAAGGAATTATAAGTGACAGCGAAACTACTCTGAAGAAAAATAATATAAATTATGTAGGACATAGGAGCACGCTTAAGGGAATTTATGAATGCGGTTGTACGGATATTATTACAAAATCTTTAGGAAGTTTTGAACGACATTAGGGCTGAATTGATTGATTTCAAGGCCCACAAATCCAGGTCACTTATTTTCTATGTAGTCTCATGAAAGCACTCATGGTATTTTCATGCTTATCCATGTGTCAAATTTCAGTAATTTCTTTTATTCCGAAAAAAGTCGTTTTACTCATGGCATTATTGCTATTCAGTAATTATCATTTTGCTTAAACAAATTGAAAATCTATAACCAATAACAACCCAATATCTAGGTTATCCATAGATAGCAAGTGAGCTTAGGAGTGTTTTCAAATGGAAAATAGTAAATTCAAGGAACCAATTAGAAGGAAAAGGAACAAACTCTTATATCGGTCAACTTGGTGACCACCAAGTTGACCGACCGTGGAGAAGAATTAGTGGAAAGAAATTGTCGATAAATCACCCGATAAAACATGTGAGTTCGCCAATCTACTTCCACAAGCTCTTCTTTCCCTAGATGGCCACCTATACAACCCATATTCTGGTGTAGTAGTTTATTCTTCGTTCTTCTAATTTCATCTCTCCATGTACCTTACTTTTGAAAATGATATCTAGGTCGATCGAGTACCTACACGTTAATTATAGGTATTATATACTTGAATTATGATCTATATGTATTTAATGAGGCTTACACAAGCAAGAACAAATATTTTACTGCCTTAAGAAAAAATATATCAATACTCAATCGTAGAATATGGTCATATGGAATCGCTTCCATTGTCACACATGCGTAATTACCTTCTGCCAACAAATGATTGTTTTGGTCTCAAGATAGAAGCTGATCCTTACCTATGGTATTTATCCTATAGTTCTGACTATAATCAAGGCTTCATTTCATCCATATGCACATAAAACCACCGCAAGGGTGTGTGGTAAGAGGGTGAACATTACCATGCATGCATTTGAATTGATGAGAACTAAATTTACAATATCTATCAAGCAGGCATACAAAATAATAGTCCGTGGATACATTGTTTACATTCAATTGTGAAGCATAATGTCACTGTTTTGTGGAAAATGCTTGCAATGGAAGATAAACGTAAATAGCATTAATCCATAAACTGCATGGAGGTAGAATTTTCTAGATAGGAAGAGACCCATTTTGACTTTTAAAGAGAAAACTGTAACGACATTTTTAAGTCAACATCTTGGAGAAAATGTAACAAATCTTGACTTTGCTGTCTGTAAATATGAAGTTAACCCATTTTAAATTTTATCTCTTCACTGGAAGTGTTGGATCCTAAGCAAATCTTTGATATTTCCGCGTTGATGTAGCGATATTCCGAGCTTAATACGTACGGATGGCATTAGTAGTACAAACCATGCGCTGAAGTTAATGAATAAAAAATTCTGGCTTCCGTAAAGCCACTAATGGACTGTGTGGCAAAGTCGGGAGCAGATTCCAAAAGCCTTGCGAGAAAATGCACCATGAGGGATTCAACAAGCGAGAGCTAAGTGTTTTGCGCAATAAGCCCTCCGCGAAAAAATAAAATTCTTTATCTTCAAGTCCATTTGAAAGGAATTTCCCTGAAAGCGTGAATCACGCACCAGACCTCCGCGGCTGCTGTGGAAATTTTGCGCATGTATTGGCGGGAGGTGGCATGCGCTATGGCTCTTGCCGGGTAGTGTGTGTAATGGTTTGAAACTGAATGAAAATATATGAAAAAAAATTAAAAATTAGAAACATTTTTAACCAAAGAAAAATAATTTGGCAAGTTGGAGATGAGTAATGGAGCATGGTGAAATTGCGGAACTGAGAATAACCTTTCTTTCCTCAGAGCCACTAATTAAAAATATGCGTGGATGTACGCAGTCCAATTCATAAACGACTGGGATTATATTAATTCACCAAAAATATTAATACAATTTTTTTTTACCTTGATTCACCTCCAATTACGTTCTGCAGGAATATTTGCTGCTGATAAATTGCTGAAGCAATCAATATTTGACAAAGCCAGACATTCACTTAGGGCCTCGATTGAAATTCTAAATGTCAGCCTTCGATTTTGATGGGCGATTATTTCCACTTTCGATTTCATTCTTATGAAAACCAATTACGGCTAGACAAGACATCCATTTCAATATTTTGAGTGGAAACCGCTTCTCTAGAATTAGCGTAGAGTGAGATAATTTGTCATTTATGCAATATGATAGTCCGTCTATATCACAATAGCAGTGCAGGAAGTATTGCACTTGAAATTGTTTTCGTTTTAATAGCTTTGCATCGGGTAAACTGAACTAAACCCCATTCAAACTAATTGCCTTAAATTTTCTAAACTGTTATAAAACGTAAAACCTGTTTCAGAATAGAAATTTCCTAAATGATCTACACCTACGGAACACCCTGCGAGCCACCGTGAGGGTGTGTGGCAGGAGAACGTTTGGTAATATAAGGATATATGATTTGGTCATAAAAATATTGTGCCAGCCAATTAAAAGAGATATGCAAATGTATGTACTTGGGAAAGGTAACTTTCACTTGCCAAAATATTTAACGATTTGAGATGGCTTAGGCAAGTTACGACTGAGCGCTTTGTGTGAGCACTAGTATCATGAAAATATATTCAGAGAGCTCACGTTCATATCCTGAAAGCAGCTGAATCTCTGTATAAGTTGATCCGGAGATAGACTCATAAAGTTCAACACTCTGTCTGTCAGATAAAGTGTTAAATAATTCACTTGGTACTATTTCTATACAGAAGAGACGTTCTCTCCACACTTTCTCCATTCCCCACAAAATACCAAACGCAAATGGAGCAACATCAATTTCCCCCAACTGCCTATTAACGATATTCACATTTACCCCATTTTCAGAGAATTATTTACGTTCAAATATGATATTAGTGGTTTCAGGCGTTACTTGGTGGAAGCTCATGATGAGAAGACAGTGACTTCGTGATCCCACAAAAATTAAAAACACTTTATTGACATGTTCAAATTCTAATTCCGCATGATGCAAATAATTCAAATATGATGCCGGGATTCCCAATGCGGTGTTCGTTCCGAGTTATTTAGCGCCAAATATTTTCAACTAATAGCGCCAAATTTTTTTAAGCTAGTTCATCGCGATATCACAACTGCTGAAAACAGAAACAATTGGGGATATCGTTTCTTAAACACTCTTTTTTTCGGTATTAAATGAGAGGGTATCGTCGTGGGGAAATATCGACGAATTCACATGAGCCTCTTCCGCAACATGGCTTCCAAATGATTTCACATTTCATTCCACGTTGGCTACTAAAATACCTACTAATAGATGAACAAAAAATAATAACTCAGTGGAAAGTACAGGGGAAGTTCCTTCAGCATGACATGCTTCACACAAATTATTTGACAAAATATTAACGAACAGTACGAAGGATAAGAATAAAAATCCACGATAAGGAAATTCAGAGGAGAATACTTATCCGACATTAATGTTGTATTAGAAATAGCTTAAACTCTAATCAATTTAACCCGAATCAACTCATAGACAAACGGATATTATGATGATCATCATGAATGTTCAGTATGTAATGATAACTTACAATAAAATGGTAATATACACATCCATAAAGTATTATGAATCAGGATAGATTATGAAGTGAATGGAGAATTTTTCGGGGAATTTAAATGCTCCCCTCAATGTTTGTTTGTCTTTAGGCAAACTCGCAAGCAACTTCCCGGAATTTTGAACCAAATGTAAACTGGATGTACAAAATCCATGAATGAAATCCAAAGAAAAGTAGGAGCACTACATCAATATCTACCCTAGCAGGTAGAAAATTATCGCTCAATTAAACGCCAGGGTCACTTTACATAATATTTTCATCACTATGCATGAATAAAATAGGCAATAGGAACTCGAGGGTATATAATGCGGAGCACCTTCAAAAATAGTTTCCGCCCATATTATCAAACAGAAAAGTAAAATAATCCTCAAAAATCAACACCACCTCGGAGAGTTTAAACCGAAATCTTTGGCACGACATTAGATATTTTTCTGGTGGATTAGGTAGAGTCATAGAACCCAAAACATTTCATCCGATATACCACTTAGAGGAAATTATTTCGTAAAATTCAGTCACTTATTTGCGCAAATAAATGCGCACACGTAAGCAAGTCAACTCAGAAAATGATTGCCATTGCATGACTATCACCAAGTAAAAAAAAAATTCAGTGAAGCACAGTCACATTCCGATCAGTGAAATTTCACTTCGTATAGTAACGAAATATCTAAGCTGCATATCATTGAATAAGGTTTTCTGTTACAAAACGGCACTTTGTACGCAGTTTATAGCAATGTTTTTTGGCTCGTTCTAGTATATTTTTACGCACTTATCCTGCAGGATTTGTGCTGAAAAAGTCAACAATGGAGGAAGTACTCCCAAAAAGGCTTCTCGAAGGCTGTTATTCAAGAAATAAAGTATTTTTCTGGAGGCTTGGATGGATATTTCGTGTTAAGTTTCAAACAGAATGCTTGAAATAACACCTCTTCGAAATTCGATTCCACACAGCTATTCAAATATACGGCGACGGAATCGAGCGAGACGGCAAAAGCATATCCAGGCTCCAAGGGGATTATAGGTGTAACTTACACAATCTGTAACTACTAGTCCCGCGCATGCTTCCACGCCGGAGAAGTTAGTGGGCGGTAAATCGATCCCTACCACACCGGTTCAAATATTCGCGTGAACCCCTAGAATTCGAGAAATTATTTTTTTTCTAATTTTCCATTTAATTTCCTCTCTTCCCGGAGGTGCGTTCGAAAAAAAAATACTCTCTCTCTCTGTTATTCATAGAATCCGAAAAACTGTGGCACACTGGGAAAATTTTCAGAAGCAAATATGTATTCATATAAAAAACAGTAAAACACCCAGGGCTGGGACAATGAACTTTCCACTCTATCCATAATGAAAAAATTTCAATTGAAGCCTCAAGCAGGAGAGCTAAAGTATAACCAGGTATCAAAAACGAAATTTCAATTTATAGTGGCGAAGATTCAGGCGAGGTCGTGGCATACTTGTGCGAAAGTCGAGGGTTTCTATCCTTTCTAAAACACCAACTTTGAGTTTTCAGTCGACGTCCCACGTTTAAAATTAGATGCAATTTTTTGTCTCAAATTTACATCCGAACGCATTTATTCAAAATTTTTGGGGAAGGAAAGATGTGTTTTCCCCGGCGCAATGTAGTACTCCATTTTAGAGAAACGAATGAAATACGATAACTAATATTTAACTATACAATCAATATTTATAGTAAATACTGTACATGTGAAGCATGTGAAGAAGCGGTGGTAATGGCAATTTTAGTTGCGGAAGCAACTAAACATATCGTATTTTGGTATCATATATATATGTATTTATTCCATATACTCAAGAAGTACAGCAACTGCCTGCTTTACATTTTAATCATTTCTACTTTTAATATGCTTGGGTAAACTTATCCCTATGAATCTCCAAATTACGATTGATATGATCGTAATAAATGTATGAGCCGTGTCTGTAACATTCCAATTCAATCACTCTCACGAAGCGGATAACGATGCTTTTTGCGAATGCGGAGAAATTTGTGCACGTCTTTGATTTATTTCACTGGTTGTTATCATAATTTTGGATGAGAATTCAAATCGAGTTCTATCCTTTTGGTCCAGAAGGTTTTGTAAACAAAATTTAGGACCAAAAGCTATTCCAGTGCAATTCCACCATGTCACTCGGTCCGGTCTGTTGTATCCAATTTGTGTCCCAAAATTGTTTCCGAAATTCGACCCTAGGGACACCAGTTTTAGAAAGGAAAATATTAAGTTGAATATCACTATCAATGTTTCCTTCAGCTCAGGACACGTGCAACGAATTTATTTGGAATGGAGCTCGCGCTGATGGACTTGTCTCCGGAAAAGCTGGAGGAGACATGTCGGACGGCGGGAGAGAAACGCAATTATCAGTTTGACGTCATTTATGGATGGTTCCCTCGACGGAACCCACCAATCACTCCGTGAGCGCGGGAGGGGGGAGGGGTTTCCAAAGGCGCGGGAATTAGCCGTGTCGGGCCTCCTCCAGAATCCCGACAAGCGGGGTGAGAGGATAGGGGGTGGTGAGTGGGTTGACTGGGGGGTGAGAAGCGTGAGTGAGTGAGGGAGGGAAAGATAGGTGGAGGAGTTTTTCGTAGCTATTATTAGTGCTAGGGCCTGGCGGCCCTCATCCTCACCCATCTGCAGCGCTTGTTTGAAAGACGCCCCGGCGTTTATTTCAAAATTTCCGCGGGAGAGGTCGCCAGCGAGGAAGCGTGCTCCACTTTACCCTTATGACGCGGAGACTACTCCAGTCAATGCCCCACCCCTCCTCCTCCTACCTCCCTCACCCTCGACAAACCCCTTCCGACGCCACAAACATCACGTTTCACTCCTCTCTTCCACCTCCCCCTTACCTCCCCATCCTTCACCTCCGAAAATCATTTCTCCGCTCCATCTTCTTGGTGCTCCCTCAAGTGCGTCCATTCACAGGGGGGTTGGGTTGCTTTAGTGGTTAGGGTATTGGTCTTCATCCCCATTGTCAGGGTTCAAATCCCGACAGTGGAAGATATTTTTCAAAGGAAAACCGGCCTCTACTTGAGTGATTTGCGGAGAGCATCCAGTTCAGTACACCGTCCATCGGAAGGTACGTTTAGCCCCGGTCTCCTTGGTGCCTTTCGTTAAGAACAGGCGTATAGCTGACGCCGGGTTTCTTTCCCCTCTTCCCTATCCTTGCATGCCATTCCGTTCCTATCCTTGTACCTATCCTCACGGTCTGAAGCTCATATTAGTTTTAGTAGGGACTTGAAAACAGAGTTGGTTGGTTCCATTTCCAGAGTTGAGGAAAGGGTGAAGGACGAGGGTAGCAAGAGTACTGAGTACCCAAACTCGGGGAAGGTAAATCCCTCTTTATGTTTCATTGAAATCCATGCTTGAATTTCGCGAGGGCATTGATATCTATGTCCACACCACAGATTGCAAGCCAACAACACTAGGGCGTGTGGCAGGATGTGATCCAAAACCACACTATTGAATGGGTATTCAATGTTAAGAGCACCATCCATCGAATGGGATGTATAGCTGAGATCCCCATGGCGTGTAGGGAACGGCTTAATGCCAACGCTGACTTTTTCTACGTCCATCTTCCCTGACATTCTTATCCTATTTAAACTAGTCTGAGGTACCTTAAAGTGCAGGATAGACTTTAAACCACTGATTCCCATTCCAACATGTATACTCATTTCACCTAATATCGTTACCCATTTCGATCCCTGAGCTATCTGATCAATGATTTTCCCTTCGCCACAATTTCCGAGGCTGTGAACATTCCCCAAAATCCTCCCCATCAAATTGAGTCTGAAAGGAAAAATAACAGTGTGACGTTTAATGGGACATTGTTGTTTTGGCAGCGTTCTGCCAAATCATCTCATATCATTCGAAAGACGCCAGTATTTGAATTGGTTTTTATGTCACTCCGGTCAGATTTCGAACCGAAGTTCTGTTTCACCGGTGAGTGCGTAAGTGAGAGCTCATCTCGTACGCATATGAAGGAAGGAACGGAATTCCTTTTAAGGCCGGATTTGATTTCTCTAAATAAGCAGGTATCCATAAAAAAATCACACGACTCGGATTGACTTGGCCGTGACTCATGAGGCGTCCAACAGATTTGAACAAGGGCCACTCAGTCAAATAGACCCCAATAAGCTATAACGTCTTAAGTAGTGGAAACGAAATGTGTTGACACGCATTAAGAGGGCGGAACGTCTGGATTTCAAAAAAATTACTATTAGTTACTATTGTTGTTCCTGAAATAAAAACTTGCTCTTGGAAATTCACTCTAAAAATAAATTAGTGAAAAACCTTCAAACTTTAGTACCGCCTTGTTGCATGCTCTTTTACTTACGTCGGCTTACTGCACAGGAGTAATGACATTAGGAATAAGTAGCAGTCATAGATTTGAGATTTAGTTTCTCCAATGGCTAAGGCTATATCACACCGTCTAACCTAAGAACAACCCTACGACAAAAACAATACCTATGCCCTTGGCAAGCTTGGGATCCGCGACGTATGGGTTACCAGGCCGGTGTCATTAGAAAAATAACTTTGCCACCATTTCCCAGGGGTGAAATATCATTGCTCAAGGGGAATCTATGGTACATGAATAAACCCCCTATGACGATAATGTAGTGAGAAATAACGTTCACCTTCAACGATTATAAGCTTAATTGCTATTACAAATTAATTTTTATCTAATCAAGGATCAAATTCCATTAACAATTAAAACAATAGCTCACAGATGTTTGACTTGCGTTAACCCTGCCACTAAATGGCATGCAATGATAAAATGGCACAAAAAAAAAGATGGCAGTAATAAGTTAGGGGCGTGTCTCGTTAACCACAGAAATTATCGCTCTGAAGAAAATGTGGTAGAAACAACTTTTAGAGTACATATTGCCAAATATTTAGTACTGGCAAACATGATGTACTATGGGAGAAAAAAGTTTCCCAACAAATGGAGAGTCGCCACTATCGCTCTGAGAGAAAATGGGATTCCTTTCTGACGGTACAATATTCTTTGGTCTCGGCCACCACGAGGGAAGTTCAAACACGGTAAGGTGATGGACTCATCGCCCGAGTATGTGACGGAAGACCGAAAGCTTGCCTGCCCCTAGCTCTAAACGCAATGGCGTCCAGAACGGAGGCATATTATTCCTCAAATGCATTTTAAACGCCCTATTTAACTGTCTCGTTCTCGCCGAACTTTCCTCCGAACGCCGAGCCTTTCCGCCGAACTTCGCTTCTTCCTCGCACTCTGGCAAGGTCCTAGTATTCACTCGGTGTTCGCCTCTTCGCTTTCTTTCTCTAGTTTGAAAAAGTAAAGAAGTTTATGTTATTTAGTGATTATATTCAGAGCTGCCGCTAACTACTGCTTCGAACAGATGGAATGATTTAGCGAAATATTTAACATAATCTAAGACAGTTAACAGAGAACCTCAATGATTTTACTTTAGTAAATGTAAATACCAACTTATGTTCAATACACCAATCATGGCGACTGCTTCACTTCAGCTTGGCGGAGCCCTTTGTTCCACTGTTACATTTGGTTTTCATTGAACCGACAGGACATACAACTTGCTTTACATTACAAAACTTGTCTTTCACTGTAGAGTCCTGAGGGAAACCACGCTTATCTTATATTGGCTGAACACTGTGGCCAAACGCTGTTGATAAAGTATGGTATAGATATAAAATATTATCATTTCTATTGGTAAAATCTCGTTTCTTATGTATAAAGTATGAAGAATTTTGGATTTAGGAAAGTAATATTTTGACTGACTTATAAAAGTAAATATCCTACGGCTGAGAAATTGGAGTGATTTCGGTGGTATTACGGTGGTAATGAACAGAAGGACATTATTGTTGTTTACGCACAGGATAACAGATATACGCACGCTCTTGGTCAAAATACAACTCATATGCATTGCTTAATAACTTCCCCGACTATGAGCGAGTCACAAAAATTTTGAAAAGTCTCTATAATTTCTATTTTTCACTTTTAAGCCAAATCTCATGGACAGCCTTTGTAAAAAACATACCCCGAACAGAAGCGTTCTAGAGCAACATATTCAGTAATTGGTCATTTTACTTATTTGGCCGATACACACTTTCTTATTTTTTTCTCCGCAGTGAGAAATCTTTCGCTAAATTTCTGCTTTATAGATACTCACACCCCTTATAGGTAACAAATTCAGGGTAAAGTTGTAGAACTATTTCTGGCTTTGGTATTGGAAGAATGTTCTTAGTTGTTTATTCTTGTGGTCACATTTGCCCTTAACTCGCAAAATTTATGATTAGTCCACAAGAATTGAATGTAATCAGGCGATACTTTGTGAAAAAGTGACATGGTGTAAGAAAGACTTGATGTATTTTTCACACTCTTTATTGAGTAAAACCCTACCGGTTTCGACGTTTTCGTGTCATTGCCAAGGGTACTCAGATAGTGACGTTTTCGTGTCATTGTATCTGAGTACCCTTGGCAATGACACGAGAGTGTCGAAACCGGTTGGGTTTTACTCAATAAAAAGTGTGAAAAACACATCATCACCATTTTCTTACACTAGTCCACAATACTATAATATAACTTTGCGATCTAGTGGGATTTTTTTCACCTTTGGAGACAATTGTACAGAAGAAGACTTTGCTTCGACTGTGTGATCATCATTGCCTGATGAAAAAGTCACCTCCATAAGAACCTCCGTCGATTCTGGATATCTGACAGTCTGTTTCTGTGACGACTTTCTGTGACCAGAGAATTTTTTACTGTAGAAGATGATCCAGCGAGATATTCCATAATGAGTAATTAGATCAACATAGACGATGAAAATCGTTGAAACATTATCCTTAAACATTATCTTGGAAATGTTTGAGCTGATTAGATGCATTAAGAAAACAATGAATATAATAATTCAAGAGGAGTTAAAATTTTCTCGAGCGATGTATTTTCAAATTATCAAAAATGCACAACTCTGGAAAACGAAAAGAAAGTTGGAAACCCATTATCATAACGTTGTAGGCCTCAAAGAGTCATAATGCGGCCTGAATATTGCACATTTCGCGGCCAATGTGGATGAGTGAACGAATGATGATCTTCCTAATCAATATTTTACGACCCCAACGCGTAGATACCTAGATAGCTGGCGGTATTCGGTAAGCAAAATAGAAAGACATGACAATAATCCCAGGCAAGTTAAGTGAAATAATATTCTTGCTCAAATCCAGTCCAGGGAGGGCGGAAATTTTTCCGGAAGCCTTTAGGCGAGAGGACAAAGAGCTGGACATAAAAACGGTTTCTTTACCTACTCCCCCGGAGAATTTCCCTTAAAGCAGCGAAATACGGAAAGTGATTGCAGCGGTAGAAGGTATAACCATCCACCAATCATGAGATCAGTTGCAAATTCGCTTAAAAGGCAAAACATAGGTTTCTATGGCAAAAGAGAAGGGGGTCGAGGGTAAAAAATAGTATGATATTCCTTTAACGTGACTTGGATGAAAACATGTATCTAGTGGTTACGTAAAATAACAAAGTGGTGAACGAAAAACATTCGTCATCTTCAGGTCTCGACTTGAAAACTTCGTATTACCAGTGGGTTACATTACAGCTCGACCACTCCCTACTGATATTGACGGAGGTATTCAATGGTTTATATGGACGCGGAAAATATTCAAGCTCGTATTTTGTTAACCTTTTCATACGGGAGAAAGAGAGCGAAGAGACGGACACCGAGTGGATCCCAGGACCTTGCCTGAGTGCGAGACAAGGAGCGAGGCCTATAAGTAAAAGGTACGAAAGACGGAGAATGCGGAGTGAAGTTCGGCGAGAACGAGATAGTTAAATTGAGTGTTTAAAATGCATTCAATGAATAATATGCCTCCGTTCTGGACGCCAGCGCGTTTACAGCTCGGGGCAAGCAAGCGGCCGCCGGTATTCTGTCACACACTCGAGCGATGAGTCGAATCACCTCCCCGTGTTTGAACTTCCCTCGTCGTGGCTGAGACCAAAGAATATTGAAGCGTCAGAAAGGAATCCGATTTTCTATCAGAGCGATAGTGGCGACTCTCCATTTGTTGGGAAACTTTTTTCTCCCATAGTACATTAAAAACATCTCTGTTTTAAAAGAGGCAATATTTCCTAAAATACCGGTATAATTCAGTAATCGGTGGTTCTGAAGTTAATAAATAACTCTGAACTCAACTGATACACAATCAAATAAAAATAGAGACCAACTTCACTCCAACTGTAAATTCCATTAATTTACCATTGTTACATTTCAGTTACAGTTACATAATATGAGTCTTTTAATCACCTTCATCATGACTACCATCCATTCTTTAAATGCTAGTCTCTTTCACTTTCTTCGAGTTCTCTTATCCTTGCCTTTTCTTAGCCACTGAAACATTGAGGAAATTGTTTTGCCATTCATACAAGTTTAAGGTTTCTAATTCTAAAGTAGTCCAATTTTATTTAACTTCTTTTTTTTTTAGAAGAACTCCAACACAACCTATTGATCGAATTTAATCGAAAAGCGTGAAAGATACTACAAATATCTAAGAAATAAATCGAATAAGTACCCATCAAGGTGTCTCTTGAAGTATCAAATCAATATACAAACGTTAACTCACAATTTCCTTAACCCTTATCAAGTTCTCATCAGAACATTTTTATTTCCAAAAAGCGCTTCGTTTTTATATCTCTAATCACCCTGAATTTTAGGCTATAACGTATCATATTCACTTATCTCCATCCGCTGCTATGGTTATTCAATAGCTATTTTAACAACAAGTGAAATTAGTTACCTGTGGAAAGTTTCTATTGAGTAATCTGAAACTCGCAATTAATATTTTACTAGAGTGTGCGACAAATTCATAATTACTAGTTGACATTGGCTTCCTCATCAGGTCTTGATAAAGTAAAATTTTATGAATTACATCCTCAAATAATATATCCCATTTATACAACTACACTATTTATCCGCTGTCAAGCGTATTAGACCAATAATTGGCAAATAAAATTAATTTTAGCTTTTTTTTAAATTGGGCAAGTTAGTATTGCTAGTACCCTGGTTTCTGGAAGCAACTTCTGACTCCCATCTAGAGTGTATAAAATGCAATTTTCGCCTTAAAATGGAATGGAACGTACGGAGCGTTCTTAAAAATGTATGGAGTCCACTCCACCAAAATCGATTATCACGGTTTGAATGATGATTAGATTTATGTCACATGGTCAGAATGCCCAAAAAGTAATTGAGAGGGCCAAACAAAACCTAAAAGACCCTTTAGGTATAATTATTTCTAATATCAATCTTCGATTGAAAAATGTTTTCGATTGAGTAGCATTAATACATATGAATATCCCTCACGAGGGTAACCTTCCGGAGTAAACCATTGCCAACCACCTATCTAGGAATTCGCTTCAGTGCAAACAGAAGGAAATTTAAGTAATATTAACAAAAACAGAGTGTATAGTACATACAACGGTCTGATAGCCAGGGCCATCTATCATCATCATTGGTCAACAATCCTAGAATTGGTTTGACGCAGCTTTCCAACAGTTTTTAAAATTTGGTGATCAGACTTCACAAACCTCCAGTGCATTAGGGCATGCACTCTTGCAGGAGTCCTAAATAAGTGATTACAGTAAACGTATTACATTTACAACTACCGATTTCGTACTAATTTATAAGTTCCATTTCGCTGATAACGTCCTATACATAAACTAATTGAATTGGCTCATCAAGTACACTAATGAAAAAGAAACTCGATTATTTCATATATTTTTGATGAAACGTAAAAAATGAGCTAGGCATATGAGTCAAGGCGATCGCGTTAGTGTATAGGATAAAGTAATGGCCTCTCATCCCGTGGACCAACGTTCAAATCCCGGCTGATACAGAGACATTTTTGTGTGGAGAGCACTTCTAATTCAGCACTGCGGCGGAATGGGACGTTAAACCGAGGGCGTCTTTCTCTATGAGCATGCTAATACCGACGATGGGTTGTGATATTTCGTTATTTTCACCCCTTCTTTCCCTAAAATATTCTCACCCACATCAAATAAACCACCTATGCTAGAGAGCACAAATGACCTTAGCTAACCGTCGCCTACCCCGAATAACAACTACATGGGCGTCGGCCGTGGTGGGTACGTAGGTAAAGCGACGGTCCAAAATATCGCAGATTCGGATCCTACCTTTGGTATAGATGTTGTGTTAGTCTAAGGATTAAGTTAAGCTAGTCAGTGTGACATACCCTTAAGCCGATTTGACAGAGTCTAATTTATTGGCCAACATATTGGCACAATGTTGGGTGGAAAATTATCAATATGCTCCGTATGACACCACCGACATTGGGAACAATATTCGTCATGAAAATGCTCTTATATTCGGTATGAGTACACCACATTATAGATATTAAAACATCGTGAGAAGCTGGATTATTGAATAAGAAATAGAAGATGGGAATTAAAGTATTACTTACTACTTTTAGCATTAAAAGTGCCTGTGAAAGAATTAAGCTTAAAACTGTCCAGAAAAGAAAGCCGAAGAACTAGCATTGATACGTATTGCTGTTTTGGTCACCAGGATACGGTAGGTTAACCTCTAATTGGAGAATAGCCAGCAGGAAATAGAAAGTGTTCTACAATCCAATATTGGGTAATAAATTGTCGACGAGATTATAGGATTAGGTGGGGAAATTGATATCTGTCAAGCGTCACACAGTCCAATTTCAATGGATTGACCAATAAATCGGACTCTGACAAACAGGATTTAGCGGTTGCAGCAAATAAAACTCTTAATTATATAACTACGACACGGATAACGCTGGTTGACATCATCAGGTGATTTTTTTCCGTCGGAAAATCAAGTTATATATTCTAGCAAGTAGAAGTGAAAAAAGGTGTCGCTTACCTTTCTTCAGATTCCCTCCCCACTCTAAGGCTATGATAGTGACCAAACTGACGGAAAAAACCACGTGCCGATGCATTCAAACAGCGGAACCTGGGCCTCGTGTATTTTTCAATGGTTCATTAAAATACGCACACCGCGGCGAACATGCGCGCGAACTGCTCGAGAGTTCTCCGACTCATCCCCACCCCATCCCGCCACGCCCCTCTTCCTCTGTCCCAAAGGGAGGTCCCTCATATCTCACTCGTTGCCCACGTTTTCACACGCCTCTACATCTCCTCCCTCCCTCACTTCTCCGAGAGAACTTTCTCCCTTTCCTTCCACACGCCACCTTCCCACATATATATCCGTCCGACCTCCTGCGTCACCCTCTCTCTCTCTCTTTCATTCTCCTCCTGCCACCCGAAAAACAAAAAGAAAAAAAAACGAAGATACCGCCCGCCTTCCTCCACCCACCAGCCCACCCACCCACGCTTGTCTTCAAGTCACATTCGAAACTTCTCCTAGTGGATTCCACCTTCTCCCACCCAGCTACGAATGGCTCACGAAAGAGCCCACTCCTTTAAACATGGACCCAGAAAAGGAGGTATGTCATCCCTCAAAAGCATTCAATAATGTAGTGTAATGAGGGATACACAATGCACAGTTGTTACGCAAGTACAATTGTTCCTACGTCAGACGCGCGATATGTCTAAAACAATCACACTACGCGTCGCACATCAAAGTTAAAAATATAATGCGGACGTCAAAAGAATCCTACGCTCTACTGAGTTGACTGATTGAGATCGCAACGGATTAAAAGAACCACCATTTATCATGTGAAATTTACTATTTTTAAATATTTTCTGTATTAAATTTTTGACACATTGCATAATTCAAATCAAAAGTGTACAAAAGTGTCGTAATGCATCATTGATCAGAATGTTCATCGATTAATAAGTTTAAGTTGCAGTAGGTAGGTACAGTGAATTTTCGAATATAGAACATATGCACGTTAATTTTGAAGCTTGCATTGAAAAAATAAACACGCATTCCGTCTCAAAACCAATGACTTGTCAGAATGCTCCATATCAGCTTTGAGTGTACGTCAGCCCATCTCTTATGCAAAATTGCATTTTAAGAGGGTATAAAGTAATTATTATGCTCTATACCAGTCCCTTATTGTCTAGTGCACGGAGTATTAGTAGGTACACTGGAGGGAAGACCAACATCATAGGTCATTTGCACCTTTTCGAATAAGAGGGTGCTTGGGCGTGGGAAGGAATTTTTCTGGGTATAAAGTTTTGAGAGAAACTAGGCGCCTCAATTAGCCTTCCTTTAAAGAAAATCCTCAAGGGGTCCACAGCTAAAAGAAGTACTGTACCCGAAGTGCTTTCCACACCGTGCTCAATTAGTGACCATTATTTCACTGAAAATCCTTTTTCATTTCCGGAATTCAAATCTGAGCTCACGTGATGGGAAGTCAGTACTCTAGCCACCACAGCAACTTGGTCCCCATGCTGAACGGAGAGCACTTGAACTGCAATATTATGTCTTACTGATATGACGTATTAAAGTGGCGTAAATTAAGACGTACTCTGTTCTGCCTCCACTTCACAAAATCCCCTTATCCTCAATGGCGCAAATATTCTTAGTTGTCGGTCACCTTCCCTATAGTATCTATATCCACTGACTACCCCGCAAGCCTCCTCGAGGGTATGTGTTAGGGAGAGATTTGCCACCAAACTATGTGCATGCAATACCGAAGGAGAGATTTCTGTGAATATGTTTTGGCTTATAATTTAAAGTTCTATTTTTCATTCAGCATAAAGAAACAATTGAAAATAAGTAAAACGTGCAATAAACATATTAGTACCTACTTCGTGCAGGCGTATTTAAATGATAACAGTTAAAACTATTTGGAAATGAATAAATATTTATCATCTTAATTACATCTCTAGTTATTTAATCTTATTAATCTAATACGTGGAATTTCATATTCATGCTAAGGTAAATTCATTTTGTAAAGGTATCATTGTGTAAGAAGTCTTGATATTGATTTGGTCAAGCATTTTTTGAGAAAAGTACGAATATTTGAATCTATATGTGATGCAGTGTCTCTTATCTTATCCCTGTGATCCTCTCTACCAATGTATTGTGTGGTTCTAATTATTAACTTGGTGTGAGAGGTGAACTCAACAGACCTTTACTTCTCTAAAAGTCGTAGTCTCGCTTGCGGTCATCGCGTTTGAAGGCTCTCCCATCCCACTGACTCCAGCGACGAAGATACACTTATGCCCTTTCCATAACAATAGTTCAAATGAATAACGATATGTATTACAACTGCGCCAACTTGCCAATATAAATCATTCCGACTGCTAAGATTCGTTTCCAAGCACCGTTTCACCCTCGCTGCTGTCTCTCTCTTTTTGTTACCTACCACTCGTAGGAATTTTTCATCGCCACGGAGGCGATTTGCATACAAAAAAAATCCCACGCACACAGAGCGTTCTCCATCTCTTTCGAACGCACTCGCCGCGCCGCAAACAGGCACTCGCATGATATTATTTCTACGCCTCATACAAACTTTCCCCTTTTAACTGTAGCGTCATCGATGTTTGAAAAGAAAAAAAAACTCCGGAATTCCTAACCAGAGCGAATTTCGAAAGGCATACGGACTCCGAAAAAATGTTGGGAGGAGCAGATGCGAAGATGGATATGTCGAGGTGCGGAATCATTTATGCCGATGCTGAGATCAAGTGACAAGTTTGCATTAAAAGTTGGATCGACAATGATATCGGACCTACCCGCAAATGCATTTCTCCCTCCTATAGCCATTCAATAAATATTATTTGGTAAAACATTCAACATCAATACCGAGAACGTTAGGGAATATATTGAGAAACGAGAATTATGGTTCCCTGAGAAAAATATCTTAATTAATTTTTATCGTAGAACGTCGATCAAAAGACTAACTCTAAGACTAACTCTATTTGGAAATGCGATACAATGAAGATAGTATTTTGTTGCCCATTTAAATCGTTATTAACTTTTAAAATCGTATTGAACGCTGTCAGCTCCGTCCGCGAGACTCCTTGCCCTGAGGATGCGGTCGCCAATGAGGTTCGAGGCCGAGCGATGGTCCGGATTGGGGAGATCGCGAGGAAAGACCCTGCTAATGACCGTCTTGCCACCCCAGAAAATTACCACGCATCGATTTTTTCAACACAGAAGGAAACTCGAAGGAAAAAAGTGACAGGGTTTCTGTGAGGACTCGAGTACTACCCACCATTTATAAGATTAGGGTTCCATTTACAAAAATGATTATGCTTTTCCAGTGGAATTTCGCCCCTTACGAGAACGTTGTGTGAGTAGCACTTAAAGGGCAGTGCTAAGACCGTCGGATGGGACGTTAAACCGCGGACTCCTCGGCACTTTTAGCATAGACGGGGTGGACGGGGCTAATGCCGACGCCGGCTTTTCCTCCGCCTTCCTTAAGCGGACGTAAATTACGTAACGCCAAAGGGGGTCAGACTAACAGTTACGATGCACATTTGACAGGGAAGGGAGGGTTTAGCCTTGGATACCTTGGGGAAAAGGTGCATTATAACATACTACTACTACTTATATATACTGTTTTTTAATCAGTGATAGTGATATAAAATAGTATTGAGAAATAGACAAATTACTTATAAAGCATTTCTATATAGCCATTCTCAAATAGAAGAGGGTTCAATGCCATTGCTTCGTAATTTAGGATAGGGGGGATTCCTGAAAAAATTACGTAGCTTTTCATGGGGAGTTAACTCTGTAGACAATGAGCGCTACGTAATAAATGGACGGTCCATTAGCTGGCCACGAATCTACCCACAGACTGTCACTCCCCAATTTTTTACGGCGCAAATTATGTCAGTGGTTCGCTGTCATTCTATGTAACTATGTCTAGAGGAAAAACATCACACAAACGGCTTGCAGTAGCGATGCCCTAAAAGGAAACAACCGTCAGTAGGAATACCCGACACGGTTGACAGAAATTCGACTGCAGGGATTCGAGAAGACTCTTCCGCGTTACCCAGATGTTCATTAAAATGGTAACAAGCGGACAACCATTCGGGACTTCAAATATTCATGCATACCAAGTATGCTCACCTATATCAATATTTAACTACCATTCTTGCGTCATTCATATGCAATATTTCGCGAGGTACTATTATCATATCGACATATTTTCAAAAAGTAATATCTTTTGCTTCACATCGCAAGTCTATTTAAATTTAAGGCTCAAAATGCTCCCTTCTTGGTGATATTGCAGCTAGTTCATAATTTCTTTCATTAATTTCATTTTATCCCCTACCATGAGTAAACATTCTTTGTTGACTTCACCTGAACCCCCGAAGGCAAGGAGAAAGAGAAATTGTGAGCACAGACAAATTTTTGCCTCCTGATGCCACAAACATATTTCCTCATTTTGGGCATAAATTTCACCAAACAAAAGACGGATTGTGATTCAATTGCTTTGGATCTTTCTTTGACTACAGAATGTATGTTTACTTAATGCAAGAAAAATACTAAGATGTTACTTAATGCATAACTGCTGTTTTCTCGTATGAACCACCATTCTGCACAGAGCAAGGTCTCGCTTCAAGTTTAAGCTACAATGGAGTATTTGGTAATATCTCTCTTCTCTTTCATCGTGATTATTTCCACACTACTGCGTTTTATTTGAAGACGGTGAGGTGATAGGTTAATGAGGGAATTGCTATCAGTCTTTGCTGATTGCTCTGGTAATTAAATTCGCTGGCATGGGATGGCTTGGATCACAGGCAACGTATTTTAAAGCCGAGTCCTAAGATTGACAGTTCTTTTGCACTCGAGGAATATTAAGTACGGCATGGGAGAGATACCAGAATCAGCCATTGCTTCTGGTAGCATCCGTTTGCTCACACGAATATTGTTGAGCATTTGAAAAACTCCCAGTGCCAAGTTGAGATAAAACCTTTCGTTTTTTATTTCATAACTACCATTTCCACGCTTTTCATATTCAATAAGATATCCATGTAGTAGACAGCGAAATGAAATGTAATAGATGATATGTAAAAGGAAAAAGTAGACAGTCAAAGAAAAATTAAATACAATAAGGTAGAAAGTTCTTGCAAGGCATATGGAAATATAGATGCTCAAGTACTGAAAGTGGGATGACACAGGAAACAGTTTTCGGCATTACATGATGGAATTTCTCCATCTTAAAAAGTAAAGGATAAGAAAAACCGGAATTCCGCAATAAAAGTTTATCCTTGCCACTGTGAAGCATTAGATTGTGAAAAACCATGTCATTGCGAGCGGTATGCATCTAATTGTAAGTCCAGACAAGCTGGAGGGAGTGGAGAAGAATATTTTTGAGTAGGGAAAGTATGGGGAAAGAAGAATGTGCGTAGGCAGTAAATGGGGAAAATGGCGATGTGAGATGGCATGACCTGGGTGACTGCGGCAATGAAAGTGCAGGTGAAGGAAAGGGAAGAGTTTGGATGCTGGAATTTTGGAAGGTAAAAATTGGATAGAGGGAAGGGTATAATTGTTCGTATAGGATATTCTAAGCCTAGGATTCCACGCAACATATTGTTTCCACCTCTTTAATTGTATCGAACTTTATTGGTTTTTAAGAAACAATTTTGAGCCCTACCACTTTATTTAATTTTATCTACCACTTGCAGGACATATCCATACGCAAGCAATTATGAACGACATAAGGAAATATAAAACAGAAACGTGACAGCAATGTGCACACAATTTTCAGATAAATAGGGAAGCATAAGGGTAACTAACATAGAAACGGCCATAACGAATCAAAAATGTATATTAATTTGAGATATATGGCCTCTAATGACGAGTTATTATTAGGAAGATAATTTACTGATAAAGTCATTTTGTTTAAAGATATAAATGACGAGATTATATTAAAAATTATATACAAACGAGTTATTTTCAATGTAGGATTATATATATTTTCAATGTAGGATGTTATATTGGATTCAATGAGGCTCAAAACTCTAGCGCGTAGTAATTTTTTGATTCTATCCGTCGGAAGAACCCTGTTGTTAAGATCTTTTCATCAATCTATGACTTATTTCCAGCACCCGACGAATTGAAATTTACTCCCGTTAGTCCGTTTCTTTTTGGGTCGTTCAACTTGCCTCGCACCGTCTCTCCTTCCGCCTCTCCCAAAGCTCTCCGGCACAGAAAATTTCAATTCATTCCCAACCTAATTCCCTCCTCTCGCGTGCTCACTACCAGCGACGTGGAGAAGCTCAATCATTATTCCAAGCCCTTCCGTGTCCTACTCCTCGGTCACCATGAATAAAAATATCGAGTTCGTCTTCCTTTCCGGAGGCGAAACGCAATTTCTGGCGTAAAAACCATCCTCAAAGTCAATAACTTTCTATTACTGTCGCTCCCATTCCCGTGAAAAATTAGATGATTCTAAAGGGTGAGCTTCCTGGCGAGCCCTAAACTCCCACGTGTCCCCTCGGGAGTAGTCGCGACAGCTCAGAGGGAATGTTGAGCGGCTCCGCTAAAAGGAGTGAGTCTAACGGAGTAAGGCTCCATCTTAAACGGCCGCCTATTCCTCAAAGGGTGTGATCCTAGATTGCATTAGATATCAAGCGAAATTTTTAACAATTGAATAAAATATTTTGCGGCGGGTGAATAAAATAAGTTTTTGATGCAAAACTGATTCTCAGCAAAATGCATGAAAGAGAGCATCTACCAGGCCAAATAGGAAAATGACAATGAATTATCTTTTTTTTCCAAACGCAACTAACATTTTAAGCATTGCTCACTCAAATCAAGGATAGTTTAACGATTTAACGATTAATTTTTAGTAGTTGCCAACGCATCGTGATGATTTACATGCCAAGTCTCGTTTCACATCAATTTCTCAAAAAATCTGATCAATAAATCAATCATAGAATCCTGTTATCCTTTGTTAAGACATTTTTGATTGATCATGCACCACAAAATTCACTATCACGAAGGACAACTTTTACCGGCTAAGAAATCTCGTTAGTGAAAATGTTGGTATGTTTTTAGTGTTTCAATTCTCTATCGCAAATAAGTGACAAATAGCCAGATCATTTTAGCTCGGTTCAAACATAAAGAATGTAGTTTAAGCATCAATCCTAAGACTACGGCCGCGAGCTCGATTCCTGCTTCAAACATAAATGTTGTGCTTGCTTTAGAATTAAATGCCTAGGATAGCCGATCCGTTGAAGAAACTAAAAACGCAAGTCTGCTGCCTCTTGATGGGGGGAGTGCAAGGAAAATTGTTGCCTATCACAAAACGAACGTAAGTATGACGAATTTAGGCGAAAAATGGCTGATGGGTAAGCGTTGGCAGGTCATGTAATTCTTCTGTCTAAAATTAATTATTTGTACCCAAAAGTTGGTGTTATCAATTATATCTTTTGCGGTTAGATCTAAAGATATCATTCAAGGAAAAATACCTACAGAATTAGGAGTGATCTGGTCAATTATCAACTATTTGAAAATAAATAAATCTAGAAATATTTTTAGCAAAAGAGTAACTCTATTTTACGTTTTATTTCAAATGAAGGCCATTTACCACTCTTTTGAAGATTATTTACCATTCGTTGCTGATGCGTCGTAAAAACATTCCTTGGGACTTCTTTGCCATTGACGCGTTGATAACTCGATATAATTCTTTTAATTTTTATAATTAAAGTTTACCAATAAAAGAAAAGGTTTGTATGCGCCTAGAAGTTTTTTTTAAGAAAATTCTTTGAGGCGCATTGCTAACTAACGATAGGTAATTTTTTTCAAAATTTTCATAGAAATGTACAGTAAAAGAGTAACATGGGTATTTCTTTACCCACTCCGTCTGTGAAACCCCACTGTTTCGAGCAAGACGTCATGGAGAGATGAGCAAGGGATTAGATGAGGGGTGTTAGATCATCGACTCTCGACGCACCCGACGTGATTGCCCTTAAATCTGTCAAGGAGGATAATATCCATTTGCGGACACCATGGCTGCACGTGGGTATAAACCCTATCATACTGCTGCACGCCGTTTCCCCAATTCTCTTCGGAGAATAAATCAACGCTTCGAATCGGAAATTCCACCATCACACTCCCTCTGAAGTCATCTGGGCAATTTCGAAGTGGAGGAGTCACTGTACGCCGTTTGCCCGCGCCTAATAGGCCAGCTCGGGTGAAATATCGTGACTGAGGCACGTTCCCACGAAATTAGCTCCGACACGTTTTTTTCTCCTCCCCCAGACATGAAATGCCTCATTGGCTCTTCACACCGATGCACCATAACGTCTGTTTTGCATCACGCCAAGAGATGCGGAAGGAGATAAGGCGGATGGATGTGCGGAGAACCTTGGCGGACGTTCAGGATGCATTTCGGTCGAAGAGGACCCATTGGGAAGAGGAATATAGGGTGTATTGCACGCTATCTCAAGCAGAAGAGAGGTGGAAAAACAGAGAAAGCCATTTTGTCCGCATTCAAGAAGGGGTGGGTTTACCCAGCATGATCTTAAAAAGGGGATTTATAACAGGATCGATGTGGCACAACGCAGGTCTGACCGTATAATCACGGCAAGGGTTAAGATCGCCACCCTATAATTTACATCTACATCGAAGATTTACCCTTTAAGCCACCTGAAAAGTGAGTGACAGGGGGTAAACAATCACTATACACGCACTACGTTCATCTACTATTTGTTAGAATATTTCTTAACTTATTTGGAGAAATGTACTAGTTATGCAACCTCAATTACATGTGTAACGCCTTGCCCTTTGATAGCGCAAAATGCTAGGGATAGGTACACTTTTTTTCAATTTTGCTTTATTTTTCCCCGAAGTGTGAAGAGGAAAATCTATAATATTGCATAATCTTTTTGTTCCACTACAAGTCCTCTCCTTCTCAAATTTTTCTAAATAAATCCACTCCTCCAAAAAATCAACAGCTAATACCTAGTATCCATCTATATAACTACAAAAAACTACTTTACAGGAGCGTGGAGTTAGAGTTGTATTGCGTATAACTAAATTATTAGCACCTATGTAGACATACAATAACTATTTATTGTTTATATATTCATTTAAATGCATTACGGTGTAATTCCCATTCGGCAAGCTGGAGTGCAGCTAATAATGGTTAGTTTCACGCATACTAATATTTCGCCCACGGTAATTCCTCCCATAAAATTTAATTTCTTAAGGAATTAAAAAAAGCTGCTTTACGTGTAATACCGGAGGAAAAAAACAATGATAATAGCTAAACATTTGACCAAGATGAATAGGAAAGAAATTTCCAACAATCTGATACAAAATCATTCGTACACTGCCAACATTAAATTGAGAGATGAGGCCCTATTTAAAGATTGGCCAATAATTAAATTAGTAACATTTTAAACTGATAAACTCGTCACTCCAACGGAATGATACCTTTCTTTGTCCAGCTCAGCTTATGCACATTGAATTGAATGGCATAATGTTTGCTAACGCTACCATATTAAGGGGCACCAGTTCAGTGGGCAGCTCTCTTGTGGGAGTTAAGGCATACACATTGAGATACTTTTCTTTCTGCTCTACTTCGCAGATCTGTTAGTTAATATTATAGTTTTTTTTGCTTGTATTGCTGCGTTATTGGAAAATACATCCGAAAAGTAAAGTAATCTGGTAAATGGGTAGGAGAGTGAGGAGTGGGAATCTCGGAAACGAAGCACGATTGGAGAGAAATACTTCATTGGCTTCAGCCTACTCTTAAGAATAGGCACCAAAGATTCCAATAATTTACGACAGATCCGACGCACCGTACTTGATGAAGAACATTTAATAATGAATTAAAATTATCCTTATAATTTCTCTCCATAGACACTGCATCAAGGAACATTTACGGTGAAAATTCCACATAGAAAAAATATCATCCGCTTAGAGGTGAATGGGCACGACCTCGTAGGGTTAACTGACTAAAGCACTCGACGCGGTATTAAAAGGTTCCGGGTTGAATTGCCGATGTAAAAGGATGATTCAACTCTGTTGAATTCTTGCACAGGTGTGCTCTCTAGCGAGCGACTCCATTAAGGTATTTTGCCATTAATTTCGTTGAACCTTAAGGAAAATTAGGCTCTTAGGTGGTTGACATTGCTTAAAATTTTTAGGGATAGGCGAATTCAAGAAACTTTTTATATATTAACTAAAAGATGATTGAGTTAAATTGAGTTTCAGCAACAGTAGTTCTTTGGGGAAGGCTACCGACACTTTAGGTTATTTTCTCCTTTTAGGACAGGTGGATAGTTCGGTATAGGTAGGATTTTTTAGGAAACGGAGGAAGGGTAGAGAAAAGTCAGGTATCGTCAACAGCCTACTCTTAACCAAAGGTACCAGGGGGTTCAAGGTTAAACATTCCATCAGACGGATGGTGCACTGAACAGTGCAGTGCGGAAAGAAAATGCAATGCTCCTCATACAGCACTCACCCAAGTAGGAATAGGTAGACTAATGAAAATGTTCTACCAATGATGGGAATTGAACCCGGGCCTTCAATATTAGAAACCAGGCTCTAGCCACCACACAAACCCGATCTCCATTAAAATTCAGTTTCCCATTCAATTCCTAACCAATCTTTTTGGCCTGTTTTTCAGAATAAATTTTCCCGTCATTGCTTGAACCCCGCTCATAAATATTTAGTTGGCTTCCTCTATTATGACATATGCTTACAAATAAAATAAACTTGGATAAATTGTACACAATTATTATTATTCACCACGCGACCGCTTTTGACCTATTCTAAACATTAACGAGAGCAGAATAAAGCTGTTCTGTTATACTGCTCTCGATAATAGTATGAAGAGGTCGAAACCGGCCAAGTGGTCAATAATATTGATTGTGTGGTATACTAACAAATTTATTTCATTTGTAAGTATGTCGATATTCCACAAAGTGAACTTACTTGCTATTGCTATGATGGTAATGAAATATGCAATCTCTATCCTTTTTCCGAATTATTTGCGACGCTGACAGGAAAAAGTAAACTACGTATAAAAGAGGGATTGAATTCTACAGGTGAAAGATCCATAACAATTTGATTGCCAGGTTTTCTGGAGAAAATTGCTCTTTGTATTGTAATTAAAGGATTTTGCTCAAATTCTGACGCTGACGTTAAATGGAGATAAACCCTACTGCATGTTTTCAGCTATAATGATGTGGTAAAAGGAGCGCACACCCTCGAGATTGATTGCGGGGAGGTCAGTAGATGTTGTAAGTATATGGTAAGACGTTTCATCGGAAATAACAGAAAGCCAATCATGAGGAATCACTATTAAAAAGGGTAACTATAGCATAATTTCACGTTACAAACGACGAAGATAAACATATCCTATAATGATGTATATTATTGACCACTATATTTTTATGTAGAATTGGTTTCTGGAGTAGTTTGGTCGATATATGAGAAAACACCAATTTAGCCGACGTTTCGCCTCTTTATTGCGGCATCATCAGGGCTTTTGGTGACAATTTTTTATAAACAACATTATTATTATTATTAACATTATTAACATTATTTTTTTTTATTGTTGTTTATAAAAAATTGTCACCAAAAGCCCTGATGATGCCGCAATAAAGAGGCGAAACGTCGGCTAAATTGGTGTTTTCTCATATATCGACCAAACTACTCCAGAAACCAATTCTACATAAACATATCCCACATCATTGTTTGGTTTTGCATTAACGTTTGAGGACTAAAATTACATTATTTAACTCTTTGTAAACACCATATTTCCCGTGCCAAGCAAAACTGCTGGTTCGTAAATTTATCAGTCAAAGATTACAGCTATATAAAAAACAGCGCCATAAAATAGTTAAAACCGAATAGGAATCCGCGATTCACAATATTGGTACCATGGTATGTAGTTAAAAGACCGAAAAAGGAGCTTTCCCTTAAAAATTTGGACAGATGCCATGACCGTATTGAGATAAGCAAATTCAAAACAATTCACTGAAAAAGAACGATTTATCGATCCGCTGGTCATCGTTAGCTCATGTTACGGCCTAACCAACCTTGCTATTGCACATACAATAGGCTTCATAATCGTAAATCAGGACGCCAAATATTCTCTCGCTGAGTCTAGGGGAGAAACGCAAGCCATAACACCTAACGGCTCATCACTCGCAAGCGGCACAAATCACTGTATGTCGAGGTTTCCATCACCCGAGAGGGAGACAATATCGCATAAAGTACCCCACACAAACACTATAATCCCATTGCTAGGCATATCTGATAGAGCGAAAACCAAAAGTCTGTCAAGAAATGCAAATCGCAGGAGCATTTGTTTCCTTAAGCTGACAATCACTTACAGCCCTCGAGGCACAAAGTTTCATGTCTTAAAACAATTAAGATTAACCCCGTAAATCAGGCTTACTATTAGCATGATATAAAGGGGTGACGTACGATACGGACAACCATAGAACAATGTGATGCTATCAGACAAACCACTGGAACGGCGTAATTTTAGAGAATCCTCATAATGTCATTTTATGATAAGCCTACATATTATATTAAGATAAAAATTAAGTTTTGGGGACATAGATGATACCACCTCTTTTTCATTAGAATAGCGAATCCCAGAGAGGCCTCTTAAAAAAAACCAGGCATAATTTTACTACTGAAAATGAAAAAGAGGAGGCGACAAGATCAAGAACCACGTTAAGTTTCTTAAAGAAGCCAATAGAGAATGAGGACCCCGTTTTATCTGCCACGAACTTACATGCAATATTTGGGAACATGCTATATACTTTATGTTTGGGAAAATTAACATAGCACATATAACCCAATAGAGGGAAAAATGAACGGGAAGATGGGAAAAGGATGACCTCGTAAGAGAGATATGGAGCAGGTTAAGAAGGGCGTAAAAGAGAAAAATTACGTTGATATGACAACGTTGGCCGATAGAGGAATGGAAAGGAGTAGAGTCAAACCAATCCTAGGATTTTTTACCGATGATGGTGATGTAACCTAAATATTTTATTGTAAAACTGAACAGGATCAATAGCAGCAAACAAGACTTTTGATAAATGAATCTTTATGGAAGTTAGTTAGTTTTTTGTTAAATCACATCTTTTTTTTTTACTCACAAGTTACTTTCCACATGAAGAAAAACTAGTATTTTTATTATTTTTACGTTGTTTATGTGAGTTCAATAGTAGGAAAAGAAAATTCACTTCGTACATTCCACACGAAAGTTTTATTTACTTCAACGATGGTTTCCACACTTCTATGCCATTATCAAGGTGTCGATACCATGGTCGAAGTCAATAAAACTTAAGTGTCGAATGTACAAAGTGAATTTTCTTTTCCAATATCGTGGTTCCACAAAGCGAAGCCTCAAACGTTGAACCGTGTTAAATAGCAGCTATAAATGTTTCAAACTTGGAATCATGCTACAGCAATCGCGCAATAAAAAGAGATTATAACCCATATAATTAGTCATTGCCGATAATATTCCATCAACTTTCATGACAGCAATCATAAATCTCTTAAATTAACACACCCAATACCCTTAGCCAGCCGTTGAAGTGAGATTGGTAACCCAACGGATTGGAATCTCACCACGTGCATCGGTGTTGCAATTGTGTAAGAATTAAGTTAGGGCAGGCGTTAGAACCTTAGCAATGGGTTCACATTTAAACCTACCACTACCATTATTCTTTATCTGTTTAATTATATAAACGATATGAACTAATAGCGAATAAAGATCGTCACTAGCGTAGCCATCATTTAATTTATTCTTTTCACAATGGAAATAGGAATCTTTTGGAAAGACAGACTATCGATTTTAGTGGAATGCAACCCAATTCCGCTCTGAGATTGATGTATCCCTTATCATTTCAATCACTGATCCCACTGATAGATAAAAGTGCCTAAAAGCCCAATTTATAATTGAACTTCACAGCCAGATACCACTCAATCAGTGAATAAATTTCATCAATTTGCCCCAATGTCTCCAAAGTCCATGTCTGATTTTCGTTGCTCCAGAATGCATATGAAAATACGAAAGACAACGATATGTCCCAAAACAATATGTTGGCAGATATTATTTCAACTGCCAGTCATAAAATAGTTAATTGCCAGCTGCTTGAAACGAACTCTCAAGCATTAAAACCAAAATATGTATTCTTTCAAGGTTGTGTACATGCATAGCATGATTATCCCTACGACAAGAAGTCTGTGTAAATAGATTGATATAATGCCTGCTCCAGCTAGTGTATCATAAAAAGAGCTACTTCTGAATGGGTTTCAAGGGAAATACGTCTAAAAACACCACGAGAGAGTGAAAACAAGGAGTATCAACAGGACCCTTGTCATTACACTGAGGCGCAAAACTCACTTCGTGTGATTTTCTATGGGTAATTTCGCTTTTGGAGAACCTCATTCGGCTACGCGGAACACTGCGGACGCAAACGTCGAACCGAGGCTAAGAGAAGCATTAAACTCGTTGGGTAGTTAACTTTTTTTCTTTCACTCAGTGTCCATTCAAATGAGCCGTGCTGCGGCTCTCAAACAACTGCACAACCGTACCGCGAGCGCAAGTGGGTCAAAAACCTTTGTCGACGCCGGAACGGAGTTAAGTGCTCCTCGCTGAAAGTCCCACAATTAGCGAATATTTCGAGGAGGCGCCACAGCCGTCGGCGCAATTAATAGTAATGTCTGACTCACTCACCAAACCCATCCCCCACACCCCCCAACATCCTAAAAACACCTCCCCCCCCTTTCCCATTTCACGGTCCCTTCGCACGGGGTGGAGACGGAGGGTGAAGCACTAGAGCACCCAAAGCTCCTCACGAACCTCTCGGTGATGTGTGCGCACCGTGTAACATTTCTCCAGAATACTCAGAGCTGAATCCTCCCTTTGCCACAACCAAAATCTTCCCTCGCCCCTCCCATCACCCTTCTTCTATTCTCGTCTCCAACCCCTCTCTTCCCCCCTCACGATCCCTGTTTAAAAGAGCTATTATTACGCCGAAAATGCGTTGGCGAATATACGCGTTGCGCGATCTCTTTCGTGACTTTGGGAGTTCCTTCGAGGTGAGAAGCCATTACGCACCATCTCTCTCCTCTCAGTCACACACATACACACACACACACGCGCGTACACTTCCTCACTCCCGAACGCAAATATACAGCATATCATCTTACGACAGCGGCATTGGGTCACGTAGGTAGGCACTCGCATTTGTCACCCCCTGTTCCCATTGCTCGCTCTCTACCTCTTTCCCTCTCGAGGACGACCCAGGAAGATACTGCTTCCGCGAATCAGGAGATATATACGTATGAATGCATACAGGAACATAAAAGACAGCCAGCTATCTGCCAACTGCGCCATGAGAAGGATGATGGATTTCGTTCGGAAGGGAATCAGTACGCCGCCTGCGGAGTTCTCGCGTCCCTGCCAATGCAAAACATTTCCAGCAGTGAGAGATAATTATTCGCCGTAGTGCAACGAAGGCCAAATTAGGCCTGAAAAAAATGCGATGAAAACGAAATGCAACAATGGTTGACCGGCATTTACAGGGATAGTTGTAATTTAAGGAGGACTACCATACCGAAGATCTTTAAAAAAAAAACTTAATAAAATCCATTAAAGTTTGGTAGTGTAGGTCATTAATATAAAAATGAGGTGACAGATTGTATGACGGAGAGGTCTGAATTGTCACTTTTCCTGTCGTACAATAAGGCAATAATGATGTCATCGAAGTTACCCGGGGAGCCCGGGGATAATTTATCACGGTGTGAAATGTGAAAAATAGATTTATTCAGCTCGTCTGCAAGATCTCTTAGTGTACGTAATAGGTATATCTCATTTCGACATTTCTTCACATGCTTGACAGGTGCCTTCCAATACGTCACTATCCATTTGTTCAATAACTATCCCGCATTAGTAGAATAATGTTTTGAAATTGCATCTAAGTTTCATTTTCTCACGTTCAAATAAAATGAATAAACATCATAACGGAGCATAAAGGTACATAAAATTTGATTTTATGCGCAAAGTTATCACATGACTGGTGATGACTTTTTCCACGTCCAGTCCTTGCGGTGGCTTACAGGGTGTTTACCTTGATTAAATATGAAAATGCGTTCAACTTCACCTGCTGAATCACATAAAAACGGGGAGAATAATCAATTGGACCAAAAAGAAGCAATAAAGCATAAATATGTTCATGGGGAGATAACGTATTCCATAAGTTTCACTGTAATACCTCCGTCTACACCTGATACAGCTTATTGACGCTGACCAGGATTAGTTATCGAGGGTGATTCAAGTAAAAACATCAATCTCTCTACCCCAGATCACAACAGTTTCTTCGAGTGAAGCTGGGATAAATTAAGTTGATATGCTAAAATTAATCGGAAGAAAGATGTAATTACAAGAATGAAATACACCAGCAAATGCATTAATTAAGAGCGACAAGTATACCAGCGGAGAGAAAATGTTAAGAATGAATAGTTATGCAGATTTCACAGTAAAAACTATTAGGTTGCCGTAATGATTGTTACTCACGTAATAAAAAGGATTTCTAATAGATATTCTACCAAGTTTGATGAAGAACTGGACTTTGTAAATGTTTATTTCTGGACATGAGATTAATTTGGAATAAATAAAAGTTAAATTGGTATTTTTAACGGTTTTCAGCTCCTCGTGATATTGAATGCAAAATATTTCACACCTAATACTATTCGTTCTAGGATTATACTTCAGATTAATGAAAATATATTTTAAAACATATATGGTACCATTGCATCATCCGACAACTGTATTTTCTAACAATAAAGCTTAATCAACAACCTCTACTTATTCCTTCCTAACCTCATTCATAAATCATAACGGTTAATTTGTATTACTTAGACTATTTGAATTATACGTCACTTTGATAATTAATGGAGACGGGTGTTGCCCAAAATATCCCTTCAGAAGCCAGGAATCGGCCGGGTATATTCATGATCCCACGGCGAGACTACGTTCCCGTCATATCAGCATCCTCAAGAGTGCAAGGCATGGATACCGAGATAGGGGGAGCACTTAATCGTCGTGGTTCCCGGACCGGATTACGTAAGCGTTATCGGGAGCACTTGTCAAGAGATTAGAGATGATGGGCGAGCACCTCCTACGAGTGAACAGATTATTTACCGTTTGCTGCTTCCGTGCATATAAGGCTCTCTTTTACTGCGAACGGATGTTATCTGTATTGGAGAGCTGGCACCAGAGTTCAATAGACACCAGATCGCCCGTCGATACACATTTCCCAATCTCATATTCGTCGCCGCTAGGGAGTTGCCATGAATAGCATGGCGGAGAATGCCCGCGCTTTTGCTAAGAGCAACGTAGCCTTCATCATACAGTAAGCACATATATGCTCATTATAGTGAGAAATACACATAGGTTCCAAATGGCTGTAATAGACTCACGAAGCAGCATGACGGGCAGGACTGCCTATTCTCAATGACATTTTGAAGGCTGTATAAAGATCACTACATTTTAAATTTAGGGTCTCAATTGGAATCAACTAATAAATCCTGTTCATATAGTCCTCTGATGATGAACCAAATTTATGTTTTTATTTTTCCGAATTTTACATCGTCGTTTTTCCCCTGCCTTTACTGCGGGATGAAAACATGTGACTACTCTCAGAGGAAGAAAAATGTCATTAAACCATTTCACAAATTATTACGAAATTGACGATGATGATAAAACCAAAATGTGTTGAAACAAGTGTAGTTGTTAAAATAAACCAGTGGAGAGAACCAATCCTTTATTTTCCTAACATGCTGTTCCACCATTTAACGCCTAATACAGTGGATTTTGATGTCAGAGGGTGTGGAATTAGCTCATATCTTGATGTGTAAATTTCATTCGCCGTTGGGCTCAATACCTATAAGGTGAGGTATATCCAGTCAAACCAGACCGATATTCATAATGAACACAATGACTGGTGGTTTGAGGGATTTCAGCCGTCATAATATAAAGTATTTATATGAGGAAATTGATACCAAGCACATCATCAATATAAACATTGATTTCAACCGCCATTTTATTGCAAACTCAAATTTTGCTCACGAATTTAATGTATCAAGGGTTGAAAACTTTGATAATAACAGCAGTAGGAACAGAGGATGATAAAATCGATGGAAGCTGAAGTATATTTTCCTCCTGCAGATAAGATATAATATTACTAGGAAAGATATACCCCTGGTTGATATTTTCCAGAGTATGTATGATACGAGTTTTACTTGCCTAAAATTACGCGTTGTGTATAATTTGAAGATATAACTTCGTAGATCTATGTGAAAATAAGGTAGGTAAGTACAAGTCGTTAGTAATTATGTGAATAAGGATAGCCCTATGTAGTACCACGAAATAGAAGTACCCAATCGGAAGATAACACACCAGAGGTACTATTATTTTGAGTATTAGGAAAGTTAATTCAGTCCAAATACCCAAAGAAATCACTCGCAAACTCAAGTACTTAAGGAAGGAACCCAGTTTCTCGACCTCACTCTGTTCCTTAGCGACGATGCATTTCCAAATTGTGAGGGTGGTCAAGGGGCTACTCCACGCGTGTTCCACCCAGCTCAGTTATCTCTTCTGCAAAGGACCAGCTCAACGGTTAACCTTAATGCAGCGGAGGCAATTACCCTTAAGTAAGCCAGGGGTAACGCAGGGCAGGGAAATGATCATTATCCTAGAGGGTTTCAACATCCGGAGGCACATAATGCCGGTCTAGTCGCGACATGAGCACCTATGGTTATTAGCCCTCCAAGGCGTCGAAGTTCCAAAGTTGCCGACGGTGAACGGAAAAAGGAACAGGAAGGATAGGCACGCAACTTTTGAAGGAATGAAACAGCTATTAAAAAGAAAATCTTCCATAGATGTCCTGGTTTCCACATCTGGAAAAGATACATGACCGAAGTTGTCCAAGCAAGTCTTCATCCCCCATTTTCCGACAAAATTAAAATGGCTAGGCATTTGTCATCCTTCTGAATGGAAATGATAATCCTAATCTTAGGCTTTAAATAACTATTATCTGACAACCACCCATTTTATCATGACTTTTCCGAACCGCACAGTAAAAATATTGGAATATAAAATGCTCCGGGCCAAAATTTTGATATGAATACAGATTTACCTTTCCTAAACAAAACATGAGCTCAATTTCGTGCCTAATTGATTGTTAAGAGGGGAAAAAATTATTTGATCTTAACTGCCATACATTCTGGTTGACAAATGAATTAACGAAATAATAATAATTTATTAAACACAAACATATAACCCCAATTACGTCTTATAATAAAAGGCAGAAACATGGAGATACGTCCATGCCCCGGGCAGTAAAAATCTTCCCGAGCGGGATTCGAACCCGCGATTGGGATTGACAGGCGAGGGATTTACCACGTCGCTACCGGAACAGACGGAATATTACGGAATTTCCCTTTTATTCCAGAGAAAAAACACGATGCCGAAATAAATCGAAATTTCCGTAGCGCTATAAATGACATCATCTAAATAACTATTTTTAAAATGTATATTTTATATTTATTTGATTTTACGTAGATTTCCATAATATTTATGCGCGAAACGACAGTCAACCCGTGGACCCTCATGTCTCAGTGAGTGAGTCTTATTGGAGCGAAGAGCGCACCTCTTTCTACTTAAAAGAAATTTCAGCGAATTTTACGAAAATTCACGATTGCAATTTTTCGTAAAAACCTCTGGCAAACAGCCACTGGCATTTAAAATATTATGCTTTATACTTAAGCCCTAAACCTCAACAAGAGTCCCTCGACGTGAATCAAAACTGGCCAGGAGAGGAAGCTCATGGAACCCGTAGTGGAAAATAAATGCCGATGCGAAAGTGGAGAGAGGCATGTGTTCTAACGGCCGAATGCAATGCTCTGCATTTACGACGGCGTCGGGCCGAGAGCATCGGCGCCGGATAATGGCGATACGACGACGTACCGATGGAATAATAGCCGGGAGCGACGGGAGATGCGAAAAACGGGTCTCGGCGTCAACAACGGAAAATTCCCCCAGAGATGGCGATATTCGAGCATCCGCGAAGCGTTCGCCATCTCTCTCCATCACGTGGAGAGTTACGGGAACAAGGAGAACGCAACTGAATGCAAGGGCGGAAGGAGTGCATCGTTCTGCTTTCCCCTCCATCTCAAACTCAATATCACCCTCAGCTCATTTTAACTGTCCTGTATTATGTTTAAAGACACATCAGGCTCCATCCCGGCCATTGAATGGATGCCATTTTGCGATTAATAATGAAGTAGTTCATACACTTGACATTTATGTCGCTCGAAAGCACATAATAACTGAGTGATGAAACAAATAACAAGTGGTTAAAATCACGATCAAAATTCAAAATAGTTTTGATGCGTGAACAAAAGAAATCAATATGTACAGCAGTATAATTTTTTCCCTGATTGTAAATCTATCATCACAAAATGAGCAATGATGCCAGTTTTGACTTCACCAGCCACTATTATGAGTGCTCAAAGTTATCTCAAAAAAAGTTTTCTGACAGAAATTACACCATCAAATGCGAAATTATATCATAACGAACAATAATTTAGGATGTTAGAACTTACTTCAAGTAGAAATGGTAACCCAAGAAATTTTACATGAATACAGATTTACCTTGAAACAAGGATCATGAAATAAGATATAGTAATCAATAAAATTAAGTGATTTCAGAGCATCTTGTCCTCTGAATTGATTTTCCTCTCCAGAGAGAAAGTATGCGAGGTTAAGAGATGAAAGAATTGACCTCTTGGGGTTAAAAACACAATTCGTTTTGCAGAGTCGTGGTAGTGTCAATGTTTTTAATGGTTTTTTCACCAGAAAAATCTTTTTACAAGCGAGCGATGAATTTACCATTGCTATTGAAGAATAATTAAATAAAATTCAATAAAATGTGGTATGAAAGAGGAGAAAAGTTGACATTCCAGAAAATACATTTTTTAACAAAGGTAATTACTCCATTTTTGTCAACAATGATTCTTCACCGAAGGATAAGATATGTATACCTAATAATATGTAAAAAAAAAAAAGGCCACGAAGCTTATCGTGTTCATTCCAAGCATTCAGTTTTTGAAGGTATCAAAAGTGTAACCAAAACTGAGAAAATATTGGCAAATATTTGTCCCATCATAACTGTATTCCCCCAGCAATTCAATAAAACTTTATTTTACTTTATAATCACCTATCCGTGTAACTAATGGTATCCAATCAGTTCACAAACCTGAGGTGTAGTCCGTATTTTTTACAGTAAAAATTTCATTAAACCTCTCTGATGTGCATTCCACGCATTTCAGGCTGTCAGGGCTTTTGTGACCCCACAGTAACCTCCTCGAGTCTAGGACACCTTCCTCTCTACAGTGCACAAATTCACATACCGTGCCGACCACTGCGGGTCAGTTATGACTGGCCACCCCGTCGACTGCAGCGAGAACTGAGGCTATCCGGCATAAACACGCCCCTAAGCGTTGATTAAAAATACCAGACACTTACTGGGTGGCACTAGCATGCACACTCATAGCGGGCGGTCTCATTGGCGTCGGATTGGGTGACCCTACGTCGTAAACGGCCAGACCGTGTCCAGTGATATTAAATTCTTTCCCGAGGTTTCCCGACCCCATATGAGGAGGTGCGGTGGTTCAACCTTTAAAAAAATACCTTACCATTCTCGCGAATGTTCCGGGAGCATACTGGGGTGAAAAGAGGAGGAGGACCCGAGGTTGCAGCGTGACTGCAGAAACGGGGAGGGCGGGAAAGAAACTGGATTCGCACGGCCTAGTTCACGGAGACAAGTGAGCATCGGAGCGCGCGAGCGGGAACGCGACGAGACCGGGTAGGAGGGAGACAATGAGGGTGGCAGCCAGAAGGAAGAAGATGACGGCCGTGGACGATGTAAGGTAAAGCAGGAAGAGGAGGAATGATGTTTCTATCAGCGTGCTCCTTGGGAAGGAGCTATATCATGTCGCTGACTTAAGCGAGTAAAAGATGTAACTTCGAGAACGGAGACTATGCGTTTGCATTCATAATGGTACCTGATCAATTATAATGTAAACTAACAATACGTTAATTTACTTAATTTTTAACGCTTTTTGTAGGACCAATGGCTGACCGGAGCTCTTCTATACTTTCTCCCCTCCATCTTACATCTATCCGAATCAAGCCGATTTTCATTTTCCGTTATAACTTCTACCTCTCCTGTCCTTCATATTACAAAAAATATGAACCAGAATCATTTATAGGGCTGGATGGAGGAATTAGAACATGGATCTGACGAGCTTAGCCTTAAAATTGGTGGAATTCCCGCATTCGGTTTAAGAGAGAAATCGATCAACTGGGTACAGGAGATGTGCTGGCAAGTTTTTCCGATTTTCGAACCCGGATCCCTCATCCGAACTGCCGAGATCCGTACTGCAAGAAGATTTCCACAACTATGATTTAAAATTAAATAAAGAAATGTCAAAAAGGAAAAGGTTGTAGACACATGTTATAAATTTCTGACTCAAAGAAAATTAATAAACTCTCTCTGGCCTCCAAACAGTTATTATTGTTTTATGGCCTAAAGCACCACAAACCAGTTTTTAATGTGGATCTACTCATAAATAATTCTGTTTCGAAGAGTAAATATTATAGTAATCACAGATATATTAAAAAAATTCATTTACATCACCTTTTTAAGATACCACGTTTCAAATTTTTCAAAATGCCATCGCCAAATTAGCTGGGCACTATGGCATTTCACAAAAAAGCTTTTTCACTAAAGTGGACGTGATCTGTGAATTAGTGATATTTTGAACTCCCGCTCCTGATTGGAAGTTCAAGTTTTCTACTGTAATATGGTGGATTTTTTTTACAGATTCTTATTGATCGTGAAAAAATAAGCCATTTTTGTCACGAAAGTTTTTTTCATATTTACTTCCTTCCTCAAAATGATATTTGATGACGACTACCTACCTACCTAGAAAAATGCCTCATAAAATCCCGAAAACAGCGATATTCGACTCAGATGAAAAATGACTTTAACTGAAGTCCACAGTAAAGTCGGTCATGCGACCCAAATTTACTGATTTTTTACTTTAGGCCACATGGAATTTGGTGATTTACAGCTTTTTATATTTTATACTTTCAATTTTCAACTATAGGTCATTTGAAATTGATCGATCACATCCACTTTAGTGAAATAAGGTTTTTGTATTAATGAAAAACAAATTCCTGAAATTATAAATGGGATGGTTGGATGGTTTGGAACTCCCTGTATAAGTTATAGCCACCTAAAAACCAGTTTGGCATCAATAATATTTCACTAAGAGAACCATGATAGCATTCGCATAGACATCGACTGCTGGCTTCAGCACGAGGTAAAAAAAAGTTTACCTTCGTAGCACAAACGGTGTTCGAGATTATGCCTCAAACTGAAAATAGGATTAATTCCCTTGAGATAAAAGGGAAGGAGTCGAGGTAGGCGTTTCCACACCCTTGACTCCCAGGACTTCGGTCTGTGTCAAGCACGCGGCAGGCAATTTGAGCGGGGAACTCGACTCAAGAGGCTCGACATTTCCAGCGGCACCCCGAGCGCGGGAGGCCCCTCTCAAAACGGAGCCGAGGCCGAACAACATCGGAACGCGACGCGTTTAAGAGGGCAATGGAATGGGAATGAGCGTCCTCGATGGGGGATCCTGGGTGCGCGCGGCGGAAGTGATTAATGGAGTGGGAGGCTCAGAAGGGATTAAGATTGGGACGGCATTTAAGGGAGGAGAGGCGGTTTAGTAAGCGGGCGGAAGAGGGGCGATTAGAAAACTCCCTCTCTCGCGACAGCGATTTTCGGAACGATGAGTCCACCAGAGAGGAGGTCGCAGCCGGGAGAGGGAAGGGAGCGGTCGCAAGCAGGGAAATTACGAGGGCCTTCCTCGAAAGGCCCTACGAGGTCCGCGGCTGGCTACTAGGCGTTTCGCTCTCCTCCCGCATAATGATCGGTGGAAGGCTCGTTAAATCGTTCCCTAGGCTTCGTTCCTTTTTTCGCTTGCACGGAGAGAAAAAATACAGCTTTCGCCTACCCATTATTTCGCTCGAAAAAGGGAAAAGCAAAATCTCCTGTATAAATGTTTTTGCTGGTAGCATCCATGAGTCAACAAGCCGAAATCACGGCATTATTTCTCTATGAATATCTTCAGCTTATTTTATGCAGAATGTAACCATTGATTGTCAGGGTTAATTTAATTCACCTTGTAAATTAATAGGTAGGTATATGCTTTTCTTGTATTCATTTCGAAGCTATCAGCTGACAGTATTATCCAATAAGTTCTCTGAAAATTGCCCGAAATTTCGTCCATCAAGGTGTTCAAAGGAGATACCTTATTCTAATGTATCTTATATGAGGTCATTTCACGTCCATGCACATTTACTTTGACGCAAGGCTAAAGGTAAAATTGATTACTTTCAGTTTCCTCATTCAGGACGAAAATGCGATAGGCTTTTCAATGATATATACCCCTTCCTCGTCTTGAGAGACAGTGTACAATCGTGACTTCTACTACGTCCGTTTCTTCAAGGCATGATTTTCCAGTTTGGATAATAAACCAAATGCTGCATGGGAAGAAAAACTATCTGTAGCCGATGAATGTGAAGTGCCGGAATACCTGGAGTTTTAGAGTACTAGTGAATAGAGAGAGAGAGACGCATAAATGTCTACCAACTGCGGAGCAAACAAATATCTGTAATAAATAGGAAAAAATTGTTATAACGAGTACAATGAAAAAATGAAGTCATAAATTTTTTGGATGAATAGATAATGTCTGTGCGCATAGTAGTACATGGCCCAAACAGATAATGACAAGAAAAACTCATCAGTTTTAATGGTAATACAATGCTAGCTATACAAGGACTACCTTTGTGACTTCGATTACAATGTCTCGGTTGAAATTCGGGAAGTAGAGATTTTTTTCTATCTTTCTAACAAAGAAGTTTCTCCGATTCCATTTGCCCCTCAATTTCAAAATAAAAAATGTTGTTCACACCTGTAAGGTGTTTCTACCTCGAAGTTTTAGCGAAACCGTGGCCTTGAGGGAAAAAATTCCAAATTAATTGCATTAGAAAATAATTGCAGTGTTTTCTTGCATCAAATGCAAGTGTGTCGGAATGATTCCACTAATGTAATAAGGAAAAAAAATTACATCTCTTCCATTCATATACCCTCGTATTATGACGAGCTAGGACGCCAAATACCTCCCGTGCTCACGAGTGATAATTTCAGCTTAGAGAGGATAATCCAACGCGGCTTGGCATTAGCGTAAAATGGGTGACACATAGTCGAGCATAAACTGTAACAGGCCCCTATTGCATGATAATGCGTCAAGAGGGAAAATCCAGACAAGGTAATGGAAGGGATTTTTAATCGAGTGCACCGCCGTTATGTGATTTACTGCTAATAGTATTACATACTTATCTCGTTACCCAGTGTACGAAAAATCAAAATTTGGGAAAACATCTTTCTTATATTGAACTTGTCTGATCAAAGGTAACTTAATATTTCTTCAAAATGCATAATATCTATGGTTTAACGTATTATTATGACACAGTAGGCAGTATACATCTACGGAATTGAAAAAAAGAATGTATTTCACAATGATAGTCCAATTACAGCAGCTTAAAATGATTACTTTCTTTACAAACTTTAGACAAGAAATTCTTAGGTATGTAATTGAATTAAAATACTACAAAAATACGAATTCAGATCTTGGGTTCCGATAGTTAAAATATCTCTAGGTAACGTCTTGGTTCAAATAATTTTTTGTGCTCTTCACTACTGCCAAGTAGCAGAAGAGCGAATTCTCGTTTTTTTTCTATATTTCACGGTCATGATTACTGCTTTAAAATTGTCCCTACCTAGTCTAGCGTCAACTCTATTACAATGAATCAAAATCAAATTAATAATTGGATTTAATCTGTCATGGAGCAAAATAAAATAGCTTTAAAAATTTAATAGATATGCGTAAAGCCCCGCTGGATTCATATTCTGAGTCCCGTTTGCTCTTGTAAAATTTATTTTATATCATTAAATCTTAAGAGTGGGCACAAGTATCCAATATTTTCATTTACTTAGAAAAATTGAATGAATACGTATACCATTGCGATTTCAAAATATCAGTTAGCCGCTGATCTCCATTGAAAATCTCCCTTTGATAGTAGAGCTTATATCAAGTCAACCTAACAATATACCTCTTCAATTATACGATAGAGTGTTTATGGGCAGGAAGAGATATTTAATATAATGAAGTATGTTATCGACCACTATATTTTTTTATGTAGAAATGGATAATTTGTCTGGAGTAACGGCCAAACTACTCCAGACAAATTATCCATTTCTACATAAAGAGATATTTAAAGCTGTTAGGAACAACTTCCTCATTTAAAAATTAACATTAAATCATCACATACAGCTTGAAAGGAAGTAGGTATTTCTCCAACTCTCACTTCATGGGGTATAGACATGTTGTCGTCACTTAAGTACCTACTCGCCTTCACACTCAACCAAAATGAAGCCATATCCTTTACTCTTCCGTGTCCCCTTGCTGCCCGTTACTCCATTGCAGCCAATATCAAAGTCATTGATCCCAGTTCCAGTAAGCAAAGTTAAATTTTTAACAATCATTTCACAGAGGACACGATTAATTTTGAACCATAAACCACTAAAAATTATCTACCATTTGATAGCATTAAAATATTTGGATCTTTATATACAGCGGAATTAGTGGAATTTGACGTGAATGAAAAATAGTCACGGTCAACTTTAATTTCAAACTTTAAACAAGACTGCAGGTTATAATCTTAATTTATATGGACCTTACTGATACGTCTATTTTACACAAATACCGTTACGCATTTTGTTCCACTCCTACTCACGTAAGTCCAGTATCAAGAATTCGACCAGCGTATTCGTGTGCGTTATTAAAAAAATATAAGCAAAAAATACTTTATTCAGATTCAACACTTCTCCTCCACCCCTAGAGATATTGATCGGGTGCAAAAAATACGGGTACACTTAGAAACCGGTGGAGGATTTGATAAAGAAGCGAAGAGCAAATAGAAAAAAATCTGCAATACAACGGCGTACCCAATTTAATCAATAAATTTTGTACTTGCGCCCATTAAATATAAAGGGAATGGGGAAATAAAAAGATGTTTGGTGAAATTAGAATGAATCTGGCTTTTACTTAGTGGGAGTTTTCGATGTGCTTTACGGAAATAGCATAATTGGTAATCTTCCAAATCTTCGATTCTACTCTAGACGACTAAGTCTTTTCTTTCGCTCAATTACAAGTTCTATCAGCGCGATAAATCTCTAGCACAATCATGGATCTTTATAACGCATGCTCTCGCGTAAGCGTTATTTTATCATCATTATAAATCCCTCGAGAGTGCGAAAACGTTATCGCCATCCTTCAGAATATGTGTGCTGATTAAGTTGAATAATCTTAATCAATTGAGTGAGTCGAGTAGTTCAATTACGGCATGCAGTGCGCTTCTAGAGGCGCATTGATAACGACTGCGAAGTCGTCAGAATACAAAAGGTGAAACCTTAATCCTGCTTTCGCACTCCGAGAATTAATCGGCGACTACATGCGGTACGGCATTAATATCCCTGCAAAACTCAGGTTCCACTTTAATACCCCATAGTAAAGGCCTGCTGCTACAAAATAACTTCTTCTAATCAGTGATGATGTAAGATGTCTTGTCGTAAACCGGCATTATAACGTTTGTATTGGTCCAAAGTTTTCCTCTACGTGACACATTCAATGATTTATGAGTCACTGCATATAGTTTGATGACCTGGAGGATACATATACATAATACGGTGTGGTATGGATATTTCGGGGGCGTCCAGAGAGCGTGTGAACGGTGTGACGGACTGCGCCGCCCCTGGCCGCACGTGGGCCGGCCATCGGTAAGGTTCACACGCCCTTGGACGTCCTAGGGAGCCACCACCCCTCTCCAACCCTTTCGGGACTCCGAGGTTGGAGTGGCCGCTTTCCTTGGGTGACGGGGAGGCGTTGAGACAAAGGAGTGAAGCGACCGGCCAGGATGGGTCATTCTGGACCACGGGCCAGTGTCTCAACGCCGTCCATCCTCCTTTGACACCCGGGAAGGTCGCCACCCTTTCACCACCCTCTGCCCCTCCACCACTCCCTGCCACCCACTCTCACCACCCCCTGCTCACCCATTTCCATCCGCTGCACCCCCATTTTTCCACCCATGCACCCCATTTCGCCACCCCCTGCACCTAAAAATCGGGTATATAAGGAGAAGACGGAAAGACCCGTGGAGTTCATCCTTACCCTGCACCCCGGCTCTGTCGGCCTCGAGCACGACAAGCCTTCCCCGCTCCTCGGCTAGTCGGCAACCGCAAGACTGCCCTTCCCGAACTCGCTTCCCCGCTCCTCGGCTAGTCGGCGAAAGCAAGACTGCCATACACCCTGCACCCTCCGCCCCGGCCTAGTCGGCGAAAGCAAGACTGCCCTACACCCTGCACCCTCCGCCCCGGCCTAGTCGGCGAGAGCGCGACTGCCCTACACCCTGCACCCTCCGTCCCCGGCCTAGTCGGCGAAAGCAAGACTGCCATACATCCTGCACCCTCCGCCCCGGACCAGTCGGCGAGAGCAAGACTGCCCTACACCCTGCACCCTCCGCCCCGGCCTAGTCGGCGAGAGCGCGACTGCCCTACACCCTGCACCCTCCGTCCCCGGCCTAGTCGGCGAAAGCAAGACTGCCATACATCCTGCACCCTCCGCCCCGGCCCAGTCGGCGAGAGCGCGACTGCCCTACACCCTGCACCCTCCGCCCCGGCCTAGTCGGCGAGAGCGCGACTGCCGTCTACCCTGCACCCTCCGCCCCGGCCTAGTCGGCGAAAGCAAGACTGCCATCTACCCTGCACCCTCCGCACCCGTCGTAGTCGGCGAGAGCCGCCAGACTGCCACCAGCTTCCTTCCCCTTCGACCCGACGCCGCCGTGTTTAATGTAAGTGCCGATATTTCTGTATATCAAACGAGCATGAGCAATAAAGCTCCCCTAAGGCCAACCAGTATGTTATTTCTACCCCTAATGTCCCGACGACAACGGCAAACGGTGGACAATGCAAGCCTCAACCTGCTACCTAGAGATTATATCAGGGTTCAAGTTCAAACCCGGTTGAAGCCCTCGACTCATGCCCCCAGCTGAACCCGAGATTTATGCCTGCCTCGGAACAAGTTATTACTGGAAATGCGCAGGTGTTACATGGGAATATAACCGATTCACCGAACTAACTATAACTAATCCTTCGAATTCAATTTCACATGGGTAGCACCGAGTATTAAGATCCTCCTTCACAAAAAGACCAAACTAAACTGAGCCATAGTAAAATAGGTCCCATTCTATCATTTTATGTAAATATTTTTTATATAGATCCGTATATTTCGGTGAAAATCAAGAATTAACTGCTTGAACATATCATCGGTCATTATTGAATATTTATAATTCAGAAAGCTCAAATATTTTAGCAGTCACAGTCAGCATTTTAATTAAAAAATCTAAGGTAGTAAAGTAACATTTGTCCAAATTAATCAACTACTATCTGCAGCGTTTTCACCATGCCCAGGGAGGAATTTCATTAAGTGCCACGCGGATTACAAGGGCATTCACATTACCGACCGCAATTCCGTGTCCTGCTTAAGTATTTCCGCGAATCACAGAATGGTTTGATATCGCATAACACCGCCCTACAATATTGCTGCTCTCATAGATCTAATGCCACAGTTCCCACGTTCAATAATAATGAAATGATATTTTTAATGGTACGAAGCTACAAAGGCTTTCCAAGTCAAAGGACCTAGTTTACTAAGATTCATAAAATGGTAGTTTGGGTCAACCAGAGAAAAAAGAAAACATGCTAGGATCTTCACTTATGTGAATGAAAAACATTTTGTGAATTCATTTTCCCCATTCCCCAAATATATTTTAAATCAAACCACAAGGAATATGCTTTTAATTGAACTATGTGATTATCGTGAAATAATTTCTTTGAGCAGATGCAACGTAGAAGTAGGCTGGACTTTTTAAGGAGCTGAAATGGCTAAGGTTATATAAAACCAGTTAAAATAAATTTTTAAAACTTAGATTAAATGTTTCTAAAACCATACCCGAGGCATTGTTCAAACTTGCGATCCTTGGGTTGCCAGTTAAAAACGTAACCAACCTGGCTATCATAGCCGGCGAACAGATGTAACATTTTTAGATGGAAACCATTTTATGCAAATAGTATAAGGAAGGGATTTTTTCCTCAGCTCTTTAAAAGAAGCGAGAAAAAAGTAAAGTAATGCATCCCTTAGCTTTGAATTTACCTTATCTCGCATTAATTTTCAATCCACATCTAAAACTCAAGAGTACATCACTGAATTAAAAATAAAAAAGAGAAAACACTCGAATCCTCTCCTTTGGATTACTCCATTCAACCATTCTAATTATATTCTGGGAATTGCTTCACGTGGAGCTGAAAGCCTCAGAATGAGAAGGAAAAATTATAATTGGCTCGATCCATTGCATACATCTATCTTCTTCTATAAGTGAAAAACTCGCGCAGCATGAAGAATTAAAAATAAAGCAAACAGATCCACGACTTGCAAACTACTTACAATCGACCAGACGAAAGAGATGAGATGATTTGACCGTAGTTTTTAAAAAAAAAAGCGAACAAATATTCGAAAGAGTTTCGAAAAGGGAAATCGAATCTTCCAAATTCAAAATCCTACGTCCCAGAGCGGAAGAAAATGGGACTGCAAGTCCGGGGAGACACAAAATGAGAATTCGCTCGGAGTCGATTAAAAAGAAAAAAATGAAGAAAAGATCTCAAGTTTTCCCTTGCATATTTCCCGGGATGGAAATATTTCCCTCCTCTCTTGGGGCATGCATCCTCTTCTCCCTTTGAAAACCCGACCCAAAAATGTTCGAGTTCTTCGACTCCGCTGCCTTCAGACTCCTACGCTGCCGTTTGATTCATGCGAGGATTAATGTCCTCTTCATCCCCTTACCCCTCCCCCTCTTCCGCATATGGTCAATATATTACCGCGAGGTGACTTCGAAATAACCCTAGCCGGACCTCCCGCGAACCCACATACACACACACACACAGTACACAACTGCATACACACATGGTGGGGGAGCGGAGATATAGGCCAAAGACCCTATTAATATCCCGAAAAATAAGAAACTTCGAAAAAATTGAGAGAGAGAGAGAGGCGAGTATAACTACGGGATTACCCTCTACATACGACCGCCGCGCCTTCCCTATACATTCATTCCCGTCCGGCCGCTACCCCGTCATGCGACACTGCTTTAACCCCCTCCCTCCTCCACTGCCTCAAGCATGGTGGCGCGATGCGGCCCCCCTCCCACACCTGCTCCGCTCCTCCTACCCCGATTCTCCTATCCACCCAATCTCTAACCCCGCACGATACTTACTACCGCATCCCCGCAATGAACTACTCGGCTCTACCTCGTTTTCATTACGGGGGACAAATTGCCTTTGTTAATGCGCCCGTTCGCTCTAAATTCCGATATCGCGCTCACTATTAGGGTAACCGCGTTCCCCGCTTCGGTAGTTCAATCCGACCTTCACAGAAAGATTTCGCGAATGACGGGGAAAGAGAGTAAGTTCTCGACTTCACGCCCGTCTTCTGGCTTAATCGAATCTCGGGTGCCCGGGCTTCGTTAGGAGCGACCGTCCTCTCAATCTTAAGAAGTGAAGTACTTTAACGATACTCCTCCCACGTACTCCACGAGAGTATTCCTTTCTCATCTCAGCCCGTCTCATCACTTCAGTATAGCGTTTGAGATCTAGCGGCTCATCTCCAACGCCTGTCGCCATAGATTTTTAAACTAGATGTTCTCACTTTGACTCCTTTAACGGCTTAATAAACTCTTCATCCACCATCTTCGTCTCTTTTTTACTTGCCCTGCTTTCCTTAGAAGGTGAAGTCACGGTTAAAATTGTTCCGACTCGAAGGGAATCTCCCCCATGCTCTCATTCTTCACCACAGCTCTAGGGGCGTACAGGTGATTTCTTGAGGTAGTCATTCTCGCGGCATGCGACCGAGACGTAGGTTGGCTTAACTCTACTTATAAAAGCCACCAAGGAAACTAATCAGAAACACAAATGCCCACTATCGTTATTAGGCGCTGCTGAAACGAAATTAAAGGCTACCCACAACAATTAAAGCTTTGTAAGAAGCACAATAAAGATTATATGTTAATCAACGTTGCCTGCAATTCGTTGTTGAGATAATTTTAGGACACGTTTAGTATTCACTAGCTGGCTCTAATCCACCGTTTAATTTTGCTGAAAGAGGCCAAAAACGAAAGAAAATAACCAACTACTATAAAGCGGGAAACAAATTGCTACTTATTGTGCTTAAAACTTTCCAACATCCTCAGCATCGGTCAATAATCCTAAGACTGGTTTGACGTAGCACTCCACTCGTTTCTCCTATCGGCTAAACTCTTCATATTGATATAATTATTCTTTTTCACATCCTTTGTCACTTGATTCATATATATCACATCCGAGGCCTACTTTTCACATATACTATAATTCAGCAGAATTTTCTCAGAGAATTTCACGGCCAAACAAACCACTCTCTGCAGCCCATACTCATTTAGATTTTGATGGATTTTTTTTATCACTGAGAGAATAAAAGGAGTAAAAGAATGGACAAAGGACAAAGTTCAATGGTTTAGTATACACATACCTATCTTTTTTCTCAAAGCAGCTATGTATGATGGTGAATCTCACTCCATTTAGGCCGATTCTTGCCAGCTTTTTGGTCAGCTGCTAAGGGAAACATATGCAGCACTTTCTTTACCAGTGTTGTAAACTTAAGTTTTCCAAACTGAAAAATCTGATAGCATTTGCTTTATAAACCACAAAGAGGAATATTCAATTCTGTTTATTAGCATGACAGAGGCTGTCAGTAGTTCCCTGTCACCCGTATCTCGATTCTGATTGGCCGAAGACGCAATGAATAAACGAGAGTTTTGTCCCTGTCTAGGACTGTCGTTGCTGTACAGTGGGAAAGGGGAGGAAGCAGGTGAGAGGTGGTAGGTTTTGCGACTGCATATCCGCCGCGCTCGCTGAGGAGAAATGAGGTTAGGGGAAGGTTTCGTCCCGCGGAGGAACGTCTCAAAGTTTTACGGCTCCAACGGGATAAGTATGTGGCGGCAGGGAGATTCTTCCGAGTGGCCTCATATTTCCTTCGATCGCGATGGGAGGTGCAACGACACCTGACTCACGGAAGGTTAGGGGGAGGAGGGTGTCTGCCAACAATCATTTTCCAGAGGAAGATTTGAAATTCTGATCGCGTAATAACTCTGTTCGCGCACAAATACAGATGTTTTAAGATTACCTAGGTGTACCAACCTAACTTAATGGAGCAGAAGTTTGAAATCAATGATTTCTCACCCCGTGTGTAAGTGAAACCAAAGGCTTTTGACTTTCAGTTTTCATATAGAGTGCCTGGGTATATCGTCTACGCGTTTATGTTAACCTCGGGGTCACTGCAATAGCCTAAGGCAAGGGGTGGCTTAAATGCTTTAATAATAAGACAAATAAGCACCCGATATGAATGGAACTCCAGTGGGATCCACTCCATTCCAGTGATCAGTCTTTTTTTCATAATTGACTTCTTTATTAAAGCATGTAAACATCATTCACCCTATTCTTCTTTACAATGACGTTTTCGGCTCATTAATTTGATGGATGTTACCAATAGAAAATATTTCATAGAAAATATTCAAAAAATGGAATGGGCATGTTATATATTTAGTTAAAGGTTCGTGTAGCTAGACGAAGAAGTGAAGGAAGAAAAAGAAAATGATTAGTGTCCTCAGAGTGCTAACATTCAATATTTTTATCATCGATAGCAGGCTAATAGCGTTCATTTTTACAATTATTATAAAATCAATCACTGGAATAGGCAGGAGGTCTTTTGGCCTAGTACTAGTTTTCCACTCCGATATCATGGTTTCGAAATTTTGTAATGGTAAAATTTTTATGTGTAGAATACCAATCCCTACTTGAGTACATATAAAGAGAACTTAATATTCAGTACTCCTTCAGTTTGATACGAGGTTCCACCGTGGGCCACTGTATGCTTCCCTTTGAGACTAGGCTTACTGCTGGGTTTTTCTCAACCCTAGCTCACAAAGAAATTTCCCACTACTACTTCCTGCAGCCTACGTCTCATCCCTTTATAATGGAGAATATGATTCAAATGCTCGTTCTCTCACCCAATCAATAACTACTATAGAAATTAAGTACTCTATTCGGGTAGCTTATCCACTAAAATGGTACTCGGCTACCAAGAAAAAGGGTCAAAATTGTAACCAACGATAGACCTTGAAGAATCTCGAAATTAAGATAGGTCATAAGAATTAAAGGCGAGGAAATAAAAATAAAGATAAATGCTTAGAGAAGATATAATGGCATATTTAATGTATACAGAAGGAAAACATTATAAAAGATTCAGTATTACAGAGGAAAAAAGTTTGATTGCATTCCATGTTACAATTTGCTTTCAATTCATTCAAGGGAATTTACTTTGGATACAAGTACCCAAGTCCACATCTTTTCGTGATGATGAAGACCTACAATTTCTACCCTGCCCACTCAAATAACGCAAATAACCTATCCGGCCACAATGAATGAAGGATGAGGAAATTATCAAAGAAAAGCCCAAGAATGTTTTATAACTCTGCAAAAATTTCAGCCTCAAACTGAAGAAATCCCCTTTGGAAGCCCTGAAATTGCAGAACGGCCATCCGCTTAAACAGAATATGGGGCTATTGAGGAAATGAATCAGAACCCGATAATGATGGTGATTACGGACGATATGAGGGAACGGTCAGAGAGACATGAATAACTGGGCATTAATATCGATCCCTGATTCATGCCAAGGCGAACATTTTCCCGGTCAAGGGAAACAGGCTCACAGCCCAAAAATTTCGAAAAAAATTTTGCCTTTTCGAAGGTTACATCCAATTGCACCGCTTTCACCAATTTTTTCCCTGACTCAAGGCAAAGAAAAAAAATATCGGCAATTCGATGCCGGCAGTAAAAATTGCCCGTTTATGGTCATCCGGACAACCACAGTCGATTTCAGAGCTTGTATCACCCAACTCAGCAAGGGTTTAGCCTTATTAATGAAAGAAAGGAACGAAACAAGGTTTAAAATGGATTTTCGAAAGTTGTTTATGATGCGTCAGTAATCAAAGCCAAATTTTTTATCTCAATACATTTAGGAGGTAAAGGAAATGACCATGATATTTAACTTCGCCCTCAAATATTTTTCTAGACAAAATTCACAAGTTTACCTTTTTCTATATTCCCAATTCCGTGTAACTATTATGATGATATCACTTGAAGAATTGATTATAAAAAACAAGATAAAATTGTAAATGGCTAAGAATTAAGAATGCCCTTATACTATCAACACATGAGAGAATAGCATTCAAGAATCCAAAGTAAAGTGCTTGAAAGAATAACTGAATTGCCCTGAGCATTCACTTATTCTTGCATGAACGCATGAACGTCGAAATGTGCTTCAGACATTCTTCCGACGAGGAAATAACCGTCGCAGAGTGCTGGAAAATAATTATGCTATTTTCCTAAATATTTCTCGGATAGAATAAAGGGAGCCATCGAGCAGGGTGAGTATGAAATGGAGGGATGATTGGGATGTTACGGATGAGAAGATAAGGGTGGAATGAGTCTGGAAATCATAAAGTTCAATTTCAGGGGTGAGGGCATCCCCATCGAGCTTCGAGCGTTTATAACCAGAGGGAACCTTTAAAGCACACGAGTTGAGCCTTTCCGAGCGCGGTGCCATGGCGGAAAATGGTCATAATGTCATTCTATCCGACGTTCATAATATGAAATTCACATTGTGTACTTTACGAAAACAAATGGGCAAAAAAAAAAGATTAAGGCAATTTTAAGTCGCGCATCCTCTTCCCTTCCCTACGGTGAAATGCGATCCCCTGCGCGCGCGTACGTAATAGGTCGATGTGGATTTCCGCTTTGGAGCACATACCCGTTTTCGTACACACACACACACACGGCCCTCCGTGGGCAAACGTGTATTTCGGTGGCCGTCGTGACGGAAAGGACGCCTCGCGCCTTTATGCGCCGGTGATCTTCCGGTGTCCGGGCTCTGCAGGCCAGTTGGAAATTATTGCGTCGCTGGCTCCCCACCCTCGAGTACGTCAGTCCACACGTCAAGCGGTGGTCATTCTGAAAGTCCCGTTGCATAAGCACTCGCGGGGAAATGTGTACATAAAACTTTTATCTTCATCGTAATTAAGCGAGGTCCCTTATGGGACCGTCAGCCTTTCACATATGAAATAACTTAGTTAAACGTGATCGCATAATGGAGCATTATACTTTCTGCTGTAAAGAATACAATTTTAAGGAAGAATGCAAACAATATGAGATCGCCAATTACACCCTAGCGACATTAATCCTCAAATGGTGATCTCGATTTTTTTTCCGCTGATGACTAAAAAATGTGTAACCCTCAACTGTGTAAAGAGAACTCACCAACACAATTTACAGGTTTGCCATGAGCGCTGCAGATCTCTTAAAAACTTGGAAGGTTCCACTCCATCCGTCTTGATATACTTATGCTTGAAAAATGAAGATGCTCACATAATAAAGGCACCAGAAGGATTAAAGTATTGATATGTTAGATCAGAGGCCACGAAACAAGCGGGAAATTAAGAATATGGATAAGGCCCCATCAAAATCATCAAAAATAAATTCATGGCCCCATCTATTCCAGTGTAATCGTATCTAATCGTAAGTATCGTATCTCACTGCCACACCAATAAATGCAATGTTTTCATATTATAATTTCCATGATACGAGTACTACCTTTACGTTCATTTGTATGGTTTGATCAACCGCCAGGTGTATTTTCATTGTTTTCTTCAAACATTATGGAAAGAAGGATAAATTCAGGCCAATAAATGATATACAAAGGAAAGATAATCATTAAAGGTGACACTTCATTTGACATGAGAATAAATCACGTTAAAAAGAAAAACATGGATCGTGGCAGTGTTAGCCGCAGTAACTTGGCCATTGCAAAAAAGTAATGTGTAGTTCGGAAATCTTTTTTCAGGCAAGCTGGGTCATGCGGAAGACAAGCAAAGAAATATACAATATGATAGTGAAATTATGGCAAATTGGGGGAGTGAATTCAATGGAGGAAGTTGTTATGTAAGGAAGACTAATTATTCATTAGCGTCCGTATGCTGAACGGATGATATAGGGTGGATACTTGTTAAGGGAGGAAGTAGAAGGAAATTGGAATAGGGAATAGGAGATGGAATTAAATAAGGTAGGGGAAGCCTAGGAGGGACTGGTAAACTAAGACTAAAAGGCACACGGATATAGGGATGGGTTGTGTAGGCAGAGGTAGCTGTAAGATCTATTAATGTAAGTGGATGGGTGATGGAAATAAAGTTTACTCAGGTTAATGGATAGCCGTACTTAGAATTGAGAATCTAATTAGCGGTCGAACTTGGAATGTCTTACGTCCTGGGATGAATGGGATGCACTTGATTGGATCTATCACCTTAGTGGGTACAAGGTAAAAAACCGGGACGAAATTTAGAGATTTTTACAAATACGTACCTATACCGCACTAGGATAATTGAACCATTAATGGCAATTCAGGGAATGGATATTTTATTTTCTTGTTTTTGATGACGCACTCTAAATCTTCAAAATCCAAACATGGCCGCCCTATTCAACGGGGTTGAGTCTTGCCCTCGGATATTCCCATTCCAATCATGGGAATTCCTCCTTCCGTTGCGTCATTTCCATCAAATTGTCCACCAATTTTGATGAAGAGGAGAGCTGCCGGAGATATAAGGCTGAGGGACTAAGGGAGAAGAGATGAGACCCTTTAAAAAAAAGGAAAATAAATTGCACACGCCTGTCCTCCAGGGGTTAATGGCACCAGACGGACTCTGAGATGAGAAGGAGACGAAGAGAAGGGCTCAAAACATTACATGAAATGATGAGATATAACGCTAGCCCTAATTTACATGAAGCATTTGATGAAAAAGGAACGATGGAAGTCGTTAAATAAAGTACTTTCTTAAATTATTTCAGGGAGATTTTACCTGAGATTTATTATCACATCATTTCAACAGCTACTGATAATGATCATGCGACTCTTAAGCCAATAAACTCATATCATTCGACTTTCAGCTTTTGATATTGTCAGCATTTTCAAGATCAGAGTCATATCTGTCAAGAGTGTTTATTGGCACAATTGCTTTCGCCAAAGAATTCTATTATTTTCACCTGACGAGCTAATTCGTTACAAACGGCCAATAAATATGGCCAGAAATTATTATTATTATACATTTGAATGGAAATACATTACGAAATGAGAGCCAATTAACTCCAAAGTAGAACTAGATTGCCAAATACTCCGGACATGATGGTTATGTTACACGCTGTAACCTAAGCAAAGCTTAAGCTTAAGGAGGTTGGCTCGCGACTGCTTGAGTCAAGTTGTCTGAGGAATCTTATCAATTTAAGTACGAGTATATGCCTGCTAAGTGATCCTTACTTCACAAAGAAAATTACCTAAGCTATTGAAAGTCATAAGTATCACAAGAAATACGATGTAAAGTCGAAGGATTTCTTTTTTATGATAATTTCAATCAGCTCGACGATGGAGTCATTCAGCACTTACTTTAAAGAAATAAATTCATGTACTCAATGAATTTACTAATGTATAACACCATAATATTACTATCAAAAGTTATGTTATAATATTTTTCTGAAATATGCTTTAATATCTCATTAGTATATTTTAATATTATATTTTATATTAATATCTCATATCATTCATACGCCATACATTTTGGCTGGAGCTACCGCAGCGCCACTTGAAGACAACTACGCATTTCGTCTGCTATAAGCGCAAAAATTGGTGGATTTAAAGAAAAATACGGTGGGTTGATGCCTTTTTTTCGTGCCATTTTATTTCTTGTGAAATTACGCATAAAATATCAGTTTTTTGCAAAAATGACATGTCACTATGGTATTTTTAAACGTTATATTCCCATGTGATGGCCATTCTCACCGTTAATCATATGTAATTTCAAATACAATTTGTGGAACAAGGAGTATGGGTTGGTGTAATTATCTTTGCTTTATTAGATAGAGGAACTTTAGTTCTATAAGTGCTGAAAATATAAAAAAAATGACATAACTTTCACTTTTCGGATCAAACTCCTTAATTGTTGGACAACACAACATCTATGTCCGAGCTGAGATTTAAACTCACGACTTCTTTGTTAGTCTGGGATTTAAACTCACGAAGGCTGCGCTGTAACAGCCTGGCAGCCGTTACAGCACAGTCCATTAAGAGCAAAACAACTCTATTTTACATATATCATATCAACTATCATTACCTAAAGACGGGATTATGCATTACACATTCTTTCAACGAATAGAGAAGAGGTTAAAGCAACAACCTGGTTGAGGTAATTTGAGTAATGATGAGGAATATCGGAAAATGGAGACAGGAGAAAGAGCAGAAGTGAGGCTGTAAATGAGGAGAGTAAAAAATGCAGCACGTTCTCCGAGGAAATCAAGGGAAGAGACGTCAAAGTGGCTCCGGGGAGGCGAAAGCTTTTATCGCGACTAGGAAGAGGAGAGAAAAGAGAGGAAGGATGAGGGGAACAGCGCTGGGAGAAAAAATCGACAACCAATTTGACGTCGAAGAATGATGAAAAGGACGCAGTGAAAGGGAAAGGGTCCAGGCGGAAAGAGAGCCGAGAGTGAATGAGAAAGAGCGAGATGGGAAGAGTGAGAAAAAACAGCCGAAGGACGGATAGCGGAGGAATTTCGGCGTTTAAAAGTCGGATCGCTCTGAAAAATAGGGATCCGAGCGGACGGTCTGACTGTTGCCTCTTCCTTTTTATTTCCTTTCGTTTCTCAGCTTCCGGGTCTAAATTTCTTATTCGGCGGCGTCCTTGACTCGCAATTGTCTGCGGCGAAAAAAAAAGATTCCGGAGCGAGTCTGGCAAAAAATGAGCTCAAACAAACAAGATTTTGCGATGCTAGATTTCTCATGGCATAATATTCATCGGAAAGCGAATCGCTTGAGATAGCCTATACCATATTATGATTGGCGTGAACTTCCTAAGTGAAAGACATCCTCTATCGTAGGAACGGTGTTTGATAAAGATAAGACCCCGGTTCTCTGATATTTCTCGTAACCACGCAAAACGTAAATTTTAATGAGTAAGAACACTCTTGAACTGAAGACTGCAAGTTATAGTAATCTTCTCTAAAATCTTGATTCAAAAGCAAGTTATCAGTAACTAGAGAAGTATAGATTCAAAAACAAAAATTAATAATAATTGCTGATGGAGTACCTAGATATTTCTGAGAGATGATTGCACAGGACTGTTGAAAATTTTCTTGAATTCTGACAATTCCACCGTTCATTCGCAATAAATAAACCTAGTCTGCCACAATAGTGGGCAATACAGTTATTTATCAATAAGATCCATATTTTGTATACGGTTTCAATTGAATGGTAAAGCAAACTGGGATATCTGCGTGACCGACTGTAATTTATTTTCATCACTGAGCCTTTTGCGAATCCTAGACTGTTGGCCAAGGACATATATGTTGTGATAAAACTTGAGGCAAAGCCACGCGCAAGTCGCTATTTAATACCTCCACCTTTTTGGCCCTAAGGGGTTTAAAGCGACCAAAAATTATAAAATACTGCAAGAAAAATGAAGACAATATTAGCTAAACCAGCATCTTTTAACTTTGAAATGCATTTAATTTCAAATAAAAATAATGGATGACAAAGTAGCGGAAATTATAGCAATGCCTAAAAACCAATTGTAACGCCTCCGCATATCTTTTAGAAGATGTAAAATTTTAATTTGGTTCCGTAAATGTAAGACTACCGCTCTTCGAGTGGAAATAAAAAGAGATGATTCGGAGGAATTTAAATACGCAATAGAAACTCATAGCTCCAGCCTTTGGAGTGGAATTCATGTTAATGAAATTCTTATTACAAAGCAGGGCAATTTATACTGCTGCAGCCATATAGTAAATGAATCTTTTCTAGGAAAAATGTGTCAACATAAAATACTGGGCTGGGCATAATTTTTGGATTCACCAAAGCAATCATAGTGAAATTCATGCCTCAGATAAAATTCACAGATGCCACAAATACACATCAAAGTTTTTTCTGAGGTAAGAGGATCACGACAAAATTAAAGCGAAGAGAACTCTACCCGCCACGTAGTGAGCTTAAGTTCTATAAAAGCATATTAAGCGTCAAAAAGGTAACTGCCCAACCCCTTGGTGCATATTTTTTCCACCGATATAAATATGTAAAATCGATTCCGTAGACTTCTACACCCATTGCTTTTAAAGGCAAATATCGTATTCATAGCCAATAAAAGCGATGAGTTCCCCAAAATTCAGTAAACGAAAATTAAACTCAAAAAAATAGGAAAATCGAAAACAAGCACCCTTATATCCTTTACCGCAACTCCTGAAGAAACTCGTGCGGTAGGTATATCGCAAACATATAATTTATCAATTTTCTCACGGGTTTTCGAGTTACCTCCCACCTCCGTTGCGTCCAAACTCTGCCCGAACCGCTTTTAACGCTCGAACAACCTAGATATGGAACTGACTACGCGGGAAACAAACGCATTAATCCGCGCAAGTGGAATCAGATGGCGACGCACCACTGCGTAGGCAACTCTCCGCGATACGAAACAGGGGACACGGAAGAACGAGCAGGGAGACGTTAAAGGCGACGACAGCCCATGCGATAGATTCGAGGAGGAACAAAAAATGCGTGTTTTCTAAGGAAATCTTCGAGAACCCTCTATAATACTAGAATGAAGGATGGAGACGTCGAAAGTCTTCAAGAGAGGAGAAGGGGTGGAAGAAACAGAGCGAACGAGAGAGAGAGGGTGAGCCGAGAATGAAGCCATCTTCGGCTGGAAATCTTTTATTATTTTTTTTTCTTTCGGGATTCTCTTCCCCCTCCTTACCGCCATCGTCTTCGGCCTCTACGCTCGACCGTGTCCTCATGCTTGGTCGCAATTGAATCGGAGAAGGAGATCGGGGGGTGGGAGGCGGGCAACTGACTCTTTTTGGAAACCAATGGCTTCTGACAGCGCGTTTTATTTACGGCCGGGAGGAGCGGAAGCGGGACAAACAAAACTATGATGGATTAAGCACTTCCATAATTTCCCTCTCTTCGGGTGCCCTGGAGGGAGGGAAGGGGTTTGCAGAGGGGAAAAAACTGGCTAAAACTTATCATCTTTCACCACAGTCACATGCAGGAGTTTCCTCGAGACGCCCTGATTAAAGCAACGGAGCGAGTAAAATTCAGCCTTTTTTTCTCTCCCTTGGACGGGGAGGACGTTCGGCTTTATAAGAAGTCCTTTTCATGATCCGTTACTGGCCTGTTGCGGCGCAATTAGTCCTGCCGTATGCCGTTTTGTTTTTCACTGAAAACTTGTCCACACTCGAACGCCATCCGGCATAATTTTCCACACTGACTACCTTAATTTAATTTACCGAAATCTCGCTGCTGAAATCAGGAGGTCCGGGTTCGTGTCCCGGTCAATACGAATAATTTTTTTCCCTGTGCAATATCTAGCTATTGGGCAATTTCAGTGGGTACTAACTCCGTTAAACTTATCGCGGCTAGTTCACGAGCTTTCAATTTGTTATTAGTAAGTACCTTAGTGTTTCAATGTCGGCTTTAACCTCGTGGACGCAAGGCGCACGACTTCGGCTGCTTTGTGACATGATATGTCTAGCAGTCCGGCAAAATCTTGTTCTCTTAAAGCCTCTATAATTTTCACAGAGAAAGAGGACGTCTTGTTAGATCAAGTGATAGAGCATCTGGCTGAAAATCAGGGGGTCCGGATTCGAGTCCCGGTCAAGGCAAATGATTTTTTCACTGTGGAATATCTTGCTATTTGCTAACCTATGAAGCGCATGCCAAAAGGATTCCTACGTATTATAACTTAAGTACTGCCTTTGAAACTAGGCTCTGGCAGTTGATTGGTGAATTTAATTATGACTTGCTACACTTTCACTCAACTTCGTCATCTTAAAACCGAAGATCCATCGCCTTTTCCCCGAATCTATCCCCATCTCCGTATAAGGAAGCATCACACTCGAGTGTTTCAGTTTATGGGATTTCATTTACATACCACTATAAACGATGGAAAATTTTAGGGCACGTGATAGCGTGAAAGGTCGAAGCAGAGGAGAAAGGGAGGCAGAAGTCAGCGACGATTTCTCGAAAGAATATTCATACATCCGAGGGAGAGAATCTGCGAAACGTACCTAGGTTTCATGGGTCGCCCATAAAACCGTTGCTATTCGCAAAACATCACCATCATCACGAAGTGGCTTACATACATATATCTCGACCCGCACCGAAAATGTTGAGATTAAGTTACAAATTTCCTCTAAGTAGCATTATTAACTGACTTAGGAATCATGGAATCCCAAATGAGAGTCCTAGAAAACGTTGCACTAAAATAAGGCTAAAAAAATGTCGCAGAGCACCAAGTGTTCAAGAGAACCAAGCAAATTAGGTGTAAATTACGAAGATTTAGTGTAATATTTTAGATTAATTTCCTGGCTAAGTCCTGGATTTCTGTTTTGCTTACGTACATCTAAGACTAAATCCTCGAAGCTAAAAAAAATTGAAATATCTCGCCGCAAGAAATACATAGGAAACTCACCGAGGCACGTAGAAGGTGGCATCTCCACGAATAATGTTATGTACATCTCATTTGCATTTATACTTAAGAATTATACCGGTATCATGCTGGCAATTTCAAAGCAGACGTTTAAGAGGCACATATGAATAAAATTACATTTTCCGTCGGTGCCATTACATTTCACATCCGGTGGAAATAAACCAAAGATTTCATCACCGAGATCTTTCTCCTGAGCTTAAACCTTATTCTTGTTTATATGACGCTCTTTAGCGGCTCGCAAAAAGCGAATAATTATCATTGGGTAAATGACAAATTGTCACCTATGTAAAAAAAGAACTGCGATGCCTTTTGGCGAAAATATATCGATCTCGGCTTGCGGTAATTAGCAGGGGCATGGAAGAAAGAGAAGTCAACGACCACAGACGCTTATTATTTATTCCAAGAGAGAGAGGTGCAGGATTCCGTGGGTAGCGCTGGAGCTCCATGTGATTGAATTCAAGAGAGAATTATTTTGAAAAAAAAAGTTGAATGATTTCCGGGATGCCAGAATTTTGCTAGAACATGGTGCTAAAAAGGGCCACCTCACACAGTTTTTGCGAAATAACCACAGTTAGAAAATTAGTATAATTTGTAATAAACACCCAGGTATTAATAAATTAAATTGATCTGAGAATGGATTAACGCCAAGGAAATGGAACAAAATGTCATAGCGAATTAGGTGTAAATTACGAAGATTTAGTGTGATATTTTAGATTAATTTCCTGGCTTACGGAATAATTTTTCTCATATTTGCAAATTGTTTCAATTCACATATACCCTCAGTTTACCTATTCTATTTTTGAACATTCCATTTAAATAATTTGGCTATCATTGTCGATGCCATTTCCCGCATAGAAAAGGCGACTATGATAATGAATCAGAAATGGAACATCTCATGCAGAGTGAAACTCAATCAGTCCGGAACACCACCGTATGTTTCAGGAGTGACAAGCATCTTTATTGAGTATTCCCCGATTCAAGGTAATTTCCTCACCGGATAATTTGATGATTTTCATAGGTTATTGGAATTTGTCTGTCGTACATTTCACACACTGCTTTTGTAGTCACACTATGTAGATATGATTTCAATTATCTGAACCTTCCAACCACAGGCCCCAACCAGCGTAACGAAGGAATGAGGATGTAGAATTGGACATAAATACATACTCCCTGTTGAAAGGCATGATATGACTTGCTTTTTACAGTTTTTGCGAGTGAATGAAATTGAAGTTTGGCATACTTTATTATTCTTCCGCTTCGATTGTTGGGATTTTTTTTTAACTTTGGGAAGTAAGGATCTGGTTATGCTGCTACAGTTCATCCATATTAGGATTTACATTAAGAGAAAACTTTGCCAAAATTCGTGGCTGCGAATATTCAAAAATTGACTTACGATGTTTTTCCGAGCGCAACCCTATTTTACGGTACATAGCGCTCAGATCAAATTCGTATTTTTTTCCCTTATTATCGCCATCTCTTACGGGAGCCTATATATATCTCTCTCTCTTTTCCCAGCAATTAAAGAGCAGGGTACGGCGCCAATTTCGCGGGAATGATCCCGCATCCGTCTCCCCAATCCTCATCTTTCATCCCTTTACATTCTTTTTTTTACCCACACCGGGGTCGCCAGCGAGCGGGGCACACCACCGCTAAGGAGAAAAGGAGCCCCAGATGTTTTTACGGTAACGCTGCAGTCGAGGGAGACGGAACTGGTCCATTCCCCCATGCACCCCCCCCCTCCACCCACCCCCACCACCTCCCCCCCCCCGCGAAGGAAAGAAAGAAAACGACCCGAGTCCAAGGAAAGAGAGCACGTCAAGGGGCTTTAGATCCCACTGCTGCTTGGTCTACTCAAAATCTTTTGAGCCGTTTACTCGCCCCTTTTCGACGCTACGAGCTAAGGGACCGGAGTGGAACGAGGACAATATTCTTCTTTTTTTCTTTTTCCTGCCCAATATAGCGCTGTTCGGAATTCGATTTTCATAATCGACCATCGATGCCAATACACAAAGGCGGAAATCTTATATCAATGTTGTATGATCATGAACGTAACAATATAATATGGTGGTGATGCACAATAATTTTGGGCTATATCGAAAACTATCAAATCATATGTAACTATATCTAAGTAATGCCAATCAAGCCACCATTAAGGTGTGTGGCCTGAGGTGAATCTACACCAAACATGCTTTACCTATCAAACTTAAAGAGGAATAGTAGATATATCCAAGTCGAACCATAATATAAAAAGATTGAAAGAGTAAAGCTAGCATCATACACAAATATTGGGTAACAGTGCTATCGATAGTATTAATTTCTATATTTGTATCGCTACATCTTTTATGGATTAGACGAAAATTATAGCCTACAATGAGGAGCAGGTTATTATCGTTCATGTCTTGTATCAGATAATTATCGTATATTTCGCAGAGTCAGCAATTGTCGAACATGTCGGTATACCGAATATAACCATTGATACAAAATTTCCTTCCTTCTAAGTACTCTCATCAACCCGTTCGATACTAAAATACATCGATGCGATGTCGTGTATCGTAGCATCGTACGGCAATAACCCAACCCCATCCTTTCCTACCTCAAAGCAAAGGGGGACGGAAGTACATACAGCCGGTTTGATGGAAGGAGAAATGGGCTTCTGGCTAATAATAATAAAAATGAAGCCATTTCACCATCGCTTTCCCAGAAAAAAGGACGGGACAAGTGAAATACCCTGCTCCACCTGTAAGTGAACGGATTGCTCGTCAATAAATTCGCCGATGACTTTTTTTTTCCAATTTCCAGCGTCACGCCTACGGTGGAACGACCTTAGTGCCGATTCAGATAGTGAGCACGACATGGACATAAATGTCCCTCAGAACAACAGCCGAAGTGCAATGTTAATGACATTCTCCTACAACCCAGATACACGGCCTTATTTGTACCGTATCCAAAATACAGCAGGATAACTCCAATAGCATGCCATAAAAGCATTCAAAGAGAGCTATAGAAGAGGAAAAATAATAAAAGTGAAACTTCGTCAGACTAGACTGATCGAATATTTATACAGCGTTGGTTGTATGCTTATTGGCTATATCAAAATAGTGAAGAATTGGGTGAAATATTCCTCATATAAAATACTGAACCCTAAAATTGAAGTTAATTATAAAAAAAACATTGCACGCAAAATCATAGAAAAACATAAGTATTTTATCTTGAAATTATTTTTATTCTGTCCAATCTCTCCTCTAACACCCTTCATAATATGGAACAAGATTTCTTGATACTATACTGTGACATGAAATGGCTAAATATGACAAAGGGCACTAGAATGATTTTGATTTCCTCAAATGTGTTTGGTATTGAGCGGCCGGTACTTTTTCTGCCTAGAACGATCTTGAAGCGCCTCGACCTAAGACAATACTGCAATTCACCCAGGACACGACGACTGCATGTGTTAGACATGCCGTGCAAAAGCACTTCGCATTTCACCTGTCAAAAAATCATTCATTTATGGCAGAAACTATCATATTCAAATCTTATCCTAAATGTACTACAACTTGTGATGAATGCCTAATGAGGGTATACTAACGCTCACACTACCCCCAGAGCAATATATTATCACAAATAACAATTTTTCCTGGCAAATTTTCCTTGACACATCATAAGAATGTGTTCAGAAAAACTTAATGTAACAAATAAAATAGTAAAACTAGGATATAAGAATGTATGACAATTTCGTTGGCTGTTTTGTGGTTTTAAAAGCGATGTGCTCCTCATTTAATGCTGTCCTGCTCTTTAGGTCTCCAAACAACCAATAGTCAATGGTCTTATGGGCCCACGTCAAATATTAAATGATACACAGTCAAAGGCCATTTTTGTATTGATAATGTAATAATTAATTCAATATATTAATTTTAGCCTGTATATTAATGCGTAATTTATATTTTTAGGCAATTATAAAGGAATATTAAATTGTCCCTTCAAATAGTGAAGGGTACCCAAAAATGCCATTGGACGTTAACTAATAACATATTACTGCAGCTGAGTAGATATTGATTTCCCCATTAAAATGGTCACGCTCCGGTAATTGAATTCACATATCACATTTTCTTGGATCAACATAAGAACCCTATTTCTAATAACCATATCATTATTTCTGCTAATTTAGCAACGAGAAACGTGTCTACATACGTATAAATAATGTAGGTACGGCGTAATCTTGCTGTCCTAAGATGATAGTAATTTGACTAAAGAGGAATGCAGTTTTTCCCACCATCTCTTCTGACCGCTTTATAAATAAATGTACTGCTGACTGTATTCTTATATTTAAATTTCTTCCTTAAATCGCTTAGTAAAGATGCATATAACTCATTGTTGTAAAGAAATACTAAAGGAGTATGTGCGTTCAACCTGGCTCCGGAAACATTACAAATGGTATAATTTCTACATTAACTGTCTTTTAAAAGCCATTTATTTCAAAAGCCAATCTAAACAATTTACATAACATAATATTGGCTTCCATCACGTTACTTGCGTATTTATATGCACGCACCCACGTTACTAATAATGTCATATTTCTTTCCTCAAAGATATTTTGTCAATCACATTCTCGCATGACTTTTCATTCTACTCACTCCCTGAAGCTACGATATACTCGATTCGAAAAAGAATAACTGCCATGCGCTTTCAAACTGACCCTAGAAATAAGCGTAACCACTGCAAACTCCCCCACCGAGGATTTGTATTTTTTTATAATACTCTCAATTTAGATATTAAATCATGATGAAGTCATCGAAAGGCCAGATGGCAAACAAAGTTCTAGTACGATGCAGATGTTCTTGGGAATATTTTAGGGTGTGAACCATAGCGGAACAATATGCGCATCTTGACGATAATTAGCCATGACTAACGTCGTAATAAGCTGTGATTCGCTCGAAAGATGGAGAAAAAAGTTGCCCGCTCCAAAACGAATTATTCTGAGATGGGTTCTCTCTTTCAACAGACTTAACAAGGAAAACACAAAGGTATACATTCTGTGCAGTTACCTTTCTAGTTCTGAACATGCAAGAAACCCTTTATGGCAACATACTTGGATACTACACAATGGATAATCGGCAACCGACTAGGACTTTACGATCTATTCATATCGTACTTATTCCGCCTCCATTACGTTCTTTGCGTGGTTTTCGCACGCAATCATGTTACTATAAATGTCATACTTCTTTCCTCGAAGACATTTCTCAATCGCATTCTCGCATGACTTCCTCAGTCTACTCACTCCCTGGACTGCGTGTATTTGGCTTTCATTTAGTTTCTTCAAGTGCAATATCCTACAAAGTACATTTGTTTCCGCCCAATATCAGGGTATTGTATTCGTTATATGTGATGGCCTATTCATTTTATTAATGATTTGAAGCCCATACATACCAACCGATTTTTTAAAATTTTTATCACCAAAAATATACGAAGAATATATTTCTGAAGGAGAAATACTATTATGCTTTAAATAAAAATAAAGAGCGATAAATTAACAAATCACGGAAATGGCAAGAATGACACGATTTCGTGATACCATCCTGCATTCTCCGGTGCTAAGACTTGGCCTCACAATTTCACCCTGTTCCCCCACATTTCACTCGCGTTCCACAAACGCCGAGACCATTGTTACTACCCTTCAACATGCATTTCCGTGTATCTTGATTTTCCAAATGGACCTCAATTTGAATTATTACCAAAGCTCCGTCTGTCGAGGATCTACACCCTGCCAGCCCCCGCAACTACAGATTTTTATAACGGCGGGAAAAAAAGTAAGAAGGAGAAACTTTTTGAGACGGAAGCGAAATAAATGATGGATAAGGGGGACGGAGAGCAATTTCTCGGTAATCTCCAGAGGTCTGAAAAAAATCTCTCGCGGCTGCTCCGCGATTCCCACAACCTTCTTCCTATCTCTGCTCCTCCTCCGCCTTGCTCCTCGTCTGCATAAGAGAATCCTCGCACTTTTTGCTCATTTCGAGTCGGAGATCGAGTCGGGCTGAGTGTCGAGAAGGGGAGAGAAGGAGACGCCCGCCGACTGACGCCCCGGGACAGATGTCCCGCGCTCACATGGCGTCTCGCCGCATCCGACGGTGAGTTACTGGAGCGAAGGGCGGCGGCGGCGTCCCCAACGGCGAAAGGCGCCGTTATAACAAGTGGAGCATGCACTGAAGCTCGAATAAACTTACGATGGTGAAAGGAACATTTGAGTACCAAGTAATATCATTTGAGACGAGGTGGTGGAGCTGCGTCATAGTAAATTTCTATTGCAACCTTCCACAGTTTTCAACATACTCTATCCGCAAATAATTTGATTGCTACATTAAATTTTATTGACTATAATTAATATATTTTCTCGTTTAATTGAAATATATTAAAATTTGCCTTAAATAAATTTCCTGAAAGACAGTGGAATATTGCAATTATGATTTACAATTGAGTAGGTACTATTTTTTTCACATTTTAACAAAATTAACAGTTGTATTTCTAGACACAACTCTAATAAAGGGGCCACCAATACAATACGTAACGCAAACTTTCAAAAATTTTCAGCTTCCATCGCTCTTCCCTATAATTCCTTTGAGCATTTTCTAAAATCTCTCATAAATTATGCAATAATGAACCACAAGCTATTTGTGAAAGATAGAACAGACATTCTTTTTAAATACTTCCCTTATGTCACACCATCAATTTATTCATGAACCATAACATGCATCAGCATTATTATCTGAAAATAAATGTTTTTATAATGCATATATTTACCCAAGTATAACAGAGGGCTGGGCCCCTCCCCAACCCTATCGATTATGTATCGTGACAGTTGGCCAGACCACTGTCCCTTCCTTAACGTTACTTAATATATGGATAGCTCCTAATAAGATTTGGAAACCAGGGTTGACTTTCTTCAAGTATGGTGAGAAAATATCACTCGGCTGTCACCTCCATTGCCACGAACAAAACAAATATTCAAAATTGACGCTGAATGTTTTGCCTTTTGATTAGCATTCGGAGAAATAATTTAATATCTACATCCATAGAGCTACCCTGCAAGCACAGTAGGGGCCAATTACCACTAGAAGCGTACCATGTAAATGTAGCTAAAATTTATTTTCCTGCTCAGTAAAAAGATTCCGATAGAAATTAGGGAAATTAAGCACTCAAAAAAGAGTAGTTTTTGCTTCTCGAGGAGAACGTGTGGTAACTTTCGATATCATCGACAAATAAATCACTAAATTCTTAACGACAAAATCACTGCATCCGAGGAAGAACGTTGTATTTAATTAAACCGCTGTATATAAAATCAATTTTTCTACGGGATCATACACCTCATAGAATGAAAGTGCCCTATGCTTCCTTATAATTAATGGTTACTCGAAAAAATATTTCAAAAGTCCTACGTTCCATTGATTTTCAAAAAAGCAGTAGTAGAAGTTTTGTCTTCATCTTTGGCAGATAAAAGAATATTTATAAATATTAAAATATTATACTTCTATATAATTATATAGAAGTAAGAATGACATGCAGCATTGGCTCCTTTTCTATATTTTACTTTTGTGATTTCCTGCTCTTATCACTAACGAGATCGCTTTCTGCTCGAAACATTCTTTTAACCAGTAAACACAAGTACAAGCACAAAAGTGAGGCTTGCGTGGAATTTCCAATGCTAGGCAAAGAAATTCACGGTCGCACGCGAAAGAAAAATCACGTAACAAGAGGGAACACGAGGAAACCATTCTCGGAATGTAGTTCTTGAAAAATAAGTCACTGCCCATTAAGACTACAAATGGATGGCCTTAACGGAAAAGGTTGCATTTCAGCAAAAAATAAACGATATTAACTGCATTCAGACATGAAAAAATAGGATATCATAAAACAAATGCTACTTCCTTGAAAATTACATCTTGGTGATCTTGGTCCATGGTTAAGCCACTGATAAGGCCACTCGCAAAGGAAAACAAATTCTGTAGGAGTAGCATCGATAATTCATTCCATACTTAGTTACACTCAATCGACGAGTTCCACATAAGAAAATCTATAAATAAAAAGCATTGTGTAAGCAATGAATCAAATCAATACTATTTCCCATTTCTAAAATCATATTTCCTTTGTAATACATATTCTGGTAGGAAACAATTACTTAAACTGTAATTACTATTGGCAGCGTGGTATCGGGTCGAGTGTTTGGCTATTGAATGGATGCCCAGTGATCATATCCATGATATGTCTCTTTCGACATACCTTTCTAAACCTCATTATCATCATAATCATGATTGGTCAACAGTCCTAAGATTGGTTTGAGGCAGCTTTCCACTCGATTCTTCGGTTGGCCCACCTTTTCATTGGGACGAAGTTTTTCTCTTTTACATCCCTCACAACCTGTTCCATGTATTTCTTACGAGGCCTGCCTTTTTCAATCTACCTGTTCACCTTTCCCTCGACGATTGTCTTCATCAGGCCATCGTGTCTCAAGATATGGCCGATTAAGTTGTTCCTTCTTCTTTTTAGAGTTGTCAGTAGACTTCCCTTTTCTTTTCTAAATCTAAGATTAGCCGTATTCAGAGTGCCAAATATTTCTGAGAAATCGCAGGCGGCAGTAGTCGCTACACTCTACTCTCACTAGTCATGCAGGCCTTCCGGTTAAACAATATGCTTGGATTTTGATGATTATTCCATTGATTATGTCATAAATATCATTAAATCAGGTTACAATCATCTAATAGTGCTCAAAACTGGCGAGTAACAGTATCAGACTTATATAAAGTAATAAATCAGTGCATAATAAACTCAAATTATTTCATAATATGTAAATGCACCACAACGTTAACAAACGGCTATGCTTTTACATATTGAATAAAAGGAAATTCAAGTTATTTTCTCTTCATACACGTCAATCAATCCTTTATTAGGAAATGCAACTAGGAAATAGTGCGTTCACATGTAACTGGTGAGTCTGATCACTCCAACACCGTTTGTCTCTCGTGAGGTCTGAACCCAAGACCCCGGCATAAACAAAAAAAAAAGATCTTACCTCCAGAAAATAGGAACTTTCGCTTGATTCTGACCCACGCCCTCAGGGCGAGCATGAACCCTTTCGGATGGGAGACCTTCGATATTCCTCGAAACGGTGGAATGAGGTTTTTTTTTATTCCGGTCCCGCTGCCGTCCACTTCGACCCAAACCGTTTCGCGACAGCAATTGCTTTAGGTCAGGGGGTTGACAAAGCGGGGGAGGAGGTGGGGGGAGGAGAGAAATCCGAAGCCCAGAAAAGAGGGGTGAGTGGTGAAGAGATGGTTTCGAGTCGAGAGGGCAATCGGATGCGCATCGAAGGGTGGACGAGCTTGAATCTGCCGGACAAGGAAACGGGAAGGATTCCCTCCGGTTCCTGCTCCCTCGGGACCCCGAAGTAAAGCGATGGGTAGAGAAGGGTACGGCGATTAAGGGTGCGTCGTTTCTCTTTTTTTGCGGCCGCGCGCAACTGCAGCGGCGCCGGAGGAATTAGTTTCCGAAGCCGGGAGGACACTCGGGCGGTGAAACTTCGCGCCAGAACCGGAATTCACAGTAATAAGACCCACGCTCGAATTGCGTTCTATTTTCATTCGATTGGGCTTTATTCATATTCTTCTTTTATCAATTGCACCCGAGAGAGAGATATTGGACGCTGGTCAACTCGGGCACACATCTGTGCACCTATGCTACGCAATTCAAATTCCTAGTTATGCCACACCATTTAATTAAAAAACATTAAAGTGCCGATTAGGTGGGGCACCGAGTGAGTCAAATGTGCGACAGTCAAAATAGTTTCAGATCTGAAACAGATTATGAGTTTTGCTCATCCATAAATGATGAATACCACAATAAACTTTTTGTGAGCCTTCATATTTTCTCAGATACAAATAAGTTGTACAAAATTCAATTTGTATTCATATTCGCTTGTACAGCTCCCTACACTTATTCTTCTCAGCATAGCAGTTTGTAACTGCAATCATGAAACCATGTTTAAAGTTTGTTACCAAGATTCAAAAACTTATGACCGATGCTCATTGAATGCTAATTCATGCTGATAAAAAAATTGGAGAGACTAAGATGATGCATAATACAATTATAATAAGTCAACGAGTTATGCTCAAAATAAAAATGTAATTTAAATAAATAAGCGCCAGTATGACCCAGCAAAATGAGGTCAGGAAATGTTAGGTGGGGGAATTTAAAGAGCTGAGATTCGTGCCAAAGACCACGGATATTGAATATCTACAATTACCGAATACCCTGAAAGTCTCCCGACGGTGTGTGGCAGGTGGTGATTAATCAGAAACTGGCATCCACGTATGCGCAATTAATAGATACAATATTGCTACATCAATAAATGTGCTAGTTATGCACCCTAAAGGTACTTACAACCAAATGCACATTCTAAGTGATTTACTATTTATTAATGCAAAGGCTATTTGTTTAAATTTATGAAAATATAATTCCCATTAGGCGTGCAAGCCTGGAGGTAACATGAGTTATTAGTATTAAAGACATATTCCAGATACACTGTAGACTACTATAGCCATATTACAGCTTAATAGCCGGTTTTCATGTTGTCCATTATGATCTATAATACTTCGCGGGAAGTAAGACATTTTAAAACAAATCGTACGGCTGTCCATCTTTATAATCTGGTATTCCTGATCAAATCAAGGATGACATACAGTCGTTCTTATTATTTTTCCAACATCATCGGCACATAGATCGGTTTTCAAAAATGATTCACTTTTAAAATAGAGTCAAAATTTTAACCTACAGTCTTGCAGTTTTCCCTATTTGAGTTCTTCTATTCAGCTCAAAACACTAACACCATCGTGAGCCCAAGTATTTACCACCAAGACATCGAACAGTTTGAATTGCCAAAGTGAGTCTCGCAAATCCCACAATTTAGATTCCCTACCGAATGACTGCAGATAATCAGAAAATTCAGCAGTATTAAATTAACAACACACTCGAAAAATGTTTCTTAAAGCTATCTCGCTATCCCGCCTCGGCCCGAAAGAAAGGAAATAAGGCAAATGAAATACGCACCACGAAGCAAAATCTACCCTCTTCTCACATTTCCTGAAACATTAGGAGCTAGGGGACACTCCCCTCAGACTACCAATCCTCGGGCTACCGAAACACTAACTTTTTTGCACCCCGAAACGACAAGTCGCGTTAGAGGAGGAAATAGATGAAGATAACACAAAGAGGATTTAAACGGAGTGGAGAGTTCAGGAGCAGGGTTCATAGCTCAAAGATTGATACGGTGGAAACGGGCAATTGGTGCATAAAACGCATGAGGGAATCTAGCTCCGGATGGATGAAGGAATGAGGAGATCTCAAGGAGGGGTGCCGTGGAGGATATAGAGTTTACGGCCGAATCGTTTACAGACAGGGACCTCGGCCGGAATGCGAAAGGTGGTCCGAGAGGACGTGGTGGAATAGGAATCCAGCCCGAGATTAGATTAGGCGATAGATAGTCTTCCGATGACCTGAAGTCGTAAGGGAGGGAAGACGGGTGAGGGAGAGTCGGACGGAAAACGTCATGTGGAGTGAGGATACGGGTTCAGATGGAAACAGGAAGGCCGTTCGCGAACGAACGGGAAAGGTTAAAGGGTTATACAGATAACAGCTCTTCTTCTTTTTTGCCAAAGAGGAGCTCGGGTAGAGAATCCACGCGACTCTATGGGTCCATTTTCATTAACCGACGCCGGGATTAATGATCGTTTTCCGCAAACATCAACTCCGATTTCTATAAATGGTCATAAGCGCCAGTTTAAGGATGGCAAAAAAGTACTTTCAAAATGCCTCCTTGGCAGGGGAGAGAAGAAAAGGTGGCATTTTCTCTCAGATCGTCCGCAAGATAGGTAAAGGCCGGGATAACCGTTAGAGTTAGGTGCCCTTCCGGGAAATAAAATTTGCAAGGAATAACCATCCAATGCTTCTGAGGAGTCGTTTTCTTTCTTGGGGAATTGAGGGTGAGCTCCTTCCGCTTTCCTTACTAAACCAGCTCCCGATTTTCAAAGCATTGCGACGTCGCCGAGGTTTAAAGTTGGAGACAAAGCACTGAGGCCCTTTTAAAGAGTCCACCGATGAATTTCGGGCAATCGGCCAAAACGAGAAGGTCGGAAGGGGACAATCAATTGGTGAAAAGCCACCAAATCCATTTCCTCTGCGTGATGTTGCAGTCGCCGGGAAGCTCTCTCTCGATAGTGGAGGTCATTTGCCCCGGCAGGACGAGGAAGAAATGAGGCATGATGGAAGAAAAGGAGTACCCATTAGCTATAACCGTCCTTAAGAAATCTGCAGAAGTCACCCTTTGGTCCAAATCTCAATGCAGGCCATCGCTTAGATCAAGTCACTTCATATCGTGAGGAGATATGTGACGGGCTTTTGTCAATTGGATTTTAAACAAAAACATCAGTGCTAGATCCGAGGGTTGGCAAGCAAGAGGAAAAAGGGCAATGGTTTTCAACATTTCAATCATTCTACAATTAATCATCACAATTTATCAGTTATATGATTGTATTTACGGAGCTCTCCGCTCAATTCTCCTATCGGTCAATCTATCCATTCTTATGTAAGCCCTCTATTTAACAACCATCACCATTTGCTCCATGTGTTTCATATAAAGGTTTCCTACGCCAATTTTTGCGGCTCACTTTTTTCTCGACGACTGCATTCGTTAGACCATCATGTTTAAAGATGTAGCCCATCAGATCCCATTTGTGTTCTTTTTGAAGTTTCATCGCACTTCTCTTGCCTTCCATTCCTCTCACAACTTCGCCGTTTCACTCGGTAGATCCATTTTACCTTATAATCTCCAATCATGCTAGCTAGCGTAGTATCGGAATATAAACGGTTTATTACAAAACAAAGTCTTCGATGAAAAAAATATGATTAATTTTCTAATAAAATCATTAAAATGATAGGGAACGTATTTGGAAAACATGCCTTATGAAATTGATGTAAAAAGAAAAAGCCTGGAAGATCATTATCAGAAGTAGGGTTACATTCTCGTGGAAAATTAGGAACTCCGAATATTGCATTTTTGATGTTGACCGTGGCCAACTAAAATCTAAGGTTTGAAAGTCTTTTATATGTGGCTAGTAATAATATTGCAATACATTTTTAGAACTGCAGGCTAAATTTCACCTTCTTAAGATGTTAGGAAAGAATTATTAAAGCTTCACCTTCTTAGGCTATTAGATAAGAACGGAGCACATTTCTCCACCCGTCGGATGCGACGTTAAGCTGTGGTCCCCTTGGCACCTTTTCGTTAAGAGCAGGCTGATTCCGACGCCGGATTTCTGTCCACTCGCCCTCCTTTCCCTTCCGCTCCCATCTTCGTACCCTTTCCCCGGTCTGAAGCGCCTTTGAGCGAGGGTACAGACTTGAAAACACATGAAGTTTATTCGGCAGCCTTTAATTCCCAGGTTAATTGGACATCCTTTAATAGTGAGGAAACAGTCTTGAAAACACCGATGAGAAAGCACCGCCTCCAAAGAGATCGAGCATCCTTACTCTGCCGCACTTACAGATATAAATCATTACTTTATCGTATAAACGACATAAATGTGGTAAAATTAAGCCTCGCGAATCCCGGAAATAAGCGAAAGTAGATTCGACAAAATTTATGTTGCGTTGCACGATATTGATTTTTTTTTTTAACCGAGAACCCACATTAATTTTTTTTGGGACATACGGCAAGTGCAAAAAGGAATGCAAGCAAGGACCGGGGAGGGATATAGAATTAAACTAGTTGCTCACGGAAAGCGGAAGATTAACAGGATGCCGCTAATGGAATTAAGGAGGGTTAAAAGGAGAGGGGAAAAGAAAGAGAGTAGGAAAAACATGGGGGAAGAGTGTCATTAAGCAGTCACGCCCAATTACGGACGATGACAATTTTACCCTTTCGTTCCCCACGTCCATTTCCTCTTGCCAAGACGATGAAACTATTACGGAGAGGAGAAAGAATGCGGGCGTGAAATTCGATCGGCCGTCCGAAATAAGTCAGCCTCGTCCATGGCAGCCAGGAAATATCATCTCTACTTCGTTAGCCCCATACATCGTGATTATACGTAAGCGCTCAAGATGAGTCCCAGCATAAAGAACACCGACGAATTACAGATTTTAGAAAAATGCAAATTATCTAATCCATTCATCATTTAATTCTAATTCATTAATTCTTTACCATAAATTGGAAAACGGTGACTCAAACGAGTAAAGCATATCTGGGAAGGCTACGGAATGAAATAAACACTCAAAGGAAAACATGTAGGTACTTAATAATTTCCTTCCAATTTTCTAAATTCAGGAAAATTCACCGGATGCGGCTGATTTCGATAAAGGATTCATTAGGAGCCTTCCAAACGTTTTATAGGTTATGTATTAAACTGTACATGGACAGACGAATCATTGACGGGATTGAATACGACCACCAATTGAGCAGGTGAAATAAATGAGGGAAGACCTAAGCGAGGCAGATATAAGAAACCATGTCACAGATCCTTAAATAAATTATAGTACATGGAGGTGCTGGGTGACCACAGTTGGACAAATATATAGTGACAGAGGTGTACAAGAGTGCGATGAGGGAAAATGTAAGTTGAGGGAGAGAATGAAGAAATATTGGTAGGAAAGGTAAAAGGGACTTAAAACAAACAAAAAGATTAGACCATAAGACAGAATAATTCAAGGCAGTCCTACAATGACCAAATTTGATCGGAAAAAAATGACGAAAAGAGTATGTCGTTCAATGTCCCAGCTTCTGCGATCCAAATCAAATATATACTTAATAATATTATGACGATATTCGAAACGCGTAAAGTAAATGCTGTTACACATTTTCAAACTCGTCACTCCAACATTAGTGTAAGGTGATGATCAGCCACGAATGTTGGCCATTGAATTTCTCATCACTCCCATGCCCTGCTGCCACACGCCATGTCGAGAGGAGCCGCATCTCTATTTACCTTCCCTCTGTCAACTCCAGCATTATCGCATTAAAAAATAATTTACAATTAATAATTAAAAAATAACAAAAAGACGTTTCTTTAAGCAAAGACCGTATTTAAGGTAATCACTTGGATCTCGTAAGGTCCTTCAAGCAAATGTGCCGATTTGCTCGGTGAAACTCTAGGGAGTGAACTTGAATCACAAATCGAAGTGATTTCGAAAGGTCAATACATATGAAGTAGGCTCATGGCCAAGTATTCATACTTTTTTATGATGCATTAATGGATGGTCACGCAAGTAGCTTCTTAATTAAAAGTTTTCGGAACCTTGGTATTACCAGAGCCTTAACGATCCTTTAAACCTTACAGGTAGTCAGAAAACTACATTTATTAATAAATTAAGGTTATTCATGAGATGCTTGGCAATCATCCGCTACAATCAGGAGAGAGAGGGGAACAGCATATGGTGAAACTTTGCGATGCATCGCATTCGGTCTCCATATGAAATATCGAAAAGTCCATTGTAAAAAAACTAAAATCAGCCTTTCTGGATTTCACGGAGATGGAAAAAATTACTATAAAACTCCTTTCGTGCACTCGATTCCCTGGCAATTGGAACTGGAAAAGGGAGGAGTAATTAAAATTACTAAATCAGCCGACACGAAGATCTCGAGAAAAAGATATCAATTTCCATCCTATCCGAGTGCTGAAGAAAGAGGAGAGGTGATAGGCGGAGTGAAAGGGAGATAGGGATATAAAATTGCTACGTCGGGATGAAAAAAAATTTGATCTGGCCGCGCTATCCCCCCATCTCCCCGTTTCTCCTCCACCCCCTAAACTCACACACAAGGGGGAGCACGGATTAATGGCCCTTCCGGTGCACGCCGAGTTGGACCTAGTCCTGCGGCGTGGGGTTTCGAGTTGAAGTCAGTCGGGAGCCCTGAAGGGGAGGAGGGATGAAATCGCACGGCTGGGATTCAAACCGAGATCCCCTCTGGCTTCGGTCCAGAAAAAAACTCCTTGCAAAAAAAATACACCACTCAGTCAAGAAATTCACCTATTACCTTGAGATAGAGGGGAGGAAACATCATAGAGAGGATGGGGATGAGGGAGAGATGGCAGGGTGGTCACGAGGGCTGAATGGAAGAGCTGCTATATTGTTGTACAAATAGAGTATGGAAAAAAAATCCGGAGGAGACTGGACTGATGTAGAGACTAAGGTGCCAGTTAAGATACCAGTGATTTTCCATTGACATACCAGTCGTCACTCGAGTGCCGTGCGGATAGCACTTCGAGCGCAGCACTCCACCCGTCGGATGCGGCGAGATCTATTTTGCCGCTCGGCGCCTTTCGTAGTGGTAGACTTCGGTTTCAACGTACTTCATCAGATAAGATTCTATCTTACCGACAAACTTAAGTTCTTAAACCTAAGACAAACGCAACATCCATACCTGAGGAAGGAATCGATCCCGAGATCATTAGTTTATCTAGCCGGCGCAATACCAACTTGGCCAGAGGCACCTTTCGTGGAGAGCAGGCTAAAGGCGACGCAGTTTCTCTCCTCTCTTCCTTTATATGCTATATCTCTACTATTTTCCAAATACGATATCGTACCTCCCCAATGATGGCCTAACAGACCGTGCCTTACCCTAGACTAGTTATTTTCAAGTAAGGCCTCAAACACACTCAGGCGTAGTCATCAACGTGCTTGTAGGAAATGATCTATCTCAGTAACAAAATTGCAAGCATTCTATCAAGATATTCCTCAGATAAAAAATCATTCACCTTGACTGGGACTCGAACCCGGACCCCTGATTTCCGACCAGGTGCTCTACCAGTTGAGCTACCAAGACGTCCTCTTTCTCTGTGGAAATTCTAGAGGCTTTAAAGGAACAAGTAGTTTCGCTAAAGGAACAAGATGTTTAAAGGGACAAGAAGTTTTGCGGCCAGCTCGCGAGCTTTGAATTAAGCATTCTATCATACGAGAACGAAATGAAATTAGATATATTTTAAGCTCACTATTCAATAAACTCATTTTAAAGCAAGAGGTAAGTAATAATGTCACAAAAACACTTTGTTATATTCCACACCTTTTATGGTACAACCGTATGGTGCGGCATCTCACCAAGTCAACTCGCCGACCATCGATTTTATTCAAAGCGCATTACTGATTTTAGGATCATGATAATTAGTCTACAATCCTAAGATTTGTTTGACACCATCTCCACTCGATTCTACTGTTGGATAACCTCTTCATATTAAAGTAATGCATATCCTTCGCTACTTGCTCACTTGCTATCTCATGCGAGTCCTACCTTTTCCATCACATACGTGTTCCTCTCTACAAATGCCTTCATCAGGCCATCACGTCTCAAGGTATTAATAATAAATTTTCCCCATCTCCTTTTCAAAGTTTTCAGCTGAATTTTCTTTTCTCCCATTCTTATTAGGACTTCTTCGTTTTCCATTCGGTAGATCCATTCTATCTTCAGATTTTATTAAATATTTCATGCATTTTTATGTTTTCCATTGAATACTATCTCGCTAGTTTGTATTGTAAAGGCAAAACATGGAGTGTGTCCACGAGTCTTTTCTTCCACATATCTTTGGCCGTCTTCGTTTTGTCATACGATCGAGCCATTATATCTTCCAGTTTTATGACACTATTTTATATTTAATGTTTATCATTGCAATTTTTATGTCCATAATGGGGGGCCGCACCTGTGGCCACTGACGGGATTGTTATGAGAACCACTGTCCTAGACAATAAGGATGAAAACAATAGAGAAGGGGTTGAGAGCGTAAAGTTTGAATATGCGAGAGCGAAAGAAAAAAATGGTATGGTGAAGGAATGGAGGTGAAGAGAGCAGAGGAAGGAAAGATGAAGGAATGCAGAGGGGTGCACGGGAGGGAGATGAGTGAATTGGAGTGCGGACTGAGGTGGGACTGAGACACTCGGGAAGGACCGAATTGGTTTGTCTTCGAGTCAAGGGAGAAATGCTTGCGCCGCCGTTGCTCGAGAGGAGAAGAGAGAACGGTCCCTGAATGCCCCGGCAGCTGGGAACTTCCCTCTTCTCCATTCCATCGGGACTCCATCGACCAGAAAGCAAACAGTTGACACCCTTTCGTAACTTCCTCCGCTCTACGTCAGTGCTCATTAGGACGGTGGTTGAACTCTGACTCGTACGCTTCGTGTGTTTTTCACCTAGGTTAGTACTAATTTTCCATGTCCAGAGTCTCAACCCGAATATTCGGCTTTGATACGTTTCTGCTTCCTTCAATAAACAGACTGCAGACAATATCATCATATGACTGGGTTCATTGCTACAGAAAAAAAACAGTCTGAAATTTTGGAAATAAAAGTGGTGAGTTAAAAGCAACGGAAAATATTGTCCCCACATCAAAAGTCATAATTTAAATCAGTCAAATTCCTAAAAAACATGATAAATTTCTGGAAGGAATGAGCACAAAGGATACATATATAAAATTCAATAATGGATTTTTAGGTACTATCGAAGCAAATAAAAAATTAAACATTCGCGCTGAGTATCATAAAACAATGTTTTTCTGAAGAGAAGAGTCGGCTAGTTACTCAGCTATTTAAAATACAAAAGAGGATAAAATAAACGTTTAATTCATTGGATGACGATTTATTTACGGAAAAGAGATTAATTTCACAGATCGAAGTGTAAAAATTAGGAGCGTTGATGAAAGGACCGAAATTAAATGGCAGCTTCGATGAATGTGTTCACTTTTTTTAATTTACTGAAACACAGACAAGTCAATGTTTCCAGGAGATGGATGATTTGAGAAAATGGAACACATTGTAAATTATTACCGAGAGTTGAATATTGTATGTGAATCCACATACGAATTCGTTGGGAGATTTATTTGTCTGATCTCACTGTTCAACCTGAAGGTTGTTATCACAGGTGAGGGTAGAGCTCACTACCTACTACGCCATCGAATCCATTGTAAATTATTACCGAGAGTTGAATATTGTATGTGAATCCACATACGAATTCGTTGGGAGATTTATTTGTCTGATCTCACTGTTCAACCTGAAGGTTGTTATCACAGGTGAGGGTAGAGCTCACTACCTACTACGCCATCGAAGCCTGTGAAGTTCCCACTTTTAGGGGAAGAAGACCAGTTCCTTTCCCTGGGCCTTCCTTGATTTCCCACGAAATTTCTGAAAATCAGAAAATATCACCGCGAATATTTTAGGTTGGTGTGTCCAGAGAGGCTTCACTCCGATTTGAACCCGCGACTCTTCCTATAGTCCAACCACTAAACCAATACAACCCGTTTGCCTCGTCTACAGAAAATATTTTCGTGGCCGTATTTTCTCCAGAAATAAGCATAGCTCCCCTGAAAATGAATGAACACCCCCAATGCTCCCGTAACAGCTGGTGTCCTATAGTTGAAAAAAGTAGAGGAATCGCGAAGACTTCAAGATGAAAGTATCTGCACTAGAGATAAAAGGAGGTTCTATGAAAGACTACTTATTTTATCGTTCGAAAATTTCGGTGGTAAAAGGACAAAAGGAAGCAATAAATTCAGAGTTTATGCCACTTTGCAGCCTCTGTAAACGGGGCAGGTGAAAGGCAAAAGCTAAAATTCAGAGGAATAAATGTTTGTGGGGACGATTTCCCGACTGTGAATAGAGGTACAAAATGATTGGCGTAGTAAAATTTTAAGCCTTCCTGCTCGTTGTTATTGATCAAGTACTTAAGAGTGGTATCTTAGACAACTTCAAAGGTAAAAAAAAGATTCCTGCACAGCACGTCGTCTATTTCAGAGTACGATGCTTGTCTCATAGGGGTAAAGCCCAGCCCTATCGGTGCCCAAGACTTCGTATACACACATTTTACACTAACGAAGCGTGCAAGAGGATAAATTGAAGAAATTACCGTAATTCAGTTCTGAAAACGCAAAAATATTAAAAAATATTTGCACCACTAATACTTTTCTTCAGCTAAGCTCAGATGGTGGAGAATCCAGTGCCTTGTATCAAGGTTTAACCTCCAAAATTGTACATTAGAGAAAAAAGAGAGCCATTTTTACATTTTCAACAGTAGTAAAAGAAAATGGAAATGCGTGTTAAGTGACTAAAGTCGTAAAAATGCCCGATACGTTCTATAAAGCAAATAATACACAATCGACGATTTTTCACAACGTGGACATCGCTAAATTTGCCACACAAGCCTTATTAGGCAAGACACTCAGACACTACTTGAACAGCAGGAGGAAGATTTCAAGCCTACGTACTATTAGGATTTTTTTCTGATGCAACTTTTATCTGGACAAAAAATTTGCAAGGATTAATTTCATGCTAGGGGGCATAAAGAGAAGAATAAAGCCGACGTTAGCATGAGAATCGAGCAAACGGGATCAAGGGGTAGGTAGAAAAAAAAGAACTTCCAGGGAACGGAAAGAGAGGCTAAATGGGAGTTGCGGGCGACTTGGGCTTCAGATAAGAGCATTTAAGGGAGCCAAGCGGGCAAGAAGCAAAGGCAGGATAAAACTTGCCGAGATTATGGGGAGATAAACGTTGTCGGATGGTCTTCGGCCATTATATTCCTTCAAGTGACACCGCTTAATTCAAATGAACCCACCGTAAACGCACTGGGAATACCATAGCCGAGGAAAGCTCTGACGAGATACACAAAAGGACATATTGTCCTCCAACGAAACACAGATATCGTGGAAGTTTAAAGAGCTTTATCTGGAGTTGAGTCGTGTTCCTGCGAACCAAGCCATGATTATCTTACGGAAATATAATATTAACGATGAATGGCAGCGCGGTTGTCCGGTGAGCATGGCCAAAGGGTTCCTAATTGTGCTGGGACGTGTCAAGCTACCTTGAGAGATACCTCAAGCTACCTTTAAAAGGTACAAAACTATCATGTGAAATATCTTATAGAGATGGGTGGTGGAATTTTATGTATTCATTATTATATTCATTGCGTTAAGCATGCAAGGGTACAATAAACATGCATTAATAGAGGTAAGGGCTTATTCCTAGTATACTACGATGCTTAGAAATATAACACCAACCTTCGGGTTGAATCACTGAGTGAGATTTCATTGCAAAGTAAGCACCTTACATGCAATAAAATGTGTTTGCAGGACTAGTTTCGATACATGAACGTCATCATAAGGGCAAGAAGTATCTTATGATGACGCCAATGAGTCATAAAATTAATGGCGCCAAAATAAATTTAGTGGGCACATGCATAGTTTCCTTGCTTCACCGAAGAAAAAACTTCAAGAATATCTCGCCCCAAACCATTGAATGCCATCTCCACGCCCATTCTGACCACTATTTCTTGTTTTGAGAAAGACACAAATTTATTCGTAGGGTGGATGGGGTGGACTACAACTATATTTATGTTTTCATGATCGAATCGACAGTTTACACGTGAGAGTCATTACGATATTATTAATTTCATCAAAATTGCCCCAGCCACACACCCTCGTGGTGGCTTGCTAGGTATTGCGTAGATGTAGATGATCAGAAGTGTGCATCTATAGTTATGAGATTTCATCTATGGTTATATTACTTATGGGTCATATATGTATGTATTCTGCATTACAGAGAACAGCATGATACCTAATCATGACCATTGAGAATAGCTTCATTGCCTTTAAAGAAATTTAGGCGAAAAAATCCACAAGAACACGATTCCCTTCAAGTAGGTACATCGGAGTAACGAGAACTAAGGGAAGCATCAGATGCCAAGGAGTCGCATCAAGTTCATTGTCGTTAGAGTTGTAGTTTACAAACGCTACAAACAAGGAATATACGATACTGTTCACCATGTACAAGTTTTCTTGAGAAGAAATACCTTCAGGCGTGGCTTCGTGGAAGATTTTCATGGAAAATAACCATGACGTAGTATATTCCACACCTTTTATTGGAACAACCGACGGCGGTTTCTACGAATAAAGCGTTATTCTCAAGGTATACCGGATAGTGGACTGTCCATTTTCTGGGATACTTCCAGAATGGCGCTTTAGTCGTCGAAACCGCGATAGGTTGTACCAATAAAAGGTGTGGAATATACTACGTCATTGTTTTCTTGAAAACCATTATCAATATAGCGTTGAAATACAATAATCTATGTAAAAAGTCGCCTCGGGTCTTCATTGAGCTACAACAATGAGTGGGTAATACTTCAAAGATCCACTAAAACTCCTTCTTCAAGGAGATATATATCGTGCCCTCATTTTGTCCGTCTTATACACAAAATACCTTGAGTCACGTGTATAAAGGCCGCTTTACACAGTACAATTTTTTGTATAATTTCTTGTACAAACGCTTGTATGAGGAAATTGTACCGTGTAAAGCGGCAAATTGTGTGAACACTTGTGCGAATGTCTGAATGACTGTACGGAAAATTGAACCTGTTCTAATTCCATTCAGACTAACACAATTTTATTCAGTTTAATACAAGTGTTTGTACAAGAAATCGTACAAAAATTGTATCGTGTAAAGCAGCCTTAACAAGAGAAGATTTATTTCGCATCATTCACCGGGAAAGCTACAAATCTTACCTTATAATGAGCTATGCTCCTGAAATATTTATGTGTAACAGTATTACGTTAATATAAATAGCTTGAAGAGGAATTCAATACGTGCGATGGTGTAAGCTCCGGCCTCTCAACATGGGTCCCGGATTTGATTCTCGGTGGTGGCAGGAATTTTCCTGAAATTTGGAATTCCAGTTCCTGCTCAAGGCATGGATATAGAAAACTTCAAGCTCAGTACTCCGTCCGTCGGATGGGATTTTACAGCATATTTATCTTATTGACTTTCCTTATAAGTACGCTAGGTCCAATACGAGATTTCTGTACTCTCCATTCGCCTAATTTTTTTTAGATTTTTCTCCACTCTGGCCAATCTTTCCTGAATTGCAAAAATGACCATAGCCATAGTTGGCGACCCCAGAATAACTAATACCATATCTACCAGCATGGTGAGCCCTAGGTTTGATGACATGCTTGAGAGGTTGTTAAAAGGTACTAGGGCATTGTAGCGCAAACCGTTAATTAAAGTAGGCAGGTAAATCATTGTAAATAAAATTAATAATACTAATATCCAAGGTGTTAAAGGACGTTTTGCCTATTCACCATTTACTTTGTCACGTGTATGCATTAGATTTCCTCAGTAACTTGAACTATCACGTTATTTAAATAACTGATTTTAAGAGGCGAAATAAAGAATATTAGTATCTCTCATCTTGGCAGTAAATTTTTCTCGTCTTCCAGTGACGGGTATCGGGGAGAAGATCGTTCGCTGGAATAAAACGAGATGCCTTCGACTCCTGATGAAATAAAAATGATTTTTACGTACTCCAGCTGGTCTTGTGTGCCAAAAGAAATGAGACTCATGCACGTCAAATCAAGTTAAAAAAATTACATCACAAATGAAGAGATGAACTTCATAACGATCTGAAGCTGTCGATTAATTACCGAATAATCCCGAGGGCCCCAGCGCATGCTTTGGTGCACGCCGGGCGGACTTTCGTTGCTCTCAGAGGCGGGCGTCTAATTTTAGGAATCGAAAGAGGTCGCCACGGAATCCGAGTCATATTTTTATCTCCGCCACTTCAAAAATAAAATAAAAAAACCGTCCCGATCTCCCGCGAAATGAGAGGGCCGAGTTTTACGTCCCTTTGACTCCTCGCCGCCGCTTCGCCAGTAAACTTTTACGGCTTTAATTTGGTTTCCCGTGTGATCATCACCATCCCGGGTGCGTGAAAATTCACGCCCACCATCATTTAAGGAGGAATAAATCGAGATGATAATTACCAACAAATAAAAACCACGTGTTTCACCAAAAGGAAGGAGAGGTCAATATTAAGGATGCTGGTGTTTGTTCTTTGTTATTAAAGTACCTATTTGATTGGCGGGTCATCATTCGTTATTTTCCTTCAGATCTTCCTGCAAAAAGCCATCTTCCCCTTAGAGCAGAAATGTTTTGTTGTCATACTCTCAGTTTTTGTCTGCACGTCTGTCTCATTCATTTACACCTACGTAATCTCCTGCGAGCCACCGCGAGGGTGTGTGGCAGGGATTGAAGATCACCAAGCATACACCATTTGCATGCCACTAAGAGCAACCAAGACCTACTTGATGCAACTGTCTTGCAACCATTCAACTAACTATGCAACTGACAGCTACCACTACAGACTACTCTAACAATATTTTACCTATCCCTTTACTAAGCTGCCTATTAGGTCCTCTTATGGTACACGGGACAAATGGCATTTTAAATCTATCGTTACGACACTCTGCCTCTCTAATATTATTTATTAGGCCAAATCTAGCATAACAAGCAGGGTTTTTTGATATATATATATATATATCTACTATTCAGAAAACCTATTCGTTGTTAATTTCTGCAGGAGATTTATTCTGTATGTTTTCGTATTTCATTAAACACAACTTCCATTTTTTTCCTCCTCACACGCTGGTTTAATACGTTTACGTGAATCTTTTGGTGCCTTCTCCTGCGTTTACAGTTGAAGTTGTCATTTCAGCTACTCTTATAACTTACTATTCGTCAAATTCTCAAACCACCTAGAGCTAATTTCAACATAAAACGTTTTTCAAATATTTCATCGGAAGTATGTTCACATGCCTAGCCTAATGTAAAACTAAAAACATCCTCAGTTCGATATATTCTACGATTAATATTTCACAACCCACTTCCACAAGCTGTCCTCTTAAATTCAAAACGCGGATGAATTGACCTGGACCAATTTGTTCACATTCCATTTAATTGCTTGCGAGTAATTGATGATGACATTATCATTCTTACAGGCCAGTTGCATCAGGTGGAAGAGGATACCCGGAGGAATGACGAAATATAATAAGTTTCCTAAAAGAAAGCGTAAATGACTGTTGTGGCAACGTTGGTGTTGCTGAGGCAACGTTCTCTCCATCCTAGGAGGGACGAATGTTAGGGTTGGAAAGGCAACGATTCAAGGTCTGGCTATCCCAGGTAAATCCAATTAACCCGTCTACGCGTCGGAAGTTCGATTCCATTCATTTTCCAAACACGACACGGGGTCGATGGCGTGCCACCGCAGTTAGTCGGGAGAAGGGCTCTAAATAAATGAGGGGGAGGAGGCCAAGGAATGGGGAGGAAGGGGGCAAATGGATGCTATGCTATCACGCTATAGGCAAGGCAGCTAGCTACGCAACACGGAAATTTGACCCGAAAAGAGTGGAGATGCACTCGCAGAAACGGGACAGAGATAGCCAAGAGACGCGAGGCGCTCTAATGCCAGGGAAGTGAGAGGAGGAACGTGTGTACGAACTTAACTGTCCAGATTGAAGAAGGAAATGAGAACGCAAGAGCCAGAACACAGCGTAGATGAGCCCCGAAATATCAGGACATGTAGATAGCACACACTGTGGTCTGTAGTCACCATGCACCGAGAGGGTATGCGAAATTGTGTAGGCACTGCATTATTAAATTCCAGGAGAGATAAATTACACTATGTAGTTTGATCAAATTAACAATAAATTACAACTTTGCAAATTGCGTGATCATCACGGAATAATATAACTCCTCCTTAAAAACGCATTTATTAAAACACAACCACTAACTCAACGTTAAGTGGAAAAATGAAATTTTTCGGGCATTCGTCTCCTTATTTTCAACCATTTGACAATGAAAAGCTCATAATTTAGTAATATGTTCGTAATGTGATTTATTTATAGAAATGACAACTAAATAAAAACCTATTATATATTACTTGTATTAACTAAAAGTTTAGATTCATTTATAGCTAACATTTCACGTGCCACGTTACTGTATGCTTAATATTTTCGGGGTGGTAGTATTGCTAGGAGTAGCTTAGAGATTATTATTTAGAGAGAGAATTAGGGGTGGTAGTATTCTGAAACATGGTTTCCTAATGTTTAAACGCGGTAGTTTTTTTGCATGTCTGCAAGGTATCAAGTGTTCTCCCCGATTGATAGTGCATACCTGGAGATGTTCCACCCCATGCCACACGCCCTTGCGGTGGCTTGCAGGGTATTATGTAGATGTAGATGATAAAGCGTGAGAGAGAATATTAATGCTTACTTTTAACGTTCCCATGCAAAGCGGAAAATGCAAATAGTTAGTACGAATACGGTCAAATTTACCTGGACAACTGATACCACTAGGGAAAATGAAAATTTCTTCATTTGTAAACTTCCAAACCGGATGCCACGATCGATTTTGATGCACCTAATTTATCTTAACACAGCAATTCATTCGCTTATCACATAGATTGTTTCCATATCACCACATCATGGAAATACATCGCCAATTTTACAATGCGGCAATGTGCAAGCATCTCACATGTAATTACCATTGTGCCATATTTAATCATGTCGTAACTTCGGATTTAACAAATCTAGTCCCTCAAGAAATACATTCGCAGATCAAGTATCATAATGTTGTACATGACACGAGGTGCTAAAATTTTGCACATGCTCTCCCTTTGACTGTGGAATACCCGAACATAATATTCTTTAGGAGAAAGCTGTGCAATGGACCGAAAGGTTGCCTCAGCAACTCTCCCACCTCTCCTCGCGAATTGAAATAAACATTCGCAGACACGTCTTTAAGAGACAGCTAAACGCTGAGTCAACGAAATGAAAGTGGGAGCTTCTTATTTTTTTGTACTTTAGTGATTTGTATTTGTTTCGTCTAAATAAACAGGAAGCCCAAGTCCTCTTAAGAAGCTGATCAGCTGCAACTCCTTGGCCAACGTCCCAGTGGCAAGACAGAAGAAAATTGTAAGAGGGAATATTTAGGCGGTGTCACCAACTTGGAACGAGGTAAAAATATTTTTCCTGATACAAGCATCATAGTACACACATAATTCAAATAAGAGACTCGATACATTTTCATAAACAGATTCCGTGAAATTCTTAAAAATAATTAATTGGATTATTCTGTATAACATTCACGTAATTTTACGAGGAAAAATCTTTCATAATATCTTTGTAAATAGTAAAGGAAATTACTTTCCATATGATTTGTTTTCTGGACCTCTGTCCATTGACCTAAACTTCTGTCATTAAAAAAATTCTCAATTTTCCTCATGCATTTTAATGTATGTACTACGCGTTTCGACTCACAGAGTCATGTTCAGGTACAGGAAAATTTGTCAAGGGAGACACCATATTCATATTAAGAGAAGAGGCCAGAGGTTTAGTTAAGGAAACAAAAGTGGAGGGGTGGGAAGAGGAGTTGGAGGGTGACACTATTAGACAGAAATGGGTCGGGAAAATGGCGGTGAAAACTTAGAAGAAAGGAAAGGGTGTTTGACGGAAAAGACCTGGAAGAGGGAATTTCATAATGAAAAGGGGGTGAGCGAGAGTGAGGCAAGGTCCTAGTGAGGGATTAGCGGCCAAGGAAGGGATGGTAGGCAGCGCACGATGTCCGGTAGAAGAGAGGGAAGTTCAAGTTGGGTTATAACGGAGAGAAACAAAGTGAAGGGTGGGATATATTTTTGGAGAAGTAGATAGGAGCGGGGAGTGGTTAACAAAAACCGGCTCATTATACGGAATACTTTCATTCAATCAAACAATTTTTAGTTGCATAAAAGTTCAGTCTTGCACCTTAATCTAGCTTGAAAATTTCTAGCGCCGTACCTACGAGCTTTCTCTTATCTCCGGGTCAATTTGAATGAAGTACGCGGGAGGGAACTCATTACTATCTTAATACAAAACAACTGGGGCATGCAAGCCAACGAGGAGTAAAAAATCATCTTAGTATTGCCAACCATTACTTTCTTGCTCTCACATTATAGGTTTTCCCATACGTGTAAACATCTTTGAATGAGGAAAAAAGGAAAATGCGATGAAACACAAGCAGAGGCAAGAAAAATAAAAGGAAGCTCGTATTACCTGGAAAAAGGCTTATGGAGGTTTTTCGAAATATTATGTATTCTGGGCAGAAGGGTCGCCACATAAAAGCCGGGGGCATTCCATTAAAGCGAGCAGGGATATCGGGAAGTAGACGCACGAATTCAATAGTTGGGGAACAAGATAAAAGTGATCCCGACAGGTCACAGCATGTACAAAGTATTTCATTCATACGGAAATTTTACGAGGACGAGGGAACCGAATGGCCGGCGAAGGACAAAAGAACAGTGGAAAGCACCAGCATGAAGAGCAATGCCACGAGACATTTCAATAAGCTTGCCAGACGTGAACGAAAAGAGGAAAGATGTAAAGATGATAGGAATTGTGAAAGGAAAATTGAATACACGGCATACACGCGCAATCAATAGGAGATTGCATTCACAGTCATGGAAACGAGAGCAAAAAGAACGCCGTACAAAGGGTCAGAGAGCGTGGTTTGATGATGTGACACTGATCCAAAATCCTGATAGCAATATACCTGAGAGTACTGAATCGATTTCTGGAGCAGCTCATATATGTTTTCCATAGGAACCCCTGAAACGGTAAGTAGTGGTCATTTATTTACTAGTTTATGAACCTTAGTAACCTCTCTTCCCAGTGAAAAACAAGCATGTATTCATTTCTTTTCTGTCATATTGGCCATAGTTCCAATATACAGTTTATGCGGAAAATATTGATAAATTCTGGCTTCATACATCTTCATGGAAAAGCTGAAATTTCCCTCCCTTTAATACCACTGAAAATGACCTCCTTTAAACTGTACCAACCAACTGTAGCCAATTTTCTTTAAAACACATTATAAAGGCGTCCTTATCCAGGGGTGCACGTACCCCCGAGGAAACAACAAAATTCTAGCGAGGGTGCGACACCTTCCAATGAGAAGAAATTGTACATCATATTGCTGCAGCAACAAAGAAGTAAGTATTATTTGTCGTATATATTTCGTAGATAATTGCAGCACACGGATGTTGCGGGAAATATCATCACTCATTTGCATTCATATTTTTCCACGACACAAGAGTCCTATTGAATTGAAATTGAGTCCTATTAAAATTGAAATCCGGTATTCCTTCTACGTAGAAAAATAAATTTTTGCGATAGAGTGGGCGAACGTTTTTTGATGATTCAAGGAGTGTCAGCAGCTGAAAAGATTAAGAATCACTGCTCTTATTGCAAACACATACTGTAGTATAACGTTGAGAGATCACAGGAGAATCCATTCCTCTGACGGCAAAAGTAATGAGCCCAGCGAGTGTAAGAAATAAAGGGAGAAGGAAGGAAGACTTGAGGCAGGACAAACAAGAGCGGGGGACGGAAATGGAGTCGGACGGGGAAAGAAACGAGGGGGCGAAGGGTATCTGCCGTGCCGCGTGCGGTCATCAATAAAGGGGTCGCGGCGGCGGAGCTAATGGAAGCGGCACTGACCGCACCGCGCGCCGCCTAGCATGCTTTTAAGGTCCCATGTGAAAGCCGACCTCTCGGTCCCCTCGGCGAAGAGGCTTTTCGACCCCCGGCGAGAGAGTGGTTTCTCTCGAAGGGCCATTCCCCGTATTCTACACACGTCATGCGCCCCTAAGTATTAAATAAATCGGAAGCATACTCGGACCTGTCCAATGCTAAGCCTCTCAAGTTCAGAGAACCCGAAATTCAAACTTCATATCGATTTTGCCGATTACTTGCATTCCTCGACTTATTTGTTCCTTGTAAACGTGATAACCACTGGACAAAACGAAATTGTTAACCTGCGTTCTGGATATATATGTTCATTTAATCCCTCACAGTGGCCAGCAGGGCTTCCGCAAAATGTTCACATGCAAGTAAAGTTTCTCTTTTCCGATATTTGTTCTAAAATCTCAACGAAACAATATCTTTCCATCGTGAATGTCCTAACTGTTCCCCCTAAATCATGGTTCTTTGGTAATTATCCATCGATAACAAGGAATGGAAAAAATTAAAAAATACAAATTTGTAAAATAGAATTTTTGGGTAAGTTTTTTGAACATTTAACATATATTTATTTAAATTTTAAGCTTAGCGAAGAACCTATGTCTTTCAAATGATTTTTTTTGCGAATACAATACTGCATAGATAGAAACCGATCACATAGAATCTAAAGGTAAAATGAATTAACTTCTTACACAATCGAATATTGATTGATGGAATTGCTGGTACTGTAATTTTTGTGCCAAAGTTGGAAGTGAAAGACAATATCCACTGCATGAAAATCAAAAATTCAATTTGGAAATGAAGTAGAATAAAGTCAGATATATGCAATATGAGTAATGGCAGGGAATATGTATCTCCCCTGTAGGAGCGAGCGAATTTCCTCTTCTATAGGTTTACATTCAAGCGATGAATGGAGGCTCCAGGAGGAATGAAATGATAGGCTTCAATTGAAAAAGTTATAAGGACCGAAACGATAGTAAATAAAAGAAAGCAGCATTGAAAAACTGGCGAAGGAGGATGAGCAATAAAAGGAGAGACGAAAAAGACACAAAAAGCGGTAATGCAACGAAGATATCGTGTCGAGTGAAAGTGAAAGAATTCAGTAAAAAGAAAGGCAGCGTGGGAAAGGATAACGTGGAAGACGGTCGCAGCAAAATTGAAGAGCTTAGCGGAAATACTTATGGTAGGACGTTGCGCAAAAAATACTTTCATGTCCTTCCCGATGGACAGAAACATAAATGAACACAATTCCCGAATGAATTCAACCGAGGTGAAATTTCCAAGGACGCAATCAACCAAGTTCCACTTTAAAAACATTTGAAAATTGGTGATTGGTAGCCGAAATGATTCAAAGTGGCGATTATTAAGCGTCAAGTTGGTGGGCTAATTTGTGTCAAATAAAAGCAGTTGCGGGGGCGATAAGGTATAAACCTTCATCTTGGATGTTGAGTAAGAAATTACGAAAAACTGATGCGGAGCCAAATGGAAGGACAGCGGAGATACATAAAGTAAAACTCAGATTTTTTCCTTGGTGGAACAGTGCATTTTTGCACCCTTCCCATCAACACTTTATCCGCCTTATTGTGTTCTCTTTCCCTTTTCTTACAACCTACATGGATGCGTATGATTTCTATCGCCACAATGCGCAGTTACGTGTTCGTGTGATAAAATAAATCGTTTATAAATAGAGCCGGTGTATAAAATATTCCTCTTCAGAAAAGAACTGATCTTAGATTTCGGATCTGGTGTTTATTTATTAAAAAAATTATCTCAAAATAATGTTTTTTACTTTTAAAATGAACTTTCTGCTAATGTTACGAAAACCATGGGTAATCGATGTAAATCAATCTTTATACCTGATTTCAGAATCTTTTGGAAAATTGAAATCCGGTATTCTGAACCAAGTAATTATATCTTGGCATGTGACAAATTTTAAAATAATATTTGTTCCACTTCTAATTTCCTAATTTGTTTCCTTCCACATTCAATGGTGAGATACAAGAACACTGACGTCAAAGTTCTTGTTCATTCGATATGGCGTCATGCGTCAGAAATTTAAAGTTCGCTATTTTTCGAAGGAATTTTTTCTATCAAAACGATCCTGGTGGATTATTTGTGCCTTTTTTTATAATATTTTAAGCGTGTTGTCAGATAAAGCTTTAAAAAAAACTCATACTCATGGAAACATAAAGAAAAAGCTACAGAGATCGTGACAAACGCTCAGGAAGCACACAAGATAGGTTTGGAAATGCAACATACATACGCACACCTACCAGCTTGTAGGAGAGGAAACAACTGGCATCGGAGAGACAAGAGGAGACGGCGGAGAAAAGGAAGGAGGGAACGAGGGAGATGAGGAAAATGACCAGGAGGTAGAGAGAGGGAGAGATCGTCGGGGGATGAGTGCGGTTCATTGCCATGCGAAGTGTACAACCAGCAGGGGCCAAGAGAGGGAGGACGCTTCAGCACCGGTTTCCACCCCGCCCCCCCCACCGCAGTCTGGTCGCGAGATCTCGGAGCGTGCGTTCAGATGAGTCTCCTCGACCCGCCTCACCGTCCGAGTGGACGGGTGCAAACCAACCAACCCCAGTCAGCAGGGGGGTGAGACAAGGGACATGGAGGGTGGAAGAGACGATACCGATTGTAAGGGTTCCTATTGTGGTCAGGAGAAAGGGGACCGGACCTAGGAAGAGAGAGATACTAGGAAAATGCACTCAGTAAACGAGAGATCTTCTGGGGGTAAGAAAGTCCACTGCAACGACATATCAAGCCTGCGCTATATTTCCGGGCATCGAAATTGCACTTCCGATCAGACTATATAATGGGCCGATGTTTTCTCCGCAAGCTATTACATTCGCTAAGCCCAATTCTTACCCAGTCTTCACAAATAATTATATAAATGATATTTACGCTTTCTATAAATGTAAAATTTACGATATTTTTCCATCCTTATTAGATAAATATGTCTCGAGTTCTCATTCAGATATGCAAAAGGTTACGTATCCTACAGCAATTTTACATCTAAAAATGTTCCCATGTTACAGTTGAACACATCGTCGTCGCACACCAGCTTTAGTTGTTTTGTCACGCATTATTGTACCTTCATGCATTAAGAGTTCTCATGATTCCCTGTACTCAATTTTTACACTTTAATGGCATATATGGTCACTGAAAAGACCGCTTACCTATGAGCTGCTGAATTTATGAAATACCTAGATATTACTTGTTGTCTAGCTACCTGGTATGTTACCAGATTATAACTTGTGGTCGTTACGAACCGCCCGTGTACGATACGTTGTGCACAAGATATCATTCACAAAATAGCTAATTACAAATTGAACTGATTCTCTAAACATCACAAAAACGTAGCAAAAAATGAATCGTTACCAAAGGAAAAGTTATTACCGCCTTCACAATCGATGACTTACCAGCAATTGTTATATGGCCTCGTCTACTGGCAGTATTAATGCGATAATAATAATTCCTTATCTCATGCACGAGGCGACATCTGAGCTTTGGACCTGTGATTAGGCAGACCGAAACGCTATCGCTAGCAGGCAATGACTGGAGTGAAATACACTGCACGTTCGATGTCGTACAACTATTTTGAACCACAGAAAACGCATGGAACATTCTTTCAGCTTCAGAAACTAAGGGAGCATAGGAAGAAACTCCCAGGCACGGAAAAATTAGACGAGCATGCCCCTTCAAAATGATTTCGGATGCCTGCATGGGTGAGGAGACAAAATAGAACACATTTCCGGCAGGAAGGAAGCACGTCGTTTCCCACGGATGGACTAGTATATCAACGTTAGAAGTTTGCCAATCGGGCGCAGAAAATGAGTCAGTTTTCGGAGCTAGGAAGGACTCGTGTTATGGACACCAATTTATGTCGGATGTTGAATATTCGCTTTTCCAAGTGAAATCATCAGTAAATATAACTGCAAAGACCTTTCTTGCTTTTTTAGAAAAGCCCTGGACCGCGTAAAATGCGCCAAAATACTAAGAGCATTCAGCGGTAAATGTCTATCTCAATAGAAACTGTTTCCAAGTCCAAAACTATCCAACACTGGTTCAAATAGCGCAGTTATCGTGTGATCAAACCTCTGGATCCAATTCTGAGAAGAAATATAAAGTCTTTTCAGAAGATCATTAGTCGTCTAAATTGGCGCAAAAATACCTACCAAAATAGCTCTGGGAACAAATTATTTCTCGGTTGAACTCGAAATTCTGCTTTCTTACGATCATATCATCCATGGAGTTCTAAAATGTGTCAAGTGCTTATAGATATGAAATAATTAAACCCTTTTGTATCACTTGGCCAGTCTCTTGGATTTTATATTCCGGTCAAATTTTATTAAAAATTGTCTTCATTCCTGTTCAGGATGAAACAACGTGGAGATGAAGCAAAAAAAATTAAAACGAGAGTGAATCATTTAACATCCTGAACGAAATTCCTAACTTATAGAACTAAATTATCAGCTTAACTATCGTTTATGAAATTTTTCGTTGTGGATAATCTAAACAGTCGGCTCAGTACGAATAATAGGATACCTATCGACAAAAGCAGGTTATTTTCCAAATATTTGCAGGAAATTAGCAAGAGATATTATCCAGAGAATCACGATTGGAATTCCAAGGGATTAGTCAATTTATGAATTTGTGGTAAGAATACTTATCGTTACTCGATACACATCACATTTGGACTTGTCTTTCTTGACTACGTAGACGTTGTCGATTTTCGTTTTAGAAATTAGTCTTAGTAAATTTGTAAAAAAATGCCGAAATGCAATTTCATGCATCTTGAGTAATAGTTGGGAAAAAGGACTTTCGGTCAGATGAATATTAAAACTTTTTAATATTTTACTGCCGTAAAGTAATGACTGCCATAAAAGAGTTCAGGTTTCATAACGATGAACGGTAAAATTTAATTCACTCCACACAAACACAACCTCGGCGAAGAGCCAAGTTCGTAATCTTAGAACGCAGATGCCCCCTTCGCCTGCCATCATAGGGAGCAGTTAAAAGAAAATATAGGCAAGCTAGTCACAAATGTAATCTACCCCGTAACTTATTATACCGAATGCAAGGGGAGAAATTTTAGAGCTACGCGTTGCAAAACCATTGCAGTGCTATTAAAACTGGTGAGCCGATTCTCCAGAAATATATTGAAGCCACCTCTGAGACTCGATATACGAAAGAAGACTTTGTACAAGGATTTAAGGACATTATGAAATAAAAATAAATACGAAATATTAAATATGGTTAAATTCACGAAAGAAGGCTTTGTACAAGGATTTTAGGGCATAGAGAAATACCAATGATTACGAAATATTAAACGTGGTTTAATTCACATCACCTTCCTAGCGAGGATCTCATTTATCGTTTAGTGTCAACTTCATCACAAAAAAAGATACGGCAAAATATGAACAAGATGAAATCCGTTATGTATCTGTTAAAAATCCATTCGTCAAAGAACAAAAATGGCTGAATGGAAGGGATTATGAATGCTCCCTTTAACAAATATGGTAAAATTGATAAAAGCCACGATCCAACTGCCCAGTAGGAATAATGTAAAAGTAACAGAAGTACGCTACCTTTACCTGTAGTGGCCTTGAAGTGGAACTACGTATCATCCGACAGATAAGGACTGGCGAAATAGAGGAGCAAATACAAGTAGGCAAGATTTGCAAAAAATTGCCGCAATAAAACATGTTGTGTCTTCGAGTTTATGTCTGCATTAGGATGGGACCCGTCACAGGGTTGGATAGAACCCCCAAGAAAACTTTACGACGAGGATTTTCAGTCCAAGCCCTCCGACGCATTCACTGACCGCCAAAATTACTTGGGCAAGGACTGGTCGTAAAGAGGAGACAAGAGATATAGGCTGAGTAGCCGTACGATTGAGAAATACACGTGCTTTAAGCCGACTCGAGATACGAGAATAGAAGGGAGGTCGTACGACCTCGATTGAGAAATAAATAAATTTAGGACATCTTGGAAATATTTCCAATTATTATGCTCATTCCATCAATTAATTATATTGCTTGAACTATGCTCATTTTAATACTCTTTGGTCTTCCTTGCACCGTGATGCCCCACCTTGCAGGGGTTCCATCCACCTTACACTTATATCAGTCTCTATACATAAAAATACGGTACCCTCATGAAATTTCATATGACGGAAATATTTTTTTAAAGATGATAATTTCATCTCTCTTGACAAAATTAACTTGAACCGGAAGTTGGAGTTCACTTCAGTTACAAAATGCTCAAACTTCCGCAAAAGACGAAAAGATGAAAATAATTATACAACATGCTACTGCTCTATTTCATTTGCCCAACTCAATGAAGACGGTCTTGACTTCAATACACTTAAGTTCTGCAATTATGGATTGCTATTCTGAATCATTAATAATTAGAAATGTGTTATAATTAGGCTACAAGAGTTTGAAATCTCATTACTGGAATTACATTCTTTGTTAATTCAAAGCGACTAAAAAGATAGAGAGACCAGGTTTCGAAATAAACATCTTTGGGGTTTGTAATTAGCGAATAAAAATGGATTAATAAAACAGTTTTTGACAAGGAACATCAAACATTTACAGTTACTGAATATTTTCAAAACTTCGTTTTTCTTAATTTATAAGAACATTTCTCCGACCTCTTCGACTGAATGAAGATCCAGTCACTTCAAATGAACAGCAACTGTCAGCGCTTCGGGTAGTGGAAGTACTAATATGAAACCCGTGGAATATGAGAAGTTTAATTAAGTCGAGAGCCCCAAATGTCTATTACAGCGGCTAGCTAAATAATTCCAAGAAGATATTTATGAAGATAATGAAGTCAAATATTTGTCTTGGGTTTCCCCATCTTTTTACAATTAAAATTCTAACTTGATGCATAAGAAATGTCTCTATGATAAGAACCTTAATAAACTAAACGGAAATTTATTATTTTTAATCCTTGATGATTAGATCCACAATGGACGCGAAAGCTTGGATGACAAATCTTCACACGCAGCTGTTCCCGAAATCGTCAACTGGAGAGAACCCACTCCGTGAAATCTACGCTTAGAAGGACGCTTAGTGGATTGGCCATGCTTGAGCAGAAGGAAAAATAATGAACGATTACCAGAAGAAAATCCCTATGTGACCTCATTCACTGTCACAATTTTAGCGGAGGAGAGACAGTAACTTCCATCGAGTACAAGTATGTAGTGAACATCAGATAAATATTTATATGAATATTAAACAGATTGTATGCCCAAAATTAAAATTCCATGAGTATGCATGAAATTAAGCGATAATTAAAGCAATAACCCAATTAATTATGATCAACAAGTACAACACAACAAAGTTGTTGATGGCTTTGTTTGTACTGGAATTAAATTTTATGAGCAAAAATGTAATAGGTTTCACACAATTATTTAACGCATGGATGGACAGTTTTAGCTCAACAGAACTTACGCGATATCAATAAAGTTTTTTTTATTTCACCTCAGATTTTTCCTCAAACGTCAACTGCAAATCCTGTCTCTTCAACATTGGAGGAATTTTAACACGGCAGCAGGTCTCGGAATCAAATTTTCCTCCTCTGTGTTTATCACTCTAAGAACAGTTATAATTTGCATTGAATACATTGCCGCATATTTATAATTGCGATAGATTAATGATACATAATTTTAAGGTCAAAATACAATCACAACTCCACCTCTAGGAAAGAGAATACATATTTCCGAGAGTAAATTACTCAAGAACTCTATTACTTACGAAAAAAGCCAATAACTTAGTCAAATTGAAACTGATACTGATCTAACTTTCCAGATCTTAGGTTTGCCATTGAGAAACTGCGATAAATATCAGTGGAATCAGATCAATACAATACGAGAAACATGCATGTGCACATTCATTCGTATTTATGTAATATTTGTAATAAAAGTTTCTACGCTAATGAGTCCATTTTTCAAACCATAATTTTCCGGGGTTGGAGATAAACTATGGCCATTTTTTTCCATTTAGTTTAAGTGGATGATTTTGCTTCTTCACAGTCCCTCTAAAACCATAGATAGTACAATATGCGAATATATTGAGAAATTCAAATGTCATAAGTTTTATGGAAATGATGTTATCTCTAGCGCTCTCTTTCATTATAATCTACCACAGGGTCTAAACTTTGCGATATCTATGGGCTATTGCTGAACATATACGCAATCGCATCAGAAACTCGGACTGCCTGTAAACATTAAAGAAGAGAAAACCGTTGCGAGAAAAATTCCCCTTCCTATGTCTTTCAACAGTAAAAAGGGATTATAATGCAAGTACATACATAAAAGGCCTCCAAAAGAACACGCTGGCATTGAAAAATATTTTTCCTTTAGGTGTGGTAGGTGGGCGGTATGCTCGGCAGCTGACCAGAGGGTTTTGAAGTTAAGCTTCGTTAGAGAAGTCGGTTCCTGTCTTATTACACATTTATCTCTTTAATCAGTCCGGAATTAGGGCTGGAGACTGTGAATTCAATCTTTAAGTCGCCAACGAGGCATTTAGTATGATCATAAAGAAGATGAAACGTGTAGCTCTGTGCTTGCGATAGCAAAACCAGTCGGCAAATATTGAAATTTACAGACAACGAGACTGAAATAACCGAGATTTCAACATATAATTTGATGAGTGACACCTTCTTAGAAGAGTTATCACAATATTCACCGTTCAGGAAAAGCAATGTGACGCGATTAATATTTTAAATTACCCAACACTTGAAAAAAAAAAAACAGCGGAACTGTGAGTGGATGTTGTGATGTCGAGGAAGGTAAAACACGGCCACTCCAACCCACCATCTCTCTTCAAGGAGAAGACGCGACAAAAGGTCAAAGTAGGAGGAAATGGGGCTAAATATACGTGGGAAGGATTGGGGCATGCTGCGGGGATAGAAGCAAGGGATCACAACAGCGGAAAATTTGAGAATTTCAGGATCGCAGTCGGCGAGATGGCTGCGGAGAGCAAGGGAACGAGGCCGGAGGCTGGGGTGACCACCTATGGTTAGTTAGTTAGCTCGAGGATAATGGAGGAGGAGGATAGAGTTGGGAGATAGAGGGATGGGGGCGAAATCAGAGCATCCCTCACAGCAGCGTCTTGACGCACAGGAATTCATCACGGCCGGAGAGGTGGGCTGGAAACAATCCCGGCCTCCTGTCCCGCAGAGGGTCCGACGAACAAGTAATCCCCGAGACTCATAGAAAAGATGCCGACGCTGACTCCAAGGGTCGGGAATAGCGGTCCCGGATGAGATGAGGAGAGAGAGAGGGTGGGGGTTAAAGGGCCGAGAAGTGCCAGGCGGGTGGATGAGGGCGCGACAAGCACTGCAGAGCTTTCAGGCGAATTAGGACGGGCAGAGGAAGTAGGCGGCTGGCTGGAGCTGGATCGCACCCTATTTCGTCGGAATCTCGGCTGGTTTCGGGTGCCGCGGATTTGTGGGCACTGTCAAGGAAATGGGGAGGTGAGGGTCCTTCCCCCCCTCTCCTTGAGGATGAATGGGAAACAAGAAGTCCCAGCTATGTCGCGGGGCCCAAACAATGGGAATGCACTCGGAGGAATTACCTTAGGGTTCTATTTTTCAAGGCATTAGTGTATATAAATCAGCACATCCTCTCAGGGAAGAGGGTTTACAAACAAAAGCGTAAGCTGATCAAATAAGGAAGTGAAACTAGGTCGCATTCCTACATACAGCCTACGGAGTATTCTTGGAAAGAAACGGATACTAATGTAGGGGAACAAAAATAAAAGATATTACGCCACGCATAAAAATGGGAAATCATGAATGAATCTAAGGAAGTTACGAGAATAACTGTGATTTGATTTTAACAGCGTAAATCGAAATATATGAAGGGAAATTTATAGAACTGTTAGAAGATACCAGGAGGATAAATTGGACAAGTTATGTAGATCATTGCCCTTTTTGCATGACACCATAATACTTAATCTACTCCATTTTTTACATGAATGTGGAGTAACTTCAAATAATTTTGCATGTGCGGAGTCCGTAACAGATATTGATAGCTTTTCATAAATAGCCTTCATCCATTTTAATGTACTTCATTTCCCAAGTAAATATGATTAACTTTGGAATTTTAGATTAACAGTGAAATTCGCATTTTAACTGTAGGGAAAAAAATGTCTGTTCCCCTGATATAATTGCATTCCTGGAGTTTTAGTACCCATGCCACACACTCTTGCGGCAGCGAGCTAAATATTGTGTAGACGTAGCTATTCGTAAATGTAGTAGCATAAATAGTAGCCTGAAAATGACAAATCTTTAGTCACGAAGATTTCTATCTTTTTAATACTCTTTGATAAAAACAAGTTCTGAATCCTCTCAGCTCTCCAGTACTTTCTGGGAAGAACTTAGTTCAATACCATACCTTCTTATTGTGAGACCGATGTTTTGATATAATCCCAGATTCTCAGTTCTGCAGGTCTCAGATAACGGGGTGAGCACCAAGTTAAAGTGTTTCATTGTAAATTTTGAAAAACATCCATTTCTTCAAAAGTATTATCTGTACATACAGACAGAGCTACCTAAAAAGGAACCCTTCCTAGAGCTTCCAATTTTAATTTTTTTAACCAGAATCCGCAAGGTAAAGTAATGGAATCCAAATCTTCGTTATGCTATGGAATGCATTCCTAGGTATTATATATGATACATATAAGGATTGTATTTCATCATCATCATCGGTCAACAATCCTAGGATTGGTTTGACGCAGCTCTGCACTCCATTCTTCTATTCCCCAAACTCTTTATATTGACGTAGGTAGCTCCTTTCTTTTACATCCTTCACAACTTGCTCCATATACCTCATACGAGGTCTGCCCTTTCCAGGCTCCCCGTTTACTTTTCCCTCGACGATTGTCTTTATCAGGCCATCGTGTCTTAAGATGTGGCCTATTAAGTTGTCCCGTCTTCTATTTGAGGTTTTTAGTAGATATCTCTTTTCTCCCACTCTTCGTAAGACTTTTTCGTTGGTCACTCGATCGATCCATGTTATCTTCATCATTCTTCGGTAGCACCACATTTCAAATGCTTCCAACATTGACTTCTCTGCTGCTGTTATTGTCCATGCTTCGCTGATATATTGTAGAATGCTCCTGATGTATGTTCTAATGAAATGTTTCCTCACTTCCACGCTTGTATTTGCAGCTGTGAGCAGAATCTTATTCTGGTAAAATACCCTTTTCGCTTGGGCAATTCTACTGGCAATTTCTCTTTTACTTCGTCCATCACAGGTAACTCGGCTTCCCAGGTAACAGAATTCTTCCACCTCCTCGATTTTTTGTTTTCCTAGTTTAACATTGGTCCTGGCTTCCTTTCTCCTACTGTATGCATACCAATACCTTAGTTAAGGAACATATGTTGTACATATGCACATAAGCACATATTGTGGAAATATTGATTAAAGAGTAATAGCAAGTGCACTTCCTCGAAGACGGTAAATGAACTCCTGGGTAAAAGGCCTTAGACTAGAATAAGCAAACACAGCAAAATAAAAACTGCAACAAAGAATGATATAAAGAAGGGAAGGAGATGAAAGTGAAATCAATCATAAATGTGGTGGTAAGGTAGGTAGCCGATCTGCATAAGTCTTAGCCAATTAATTCACCCACATTCAAGTAATGCAGGAGTCTATGCCACGGAAACAAACCATTTTTGTCGTTCTTAAAGCTTTTCTAGTTGAAAAAAAACTCTATACCAAGATTTAATTTAGCAAGAGAAGACTGTTCGTGCGTACTGAACTATCAATTGTCACAAACGTATGATGACGTTGCATGGACTCCTCCTCTGAACCCCGAAATAAATCTGCGACAGTGGTCTCTAGGAAAATACTGGAAATGAATGTAGGCATTAATACGGAAGAACATCTAAGAAACAAAAGAATTTACAAGAGCGCGCCCTATGATTTTGAATGCTTTTTAATAATACATAGTCTGTTTGGGACGAGATGCAAAACACAGTATTCATTTTTCTCAGTGTAGCAAAGTAAACGCCGTACTTACGTCTTCAACACTCATGATTGTTGAAAAATAATGTCAATGCCCAACCGAAACTTTCACTTCAGTGTTGCATGCGAAAATACTTTATTTATTATGAGCATGTCATCTAAGTCTAGATATTTTTGACGAATAAAAAACGCCGTTTTATAGTAACTAATATTGAATTTAGGCTCTTAATTAAAATGAACGCCTGGTGATAGTTAACCCTTTGACACGCATCCTTGCTGAAGGCTGCAGGTGCTGATAACAGTATGCAAGCACTTACTGCGTCCATCGACGCCACAGTTCCTCATTTCACCTCCATTCAACCTTGAAAACGAGCGTGGATATTTTCGCGAATGCATACCCTAAGTTTTGTGCGAGTCTTTCAAACCCAATCCATTAAAATTTTCTCGTCAACTATCCACTTTAGGTCCAAGTGTCTATGAACTTAACTAGAGAGCCCAGAACTTGCACGAGTGCCTCCATTCAACAGATGGCTCGAAGCAGATGCACGGACAGGAGTTCGAAACGGAATTGCGCGGCGGGTGTATTTTCGCCCCGCGGGACGAGGGGTGGTTTATAGGCCGTTTATGTCACGAGGGCTACTTTTTTTCAAGTCTCAAAAGGCGGTGATGGATGAAAGACTAACAAAGATGAAAGAAGGGTGAAAAGACTTTCCTTTCAGCCGATGCAAAATCGGAACGATTCCGTTTACGTGGGCATAAGGGCCCCATTACAACGAATGGCAGAAAGTGGATGATTTATTGCACACTCCTTTCAAATAACTCAAGAAAGAGTCTCGGCTAACTGAGAGCGAACTATGCTATCGCCAAAAATACTACCTGCGAAGTTTATTATTATTTTCATCTCTTGCACGTCAAATAAGTGTTTCCATATTAATAAAAAAGATTAGATTTATGAACAGTAAATCGGCTTGAGGGGGTTTTGATCGTTCGATTTCACGGAGTGTGACACGGACAGTGTGAAACGTTGCTTAAAAAAGATGGGATACCTTGGTTTATACCCTTGTCCGAGCGTTACAGGTAAAGATATCCAAATTGGAATAAATGCTCACTTACATTGTATTACATGCTTAATATGTGGCCTTCTTAGAACAATTTGTCACAAAAAAAATTCTTACTAATTTGGGGTCAAGTTGTGAAAGAACAGTCATAAACGATTCAGACGTCACGCCTAAAAACAAAAAATAGCTAATATAGAAATACGGCGCCGCTGAGGAACGGAATATAACCGTTTCAGGAGGGAAATATAACTGTTTACCTGGGATTTGTGGAATTAAATGATAATTTTTATAGCTTCCATTAGTGACTGAACCATCAAACTTTATCACCATTTTGATATACCTTTCGATGGGCGTCTGCCCGTGACATAATAAATGCCTTCTCCGAATTAGGTATGATGTTAAAGTTAGCGGGCTATCCATATTTAACATACATTTCAAGAAAGAGATAAGTAAAGAAAGTCGCAAAACATATTGAGCAGTACAATAAAGCAAGCTGAGTAGTAAAACTCGAAGCATGCCAACAATTTGCTGTTGACAATTTTGAAACCAAGATAAATTATCGGTCACTCAACCCAAATGTGTGTACTTGGAACCTGCAACATTTCATTGCTTCAGTTTCAAAGTACAACAACGCTCTGTCAAGCGCCCCCAAGATCATCAGCTCGGAAAGGTCATTGCAGACAAATTCAGAAAATAAAACACTACTTTTACACTTTTGGAGGAATTCTAGACCATTTTTGCTACTTTTATTAAGGCTATTTAAGACGTAATTGAATCGAAATCCGGGAAGAATGCTGATTCGTTACGATATTTCAACGAGGTTTTCATCTGCGAAAAATGCATTTTTCTTAGAATTGATTATCATTGATTTGAATACGCCCAGGACAAAAGGTTTTAACAACATTTTCTATTATTTAATGCAAGATCAAAAAAGATCTCATCTAAGATCTCATCTATTTCGCTGAAAAGCGTGATGCCTACATTGAAATCGTGGAAATGTTCTATTTCATCCACGACCCGTGAATAGTTTTGTGGCGAGTTGTATTCATGTACTTTGAAGGTCCTTGCCACAGTCCTACCCTTGATTGCAACGGCCGTGATTCGACACAAAAAAATGATACTGGTTACACTGCTATTTGCTAAGAACGTTTGAATAAATAGGGAAAAAATACTCAGGCATCAGAAAGAGCAAATAAAATACGAGTCTTACAGCCTACCTACTGATAAGACCTGCCCATTTATTTCGGATAGCCCTGATACGAGGGGCTGGTTCGCGCATCCGGAGGGGAAACAGTGGCTCGGTTTCGGGGCAAAACAAACCAGGGAAATAAACGGTGGCTGCCAAGGAAGGAAAAAAACCCAGCGAGTAAAAAAAAATAAACTAGAAACCGAAAAAAATGCAATAAACTACCCGCTTAACGACTAGGCATAAAAAATTCGATCGGATCCGAGAGGAGGGATTGAAGATGGCTCGAAAAATACATATATAAATTCTTATTTTTTGCGACCGCAGTCTTTCGCCCGAACCCCTTTCGATTTTTAATTTCACATAAACATTTTTTTCATTCCTTCCCCATTCCTCACGCGCGGGATAACACACCGATCCTCTCCACTCTCACCCCGATCTCCCAGGAGCCTCCTCTCCAGGGATGCTGGATCATTAAGGTCCTTCAATTGGCACGGTGCCCGGAGTCTCTTAATGCTGCCCCCTTCACCCTACTCGCTCCCACCCCGTCCTTCCTCCTCGTTTCCTCCAACCCGTTAGTCCTCTCCCCCTCCCTCTTCCAGAAGTTAAGGGGAAGGAAGGACGTGAGGAAGAAGAAAACAGGCCGAGAAGTAGGAGACGGAAATTGGTGTGGGGTGTTGGAGAAGAACTCCAGGGAAATCCACCCACCAGCGGAAAAACACACACGCAGGACACTCTCGCTTTCGATTTAGATCGGTGTCTCATCCCTGTCATGGAATCTATTATCTAGCCGACAAATCACGCCAATTATCCCATTTCTCCCCATCGAATGTAAATGTCACACTATAGGCGACGCACACTTTAAAATTCAATCGCGAAGCCCGCAGGTTGGTGTTATGGTTGGGTTCCGGCCTCGCATCCCGAAGAACAGGGTTCGAATTCCCGGCAGTGGCAGCAATGGTATACCGGTCCTCATTTGAGTGCTGTGTGGAGAGCACCTTTGTCAGTTCCCCTGTCCGTCGGATGGGAGCTTGATCCGTGTTTACCTTGTCAACTTTCGTTATCAGTAGGCTAGTGCCGACGAAGAAAATCTCTCCACCTTTCATCGATCCCTTATCAATTCAATTCCTTACTCTTCCGAAGAACCCACGTGTCCTAAAATGGAGCAAATAACCTTACCTACCAGCAGTCTCATCCGGATAACTACAGCAAAAATCCATCCATATTCAATATACATATTCGTTAACGGTAAATGGGTTCCCCATTCCGTCCTGCATTCTTATGCATTCCATTTACATTGACCAAATTTGGGGTGGTAATGCATAAATTTACGATCATAAGAGAAAGTACTATCGATTTATTTGTCATATAGATGACTGAACACATATCTACCTACGCTTATCTACGTGAGTTAGTTACCACATATTTCCCTTTCTTTTCTAGCACAGATAGCAAGCTATTTCTTAAGCTAGCCTTGAAACCAAGTCAAATTTATAATAGGTATCACGTTTTTCTCATTTCCAACGAGAGTATAAAGTAAGAATATATCAATTTATTTACAACAAAGTGAAGAAGAAACTGGTCTGAAGACTTTATAGCCTGTGATAAGTGTTCGTAATAAATAAAGAACTTAATAGTTGCGTGGCAATTTATAATAACTCGGCCGGTTTCAACACTTGGGTTTCATCATATGCCGGGAGTAGAGCTATAACTTTAACTTTAGTGATCGTATAAGGACAATGAAATGAGGAGAGAAGGAATATTCATGAGAGAGCCTGCTTGATGACGGTCAACTTTGAGCAAGGGCTACAAGGGGAACTCGCAATTCAATGTTGTACTCCGTAATAAGGTGTAGCATTGAAAGGGATACTAAAAGGGATAAAATGATGACTGCACATAATTTTTGTACTCTGGCACGGTGATTTAGGATACTAATGAACATTATCACACAACGCATTCTCCAAAAACTAACAATCTTTGCTGATTTAACCCGCAATGTACAAGAATATAGCAACTAATCCTTTTTTGAAAATGATATGTAATGTACATATCCCTGCCACACACCATTATGAAGGCTTGCAGGGCATTATGGGAAATGTAGATAAAGAACTCCAACGCGCTTCCCTGAGAGCACAAAGTTTGCAGTAGACGTAATGTAAACCTAATTTCAACGTCTACATCTGGTATTCAGCTAACCATAAGGTTTGCTGAATTCCTAGATGTAGACGTCTTATTTTGGTTTACATTACGTCTACATGTGGTCGAAAAAAGGTGCAAATGTCCGCCATTCGTGGTCTACTGGTGACCTCGCAAAGTTTGCAGCAAACCAATTGTAGACCTAATTTTAACGTCTACATCTGGTACACAGCAAACCATAAATTTTGCTTCATACCGTATGTAAACGTATTATTTTGGTTCACATTACGTCCACATGTGGTCGAAATAAGGTGCAAATGTCCGCCATTCGTGGTCTACTGGTAACCATTAATGTAGGTTTTCAGCATACTAGATTTAAAAGAAATAGTTTTCACGGTAGTGCGATAATCAACACAAAAATGTAACAAGGCAGTAAACTTGGGTTTTCCACACAGAATATTAAAATACCTACTAAGTACGTAGTTTAATATTTGATACACTAGCTACGTTATGTACGTTTCTACGACACGTCATCATCGGGTAAACTAATAATTACGCTGCGTACTCGAAACTTACAGTGGTACAGTACAAAGCTCACATCTACCAACAATTTATTTGACTATTACAAAAAAAATGACTTCGTCAAATATGCCTGAAAAACACCAAATCCAACAGCTTCTACAGGAATTACGCTAGAAACCATCAACATATAACAAAAATATAATAATAAATACCTTTATTTATCAGAAGACCAGTGCAAATGAATTATACAAAATTTACACAACAGCACCTCAACACACAATCAATAGCACTTCCTCAGCGTTTTCGAAGACACTGTCTATGCTTTACCAAAATTTTAAACGAAAAGAAGTTCGAGAAAAAGAGTTCACCGATATCACACTATTTTGTTGCCAAACACGGTTATTCACTCGGCAATATAATGCAAACCAAACAAAACGGAACCTCACTTGGCATAAATTACATGAAAAAGGTCCAAATACCCCACAATAGTACCATATCCGCTAGCAGTAAAGTAACACACGTTGAAACTACAAGGATCCTTCGTTCAACGACGTATTTTTTTAACAACTTCGTTACGTTACTGGTAACTTCGGAGAACAAGTATTCTATACCGTATATACGGTTGAAAAAATCTGTAAAGACAATAAAACGCAGATGCTACAGAAAGAAAAACGGATTTCTAAGCAGACATTATTCCATTGCCTTAAATTTCAAAGTACACTTACCACTACGAAACAGCCTCAGTACACAAGTACCTAGCGGATGAACCGGAACCAAATTATTCTTTAGAATACAATAACGCATAAGACAACTGTATATTATGTAACTAGAGTGCGTAAAATAACACTGAGATAATAAATTTCAACTACACTCCAATAAGATTCTGCACATGTTTACGTGTGCATGCTTGCGTTTCCATGCGCGGGCACGATTTAACAAAAGAAAACTGCCGAAGCAAGCGCAGCCAACTTGGCCACATAAGCGGAATTTCTACCGGATGATATTGTTTAAGCGCAGTAATGGACTGATAATGACGAAATAATGTCTGCCGATATACCAGTAATTCCGTTTTTTATAAATATTTTAACGGGTCTCAAGGTGAACTATTGAAAACATATTATGTTACATTTGTTTTGGTTGGTAATATTTGGTTTCAAATGTGGTCGACAGCATCCGTCATTAGGAATTTATTATCGTGTCTACATTAGGTCAATTCTTGGTCTACAGCAAACTTCAATCAGTGAAGTTATCTGTAGACGTTAAATTGACCAAATTTAGACGTCTACAATTTTTAGTGTGCTCTCAGGGTTAGAACACAAGGTGTTTGAGCAAGCATTACCACTTGCGTGTGAAGGAAATTGAATACTTCTGTGCTTTCTTAGCCATTGTATCACACCTTCTGAACATAGCTAGAAAAAAACGAGTTGAAAGACTCAACAGACAAAAGAAGCACTTTCACTTGGGTATTGGAGTTCTCTTCCTTCTCTGAGATAGCTTATCCAAGTACCGAGTTGCAACGACGAATGATAAGGCACGTACGTCAGAAGTAGTATTAGATCATAAGACTAACAACAAATATTCGCAAACTAGGTGCTCAACGTGACTCAACGTGGAAGCTATATTATTCCTGAGGATTCGATACGTTTTTTCCTGCCCTGCTGCTATGGAGACAAATTTTATTTTCCAACGTGTCCAATTCCCGATGCTTGACACGACTCCATCGCGCCAGACGCCCGCATTGACCTTTCCTCAGCCCAGAGATAACCGGAACTACTCCTCGCGAATGGATGACTTAAAGAAGGCTACCCACGCGTCTCCGCACAACTCCCTTGCGTCTTTCCTCTCCGGGGAGAAAGACAGGAACAAAAAGAGACGGAGGAAGAGAGGACGGTGGGTGGAAGCATAGGTGGAGCTATAAAAAATACGTGATGGAAAAGTAGTCGGGAAGAAATCGTAATCGCTACTCTGACTCTCCCTTCCATCCCTCGAAGGTGATAGACCGTTCCCATGAAAGACTCTTCAACCCTTTTGTCGCCTACTGCGTGACACGATCCACCTCCCCCTCTCCTTCTCCGTGTCTCCTCCCCTTCCCCATGGACTGCACATTGGAAACGCAAGCACGGATGGGAGAGTCACGTTCACCACCCCCCTTCCTCCCTTCACTCACTGACGACGATCTGCATCCAAAGGCAGAAGCATTGCTGGATACTTCGATTCATCCAACAATCCCCTCTTCATTCCCCGAATAGTAATCACTCAAGCTGCCTCTCCCTCTTGCATTTTTTTCGCAGGGTATTTCGACGCTCGATCTAATTTCCCCTTTTAACGCTGTGGAGGGTGGGGATGCCATGTAGAAAAAAATTAAAACTTAGGAAGACCATTTGGACTGATTCTCTTTTCCTCTCGGGGAGACGAATAGATCCGGCGAAGGAAGTCGAATTTGAAATGCGAAGTATTACCAATCGTGCATTCCAGTAGACATTTTAGAATTTTACGACGCTACTTACCATCCGAAAGGGGGATTCTTCAAACGCTTCAATTTCCCTGCCGTATTTTCCAGTTTTGCGAGTAACAACTTCTTCGTTGAAGGGAGGCAAGAAGTCATTCTCTAGCTGGTATTTCCCAGGAAGTGGATGGACCTAGATAACTTGCTCGCTATTACGAAGGCTCCGTATACATCCGGTTTTACTGCTAGCTTTTATGAGTTTTATCGGTGCCGCTTCAATGTCTTACATAAATTGCCTTTTATAGATGCAGATATTTTTAGACAAGAAATTTTTTGACGATGAGGAAACATTTTTATGTGCACTGTTTGCAGTGTTGTATACAAATAATTATATGTAAGCAGCATTAACCCTCTGTTTTGTCACGGAGCTGAATGAAAATTTGTTCTCAAAATGAAACTGTAAAACTCATCATCATTAGTACTACTCTGACTCCGGTAGGCATGTGGATTGTGGATGTGTCTCCAATACCCCTGCCTGCCATTCTCCAGCCAAATTGTTTTACACCTGCCTTCCTATCCGACACAATTTCCTTCATACCAAAATATCCCTTTGGGTCTTCATAGCTCCTGCCTGCCATTATACCATTCAGAGCACCAATTTCTCATCACTCTCCCAAGCTTGCCCAACATTATTCAGTCTATCACCCTCTTTAACGAAAAAAAATAGATACTTCGTAATATCCATGCTTTATTTCTTAAGTATTCTACCGATTCAGCATAAGTTTGCACCAATTGCAAGTGCGCGTGCACCATTATTCGCGACTAGTTTACAATCAATAAAATCGATGGTCGGCTAGTTTACTGCGTGGAATTTAAACATTGTAAATTAAAAATACTTGGCTGATTACATAATTTATTTCGAGTCAACAAGTCAACTAATCAACCAAGTATTTTGTCTTTACTTTACTAGTTCACTATCCTTGAGTTGGCCATTATCAAATGATCAGGCTTTTGGAGAAGAGGTTTTCTTGTATATTTCACAGTATTATGCAAGCGTAGAAGAGGAGTGGAGTTTAATGTAAATTAAATGCAGTTATCCATCAATATGCCAATATTCCACACCATCAATCTGCAAACCATTCTTCCTCTCTTCCATTTGTCTCCACGCCCACAACTCACAGCCTATTATATAATTTCTGCTCACCCTCTCTTTTTTTTTTCATGGGTATTTTCAAGTCTGTTTCCGCACTAATAGGCGCTTCAGACCGGGAGGAAAGGTATAAGGATAGGGATGGAAGGAATGGGGATTCCACCCTCTCTTTACAAGGGCCATGTGTCAACACAATAGAAATCAGCGTTCAAATCAACATATATCATCTGAAATAAAAAATTACTCAATGACTATCCAAAAAGCTTTTCCTATAGCCACACTAGGAGCAAAATATTTTTGTTTTAAATCTCTGAAAATGACTGAAATTAGTTTTTGTTCCGTACATGTTTTAATAAATGGTACAATTATGTTTTAAGGTTCCCAAACTGAAGAGATCACATAGCACCCTCTAGTCAGAAAAATGAGAGTTAGAATTCTAACTCACCGACTAAATTACATCGCTTCTAGAATTATTCTGTTTTGAAAGAGGCATGTCTCGGTGCACATATCGCCCGAAACATTTGCACTATTACCTATTGAGAACCGGCAATTTTTAAATAAAAATTCTTACACCAGATACACCAGATGAATTACGTCTTTTCTTGGAACGAGGAAAATTGTATTTCTTTCCAAAATCTTACTGCAAAAAGCCAGTAAACCGCATTTGCTTGAAAACACAGTTGATAAACAGAAAATTGAGCTTTCGTAATAATCACGCAGCGGGTATGCATTATTCGACCTCGGACTTCCGTCACCGTCTTGAGGAGGACTAGGACTTCCTGAGGAACTTATATTTTTACCGGCAAACCCAGTTTTCGAGGAATTGCCATCGTCGGAAAAATTTGGACCTTTTCATAGGAAATCCAAATCAAGTGTCGTCACGCAGGCTTGCCTAATTCCAATACTGCAAACTGAGAGATGTATGTTCTAGAATAAACAATGCCTAAACCAAATGAGGGATTGATGAGAGTCCAAGAGGTAGTATCAAACGGGATTTTGATAGTAATGCTTTCTTGCTAGCACAATTTCAGCATAATTGGAAAACAAAACGGATACAAAATATTTCATCACTATCACATTGCACAAAATTTAATCTTTACCGACATCTAATGAATAGCTCAACCTTGAACATTCTTCCATGGTGATCATAATAAATATGAAAGTTAAATTTGTGTTAGGGCAAGAAAATACGTATCAGAAACATGTGTTGGCATTTTTTTGAAAATATGTGCTCTTGTGGATATTTACATGTATGCGTCTCTCATTATGTGTTTTGTTATATGCGTCACTGTAAAATGGCAATACTGCTGTATGTGAACAATTTTCTTGAAAATAAAATAAAACATGCCATATTCCCAATTTCTTGCGAATAAGAAGTATGAATGAATTGGCCACTGTAGCCGGCCTTACAACCCAAAGGCCATGGCTTCAAGTGCCTCATAGAGCATGGTTGTGTTGTTTGTCTTAGGATTAGACACAGAATTAATTATATTAGACGGTGACGATGAAACCTCAGCATTTGGGGCAACCTTAAACCTAATTTTGCTCCCTCATGTACGCATTGACCACCCGGCAAGTGATTGCATTATCCGTTTTGTCACTCGTTGAATAAATCTAAATAACATTATTTGCACGTTCGAAGGGCATGCACACCAAATATAACTCTTTTCGGTAAAACATAAAAATAATCTAATGAAAAGTTTGGCATTGGTAAAGAAATTCGACTCCAATTTCAACAAGCAAGGATTTTTTATGAACGATACGACGAAATTGAACAACTTAAGATTTCTTTTTAAATGGAACACGGGCAAATTCCAGAGGGCATAACATGGATTTTCTTCATAATGCAGCAAAAAAGTAATATTTCGAGCAACAATAATTTTTTTAAGCCAGGAAATTCAACACAAGGAGAAAATTAAACAGTGAAAATTCAAAGGTGAACTAATTTTTGCGCAAAAATAATTAATTAGATTACAAAAGTATGTACAAGAAATATTAAGTGTTTTATTGTTTAAGCATCGAGATAAGATATTTAAAATAAGATTAGATATTTAAGCATAATATTGAATAAAAACGATTTTGGGGAAAAAAGTAATACTCAGGTGAGGAGTAGGTACATATCATCTTTCTCAGAACGTCCAGGAAGATAAAATCTATTGGACATCTGCAGCGCGTAACCCTAAAGCGTATTAAGGTTCTGTAAGAACTCATTCCACGTAATCGTTCATAGCTAGTTTAAATCTCATTCTCCGGTTGTAATAAGAATGTATAATTTAATGCGTGGTTTTTGTTAACCAATGCTAACACAGGATTGGGTCTGAGCACCATTAGCACGAAATCCTTGCAAGTGGATTCACTATATGGAAATTTTTATCCCGTTGGCCATCAGAAATAGGGATGGATAACCGCCAAAGAAGGTTGTATAATATTTCCTTCCGAAAACCACGATCGTTAGCCGTAACAAGCTGTTTCATTCTTCAGTCGGAAGATAAATATGTGTCATGCGAAGAGCAGCGTAGCGGCAGCGTCTTCCAGAAAAAATTACGCGTTGCTCCGGCCCACCGCAAAAGCCGGAATAACCAACTACAGAGCATCGCAGTTTTTATATCATTCCACATAATTTTAATCAAAATTATATTTCAACAATGAGATCACTGTTTTCCTACAGCAATGCGAAGTAAAATGAATTGAATGGCGTATGAATGTGAGGGTGATGTGTGTTAATTAACACGATAATTTAATTTGTTAATACATGTTCTAATCCAGATTACCTGTCAGATACGGTTGATATCATTTTTATCTCCCAGGTTTCGCTGCGCCATCAATGAATTCCCTTGTAATAAAAAATATGATGGCAGTCAACGAGGAATTGGGATATGGAGCCAGCTGCACAACAGACCCCCATTGATGAAATCCCCGCGACAACTTCATCAGCTTCAAGGACGGCCAGGGTGGGCTCATTTACCACGTGCGATCCCTCCTTTGTGGCATCGGCGATCCCTATGATGTCTTAAAACTGAGGTATTTAATTTATTACTATCAATTAATTTGGTCAACACTTTTAATTAGTTCAGAGGGCGTACTTACGAGCAGCATAATAGCACATCAGTGCAACGTGAACTACGCGGGCACACAGCGGTATCTCGGATGATAGAGAGCCGATCTGGCAACCCAAAGGGCGCAGGTTCGAATCTCGCCTCGGGCATGAATGTAGTGTGTGTCATAGGTTTACGATTAGGTTCATGGTGCGGTATAGCATAGGCACCTGATGCATCCTCAGCGTAATTCCTACTTCTGAACTACATAGTCGCCTACATAATATTATGCTCACTACTATAAGCGGTCATCCATAACGTAAAGTTAATATTCTACCTGTTGTCTGCATTTTTTCGGGATACGTCCACGTCGTTCGACAGTTGTGACAACATTTTCGCCAACTTTCCTGTTGGCGTCTTCAGGTCGAAGTAATGAACCCACGAACTTTACGAACGAAGGGAAACCTACGAACAAACATTAATGCTCTACCTTTTTACTTTCCCCTTCCTCCTAAAACACTCCACAGTATTCTCTAATAAACCCTAAATTACGTAACAGTATCAATGAATTCTCTCTCTTAGGCATGGGAATTATGAATTTCGCATTCTTTCTAAATACCTTATTTATTTCTTAATGATAATTTTTATTCAACGATTATTACATATATATTATTATTATTATTTCATCAAATATTATAATTATGCTGTATCTTTCTCCCAACGCACAATTACTTTCACAGAGGTTGTAGTGAGGTGTATTTAGGCGATATTCTCAGGTTTTTGAAAGTAGTGAATACTGCTCTATTTGGTTAATTCAGAATGAGATGAAGTCACGATTACCTATAGCTTTAAAGTAGCTCAAATATAGTAGTGTTCAATCTGGGATCGGATGGTCTTGGGTTCAATTGCTGGTGATGGATCAGAAGGTCGGTCAGGACATTCCCACCTCGTTTTGCAGTGGTGGCATTTCATTGATATAAATCTTCGTGGGAAACTTGCAGATGGTATACTGAGAAAGTTATCGCTTCTTGCCCCCTTCTCGGACACTGGTTGATTGAATGTTAATGATATCGACTGACGCTCCCGACAAGAGGGGGAGCGCTTAGTAAACATTACTACGCGTCCGTTTCCACTGAGCATATTTCTTCGTAGAATTCCGTGAATTATCGACAAAACAAAAGATTAAAATTCTCGTTGAAACCGGCTTGAATGATAATAATCTCTACTGCAAATGGGTTAGTTATTTTTATCCCTTGACTGGAACTTCTCATTCGTACTAAATTGCACCTATCCTCACACCAAACCCAACGGTCTTGTCGCACGCATTTATAATAAAGTTGCCAGTTTAAATATTTATGTCCATTGAACGCTTTTGTTGCTAGAAAGTCCGAAGAATTCAGTTGGTGCAGCTGTACGGTATTCAATTTCCTTCAACCTCCCATTGTGGTCTCGCCTGTTGTGTGTCGTTTGTTTGGAATTATTCCCTCCGTGTCCGCGTCAAACTCGTCGCGATTTGTATTTTTCCAGTCGAATGAAACTTGCGTGTAAGGTATATGAATTGGCAGGTGGCGCAGGGGGAAAAAAAATAAACGGCCACGGCCCGTTTGCGACGGCTCTGAGAGGAGTGGTCACTCTCGTCGCGTTTGGAAAATGGGATTCAGATGCGGCGTCGCTTGAATACCCGGTAAAATACCCTCTTGGGTGTCCAGGACGCCTAATACCTAAGAGCTTTTGCCAGACGTCGTTGTACTCTGTTCCGAATCCTCACTCGTGAATTCAATCCGTGCCCGTGAGGGTGGAGGGGAGGGAGCGGCAAAAATGTATTTTATTTTTTTTATTAACTGAAGGAAAACATGTGAAATCCCCATTTTCTCCCTCGCTCATTCCGTACGGGGGGCGAATTTTTTAAAATCAACCTAGGCCAGAGTCCTCTGGATTTCCAATAATAAAATATATACTCGCCTATGACTACGCCAATAATGATCATTATTGGCAATCCAGAGGACTCTGACCTAGGCCATCCCGTTCTTTGTTTCCATCCGTTGATTTTTTCCAACTACATCGTTTTTCAACTCCTATTTACATTTGTATCCTATCTCTACACATCATTCCTCCTTTTAAGGAAACTTGCATGTCTATCTTTCTAAAATTTTGCCAGTGATGCTACATTTAATGTTTAGTGTTCCAATGATAAAGCGCTGCAAATTTGTTGAGCGTTGCAATCTACTATTGACTGTTTACTTCCAGCAATGCCTATTAATATAGAATTGGGTTAAAAAGTTAACGGAAGATTTAATGTAAGGGGTCGTCTATCTATTACGTATCGTTGAATGGGAAGACTGAGCCAAATTTTACGATGCACTATCGAAAGGGAGACGGAGTGGGTCCAATTAAAAAAAAATAGGTACTAAAATGGATAATTAATCACAAATATATGGAATCTTATTACTTGACTTGAGGTAATTATTCATTGGCATCGACTTCCTAACACTCTTTGCATTATTAAATGTGTACAATTTCATTTAAACGATATCACGATGCATAGTCATTCATACCTAAAATACCTGTTTTCATACACGGCTATTCTTAACAATTTATTGACTTTGATATTTATTATTACATTTATAATATCAAAATATTGGCTATGCTTATACATAACTGACGCTTCATATAATATGCATAATTATTTATACTTTTCTTCTCGCTGATTTATTTCGTATTACTAACATAGCAGTAAACTTGTCTAATATGTTTCGGCGTAGTGTCGTCATCAGCTGCTTTTGGTGAAGCAGGCATATGTGGCTACGATGCGAAATATATCTTTATAAGAGGATGTATTAAGCTCCGCAATTAAATCATGGAACTGATCGACAGTTACACTGCCAAAAAATATCTACAGGTAAAAATTTGAGTCCAATCACATTGTAGATGTTCCCCTGGGGCACATATAAGTCTCATAAAGTCTTTGAAAAGAAGATAAGTTTTGGGAAAAAAACTAGATGGTTTGAACTTGATTCTAATATCTCTTCATATCAATTCTCACCGCGCCACGATCCTCAACCCCCAACATCCCCACCCGAAGAAAGTCGACCACCATCGCCGCTGGTCCCGTAAGGCATTACGATTCCGTTCCTTCACCGTACAATAATATCACGACGGTACCGGGATGCGGGAGCTCCCCAGTGAAGGTTTTTCATTTCTCGAGCGGGGTGGTTGGACGGGCGGAAAAGCGGCGCTCCTGTTTCGTTCTCAACGCGAAAAAAGGCGTAGGGTTTGGGGTGGTGGAGTGAGGGAAGGAATCCGAAATCCGAGTGGCCCGAGGGGTGGTGCGGGAAAGAGGGGTTAGTGGGGTGGAACCTCTCTCCGCTCCGTCTGAGGCTCTCGCGGGGAGGTCGGCGAGAGGTCATCCGGGGACGGCCGGCGCGGGCTGTGGACTGCCCGCGGCGAAATAAATAACCCCTCCCACCTCTCGACCCGAGTGAGTTCCAATTCGGTGCGGAGGAGACTGGTGTTGCGGGGAGGGTGGGGGATTTCATATCCTTCGCTGCTAAGCGACGACCGGGCCTAGGGAACCGAGGTGCAGCCAGGGGGCATGTTGGTAGCACGATCAAGGGGGTCCGATAAGGGCGTTGGAGTGGGGAAACACAAGATATTTACCACGTGCAGACGTGACTTCACCCTCTAAATGGGACGGACACGCCACGAATGCGATTTGAGCATGTGGAACCCGCGGAGGAAGCGGGTCAACCCGTGGACAAGACAAAACTCATGAGAAAAGCTGAGAAGGATAGTTTCAGAATTTCAATGAATGAATGGTTAGCGCCAATCGCCCTTTGATTAAAATTTAACTTGGATCTCTGATCACACAATGACCAATTGTCACCAAATTAGGTCGATGATTATTTGAGTTTCGAATTAAAAACTATTCACGACTCGACTTCTAATCTTGACGCTAAGTAAATCATTCAGCCCACTTGTATTGATGTAAAGAACATGATTTCACTCCTTGATTCTCAAGAAAAGTAGGTACGAGAGCACAGTGAAATATCAGCAATAGTCATCAATAAACGCGTGCAGGCTTACTGCATTGAATCTAATTTAGCAATCCTCAATTTATCCAATCATTGTCCCAGTGAATACTGATAAATATTCTCTTATTTGTACGAGTAACTATATGTTATGACTTTGCTTGCACAAGTTTCTCTGTTATTGGTTATCAACTTTGATAAGTAATACTCCTGTATGCTATTGCCACATATTCCAACGAAATTTGATAAAATCATGTTAAAGCCGAGAATTTGGTACGCCTTCGATTTAATTGTAGATAGCAATGGCCTATCCATTTAAGCAATAAGTCAGCTTACAAGAACGCTGATGGAAATCATGAATGTATTATTCTTGAGTTAAAAACAAGAATCCTATAAGATGATATGATAGGTTATTAAAAATTTTGCACCGATAAAATGATCTATTGATTTTTATTGAAAGCGAGCGTTTTTATAATTTAAGCAAATATATTTACAGAATAGATGACTTGTGAACAGTATCGAAATAGCAGAACGAATCCAACCGGTAGGTACTTCTGAGATCCTATATCACGGCACGGATATTGATTATTACCAAAGTTGCCTGCTGACATGGGACCCTACACTCTCCGAAATTGTAGGCATATTTTAAGACAAAATTTTCATCAGCTGCACGTAGGTATATCATTCACGCTTTTAGCCCAAAATTCAATTTTTATATTATTTCTCGCAATTATATGCATATAAACTTCTCATTTCCCATGTTCAACTTAAAACTTAAGTTATACCGGCATAAGTGAGATACGCTATAAATAAACGAGAAGGTTTTTTAACCATGATATGCTTGAGCGGAGCCTAAAAAATGAAATTTTACAGACTAGACACTAAAATGAAAGGCAAATTTGACTTGAAACAAATCTACGAGGATAGATCGGATAGCAATCCGTTCTATTGCGCTGTACGCTATTTTTCATGCGGCTTCCGGCGCATGGGTAAATAACCTTTCACTCCCCGATGCGTATCTTTCTCAATTGACCTCCTGAACGCGAATATGATTTATGGAAGCATAAAATAATCTCGCTCCCGGAAGCGCAGTATTTCGGTGCGTACACCTCACTGTGCCACTAGATAGGGTTCCCGTGTGCGGAACGGGAAGTGTTAATTAATACCTTTAGCCGTCAAAGTCTGGGATTTGATCATAAATTTCCGTTATAAATAACCATCTCACCCACATTCTACGCTGACGCAAAGGAGATGTATTAACGTACGGATTGCAAACCCCTAAAGAAACAGAAGCACATCTCAATTACCTTAAAACGCACTTTTCTCCATATCCTTCGCATGCACTCCCGCTGAATTCTTAAAATAATCTATTCCCTTATATTTAGCGGCACATATCGGGAATTAAAATCATCAACGTCTTCATCAGTAGCTTAGATAATCATAAGAAACAGAAATATATATTTCAGTCAGATTGTTCCGGAGGAATATTTGCACGTAAAATCTCTAAGTCAAAAACTTTCTGCTATGAATAAATAATGAAAATGAAATTCATAATGAAAGATACATGTTATCCTCGATAGAAATATCAAATCCACAATACGATAAGCAAAAATGCTGCAGAAAGTTATAATAAAATACGCTATTCTTTCCAGCATGATCAAATCCCTAAAAGTTACACCAGTCACCTTTGATCATATTCTTAATGTTATTCTGCAAAAAAATATATACACAGTTGATTTTTACAAATTAAAATGAATTAAGTTAGCAATGTGGCAGGCCCCATTAGGTGCTTTGTCAATATCACTGTCCTCCCAGGCCTCTCGAAGGCCTCAAAGGGAGATAGTGAAATATTTCATTGGGAAACAAAGCCTATTAGTCTGTATTTGATACTGGGTTTCCCTTCACCCTAACTTATTTACCATACAATCCCATTCACACACCTTTTTTCATGGATTTATGAGCTTATAATGACTGAACAAGGAAGAAATTTCAGCCCTGTATCAGTCTGCTTCTTGAAAACCATTAACTCTATTACCAACCACTAACCCCCCAGCCACACACCTTTATGGTCACTTGCAGGGTATTATGTAGATGTAGATGAACTCTCCTACTCTTCATTCAGTCGTTCTCCGCGTGTATCTGTAATACCTCTGATCTGAACTGCTTCGGTCTTAGCTACGAGTGATGTATGAACTATTTTTATAAAATAGCTCATAATAGCCGCTCCTTTCTATATCTAGATACTCAACATCTTGGGGCTAATAACTTCAAGGTACGCTTGATTTAACTTCAGGGTTAAGCTCGCGAAACAAAAGTCTTTCAATCGACTAAAATCACCGATCAAATTGAAGGTAATAATTGCAAGTTTGGACTTGGGAAAGCTGCACCTAAATGTGGTTAGCTTCTCAAGTTTAACATCTACAGAACGTATTGAAGACAGTACCTAATCCCCTCTGAAAGGCTCTTTCGAATAAAACCCTTCAATGTATTATTGGTGCCATCAAGATTAAGCGAAGAAAAATAAAGAATTCCTTTGTAAAAATGCATTGAAACTAAGAAAGAAACATTGAAACTTACTTCCAAATGGACAAAGAGCTAGTGCTTAAGTGCTGATATACTATCCTGAAGATATATCCCGAAAAGGAGACTTTCTACGTGGCAATAATATTATCAAAGCGGGAGTAATCACCTAAGAATGGTAAAAGGTTCTTGTTTCCGAACAAATCCACGTAAATGTCACATAATGGTTCAGTACTAGACTAATACACATCCCAGACACAGTCTGATCCAATTTTCTTTCTTCCAGTCATCACGCTCACAGTAAACATTATTTGTGCCACAAGGCTCTCAGTCACGAAAAATCTCTTTGGCCGACCTATTCGCTTCGAGCCGACCTTAACGAAAGACCCTCCTCTCCCCTTGAGGGTTGGGGCATGGGAAGAACGCCTGTATTGGATAGGATGAGGGCGCAACGGAAGGTAAAGGGAATGATTCCATTGCCTCGGGATGAGATTACCGAGAATCGGACTTCCGCAATCGGATATAACACCTTTTTAACGAGAATCCCAGACCCTTTCTCCTCCATGGGAGCTCGGCGCGGGGAAAGGGGATCCAGCGATTCTTCCTCGGCAAAAGGGAGTTCGGGGAAGGGATTCCACCAGTTAGTAGGCGGCGACGCGAGCTTTATCCGTCGAGATCGGAATGCGAGCGCAAAGTTTCGCGATGAATGGAGAGGGGAGGCTTAAAGCGGCAGGGCCAGAAGGAGGGAGGTGAAGAGAGGAGGAGAGAGAGAAAAAGAGAGGGGCACTAATAAGGTCATTGGATTCGTTACATGAACTCCCGACGAGCATCTTCGCCTGCTCGGGACGTGCGAGGGAGGAGAGAGTGATGTTCAAGGTCTTATTCAGGAATGAGGGAAGGTTGTCTTCTCCTATCATCGCCAACCCTCTCCTTCTCCCGCCTACCCCCTCAAAAATGTAAGCGGAGAAATATCCCTCCCTTGAAGAGGATCCAACGTAAGCTATGCCATTTTATTCATGATTTTGATGATGGAGGATAAAAATGTTCTCTGGCTATTCATACCTTCCTATATTCACTTTGGGAAAATCACAGTTGCAAATTCATTCACCCTAGCGGTGAAAATGGGAGTAACTTTAGAAAACACAACTGTTTCAAGCCAGAATAAAATGGCATTTTTGAGAGCGTTTCAAACAATTAGGTTACAGGAAAATTCTAGGTCTTCAGGGATGAGAGAACGTCGTCTCTGCTGTTTATTGCCATCCACTTCATTCACCTCTCCCCCCTCAGCCACCAGCGGAGACTAGCTTCATTTAAAGAGGATGTGTCTATTTTTTTCATGATTATGACGCTTGTTGAGTAGCAAACAGAATGTACTCTCTGTATTCACAGCAGTAGAATCATACAGTCCAAGCTACTTTTTCGGAAATCCCCTCTTGAAACTACATAATCCGCATGGTGAGAATGGGTGCAACTTAAGAATAATACAGCTTTTTCATGCCAGAAAAAAGTTCCAATTTTAGTAACAAAAAAGTTGTGAATAAAACGCAACGCTTCGTTACATTAATTGGTTGCGGCACAAAGGTAATAATGCGTCCTAGGTTTCCAGTTTCCAACAGAATACTGCAATAATTGCAAATAAAAAGCCTTATTCCCGTACAATTGCCGCTGTATACGGCTCCACAACTCGGAAAATTATAGCTAAAAAATAAATTCCTCGACTAACTGATGCATTTCCGTCGTTATTTTCATTGATAGAGGCGACCACGGAAGTCAGGGGGGTTATTTTGTAATCTCACCTTTTTAATGACTCTTTGCGGGAAGGTGGGAGATCCGTTTCGCTCTCTTAATGATCGGCTCACGAACGGTTCGTGAATTGTCGAAGCTTCTGTCGTTGAATAAATAAACGAGTGCCTGGCAACGGCGACCGATTTCTTCAAAAATGGAGAAATACGGTGAAGGTGAGTGAAAAATTGTTTGTCCCTATCATTTTAATTATTCGGATGGCCTGTCAAGATAATTCATGTCCCATAATTTCCTCTATACCAATATTGGAATTTGCATTTGTTTCTCGCTACATTTTACGTTAAGTAATAGTGTTTCATCATTTTTCATTTTCTCAATAGTGTTTCATTCAAGAAATCATTTGTTGATAATATACAATTCGTGATTTAAGAAAGTTTAAGTTCTTCACGTTGTGCAAATTCCAAAAATACAATTCAAAATCTTTTGTATCTTTCTCGCTCTTGCTTTATTTCCAACTCAAGCTTCAAGTGGAAACGATGGTGGCTCCATGTCATGTTTTTTATGTAGATGAGATGGGAACTAATGGCTGGCGGAGATAATGAAACGGATCAAGAGTCGAAAGATACGGATCAGATGAGCGGATGAATCGTCTAAAAGACCAGCACATGACCGGCAGTTCACCGCTTGAGATCGGCGGAGTTTAACCACGAAAAAGTGACATTTTATGACGTATTCTCACTAAAGTGAGATTACAAAATAACCCCCCTGGTCGGCAATTCAAATACCTAGGGTTTGAATCCCGACTAGGGCATAGTTGTTGTGTTCGCGTAGGTAATACGTAATATTGCGATTAAACAGGTTAGACGGTGCGGTATAAACTTGCGGATGAGTACCTTTATACTTAATTCTACTGCTATAAACCTCGCTGATGTTAGGTTTATGAATGGTAGCCAAGATATTTATGTTACTTTTTTTTTAAAAAGATATTCGTAAGGCGGCGGAAGTTCTTGTTAGACTGAGGCCGTCACGATGGAACCTCCTTGTAGGTGGGAGGAACGTCGGGTGGTTGCGCGACGCGGTGCAACCACCATTTGGTGAATGGAGGAGGAAGAGGAGGCGGATGAAGAGAGGGTAAAGACGAGCGGTGGCTGTCGACGGAGGGTATAAAACGGCACAGGGAAGCGTCTCAATTACCAAAGCGAAGGCCGGGAGCAGTATGGTCGGGCGCGGAAGGGAGGTTATAGGAGTGAATTAGGGCATCGGCGAAATTGAACGTTCCCGTTCGCGCGCAAGCCTGCCTATAGCCGTAGCTCCACCACTCGGGTTGCAAGGGGTAAAAATGATCTTCTTCCATCTCCCAGGTCCGGGGCGATACATTTATTCCTTTTTTTTCAAGGAGCACGCATGCTTCCTTTTTCATTACTACATTCGCGAAGGCTTCGTCATTCTAGGAGTATGACGAAAGTACTTGAAAAGTTTGATCCCAGTATTCGACACATGATTGCCTTTTAAACATTGTCACCGGTATAAATTATGTACAGGGTAATTTACGGTAGCTTCAGTTTTTCTGTCTCAATGATCTTTGTCATCCCTACCGTTAGACCGTCCCTATTGTTAGCATTTTTGAAACCCTCGCCATTTGCAATTCTGGCTTATTTTCAAACGGCAGATCGCCAGTTAATTTTGATACAAAATAACCAGAAAATAACAATTATAACGTTCTTGCAAACGTTTTACACCTGCTGTATTGCGATTCGTATGACTGAGTTCTAAAGCTTAATACATATTACATCTAATTCATCCAATACTTATTCCGTACATTCTTCAGTACTCAATACAAGATGAATATATTAAAATGTCACCAATACGAATCAAATACATATTGAGTATAAAATATTCCTCAAAATAATACAAAGTACACCTCCCCATTAACTTGCATATCGTATATTCCTAACATCCTATATTCCTCCATTCTGCTCCTTCGTTATGATACACGAGCATCGGATTACGGATAGATATTGGGCCAGGATAGCAGGAAGCTCTGTCTCATCCGATAAGAGTGGATAAAAAGGAAGACAATCTCTCTCCATCTCCACTTCTCTCACTCTCTTCTCATCGATTATCAAGAGGAGAGCAAGCGAGAAATTCCGCGATCGTCATATCTCGAGAGTGTGGTCGCGTAAATTTTCTCCCGCTGCCTTCGGAGAAGAGGGACCTCCGCCGGCCCTTCAACAACGGGGAGTAAGGATGGAAAAATATCTCATTTGGTGAGCCGTCGCGGTGGGCACAGCTCCTCCTGGCTCCGCGGGGATAATTGAATCGGCGAAAAATTCAGTTGGCGCCCCAGTTCACAAGTTTTTTGCACCACCGCGGTTATGATTTGAAAGGCTAAACAGAGGACGATACAAGTCACTGAGCCGGTAGGGATATAAGAAATTTAATCAAATCTCCACGTGGTTCGGACGGGAAGAGTTATTTCAGGCACGTGGACCACAACATGTTGTTACAATAGACTCATTCATTACTTTTCCAACACAATATATAATAACATGCGCAATATATTAGGTTCCACCCCCAATAACATACAAAACCAATATGTTGCAAAAATCAATGAAGGGCTGATCATTGCTCAATACCACTTTTGAGCAGTAGGTACATATCCTCAGAAAAAGTAAAATTATGAAGACTTCAAATTTAAAATCTCATAAAATAAATCGCTACTAACCTACAATACTCAACACAAATGATGGCGTTTTTTGTAAACGGTCATTCGTCTCAAATGCACACGGCATAAGACATCTATTTTGAGGAGAGATAGATTCCTTACATTGTGGATTGATAGAAAACATTGGTCCTGTAACTTGATCTTATTTCAAAAATACAAGAAGGCACTACGCGTAAAAAAATACTACGGGGTCGGCCAAAATTGCGCAAAGAACTATATTTTTTTGGCTCCTCAACATACAAAACTAAGAAACGAAAGCGGTGACCATAATCATTTACAAAATTCAAGAATGATAATAAAATCGGATCATGTACCACCGACTTTACTCTTGAGTGGAATGCTTGCAAATACGTGAAAACCTAGAGACGACGCAGAGAACAAGGTGCCCTTTGATTAAGCCAATAAATAACGTTTTCTGATAAAGAAAATGCTACGTAAAATATTTCTTCATTTCTTTTCGCTTCTTTCGCGAGGTGATACGACGAAAACGTTTCGCGCGGCAATGCGGTATTTTGGTTTTGATTACTCCAGAGCGCAGAGGTAGCAACGGAATTTGGACCCCGAATTAATTGAAAGCGAAATATTTTTCCCTGGAACTGAGTGAATGGATCTCGATGGAAGACAGAGGGGAAGGGGAAGGCGAGAGGTTGGGGGGAAGGAAGAGATGGAAGGGGCAAGGCAGAAGGTCTGAGAGAAGGGTTGCCAACTATCCCGCGTTCGCCGACAGATCACCGAAATGTTTTGGAAAAAGTTTCAAAATCTCCCGCCTCCGGGAAGGGGGCACTTTCCTTCCGTTTTTACCCGATAACTCGGTCACCATATTTCTACATCTACGGAATATCCTATAAGCCCATTCGAGTTTGTGTTACAGGGTGTTAAATATTCACCAAACATCCAACACCAGAAAGCACGAATAGGTACAGATATACAGCGCTGTGGAGAAACGTGCTAGCCACAACGTACGTGCCACTAAATGATTAGTACCTATAAGGTTATATAATGTTAATTCGTTTTTTAGGCATTGTGAAAATGCATCAATTTATAATTCTCATTAGCTATGCAAAGGGTTGCATAGTATATTATTGATTTACGAAGGAGCTGTTCCAGAAAAGAAATTTAAAGCGGCGTAGCAGATGGAATAATGACGTTACCCGTATAGATTTATATGAATCTCTTGAGAACCTCGTGTTAATTCTTCTGATATTACATCCCATATTGGAGTTATTTCAAGGTGTCAAATGGACCAATTTTCTTTTACTCTAAATAAAAAAAATGTCTTGATAATTGTAATTACGCTCTGAACTCATTCTTGTATTTCCTAGCCTTGGAAAACTACCGGAATTTACCGTTCGTGATTTGGCGTCCCTTGCTGAGAGGGAAGTGGGTGGAGACGGGTGCCGGTGGGAAAAGGTGACAGTAGACGTTGGAGTGCACGTATGCAGCTCATCACCCTCTAACCAAAAAAAAACACCAAAGTTCCAACAATTAAGAATGAAGTAATAACCGCTACCAGCCGAGGAGAACCCCTTCGGCGAGTGCTTAAATCATTGCACACACACGCGGCTTTTTTAATCCGCAAGCGAATTTTTTCAATTATATTTTTTTCGTGAAACGGCTTACGCCCCGGGTGCCCTCCGTGGTTAATTGCATCAAAAATTCACCAACCCCTCGTGCGTTTTTCGTTTCGTCCTGACTCGTTAAAAAAAACTCGCTCATATCTCTTATCCTAAAGCGCACAATGAAAAGAAAAAGTATCTCTTCTCGAGAAAAGTGCTGTCATTCATTCAACGTAGAGGACAGGTTTAATGTACGTAAGCACTTCGAATACAAATTCAGTAAAAACTGTACCTATATTCTAAGAAGTCGCCGTATTTTTAATGATCAATATTAATTTTAACACCTTCAATTCTCCATTTACTCTTCGTTGATGACAAGAAACGGCATGGTGGCCATTACATTTTTTTGTGACACTAATGCATTCTAATGTGATATTTAGGAAAAAATGAACTGCTTATTCTATTCTTCACTTTATCGAAAAAATAATAATAATCATCATCTCTTTATTTACACTGCAAATTTAGGACTATGAAGTCCTCTCTTGTATTTAAAAGATAGGACTACACAAACATCCAAAATCGGGCAGCGAAAATCTTCCCAGGGCAGGAGTTGAACCCGCGGCCTTTGAATTGACAAGCATAGGATTTGCCCCACTCGCGTAGTTTCGATTTGATGTCAATTTTAAATAGCTTTTTCTGGTGATAATCCCATTAAAGATGAAAAATGAGTGATCCTAGGAAGAAAAAACTTTAATTGATATTATATGGTTTTACAGAGGCCTTCAGATTCCGGAAACAGTGCAAAAAATTACTTTGAATCATCATTTTTTCTCCACAATACAACAAATTACTTTCTTATATTTTTCATTAGTCCTTTGGGGAACTTCCCTATTTCTAAATATTTTACAAGTCATGAAAATTATCTTAAACACCTGTGTTTGTATTTATGCATGTGTTTACCTGTATTTTTAAGGTAAGGTAATATTTCTCCAGTATAAGATTTTTTCTAAAAGTAAAAGATTGTGCAGAGTTACACACCTACATGTAAAATGGAGTACTTCCTATGTTTTTATTTCCCACGGAAGTTGAATGTGGATTCATTCAAAAAACAAGATTAGCACCTACATTTCATAGGCCTCACGAATTTGTGACTCATTTCACGAAAGAATATATTTATTTTCTTCATAACCAGAGCTTATACTCTGGGAATCCACAAGCTTAAACCATATGATTTTCCGTTCACTATCTTGCTCTGAGAAACCAAAGATGGAGCAGGAAAAGGACCAGGCACCCCTACTTCCAACACGTGCATTTCACCAGTCGTAACAGTTGTAAACAAATATTATACATAATTCTGAAAAACCAAAGGAGGATCAGGAAAAGAACCAAGTGCAATATCAGTTTATAATTCCAAATCAAGTCTAAAAATTCGCTAGCCGAAAGCCGTTCGTGAACAAATACCTTCTGTCCTCAACAGTAAAACAGTCGATGTTGCTTGTCCTAAGTTAAATCGTCGACGCAGAAAACGTCACACCTCATCTTCACCACCAAAATACGCAATGCGACCTCCTGCATTGCACTTTTCCGAAACAAGTCCACGCACATTAATGCATCCATCAACGAGACAGCGTCGAGCGCGTTAGTTCACGAAATGGTCTCCGGCGCGTGAGGAAACGCAGCGAAACGAGCCGCACCCAAAACTAATCGAAAAACCGTGACGGTGACCGATGCCTACGTTTTTCTTTTTCTCCACATTTCGCCGTTTCGCCATTTCCAGCTATTCTTCACAGATTATCCGGTCTTCACTGACGCATCTACACCTGTCGCTCCGTTTCCCACTTGAATTATTGCCGCGATGTTCCCCAGGAAAAAATAAATAAACGAATACCGCCTTCAAAAAACCTTGTTTGTTTTCATTTTATTTTTTCCTTTTGTCGGCTCTCCGTTCTTCGTCTACTCTGCCTGTCGGGGCTGGGAGAAATTACGCCCGGCGCTTTTGTGAGCCACGAGTCATATTTTTACGCCGAAAACGGGGTGGGAAAGGGAGGCGTGCCCGGCTCTCTGAAAGGAACATTGGTTACCATTCCCGATAGGATTCCAGTCCCGTTATTTGTCGACGCGATAACTACTGCCACCGAAGAATAAGAGGGAGGCGAAAAGCGAGTACATGCCCGATAAAGTAAATTCTGATGTGCCATCCTGTTGGCAGACAAGCACTTCATGGGGGAATCGACCCAGCCACCAACGAATTCAAAGGGCAAATTCCGTTGAGAATCTTTTTCACCAGCTCGTCAAGTAGGTCTGAGGGTGTGGCTCGAAAATCCCTGGGATTATTTCTGCTGAAGATCTTGAGGAAAAGTGCTGTAATAAGTACGCGCAGAGGAAGACGTTTGCACAAAGAGATATTTTCCACAAAGAGATATAATTTAGAGGACACAAACTGCACTCGTGCTAAATTGTATTGCAGTTAAAACGAAGATGAGACTTTTTTCATTCCTGAAATTCGAAATTCATTATCATAAAATCTCCAAATATCAACGGAAAATGTGACTCAGAAATTAGTGCAATTAAAAATTTTCACGCGCTAAGCACGTAGAATAAGAAGAAAGAGCCCCAATTTTTTTTTTAATTTAAAATTTAAAAAAGTTGAGAAATTACTTTTCATTCACCTCCAGTTTCGTGAGTGACGAAGGAATTAACGAATACCGTAACTTTTCGATAACAGTGAGACCCGTATTTGGAAAACCAATTTCTTCAGCATTGAATAAAGTAACTGGATAGCAATTATTTTTTTAAATCCGCACTCAAGTTTATTAAATGTTATTCAAGTTTAAGAATAAACGTTAAATTTACCCTGCGGCTGTTTGTCCCAGAGTTTTATAATGCTGGTGTTTTTCGAAAAACACAAAGAAGAAAAATACTAACTATTTTCAAACTACTTTTATGTAATCCTTAATTACCTTTTTATCGTATATATAACTATGCTAGTATATTACCAGATGCATAATGAGTAAGGTGGAATAAAATTATTCTTTCTACCTCATAAGCATCCGTTGTACACAGATGCAGGAGTGATCAGGTTACCTAACAAGAAAAATGGAGTTTCATGCACCATGCCATACTTTGATTTTGAGTGTTGACATTATATCACGATCATTACATTTCAAATATAATGTTGCGCTGCGGCTTTTAGGGCAATATGTCAATAGCTAAAAAAAAGTCAATTTTTCATTTTCTGCGTTTTTGATGCATGAGAAGGAGGAGAACCCGTCTAAAATCCAATGTCACGTGAAATCACGACTTCAAGAGAGAGGACTATAAAGGGGGAAGGAGGAGGAGAAAAAAAGAGCAGATCTTTTCCTTGTTATGCCTGAGTGTCAAATCTTGGTAAGTTTTCTTCTAACAATAGCAGATAGATGGATGCTCCAAGCCTGTTATTCTCCACCCATGTACCATCCCTACCCAATCAATATTTCCTACATTAAATTTCTATTTTAAGCTTTATATCATCAAAAACTTATACTGTATAAAGCAACAACCTTCAACGGCTTATACAATATAAAAATCTTATATACCTACTTCTTTTGTACGATCTCGTCTTGAATACCGCTCACCAATCTGGTCACCCTTTTACGCAAATGACTCTAACTCCTTGGAGAGGTTACAGAAAAAAAGTATGAGACACATTGTAATCATATGTAAGTTATTGTACTTCATTCCCTACCAACACCTCTTATCTGTTTTTGATATGTCTACTCTAGCAGAAAGGAGAAAAATTAATGACCTAGTTTTATTGTATGATTTAATAACTAACCGTGTCATTTTATCCAAAATTTTGTCATTAATGATTTTTTCATGTACCTAGTCATGCATTTCGATCAATTACTATGCTTCAAATAAGTAATCACAATACTAATTATGCATTCAATAACCCTGTCTCGAGAATACAGAGGTTGGCGAATGAAGCTAAAGAGATTGACTTCTGTCTATCAATAACCAAATATAAAAAAATAATCTATGAAAAAATTGTGCACTCATCTATAAGTAATTTATTTCTGTAATTATGACTTTTCACTGTTATTTTCCATCTGTTTGCTTATTTCATGACTTTGTTATCATACTCATTTTTTTTATTATTCTTGTACTTCTAAAATGGGTCTAGTGCCCGTAAATAAAGACTTACTTACATCAACCAACTTTATCTAAAATTCATTCCGCCACCACCCACATTGTTCATCTCTAAACATCATTCATTCAATATTTTGTTTTCCAATTGCTCCAGCCAACCTCCTCTCCTCTCCTACCATGTTAAATACTTCCAATTCGTTTCCATCAAGTTCACTTTCTTCAAATTTTCTCAACACCCATGATTCGAAGACCTCAGGTTTTCGCGCGTCGCAGCTTAGCATTCATGCGGCGCAGGGAAAGCCAAAGCGAGAAGTCACCATTTGTTAAATGTTTTTCACCCTTATTTTTAACTGGAAATTACTCGCAAGGCCGTCATCCAGAGCACTCTTCTTTTCATCGGGCACCTTTGCATGAGGGAGCATTGAACGAACATTTACATTCTATAAACGGCACTTGAGGAAGCCACTTGATTCCGGTGAAGAAATTAATCAACACTAATTACTATTAGGAATACGCAGTGTATTTTCTCGCACCACATTCCTTGTGCCCAGCATTGAAGATAGAAAGAAAGATGCAGGTCAAAATGAGAGCCAAACGGGTATAAACACCAAGAAAATCCCAACAATGTCGAACAAATAGTCTGCTTAGAGACCAGCGGTGAGATGTGCATCTAAGCACCGCAGCAAGACGCTCAACGAATCAAGAGGACGCAATTATTGGGAGCAGTGGCTGACTAATGATGCCATTATCACCATTATGGAAAAGCGCTTGAATTGCTGTCAGTAGGAATTCAGGAAGTGGAAGAAGAAAGGAGAAAAACACAGCATTGAGATAAGACCAGACTTAAAGTAGCTCCTAATGATCCAAAAGTTCAACGTCCAGTCCACCTGGCAGAGAAGCGATGGTGAAGTTTTCTCTTCTAAGTGAAGTTATCAAAAACATCGCCCATTTCAGGGATTTGGACGACGGCCTTTGGCATACGGTGTTGGTTCAGTAGAGATCACGCTAAAAAGAACGTTTTGTCCCAACCAGGATAACCCCTATGCCAGGTGCATTGAGATAAGTACGGTTGCTACTCCCTTTGACTGACACCATCATTGTTGTCAGTCCTTACGGCATGCGATTAGTGGTGAGATTAGCGTTGAAGTAGAAATCGGTTTTTTAGGTGTTCCAACTGTTCAGATATACCGCTTAACCTAACATTTAACCTAAGACAACCATGCCCGACAAGGAATGTAAACTAGAGACCTTAGGGTTACCAGGCCGGCACGTTACTGACCTGGCTATTACGGTTAGCTACACGTGAGAAACTAGTTATTATCTGTGAGATAAATGACATTGTTAGAAATAATTCGAAGAGTATCAACCTCCAAAATAAATTTTAAAAGAAATTGTCAGCTAAATTGCTTCTATGTTTTTACTGGGAAGGTATTTTCGATTTACTTTCAAGCCTAATCTGCAAGACTCAGTCTAACTAATGGACACGTGTTACATTCCAATGAATGAAGAAGTACGGTTGCTATTCCCTTTGATGGTTTATATTTATTGACATAACAACGACAGATTTATATCATCTTGTACTTTCGATTAATAACCAATTGACAGAAATAAGTCCCTCTGCCTAGTTCTTTCCGGCAAAAATCTGTAACTGAGGTTAGAGTTTTGTTTTACATTTCATCTGGTTAATCCGTTTTAGTTTTCATCTATTTAATCAAGACAAAATTTTGAAAATTGCTGAATCATAGAAATGTTTCTCTCTGATGATAAGGTGATTACTAAGACCACTCTCATTGAGCAAACAGGAAATACTTGTTTACCGCGGAATAATCTGTTGCCACTACAAGACCATGAATATTCATCCAAATGATTTGGATAGGAAGATAGAATTAAAATCAGCCACTCCTATTGCGGATAGTAGGTACTTCTCACTCACTCAAATGAAGAAGATAAAGTGGTAGATGAAGTGGTCCTAAAGTCACTCAAATGAAGAAGATAAGGTAGATGAAGTGGTTCTAAAGTCACCGTGATACGAAACGATTCCATGCAATGTTGTCGACAGAGAATGACATCAAAGAAAACCTCGTGTAAAACACAAGCGATTATATCACCAATGACACCACTATTGCAAGGGAAATCCAATCTCGGCCAAAGATAAATAAATATCAGCCGGAAAGTAAAAGGGCGGAAGGAATGAATTCAGCAAGTAGATTATTAATCATAATCACAGGATGCTAACAATGCTTCCTATTTTGGTTTAGGGATAAAAACGATCAAGCGTGTTCGCAGCTCTAGCTCGTTATTTATGCAAGCGACACGCGTTACTAAACCCTTTGTTCGTTTCACGCGCCATGAATGGACCAAAGAAAGTGGCCACGCCCATACTTAGACGATCCGGAATAGGGTAGGAGATGATTAGAGGACGACTGATATGGTTTTAATTCCATTGTTCTCCGACCTTCATTTATACGACCAATTCTAAACCCAATGAAGAGAGTCCTTATAACAGAAATCCAATCGATGAGGTCCTACAGAATCATCGTTCGAGAATGGAGGGAAATAAACCCGGTCAAAATGGAATCAATGAATGAATAATGTAATCAAGCGTGTCGTTTTCCATCATTTAACTCATTGGGATAAAGTTAATGCAAATGGGAAAGATATTTCATGCATTTTTTTACACTGCATCATAAAAATACATTCCCAAAGAATTAATGGACATGAATACTTTTGCACTGCCATGAATCACCTTTTTTAACAAGGGTATTATAGCAGCCATATTAGAAGCCTTTGATAAAATATATAAGCCTACGTATGTAACACGTTAGAAAATACTTGCTGTTTGCACACAGCAAGAAGAAATGAAAATGTATTCGTTTGTTGGACTGCAGAAGATGCTGGTATAGAAAAACAATGTGGAAACAGGCAGCTTTATTTAAAAATACAATTATTTACAAAGGAGGGGTTAATAAGCCTCGCCTTATTCTGGCATAAAAATGACGCAGCAAGCATCAATTTATATATTCACTAAGAATAAGAAAAAGTAGGCAACAAGTATCTTCCAAGTTCAACATTAACATTGTAACATTATTAATGGTGGCAAAAAAGAAGTTTAGTAGAAGTTACACGAGAGACTTACTCAATTACGCGTCTCTAACATGCCCACAAATTCTTGGGAGGAATTCGGATAAAAGAGGGGTGATTGAATCCCATAGGAATTCCCTCCATCAGCAGGAAGCAGTGAACACTTCCATAAGAGTCATCTCTTCCCACGCGTTCCCAAAAATAGCGCTCATTCTTTGGCGATAGTTTTTCTTTTATCTCCGCCACAAGTTATCACCGACTCCTCCGAACGGCTGAAACATGCTTCGATTATGACGATAAGCACGATAACAGACGGAAGATAAAGGATTTCTCTTCCTACCAGGAGGAACGAAAGTAAGTTGAGCAATCCTCATCGGTCCTCACGTCTCGTAAGAGCTAATGGCGTGAGTGAGCCAATCGAAATAAGTTGTGGAATGCATATGAGGGTTCCCGACGCGGGAGAACACCCGCAGATGTAAGAGTACGTTTGAAGGCGAATTGCGAACGCTCGCACCTGTGCAAACAAGCGGAGCGGATTCCAATCGATTGAATAAGAAAATAACAGAGTATTCTCTTCGAAAGAACTAATTTTCTTTCCTTGACCTGGCGCTTTACAGCAACGTTGTCTTACGATGCTACCTCAATTCAAGCAAGCTATAAACTCGCCGATACAATTGTTGTGAACTTCCGAATGAACATAATAATTGTTATTTTAGAATTAATCATAGGAACAATGTAAAATAAGCAAACAATGTAATTTTAAAAACAATTTTTATACATAGTTTACGTTAAAAAAGTCGTTCATTGCCCATCAAATAAAGATAAAAATGATCACTAGGTAAACTTGAATGGACGCGAAAGTAGTATTCAGATGTGCCAAACGACGGCTAAGAACACTTGAACTTTAAGGATTAAGGTAGATATATATAATTGAACGGAGGAAGGGTGAAGTTAAACCCGGCGCCAGATTTAGTCTACTCATCACGAAAGTCGCCAATCGGTGTTTATTTACCTTCCCAAATAACGGACGGAGTACCTGTAACTGCTCTCTCTGTCACTCAAGTGTGGATTGCTATACAGCTAACACTAACTGCAACTTCCGGGATTTGAACCCAGACCCTTTGCACGGGAAGACAACATGTAGTCACCTCCCGAACCCTATCCCCTTAGGTTAAAAACATTCAATATGATTGGATGGGAGAGTGTATGCAGATCAAATACTACATTTTTTTGTTAGCAGCGCGTGATATGTTTCGATCAAAAATAAAATTGACAATATTTCAGATAAAATACCAGTCGGTAGCCAGGTTGGTAATAACCGCCTTAGCGACCCAAAGGTCACGGGATCGGATACCGCCTTGGATATAAATGGTGTGTGGGTTAATATCAAATGTATGTTAAATTAACGGGTAGGTACAATATGTTAGAGCGCCATGAAACCAAATTATCCTGCTGGATAAAATACGAAGAACGGGTAATGAGAAGGGGAAAAGGTTCCGTGAAATCCGGCAGAATGACTCAATTATAAAGCGTATCCTGTGCCCATAATTTAATGATGCGGAACCTTCTCGCTTGGAATCAAGCGAAACCCGGCTGGCATATCGCTCGTTTCAAAGCCGCACTCAACATATAAAGTCGTCTTACTGCCTTATTACACGGAGAGCGCACGAAGGAACGAGCGAACATTGGCTAAAGCAGTGGCTAACGATGAGCGAATTAAATCGCGTCGGCAGGGGCCTCCGGTTAATGAAACAAGGAACGCGGGTGCAGTTATATCGACGCGATGGAGCGCCGTCAACAGCCACGTGCCCCATGACGTTGAGAACGACAGCGCGGGAAAGCTCCAGGCTGGGCTCCGCCCCCTCAACCTCACGGCGGGGTGAGAAGTGGCGCTTCAGAAGACGCGCAATCCTTTCCGACAGAAACAGGGTTAGGGAGGGACATGAGGGAAAGAGGGGGTGGAATGGGGTGCACGGGGAGACGGAAGGAATGGTGTATAATGAGACCTCCTGAAGAACTCTTCCCTTTTAATAATATTTCCGACTTCACTTCGCAGTTTGATCTCAACCCCTGCTCCAATACACATTTCTTGACGCTGAAATTGTTTGAAAAAAATCGCATGAATCACCTTGACTCTTAAGCTTAAGGCACTCATTCCATTAAGTACCTTAACCTTTCTCAATTAACGAAGAAACGGACCGATTAGGTCGGGTCATAGACTTCAATCGTATAACAAAAACCTCTTAATGATAATTTTCACAAGGTCATGGCCTGGTTAGATTCAAAATTTAGAATCAGTTTTGATATTTCGCCAACTGTCAGTCCGAACGGATCTCCAATGCTATCCGTTACGTGCTCAAGATAAAAGCAACGGTACGCATTCCGAATAGACCAACAGGTTCTCCATAGTCAGGGGAAGACTTATTTTCCTACCTTAACATTCAATCAGTGGAAAGGATGTCAACATAAAGGCCTCACTATGGATTAAATAATCTCACTTAAAAATTTTCCGACGTAAAATTACATATTTTATTGAAATATTAGTACGTGATCGGTCCGCAATGACAAAGCGATCGTATTACCAATTGATAAAATTCTTATTATAACTAAATAGATAATAACGATAGAGGCAATAATTGGTGTTGCATTGGAGCGTGGAAAAAGACGTCGGAGGTAGGTAAGTCCTGCTCAAAATCGTTCAGCCCGGTTGAGAAGGAAAAGTTCGCGCCGTGTTCCAGAGAAAAGTATTGCGTATATTGTTTCAAAGAAAGGTATTTTCAAACACAAACAGTAAACCCAATGACGGTGGCACGAGGTAAACAGGATATGTTACCCTCGACTTCGATCAAAAACCGTAAAAAGAAACAGCATAATTCAAGCTCAAGTTCGGTCTGAGGTTAAAGGAAAAATCACACACCGGGGTATTCCCTATTCTCCAGCACCCCCTGCGGTTTCCCAGAAAAATTAGAACAAAGAAAATCAATGTTTGGGTTAGCCTACACGTGTCGATCGGGTATCTTCACGGATTTGAAGCTGGTGCCTCAGGTCAGACCTCCCCAAGCGCTACAATGCCGTCTATAGAACTTATCACGAATGTCTAGAGTACTTGGTCATGCGTGGGAGAGAATAATGGATTTCGAAAAAACTGAAGTCGTTTGAGATTAAATGGCACATTACCTTTTTGCAGCGGAAGAGCGCCACGATGGTGATGAGGTTGCCCGGGATGCCGACGAGGATGAACAGGACGCAGCAGGCGACGACAAGGTCGAGGAGGGCCGAGGGATATCCCACGAACAGGTTCTCGTACTCGTCCACCGGCGACGCCGCGGACGGAGGGGCGAGTGACGAGGGCGTGGACGAGGGTGACAGGAGGGACACCACGGCGTTGGAGGCGTCCTCGAAGTCGGCGGTCGTCGTCGTGAGACGCTGCGCGGCGTCCTCCCGAGGATCCCCCGTGACCTCCATCTGAGATCGACTTCCGTCTCTCTCTTTTTTCGGGCGTCGAATCGAAACAGGGCGTCCTCCAGCTTACAGAGCACCAGCTCCACCCATCTTCAGAGGAGGAGTAGATTGTGACTTCAAATAGTCGTATGCTCTTCCCCCTTCAGCCGGCTGCAGTCTAATCTCCCTCCGCTTTATCTGCCGTCGGAACTCTCGGCAAACACGGCCGAGTGTGGTGGCGCGCCGACCGAATGGAGTTTCGTGACTCCCGGGTCCTCTCCAGTGGTCCCGCGATCCGTCCCGGGGCCTTCAGCGTGTTCGAAAGACGACGGCGACCAGGGCTCGGCCATCGGATCAACACAAGTCTTTCCGGGTCATCCAAGGTCAGGTAGGAGGTGGGGCAGGAAAGATATAAAAAGGTTAAGGGTCGTCCCAGAGGAGCCTCTACGCAACTTTGCGTGTCTTAATATTATTTTTTTCTTGTTTTGGAGAGAGGAAGCCGGTGATGGGGAAAGGAGGTAGGAAATGACAAGGGGGAAAAGAGAAAACGGAAATTTTTTTCGGATGGGAAAGATGTTCGGTGTGTTTTTTTTGGGGGGGGATCAGCGGTCTCGCAGATGAAGATATCAAGCCGTTCAACTCGTCTCGGCCTCCTCCCGCGCGGGAAAGCTACGAAAGTCTTTCCTCAAGCCGGGAAGCCCGGAGCGTGGCCGGCCGCGATTTTTCTACCGGTCGACGGACAAGGAGAAGAATGATAGGAGGCGCCGAGGGTGGGCCTTCGGCCGCGGTAGCAAGCGGAAGTGAGACTGGAGTCGTCCGAACAGGAGAGGGAGGAGACGGAGGGAACTTCATAGCCAGAGGCGAAATGGGCGAGACCGGTCGCGGGTCACATATCTCGCGGACCTACTCACGACCCATGGCACGACACGGAACCGAACAGTGACTCTTCAACCAATAGACACGGAGTGGAAAAAGGAAAAAAAAAACAAAAAAAAAACAAATTGAAATGTGAACTGGAGTTGAAAAAAAAACAAACCTGATCCCCGCCTAAAATCTATCTCGTAGAGGTAAGAAAATTCTAAAACGGGAACGGAAATTGGAAATCTGATGAAGTTCCGAGATGGACCACGCCTCCGGGGAGAAACAGAAGCGTCGATGATCCCACTCGAGGGGGAAAATCCACCCTTTTAACCCTTCACGTCTTGTTGAAGATGATCGCTTTCGAACTCGATGGGTCAAAACGGGCCCGAATCCGCACCAGCGCCCTCCCCGGTCTTCCCCCGACGGAGTCGCGGGAAGTATTTATCCGCGCGCTCGGCTATGAGACTCGGCCGCGAGACGACTGCGACGTAACTCCGCCAGAGGTCGCGCGAGTAGTGCCGGCCGATTCCGGGAAGGCGGGAGAGTTGCGTTCGGCGACGGTGGTGTGTGTGTGTGCGCGAGAGAGACCGTGCGTGCCTGTGTGTGTGTGAGAGAGAGAGAGCACGCGCCTTCCCCACACTCGCGCCACAGACTGCGTCGGTCTATCCTCTCCCCCCCATCTCCTAAAACCCCCTCCTCCTTCCCCCACCGGCAGTCTATCCCTCTTTAAAAACCCCTTCCTGCACACCCACACCCCCGCCCGCCACACCTCCACCCGCCCCTTTGGTCCATCCCACGCACCCACCCCTCCTCCCCTCCCTCCCCCACTCGCCTTCCTCCTGTGTCATGCGCATAAGGAGCCTCCTTGGTTTCCCCCGCTCCTCCGCCTCCTCTCCTACCTCCCTCTCTTTCCCCTTTCGTCTCTCCTCTTGCTCCCTCCCGCTCTCTCTCCTCACGTGCCGTGCATCACCGTTTATCAAACGTTTTCCCTCTGATTTCTCTCTCTCTCTTTCCCTCCTCTTGTTCATCTTCTTCTCTCACATGTAGGTACTGGTCATTATGCATTTTTCTACTCCATCTCTTTCAGTTCTATCTACTCTAGCACCGCGATAATACGTATTTTTTCACGTAGAAATGTAATACCATTGCTCAGGCTATAACATTTGTATGTATTACTCACTCAAATTCATTTTCTGTTTCCGGATTGAAGTTCTATGATATTTATTTGGTCAAGGTGACGGATACAGATGGATGAAGAATCCGATTTGATCTGAATCAATATCCACGTCATTATCAAAACTTGTTGATGGATGAATCTTTAAAACACAAAATATTAAGCGAGTAATGATAAATAACCTTGTGAATATTAAATAAGAAACACATTTAAGTGTGAAAGGTGTCGTTAAATAAAAATTTCAAGTGAAATTGACGAAGTCGTTTAGTTTCTTTTTACTGCTTTATAAAACACAAATCCTTTCAAAAGTACATACTTATTTAATAAGATAAATAAAGACTTTTTAAATGAAGTTCTGCTATAGGCACATTAGAAATTATGCCTTTCATTTTTCTTTATCTCTCACATTCTTCGCTCTCATTACCTTTTCTTTGACCTCTAATATTGAAGAAATAACAATTACGAAGAGGGGTTTTTTAAGGCGTCATTTAATCTCATCCCTGATGCGAGAACATTGATCGTGAAATAAAAATGAATGCATAGGTAAAGAGCAAAGGGAATGATTACTAGCCAACTAAGATACATCTTAACTCCAAATGCTCTAGTCTTATAGCATCTTATACATCGCCTTCTTATTTCCTGTTCTCATCCTAAACCTCCATCCACTCGTCAGATAAGAGGAACGAGCACAGATCCGAACATCTCTTGGGCCGTAAAATGCTTTTTGTCTTGCTACGTATTTCCCGTTATTTCTTCCCCGCAACACAAAGGACTACATTTCATTACCTGCAACCGTTCCACGTAGAAGACAATATTCTAGAAGCTGCGGTATAATCGTAACTGTCGCGTCATTTTTATCGACTATCTGATCATGAAATAGCTACGCCACGTTGTTACGTAGGTTGGCTTCGTTACGTACTTTACAGTGTACCTATAGCATTCGTTCACCACTCACTTTGAGCTCAAGTATGTACATTCAATGACAACTACGAGTCTACCCGATGATTATTCATACCAACCTTTTTAGGAAGGCTTAGTGTGGCAAATTTCTTCATTTTCCTTCTAATTGAGTGACGATATCTTCGACCAGTTTCCATTTAGCCTGCGTCTACATTCTTTGCGATTGAATTCAAAGCCAGCTTACAAATGATCGCTCATGGCTCAATTTACCTAGCTTTTTAGGGCAGTGGACGTAATTGCAGTCCAGCTCAAGAATTCCATTCCTCTTGTCACTAAAAGCAAATTATAGTTTGTTTTGTAAGGAAATAGAAAATTATTTATTATTATAGGAAGACCTTGGGCCACCTCGTAATCGAAGAGATAAGTTCACTATCACGCGGCTGAGAATCGTTCATTATCCCCTGACTCATTTCTTTTCTCACTGAATCAAAGATTCCAATTCCTTGCGATAGTTTTGACATTGTCCAGCGATTTTCTTTTGGTTTACACGCGTCAAGGTATAAAAGACTTATGTTTCGTCTCCACTGCTGGAGACCTCATCAGGGCTAATGACCAACCTTAGCTGCGCACCGAATATATATCCTCAAGGAGGTGGAGAGGGTGAGGGTAGGTAGGTGTGGAACCTTCTCGAAGTCTCTCTTCGTTCACGAAATTGCTGGTAGCCAGGATGAACTTATCCTTTGCCCCTCGTCTCTATTAAAATTGTTCTTGTGCTTCCTGATTTCCGAGGCCTCCCTAAATAATTTCGTCTTGAAATGCTTTTCTTCCGCGAGGATTTTCGCGCTGGTCACGTCCACGTCGTGGCCTCGGGCGGCGTCTTCCGCAACTGCTGACTTCTTGAAGTGCCCCATTCTGACGGCGGCATCCCGGCAGTTTAATTGATGGATCACTCCGTCTCCATATTATCTTTTTTCTTTGCAATACGGATTACGTCCCCTATTTGTCTCCGTGGTCCTTATTTCGTTAACACATTTCTCAAACTTTTAGCCACCTCGTCACTGAAATTGTGAAGTACTGTACTCTCCGCATTCAATACGTAATTCAAGAATAACTTAACTAGGTTGTGGCGATGGTTTTGACGTAGTAAATCGCGCCCTTCGATTACTAACCCTTTCGCGGAAGGAAGCTATTATGAGTTGTGACGGGTCATTTGTGGTTTCAATTCATTTCCCGCGCTTAGGACGATGCAGACCAATTAAGACGATTCAGACCGATAGGAAGGGTACAGGCATGGGAATGGAACGGATGTAAAGAAGAACGGATGGGCAGAAACTCGACGTCGTCGGCATTAGCTTCCTATTATCGAATGACGCCAAGGGTTGTACGGGTTAACGTCCCATCCGACGGACAGAGTACTGCACGCGAAGTGCTCACCTCATTGCACTCAAGCAGGGCATGGTTTACCAATAAAAATATCTGCCCCTGGTGTGATGCATACCCTGGCTCTGGGAGTCAGAGACTATTACTGTAACCACTCAAGAGTTGTGAGCCCATTAAGTGATGTGCACTAAAAATATTTTTTAAACATGTTTTATAATCTCAGCAGCGAAACGTAGTTGTAATGTAATTAACTAAATTTGGTGTAGGCGGTACGAAATGACTATGATTTCAAGTCAAGCTCTAATATCAAACTCAACCTAAATATAAGGTTATGCATTTGAAGATATGAAACCTTGTCAAAATCAAACAATTTCCATTTTCCATTTATAACGGACGTGAGAACACACGTATCTACCACTACTGGTAAGAAATGAAAACTCAACAAGTACCAGATTATAATAATCAAGCGATGACTCGAGGAATAAAAACCCGTTCATGATTTGATTCGGCACACAAAACGTGAAGGGAAAGATGGTCAATAGTTTCTCCGCGTTAAATAAGGGTATTTTGTTTTTAAGTGCTAATGGTTCCTCCGACAAGTCCATAATCGATTGCAAGCTTACTTTCATTGCATTGCTATTCCATGATGCTCGCGTCATAAAAGTGTCTGATCCTGGTTCTCGAACGGCGTAAAATATTTTCATTTCGGAAAATGCACGACCTTGGAGGCAAAGAGCAGAATAAAGAGCAATTAAATGAGTAATTTAATAGAATTTGGAAAATATATTACACGAAAGTCAAGTTTTAGATTACTTCTCTATATTATACATTGAAAAGATGAAAAAAGTTAATTTTACTTCTATGGAATATTATCGGAAACATGATGGAAATTGAAGTTTTCTCATGCGTAAGAAAATTAAAAACGTTCTGTATCGACTTTTTGTTATATTCCTTGGACATGTTTTTCGGGAGAAATTTCAAATGAAGTATATGCTAGTGTTAGACCTTATATGTTCTCGTTAATATTAAATCTTGAACTATAAGTATTTTCTATCCCTACTGACGTCCCTACAATAAAAGCCTAAAACAACCGGAATAATGTTAATTATATTCTTTGAAACAATCGAAATCTGAAAGTCTATGTATTCTATTCGGAGCTCTGTTCTATCATTGATTCCAACCATGTCCTATGGACTGGCTACCCGGAATCGTTTCATAGGCCAGTTATGAAGTTCGGCAAGTTTTATGGATTGACCCTAATAGAATAAATGGGTGCCGGAATGCTTATGACCCTTGCAGTCCCCCCGCAAATGTCAGCAGAACTATTAGAGGCGAGGAAATATGCCCATTTGTGGTTTCAGCTGAAGGCTCCTGCCCCAACGACTCGTAAGGCTAACACCGATGGGAAGAACTTCCGGGTGTGCATTTCTTTCTCATTTTTACGCTCATCGCATTCAGTTAACTTTATTCTTCAAGACTTTCTCTCAACTGACCCTTGACCCTTTCCCCCGCTCGCTGACCAGATATCGGGACAGTAATCTGTGAATGCAGTGTCAATCTCAACGGAACGTTGAGTCACCTGTCTTATGTCACACATTCACTTGGTTCAAGTCCGGTAGAACCTGACGTCAAAATAACAAAGGAGAGTTTCTTATAAGATGAGCGGTAATTGAAAAACTAACGGTAGGGAATAATTTGTAAAATTAACTTTGAGCCCCATACACATGGTATTAATTATTTTTCACGGCTCCCACTCCCCCTTTGTCTCCTCTCGTGGATCACTAAACAATAAGGGTTATGGTAAATTCATTTTTCTTTTAGGAAATATTATCTACGAAATGTACGTATCCATTTCCTGTAAAAGCAATAGGAAATAGCGTGAATGTTCCTCTACCGAGCTTTTAGTGATATTTAAAGAATGCGAAGGAAAAGAAAACCTCAAAAAACAAAACTTGAAATATTTTCATCATTTAGAATCTCGAAGGTAAAAAGGAAACGGTGGCATAATAAACATTAATATGTGAAAATTTGCGTTCAAAAATACAATTACTCTATCTTAATCTATTATTACAGGTAGGAATGGAGACCAAAATAAGAGTAAAGGCCAACTTTTAGACTTAATGTATGCATGTCCATGCATAATTTGAGTGGCTAGCATAAAATGGACGGGCATAAAAGTTTTTTCCATCCAAAACTGATGTTTCAGTAATATTTTCTAGAAATCATTAGGATCAGGTGGCTTATCAATGCATAAGGCACAAAATCACAGCCAACCAATTCTCACCGACTACGAAAACGAGAAGAAAATTCATGCTGCCACCTTTACTCGTTTCGAAAGGACCGTGGTTCCATGCGTGCGACGCGCAAGATAGTGAAGTTTTTTTTCCACGCTCAGCGTGTTCCTTGAGAGCGTGCTGTGTCAGCGAAAATCCTTTCCCAATCCTTAATCCTCCCTTTATTTCTCTGACTTAACTCCATCTGAGTCCAACTGGGGGTAACGGACTCCATCCTTTTGATCCACTTAAAGACGTATGATTAGTTATATTACGGGTAATTAATTAAATAAAATCACTATATGCGTAATCAATTTTAACCCTAAGGGAGGCAGGAAAAGTTGAACGAAGACACTGAATTTTAATTTAATCAGTTGTTTTGAAGAGGTAAAACTCTTAAGATATTGTGATGGACGTGAGTATAACAATAATTACTGTAATAACAAACAATTTTTGTGATGGGATGTCAAAGAATAAACTACTACTCCTATAATTTCACCATTTTTTCCGATTGGAAAGGAAAATGATAGATTTTTCTCTTAGCGTGCAAAATAATTGTGTTGATTTTATAGTATTTTTCACAAAAGGCATACGCTAAACTAAGCTTCATCTGGGTGGTTACGGGAATCCGACATAATCAGGGCTAATACTGCTCGTACATTAATATGTGAAACATTCGTTAAATGTGTAGTCTTTGGACGATTGGCGCAGCTATTGAGGACGTAGTAACAGGAGAGTATAAAAAAAATCTACTTAATTCAGGATAATTTCTCTAGTAAACATGCCATTTATCTAGGTCCGAGGAATCCGACTTCATTCGCCTGTATATAATGCACAAAAAACGTTGAAAGAATGCGCCCCAGAAAGAAACCGGCCGTCAACTTTAAGAGAACCAGCACGAATAGGGTTAATACTCTTGCTGCACGGTGGATTAAAGAAGAAAAATCTACACTCCATCTTCACTCCACCTCAAGAGGAGCCTGATAGATGCAACCATTATATCGTCTCCTCATTAACACTACAGCTTAAGACCCCATGTGCCACTGACCTCGCATGTTCACAAGACGCGAGGAAACCACGCAAGCATTTTCTGTGAAGTGGCAGTGAACCGAAAGATATTAGGATCCTAAAACGTTTCCCGGCATTAGTTTCTTCCCCATTAACTTCGTTACAAACACCGGCTGTAATCATAGAGTGGATTTTTAACGGCATTCTTAAGCAATTAAGGCTAACATTTACAAAACGCCTAGAAACTTGCAGTAAATGGCTGCTAGAAGAAGAGGGCTCTTGTCCAAGTGGGAAAACTAATTGCAAAATGCCACAAACAGGAGGCTATTACAACAAATCTTTTGCGGCAAAGTAAGTTCTCATCACATAATTGTGAATATAATGTCATGCCTGTCGAGCTCAAATAATTGATCCGCACGTATGAGACCCTGGTATCTTCAGGGGTTTGAAATACAGATGATATATTTTTCTAGTACAATAAAAATGTATGAGAAAAGTAAACGGACTGATGAAAATCTTAATATCCGAGTTATAATTACTTCAGCAACAATAAGAGAACTTTGTATATTTACATGCCTTTTATTGCTATCTGGAATGGTTTCAATTTTCAAGAAAGCAATATGACGTTACGACGCTGATATTTAGTCTAGATAAAAATAAAATTAGTGTAAAAACATAAAGTTTTATCATTTATAACGATAAATTTCCGTGAAGTAAATCCACCAACAATTGATTTTAGATTCAGCAGTTATCAAAGATCTGATGTTAGCGATAAACCTGTGAATGCTGCACAATGTAAGCAAAGAAATTGCAAAGCATTGCAAACTTTTTGACGTGGGATTGATTGGGTTGTTCAATGAGTTCCCTGGTAGCGTGTTGCTAGTGCTTTTTCATAATGATTTGAGGATGAGAGGAATATAGTGTGGTAAGGGAGGATATAATGGGAGGTATCTTTAAAGCTATGAGATGAAGATGGATGGGCGAGAACATGGTAAATTCGTATGCAGGCACTTTTACAGAACAATGAAGGCTTCTAACTCCCCGTTGACAGTTAAGAACATGCTTCATATTCTATTAGAGGTCTAATATGAAAATCATATTGACACAACTGGCAAAACAAATCTCTCCTCCCAAACTATTAACTATTATTAATAGTTCCACACAACTGAATCTTCTTTTTTCACTAGAAGGTTTTTGTAAAGTAGGCCGAGGGTAACGAAGGAATCTTTGGCTTTTTAATAGTTATTCACAGGATTTCGATATTAATATTCAGTTTGCTTTTTTATGTGAAAAAATAATTATGTATGTATGTATAGCAATGTATAGGATTGGCATATAGACCGTTTGTTCACCAAATGGAACGAAGATGGATTGGCATCACGCACTGGTATCCTAACCTATATAGGTATATTATATTTGTTGTCAACATCCGTTTTTCTCAACAAATAAAAAGCCCGTAGCAATAAATGAAGTAACAGTGGATAGGATGTTTTACCTGCTTTTGACATTGTATACTGAGTTTCCGCTAAAATCAATTGTTTACTTATAATTAAATTTAGAAGAAAAATCTTTTAGCGTGGCAAAACTAGAACGGCTCCAAGGATACGTCTTAAATAAACAATGAAGAAGAAAGGATAATAGCCTGCAAGAAACATACGTTGGCTTCAATTGTGCGAATGGATAACTTATACGAGATATTGTAAATATCTTCACATCTTAATAAACTCTTATTCTGCTTATACTATATTTCCCTGACTATTTCATCAAAATAACGCAACAAAAGACTAAATGATATCCTTTGATAGGGAGAGGAGATTGAATGTTCGAAGGTTTCGCACAGGTTTGCTGGTCAGTACGAAACTGTGACATCTGAGGAGTATAGGGAGTGGGTAGAAGATTTCAAGTGCATGGTCGAGGTCCGTGAAGAAATAAGTACATATATATGGAATAAAAAGTGGTGGGTTTAATGGCCTGGGGAAGGCATGTGGCAATTATATGCTAATCACAATCTGCCCTGAATCTTTATAGCAAGTTTTTCCTTGAATATTCCTAACCTTATTTTTACTTGCTCATCCTTTTCCTCCGAATATTTTCTTCTGAGTTTTCATTGATATTTTTATACCTACCAGTTTTCACTCAGAAATTTTACTTTGTGATGTTTACGTGATGGATTACAAGCCCATTTTTATGATCATAAACAAGAGTCTGTTATTAACACTTGCTTAAAATCAATGATGCTAACGAGAAAAAAACAATATGCAAAAAGTTATCGTCACTGTTCATCAAACATGAGATTGATTAACCCAATGTCTTCTTTCTAGAATTATATTCTTCTCCATTACGTTTCTTCCCACCATTTCACTATGAACTCATAAGACTTAATAATAATGTTTGTTCTTAGTAAAATACGAGGTAAATATTTGATAAATGTTTAGATATTTAGGCAGATTTTTCAGAGTGCAAATTTCACCGTCAATACGCTTATGCGATTGAAGATTTTGGATTGGGTGGTGCATTGGTGAGAAATGAGAGCTGCCTTGACAATGTTACCGCTTGGACAAACTGTAAAAGTTATACTACTGTGTTAGCGCGCCCACTAAGAATAATTACTTTTTCGGGGAAAAAAATTACCCGTTTCATAGTTCAAAGGTTAAAAGTCATTACCAACTCCGATCACAAAATGAAAGATAGCCCCATCTCCTAAACATGAAAGAGGAAAAAAGGTCGGAAAACAAGTAAGTTCTAAAACATATTGATTCACAGATGGCAGAAAGTTTAGTGCTTTATTCTCGACGATTTTCATTATTAAACCAAAATTATCAATTCGATGTCTGAAGTATTTTGTCTTATTTCTGTATTAAATTTACAAATTTTGAATCAATTTAAAGGACTAAAAATAAGAAAAAAATCAAATGCCTTTTTTGAAATGACTGATTTAATTACGGAACTTGACAAATAAGGAATTCAACGGAAGCAATGATGTTTGCTTTTGACGAAGTACTCTTTGTTCTTTATCTCTGCAATAATCGGTTGATTGGATGATAGGTAATCCGCAAAAAAATTATACATGCTTTTTAAATAGCGGATATAGTTAAAAAATGACGGTTGAAAAAGAGCGAGTAGCATTCCATTTAAGCACGACTTAAAGGAAAACTGATGGTCGGGACCGATGAACCCTTTTTACCAACAGGAGTGATCACCTCAATCGGTTTCAGATACTTCCATCCACTCAACGTCCTCCAGACTACCGTCATTCCCTTTGGCTCAAAGCCAAACCCCCATTCCTCGCCAGCTAAACCCTTACGCTCCTATCCTTCCCGTCTAATCCACTCACATCAACTACCCTAAAGCTAATCACCACTCTAATCGATGCAATACTTTGAACAGAAAATTTTTCTAACACCTTCAGCCTCCCCTTACTTGTTTATATTTTAGATAATGATGTCATATAATAAAAACCGAATGATAAAAAAACCTACCTGAAAATCGATAAGGACAGTGAAAACGTAGCAGATAAAATAATGACAATGTAGCCACACTATTATTGCATGCCTCCAAGCGTATTAAACCCATTTTGCGAATTCTGACACAATATGGTAGACTAGACCATAAGCATAAAATTAGAGAAATTGATAACCAAAACGACAGACTTAATATATTTTTCTTGCCTCGTATTTTTAGAGATCTTAATAGCCGTAATCATATGTAATAATGTATGCATAAGTTTATCAATAGGCCGCCTAGGTACGTCGGTATAATGAATTTTAGCTAACCCAACTAATAATCTAATAGCGCATATGTGCATGATTTTTCTGCTATTTAAATCTTTTTAAATAGTAACTCGTTCGTTCCGAAACAGATGATTCTGCTAAAATAAATCTACTAATCCTCTTAAAGCATAATAATTAGCGCATGTATAGTGAGGTCTCCCCCCCCCCCCCCCCCCCCCCCTTGCCACTTACTTTTCTAGAGGCTTAAAGAATAATACGTCGATGTAATGCAATACCCTCCAAGAATGATTACAGCGTGTTCAAAGCTATCCAGAGAGTTTGCAACACAACATTGTGCCGTTACTGAAGATATCTACGTTAGCGCATGTGCTTTCAGGCATTACTATTCGAGGCCCTTGGCAGTTTTTACGGGAAGCAGAACAAAAATTTTAGAAAGAAAGCGCTCATTTCCATTTACGTTTTTATGTTTCAGTTTGCTCACGTTAAGTTTTAGAGCAATAAAATACCTGCCTCGATAAAATGATATGGCACATATTAGGCTCTACACCGGCTTCAAATTTTTATTCACACGAGACCTAGGTGAAAGCTACAACAGAGCATGGGATATCAGGACGTGAAATTCAGTGCTCTCAAATGTGATAGAATTAGGAAGCTGAATAGAGGGATGAATGAGTAGGAAAAGGTTAAGAAGGAGGTGCCAGAGTGACTTGACAGGAAGAGGAGGAACTGCTGAAGGACGGATCGTAGCGCAAGGCCTTATGAAGTAAGGTAGACTGACTGAATGGAATGGAACACTAGCCAAACAATCCCATTGTTAGGTTAAAACATATTACCTTAAAATGAATGTTCCTACGCGAATTTTTTTATACTCATTTGCATTCTTACAAATTAAGACGAAAAACCCATTCTCTTGCTTTTTATTGGTAACATTGTTTCTCTTTTGATCCTCTCAGTCTTTTCCTAACTTTCATCTTCCATCTTTATATTGAACTCCGCCTTACACGCTCAACTTCACATCACCAGCAAAACAACAATCTTTGTTATTTTTTAACGATCAAACTACATAATTCATATTATTGATCCCCACATCTATACTTCTGATCATGCTCCTCAACTTATTGCTATGAATATTTTCTTCGAACTCCATTGAGACTATGCCTAAGCTCACATTCGAATACTCGAAACTTGAATGGAATTAAGCGGAATGCATTTTTGCACGCTTTAATTTTAGCTTGACAAAATATTCCAGTTGTCTGGTTATTATGGTACATTATTGCGTCGCCTTATCACGTGGCCTTCTAATACATTGGAAAGGAGCTGAGTATAGTATATTCATCTCCCAAACGGCCTTTCTACATGGACCTCGTAGCTCTGTTGGCAAATAAGTTGTCCCTCTATTTCCTTACTTCCTCTACCATTTTCTTCCTTTTTCACTCGATCTTCTCCTCCTTCTACCGGCGGTCATTTTTTCCCAAAAAAAGGAAAAAGGGTACCTCTCCTTTTGTCCTCTAAAGTCAATTCACCCTTCTCTCAGATAGTCCCTTCCCGCGTGAAAGGAAAATCCAAACCTCGGGGAGTCCATTTCATAAAACTTCCACAACAGTTCTTCCACTCTTTCCAACTTCGGATGCCACACGCACGATTTCTTTGAGCAGGACGGCTTTATGAAATCCTTCTCTACACCTAACGTTATTTCCTGGGAGGAAAAGGAAAAACTACATTGCTATCTAGCTTACTATTGCAAAACGAGACGCAATTCAGACAACGGTTGGGAAATGTTGCTTAGAGAAATGTAGGGAAAAGTTCATTGCCATCACCAAGTCTCAAATTCCTCCTTCATTATTGATAATTTTCTCATATCTGCTATGAAACAGTCTTTATTTGAATTAAATCTATTTAAGTAATGTGACAAAACTAACCTCAGACGTTAGGTATATATTAAAAAAAACCCTGCGTATTATGCTGGAGAAGATCAGATAAACAAGATTAGAGAGATAAATTGCCTTATGATAGATGTCATTTTTCCCGCGTACCATAAGAGAGAACTATAGGCAGAATAGCAAAGGTTTAGGTAGGTAAAAATTGCTAGAGTAGTCTGATGTCGTCCTCGGTGGTGGTGGAGTAAAGCTCTCACCTGGGGTCACGGGTTCGAGTCTCGCCTGGGTCGCTTTTTCACCCCTAAGGCATAGCTGTTAAGTATGTTACATGTTATAGATGTAAAAAGGCCATATAAGCTGTATTCTTGTCCATTGAAGTTAAGTAAATAAAAAAATAAAAATGTGCAAGATCCATGTTTAAAAAATACTAACACATGCATGATAGATAAATGCCGATAAATACATTTAGAAAAATGTTTTTTTTTTCTAGCCAGTAATCCATTCATTAATGTGTAGCTACTAACCACCTAGCTGCACGCTACTCTTGTGACTAACATCTTTCCGTTAAGTAGTAGCATTATAGCTCTTGCTTGCACGTAGGAGTTGCATATTTGGTGATATTCACCCCCTGCCACATACCCTTGTGGTGGATAGCAGGGTATTACATACGCGTAGACGTTCTCTACTTAATAAGACATCGGGGCTGAATAATGATCCTGTCGAATGTGTACATAATCTTCACGCAGTTGATGAATCTGGGTTAAACATAGCTAATGATGAGATTTTTATAGAAATGAAAGAATAAATCAATACAGCGAAACAAAGAATAGTGACGGATGGAATAAGCAGAACACCACAGTAGAGTAATATTCAGAAAAGACTCGGAAAATGTACGCTCAGCATACCTTTTTTTACGTCTATTTTATTAAGTTCTTCAACTTTAGTTCTCTTGGTACTCATACGCTGGATCACTTTTGGGACCAGCCTATTGTTGTTATCCTTATCCTTGAAAAATTACTCATGCTAATGAAATTAACAATAAATCAGGCTTACAAAGCTTCAAAAAACGCCGATCAACCTCACATTTCCCCATTTCCTTCAACAGCTTACAATATTTCCTGCCTCGCTCAGTTACAATCACGACCATGTACGAGAAATTAAATAAGAATCATTACCAGATCGTAGGTTTAAATTTATACTTAATCTCTTACTAAATTCCAAAACAGTATCTCTATAAATATGGTCAATAATATATATACATATATACAAGTATATCACCTGATAAGCATGGGCAGTTGCATGTTGGTGTAAGGACTTCAAGCTAACCCAATTAACAGCATGTTTGTCCATGCTTGATTTGCTATGCTTTATCTTTTTTAAATTGCTACGTTTAGACAAGAATATTGTTACTACTCCATTTTAATAGTGACATATAATGCATTTTTAGTGTAAATTCATCCCCTGCCACGCACCTTTATGGTGGCTTGCAGTGTATTATGTAGATGTTGATGTACGACAGGAGTTACTATATTATTCTCTCACTTTTTCTACCTTCTCTGCATTGCCTTGAATAGTTATTATCTCCTAAAAAACTAAAAACTTGCCTTTATTCCTCGTCGTTCACCTTGATTCATCTATTCTCTATCCATAAGGTCTCATAACAAAACTCTTCCTGAATAACTAGGGACGCGTTTAGCAAGCCTTAAAAGTACATTTCCCTTAATCCTTAAAAGTCAATTTCTGTAGTTATCACTCATAAGCCTACAATGAAAATTTACTTTTCATATTTAAAAAAGTTTCATAAATAAAATCTTCATTTTGACATGTTTGAATTAAATTTGAATCGATATTCGACCGAAATGCAAATACGGTAGCACTTTAGAAAGAGAGGCATTCAAAAGAGAGTCAGTGAAAACATTCAACACCTGGCTCCGATTTAGTGTTCGAAGTCCTCTCCTTTCTTCAACGGCCTTTAGCGAAGAGTCCCTCTCACAAATTCTCTCTCGTGCTAGGTAAATTCCTCTTCTGCCATTGCATTTCCTCTCCTTGTACCATTTTAGCTCCATCCATTCTCGTTCAATCTACTGCCCGGAAAAAAAACAGGATTTCGCCATTTCCAAACGACGCTCCATTGCCTGATTTGCATTCCCATTTGTTTAAAAGCCGTTTCTTTCGCTTGCGCACGATTTATATTTAGCCATTACCACTTCCTTAGAATCTTAAATGGGTCGTGCAGTGAGTGAAGCTCTTTTGCCGACGGACAAAAATTTTAATGAAAACTGTCTCACTCCACCTCAACTCCACCAACTTAAACTACTTCCCTCAGACCTATGATTTTAGCCTTCACGCTAAGTACACTACAAAGCAGAGTCATATAAAAATATAGCGTGATTCACCAGACTGCAGCTGTCTCTTCGCTTATTTACATATGTACGGTTTCAGCCACGCACTATGTAAATGTAAAAAGCATATTTTCATGTGTATATACTATGCCCTGTTAGCAACCATGTTAGGCTGTGTGGTAGGGTTTGAATCAACTCCAGTCATTTAAAGAAACATATGTTATCCACTAAATAACGGATTCTATAGTTAATTAAAATAAATAAAATTCGCCCTAAAACAACGTTTTCACATATAGTACTGCAACTAATAAATAGGCAGTCTCCTAGCACGATAACGGTTATATGGATTTCAACTCAACTCATTCACTGTGGCGGATGTCTATTGGCGTCCTTTCATTTCTTCCAACAAATGCGGAAGACGTCAAATGACGCCTCAGCAGTTCACTTATTATTTTTTTAAGACAGGCCGTTAATTGGTGGCCCTAAAATTACTTTGATGCCTAGCTTGGTCCTTCGTACGTATTTATAAAAAAAAATACTCGTAAGATAAAGCATGAGTCAGTTTTTTCAGCCTCTTTTGTCACTGAAACTAGCAACATGATGCCGTGCCACTAGCGCATTGCATGCAGCAAATATTTTTCAAATTCCTGAAAACATACCATCGTCGAGATCCATATAATAATTCAAAACATTTTTATTTATTAAATTTCAGTACTTTTATCATTAGAAGAAAGATATATCCTCACACCCTTACTCAAAATATATTTTTATCTAATATATAACTTCGGTAAAAAAATGCATAACTATGTTATAGAAAGACGAGAATTCTTAGAGAGTCATCAACTTTCATGGCTAGCAGTGAAAGTGCTAAATAAGTACTGTTACAAGATTCTCAGATTAACCTTAAATCGTTCATTGCTCTGAATGCAGGTAATTTCAAAAATTCTACTGGCTTCTGAGACCTGAATCCATTAAAATACGGAATGTTCTCTAAAAGTTTTAATATAGCCCCCTTAATAGAACAGTAACAAACTTCTCGTGCACCGGATGCACTTTTTTTACACTACTGGCAGCTGCTCACGTCATTCAAGTATTTTTTCATTATCTCGCTCCCTTTCTCATGCTGTCATAGTTTAGATGGACGTGTGGCTGTTCATCACAGACAGGTGCGCGTGCAGTCGGGCTCTCTTTTCCCAACCGCGACGCAAAGAGTCCCCAGCCTCCGTTTCCGCTGATTGGCTACCGCCGTTTCTCGTAGGCTTCTCACTTATCACGGCGAATCACGCACGTCCAAACCACTCCACTTTAGGGGAGGAGATAAACCCGACGAGAATACTCTGATCATTACGTTAAGACCCCGGCGGGAACCCGCAACTCCTAATCGCCCTTTACCCTGAGGTCAATACAGGTCGTGCCCAATGCCTCGTAATAGGGCGGGCAATACGTCCTTGTCCTTTGTGAGGACTGAACTCAAGCGTTGGAGTGGCCAGGGATTTTACTGAAACATTAGGATAAAAAATAAGAGAGCGGTGATAGCACGTCACGAGTTCAGATATTCAAAGACCAAAAGAGTTGGGGCCCGAAACACAGCATCAAAACATTTTTCAGGGCTTGGGAATATTATTTTAATTTGAAATAACAGGAATAGAGTATCAGAAATTGGATTTTGAAAAATTATACCATGGAAGTAGTGTGAATACATGCGTGTCGTGTCAAGCTAGTCTTCGAAATGACTAGTGATGATTCCCCTCAGGAAATATGCCATCATTAAAGTATTCTGACAATAGTAGTTGACATGTGGGAAGACCATACCAGTTATATCCCACCTAAGCAGTATTCATAACCAATCTATATTTCCTCTTCTTCCTCATCTGCCTTAGTGCGATCCAGAGCATCTAATAACGCGTATATAGAGTTCTTTCTTCTATCGCCCCATTCAAAAATGTTTCCTCTCAAAATGTCCTTATTCCACATGGCGTGTCACCCTTTGGTCTCCTCGAAGGATTCCAGTTTCCTTTCATCCTCTTCCCGCAATGATCAAGTTTTTGAACCACACTAAGACACGCTACTTATGTAAGTTTTTACTTATCCTCCTTTCATGTTTCCATTGAGAGAAACTCATTAATTCATTTCTCTCCGTGAATTATTCCTTGCCCAGCGTAACTATCCACCTTGTATCCCTAGAATTGGGTCCATTTTCATCTAGGATCATCTCAAGGGAAGAAAATGAATTCACTTGTACTAGAATATGCCCGCTAAGTTTGATATTTACTCCATCCTTAATGCTTTTTGAAAACGTATTTAATTTTTCCCCCAGTAATTGATCTTCATTCCATATCATTGTATTAGGTATTATGCATGATGATGTTGTTATTAGGGGGGTGACATATCTCAGGTTATTTTCATCATTGAGAACTGGTGGATATTTGGGAAGAAGGAAACATTTTTGGAAAGCGGGAGAAAGGGCGGAGGGAAGCCCTTCGTCGGCATTGGCCCACCATTTACTTGCTTGCTACCGTTTAAGATACCAGAGGTCCAAAGTTTCAAGTCCCATCCAACGGACTGAGTACTATAGTCGAAGCGTTCTTCACAAAGTGCCCAAGCAGGGACCCGAACGGCACTGAAAAATAAGCCGGACTCGAACCCGAGTCATCGGAATATGAACCCAGTACACTAGCCATCACACCTACCCGATACTAATCCCAAATAATGCTTGAGCATCCGCAAATCTAAGTGAATTTCCCCTCTGACACTCATTCTCAAAAATTAAACGTTTCGAGCAAGCTGAAAACCCCTTAAAGAAGTTACCCGCAGATATGCGGAATAGCAACCTTTCCTGAGGGTTCGTATTCCAGCAAAGGAGGATATTTTTTCTCTCTGGAAACTTTACGCCCGTTTTCTCTCCTTTCTAGCCATTTCCTCCATGCATCTACATCTTCATCTACATAATACCCTGCGAGCTACGGTTGGGGCGTGTTGCCTTACTATGAATACTCCATAGGGTATTCATGGAGAAACCATGGAAATAATGGTCAACCTTGCCCCACTACACGACTAAAATTCTCGATTCTTATTTCCCATCTCATTCCCTTACCCTATAAAAAGGAAAATTTCCGACGGATATCACTGATTTAGGTTAGGAGCCCAAGCTTCAAGACTCTATGGCGTGAATAGAAACTAATAAATTGCTATATCAGGTGATTGGGTAAGAGATGAATTGACTGCCGGGAATATTTCCTTCCATCTGTGTAATTGGTGAGTTATATTCAACCAACTTTTCAAAATAAATTCACCAAACTGCTTTCTTCTCAACGAGTCAGTCAACAAAATTAATTGGTTCATAAATTCGCCAAACTTAAAGCTGTACTACTTCACTGATATCTAGGGTTTAAAGTGAGGATTATCGGATTCATCAAAAGCGCGTCCTATACATCCTATGATGCGAGGAGTCGAATTTGGATAAATCTGAGTCATTAACATTGCGTATCCTCTTCTTTAAGAATCCTGGGAACACTTCCCCATGCAACGGATAATTTAAGCTACCCTCGTTCACACAGTATCCTTCTTTTCCTTACTTCACACTCTCTCCCCACTTCATCCCGGCTGGAGCGCTGATTTCTTCCATTCGTCTACCCTGCTTTGCTGATTTCGCACTTCTATCTGAACATTTCACACCCCTGAGTCACTCAAAAAAAATCCTTTCTAAATTTCCCCCTAACTTCTTACTACCTTTCCTTTCCCCTTTCCTTGTAACTTCTCTTCCTCCACTCTACATCCAACTCATGTCCTCCATCCGTTCTTGATCTCCATCTCAAAAGCTCACATTTGATTCCGAACCTCTTCTTGGAACTCCATAAGTCTTCATATTGATCGTCTTCTTAGTAAAACTTTTCTGTGAGCAATCACTAAGAGTCCCGGTTGACAAGTTGGCCGCGGTAACGCCTCGCCGGACCGACAAATCTAAGTTCGAATCCACCTAAGACAAGGTCATTGTGTTCGTTGTAGGGTTCAACATTCTATCGATTAGGTTAGTCGTTGCAATTCAGTCTCAGTAATCGGAGTAACTTATGATCTAATTCTGCAACTATTACCCTCACTTACAATGTCTAGTACTGGCATGAGTATGTTTCTCAAAACCACTAAGCAATTTATTAATATTCCCACGACCTTCGTATGCTTTTCATAAATTCTATACCGGAACGATAAAAAAGGGGAATGCATTTGTTTAGAGCCGAGTTTGAGCTATCCTACCGTCCTTAAAAATAAATTTCAAGGAAAAACGATTCGATGGAGAGGAACCCTGCGCATCGAAAAGTGTCGTACAGTAGTAAAATGTCGGTTAAACATAACTTATTTTCTATCAACAGCAGTAATACGAAGCTTATTTGGAGAAAAAGGATTCGAACCTAGTTCCTCGGCTCGAGAAGTTATAGTCACTCTGTCAAATTACTGACATGATCAATGTGAAATTAAGCCAATGACAAACGATTGGCTTCCAAGATTCAGCATACTTTGACATTAGTGGTGTACTTTGGGTTTTTAAAAGCTTAACGATGATTCATACTTTAGATGTTCAAATTATCAGCATACAACCAGCACCGTAAAAGCCGGAAACACATTTCTGCTTGCTCTGATTCGCACCATGGCTCTAAATTTCCAGCCGCCGATTTCAACCTATCAGGACATTCGAGGAGACCGAACTAGCGCGGGTGGTAATAATTTCCAGTGGCACGATTAGGCTGTACTTTAAAAGGGGAGCTCTCCCTGCTGGCCCTCGCTTATTTTATTTCGCCCTGATACCATTGCCATTCTCCCTCTTTGTTTTCCCGCATTATCTCTAGGACCATTATTTCCTCGCTTTTCTGTAACATATACACGTAGCTAGATAGATACAATAAATGCATATAGGTGTGTATATTTATATCAGTATTTAAGTTCATAAGCAAGCATGCTTAATGTGAAATTACTCCTATCTTTCAGCATTTCCGACCCACTCCCCAAATTTTCCTTCTTTATCCCCACTAAGCTTGCCAAATCTATTTAGCGTCACAGAGGCAGCCGGAAATCCGGAGTGTTCCGGGGTTGTTTTCCGTACGCGCGAGGGGTAAATTTGCGTCGAAAGATAAATCGCGAAAATAACGAAACAGGCTGAGAAGAAACGGACGTGAAATTGATGGAGGAAGATAGGTTGAATGCCTCGCCGCGTGACCGAGAGTTCTTTCCACAAAATAAATAATTCCCCGGAGAACATTTAATGAATCGAGGATAAGGGATTGGATATTCGAAGGAGGTATCCGGACGGAACGCAGTGTCGAGCGAAAATTTCTTCCTCCAATCGTATTTTTTTTCCTCTGACTCTCTCAATCTTCGTTCCATTTATTGCTCTCCCCCGTTCTATGTACGTCTATTTTCTTTCCAATAGCAAATATGGTGAGCGGCATAATGGTGTAACGAATTGCGGACAGCATTTCAAAGAGCTAAGAAGACTGGTTTGCCTGATTAGGGGCGGTAAACCAATGCTTAGTAAAATAATCGTCAAAAATGCACCAAACAAGAGTTTTATACACTTGAGGCAGTTGAAGGGGTTCAAAAACACTTTATTCAACAAAGTACTCAGGAGTGTGCTGTTTAGATGGAGTATTCCTCAAGGATGTGCTCGAAAAAGTAATCGAAATAATTAATATTAACATAATATACATTACTTCTTACGCTACAAATCTAATCAAAGGCTTGAATGGTAACTTAACAAACTTGCGTCAGATAATTTCTCTTCTTCAAATTCTCTTTTTCCTCTTTATTATTTCTCGCCAAAATTTCTTTACTGGCGTGTGGTCATTATTTAACCGTATTTTTTTTGGCTTTCAAACTACATTTAGCAGTCCTCCTTTCTTATTCAGCTCTATTACCTCTATCGAATGAGTTAGGTATACAAATCAGGCTGGTATTTTGACTGGCTTGCTGGCTTCCCATCTCTATTGTCCGGGTTCGAATCCTGACATTGAAGAGATTTTTCTGCAATATGCAGGTCCCAACTTGATTGACGCGTGGTGAGCACTACAAGTACATTACTTAGTCCGTCGCATCGAACTTTAAACTGTGCACCCTTTGTCGCATTTCGTTGAGGGAAGGGTAATTCTGGCTGGATTTCTCTCCAACTTTTATCAGCTCCTTATAAATCTACGAAACTACGTATCTATTATTGATGACGCAATATACCTTAGCTGTCAACCCTAAGATTGGATTGACGCAGCTCTCTACCAAATTCTCCTATCAACCAATTTGTTCATTTTCACATTTATGCACAAGTCTTTTCTTTAAATTCCTTAACTATTTGCTCCCCGAATAATTTTTAAATGAGTTTCCTTTGCCATTATTCCAAATCACTCTTTCCTTGACAGCTGTCTTTATCAGACTCTGTAAATAAATGCCTAGTGCACGGACAAAAGACCATCAGGAAACGATCACGAATCTCCATAACGCTCGTGATTGCGTCGTCATTCTTAATTATGCTTAGAAACGATAATATGTTGTACCAGTGCTCCGAATTTCGTCCGTCGCTTCAAATAACCAATCTCACATAATAAAGGAAGTCATTAGGATAGTACTGCTAGCAATGTTCTTCAAGAGTTCGTGTTATTGGTACGATAACGTTGACGCGAAAGAAGGAATCTTGATCCCACCCTTGCCTTTTCCCGGATTGTCAGGCCTGTTAATGCCATTTCCAAGAACTATCGGAACTATGTTGGGGGTCTGCTTTTGTCATACTTTCGCACTTTTTATGATGATCTGCCTGAATCCACCCATTCTGCGAGGCCACGAATCTGCGAAGAGGATGGGAAACGAGATTGAAAGAGAAGCATGATTGAGATGGACCCGGATAATGGTTAGAGTATAGGAATATGGACGTTAAAAGAAATCGAGAACGATGCGCTGAGCACTTAGGAGAGGGTACAATAATCGAAGCAGGGCGGGATTTCTTGCAAAGGAGTTTGAACAAGTGGATAGTGGATGTTGCTTGTTTTTCTGTAAATTGAGCCAAACAAGGCGGTGGTTTATCCTCCCCTTTACATCCTCGGTAATTTATATGTTGAAGAAATATTCATCTATTGCGCAATCTGCAAGCCACCTCATGGGTTATGGCAGAGAGTAAATAAGCACTACGGACACACTACGAGATAAATACTAATTGATTTGAGATCAGCATCAAACAGCATGAGTGGTGCAAAGTTGTAATTTCGCACAACATGTACGGATATGCATAAAATAATTACAACCATGGGTTGAAAATTTGGAGAGCATGCAAAAAAGCTTGGAATCTGCATTCATTATTCTAATGATATTTTAAGTAACTTAAATTCAATCAGTTTTTGTCCATTATTTTGCGCGGAAAAAATATTACTTTAAACCTCTCTGTTTTACTATCTACACCCTAAATTTAAATTTTTGGATCTATCCGAAACCATTCGCTGGGGATTTTAAGGCAATGTAACATCTTTTGTAAAATATCTGAATACAGAAGTTGATCTGAGGACCTTAAGATAATAAAAATAATGGGATAATGACTACGCCACCATGACAAAAAAAAGAAGGAGGAGACACATTGGGTAGAAAGACCCCGTAATTCATTATTTTAAAACTCCCTGGCCACGACAAAGCGACGAGTAAAATGAGACAAGTCTTTAATATTACTTTGTGGAAGAATGACGATGCACGAAGGAAGATGCAATGTTGTAAATTCCATTGTGTTTAAGTTGAACCTTGGGTATAAGAAAGCTAAACTAAGAGCATGAAAAGAAGTAATGGTTTTGTGATAGATAACGATAGATTCTTTTGTGTCTGAATGGAAGGATAGTGCTCAACATAAATGACGCTTAGATGCATGGAGGGACCCAGAGGATATAAATTCCTTTCGCATGTTTTATTTCTAACTCGAAATGGAAATTTTTCATGACTGAACAAATTTTTATACCTATTATTCTTTTTTGTTTATTCATGAGTTAATATGAAAAATTCATGAATCATGAAAACTTAGCTGTGTGCTCAAAAACGCGTTGGGAAAATGGGGCTTTACGGACGCGTTGAAAATGCTCAAATTAAAACCAATCCTACATGAAATGCATTAACTAAGTTCAAGCTTATTATTGTATTTCACCCCAAAAAAAGTTCGTTCCCATACGTTGAGGTATTACGGAGTGATATTATCAGTAGTTATTAAACTTAATACGCCCTTATTATAGGTGCTATTTGCGTGCGAGGGTATCATTGCCCTCAATCCGAGGGATATAATTGAAGGATAATTTTTCATTTATTTACTATCAATTGGGTGTTGTTTGTAATGGTGACAACTTATTTATCCTCATTTTAGTTCACATATGCTTTTATATCCTATAATAACGTATTTAGTGGTAAAATATGAAGATTTCAATTGCATTTTTACATGAATTATATTTTATTTAAGTTGGGCTTTACGTAAACCCTGCAGAAAAAATTGCTCCAGTCGCAGGAAGAGGGGTTGAGTGGAGAGTGACCTCGTGAACCATAGTATCTGGAGTACCTAACGCGATAGGCTGGGTTGACAATGTTGACTTCTTTTCTCCATTACCCGTGCCCTTAATTCTCCGCTGACCCTAATTATAATCATGCACTCAGCGGTGCGAATGGACTCTTTTTCCTAAGAGCCCCACTGAATTAACAGGCCGTGTGCTTTGACGGCTGGGTGAAATATAGTTACCGGCTCCTTCCCCTATTGTGTACATAAACTACTTTGAGCTAGTCATGATGGGTCCATGGAACTTCGTCTCGCTCACATCCGTTTAGTTAGTGCCCTGTTCATATTAAACGCCATAAATATAAAATAATTTTTTTAATAATATAATTTTAACTTTTGGTTTTAAGTCTTTGTATCTCTATTTAAAATCTAGAATTTAAATGATAGATGAATGCACTTAGAGGCAAAGAAATTTATCGAGAACATTAAAAATAATTACGTTCCTTAAATTTGCATACATTGTGTCAACAGCCTTCAACTCAACAAAAGGGGTTCTTCCAGACAAATTTTATAATTACTTGTAACTCCGAATCAAAAGGAGGCCGTTTTAAGAAAAAAAAACTTGTAGTGGCGCTCAGTAACATTGTTGGCAATGATCCATTTCTTCAGTGTATCGATTTATTTTTATTCTAGATTTGATAGGCAGGCTGAGAACAATAATGTTTTGCTAACCCCTGCTATATATATAATTGAGGTTATTTCTCTAATTCTTGTGATCACCCGCAAGAGAGTCGATGGAATAACTGACTCGGTAATTAATGAATTTAGTGGTAAATTAGGCATTCTAGCAATAATTGTTTAGCGACGTAAAGCCAAGAAATATTAGGTGAAATCCGTGCGTCGTGTAGTGGCTGGAAGATAACTTACGAAAGATTATAGCGAAGCGGATGTTGACTGTCCTTAAGAGGACGCAGTACATAAATTTTTTTCCACTTCTGAGGGTGAAGATAGTTTTCCTGTCGACCGATAGAGTTACCCGAGTCAGTGCCATTCCAACGGGTGTATTTGTTTAGAGTGTGTCTTCTACGGCGTTCATGCCTTGTGTGGGGGAAGGAGGAATCCCCTCCCAATGCCTCTATTGCCCCATAAGGGGGGGCCTCGGGCCATCCTTTCGGTAATATGATCCTTCTCTACGGAAGAAGATTTTGTAACCCACTGAGCGCAAGGTTGTCATTTCAGCGAACGTGAGGCTGACTCCGCAAGAGTGGCAACAGCTCACACACATCGTCTCTGTCGCCCTTGCTATTAGGGTGCGCGCGGCACGATTTCGTCGAAAAATGCTGCGTGATAACATGACTTCTCCGGCCCGAAAGTTTAACTTTAAAAGTTAGAAAGTTTAATCACTTTATTTTACCTGTTGTACTAGACAATGCATATGGCGAATTATGTTGTAACTCTATCAGATTGCTTTTAGAATTAACTGACTCCACTAAGTTCCTAGTTTCTGCAGTAGGTATTCCCGTGAAGTATGGCTATGGTGATCAGTCAATGTCCTCATCAAAATCGACGAAATAAATGAATACATTGCGATTTAATTCTATGTTAGAGTTTACGTTCTCATTTCCGTTGAAGCATCGAGCGTGCTCATCCCTTTCTAATTCTATACTGATCCCTGCTTTTGTAATTCTTCACCCTATTCACCAGCAGTCGGTTTAGTTTCAGCTCCGACTGTGTTACATGAGAAGTTCAAATCACTCGCCTCTCAAGTAAAAGGTGCTACCTGGGTACTCTACCCCACCACGGGAGGAAAAAGAAAAAGTCACATCGGTTTTGAATATGATTTATTTTTTCTGCTTTTTGCATGCCCAATTGCCCATTTCTTTCTTCTCTCCCCCCTTACCTTTCTTTTCGCAATTTCTCTTCCCTTGGGCAGCCAAAATACAGGGGGAATTCCGAATCGGCATTGATCGGGACAATCTCGGATCGACTAACTCGGGAAGCATATATTCCAAGTAAATTTTTTTAAAATTTTCTACTATGAATTCTTTCCAAAATCCATCGTCCCTGTGGATCCTCTCCACTTTTAATCCTAGTTTGGTCCACACTGCGAATACACAGATCTCTTTGAGTTATGTGAAGCTGGCCTTGAATTTGACAATAATAGTTGTTCTTCCGGTTAACTTTCATTCCGTCGTTCTTCATCCGAAAATTAACTTTACCTTTCATTATTGCTTCTTACACAGTCATCTCTGCAGCCAATGATGGGCATTTAATTTACACAATTCCTCAAAGGAGGAATTGAGGAGAATCAAAATTGCAGTACATAAGTGATTTTATCACATTTACACAGCCAGTGTAGGAAAGCATTCTACAAACACGCCCAAAATTCAAGGCAGTGAGCATTTTTTGGTGCATCGTTACCCATTTAACACTTTCTCACTGCTTTATCGTTTTCCTCTCTATTTCCTTTGCATCATCCTCGTCCTTTTTTAGAGAGTCCATAAATAGCCGGCACTCATTCGTAAAGTCCTCATTAGGCATATCAGGCCTTTTAGAATAGGGGCCGTAGTCGGGATCAGGTTTTTTTCCCAGCCGATTAAATATATTCCTTCTCGACTTTTTTGCAATTTCCTGCGGATGGAAGTAGAAATTGATTACCTCAGTCTTCTTTGGAGAGACCTTTTACAGTGGTACCCAGGACTCACATTACAAACAGTTTGATAAAGAATCTTCAGAGGGTTTCCCGAATTGAAGGTGCCCGGGCAAATCTTCCCTTTTTTGACCAGGAAATAGCAAACTTTACCCTCTTTCCACCACTCAGTTTTGCAATGATGGTATATGCTATATATATGGTATGCTATGGTATATGCTCGACAGGATAATTATTCACATCTTAAATAAGGCTTCGGCTGTGGCGACTAATCATCAGGACAATATTAGTTAATTTTTCATTCACCCCGCATTCTTTCAGCGCTGGCACGTTTTTTCGTCTTCCCGGGCTATTGCTCCCATCACAGAAATATCCTATCTCTACACACCGCTCATATTCTCCGAAAACGTGGCTAGGGCTGTTGAGGATATCCTTCCGGAGCAACTTATTTTTTTGCGCAATTGACACATTTTTGGCATTTCGTAAACTCAACACCTTTTGTGATCGCCGCTCACAAGCGCAAAATGTTTTCGGCTATCAATTTTCTTGATATCACGTTTTTCACGGTTTCTTGTGATTACAAGTTCATTTATTTTATTACAGTAACTTCTTAGAAGGTGATTACGGCACTCAACCTTTTCCACGATCAAAGTCTTGTAAGGTCTCGCGTCTAGAACTTTTTTGTACACACTGGAGTCGCCGTTTGCAATGAGACGAGCATATCGGACACCATACATCTCTTCACTTCTACGAAATCCAACAACAACGGTAGCAGCCTCCATGCTGAAAGAACTGATGTGAGCCCCAATTCTTAAAGCATTTGTGCTCTGAAGCTTCTTGCCCTCTCGAAGCTGCCCGAGCGCAAGTGGTGCACTATTTGTCCTTCACTGCTATGAAAATAACTTTTTTGGAGTTAAATCCAACGATACTTCGCGCCCTTGAATGAATGTGCACGATACTTTACAATGCGTGCATAGGAATAACAGAAGATAATCTTGTGAATAAACCTTATTTCATCATTTTTTCAGATTTAAATGGTTCTTGCGGGCAAGCAGATTAGAGGAATAGACTCTCTCCCTGAGTAATAAATAGACGTAAAAACAATGACTGAAGAGTGGCACTGAAGAAAATTTAAACTCAGATGAAATTAGGTCCCCTTAAAGAATTCTCGCTTATTCCCTAAAAAAAATAAATGATACCTCCAAAAGATTATTGTTTCACCAAAATATATCGCAAATTCTATGCGTCTTTTTCCTTTACATAATATTTGCATCAAATGGGTATTTTCTAGTTTGAAACATTGAATATTCACTACCCCTGCCAATGATGAGTAGTTACTGCGATAAGATCTCTTACTCCAACTCCCGTCAACAATCACTGTGATTAGAGGGACTCCATCTTTCTCAACGTCCCCGTTTTCTATTGCTTTTGAGGCTTCAATCTTCGCCGCCGTCTATATTTCTATCGCACCGGACATTTCCCATCCTTCGGGCACTTTTTCGTGGCATTTTTTATAGTTCTTTTCTGCCAAGACGGGGATATCCATTGCAGAAAATATTTCATCTAGTTGGGAATAACCGCCACCTGAGGACATCACACCAGCGAAGTTAATTTCAATACTCGTAGAATTACTGTCTGCAGTCCACATATTTTCCTTGGCATTGCACACTTGGCACATAAATGTTAAACGTTTTCAAGCCTAGACGACGTTCTCCCACAAGAAACATATTTCTGAAAGTGCATTTGAAAGGCGAATGATCAATGGATTGTATTTTTTTTAAATAATGCAAATCCACTATCCTTCGAGTAGACACAGAGAGCTACAGGTTCCTCACGCATTTCCGCTACCTCGATCAAACTTTCCGAAGAACAATGAAGGTCCGCTGTTGAGGTTGTTGGTGTACGCACAGTAGTTGTTATCACTTGAGAAGGTGCTTCATCAGCGCATTCATTCGAGCCTCTTTCTTTCCGGTTCTTAATTAATATTCTGCATTCAGAATTGGCACTGAAATTATTAGAAAATTTTGTTCAAAACGGAGAGAATCTCTCCTTGTAAAAGATGGAGTGTGTGTACTGTCTGTAAGAAACGCCAAGTCCCTTGGGTTCCGGATTCTGTATCTTACTAAACATCGGATTTTATTCACCGGGCCTTTTTTCAAATAACATAAATTACTGGCCACGGTGAGAAAACATTTCCGTGCTATTGGCAACTTGGACATGAACATTTTATGTTCATGTTTCTTATTTCCATACTTATGCTTGAAGATATACATCCCAAAGCACAAGGAGCATGGCTTTTTTCCTCGCAGCCATTACATTACATTTTTCCTTGCTTCTTCCCTCCTTCGTGCTAGATGCTCATCCCTCCTTCGTTTCCTCGCGGCAGACAAATTCAATTTTCTACTGCTTCTACCCTTTATTTGACGCTGTTTTGCAGAAGGCATTGTAAATATACTTGGTAAAAGTATGGTAATGTAACAATACTGCGGTAGTACTGAATTCTACAAGATGGAAAACCTTCTCAAATGCGGCTAACGTGTGCGTTATGGATAAATGACTGGTGGCTCAACCAGTTCGCTAGCAACTCTTGTCAACGACTACCTCGCTCCGAAGATTAAGACCCTCTCGGACTCTTCCCGGGGAAGTCAGACTCCACCCCCCTTTCGTTTTTCTCCCCCCCTGTCGTCTTTCTCCCACCATTCTCGTCATTCTTCCCCCTTTTCGTCTCCCCCCTCTTCAGTCCAGCGAGCTATGAGATATATGAGATGGTCAGTTCCGTTTCTGAGAGAGCGCTCGCGGCGGGAAAAAAGAGAACTAAGACAACCGCGGGGGCTGCTGTAGACGCCGATTAACACGCTAAAATGTCACAAAACTCATGTTTGCTTTTCCTAAATTATACATTTATTTGAGAAAATTTCTCAGTGGCAGTGGGTATGCCAATGGCAGACATATAACCCTGGGAAGCGACTTTGCCAAAAAGGCCGTTTTCTGAGTCGGTTTTCCGCAATATTTCCCGAAAAAAGGCCCATCTTTGTTGAATATTCCTTCTATTAACATTGGATTCAGAAGATTTTTAAAAATATAGCCTCCTAATTTCACTTCTTTCCTTGATTTAACCAAAACTTTCAAATTGATACAAGCAAAATTGACTGAATGAGAACGGATCGCAGAAGATGCTACAAAATAGGGGGGTACTGCGTCCTCTTAATAAATGAGAACACACTTCATATTGCGTGCATGGACGCTGTGAGCTCAAGCTTATGCGCAGATCAAGAAAAGTAGCCCTGAGACACATTTCAACCTTTCAGTCTACCGGAAGAAAAAAGAATTTAATGGGGCAGAGGCTAAGAAATAAATTTGTAGGTGAAAAAAGAAAGAGAGAAAACACGAAATGGAAAATTAGATTTCCGGCAATGCGAATGCAGAGTTCATATTCAGTCCTTTAAGTGGTGTGTTATAACCAAAGAAGTATCACCTGGATCTAAATTCTTCTCTATTTTAGTCGCTGTCTCCATTTATTAACTGATCCTTCAGGGATATTTGCTTTAGATTAAAACACCCGCGATAGATTGGTGATGTATTAAATTACCATAATTCAATTGCATGCATATATATGCTGATATTTTGGTGCTGCAGATATGCTGATATTTTGGTGTAACACAGATAGGTATTGGCGCTTTAAAATAGCCTTATATCACAAGCATCTTCCTTATTTGTTAATTATTCATTTTTAGAGTGGTAAAAAGTCTTTGTATCCGTATTCTACGATCTATGTTTTGCCTACTATTGACATAATTCCGGATGCAACGTCGGTTTTATGACTAAAATTGGAGATTCCAAGTATTTAGGAGTTCTCGTACACTAAAATCGGCGGTACTCTATGAGTTACATACGTCACTCGCTGATTATCTTCATACAGTTTTCTAATTAAGAAATAATCTGATAGAAACAAAAGCTATGTTCAATTCGAAGCTTAATTAGGCATGTGAGGGTAGAGTTCACCAAATACTGAGCCAAACAGCGTGTTAAATTCACACATCAGGATAGGAGGGAAACCATTTCGTTTCCCTGTGCCACCTGCGGTTTACCAGGAAGATCTTCTCCCTTGAAGAAAGAACGCATTACTCTTCAACTTGCTCTAAAGGTCTTAAGCATTACGGGCTGACTTTTAGAGAGTTTTACACTGGATTTTCCTCACAACAGGCCGATAATTGGGAAAATAATACCCAGGGCGGTCTTGTAACTATTTTTATTTGTCTCATGGGATCATAGATCTCATCTGGGATATGGTTGTGAGAACATGACGTTGCAGATTAAAATTGTGCTCGAAAAGGGTTCTTGCCTGTAATGACTAGATAGATCATATGAGTGCCATTCTCTTACAGCCCTCCGGCTGTTTTCTGATCTCCTCTAGCAATGACTTAAATAAGCTTTCGCCTTCCTATTAACAGAACTTAATGGGCATTGTATCACGAAGTTGAAGATGGGTAGCAAAAGTAATGATAGCTCACCACTAAGGATCGGATTAGAATCCAGGAAATTTTATTTAAATCTCAGCTTGAATTCTGTGTGGAGAGCAATCCAAGTTCAGTACTCCATCCGACGGACAGAATGAAAACTACAGACACTCTAACTCCACTTGAAAAGAGCAGCCTTCCTTCTCGGGAACGAGTTTCTCCTTACACTTCCTCCGTTCCCTTTCAATCACAGTTTGAAAGCTTTTCTATCCCTAGTTAGCCGTTTTAAGAGAGAAAAGGACATTGATGGTGTTCTTATCTCCAACTTAAATCCTATAACAAATAGACGAATGTTCCATCTTTCTCACTACTCATATTGAAAGAGAGATTTTTCACTATTTGATAATGATAATGGAATGATAATGGAAATATTGTACCAACTTTACTCAGGTTATTAAAAAACGAAATTAATTAACTTTCATTAATCGTCATCGCAATTAATATGACAGGTCTAAGTGGTTGCTGCTTTCACCAGACCCTCAAAACAACTTGAAAAGTATAGTTACGTTAAAAATATTCTTCAAATAGTAACAGTTATAATTCTTTTGCGTACTTACAGAATTTTTCTCTCCTATGTCTCGTAAAACGGTGAATGAATAACACTGAGTTAACCTGGGCTAAGGAATATGCAAAGTGAAGTCATATTTAAAGATTTATTACTCAGTAATCTAACGAAATGTACTTTTGGGTGTGGGTAAATATTCATCCAGCATGAGCAACCACATGACTAATTAATCAAATACCCTTGTATAGACGATGTAGACTAAAAATTTACTGTAAATCATTGCTAATATTTCGTGTTTCGTAGCTACATGCTTAATAGTTCCAAGGGATGGTAGCATTATGACTCTTGGTTACATCTACATCCACATAATACCCTGCAAGCCACCATAAAGGTGAGTGGCAGGGGGTGAATTCTCACCAAACATGCAATATATATCATGAATAAAAAAGGATTAGTAATAATATTCTAGTCTAAACTTCACTATGTAAAGAAGATAAAAATAATAAAGCAAACATGCAAAAACATTCTGTTAATTGGGTTACCTTCAAGTCCTTATTCCAACATGCAGCTACCTAAGCTTCATTTAAGTAGTGTGTAAGCGGAGTTGTATAATTTGCATATCTGCATGGTGATAAGCCTTCTCTCTCGGCGAGATGATTCTGAATAGGCTTAATCGGAGAAAGGTCCCGCATTTCTATCAATGCCCTCTGCCTTATAATTGAGAGGGCCCATTCCTAAATAGAGACGTCTCAGGCTTTTTAACATTTCGAGGTAACAAATAATAATAAGTGAAGTTATACATGACTCTTCCTTCTGCACTCTGACAATTCTGAGGTGTATTTACAAATGCAAATACTTTCATGAGTAGAGCATAAATATTTTTAGAAAAATGAATAAAAAGATTACAAGAGACATAGAAATAAATAAACGAGCTATAAGGATAGATGAGAAAAATACGTATATAAAAATATTTTATGAGATAATTTTTTTTGGAACACGTGAAGATTATTATGCTTTAAGTCTTTATTACAAAAGCCTTTTTTTAGGAAAATGCACGCACAATAATGGAGGTATGACAAGCCTGCGAAAACCAAGTGATAGTGTAACTGGTACTTTAGAGTAGTGAACTACATAGTTTATATTTAATAGCATGGAAAATAGGAAAATAAACTGAGAAATTATTTTAAAATCAAGGCAAAAAGGATATTGCAGGAAAATAATCTAATATTTAAAGAGAAGAATGAGGACACAGTATGCAATAAAATGAGAGATCCGGAAGAAAAAGAATGAAGGTTTTTATTTCTAAAATACTGATTTTCGCATTTTGGGAGACTATTGGATTACTGGGGAGTTTTATGTACGCATAGTTATAATTTTTCTGTATATTAATTTATATGTGCATATAAATCGTAATATGTACGTAAAAATGTTTTCTACCTCTGTAATTACATCGTATGTCCGGAAAAATATTCCACATCGCTGGAAATTCAAGGATATAGATGAATAACGCCTATAAGCATTGGTCAGGAGTGTTCAAAACGGCAATGATGGGGAAAGGAGAAGAAAATAAGCTCTTGGAAGAACACTAACAGATAGAACCTTCCAATTATAGGTGAGTAGTTTTGGAAGACTTGCAATTCTTTGATTTTTCCATGCTGAAAGAATAGAATAAGTAGTTATTTATGCACAACCTAGCTAATAACTATTAGTCTTAGAGTATGAGGAAGCAAACGCCGATGAAAGTTAATTGGTGAGAGAGAAGAAACGATCAAAAGGGGAACACTAGCAGCTTTACTAATTGGAGAAGGAGAAATTTTGACGACAGCGCCGGGAAGCAATATGGAGCAAAATAGGTATGCAATGACATATGGGTAAATATGGAGCACCACTACACAAAACCTATTGGGAAAATTTTCAGGAATTTGGTCATTTTAGATACGCCAGTCTCCAAAGGGAAGTTTCGCACGCACGTTAATTCGGCCTGGAATATTTTTGAAAATGCTTCCTTCACGCTTAGCGTTTGGCAACACAAACTTCAAGTCAAGACAGGGAAACAAACGGAAGGAGAATTTCCTCGATTAAGTACGGGGAAAGGGATAACATTCTTTTCATCCTATTCAACTGACTTAGCTATCCTCTTCTCTCATTCTTCACCGCATTCGCCACCCCTCCTTCCCCTTTACCCTCCCACATTCCCGCACTCTTCCGCCCCATTCTTTCATCCCTACAACAGTCCTTCACGTCTCCCGCCCTCCCTTCGTCCTTCCGCTCCATTTTTTTCCTCCCTCATCCTTACTCCGTCCTCTCGAGCATGGTCCACCCTTTATCACGAGACCACTCCATTTTTCTTCCTGCCCAATTTCATTCTTTCTCCTCGATGAGGACTAGTAGGGGAATCATTTGCTCGGTTTGCGGAGGGATTCCTTTGTGAGGAGCGAGTAATGTTTTTCATGGTTTTGCTACGGCACATTCTCATTCTACGCCGGGCTGGACAATTTTCATTTTAAAAAGATCGATATCCCTATGTGCTCGCGATTCGATCAAAATAAGAAAAAATATTCAAAGAAGTCGAAAGGAATACAAAATTTGCAAGGTCAGACCTGATGATGTTGCAGTGACAATGAAGCCCGGGTCGGAATAAAGTGTTTTAATATGTGGTAAATTGTAAATTTTTTCTTCCTTTCCATATGTTTGAATACCACGCAATATCGCCGGAATCTACTGAAATTATTCAAAGAAGCATTGACCGAATTTCTGCCTATGCTGATGACAGCAGTTAAGGTGCCTGCTGACTAACACAGTGTATATAACGCGTTTCTCGAATGTATTAGATAAAATTTGGCTCGATATTGACATTAACTTTTCAGAAATATCGCAATGTTCTGCATGGGATGGATCTTGACTAGCTGCAATGAATTAATATATTCTTCTCAACAAAAAGAAATATTGTAATTTTTTAAAAGGTGAAAGAAATGAGATGAACCTTAATGTTATTGCTGCAATTTGGGGGGAGGCAGTTAATAGCTGAAGTCATTTGCACCTTTTAGGATAAGTGGGTAATTGGATACGGTAAGGCTTTTATGGCTAACAGTTTAAGATTCCATCCGACAGACGGATAGGTGAACTCGAAGTGTTCTCCACACAGCATCAAGTGGGTACTTGTTTTACAATGAGAAATCTCGGCCGCAACCGGGATTCAAACCCCCGATCTCAGGATATGAAACCAAAACTCGAGCCACCACAACAGCATGAACCTGTCCTAAACCCTATATATTGCATTCCTTTTTTCTCTCCATGCTAACTAAACATTCGTTAGCATCCTTTTCATAGTATAATTGATTTGATTTTTGGGCATTGTTCGCCACCAAGAAGGAGCGTACGCTTTTTTTTTTCAATTTAAAAGGAATTCCTGTCAGTGACGTTGCCTATCTCCGTCTGGTAAAAATCTAAGTTTTGCAGATTTAATCGAATTCGTAGCCTAAGTCAACGCGTAGCTCACGAAGTTTTTCTCTATGCGCTGAAGATGACAGGAGCACGAATAGAACGCACTGCATCATGATTCTCGCGCTAAGGGAATTGAGAGAGGCCCAGTGAAGTTAAGTGTTCGTTTAGAATAACGAGACGCCGTGAATATCAATCGGAAATTTTTATTTTTTTCTCGAAGTGAATTGCATTTTATACGAATAACGGAAATTGAACTTAAGCCTCGATCTCCAACGAGAAATTCTGATAACATAAGAGAATTGTTCCGTCTTCATTGTACCCGACTTCAAAATCTCACGGCCACAGAGTAATGAAGTGGCCCCTTCCTTTCTCTGCAAACGAAGGGACAGCTATTTCGAAGAAAGCATAACGCCCTTTTTTCCACGGAACTCAAGCCTCTCCTTCTCTTTCCTGTCAAAATAACTCCTCTTTAGGGCAAGCCCGGGGGAAGGTTCCAATTCTTGTTTTTTTGCGAAGCTGGGGAACTTTTATGGGTAATTTTTTCCTTGCGGATCACCAGAACCAGCGAATTCGAGCGTGCGAAAGGATTTTTTTTTGTATTCGCAGGTACCCTTTTGGTGCTTCAAAATGAGAGGGAAATGCTCGGACAGCAATGATGTTTTCGTCCAAAAGAACTCTCAAAATCCGAGGGTGAAATGTACGCAAGCTATTCAAATTGGGTGAATATGGAAAGCAGTGCTATGTGAATCGTAGTAATGTCGGACCTTTTCCTCCAACCGTTACGATGCGAGTCCCCAAACGTCTAGCACCACAATAAGGAGTCTGAAATGCTTTTATTTTAGACCGTCTCCTGAGAGATAATAGCTTTTGAAAGGAACATTTAAGAACTACGGTTATAATTTGGGTTGATTAAAAATGGTGTAATAACTTAAAGCCAGATCCGCCTTTACTAGCCGGTAGTTTTGGCAGGCGGAAGGAATACCTGAGGTAATTTAAGGACTTTACGACAATCGGGAGGTATGATATAAGTAAGGTGGAGAGAAATACAGCGTCGGCATAAGCCTCACTGCAACGGTAGGAACCAAAGTAGACCAGTTTTATTTCCCATTCTACGGACAGACAACTTCACTTAAGGGAGTCTCCGCACATAGCCCAAAGTATCGGTATAACACAAAAAACCTTGCCGTCACCGGGGCATAAACATGGGTGCTCATGATGGAGCTCTCAGTACACTAGCTATTACACCAAACATTATTCTTATTCTTTGTCCTTCGCGGCTAATGATACTTTCAACGGTTATGGCTAATTAAACACCTACGGGTGTGGACACTTTAAGACGGGTTTATGCTCCAATTATTCAATCCGATTCATGAGATCAGTTTTCCCAACCGATGGGACCAATTCCACTAGTGAGACTCGAACGGACTGAATTCACTCCCTAACCTTAACCTCTGTGCGGATATTATTGTAAAGATATACGTCGGCAGCGCACGTATTAACATTCATGTGTGCGATAAGTAGGAAAAAAAATGATCCTGTCTTTGCAACTGGGTGGGACTAGGTTTTCCTGAGCATGGGAAGTGGAATGCAACGCTAAAATGTCGGGAATTCCTGCATTAGACGATTTTACATCAGACAGAAGATGAAATTAACAGCAAAGGAGTGCAAAATAAGCAAAAGCCTTGAAGACTGCATCCAGGACTTTTTATCCATTAGCTTCATAGATGCTGTTTTCATAAGACATTAATTTGTTTTAATTTTCATTTCTGAAATCCAAGCGATATCTATCAAGGAATAAGTGGCATAAATGTGTAGTATCTTAAGGCACTCCAGTTAAAATTACATGGCAGGTACTCCTTTACAATACTTTCTTTAAATTACGTCATAGTTATTTATAATTACACTTCTTTACATTAAGCTACACGTAATTGGTTCCTTTTGATGTTTACGTTATTTTGGAAATATGCTTTGTGCAGAAAGTTCGTGGAGTACAATAAAGTATTTTATGATGATATTGTTGTTATTAATGAATAGCCAGTGAATTATCACTAAATAAACAAAAGAATGGCAACTTTTTAGACGCCTAATTGGCAAATCAATTGAATAAATAATAAGCCTGTCGTAGCTTCCATCACACTATGATGAATCAACTTCTCTGATATTTTATATCACGTGAATGGTAATTACGTTACTTTTACGCAAGATAGAGCATATAAATGGACAAATTAAACTGGTTAACTTCAGTGCGAACAAATAGTGTTCATCATAGTATAAAAATGTTCATTTTCTGCCAAATAATTATTTGATCAATATGGCGTAGTTTACAGCGAACTCTTTAGAAAAATATGGGCAATTGGAATGTTATCATTAATACGATATCCTATGGCTGGATAAAATCACCAACTAAACCTTAGCAATTAATGTTAAATTGTTTCCAGTGCTAAAATCTTAGATTTCGTTACTTTTCTAGGTCTCTACACCAGCGAAAAAAATACACTTAGCATAGAAATGGGTTTTATGCCCCATTATCAAAAGAGTGGTAAACTTCTTCAGAACTAAACCCAAAACAACAGTTTCAAACCCTGCCTTGAGTTTAATTAATGCTTAAACTTTTGTTATTGAAAACCAGGAGGAGTATCCAACAAACCAAAAATGCACAAACTGGATATAGGCCGAAAAATTAGGAAAGCCAAAAGAAAAAAAAGGGAATTATATAGTACAATTTGGACAGTAAGATTAACTCTGACGTAGTGTCAGAGTTAATCTCTCTGTCCACATCCAGAATTGGATTTCAGGGGCATTTCAGGGATGGAATAATAGGGGCATTGTCGTCCATTATGTACGATACCCTAAACCTAAACGTTCACCATCGAATACCGGAAATACTCATTGATGCAGTTAAGAAACTCATTTCTAAGATTTACTTTCTCGGCATAATGAGAAAAGCGAGTCAGAGCTCGTCTAAATCGGCCTTTGGAGGAATTAAAGAATGATAAAATATTTTCTCAAACTTTTCTATGCAAAATAAATTACGTAGGTAAGCCATCCAGTTCAAGAAAGATAATTTCTCATTTATACTTTTCAATTCAGGAAGAATACGTTCATCTCCAGGTTTCCCCTTGTGTCGTGCAATTTAGTAACTCCACTCCAGTGGTAGTGCAAATTCTGCTAAGGAGACTAATTTACATCTTGGGAAGTAGTGATGGAAAAAACAGAAAATGCAGCATATGAGCAAAACCAAAAACTCATAAATGTCACCATCTTCTCGTCAGAATTGAATTCTTCCAGACGTTGCCAAGATACACAAGTAGGAAAATGAAAAAAAAGATCTGATGATACAATCTCCAGGTAGGCGCTACCATCACCAGGCATGCATTTTCTTGCCTCAAAACTCATGTCATTATTCTGCTACAATAACAGACTTAGCAAAATCGGGAATAGTTGAAGTGAAAGGTGCGTATGCTTCTTGGCAACCACCACGGGAACCTTCCTTTCACTCCGGCTCACCTCTCCCGTGCACGAGCGGATCTTCGGCAAACATTAGCATTCTCGGCATTCCTCGCAATCTCTTTACTTCCTCCCTCAGCACCCCGTGCATCAAGAGGGGGGGGGGCGAATAGGGCGCAGAAGAAAGAAGGCCACGATACACGCCCACCGGCTCGAAGGAACCCGTGATTTATTTCTTGGGTTGGCAACCTTTTTCTTCCATCAGGCTCCTCAAAATTTTCGCCTTGGCGCTCCTCATAAATAAAAGCTCCCTTCCGTATAAATAAAGCGAACGTCCCTCGACCTGCGTTATTTCATAACTCATTTTTTTCTGCGTTTTCTCATTTGTTTTGCGCCCGCTGCATTTCACGACTCCACATCTCGATCGAGTCGCATAAATTAGTCGGGGGTGCCCTCGCATTGGCCTCGCCTCCTGAAAAATCGGGAAAACATTCTTTCGTTCCATGTGTTTTAATGTAAAGGTGGAGAACCATGCGTCAATTTTAACGATTAACCCTCACACCATCTAAATTTGTCGCATAAACCGAGTATCTGCGGTTCAAGGCATTTGAAAAGTCACAGACTGGATTTCCAGGACACTACGGCACCATTAGGTTCAAGGAAACCATAGCAACCATGAAATGAAACGTAAGTTGAATTTTAAACATAATCCCCGATTTCTTAATGTAGCTACAGTTAATTTTTTTCAGTTTTAGGAGCGCTGTCGGGATATCATGATCGTCATAAAAGACCTGCTAGCATTGGTATATTCCTGGGAAAACCTTATGCCTCAGTCTACCTCATTTCCCTCTTTTCCTCACGCTACCAGAACATAATAGGCCATGCCTGACATTGGTAGCTCACTATGTCTCCCTCAATCTATGCTATTATTCATTATGATGACTGAAGCCTCTACTCTGCACCTACCTACTTCTTCATTTCTAAAGTTCTGTCCTCTACCGTAAAGTCCGTTGCATTGTAATACTTGCTCCAGAGGGCATTTTATGCCCACGAATTGAGTCCAAAAACTTACTTTCCTCCATCGCCACACGCAACGCTTCTTCGTATGTTTCCTCTTTCTCTCTCCATTCCATTTTCCTGAAATATAAATCTATGAAGCACTATGGGGTTTATTATGCAAGTCATAACTTCGAAGCTATGGAGCTAGAAACTAGACTTTTTGGAACAGTTTCAAATGTTTGTCATGTAAAAACAAAAATGCTTCAGCTGTAAATATTCAATTGTACTCCTTCCGCTCCTCATTACTCTCTATCCTACTTGCCCGAAATTTGAATCCATCCCCCACCTGACGATTGTGTGACCGCAACTTACATCCTAACAGTGCTCCCGGTAAACCACCCCCCCCCCCCCTCCCCCTCTCCGCTCTTATTCCTGTTAGACAACATCCCCCCTTCCCCACTTACTGTTGCCTATTCCTCTCCCACCCCCCTCCTCCAACACTCCGTACTCTATTTGACCGAAATTTTGACCACAGCTTAAATCCTAACAGTTAACCTTCCTTGTAAGTCACATCTTTTTCCCCCCCTCCTTCTTCTCTTTCTGTCGCCTCTCTTCCCTCACCCCCTCATCAATCCCATACCTTTATATGAGGCTCACAGTTGAATGTAACATCACCTTGTCTTGCTGAAACCTAGGCAGGTGATAAACTTACTGTGGAAATTTACAGAGTGTAATCTTATGATTAAATGCTGGCAGAATAGGTAAATAAACCCCCCTATCTCTTATCTTAATTTCGCACGCCGTTTTGCTTAGTCAAAAGTCTTTAAACCCATAAAAAATTACATCTTAATTTTATTCGAAATCTCTCTCCATTAATATTCTCAAGACAGCAATTGCGCCACTTTTACTAGACCTTATCAAGCCCAGTACTTTGCATTGAGCGGAAAGTGGTAATTATCCCGCTAAAAGTTCAAAATGACAGAAGTTAAGGAATCTTAAAAATAACTGCCTGAAATTAGGTAGGGAAAGTTAAAAAAAAAAAATCCCTTCGGCACTCGTTCCTGAAGACGGTGTTGAAACAGTAGGCGTAGGGCAATCTGCGAACTTTTTCAATTAATTTCAACCAGCTCATTGAGTTTACCCAAGAGCTTACAGCCCGGATTTACGAGGGGAAATTTCGTTTCCGGAGGTGTTAAGTCCGCACAAACTTGTGCTTCCATGGATTACGGTCGCGAGACAAAAACCAGAACGAGTGGAAATGTTTTTAAATTGCCCCGCCCACTTCCTTTTATTGCCCCAAGCGCCACCTCCGTGGGAATCGAACGAACAAAGGAGGAGAAGAAAGAAAATATGGGGACGTCCCCAAGCATGCATTACGATGACATATCATAAACGAGGCTGCGAGCTCGTCCGAGTGCGGACTACAGACAAATGCCTCCAATCGGATCAAACGTCCACGGAATCCCCCTAGCGTCTGTCTCTCGGACCCAGACGGACCGAACCCAATCTCAGCAGCACTCTTTCTCCGCCTTCTTGCCAGGCGGATTCCCATCCCTCCTGCCACATCTCACACGACCCGCACCCTGGGAAACGTCGACGTAAGGGGAGGGGGCGAGAGGAAAGGTGTGGGGAGAAGAGGAAGTTAGACTCGGAAGGATTGAGAGAGGAAGACGGAAAATAAAATGAACGTTTCTGGGACAGATTTACAGCCCAAGATGACAGATGATTGTTTCGATTTACAGCACAAGAAAAACTCCCGCAGAAAAAAAGTCTTGCACGAGGTATATGGTTTGTAGAACTGCAGCAAAAGGGGAATGAAGGTGTTTTTTTTCTTTTCATGATTGAAAAAAATTAATTCCCCGCACTCGGCGTTCGATAGGCATTTATGGAGGGGTGTTTTTTTTCCTCCACTGTGTCGGATGGAAGTAATCGGTAGAGAGACCGAGAGGTGACAACGGAGACCTCTCGTTCGACCCCATCGACCGACCCAACGCCATCCGATCACGATTGCTTTATGGGGCGCCCTTATGCGTCGTTCAATATCCCTGTCGGTGGGCTTGTAGTCCAAGCACGAGGTGAGAGGGCGCCTTGACCATACACTCCAAATATAGCTCCCCATCAAGGGGGCTTGGAGGGGGTGGGGGAAGGATTTCCATCTACTCCACGCAACGCACTCGTTGAAAAAATTCACTTACGGAAAATTCCGCCGCGTAATTGAATGAGCCGAATCAACGGGACGGGACTTAAAAGGATTATACCCATTAAGGCGAAGGATAAACGGTGATAAAGCGAGACGGGTTTCACCGAGGTGCCTACTTTGTAGACTGCCCATTTTAGATCTGCAAAGGAGATACACCTTCCACTCCACTTGCGGTCGTGAAAATTCCTTTTGGTAAATCTCAGGCCTTTGAAAAGGGCCCAATCTACAAATATTCCGGAGGAAATCTGAGCACAAGAGGCAACACATCCGTGTAAGTTATCAGAAACTTGGTTTGGGTTTTACATGAACTTTAAGCACGTAATTCTCAATATTATTCTTTAAAAAGTTGAATAATCTCCAATTAATATATTTTCGCTAAGATAAACTCCTTTACTAGGTCATCACTAGGTATTTATTATTCACTATTTATTATATTTATTCAGCTTCTACTACCCCTGGATTCGCTAACGTTTCAATGGAACTAATATAAATTAATACAAGTGTATAAAATAGTAGGCTTTATAATGTGAAATAGTAGAAAAAAGATCTCAGAGCTAGGATATATGATGAAAATTAAACCTTCGTCTAAAAAATCTAGATTTTTTGTGCTACTGAAACTTGAAAGAGGATAGGTATAGGGAAAAAAACTGAATGAATTAAGATATAAGTAAATAACCCTTTCACAAACGAGCAGTCTTTAAGCAAAGGATGCGATAGAATAAATTCCTGATAAGGTGCAATATTGGTAATCAACCAAAAAAAAGGGACCCTCAGTATAGTGATGAATCACTGCAAAAAGATTTTGAACGGGAAACGTCATGGCTGTTTATTTTTAAGCACTTTCACACTCCTAACTTTCATTCCTTATGTAGCGATGCATTGGGATTGAATTGGCCTATATATTTGTTACCAATTATTTTGTACCATAACTCATTCCCACGTTGGTTTCCTCCTTTCCTTTCTTACTACTCTTTGGTAGATTTAGATGGAGTGTTCTCTCTCTTCACTTATCTTAAGGCTCACTTTTCTATCCTATTCGGATTAGAATATCTACTCCATATCTCTCTTCCCTCTATCTAAAATATTCACTTTATTCATTCTTATTCCTATTGGTCCATACATTTCCCCTTCCATAACCGTATTGATCTTCCATTTAAAATTTCCACCCACAAATTCTGCCTTATCCTAATTGCCTCTGGCAACAACTTTCTTCGCTTACCACCTCAAAAATTTCATTTAACTCCTCTTCTACCAATGAACATCTACACAAAAGAAATTAACCTTTGAGACTTGTAAACCGTGTAAAATAGTGATGTTGTCATGATGATTAATTTTTTAGCACCTTTCTCATTAATTTGAAGTTAACGCTTACCCAATGTCCTTTCAGCTCTAAACTACCCTTCAAGGAAACTATTTGAAGCACGCATGTATCATTATTCTTCCACCTTTCTATTTTACCGTGAATGCTTTCTTCCATAAGGCCTGAGGCATTTCCAATTTCTTTCCAACTAGCAAACCAATTCAGTTGCCTTTTCTCCTCTTAATTACTGAAAACTCAATTCCCATTCCTTTTCAATCCGCACCAGACATCTGTATTTGTCATTTGCCCTTATTCGTCTTTTTTCTCTCTCGGACTTTTCCTTCACCTGCGTTCCTTTTAGAACTCCTCTTGCGGGAACTAATACTTTTTTCCTAGGGCTGAATATCCTATCCATCACGATTCCTTGCAAAGAGAATGGTCAAGAAAACGTCAAGAGAGCCCGCTGTAAAAAAAATACCCACTTCGGTCCCCGTAAGGCATGAAATTATGCAGCCATCTGACTTTAATTCTCTAAGAACTGTCGCTTTTGTCAGGCTTCTTAGCCCAAGGTATAACAAAAAGTTTATTGAAATATTTTACAAATAAATTGAACGGGAGTCGGAATGGTATGCCATCGTAAAATCAGTCGCGAAAAAGTAGACAAATATTTTTTCACCCTGTGTATTCGGTGCATACTTGCTTTCAATAAAAAAAATTCCATTTGGCACACGTATTTGGTTATACATATATGATGTAATCCTGGGCGGCTGAAATAGTCAATGTAAGCAATTATCCCCTCGATTATAATTTCAGAATAGACTTACAAATATGAATCTAATTATGAGAAGAAGTATGTAATATAATTTACTAACATATTTGGTTGCAATGAATTAATTGTTTATGACGTTATACAATATTTTTTGTTTATTCTCCTATGCATAATTATTTTTTACTACAATTAGTCTACAATTACTACAAATCGTCAGATGACTCCTTCCTAGGAGTGTTTATTTATATTTTGAAAATTACGATCCATTTACATCTACATTTAGTTTGCATGTTCCAAAACCTAAGAATGTCCCTAGTCACGGAAACATGCGCTGAAGCCTATGACGCAAAGGGAATCACATCCACACCACCAGGAATGCATGACTTCTTGGAAAATAAGACCACGCGAGTTTTGCGTTCGCCCTGAAAAATAGTCTCGAGGATGAAGAATGTGGCTTCGGATTCGTCGAAAAAATCGCAATGCTAAGAATGGTTTACATAAGAATTTACCATATCTTTTTTCTTCGTGGCTTGAACCCACATCCAGGCGGTGGGGTTGATGCGTTTCCATTTTCTATAGAGAGGTTCAGTCTTAAGTAGTGCCCCTGCCCATGATGTAGTCAATCATTCCATTTAAAAAAAGGGTAAGCAGCCACATACACGTCAGTCGAAGGATTCGTTGTACGTTCCCCATAAAACTTGGATTCCATAACGAAAAATTCTGGTACTGCAACTTAGGAAAAGAAGTACATTTTGTACTTGATAATCATACGGCCGAAACCGGTTGCACCAATAATTTTACCCGTGGAACTCACAAGGAAGCACACTATTTTACTTTTGATATGTTCCTCAGCAAGGAGATTCCCATTGAGTTCACCTTTCAAGTGATTCAAAGGACTATATGTAAAGAAAAATGTAGATTTGAAGAGGAAGTGTAAGCCGACAACACTGTCATGTGATAAATACTACCTATTATACTGCCATTCGTAGATTACCAATCAATCGGGTGAGGCTGAGTTACCGGCATCGCTAAATGCCGGTAACCTCAGCCTCAGCCAGTTATCAGGATCTGATACTGAATGCGGCAAAAGCGACGTTTTAATGGGTCCTAATTTGAGTTTCCGTATAATGCGTATTTAATTAAAAGCGAGATCGCCATCACTGTTGACGTTGCATTAGGGTTTAAACATCTCTCTCAACTTTCACCGTAATCTGCGGCGCTAAATTTGACGCAGGTATTCTCCAACTTGATCAAGACCATCAGTAGTTTCCTACTTTCTTAGACTTTCTCGCACTCAAAGGAGCCTAAAGGCCGTATCATTATCACTATCAGTTGTTACACTTAACTCCCCCAGTCACATTGATCGGTAATCTCAACGGCGAGATGCAAATTATGCATAATTAATATTTAAACTAAATAAATTTCATCCCACTTCAATAAAATGCATGCTACTATATTACATATAATACATCCTTCACAAAACATGCGTAATGCGAAATAGCGTCATGCTGCTTTAATTGCATTTTTAATATTTTCACAGTTAAGGCAGCGATTAACATGGCTAAGAGAGCTGGTTGACGCTGATTGGTCGACAGGACAACCGTAATGGCTGGTGTTATGTGGCCTTTAGATTAGAAGAAAAGGTGTTAGGGTGGTCATGGGAGAAGAAGCAGGAAGGGTGTGGAGAAAATCGGCGTCGGCATTAGCCTAATCCAAACAAAATTAGTCAAGGGCTCCGCAGTATTTACCTCCCACCGGAGGGAGTTTATCTGAGGATGGTCTAACGGCTCAAACCGGTCCTAAGATTCAATAAATAAATTGCGGAAGAAACTAAATTTTATCTGCGTTACCATGGATAAATCTGCGAAGTGAACTCTGTAATCTTAAAGCATTATTGAAACGCCTACTTGGATTCTGAATACATAGCATTCCAAATTAGCTTCAGGTCTATCCCACACTTGAAACCGTAGAGTGGAAGGAGAGGCGTAAGGATGGTTTAGAACAGAAGTGGCGCAAGGGCACACAAGTTTACGTCCCATCCGACGGACGACGTACTGGACTAAGAATACTCTAATCATGATATCCAAGAATGAGATCTATTGAAATTTTCCCCAGAACCTTAGCGGGTGGGTAGCCAGCACTCTTGCAGCCCAAATTCCGCTCAAGACCATATCACACCAGCAATTTCAAGTCTATCCCACGCTTATAGGCGCTTCAGACCGGAAGGAAAAGTGCAAGGATGAGATTGAGAAGAGATCGGAGGTAGGATGGAGAGAAACCCGGCGTTGGCATTAGCCCGCTCTTAACGAAAGGCGCTGAGGGGACCAATATTTCAACGTCCCTTTCGACGGCCGGTGTATTGAACTTGGAATACTACTCTCTTCACAAGGCATACAGGAAATTATTCAAATGATCTTTATTTTTACCAGCTTTTGAGTCCAATACCTAACGGAGAGGCGTTGGAGGGGAAGAAGGTTAACAGGTACTCTATGTAACTGACACTCTTCGTACAAGATCACATTTCGTTTGATGCAAGTCGGAGATAAAGAACGCAATACATGGCGATACGCGCCGCGCAGTAGTGCAACAACCTCCCGTTCTCCGTTACATATCCACGAGACGACTCAGCACTGTTATGACGTTAAACGGAGCGATCCCAGTGAGGCGCAAGCGCGCGCGCTCTCTCGAGCCCAATTGGAGTAACCGTTGAGCGCCGTAATCGCCACTGCCGTCGTCAGTTAAGTTCCCCAACTCACCGCTGCGCGGCGTAAGCGGGGCAGCGTCGTGACGTGTACGGATCGGGTGCCTGCCAGCCTGATGCGACGATACTGCCGTGAGTCGTTACATAGCAAGCGTAGGCTATTATGCACGAGGCTTGTTACTTCGCAGTATGATGCGCGTAAATATATTCACTCTGATAATTGCATCAGTATAAGAAACGATTTTAATGGCAAACTCCCCCAAATCACGAACAACTGTGCGACAAAAATACTTTTATTAAATACTCTTATATTAATACTTTTTATAGTAAAATCTTACTTAGAATATACTTTTATTTTAATGCTTTCATCTATCTATATCTGTACAATACCCCTCGGGAAGCTGCAAGGGATGAATTAGGACCCCAGCCTACGATTATCTATCACTTCCAATGTTCCAAAAATTATTACTACCTATCTGTCGGTTAAATGGTATCACTATAGTTCTGCTGTAATCGCGAAATGTCCGCGGGAAGAATTAGTTTTTAAACCATACTGTCTAGGTGCCTGTCTGACGTAGGTGCCTGATTTGAGTATTCGAATCATTCATTACAACATTCTGCTTACCAATGTAGCAGATCACCATCCAAGGAATTAAACGCACGGTGGAAGAAAGTTAAAACGGAGAAAATCCTAGACATGATGAAATGAGGACACTATTCATTTTCATTCTTTTTCCTTATCCTTAACTATATGCGTTTTCTCAACTTTCCATTTTGTGTATGCAGATACAATAGCAGAATTTCTGCAGTGAAAAAAGTCATTCTCCTTGACCGGGACTCAAACCCGAAACCCCCTGAAGCCCCAGTCAGAACGATTTTTTTCCCTGTGGAACCTCTGCTGTTATGCATTTTTCAGCGGTTAACTCCGTTAAGTTTTTCGCAGCATGTTTCAAATTTTTGAATTTTCCCCTTTTGTTCTAAAATATGTGAATGAGCTGGCGCAGCCCTCGCGAAAATATGCTCTCCTCACTCACCGGAAAAATTTCTGGAGGGGAAGGAATTCTTTCCGTCAAGGTTTATGCATGTAGGAGAAGGTTTATCGGAGTGGAAAATTCGCTAAACGTTCCGCCTCCGCCAATCATTTCCTATGTACTTTATACATTTACAAGGAGTCCTGCAAATTCGTGGAAAGCTATCGCGAGTGTAAGACCTTCAATTAAATTTCATATTTTATTATTCAAGTGCTACTTCCTGTTCTAACTTTAGAGCACGCATCATAAGAACCAGATATTTTTTATCCTCATCTACAAGATCATTCAATTACTAAAAACATTAGCAATGTATTAAAATGAATGAATGAAGGTTGTCGACGGGAAAAAGCGCGTTGTAAGAATGACAAATTAAGGCCTCGAATGAGTAAAAAAGAGCAAGAAATGAAAGATGAAAAAAGAAAGTATTATGTAAGCATGAAGAGGTTATCAGATAGAAGAATCAAGGGAGGATCTGCGTGAAATTACTCTTAGAAGTGATGAGTAGAGCTGAAGATGAGTAAAAAAAAACTCATTTTTTAGCTCTGTATAACACGCAAACCATTATAAGCCACAGCGCTATTTTTAGCTCTACATCTGCTCTATCACATCACGGAAATATTTAACGAAGAAATGCGTTAATTTTTTACGTCTTTTCCCTTTTTCCTCCTCTCGTAGTTATCTATACAATTCTTCCTAGTTTTATGCATTTCGCGGTAAGGCATGATCATAAATGCATCCACGCCCTCTTCATCTTGACAATGATACCAAACCCATTCCACTGTCCCCGTAATGCACTCAAAATTTATCATGTTGCAAAGTATTTCCTGACACAGCCATTCATGATAAGTCCGTCGTTAGTTGAACAAAATATGACGAAGCTCGCAATGTTTTTGTGCCGTGCAGAAGTGCAATCAGCGAGTGCAGCAAAGACTCCTCGAGCTACACTTCCCGCCAAGCAATTTCCGTTTTTGTGGCTGCGCCGTAGTGACCATGGCGAAGGCTATTTCGTCATCGTTGTTGTTTCACTCAAAGTTAACTGTGTTAATAAACTCACGCAAGTTAACTGTGCGCCCATTAAGTGGTACAATACAGATTTTTTGCCATGGCATTTCGATGAGTTCACTCACCCTCAATTGCAATTGCAAAATACAGTAACTTAGGCTTTTTGAAACTCTTTGAAATGTCTTAAATTTTCCTCTTCACACCACAGTCCGAAAACTATTAGCTTTCAACAGATTTTTAATTCGTTTTTATTTTAGCATTACTCTAAAAATCTTTACTTTCACTGAAATTCAAACCTCTTCCAGTCATATTTTCCTACCAAAATGCTGATCCGAATCTATACACTCAATATCCCCTTCTCTCCTCCAGCACGTTTTCCACTAAAGATCCAAAATTCGGATGACAGTCAAATAGTCTGACCTCTCCATACTTATCTAACTATGCTCAAATCGTTATCATCAGAAAATTACATTAATTTTCAAACACAACATGAAACAGTTTCGTCTGAAATAAAGGAGTCTAAAAATTCAAATTTGCTGCAAGACTCCGGAAATAGATAAGATAGGCAGATTCAATAACCCAAAAGTCTCCAAGCCATGGATATTCACAAAAGTAAATTGCGCTAATCCACAGAGACGCATCAGTAAGTCTTCATAATCCATTTTTTACGTTATTTTATCCTTTGTTACATTCTTCCTCTCCACTATGACTGCCTTGACTCACTTGGTCAATATAACTATTATGGATTCTTCCCAAAAATGATGTCCAAAAATAAAACCCTATAATGATTTTCAACTTTCCTTCAACTAATTTCCATTTTTAATGCACCAATAAAAACATATCCTTTTATAATTTCACTAATTGTTATTTTTAAATATAATTAATATATATATATATATATATATATATATACATAAAATAATAATAAAATAAAATAAATAATGATATAATAAAAATGATGTCCATAAACAAAACCCTAAAATGATTTTCAACTTTCCTTCAATTAATTTCCATTTTTAATGCACCAATAAAAACATATCCTTTTATAATTTCACTAATTGTTATTTTTAAATAAAAACGGTCTAGTGTATTTCTTAGCGAGAGCTCGGAATGTCTGGCAACAAACACAAAACAAATTAGAAAAGCTTGGCTTTAATCTCAGCGCTCTTTTCTGTAGAAATTTTTTTATTAAGAATCAAATGAGCGCTAGTAATCGTCATACGCAATATTTACGTAATTGTTTCGGCATTGATGTGGCATGAAATGTTATTATCACCCTCCACTCTCGTATTTAGGTGATGATTACCATCTCTTATGGAGACAGATACCATATGCTTGTAACGTAGGTACGCACCAAATTTCTCAGCTCCAGTCATACGCGCTGCAGAAAACTGTATCGATCTCATGCCGTGAAATTAAATTTAATTCCACGGGTCGCAACGCAAGGCTTTCGTTATTGCAGAGTTCTCTATGAGCTGACGAAAATGGTTTGCACATCGGATCATGACTTAGAGAAACTGGTGGTAGGTAGGATAACAGATTCTCGGAAAATCTGAAGACGGCACTCCGTCGCCATTACGGTAAGGAAGAGAGAAAAAAACGGAGAAGATAGAGAGAGAACTAGGCGATATAAATCACCCCAGGGTTCCCAGCCCGAAGCTTTCGTCGTATCCGGAAAAAAACGCGCCATCCATGTCGCCTCGGGAGGAAAGAGAAAGAGACAGAAGACCCATCGGTTGATGGATAGGTTTCCTCAAGAAATTGCATTGATCTTGATCACAGGCACTGGTTTGTAGAAGGCAAAACACTTAAAAACAGCGGAAAAATAAAAAACGGATTACCACTCCACTTCTCTCTCTATCTCACGACCTGGGAGCCTTAATGCTATTGTCACGGAAGGGTGAACACCCTCGGTTCGCAAAAAAAAAAAATCTGCCGGGTCCAGCCATAGAACTCATCTGACATAAATATAAGGGAGAATCCCTAGGCGGCGGAAGAATACTACGGAGACCTTTTTGGCGCAGTAGTACAATATACTACGTAATATCCGGCCGGATCTACGTTCCTCAAGCGCCATTGACCGGCGTGGTTACCTTTATCACTTTAATACGATACTTTATATCCGATTTCTACCCTCTCCATCCACCGCAATAGATAAACCTATGATTATTATTATAATGCGATGACCTGGAAATGGGCTACCACCACAGAATAATGTAAGTAATCCCGTCAGGAGGCGAAAAATGTCACTAAGGCCAAGAATGTGAACCAAAAAGCAAAACTTAAGAGTTATTGTATGCATAAATATGCTGTTATATTAAAACTTGGCGGTCGCATTGAATGGTGACATTAGGTTTCTTCACAAACCATAGCTGACGATTAACATGCGGAACCTTAATTCATATATGTATACATTTTAAAAACAAAGTGAATATCGTGTCAAACTTGGTGACGCAGGCTTGGCCACATTACACCCCAGTGACTAAAAAAGTTCGAAGTACATTAACTTTGCAAATGAAGATTACCATCGTAAATTAAATTCATATGTGGGTTAGATAGCCATCAAGTGTTACTACTTAGGGCATTAACATTGAGAACTATTGACTGCCAGGCGTTGCAAAACCAAGGTTTGGGGACTCTACCTTTTAATAAATTCGACATTTAACTCGTCAACAAGGACATACGGATCTACTGAAAAATTATTATATTTAAGTGTCAATTGAGCTTCATCAGTGGAGTATCAGGTTAGTGTGGCGGCTTGAGTGTAGGCCTGTCATTCAAAAAGACTCGGGTTTGGATCCCGAGAGCGACAGAAATTTTTCTATGGTATACCTTTCCCCGCTTGAGTACTGTGTGGAAAGCACTTAAAGTAGAGTAATGCGTCCGTTGTCTAATGGGCCGCTAAACTGTGAACCCCTTGGCCACTTCCGTTAAGAGTAGGCTAAGGACGACGCAGGGTTTCTCTTCTCGATACCCTGAAAAAACTATTTCCCTTTGCCAATGCTTTTAATTTGCAGCGCTGTTACTATGGATATTCCAATTTTTCGAGCCCAACCTAAAAAAAAGGCCCCCTATAGCCTCATCACACAGTAAGCAGTTGATAATAACAAAGGTTAACTTCGAATGATTCTCCAAAATTTAAGAAGCATACCGCGTAATATACGTAAAGGTAAGCAACTTTCCAATAAATATGCGAAAATGGAGCCACATGCTACTTTGCATATTAGTTCTAACACATTTTTATTTAATTCAGTAGAATCGAGACAAAGCCCCGACTTGCGTGTGTGACAGCGGTGAATTTACACTAGGTGTGCCGTAGCACACCTATTCTATCGTTAGTAACTATCATATCAGTGTTATAGCTAAATTAAATAAGTTCACCTTGAAAATAACGCAACTTCACGGGTAATTATACATCTAATTCCAAACTTTAAATTGTTTGGCACATACAAATTTTATACAACTTTGGTTGGTGGCCACAGATTTACGGTAATGAAGTCCCATAACTTACTTTATGAGTGAGAATTCTATGAATTCATTCTAGTATATATACCTCTGGGAAGTTTAAAAAAAAATAGAATGGGGTGTTCGTGGTGGCTAGAATACTGGCTTCCCATCCCGAGAGCCCGGGTTCAATTCTAGGCTGTGAAGAGATTTTTCAGTGGTATACCCGTCCCTACTTTCCTACGTGGAGATTTACATTCATCAATCCCGCCATTGGATTAGACGTTAAACCGTGGACCCCTTTGCGCCATTCGTTAGGAGCAGGCCAGCGTCGGGTTTCGCTCTATCCTTTCTCTTTTCGCCATAAAAGTCCCACCAAGCACGTATGTATCCTAAAGAGGTGTAAATAACGCATGTAAGTAGCCTTGCCCAAATAACTACGAACTGCAAAATATAATAAACTAGTGTACAATCAAAAATGTCAGCCTTATTGTAAAGGGTATTATTTCCAAGGTAAGGGATCCAGTTTCGATTCCGGTTGTTCCCGTGGATTCTAAGAAACCACAGAGGCCATGCAGTGTTTCTGATATCCAGAAACTCAGTCAATTTGAGTTTAGCTGGGTATGTCCAATAAGGCTGGTAGTCCAAAGCCCTGCTCATCCGGCAACAACGTCGTCACGGAAAATATACTGCGCTTTTGAAATTCAAATCACAAAATCTATGCACTTCCACTAAATGCAAATCCAAATAAAAGTGAGTATAAACATGTCCAGTCGCTTTCTTTTTGGCGCCTAACAGAGTGGAAAACAGCATGAAGCGGCATTAGAATTTCCATAGGCACAAACAATCTTCAGTTCCATGGAAAAGAGCCAATGTTAGGCGTAATTATGGGATACTGTTGAAATATTATGTTAATAATTCTTCAGTGTACAGCCACCGTCTTTTCGTAATACGATAATAGTCTGTGCCCACGGAATGAAAATTATATTCACCCAATGCAGCCCCATCTTTATGTGTATGTTATATAAAAATACTGAATAATACGTTATCCCGATTAATAGCACTCGTAATAAAATTTTAGAGGAAAATTTCAAACAAATTCGCGAAACTCCACCTCGAGTACACAAAATGTAAAAGTCTAAAGAATATCCACGAATAATACTGCTGAAAACGGCATTGGAAATAACCAAATGACCTCATTTTCCTGAATCAGAGATTCGCAAGGACATTGAACGGGATCAGAATCCTTTTGCAATTTAGGACGCGGATCATAAACTATTACCACTCAATTCTAAAGATCCACTTCTTTATCGTTCCCTCCTTCAAAACCTTGGCCAAGATCGTTAACCAATTCCATTCAGAAGATCGGTTTCGGTAAAAATATAAATCCCGAAGTTAAGGATTTCAATACCCCCGTCAATTTTATGTGAATTTCCCAAAGCATGAGTGATAAAATTTCAACGAAGAAGCCGCAGCAGGAATTTCGGATTACGCGAGAATAAATCGTCATCTGCGGGGTTACAAAGGAGGCTACCCACAGAAAGGTACTACATTACCCTGGATCCCATTATTATGTACCCACATTGAGCAATGAAAACGTTCCGTTATCCCCACAGTGTCGGACGAAGAGTTGCCGTGAATCCATCTCCCGTGCACGAACCACATCGGAAATATATTTTTAAAGAGCAAACTTTAATGGAATCTTTACCGAGCAAAAACTATAAACGTATTTTATCACCTTCTCTTCGACAGCAAAATGGCGGCATTAAACTCCATGATTGATGGGTGCAGTGCTCCCAAGGATAATGGACGTAAAAATTTTAAAAGGCTGGCATAAATGGGGGAAATCACCAATTCACGCGACCATTATCCCAGATTGCCCCGGCGGGAAGTCAGCGGCAGACGAGAGCTACCTGACCCCCGAACACTCCACCTATTGCAGTTTTATGTGGTCGCCAGCTGGCTTTCAGCCTAATCACGCCCATTTTGTAAATAGGCGAGAAAATAGAGAAAGTTCTAATGCCTGATATGTGGGTCTCACCGGAGATAAACGAGCCGCCATCCATTGTTACCCTTCACTGATCTGTCATCACAAGCAACACTAAAAGAACTAACTCCTCTCGTGTTGATAAACATCCAAATAGCAGCCGAAGCTCGTAGGACACAAAATAGACGAATTTAATTTATTTCGGCACTAATTTATATAAAACCAGTTAAGATCGCAGACCCATTTTATCCTGGTGAAATAAGGCTTAGTAAATGAATGTGTGTTTAGTGAGGAATTAATTATGCTGAAGGGTGCAACAAAGGCCTGGCTATTAATTAAATTCAGCAACAAATTTAAAAAGTATAGCTCATAAGCCTAAGCTGAGGTTATGAAGGCTTTAGGGTCCAAACAAAAAAAAATCTTTAAGGTTTAAAAAGGTTTAAAAATTTTCTTTCGATTTTTTTTAGGGAACACAAAAATCGTATAAAAACACAAGTATCTTAGATGAATTTTACGCAATACTTTAAAGCATTAAAATAAGCTATAATATGAAGCCAAAGAAAGCCAGGCCTTTCAAATACAATGAATCCAATGCAAATAAAATGGCAAGGCTTTTAAATTACTATATAAAATCAAGGATGACAAGGCAAAATACACTTATGCGAGATCAGACCCACAGACTATTCATCCAGACACATAAATTGTCCATAGAAGCCCGTACTCAAACATTAAAGATTCAAATTCACTTAAGGGAACTGAAGTCCGAAAGTTAATGAGAATGTATATATGGGCAAGCAAGCTAGGACGAGCGTTATACCTCTCAAATAACTGGGGTGAAGTCATTCGAAATCTGCAAATTCTACATAAAATATGGCGGGAAAATTACGCTCACAACCCCTAAAACAATGTTATAAACATAAATTGGGTTCAGCAGGAAATTTGCAAAGGCAAGTTTGGAACCAGAGACCCCCGTTTATAAACCCACGCTCACTGGGCTACCAAAACTGTCCTAGTGGCCTTAAATAATTCGTCTCCTTCCCCAAGTACCTCCAGTATGTACCTACTGAAAATCATTTCAGATTCTTAAAAAGGGTTCTGAATCTATGATTTTCCTCATAAATATACCTTCACTATTACATCCAGTGATTATTTTATAGCATTCATTCCGTTCTTCCTGCCACCTGATTCCAAAATCCTCAAGGCCAGGATCTAATGACGAACTGTAATATGCCCCTGATTTCGTTGGTCATGTTAAGATGGCTTTGGCCAATGTTTTAAAAACGTTCGAGTAATATTTTAATTTTTCAAGAGAAGCCCGATTTCTCTTTGACATTGGGTGAACGCTCATGAACGTTTAAAGCTGAACCTTTTCCCAAGATCCCGAACAGTATCAACACATGTCCAATTTAGTAAAATTAGAGATAAAAATTTTTAAGCTTAAAAAAGCATTTTTAAAGCATCAATCGTTTGGTCATGAGCCACAATTATAGCCGAAAATGAGCAATTTTGCGCTGCGAATCTCGAAATAATGGCATGGCGAACATTTCACGAAAAACTATTTGGGTCACTAAGTCGCTCCCAAATTCCGTTGGTCATGGAGGAAGGAATATTTTGGTGAGGCATGTCTTTGATGGAGAAGGCTCGTCAAGCTATGCATTAATATTTGCTGAGACATGCGAATACCATTGTTATCATGCGATGGAGAAATTCCGAGTGTGAAATCGTCCGCGGATCTACGATCGTAAAGACGAACGTTTGATGCACTCAATTAATTGCGCCCTTTCAACTTGGATCATATTTTCCGAGAAGACAACAGAAATCATTCTAAATTATTTCATTACGAGCAATCCTTTGAGGGAATTTCAGTTTTCCGCTGTTTCATCTGGAGATTATCTTTATTTCACTAGTACACTTAAGAGATATCTCTCCGTTAAAAAACAGACACGTTACATCTACATCTACACGATACCCTGCAAGCCACCGCGAGGGTGTGTGGCAGGGGGTGAAGGTCACCAAGCATTCACTACTAGCATGCAAGCAAGCAACTAAAGGGTCTCATGCAATGAGATTATTAGTATCTATAGTATTTGAGGGGTTAATACATGCATCATGCACTACAGAATACTCTAAAATATTTCCTCTACCTATCCCTTTCCTATGCTGCCTATTCTGTTCTCTTATAGTACGGGGGAAAAATGCCATTTTGAATCTATCTGTACGACAATCTATCTCTCTAATCTTATTTATCTGGTCGAATCTAGCATAATACGCTGGTGTTTTCAATATGTGCCTAACATCTTCAGTAAAGCTATCCGATTGAAATTTCTGCAATAGATTAAATCTGAACTTTAATCTACGCTCTGATAATGATTCCCACCCTAATTCTTGTATTAATTCTGATACACTACTCAACCTATCGTAACACCTTTTGACGAACCTAGCTGCTCTACGCTGCACACTGTCTAGTTCTCTCATCAAACCTAATTCATTAGGATCCCATACACTGGCTGCATACTCAAGGTGGGGACTAACTAGTGAACTAACGTTAAAAAATACACAAAAGTTTTTTTTTCTACTGAAGTAACTTTATGGAATCCATTAACATTTCTAATTTCAATTTGTCCTGATGCATCTGTCTATCATGAGGGCACAGGCAAAGCATAAATTCAAAGTAAAATTTTGAGGTTACATGCAAACACTGGAAGAAATGGCAAAAATATGTAGACTTCTAAGTTTTCCTTACCAAGTGTTGGACAGACGAACAGAATAACTGTAAAAATGACATCGCTAATCTAAATTATTCACCCCTGGTATCTTCGATAGTAAAAAAGTCGCCTCTAGCTGTGCGTGGCAAAATGTCATTTAAGCCTTACTCTCTTAGTATCTATCTATCTAACGCTATCTTTGTGATACTTCATATTTCAGTGTTATGTAGTTTTTAATATGCTTTTTGGTCTTCATAAAAGCTATCCGCCTTACATCTTGGTTGAGATACACAGAATAGACTTCAACCTAAACAAAATAAGATGGCTAGTCGCATACTAAATGCATGAACGTTTCGGAATTGCCAAGTATTCCTGCCACCGTTTAGTATCCTCCCGGAGGAATCTTGTCTCAAGATCGGCTGGTTGATTTAAACTTAACTCTAGCCGTTATTTGAATTGCATTTTTCAAATTGATGAGGTAGGTACCAGAAATTTCATTCCAGCGCATCAGATTTTCAGCTGACGGTAGGGTTAACTACGGGAAGCACTACGACTTCTAAACAACGAAAGTTAAGCAAGACGCAAATAAGGTTGAATCTTATTCCTCGCAGAAAATGTTTATCTACTATACCTATCTACCTACCTATCTATGCCATTTTGATTGATTCAGTGATCCTACAATATGGATGATAACGTTTGAGCAATAGTTTCTTCATCCCACAGAAATTACAATTATTTTTCAAATAAATTTAATGAACGCAGCATCCATATAATACATCAAACATCAAAATATATGTACGATTGGTGACTTTTATGAATCCCGGTATTTAAAGCACTTCCTATTATACCAGATAGCCACTACCATCACGTCATTACCACTGCTGAAAATCAAAAGGTTCACAATGAAAAATAATAAAATCAGAACTCTCTGCTGGAGCGGAATTGTATTTACCTAGGAATAAAAAGTCCGGAAAACTGAGAATCTGTCAAATTAGAAGAAGGGGACTGTTTTGGGAGATCGAGTTACAGGGAGAGGGCGAGATACGTCATATTAGCAGTAAGAATTTTACAGGTTACATTTAAAATCGGCTCTTATAAATGAAGTCACTAGGGACACAATTTTCAAAATGAAAAATATCTCTCTAACATTAACAATAATTATACAACAAATTTGAAACGACACTTTTTTCACTGTTGAAAAAGCCTCCAGTAATTAGCTTTCTTCTCGCTTCTGTCGCAAAATTTGGAACTACATGCTTTTTCTCGATGTTTCTTGGAGAAGCAAAAGGCTTTCAGCTTCTTTCCCAGATGTCTTGTGCACGCTGCTTCCTTGCCTTCATTATATTTTTAGAATCCATCACCTTCCCAAACTTTCCCAAATCACTAATGATTAATATAATGCTTGTTTCCAAAACAAATTCATAAATTTCAAATATCATCCAAGCGGTATTCTAAAAACAAGATATTATATTTTATACACTAGAAGAAAAAAACATTGCAGAGAAAGGAAATGGAGTCGAATTAGGCCTTATAAAATAATTTTGAACTAAATATTGTAATGCTGTTGCCTACCTACTTTCTTGGAGCTTTTCCGAAAAGAAATTTTACAAAACTCTCACGGGGCTCAATTGTTTTTAATTTTCAGCCAGGAGCACCCCAAAATCGCTCGGACCCGGGCGTTGAAAAAATGAAGTAGTAATTACGGCAACGGAATTTCTCCAAGCAAAAAGGTAGCCCACGAAATGAATTTCTTGGGGAACCTCGAGTTTAAACAAAAGCAAATGAGAGCCAAGGAATGCGGTGACGACTGACCCAAATGGGTTTGTGGTCATTAAAGGTCATCTTAATCGTTTTTCAGAGACCTCAGTTAAACGAACTGCAGAAAGATAATGAGGTGGCTACACGATAAATTTTGGAACTTAAAAGATGTAAATTAAAACTAGTTAAACCCGTAATCCTTTAAAATAAAGCACATTACGTAGAGATAGAGGGTAAGCTGCCTCCCAATCACATACCCGTTGGCGAAATGTATAAAAATTCCTCTATACCCACTATGACTCCTTTCACGACAGCCCAGAAACATAAATTAGTTTTCGTTTGAATTCCATCCCTACTTGGACCACTGCCCGTGACAACAAATCAGATATTATTCAGTTCACAAACTTAAAAATATACGCATTAACAAGTGAAGAACGTAGAGAAGAAGATAAATCATAATTTAATGAAATATCTGGCCACCCTGCTGGCAGAGACCATGTGACGGAAATTCAATTACTACGCCTCGAAAGTTTCTTTTGATAAATTGACCAGCATGATTCATCGTTTCTTCTCCATTGGCCAGCAATGAAAGCACCGCTCGTTCGGACTGCGGTGTCCCGTCGTAAGAGTGGGAAAAAGGCCTGTCCCTCGGTCAGCTACGGCCGCCAATCCTTACGCGTTGAGAACTGCGGCGATTCAACCCCTCAACCGTTTTTCATCACACGTTTATCGCAAGGCCCACGCCCTTTTGTTCACTACTTGTTGCTATTTAATCCACCCTCTCACTCTCTACTCTCGTCTCTTTCACACCTCTTCCTTCCTTCTCCGGGCTTTCTTCGACTCATATTTTTCTCCCAAACTCCCTTCCACGAGAAGATTTTTCCTCCCCCCCCTCCCTTATTTCCGCTTCCTTTCATCCCTTCCTTATCCCTTATCACCTCCTTCCTCTCCTTCCTTCCTTTCCACCCTCATGGGCACCAAACCCTCAGGCTTCCTCCAAATCCACCACCCCACTTCGCCCGCCCCGGCTACTGTGTCTCGCTACTAACCGCCCCTTCCCCCTCCACTCCAACGGATAACCCACTTCGCCTACAGCTGTGCGATGAACGAATAAGAGCGTCGTAATTGGATGAGAGCATCGAATATATTTTAAGTACGTCAATGCGTTGTATTCACGAAGCATGTAGTTTTTGTATGCTACTTTCCACTCAACAGGCCTGTTTTACAGTACACCACAAGTGTATGGTCCCCGAACGAGGATGGTTTGATCAAAGAATGAGAACGTGTACAAAGGATATCGACTGAATTTGGAAAAGGCAGTTGTTATAGTTTTGTCAGAGTTACTAGCTTACTAGAAGAACTTGGAGTAAGAATCGTTTTCAGACTGTAAAATAACTTATAGACTAAGCCTTTTAAGTGAACTTGAAGCTAATATGTTTGCCGATACCTTGTAAATATATTAAAAACACCACCATATTACAATAGATTTGATTAGAAGGATAAGATCGTAAGTGTGTGTATAAAATGTCTATCTTCTGATCAAAAAACACACCAAAGTAAAATGATCCTAGAATTCCTACTTCTTAAGGTAGTAGTGATAGTAAGGTGGGTGATATGTAAATATAGTAATGTGTACTGCATCCGAAGTACACTCTTAAAATAGAAATAATCCAAGTTAACTGCGTTTTTAAAAGCCTGTTCGGAGTTTAAAATTAATAAATTTCAACAAATGCCCAGTCAATTCATAAATATTATATTCCTACGTAAATACTAACTATTTAGTAACACGTGTCTTTATTATGCATGACTTTCATGTTTCTCTAATTAAGTAGCATTGAGCCTGTAAGTTTAAGGTACAGACTGCATGAATGATGGTTGCTCTCTCCCTGCCATGCACCCTTGAGGTAACTTTCAAGGCACTTTGTAGATGTAGACGGAAAGATGAAGAAGATAGATTTGTACAACCCGAACTTTGATCTGGCTTGCGAGGGTAGTTTTCATCAAGTACTAAACTCTACGACGCTCTGAACTGGCATCCATGAGAAAAGTTCATTTATATATCTTACAGGCTTTATTTCTTCAAGAAATTTAAATTAGAAATAAGGGTTAAACTCGAATAAGTGGGGCCGAGATCAGGTAGTCGAAGGGTGGGTGGGTCTGAACCTCGCGAGCGAGGGTCCGAATCCGCGACCCTTTTACCAGCTCAGAGACCCAAAGCCGACCGCTCTTCTCGACCCACACAGCGGGAGGCTCCCTCGCCAAAACCAACCGTGCTCACTACAATTTTAACTTTAACAACTACGTCATATAACAACAAATTAATATTTTCATCGTACTCCCGATAATTGTACGAGTAAGTGCATCTTTTAATCGTGGTTCTACGATGAAAATTAACAATTTTGCGAACATTGCTAAAAACGTGGTCATCAACAGCGGGAAATTTGGCAACAACCCAGCGATCCCCCCTCCAATTTTCCGTTTCTTTTTAGCGGAGTAAGCTTGCAGAGGTTTTTAACGGGTGTAGCTTTCACAATGAACGTTGTTGACATCAGTGAGTGATGGGATTCGTAGTGTTAATCTAGTTTTAAGACACTGTGCTGTGAATGTGCTCAGAAAAGAAATAAACTGTCTATTTGCGTCAGCCTGTGTCGCTTTCTAATTCAGATAGAACGAGAGCCACAAAGATGTGTAAAAGACTGCACTGTAAATCGATTGAATTCACATCAGAAGTGGAGGCTCAACTATTGAAACACCAAGCAATAAACTATTGCAGATTCATGGAGAAGTTCAGGTGAGAATCGCGCACAAATCCTTAGAAAACCTTAAGTAATTTTACATGATTTATGAGCGTCTAGTGATAGAAACAGCCTTATAAATACAACTGGGCTTTTTTTTCGCATAAGACGTGCACATAGTCCTTCATCACATGCATCAAAATATTTTTAATCTTACTGCTGAACTTAGGTTTTCCTTTAACTCTCCGTATGCCAGTATCAAGCCGAAACCATTAGGTGCTCGGTGGTTTTTCTTTCCGAATTTCCCACTAGTATTAGAAAAAAGTGAAACAATTACTAAATAACAGTGTATTTGTTAATCCATTGATTTGGCCTTGATATAAAATATATGATATCACCAAAAAGAAAAACATAAATACATAGTGAGATTAAATGAACATAGCCTTTCTCTAAAATGACATAATATATCAATCAACAAAATATGACAAGAAATATAACACATGTAACAATATCAGGTATGATAACCTTTTTAGCGTAACCAGTCTATTAAATTAAATAAATTGGGAATAATTGTCAGATCGAAGGTTGAAATTTAGACTAGAAAGGAGTTAGTTCAAAACTATAAAAAATCGAGAGCATTACCAAAGAAATCATGTCGGCAAGCGTTATCACATTTCAAGAGCAAGATGTTTGGAGAATATTTAGATAGCAATCTTAAAGCGTTTTGGTCACATGTGAGAGAGCTTCAGGGAAATAACTCCACAGTGCACACACTTAAAAATGATAAAGGAATCAGAGTCACCAGCAGTGTAGAAAAAGCCAATACTTTAAACACCTTCTTCCAAAGTGTATTCAACTCATCGTTACAAAACGCAGTGGAACCACCGCCGAACACTTGCAGTGAGCAAATGCCCGAAATAAACATTGCATGTCGCGGAATAGAGCAGCAGTTAAAAAGCATAAGTAAAAATAAATCTCCAGGTCCCGATCAAATTCCTTCCAGAGTATATAAAACATTAGCTTCTGAAATAGCCCCCTAACTAGAAATAATATTCAATAAAACACTAAAGAACCACACAGTACCCAAGGATTGGAAAGTAGCTAACATTACACCTATATTTAAAAGCGGTGATAGGGAAGAACCTAGTAACTACAGACCCATTTCACTCCCGTCAATCTCTTGTAAGATATTTGAGCACATAGTAGTCAGTTCGATCATGGGGCATTTGGATAGTCAGGGATTACTCATAAACAGCCAGCATGGGTTCCGGAAAGGTAGATCTTGCGAGACACAATTAGCTTTATTCGTACACGATATTTTAGTCCACGGCGAAAGCAGTACTGAAGTTGATGCGATATTTTTAGATTTTAAAAAGCCTTTGGATAAAGTTCCTCATGACAAATTAATCTTGAAGTTAGAGAGTTTTGGTATAAATAAAGACGTTGTATGTTGGGTAAAAGAATTCTTAAGTGGGCGAGAGCAGAGGGTTGTCATAGATGGTATCATGTCGGACACAATCGAAGTCACATCGGGAGTTCCCCAGGGTAGCGTAGTAGGTCCGCTTCTATTTCTTTTATACATAAACGATTTGGGTACCGTAGTTAGTAGTAACCTTAGACTTTTTGCAGACGATGCGGTGGTGTACAGGCGTATATCAAACGAAGAGGACACGAAATCACTTTGCAAGGATTTAGATGCAATTCAAGAGTGGTGTGAAAAATGGCAGTTAGAACTCAACCTTAAAAAGTGTGTAGCTATCAATTTTTGGAGGAGGAATAATTCGATAGAGCGATCCTATAGAATTAATAACACGAAGATCGAAAACGTTGAAAGCGTAAGATATTTAGGTGTAACAATCACTAAAGATTTATCGTGGGGAAGACACATAAGGGAAATATGCGGCCGAGCGAAGAGAAAGCTAGGATTTATAAAAAGAGTACTTGGGAAATGTGATGAGAAGACAAAAGAGCGATGCTACTTTTCACTAGTTAGGCCCCACCTTGAGTATGCAGCCAGTGTATGGGATCCTAATGAATTAGGTTTGATGAGAGAACTAGACAGTGTGCAGCGTAGAGCAGCTAGGTTCGTCAAAAGGTGTTACGATAGGATGAGTAGTGTATCAGAATTAATACAAGAATTAGGGTGGGAATCATTATCAGAGCGTAGGTTAAAGTTCAGATTAAATCTATTAGAGAAATTTCAATCGGATAGCTTTACTGAAGATGTTAGGCACATATTGAAAACACCAGCGTATTATGCTAGATTCGACCAGATAAATAAGATTAGAGAGATAGATTGTCGTACAGATAGATACAAAATGGCATTTTCCCCCGTACTATAAGAGAACAGAATAGGCAGCATTGGAAAGGGATAGGTAGGGGAAATATTCTAGAGTATTCTGTAGTGCATGATTCATGTCTTACCCATTAAATACTGTAGACACTAACAATCAAGTTGCATGAGACAATATAGTTGCTAGTTTTCATTTAGTAGTGCATGCCTGGTGATCTTCCCCCCTGCCACACACCCTTGCGGTGGCTTGCAGGGTATCGTATAGATGTAGATGTAGAAAATTACTTAAGGTTTTGTAAGGATTTGTGCGCGATTCTCACCTGAACTTCTCCATGAATCTGCAATAGTTTATTGCTTGGTGTTTCAATAGTTGAGCCTCCACTTCTGATGTGAATTCAATCGATTTACAGTGCAGTCTTCTACATCTACATCTACATAATACCCTGCAAGCCACCACAAGGGTGTGTGGCAGGGGGTGATTGCTCACCAAACATGCACTACATACCATGCATAAAAAAGGAATAGTATTAATATAGTAGTCAGCACTACACTATTTAAAAAAGATAGAAATTGCAAAGCAAGCATGCAAAAACATTCCGTTAGTAGGGTTAGCTTTAAGTACTCATACCAACATGCAGCTACCAATGCTATTCATTGCTACTCTCCGATAGGACATATTTACCGTTATTCGTATCTCTTATTGTGCGAGGGAAAAAGGACATTTTGAATCGGTCAGTTCGGCAATCAATTTCTCTAACTTTATGATTATGGTCCAGTCTGCCATAGTAAGTTGGGGTTCGTAAAATATTTTTAACACCATCACTGAAAATATTGCCTTGGAATTTGTGGAAGAGATTAAGTCTAAATTTCAACCTGCGGTCTGACAATGATTCCCATTTCAATTCATTTAATAGACTGGTTACGCTAATATAATTATCGTATCGTCCCTTTACAAATCTTGCCGATCTTCGCTGCGCACGTTCAAGTTCATTACTTTTACATTACAATTACATTACAAGACCGATTTCGTAGGGATCCCATACACTGGCAGCATATTCCAAATTAGGTCTAACAAGGGAAAAGTGGTTAAAAGTGATGATCTGGGACCATGTCTCAGGTAGTCACCAGAAGGGTGTGTCCCTCCTCGGGAACGGTCCTAATCCGCGACCCTTTCCCGAGCTCCGAGGCCCTAGCTGGCCTCTCTCCTCGACCCACGCGGCGGGGGGCTACCTCGGCGAAAAGTGACCGTACCAAGTATAATTTAAACTTTAACAGCTACGCCATATTGCAATGAATACCAGTTTTCATCGTACTCCTGATAATCGTGCGAGTACGCACGTCTTTTAAACGTCGTTCTACGATGAAAAATAACAGTTTTATAGATTTTCGTAAAAATGCTGTGGGCGACTGCCGGAAAAATGGCAACCTCGCAGTGAAATGGAGGGGGTTCCGCGAAGTTTGAATATGTCTGGATGGTTTTCTGACGCTTTCCTCATTATGTGTGCGTACGTCTACTGAGTGTAGTTTTGATTTTGGTGTTATTGACGTCAATGAATGATATGTATCACTGTCTTTACCGAATTGTTACCTAGGGAATATTTCCAACATTATCTATCGCCCATGTCTATACGTAAAGCAACACATAGTCCGCGATCGATTAAGAATTCCCTGATACAAGATTTTACGTCGTCCCCCAACCCCTGAATGTTTTTTTATAAGTTATTTTCTGTTTGACAATTTACCAAATATATTCTCACAGTCAAAGAAATAGGCGAGGTTTCTCTTGAACTTCCTAGCTGTAGACTTGGTCTTGAATTTCTTTTGGACCTGGAGATTTATTTGGACTTCATCTACAACTACATAATATCTTCGAGACACCACAATGAGCGAAGAGAAAGCTAGGTTTATAAAAAGAGTACATGGGAAATGTGATGAGAAGATAATAGAACGATGTTACTTTTCACTAGTTAGGCCCCACCTTGAGTATGTAGCCAGTGTATGGTATCCGAATGCTGTCTAGTGTCAGCGTAGAGCAGCTAAAAGAGCGTTAAAAGGTGTTACGATAGGTTGAGTAGTGTATCAGAATTAATACAAGAATTAGGGTTGGAATCATTATGAGAACACTAGAACCGCTGGATTGTACAACATTCCTAATACGGCTGAGAGGACGAAAATGTCCCATCGGAAATCTTAGGTGTCTGGTGACTTAACTTGACTTTTTTATTCAGGAATCAATTGTTTTACTAAGAAGAGACTTTAGATTAAGAGCATTATTCATTTTAACTACAATTTGTTGTAGTGTAAATACTACAATATTATGGGATTTCATATTACGAGCAATAAAACCAATATTTTTTGTATTTTACACTGTCTATTACCTTTATATTTGGTGCATAGTTTTGTTGATATTTTGAGAAGGGAAACATTTTTATGACTTCTTGGAAGTAGTCAAGTGTAGAAGCTTTTATCGCAAATTAAAACAAACTACAGTTAAGTAAATATAATATAAAAATAAATAAATAATGATGCAAACAAATATTCGTATTGAGTACCAATGTAACGACATATCTTATCTTTGGCACCAATTTACGGAGAGTTTGATATTACATTTTGAGTAGGCCACTAAATTACTTGCAGGTATCTATATGTGTTCTTCGTCTCTACTCTGTGTATTACTCGAAATACAAACGTAAGAAACAGCAGCGACACATTTCTTGGACACTAGCTAATAACATTATGCACAATTATAAGAATTTTTTTCCTTATATGCAATATTTTCGCACCTGACAGCGGCGATGGGGACCACCAACCTTCGATGAATCCATGCGATATATGAGAGCCTCAGTATTATAAAGTTACTCTTGAGCTAGTCCGGTACTCCCCCTTTAACTTTGTTCATTATGCGTTGCAAAATTGATCGTTTGTTTTCAAATAATTTGCTAGTGAAAGTGAAGTAAAAAAGTAGGAATTTGCTTAGGAATGGGCCGGCAAGTTTTCTGACTTCAAATTTTCTAAGACGTTCACCAATAGGACCCATGATAAGGGATGGCATTCAACATACATTTTGAATCCTTATCTACGGCCATATAGTATTTCTGCCTATATTTGTCAGGCTAGGAAGCCATGAATTTTATCAATCGACGCCTGCACATTGACGGCAAAAGCTGCTCATCTACGGAAATATATGGACCGGGAATCCACATGCTTTGATAGTTTGCTATAAATCTGATCCAAACCTCTGATATCAGAGCAAACTTGTCATCTTTCAAACGCGAATTTGGCAGCGTATTCCAAGTGATTTCCAATAAGGGAGAAGTAGCGTCGTAACTTGAACAGATTAGATAATCATGTAATACTTTGGATTCGAGAATTCTTAAGTGATTGTGTGCAAAAGTTTGTTCAGACGACGTAACCTCTAATGAAGTGAAAGTCACTTCGGGCGTTCCTCAGGGAGGTGTGATAATTCCACTATTGTTCCTTTTATGCATAAATGACATTGAAGAAATAGTTGATAGTAATCTTAAATTATTTGCAGACGATACAGTAGTGTACAGGGAAATTCGCGGATATAATGATAGCTCTCACAAAAGACCTAGATGCAATTCAAAAGTGGTGCGATACGTGTCAGCTAGAATTAAATTTGAAAAAAGTGTAGTAATGAAATTCTGGTAGAAAAAAACTCTCCTGATTACACTTGACGCATAGAACAAAGCAGTTTGGATACGGTAGAATCTGCGAAATACCTCGGAGTTTAACTGACACATGATCTTTCAAGGGGTAAACATTTTCGCGAAATAACTGGTTAAGCTAATCGTGAATTGGAATTTGTAAGAAGGGTTCTTGTTAAGTGCGACTAAAAACTTAAAGTAATAATGTTATTTTCCCTAGTTAGACTTCGGTTACAATACGCTGCCAGTATTTTAGACCCTTAAGATGTATGACTAGAAACCGAGCTCGAACGCTTACAGTTAAGATTTGCACGATATGTAAATAGTCGACATTCACGACAGTATTGTAAGGGTAACAACTTACAAGCCTTCTGCAACTATTAGAATAAAAACGCTGTTCCACCGACACGTCGGCTAAAGTGTAGACTTAATTTTTTGTACAAATACCAAGACGATCTCTTTTCTGACGACACTAGGGCATTTTACGAAACCCGACATACTACGGCAGGCTAGATCATGAGAAAAAAATGAGAGAAATAGACTGCAGAACGTACTGTTTTAAAATGTCATTTTTCCGCGAACGATAAGAGACCATAACAACTGTAAATGACTCTGTACAGTTTGGTTTGTCGTCAGGTAGTGTAGCTGTTTAGTTTATTATCTTAGTAATGCCTGCTTACTATCATGCTATCGAATACTAACAGCACGTCTCGTTTGTTCTCCATGATCGTTTTTGATCGGTATGCATTTTCACAGTTGTCAATTACTCTCGCACTTACTATTTCTATCACTTGTAGCATATCTGAAGGTAGTGAGTGCATGTTTCTACGTAGGCATGGCTGTCATTCGATTGTCTTGCTGTTTAATTAGCTTTGTTTTATATAGTGTAGTACATAATTGTGAGAACTCACTCCAGAACAGTTACAGAATAACCCTAAAGCCTTTTGGTCATACGTGAGGGAAGTTCTAGGCAATAGATCAACAAGCAACACTAAGAAACTAAAAAGGTGAAACAGTATCAAGCAATTTGGACAAAGCTAACTTGTGAAACTACTACTTTAAAAGGGTTTTCACTGATTCATTTGAGAATACATAAATCACGGTGAATGAAAATTTCCAGCAAAAGATATCGCCACCGGCAGAATATATATCGTTCGCTAGAAATTATCATTTACCGTGATGGATGTGTTCTCAAATGAATCAGTGAAAACGCTTTGAAAGTAATAAAGCACCAGGTTAGCCTTCCCCATACGCCTTGATTAAACTCCGCCTTTTTCGTTTCTTAGCGGATGAAGAGTCGGTTTTTTTTCCTGAACAGACCTCACATATAACAAAAAGGCTTTCAGGTTATCCAGCAATTGTTCAACCAGAGTTTTCCTTTTAAAATCCGAGAACATATTCCGAAAAGCTTCCTTTTGTACGACTTTAGATCATTTATACTTTTCAATAAGTGAATTATGGTGAGCGATGGGCGAATCTGAACCCAGTTTTTACAAAATACATATTAGTAATAACTTCAGTATGTGGAACCTCTCCATATCGGATATAAAAATTACACTTCGTACTTAATGGTCCACTAAATTGATTTCTCTTTTACGACCCGAGTTTCATCACATGGTGACATCTTCAGGTAAGAATGATAATTTTTAATTCCCAATGCATACAAAATCTGGAAGCGTAGCGGCAAGAGGGGAAAGGAGGGGGGGAATGGGAGGGGAGTAAGGAGGGGGGGGGGGAAAGGGGGGCATTTGAGTAGGGTTGTTGTAGGTAAGGAGGCAGAAGGGTAAGAGGTTGGGGGAAAAGGGCAGCGTTACCCTGGGTAGGGATTTTCCGGCGTTAATGGGCCTCCGAGCAACAGGGGGTGTAGCAAGAGAGGAGAAGGGAAGGATTGGCAAGGAACAAATGCTCACAATGCATTTTCTCATAACTTCTATTCACAATGGTCACTGGTGTTCAGCAAATCAAGGCTCTTGATGAGGGTGCATGTCGTTTGGAGGAATTTTTTTTGTGAGTTCGTCAGATTAAGAGGAAATGCACTTGGCATAACTATTTCTTGGATCCTGATAAAGGCTCACTGATCGGTCAGCTACTGGAAATATCGGAGTTGAGGGAGGGGAATCTCCTTCCATTTTCTTCGGAGTGCAGTATGTCTATCAAATGCAAAGTACACAGGAAATTCAGATGTACTGGAAAAAATCGCGAAAATAGCGTTGCGTACTCGCAACGTTGGACAGAAATGGGGTTTTAGAACTATCGTAACAACTTTTAACATATCTTGCCGACCTTCGCTGCACGCGTTCTAACTTCGTTTTTCAGCCTCCTTCAAAAGTAGGGAGAAGTAGTTTATTTCTCTAACTTTTTCGTCCAACTTGCCTAATAATCTTTTTACAAATCTCAATTTATGGTTTATATTTATTCCAAACACTTTTGCTTCGAATTGTAATTAAGTACAATTACACAATTCAAGGCATCTACATGTACCCAATACCCAGGAAGCCACAGTAAGGTGGGGGTGAATTCTCACCAAACATGCACGACATATCGCGCATAAAAAGAAATAATAATAATAAACAAGTCTAAACTTCAATCTTTAAAGAGGATAAAAATAGCAAAGCAAGCATACAATATAATGCTGTTAGTTGGGTTAGCGTAAAGTCCTCATACCAAAATGCAACTGCCTATACTATGGTCTCATATATTTTTTATATTTTTTCCATGCATCCTCACCACGATCGAGCAGCAAAAGTGTAGGGGCGACCATTTTGATTACATCTTGAGAATAAAATTTTGGATATATTTAAATCTTATTTCTCCTGCGAACATTCATAAAGCACTAGTGGAAAGTGCCCGTTGACTTTTAACGGAGGGATGGGGGAATCTTTTAGTACAACAAATGTACAGATTGTACAAGAAATTAAATCAAACAAACAACAAACTATTAGCTCTTTAAAACAAATGATCAAATATCAAGCAACTCATAGGACTAGAAGGTGAAAACACCGAGTTTTCCATTCCAGTGTAGACACTATAACTAACTATTCATGTATTTTAATATCCATATCTGTGCACTTATGCACCCAATTATGTATTAACATAAAGTTCACCACTGGAAGAGCTCATTCAGATGCACGCAAAATAAATGCCAGTAAGGGTAGGGTAAGTTATCATCCAGCGGTATTAAATTTCAATTGATTGCCAATTATTTTGAATTAATTTCAATGTACACGTGACGCGTACACGTAGGGGCGGCTGGCATTCGATTGACTTGCTGCTTCAATAGGTTTGTTGTTATATATGTAGTGCAGTACATGTTATGGGAACAACCCCATGCTGAAAGTTTATGGGTAAAGAATTGTAATAAAAAGTGATGCAATGAGATGAGACAGTTTTTCATCTTCGTTTTAATGTAGACTTCTTACATTTTGTAATTATTCAGCAAAGATATATAAACAAAATGGCGGACGCTCATTTATGGTTTTTTTTAATACGTAGAGAAAAAGTAGATTGCATCGCCGAGCATCACGAAGTAACTTATTTGGGGAAACTCTATGTACAAAGCTTCCACACTACAAACCAGATGAGAGTTATGCTGCGACCGTTTGCGACTCCGAGTTTCACATTATTTTTTCAATCGCGCAGTCGAGTGTGGTACAACCTGTCTGCAACGGGGCAATCTGTCTGTGGAATGGATTGTAGCCGCATTCACTCCGCTACGTAGATTTTCGAGCTTACTCTTTTTGCACTCATTCCCTGCCACACACCTTTAGGGTGACTCGAAGGGTATTATGTAGATATATTTTGTAGTTACCAAATGCTCAGATATTAAGAGTCTCTATGCTATTTGAGGCAAATGCATTGGTAGCGTAAATCACTATTAGAAATAATCACATCCTGAAATGTATTTTCATGTTTCTGCGGATACATAACTGTTATTTTATTAATTTGGATTTTCATTACCTTTTTAGGAATATTATATATGGAATGTCTGTGAGAATGTACCTTGGAGGTGTCTCGCAGGTATTATGTAGTTGTAGATGTAGTAAGTCCAAATAAAACTGCAGGTTCAGAAGAAATTTAAGATCAAGTGTATAGTTAGTAAGTTCAAGAGATGCCTCGCCTATTTCTGTGACTGTGAGAATACATTTCATAAATTCTCAAGCACAAAGTCACTTATAAAAATAACATCTTAGGGGTGGACAACGAGGTAATGTCTTGAATCAGGGAATTCTTCAGCGATCGAGAACGAAGTGTAGTTTTTCCTATAGAAATGGCTGACAGATAATGTTGGAAACATTCCCTAGGTAAAGACAGTCTACGTCTACGTAATACCCTGCGAGCCACAAGGGTGTATGGCTGTGGGTGAAGATCACCAAACATGCACTATTGACATGCAACTAGGATATTAAATGGATACATGCTAGATAATACTGCCTCAAGCAGCTACATGGCAGCATCTGCATAGTGAGAATAGGATTTTTGGTTGTTACATCTATACATCTACATCTATACGATTGTTATTACATGCATCATGCACTACAGATGTCTCTGAATATATTTCACCTACCTACCCCTTTGCTACGCTGCCTATTGTTCTCTCTTAAGGTTCGCAGGAAAAATGACATTTTAATCTATCGGTACGACAATCTGTCTCTCTAATTTTGTTAATGTGATCAAACCTAGCATAATAATTAGGTGTTCTCAATATATATCGAATGTCATCAGTGAACAAATAGGATTGGAATTTTCTTAAAAGTTTCAACCTAAATTTTAACCTGCGTTCTGACAATAATTCCCTAGTTCTTCCATTAAACTCGTGACACTTATACAATTATCAAATCGGCCCTTCTTTCTCGTACTCTCTCATCGACAGTGTTACATATCATTCATTGACGTCAATTACACCAAAATCAAAACTAGACACGTAATACATAATGAGGAAAGCGTCAGAATATCATCCAGACATATTCAAACTTCGCGGAACCCCCTCCATTTCACTGCGAGGTTGCCATTTTTCCGGCAGTCGCCCACAGCATTTTTACGAAAATCTATAAAACTGTTATTTTTCATCGTAGAACGACGTTTAAAAGACGTGCGTACTCGCACGATTATCAGGAGTACGATGAAAACTGGTATTCATTGCAATATGGCGTAGCTGTTAAAGTTTAAATTATACTTGGTACGGTCACTTTTCGCCAAGGTAGCCCCCCGCCGCGTGGGTCGAGGAGAGAGGCCAGCTAGGGCCTCGGAGCTCGGGAAAGGGTCGCGGATTAGGACCGTTCCCGAGGAGGGACACACCCTTCTGGTGACTACCTGAGACATGGTCCCAGATCATCACTCTTAACCGGAAAAGTAGCTGATTTCTCGTACATGATCGTCACATTTACCCAATACTCTTTTAATGAAACGCAGTTTGCGATTCGCTTGACCCATTATATTCTGACAAATGATCTTTCCTGGGGTAAACACATTCGTGAAATAATGGGTCAAGCGAATCGCAAACTGGGTTTCATTAAAAGAGTATTGGGTAAATGTGACGATCATGTACGAGAAATCAGCTACTTTTCCCTTGTTAGACCTCATTTGGAATATGCTGCCAGTGTATGGGATCCCTACGAAATCGGTCTAAGTAATGAACTTGAACGTGTGCAGCGAAGATCGGCAAGATTTGTAAAGGGACGATACGATAATTATATTAGCGTAACCAGTCTATTAAATGAATTGAAATGGGAATCATTGTCAGATCGCAGGTTGAAATTTAGACTTAATCTCTTCCACAAATTCCAAGGCAATATTTTCAGTGATGATGTTAAAAATATTTTACGAACCCCAACTTACTATGGCAGACTGGACCATAATCATAAAGTTAGAGAAATTGATTGCCGAACTGACCGATTCAAAATGTCCTTTTTCCCTCGCACAATAAGAGATACGAATAACGGTAAATATGTCCTATCGGAGAGTAGCAATGAATAGCACTGGTAGCTGCATGTTGGTATGAGTACTTAAAGTTAACCCTACTAACAGAATGTTTTTGCATGTTTTCTTTGCAATTTCTATCTTTTTAAATAGTGTTGTTCTGACTACTATATTAATACTATTCCTTTTTTATGCATGATATGTAGTGCATGTTTGGTGAGCAATCACCCCCTGCCACACACCCTTGTGGTGGCTTGCAGGGTATTATGTAGATGTAGATGTAGATTATTTCACGAATGTGTTTACCCCAGGAAAGATCATTTGTCAGTCTTATTCCAAGATATTTGATGGATTCCACGTTTTAAAAATTTGTGGACAGAGAGACTCGAACCAGGGACGTAGACATTGTGAAGCGAGTACTTTACCCCTAACCCAAACTTCACTGCTTTTCTTCACTTCTTTTACACATCTTTGTGGCTCTCGTTCTATCTGAATTAGAAAGCGACACAGGCTGACGCAAATAGACAGTTTATTTCTTTTCTGAGCACATTCACAGCACAGTGTCTTAAAACTAGATTAACACTACGAATCCCATCACTCACTGATGTCAACAACGTTCATTGTGAAAGCTACACCCGTTAAAAACCTCTGCAAGCTTACTCCGCTAAAAAGAAACGGAAAATTGGAGGGGGGATCGCTGGGTTGTTGCCAAATTTCCCGCTGTTGATGACCACGTTTTTAGCAATGTTCGCAAAATTGTTAATTTTCATCGTAGAACCACGATTAAAAGATGCACTTACTCGTACAATTATCGGGAGTACGATGAAAATATTAATTTGTTGTTATATGACGTAGTTGTTAAAGTTAAAATTGTAGTGAGCACGGTTGGTTTTGGCGAGGGAGCCTCCCGCTGTGTGGGTCGAGAAGAGCGGTCGGCTTTGGGTCTCTGAGCTGGTAAAAGGGTCGCGGATTCGGACCCTCGCTCGCGAGGTTCAGACCCACCCACCCTTCGACTACCTGATCTCGGCCCCACTTATTCGAGTTTAACCGAAATAAGAATCATATGAAATCGAGAAAGGTACCTCACAAAGGTATTTTAGATAAAGATTCTTATTTCGGCCAAGAATTGTTGTTTTCCATTCGAAATTGGGTAAACATTCGTAAATTATGCGAATATGTTCTAAACCTTTTGCATTTCCAGTGCTCTGTACCCAAATTTCGATGGCGACTGAAGCCGAGCCCATGAGTTTTCTCATACAAATAGGTAATAAAACTCAAAACGGAATTAATGCTACGAAGATAATGGGGTCTTGACCAATATACATTGTTTTTCATATTACAGCAGATATGGAAAAAAGATCGGGAATTTAGATACGCAAAAATAGGGCAAGGAGTTTGGGATGGTTGCCCGTTGTCCAAAATACTTTTCAATGAATTCAAATAGGGAATGGCTAGGAGGCTTACTGAGAACTTGAATCTAAGCACAAAAATAGGAGTGATGAATAAATCGGTTTGGATTGCCGGTTTTGATCGTCAGCAAGTGTGACAGCCAGAGGATTACAATCGTTTCTATGCGCTTCAAAAAATGAGTGTGATCGATTTGAAATAAAAATAAATCATTAGAAATAATGATATTAGGGTTATAAAAATAAATGTACAAATATTAATATTAGGGTAGGATGAAATCGGCTTGCTCGAGTGCCTTATAGGATTAAAGTGAGTGTAGTAATAATGACACTGGGAGCAGAAATGGTTTGCTAACAGAACAGAAAACTTGCTTTGACCAACAGAAGAGAACATATTAGATCCTTGAGCAGTGATGTAAAGAGAAGGTTTGTAAAGAGCTAGATAAGGAGTGCGGGACTTAGATCTTGGATCTGGGCCCTAGGGAAGGAGGATGAGAAAATATTAGAAGCCTTAGAAATGATGGTGTAGAGGAGGATGGAGATAGTGCGATGAACCGAAAAGCGGATGAATGAAGAGGCGTTGGAAATTGATTGAGAGGGGAGGAAGTTGTCATTATAAATTAGGAGAAGGCAGGGTAGATAGATGTAACAGATAAATGCAATAGAATTATTCTTAAGGGCAATGGATTGCTGAGGTTCGCTATCGAAGGTAGAATGCTGGGTTTAGCCAGGGCGTGGAAGAATATAAAAAAATATTATTGATAGTATGAAAAGGTGCAGGACTTATCTCCACTTGAAGAGAGAAATAGCATAAAGTTGGAGCCGATAAATTAATGCAATAAAGAAGGTTATCAGTCGAAAGATGGATCGAATTAGGATGTGAATAGATGGTTATTGAAGAGTTTGATATTGAGCGGGGGTTATTTTAGATCCGGGACCTGAACGCCAGGAAAGAATGACGAGAAACGATTGGACTCCTTAGAAATGAGGGTGTAGAGGAGAATGGAGAAAGAGCATTGGACAGAAATGAGGAACAAGCGAGTATTAAACAAGTAATTGGTTAGATTTAGTTGTTAAAGAGTTTTCATTTAAGTTCCGTCATACTTTACTCGAGTTTTATTAGTAAAAATATAATTCTGTACTTTAAAAATGTAACTTATAGAGGCCACCTTGCTATTCTACCTCATGCGATGGTTCCGAAGAAAGTAAATAACAGACAGTCGACATAAAAACCTTTAATTAATCCAAACTTAGGCATTTATAGTTCATGCCGGGGATTTGAAACCTTCACACCCTGCATTCGACAGAATCGCACTTGAGGATACAATACTACATCACACGATCTCACCAAGTTTTCCTTCCACACGCTCAGTCGTCTTCCATTCTTTATTATTCCCCTTCCACCCCTCCCTCTCCTTCCTTTCCCCCACCACGCCTCCCAATCATCACATTCTCCCCTCTTTTCCGACCTTTGCCACCGAAAACCGTTCCGCTCGACTGTTTTCATATCGATCTTCTTCCACTTCTCTCGCTCCACTCTCCCCCGAGAGCAGGTCATCTCTCCCACCCCTACCAATACCCCACCCTTACAATCCACCGCAGTTATCTCCTCTCCACACCCCTTTAACCAGAACCAGAAAACCCTCGCTCAAGAAAAATCCAACGCTCCGCCACCCTGAGTAAGGAAAACCCCTTTTTCAAAGTTTCCGTGTCATCCTATCCCAACACGCCACTCCATACCTTTTTCTGTCTCTCACTTTCACTCCCTTTTCCAACTCTTCATTTTCTCTCTCTCTTACCCATTATTACCAATTTTCCCCCGTCCCTTCCTGTCACGCGAATTTTCAACCTTGCTCCTTTCTTTCTTCGTACGTTTTCACAAGATCCTCCCACCCTCTATACATAGAGGGTGCACCCAGCCTCTCTCCTGCGTTCCGGCATTCAAATGATATCGCCGATCGCGGTCCGAAGCCGCCTAAGCTCTTTAATGTAAGGCAAGAACGCACAAATAACCACGTTTCGTGCGCGGAAGCCAGCCTCCTACCGATTTCGACGAGAGGGAAAGGTGAAGGAGATTGCCCGACGATTTGCGGTTGGGTTTTGTGGCGGGCGCGTAGGAACACCCGTTTCCCAAAGTCCACCCTGGGGTGCGGAATGGGGCACGTTAAGGTATTCACACACCGGCTTTGAGCCAGCATTCCATTTTGCAAATACCATCAATTTATTTCCCCCCTCCCTAAGCGATAGCAATCGGGGACGACAGATACTACCGGCGTGTGTGACTTACACTCAATATTCACCCCGAACAATTTTTATGCGACTAACCCTCCATTTCATTACGCTACAACTGCTCATTTTAGCCACGAATAGCATATACCCTTACCACACGGACTGTGCTGAAATTCATAGGTGTTGGACATGAATGAAACATTTTTCCTCCAAGCTCCTCTCAGTCCAAACTCTACAATAATTTTACTCAGTCTCTTCGGTTAAGTTACTTTTGGAATAAAAAAATAGCTCGATGATTCCAATGAATGATGCGTTACGGTATTTTAACGAAATTAAACCCCGTATAGACAGATGTGAGATATCAAACATAATAGCAAATATTTTCAGCAACGTATTCCATGTACATAATTCATCATCAACTCCAGCTATAAATTCCTAGACAGGTATGACGCAGCTCTCCATATGGCTTTCCTAACAGCTAACCTCTTCATAGTTAAAAAATTGTTTTTCAAATACTTCACTACTTGCTCCATATATCTCATTCGAGGCCTTCATTTGCTATTTTTCCCGTTCAAATTTCCCTCGAGGACTGTTTCCATCAGACTATTATGTCTCAAAATAGTAGGTGGTCCCGTCATTATAATTAAATTTTTATCATTATCATTATCAGTTTTCATTAAATTTCTCTTTTCATCATAGGATATACTCTTTTGTTGCTCAGACAATAATGAAAACAGACATTATGCTCATTATATGTGTTTTCAATTCTGCACCCGCACTTATATGCGTTTCAGACCGGGAGGAAAGGTACAAGGATGGGAAAATGGCAAGGAAGGTAAGGAGAAAGGGTAGAGAGAAACCTGTCGTCGGTATTAGTCTGCTCTTTACAGAAGTAGCCAAGAGGGCCATGGTTTAACATCCCATCCGCCGGACAGAGTACTGAGCCCGAATTCTCTGCATAAAAGACTAAATTAGGATCCATTTAACTAATAAAAATATCTGCCGTTGTCAAGGTACGAACACAGGGTCTCGGAGTGGGAAGCTAGTACTCTAACCACGGCACTTGATGTCATCTGTTTCTCTATTTATCTGTTGTTTTCAAGTCAGTATCCGCACTTCAGGCAGGGAGAAAAGGTAAGGATAAGAATGGAAGGGTTGGGAGGTAGGCTGGGAAGAAGAAACTCGGCGTCGGCATCATCTTGCTCTTAATGAAAGGCGCAAAAGGGACAATGGCTTCTGATGGGCGGAGAGCTGAACTCGAATACTCTTCACTAAGCAATTAAGTATAGGCCGGTCTACCAATGAAAAATATCTGCCGGAGTTTGAACCCCCGACCCCAGAGGCGAGAAGTCAAAAGACTAACCACTACACCCACACGAGCCCCTCCAATATTCTTCAAAATCCTTCTGTGACACCAAATTTCCTTATTTCGAAAATGAAATGAGGCCCAGCATTTTTTCCCGTTCTGTTTTATAAGTAATGTAGAAACAAGTAAATAAGTAAATCATCGGCGTACGTTCATGGGTCCAGCGTTACGAAAGAGAAGGAAGAAAAAGTTGTGTACAAACTGCAACGGGTTTACTCTTCCATCAATTTTTTTCGGTAGCAAAAATAAAGAAAATTTTGTCATCTACTGCCGCCGACCGCAGCTTATCATGCAGGTTTTTATGTTAGCTTTTATTTCAGCGCACCCGATTCGCAGATGGACGTTTTCAACACGACGCCACGCCTCGTTATAGTGAAGCTATCTATGATACTAAAGCGGCGAGGAAAAAATCGAGCAGCGGGATAATGTAGTTGAAAGGCAAGGCGCCAAGTTAAAAGACGAGTTATCACATGATTGCCATAGTCAAAAATGGAATAACTCGAGCGGATAATGACGTACATGGAAGGGGAATGGACCATGGACACAGGGAATAGTACAGAAATGAAATAGCTAGCTGAGATAAGCAGGGAATGGAGTTCTGCTGCAAACAGTATTCTGGGAAATAAATGCCTGGATTGCCTCTTCGTTTTCATATTTCGTCTAATTCAAATGTCCCACCAGTTATTTCAGTTGAGCTTTCTTGTGTATATAATGTAGGCATATAATGTAATTTATCATTTCCCTAAACGACTGGAGTTTAAATAATGTAAATATAGTATACAAAAGTTGTCATTATTATGGTCTGAAATAAGTGAAGAGTGGTGGGATATAGTGGTTTATAAGGGGCTATCTCTCTTCCAGTAGCTGTAAGTTGCCTCTATCGCAGTAGCTCCGATTTGCAGACATTTAAATTCTTAATAAAGGTTTTATAAAACGAAAGGTTACTACCATCAATTTTACTATTTTTTCCGTTTTAAAAAAATATTTCGTTAATTTTTATTGATATATTGGACTGTTAACGAAATTTTCGGTAAAATTTGAGACCCTTTCACGAACATTTTCAGGAAGTTAAAAATTTCGGAGCTGGCGGCGAAAGATGTTCTTCAAGGCATCTCATTGTCATGTAAACCATCGCTTGAGTGTCAAAGTTTATATATTTTTTCCTAACAATTGGTTTATGAACCCTGACCCCATTATTGCACTGCGAGACAGGCCCCAGAGAGAGAATATCCCATATGCGTAAACCGTCTTGGAAATACACTTCATACAAGTGACTGTTAAGATGATTAATATCGCTCTTCGGCAAGGATTAACAGCAAAGCAACTAAAAGTAGGAATTCATCGAAAATTGCGGTACGTTTGCGTTTGCGTTGCACATATTGCCAAATGCAGGAATTATCGCCTGACAAGGAAACAATTCAATGGGGAGAAGTTGCCGGGTATAAAATCGCTAGAATACTTTCGCTGATATCATTACCCACAAACCAAGAGGGGCGGGGGAGAGGGGACACATGTCAATGAACTCATGATCACTGTCGACAAATACGGATCTTATCCGGTCAAATTGCACATTCTATTCCTATCTGGTTCCCACAAAAAAATGTCTCCTTCTCTTCTTTTATCGCGATCATTTTCGAAAAGCGTTCCAATGACGGCGCGAAATTCCCATTTGGGTACGTATTCTTACTTCTGAATCCGGTCTCGAACAAAGTGACTTAGATAACAAGAGGGTTCAAGAGGTCGAATTTTCGCTTTCCTCCTGATGTGCCGACGGCATGCCATCCGGAGGGGATTTCTAGTGGTCACTGGCGCAGGAGATAACGGCCCGATTTCGATTTCCATTGGGCCCCGTTCCCGCATTTGAATAGCATGGCAAGAGCGGTAGCCCTTCCTGAAGACCCATGATCCCTTAACGTTCGGGAATATCTCCACGTCGGGAGGATAAAGTGAGATTTTATTTGCACCGCGGAGAAGGGAAAAAAACTCACGAAGACGACGGAAAACCCATTAAAGTTATAATATTCTCCACCATCTTTTCTGGTCCACTCATGTACGCATATGCGTATGCGATTTTTAAATTAACGTAAGTTTAACACACTGATAACGTCAATAACGCTAACTAAGTTAACTCAGTATAGAAATTTAAATCCTTTTTAATGCCATGTTCACAAATAGTAAAAAGAGGCTTGTTTCAATACATAGCAAAATATTAATCTATAGCCTGGGTTTACTTATTTTGTATTATCTAAGCACATCCTCCCAAAAGAAATTATATTTCAATTATAAAAAATGAAGAAATTTAAACTTTGTGCTGGTCTGTGCAACACAAAAGAGGTAATGAAGATTCTTTTTCAATCTTGACAATTTTTTGTCTTATCCAGCCGTGACGATTGGCATAAATTTTAAAAAGCAACATCGTGTTACGAAGAGCAACAGGAACAGTCTGATTTTCTTGCCTACAATAATTGAAAGATAAAAAATTACAGACACTCCACTCCACATTTCAACGCTCACAGTACCTTACAAATAGCCACAAGTGTATATGACAGGAAGTAACTCCACACAAATGATATACTACTGTTTCTCACATCATAACTCTGCTAGTAAGTATACCACTGGCCGTAGAGTCAATATAAAAGTGTAGAGAGTCATAAAATATGTTATGTAGAACCATATAATATTTCAACACGACACTCACCAAAAGGTCCATTTTTCAAAGTGACATGAAGACGTTAAATTGATACATTTCCACAGAATTGACATCGTGCTTCGTATAAGCGGCAATAGTTAATACTCCAATGAGCAGGAATGAACATTACATCTACATCTACGCAATGCCTTTCTAGCCACCACGAGGGTGTGTGGCAGGGGGAAAATCACCAAACATGCACAATTTACATGTAACTAGGTTACTGCATGGAAACATGTTAGATAATAGAGTCACATACCGCTAGAATAAAGGATTTAGATTTGATTGATGATTGGTGTGTTAGTTGGCAGGTAGAATTAAATTTGAAGAAATGTGCGGTAGTAAACTCTTAGGAAAAGAATAAATTTCCCCGGGATAATAAATAACCGAGGTATGGAGGTACTCAGAAAGGATTGAAGCAACGTTAGATATTGAGCTAACCACTCGTTGTAAGTGCATTAGGGTGGTTACTGAATTATTATATTAATGTTAAAGAAAAGTTTATTGAACGCTAAAAAAACAAGTTCAATCGAAATTAAATATTTTCATCAGCCGGACAGGGAGAATCAATAACTTAAATTGATATAAATAGTAGGTCAGAAAGATGCAAACATTCATTTTTCCCACACATAATACACGACTACGGCACAAACAAAGTCCAACACAATAAAAATATTACGAATCACACTTCATTACATATTCTCACAGCTATATTTTTACCTTTTGGCAGCAAAATATCATTTTACGGCTATAGACCTGTCACCCCTACCACGATTACTTGCAACAGCTAGCAGGGTCCCATGTAATTATAGATGTAGATGGGATTTAGCTCCAGCTGTACGCTGAGGTCAGCCAAATATTGCGAAAGCTATAATCGGGACCACATGCTAGTATCTAGCCGGAACACACTATCCAAATCGAATGAGAGAGCTTTAAATACCAGTTACCGCAGAATCTTCCCTTCGCTTAGAGACAAGCGCATTTGTTGAAGACGGATTGTAATAATGCAGCCATTGCAATTTAAGATTTAAAATGGCGTACAAACCATGTGATAATTTACCACCAAATATTCCAGCCTTATTGTGTCCCGTATGTTAGTGTGCCAGGGATCAAAGACGCAAAGAGGGAGCGGAATACTGATTTAATCAAGAGCTTCAGATTTTTAAGAGGATTTTTCAAACAAAATCCAAAGCCTTTTAGTGTGCGAAAAATGCCTGAAAATCACTTCTTTGCCTAAAATAAATTCATCCAATCAACGAGATATCTGACGGTCTGCTCACCAAATCATTAATCTTTTGGACATTCAGTTCTCATCCGTTTATTTCCGCCCTCCACTTCCTTGTGTCCTCGTTAACCTTTTCCCTGCCAGAATAGAATACTTAACCTTCCCTTGCCGAAAAAAATGTCCCCCAAACAAACCTGAATGCCAGATCCTCGTTCGCATTTCCTTAAGGATACCGTCTCTTCCTCTTTTCCCCACCTCTTTTGCAACCCACAACCAACCAACCCGTTTGCCCCCAGAGATCTTCTAACCCCTCCTCTTTCATTCCGTCGCCTGACGAGCGGCAAAAGCCCTTGTAAGGACATTGTTTAACCACGTCTTCTATTCTCTCTTTCTCTCCCCCAGTTCCCCGTCAAATTTCCCCGGCCCTTCCGTGGCGATATTGAAAAACACTTTTCCGCAACCCAAAGTCCAAACCTCCCCTCTTATCCCTTTAATTTGCAAAGGGAGACCGAGTTCTTTTCTTTTCTGTGAGCACCAAACCGTATCCTCTCTACTTCCATCTCCTTATCCCTCCCCTCCTCCAGTGTGTTCGAAGCCTTAACTCAAGCTTATGTAATCGCTCGCCGGCCTCTCTACATGGTGTTTCCACTAAATTGGAATTTTTTCTCAGGCCTTTCACCCTCTCAACGATGTTTGAGCAGGAGGGGGGAAACTAGATGACCATTTGAAGCTTAATGGCGCCTTCCACATGTTTGCCCTCTCCTTATTTGCTTCCAGGAGCATAGCTTAGTGGGATGCTCGAACTACACGGAAAGCGACCAATTTCTTTTTCTAAGAGAAACAACCCCTCAAGGTTACTCAGAAAACGCTCTTCTCTCTCTCTCTTGAAGGTATTTGATAAAGAGAAAGCGTTATATAGAAATGATTACCGTAAACTCGAAGTACTCAGAAAAGATGATAATACGAGCTAAAAGTATAACATATAAATTGAAGCTCACGTCAATGACACTTTATAGCATATGTGGTTATTAGCATTGGCAACGCTAGAAGTACCGACAACAAATTGGTACGAATGGCTGTTATTTGTACCCTTCCGAAATATGATTGAATAAATTATTGCGCTTAGGGTGAGGCATCCAATAGGACACATGAAACATAAAATATTGGAGTCACTTATAACACATGTATTCTGGACTGGCAATTACAAATTGCTAGAAAAACTCATTATAATATATGCACAAATTCCTTCTCCCTGTTCGTGATTGTTATCATATCATAAGTGAAGTATACACAAGGATAATGAAAATCCATGTTAACAATAACACAGGAGTAATAAAGATCTGATGCTGATGAAGACCCGAGCAGCCTCCAATACATGAGTAATAGGTCAAGTAATATATAGTTGCTTTGTAATTCCTTTCGAAGTGAAACAACACACAATTGCTTTATCCAACGCTCTCCCAGAATAATTAAACAAGAATCCATTGCACGCCTTATATTTTCAGTACCATCACTCAATATTCAGTGTGGTCCTTTCAACTCTTAATTTAATTCGAAGTAACCCATTTCATTTCAGCTGATGTTTCCGGGGCAGGTCAATACACTTTCAGGAAGATTACAAAAAGGACCCTTCCGTGCTATTTAGCAGACACCAATAAAGTCGGAGCTAGCAAAAATTAAGTCAAACTTATTCTGAAGTAAAATTAATGATAAGCGCGAAGCGAGATTTAAAATTGACGGTACATATTTCTTTTTCCTAAACTTTTTCTTTATATTAAACTCCATCATTAGCTCACATTATTAACAGTCCAAATTCCACTAGAATGCTTCACAATTTAAGCTTAACTAAGAAAAAATTTAAATTAAACGGAAATGGGAAATCGGACATAAAAACATTATTCTTGGAAAGTTTAAGAAGAAAATTTCAAAGGAGCTATAAAAATAGGCCGTTGATTGAAAAACACCCACGACTTGGCGGGGTGAAGCATAAAGCTTAGCAATTTAATTAAAACTTTGATATCTCCGTGTCCCAAATTCCAAGAGTGCTACCCTTTCCAAGAATAGGGGAGATTCTACTATAAGAAATCTTTCTGAAAAACTAGACTTCGCTAAACTAGTAGCGAGGTAAAAATGCACTGGCGATGCTCACGTCATATTTTCACTCACCCAGTATTTCCTTTAACATAATTAACGTGTTCTTTACAAGAAGCCTTTGCGGATGAAAAATATTGCATTCGTAAAGCTTGTTTGTTGACTATATATCAGCTATTGTAATTTTAAATCTATGTTTAAAGCACACTAAGCAACAAAATTCTCATAAAATGTGTAATTTGCGTGATTTACAAGTATGTATATAAATAATTTGTAATTTTCCACACTTTTTATCCGTTTTTAGCTGTTGTAATTTTAAATCTATAATTAAAGTACAGTAAGCACCAAATTTCCCATAAAATGTTAATTTGCGTGATTTGCAGGTACATAAAAAACTTTGTAATTTTCCACACTTTTTATTATAACTTCAAGACCTCTTTAAAATGACGCAGATGTGTTACAACCGGTCGAGATGGCAATAAATAGTGTGGAAATCACTCATTACAAAGTATTTATTTAACAACATGGATAAATTCCACAAAGTAAGTTTGCCGACGATCGAGTTTAGCTGTTTGATTTGATCAACACGGAAAAAGTTAAGATGTATCTTTCCCGCATCACACATCTATCAATACACATTTATTCACATCGTATTTATTTAGCGATCGATTAACAAAGAAATTGATCAACTTACCAATTGGATCCAAAAAAGATCGCCGAATTCATCGTCGAAGACATAGTTCTCACTTATATACTATCCATTTGTCTTCGCTTCTTTCTGTTTCTCCGCGCAAAAGAGGGTGAAAAACAGGTTTTTGGTATGTAACCTGCAAATCAAAAATATTAATGTATATACCAGGAATTGTTTAGATGAGTCTTGTGCATTTAATATCAAAAATCAGACAAAATAATACCAGGAAAGTTGAGAGGAAGGTTAGCCCTCCATTTTACTTTTTGAGTTGTTAAATAATTCATTGCTAAATTTCCAACGAATATAAAAATATCCAAAAATAATACTGGACTTGATAGACGAATAATGTGATTGAGAGAAGTTTGGGAAATTATAATAGCTTTTGCTGATGAAGGCTAAATATAATGAATATAGCGGTCCTTACAGTAGGAAAGGAGAAAAAGACTTATATTGTGGGATTATGGGGTACTAATGCATTAATCACTCACTCACTCACTCAGTGATTCAACCCGAAGGTTGGTTTTGATAGGTGAGAGTAGAGCTCACCACGTACTAAGCCAATGGCGTGTGAAATTACACATTCAGGGCAGGGGGGCCAGTTCCTTTCCCTGGGCCACCTGCGATTTCCTACGAAGTTCTGATGCGCAGAAAATCGAATCGCGAGGATTTTAGGTGGGGGTTTCCAGAAAGGCTCTTCCCCGGGATTTGAACCCGGAACCCTCCGGTCAGCAGCTCAGCGCTCTACCCACCACGACCCCCAATGTATTAATATTTTATTTAAAATAACTTATATGCTCAATAAGTCAAAGGTATGTTCATTCAGTAATTTTCCAGGTCGCAAGTACAGCTGAATGATAGTATCTTCTCTAATTGTCATAGGTGATTTACAGTGCCATAAATATTATCGAAAGAATTTATTTTACGTGGTTCGGGATGGTATGGTGGCTAGAGAATTGACCTACCATCCAGAGGGCTTGTTTCGAATCCCGCCCGAGGCAGAATTTTCATTGCTAAACCGGTCCCAAATTGGGTGCTGTGTGGTGAAAACTTCAATTTCAGTACTCCATCCCCCTCGCCACCTTTCGTTAAGGGTAGGCTAATACCAACACCGGGTTTCACACCATCATTCTTTTGCTCCTTGAAAAACAATTCCTTCCCATATCCACTTACCCGACGTATTCGACACGTTCCCTGTGTTCAATTCCCTAAGGGAATCCACCATTTTTAAGTGCCGACCTAACTTCTCAAAATAGCATTAATCACGATGGGGAAGACCTAAATTCCTTACCTATACTTAGAAAAGTAAGCAGCGATCAAACTAAGTGCTGCTGGAATAGGACTGCCTCTGTAAACCCATCTATAGAATCTTTAATTGCTTCCAATCACTCTTCCCTTTCACCCCTTCATTTTGCACTTTACGGCCATCTCCTTTCCTGACCCATTTTCTTACGTGTCCATGCCATTTCCCCTCACAACCCATGGGACAGGGCGCCGGATCAGTCGGCATTTTCGAACGACGGGCTGAGTTTCCCTTAGAGAGCTAGATTCCCTTCGGTCGATATGAATCAATCACCCCCCCCCCCCTCCCTCACCCCACGGTATCCTCTTGTCTTCCTTTCCCTAACCCAACGATTAATCCTACATTTCAAGGGAGAGTTACAAAGGTTCCCTCGGGCATCTCCAGGGATTCCCCTTCGAAAGGTCCTCAGGGGACAATGAAGACTCAGTGCTCCAAATATTCCCGCCAGTAGCGTTGCACAGCGAATATATTCGTATCCTCTAACTCCCTGCTTTTCTAGCTAAAACGAGAAAAACACGATGGCCATGGATCTCAGTATTCGGTTTCGATTTATCTTCTCTTTAGTGTAAGTATGTACATGTTGAATATATAATCAAACGCGGGTCTGGCATTAATAACTTCGTTATAGTTGTAAATTGCATTCTGGCTGGCCTGCGAATGTTTTGCCGGTGCTGATAACTTTATGCACGCCTAATACTCAAACTTCCTTGCAGTTCTGAGGTGACTTTTGAAACACGAAGGTATGTAGAGCTATCATCCATTTTACGAAGAATTCAAAACTCCTGAGAAATAGAAGAAATGGCCAGGAAGAACTGTTTAATAACGTACAAGAAACTGATAGTGATGACTGTATCATCATCATGGATCAAAAATCTTCCACTCGATTCTTCTATCGGCCAACCTCTTCATATTGGCGTGACTCCTCTCTTTTATATCCTTCACAACCTGTTCTATATATCTCATTCGAGGTATGACTTTTCCAATCTTCCCGTTCACTTTTTCTTCAACGATTGTCTTCATCAGGCCATCGTGTCTTAAGATATGGCCGATTAAGTTGTTCCGTCTTCTTTTTTCGAGTTTTTAGCAGACTTCTCTTTTCTCCCAATCTTCTTAGGTCTTCTTTGTTTTCCACTCGGTCGATCCATTTAGTCTTCATCATTCTTTTATAACACCACATTTCGAAAGCTTCCACCCTTTTCTTCTCCGCAGCTATCATTGCCCATGCCTCGATGAATGCATGCAGTTAATTAAGGACTACGATTGGACAATAGAGAATATCTCTACTACTTACATAAACATTATGTGAACAGTTTCCCCAATGGCTGCTATGATAGTAAAAATAAAAGTACTTAGTTAATTTCACAATTTATTTAGAATTTAAACTTGCCGACCATTGATTTTATGGCTGCTATTATTTTGAAATAACTTATTTTCTGTATTTCATTCCTGAGATAGGTGAGTGAAATGTGTCCTTTGAATTGCGTGTAGGATGACAAAATGTTCCAAGTAAGAAAGCTTTCCGTTGTTTTCGACCATGACGTACAGCCCTGCAAATTCCCATATCTTTTCACCTCTCTATCCCTCATTACGCAAAGGTGGATTATTTGACTTCCCTTTTCTATTTTATACTCCCTTTTTTCTGTTCTTTTACAAAAAAATAGTTATCAACATACCTATTTCTTACAAGCTCTTACCACGTTTTCGCGTACATAACCAGTGTGTACTCAAGTTCAAATCATCTTAAAACATATTAAATAAACGTAGGTATCATTCTTTATAATAAACGTTTTATTCTCACTAATATAATGCAAGAAGGAAATATCCAATAGAGAACGCGAGTCAGGTTTCCACTACTTAAGAGCTGTCTTCGAAGATTTCTTTTATATGCCCAAAGACAATTCTCAATTTACCATATGTGATTTTAAAGAGGATGAACATAATAATTTCCCAAAAAATCATTATTGGCTGCTCATTTACAGTTCAAATATGTGTTCCATCGCACTTATTTCCCCTCAATTAGGGCAACTGTGTCAATGCGTTCAATTGATAATATATTCTTTCAACATCTCTTCCAGTAATATATCTTCACAACAGGGGTTGAAAACAACTATATTAGGCTGGTCCTATTGATTGCAGCAAAAAAATTCGAGTGTTATAAGTTATAACACTCGAATTTTTGTGCTTGCTCTTCGAGATTTTTATAACTTATAACAGGATAGTGCTGAAGGTCCTTAGATGCAACTAGCCCTACCATGGCAAATAACTAACCGAGGCACATGATGATAACCTCTAAGGAAGCACTAAGGCATCCTTGTGAATGAAATCCCTATTTTCAAGCAATTACAAAAACTATAAAAAGTTCATAGCTGATTTATTTTTCATAAATAAGAATCTACGAAGGGGAATAATACATTCAATCAATAAACTCTAATAAAAGTAAAGGTACTGAGACACCTAATTCAACGCTCTTTCTATTTCTAAACTTTACAATCAATTGTATAATTTAAATAACTAAGAGTAACTGTTGAATATATTTATTCTCGAGGTTTAATGATGTATCGTGTGATCTTATGGGGGAAACATATGATAACGGACATAATAGTTTAACTGGTTAAAATACCATTACAGCAAGAAACAATTGTCACCAGTGTTACTCAGAATTTCTTCATTATTACATGAATCAATTAGGAAGGCATTTTCCTTAAATTTTGAACTCCGAAAATATATTTAATATCGTCATACAACGAGAACTGACGAAATCGAATCCAGATCGTCGAAAATCTTTTGTATATAAAACGTTTCTTCCAGATGTACTTTGAAAAATAAATCAACTGGCATGAATATTCGGACACATGATCACACATGGGCACTACCTTAGAGGCTTAGGAAGATACATAACACCCTGCAAGAAACTGAACTTGTCAATAATTATCAGCACCTGATACTTCTATTTTATAGGGCCAGTGGAGCTTTAATACCACATCTGAGAAGAAGAATTTATTTATTTTTGCTTTTTTTAATATTTTCTCAAAATAAGTACTAATGTTAGTCTCAAAAAAATAAAACAAAAATTAAGGGTACACAAAAGGAACAGAAATTGAATATTATCTATTCAATCTGTTGGAAAATGAAGCGCCAGAGAGAGGAGGTTAAAGGTAAGTGAAATGAAATTAAGGTTAGTGGAGCCACTGTGTTCGGTTCAAAGATGACATATTGTTCTGACGGAACCAAAGAACGTATCATTTAATTATTGGGTCACCAATAGCAGCAAAAATATCCACATTAGGCATGATAAATAAGTCACACTAAAAACGATACAATTAATAACTTTTGAAAAAAGTGAATTAAAATTGTAATCAAATAGGAGGAATGGATAGAAAATGTGTTCCCTGTAGAGGCGTTTGAAGAAGAGGGAAACGAAAAAGGTCACCCATAGCGCATCTGTCAGTGAGATTATTGAATAGGGAAGGTATGTGCCGGAAAAAGGAAAGTTTGGAAACGGATAGACGGAAATTAGTTTGGGGTAAAAGGTTAACGTTTTAAGTGGCACGGGCTGGAATGTAGAGTGAGAGACATGGGGAGTAAATCTTCGGCACAAAACGATACATTAAAGATGGTGTGAAGGCATTAAAGGTCGGAGGTAAGGCAGTGATGAGAGATTTATGGTTGGCGAAACGTAAGCAAAATTTCTTCCTGTGAGAGGATTAAGGTGAAGGAGGCGATCATGGACTCAAGCAAAAAACAGATTGACTTAGCGGTTGATCGATTAGAGCGTGATAGGAGCGTTTTATTGAACAGGGCAGTCATAATACTTAACTTTCGCACTTAAAAAAACTAAAAAATGGATTAGATTTTTGAAATTGATCGCATCATCGATAAATATTTTTATTCACCAATTTTAGCTTTTGGGAACCACAAATGCATAAGTTGATACTCTGGATATATATGACAGATCACCCAATACAAAATAGGAGTGCTTTATGGTTTCCTCCACGTAACAAACCGGAGAAAACAGAAAACCCACTTCGTTCATTAGCACGCTGAGAAAATGTTTCGTCAAAAACATCGAACGCAAAGTTAACCAAGTTCGCTTTGAAGACCCGATCGAGAAGATCGCGATACCAGCAAATCGAGTGCAACTCATCCACAAAAAGCATACTCTGGAGGTAGCTTACCAATACATGCCTACAATATGCAGTTAGTATAAAGGACCCATGTGAAATAATATTGTTTTCGGAGTAGAATAGTGTTTGGTGGAGAAGAGGTCGGTTTTTTTAAGCATCGCTATGCTATATTTAGAATTGTGACCAAATAGCTAAAAGAATTAGTTTCGAAATCCTCAACAAATCGTAGGGTGAAGTACAGACTAAACTAACTGTAGAGTTAAAAAAATATGTCTTCTGAAGATGTGAAAAGTATGTAGCTACATTAAAACTGCTATTATAGTGCATTAACTTATAATGATAAAATTAGAAAGATAGATAGACAATAGGTGCTTTTGAATGTTTGAATGTACAACCTCAAAATGTACACCGCGAGAGTGTTACTTCTTTAGATATCTCTTTGCACGATTGGAATGAGAATACTTGGTTGTTCCACATAAAAATTTTATTTCACAACACGACCTAGGTTTCGACGATAAAACGTCATCTTCAGGTGTTTTTATCGACAAAACCTAGGTCGTGTTGTGTTGTGAAATAAAATTTTTATGTGGAACAACCAAGTATTCTCATTCCAATCATGAATTCAAGGTTCCATAAAGTTACGGCTGATACCATCAGTTATCTCTTTGCACATTTGGTTCGTAACGAGAAATATTTTAATCTTTTTATTTATATATACCTATTTGAAATATTTTTATTAATATATTTCTCACTTCTGTTCGGAATAATGCTAGCTTGGGAGAGGAGGTTGCGTTTCATACGAAGGTGACATATCAATTTGATAAATTGGTTGCTAACCGAAAAATTGGGCGTGTGGCCACTGGTAATATGATTATTTTCCCGCTGATATAAAATATGCAGCCACCCCCTCCACCCACCTCTGTCCAGTGAGTACTCTTTCAACAAACGAAATGCGAATAAGTCTGAGGAGTCGATGCAACGAAATTGAGCAATTCCTTGATGCAACCGTTTCCTTGATTCCCATTTCAACTCCGGTTCCCCACTAACCTTTAACATTTGGCTGACACTCGATAGTCAGCTTTTTCCAACCTTCGTCCTTCCATGACCCCTCTTCCACACAACCCTCACTGAACCCTTCTCCCCCCCCCCCCCCTCCCCCCTCCACCACATCCACCTATTACCCTTCCCTCTCTACCCACCCAACTATGCCCTCCCTCGAACACAAATAAACGGGCGACTCACTCCCCTTTCTCTCTCTCTCTCTCTCTCTCTCTCTCCACCCACGCCCAAGAGAAACTCTGTCTCTCCCCCTCCCTTCCGCCCCTCCGCAAATACACCTCACCACCTTGTCCCACCCAAAACCCTCCCTCCGCCGCGGCGAACGTCCCTCCTCACAAAACCCACATCCTTATTTGTGGGAAATTGACTCGGGCGGGGGGGTAAAGAGGGGTGAAAAAGTGGGGGAAAGGGTGAGCCGATGCAGGGAGGTCCGAGTCACTGAGGGAGGGTCACAGGCGGCAGCTTGGTCTGAATGAGAGCGGCGGGCTTGTCGCCGGTTATATTTGAACGCGTGAAGGAGAGAAAGAGTGGGCTGAAGGGACATAAATATGGATGAAAAAGTCTCATTGTTCTAGGGTCACGTCCTAGGAGAACTTAGATTTTAACGCAATTGATTCGGTCGATACGAAAATAGGTCGAGCACCTTTTTCTGGGTATCTCTAAAAAAATCTCTCTTCGTCCAATTTAACAAAGGCCTCACAATTTCATTTGCACCGATAGCATTCTTTGGGGTGGATATTTAATGAATATACATATTTCATTTCGAAACTCACTGGCATCAAGGGAAATCTAAAATAGATGTCTGCATGGGCGTGCCTTGCTTCCAAATTTTAAAAGGCATATTGTCCCTTAGTATGCGACCGGGCTCAAATGTCATCAGCATCAGTCGTAGCAAATGGATTTTTTAAATTCCTGTTTAATTCAGACTTGTGACTTTGTAGAGAGAATTAAGCTGCAAAAAGTCAAACGGAAATGCTTTTTACACAGAAGAGCCATGGGGATTAATTCTTGAAGGGACGCACCCATCTCGTTTCCCCCATCAGATATGGATGTGGGTGACTCATTTTCACAAAAACGTGACTAATGCACTCACCATAGCATAATATTCTAAAGGAAATCAACAATCGTACCTATTCCCTACGGCATAAATAATTACATTTATATGGTTGTCCAACCTTTCCGTATTCCCTGTGAACCAATGGTTCGGAATTATTTCCAGCTATGATTGTTAAAATTTTAAAATTTCGCACCCATGCTTTAGTTTTCTAAGAGCATTTTGACTGAGGGTTACTCATTACTCTCAAGGGTTACTCATTGTGTGTACTCGTACTACGAACCTGAATCCGACAGAGTCGGGCTCAAAATATTGAAACCTCATCGGAATAACATTTTAAAAATGGTTGCCAAAATGTCAGTCTATTAAATATTAACAACGACCGGTTTCACCAAAATATGTGCAACACAGATTTTTGCAATCTAATCACTTCCAGTGTCCGGTATAACCGATCGCTATCAGTATTTAAGTATGCACTGTTAATTTTTTGTTCTCTATCCCTATTCTATGAACCGATAGTTTGACTTTGCCAATCAATATCACCGAAAAAATGAATGAATTTAATTAGGTCAAGTTAGGACCATACCATCAAATTACGTACAAAATATGAGAAAACCGCGATCTATCACCATTAAAGGTGATATGTGACCATTTCAACGAGTAGCCAGTTGTGAATTAGATTGTTTGGAAGGTTTTGCTGCGGAGAGGAAGGAAAAATTACTTGAACAATGGCTCCTATGAAGCAGTAGCATTCATATTAAAGGCCGTATCACACTAGCGGTTGCTGGTTACGGTTGCCGGTCGCAGTTGTACAGTCGACCAATGAGCGCCAACCATCTCTCAACGGTTGGATTATAGGTCTATTTCCAACCGGCCTGCTGTGCAACCGTGGCTGGACAATAGGAGCTCACCTCGCGGTTACGTGCTGTTTGTGTATACATATCGCGATAATTTCATTGTTACCATTCAACTACGTCCTAAACCTTAAAAATATTTAGAACACAATTTAAACAGCATTTAACTCTCTGGCATCATCTATTTTTTTGAGAAGGATATATTATAATAGCATACATTTTATCGAGGTGAGATTAAATGTACTTAATTCATTTGTATCTTGTATTTGACGCATAAATCCTGCATTTGAAGCAGCATAGGAACAAAATGTAAACAGAAACAGCACGTGACCGTGAGGCGAGATCCTATTGGCTGAGATTGCAGAACCGGCCGGTTATATAAGCGGTCTGTGTGATTGGCACTGTTTACAAGTTGCTTGACTTGCTGATCCCTATCCCTTCCATCCCTATCCTTATACCTTTCCTCCCGGTCTGAAGCGCCTATTAGTGCGGAAACAGACTTGAAAACACCCATGAAAAACTGTTTACAACAGCCGTAACCGGCAACGGCAAACGTACCCGGTAACCGCTAGTGTGATACGGCCTTAAGTCGTATTGCCATATTTTCCTATGTGAACTTCACTGAATGGTGCTGCGATAAGAATCGTGAAAAATCAAGTGGCTTTACAAATGCAGTCGCTTGGCAATACTTCGGCGCTCAATCTGCTGATTGATCTCACTCAGCGTCCATTAACCCCCTCTGGGTCTCCTTTACTCTCGTCTCTCACTCAGTATCCCCTCCGATATCCTGCTCAAAATTTCTCTCAGCCTGTGACACTTCCTCACATATCTCCCGGTCACATAATCGAAACAGCTGTGACCAATATAATATTTGCGAGAGTAATAAAATTCGCTACATCAATATAGAGTGCCATAGATTGGGCCAAGGAAATATAACACCAGAGGAGAAAGGAATAGCTGGATATTCGATGTAGTGAAGGGGCACTAGGGATGAAAGCTAAACATTAGATAGAAATAAACATCTATCTACATCTTAATCTACGTAATACCCTGCGAACCATCGAGAGGGTGTGTGGCAGGGGGTGAAGATCACCAAACATGCACTATTTACATGCAACTAAAAACTAAGTGCTACAACTTCATGGAAACATATCGATTCAATAAACTTGTACTTAAGTAAGAAACTAGAAAAATATCGCTGAGAGAGTCATACCATAGGATAACCATTGTAGATCAGGCACCAAAAGCAGGGGGGAAAACTAGAAAAAGAAAAGGCTCTCATGATAATGACTGTCGTACAACCAAGCACATCGAGCTAAAGAATAAAGTAATTAGAATTCACTAGTTAGAGCGTATTAAATAGTTTTCTTACCAGCTCTATATTTCACCAATTGAATTTTAAACAGCACGAAGAACCATTGGATAACCTTCCATTGCGTAATTCACTGCGCTACGTGTAGTGAAATAAAACTTACTGGCGAAGAATTATTTCCAACTTTACATTGGTTGATAGAATTATTCCAAACTATGTATTTTCTTTGCACTGCAACATTTAAAAATACTTTTGCGTAGTCTATAGGTTCACATTCTACACGCTGATATTTCTAGAGCGAGACATGGGAATGAGAATGTTAACTAGTGTTAACTAATTGTATATTATTTTTCACAACGAATCAGATCTCATTCTTTGGCCTAAATCATCATAACTAATGACGTATTGATTTAGATAAGAATTTAGAGGTAACCAAAGTAAACATCAACTTCACTAGTTTTTTCAACAATAAATAGGAGCACTTGGGATTTAATTAGATTTGCCAAGCGTATTAAAAATCATGTTAAATCTCCATACCCGTGACTGCGGTCATGAAGGCCGAAATAAATTTATTGTGACATCCATTTACTGATGCATTTAAACGAATTATCCAGGAGAAAATTAGAAAATATACTATAGATTATAGATTAGTGGGTATTTTTGCATACCTGCATGATAGTAGGTGTTTATTTTACTCTAATTTGCATGATTGACAAATTATGTAAATATGATGGCATTCATTGCATGAGATAATACTCTCTTTCTTTATATCAGATTTATTTTTAAATACCTAGGACTAATAAAAATACGTATTCCGTGTTGTACATAGTTACTAACATAGAATTCGACCTCAGTATACAATGTAGGCCTAGTGATGATTCACCCCCTGCCACACGGCTTAGTGTCGGCTAACAGGGTGTTTTGTAGGTAAATATAGATGTAGATCAGTTGCTAATGGAACATGGTTGAAAAAGTTTCATTTCTAGTTCATGAAATGATAAATAATTTTCCATTTCCTGAAAGCAGTACGGGTTGCCCGCAGCAGCGGGTTGTCTGACAGCAGCGGGTCACCTATGAGATAACATTTTTAATTCTAAAATTAGCAAAGTAATAATAACATTATTAATGCAAACGTAAAGGTCACGGTGGATACCAAAGTCAGGAAGGTATTGAGCAAGAGGGAAGAGGACTCTTGGAAAATGAAGATAAATTGGATGACAAGTTTTCGAGAAATTTATGAGGGGTTTGAGAGTTTAGAGGATTGAGTTTCACACTCCTCTGAATGGAAACTAATGATGATAATTTCCACCATTTAAATTCTCACTTTGAGGACGGCAAGGCATAAAGTTACCATAACTTCAGCTTAGAGCACATAATTAACTATAAAAATTGATTTTTAAAATTTTTCGTTGAGAAATTCAGCGGTTTTTGTGTCAACATTAAAACATTGCAGTCAAACGGACACCCATATCCACATTAATATTTTAAAAAGAAAAAAGGTTTATTACGCTAGATTTCCATCTTTATGGCCCTTCTATTTTCTTCTGGAACGAATATTTCCATGTTTATCATGTCTTTTGCTGTTTAATATATGCATGGCTACTTGTTGCTGATGCATTATTTCCGCATGAAGTGTCCCAAAAGTGGGGGCTAAGAGGCTTCCATTTGGGTCACAATTTCGTCGTTGATCTCCATCCCTTCGAGAAAAATTATGGTCAAAATTATGCCGTTAAAGGGAACAAACCATTAACATGTGCTATGTGATAACCCTTTCAGTCGTTTAACTCAATTAGCCACTAATTAACTTAAAGTTCATAGCTTAAAGTTGAATGCAAGACATATACGGATATTGGATGTAGAGCGGTAAACGTACTCCGTAAGAATATATTAGAATTTATCTACATCTACGCTCTACCCTGCAAGCCACCGCGAGGGCGTGTGGCAGGGGGTGAATATCACCAAGCATGCACTATGGACATGCAAACAAGCTACTAAATGGAAACATGCTACATAATAGGGTCTCATGCAACTAAATGGTTAGTATCTAATAAAGGGATTGATTGTTATAAGTGCATGCATCATGCTCTATAGACCTACTCTAAAATATTTCCCCTACCTATCGCTTTGCTATGCTGCCCATTGTGTTCTCTTATAGTGCAGGGGAAAAATGGCATTTTGAATCTATCAGTACGACAATATATCTCTCTAATATTTTTTATCTGGTCGAATCCAGCATAATACGCTGGTGTTTTAAAATATGCCTAACATCTTCAGTAAAGTTATCCGATTTAAATTTCTGTAATAGTTAATATGTACTTTAACCTACGCTCTGATAATGATTCCCATCCTAATTATTGCATTAATTCTAATACACTACTAAACTTATCGTAACACCTTTTAACGATCCTAGCTGCTCTACGCTGCACACTGTCTAGTTCTCTGATCAAACCAAATTCATTCGAATCCAATTCACTGGCTGCCTCAAGGTGAGGCCTAACTAGTAAAAAGTAACATCGCTCTTTTGTCTTCTCATCACATTTCCCAAGTACCTACTCTTTTTGTAGATCCTAGCTTTCTCTTGGCTCGGCCGCATATTTCCCGAATGTGTCTTCCCCACGATCATCTACATAATCTACATAATACTCTGCAAGCCACCACGAGGATGTGTGGCAGGGGGTGATCTTGTACAATCTCAATACACCTTTCTGAACACCAAACAGGGCGGGTGGAAAGGGGTGCTCCACGCCAAGATTGACAATACTGCAAACAAGTAAACAGCTGTTAGTGCAAAATATGCCGATTTCACCGTAAAATAATATGTAGCATAGGAACATGGCAAATTCACGGTCAGTAAAGCCTCCAAACTCCAACTAACATGTAGCCGGATATATTCCGCATATATTTTATTCCAATATTTCCGGTTAATTGCCAAATTGCAAGGAAATATCTAAAATAATTACACTCGTGCGTTTTATTTGGCGGTTCACACATATATGCAGAAAAGGCTAAAAGAAGAAAGGAACGATATCATGATACATATAAAATATATGTGTTGCAGAATACTTTTAGTGATTGGGCCATTTGGTGATGCAAGTAGGTAACTAGCTGAGTAAGTGCTCCAATTTTTAATTCAAAAAATATATAGACGTAAATTTTAACGCAATGATATTCATCTACACAATACCCTGCAACCCACTGTAACGGTCTGTAGAGGGGGGTGAACTATCACCAGGCACGTATTATCAATCAAAGAGAACAATTACTACTATGCAGGCATATAAAACATTGCCGCGTTTGTACACTACTTACATTAAACCACCACGTACATACTTGTACATACTTTCACTAGACCCTATCGGGTATCCGAGAAATATCGTATTCTATCCTTTAACGCCATTTTTACCAAAAAAATCAAAAATAGGTAGCTTTTAACAAGCGGAAAATAGATATAAAAACAATTGAACGAAACCAAATTCCGACAAAAAATATCTAAAATTTGGATGCTAAGTCAACATTCCGAGACTTCCAAGCCAAAAAAGTTCAGTATCCGTGCGGACCACGATCAAATAAATGTCTCGCAAGAGAAGGGCAGTTGATTCATTTAAACAGAGCATGAGGGTTACTTTTGATATGCAATGGAACGTTCGCAAAATATTGATATGATACACATTTTTAATACATATATACCCACCCGCTGAAAAATTAGTGCCGGCATACACTTTTCACTAATACACCAGATAAACAATTGGAAATATCCCACCAATCATCATCTGTTCCAAAATACTTACTTCATTTTACACAATTCTTAAATCAATTCATCAAATCAAGCCGAAACGGAGAAAGGAAATACTTGTATAAAAAGTGGACAAAATTAATAACAGGCAAAAAAGTCAATAAGGGAAGCTTGTCACCAAAGCTAAATGAATAATTGCGGTGGCGCTGCACGAAAATGGAAGCAGTTTGAGAGGGGTTGATACATTGCACCCTAAAAAAGAGTAACATTGGCGCCGTGGCGTCTAGGAAAGTTGCAATGGACCTAGTTCAGTCTCCACCCATTATAACTTTCCTTCAGAGAGATAGATAGATTACTATGATAATAAAAAAAATCTTTCGCCAACATTATAAGTCAAAGAACGCAAACATGTACATTAAAATTGACGATGTTGACGAGAATTCATAAACGCATTCACACGGCAGAGAAATTACACTTACTGATCAACACGAAGGTTGGGTTGGTCTGCACAAGCGGAGATCACCATGAAATATTTAAATGGCATGGGAAACACACATTCATGGTTGTCGCACCAGTTCCTTCCCCTGAGCCACCTGCTATTTGCTAAGAAGTTCTGCTATCCAGAAATTCATATCACGAGAATTAATGACAGGGTTGTGAGGAAAGTTTTCCAGCGAGTCTCAACAAGGTACTCGATAAGCCATGGCCGCATGTTCTAGTTCCTACACCAATCCAACGCCACAGGCCACAGGCTAAGATCAATGAAAACCAAAGAGAGAGGTATCCGTAAGTCCACTCAGCAATATTTGCCTCCTGTTTCATTTCCAATTAAAGTTTCTCGTTTGAATGCAGTTTACACTACAACTTCAAAACTTCAGAACCCAAAGCAAATTTCCAAATACGAATTTTCATAATCTTATTATTTATGACATACGGAGTTGATGGTATGAAATAAAAATAAAACGACGCAAATAAATTATTCCTTCCGGTTAAAATTTCCATTTTCACTTGTTAGGCCCCACCTTTAATATTCAGATAGTATATGAGATCCAAATATATTATACATAGATTTGACCATAGAACTAAACAGTATGCAGCGAAGAGCAGCTAGGTTTGTTAAAAGGGGTTACGATAAGTTTCACAGTGTATCGAAACCATTACAAAAATTAGGATGGGAAATATATCAGATCTTAGGAAACAGAGAATAAATCTCCTGCTTAAATTTAAAACGGACATGTATTCTGAAGATGTTTCAAGTATATCGATACACCAGCGTACTAGAGCAGGTTAGATCATAAAGGTAAAATTATAGAGACTGATATTAGGAAGGAGAGTTTCAAAAATTCATTTTTCCACGTTACAGCAAAGATACCTGCCGAAAATTAGAGTACGCATGGTAGATGTTGATGTAGAAGAGAAGTTGAGTGATTTTTTTAACATGTACCTACATATTTTAACATTTCTTACTCATGCATACTTTGGGAAATGCAAATTCATGTATGTAGGATAAATATGTTTGGTAAATAATTATTACATAACTTGTAGTAATTAACAATTTAGTTACAAATGTCTCGCGAATGCATTCATGTTTTCATAAAGTAGAAGCCTAGTATGTATGTACCTCTCAGATGCATAAAAGTAGTGCAAGCATGGGCTAACATTTAGCATCATGGAACAATATGTCTATTCCAGAAGGAGATATGAAGATATTAAACGCTGGAGAACAATTATCAGCGCGCTTTGTACGACAAAACAATACAACTCATTCATTAAAGATTACGCGCTAAGGAGAGAAACAATAGATAGTCGAAAACTAAGTTATTATCAGTGCGAAATGACATCGGAAATAATTAAGTAGGGCTTTCATTCGTTTCACCGGATATTAAAAATATCTGGACTTCCTACGGCGTCACCACGGCTAATTAATGGAAACTACTACTCTGACATCTCATACAGGTGCGAACTCTCATACAATAGGTCACGATTAAAGATGCCGTAGGTTATCTTCTTACTGACGTGGATCACGCAGAATAGGCGTAAAACATTGCATACCTTTGTTCCGCTATAGGAGCAAAATGCGGCCCTGTTAGTATCTTTTGTGCGACGTTTAGAAATGGAAAAGGGTTGAGAAAGAACAAGGATGAGAGAGAAACAAGGGAGATGAACAAAGGGAATGTGCAAGAAATGAGAGAGAAAAGGTTCGGAAAACAGAGACTGAGGGGATGGGCGGAAAAGAGGGAAAGGGAAGGAGGAGGTGGGGGTTGTAAACGGCGAGGGGGATGGGTGTGAAGACAGGGAGCACGAAAGTATTACGGGGGAGGGGCGAGAGAGGGGCTCGGTAACGGCGCGTAAGGTTGGAGCGGGGTGGTAGGGCAAATGGCGGTGGTCTGCTCGTTGATGTGTCGCCTTCTGGGATAAGGGCGGACTGGCGGGATAGGAAAACACGGTTCCATACACCCCCTCCTTCCCACCCCATCCATTTTTTCCACCAAGTGAAAGGGAAGCGATTATGGACGCTTGAAGGAGAGAGGCAGAGATAGGAGGACAGGGATGTAGAGGTAGGTATAACGGGGGGGATGGAGGGGCGAGAGGGAAAGAAGGGAATAAAGGGCTGGCGACCAGGAAGGGAGAAATATAATGAAAAAAGAAAAAATCGGGTAAACGGTCTTGGAGGTGTGAAACGGAGAAGAGTGAAGAAGATCAGCTTGGAGGAACGAAACGGTATCGAAGAGGTTAAACGGAAGGAGAAAAGTGGATGGCGAGTTGCAGAAGGGGTCTTTGTACAGAAGGGAGAACGTGAGAAAGAGGAAAAGACACCGTGCAGGTGAAAGGAAAAATCGAAGGAGAGCACACACGGTTTGTAATAACTACCTGGTGAAAAGGAATTTAAAAATACTTCATCAAATCCTCATCGTGGATTTGATGAAGCTTGAAGTACTCTGCATAACATAAAAAAACGAAACTTCGGATCTCAAGAGAGGTCGACATCAACCAACAGGCATAGGCACAGAGTGAAACTTAGGGTCGATTTGAGCACGCAATAACTATTGGGGATCGGTGGAAAAATCAAAATCAAATTACTAAAATTAATTACTACATATATATAGGGTCACCTTTATTAATTGCTTTTCATGTCTTTCTTATACACTTCCTATTTCTTGTTTGGCGAATTGATGTACGCACTCAATGTAACTAGCCCCTTTTTATTTTTCCTTTGCTTTTTCTAGCATATCAAAGATGAATTTCATTTTAATTTTATTCGATTAATTTTCAATACAAAGTTGTTCGCTAAGGGTATGGACTATGAATGTCTAAAACTGCTAGTTGATCTGCGAAAATAAATGTATTTTTAATGATGAATAAAACAGGTATTATAAAATGTTCACTTTGAACGACAGCACATTTTTCAAGCTTTTTAATGCACTACGTAGCAAGTACCAAAAAGTCGATACTTAAGCGACGAAATATTCTTGATCATCTGTTGTTCTACACGCAGGGCCACAAACATGGTCTGGACCACGTCCAGAATCCATAATTCAGATGAAGGATGGGTACTAAAATCTTCTTGTGCCTAGTGCATTGATTTGTAATTTTGTCGTTCACTAAACATTAGTTTTATTGGTTAATATTCACGATAAACACCATGTATTGAGGACAAAATATCAAATAAGCATATTTTTTATTTTCAAATTGATACTACGTAGGAGTTAAACAAGGGATTCGTTATACAATCGAGACGTTCTCTAACAATTTAAAAATCAAAAAAACGTATAGAGCCCCTCCATTTACATAGGCTGTACTGCTCGCTTCATTTTACAGGGAGGTAGGAACCAACAGGTTCGATTAGGTTATTCTACATAAATGCCATCATGATGACTAAATCCCATCAATCGCATATCCAATATATCGCATAAAAATTAAATATTTCAAAACTCTCTTCACAGTGGGAGAATGCAGCAAAAGAATAAATAATTTGAAAAATATTTTAACTATCATAACCTAAAAAAGGGTAATATTAAAAGTCATCAGTGAATATTATAACTCACGTACACCATGCCTCACCTTAAGTCAAAATCAGTATTTTCGTGAAATGGAACAAACAGCTAGCCAAGTAACAATACTCATATTACTTTGTGTAACTAATCATTCAGCGGAATGTGCCTTGTGCTCCTCAAGCAAACAAGGTTTTCTTATTGTTTGATTACATATCTATAAGTGTATTTTTAATGATGATTCAATCTATGTCGTGCATCCTCAAGGAGACATAAGAGGTATCCTGTAAATGTAGATGAAGTGGGTTACATTTATCAATTACTAGAACTGTAAAAATAACCTACCCCTTGGGATATTTTTATTTTTGAATCGTGCGCAAATAACCAAATACAAATTAAATACGCCGCAATTTGAGAAAACCAGGTCTTTCCTACACCATATGCACCAGAAGCATTCGTCAGCAGCGAAGGCTTGAGAAAAAAATAGGAATTTTTCCTAGAATGCAATAAGGGGATTCCGAACGACGTCGTTTCCATTCTCACGCTACAACGGATGACTGGATAATTCGGTTCCGCCCGTGGCCTTTCGGAACAAGCTACTTACGTCTCCATATCCAGCTATATACGACCTTGTCTGCATACAAATGGGAAGTGATATTTGTAGAAGTAGAACGCTCTTCAGCCGTAAAGTCCCGAGTATCGTCTTGCACGAAATGAGAAGGCCTTAAACCCTTACTTTTTTCATACCCTCCTTCAGGCTGTTTCTACGGAAGTAATACTTTGAATTATTTTTTATTCCGAGGGATCTGGATTACCACATCACCCTCGGGACTAGGAATTTGCTTTTTACGACGGTAAAGACGAAAGATGAATTAAAACAAAAAACTAGGAGCACATAGAGTACTTCCTGGAGTAGGAGAACCTCCTTGTCGCAGGTAATATCTATGAGAATACCATCGTCAGCACCGAACAGGGATGCGTTCTGGTAGCGGCACCCTTCCCACGTAATTCCTTAAATATGAGCCCAAACGAGCACTAAAGCTAATTTGATATCAAGCTGAAGAAAAACAACCATGGCGCCCTGCAACAACATCCGCAAATTCCCCATTTCATCATCACCGCCACCACCGCCAATGCGCTGGTAATTTCATTAGATTAATGCATTACTTGGCAGCAAAATATTTCCTCTGCGAAGCACCTCTCGCGGTTCCTCATCTATCCTTCCGGGAGGTGAGACCGAGGGAATCGGCGGCCCACGGAGCTCTTGCGGCAGCACTAATGAAAGATCGATGCCATGAGTGTACCTAAGTCAGTCGAAGAGCGGAGTGGAAGACAATAACACCCGAGATGGCAACTGGAGCAGAAGAATGGGGGAAGAGGAGACGGGGGATGAAAGAGGGAGGAAGGCGAGAGAAGTAGATGAGAGATAAAAGGACCGATAAAATGGCGGAGATGAAAATTGGAAGCAGAGGTGATGAGGAGAGGATGGGATTGGGATGGGGGAGAAAGCGACTCGTAGGGGCGCGGGTATTAGGGAGCGGAGATGGGGTCAAAGGATAAGTAAATGTTAAAGGCAATTCGGATGGAACCTCGGGAGGGTGACCAGCAATCAGTTTAAACCTTTATTAGATGACAAAAGGAAATGGAGGAGCGGGAAGTGAAGGTATTTACGGGACAAATTGAGGGAAAGAGTGGCGCAAAAGGAGTACCTACCCCTTGTTACTACTGCAACGAAATGCTCTTGTAAAATCGACACCATGACTTGCTGACCCGACCATTCTCTGTAGGTCCCTCGGATACCTCGTTTCCCTGGAATATACACCTACGTAGTCTTTACTCACCCATGTAGCTGTAGCACGCAAGGAAAAATACGATCGGGGTTTACGGAAGGTAGAATGTCCGGAGGTTTCCAAAACAAAAGAAAAGGAATACGATCCACGATTCGTGTACTGGATGGGTTACCCCATTATAAATTTATCGTATGAGTCGATAAATTGTGAGGAGAGAATAGAGAATTCTCTGGCGACAATTCTTCTTGCATGAGCAAAAATAGACTATTTGGTCCCTGTGAATGAAACGCAACTTACAAGACTGATAAATAATAAATTACTCAATGGAATTTCATGAGCAATACCAGCATTAAAAGTTTGTGCATTGCATTATTTGGTTATTTTGACCTTGAAAGCATTAATATTAATGCCATAGTATATTAAAACATTGAGATACTAAGGTTACAATTTAATGAATTTAAAAAAAAGTTATCCAAAACGTCCAGTGACATTCAATGCAGGGAACGCTGAACGACCTATATTAAATAACTAACTAAATACCTATATTAAAAGTTTGCGCATTACATTATTTAGTTATTTTGACCTTGAAAGCATTGATATTATCGCCATAGTATTTTAAACACTGATATAGTAAGGTTACAATTTATGGATTTAAAAAAGTTATCCAAAACCTTCAGTGGCATTCCATGCAGGGAACGTTGAACGACGTATCTTCCCGGATATTTTAATCGTAAAAATATGCAACATAAGCGGGTGGGAATAAATTTTAAAAAAATCATTTGCATAATCAGCGCGAAATTAATTTAACATTATCTCCCAACAAACGGGTATTACTCTGAGTCGAAAGAAGCGTAGAATATCGTTATCGAATATCGTTATGCTGACAAGAAAGATATATTGTATACGTGACACTATATCCGCACACAGAATCACACATATAGGATTAGAGACATAGTATGCATCACATTTAAGATACAAGAATTCGCTCTTCCCTTGCATTCACAATTCACGACCATAAAAACATTAAGACATGTCACCACAAGATGCCTTCATCTGAAGACTCCACTTCAATTGAAACTAATGATCAAATATTTTACATAAGATGTTAATAGAGATTAGCGTAATTTGACAGAAATAAGTTTAGGATAGTGGTCCTTGGTGATACATTCATGTGTTTATGAAAAGTCTCTACGTTCAACGCATTTTTGTAAGATTTCTGAAATATTTCCTTGCATATTCCGTGAAAAGTGAAATTCGTAGAGTGTGTCCTGCATGACAATCATCGTAATATCTAATTCAGTAGTATTGTAAACATAAGTGCATGCAGTGTAATGCTTGGTGTCAATACACCCCCTTCCACACATCTCCGAGGTAGCAAGCAGAGTAGTTAGTAGCTGTAGATGTTTATTTCTAAAATCAGTTCAGATATGAAAAAGTAATATGAAATTATTGAAAGAACAAGTAATTTGCTATCACAAAATGAAACCGTTAGGTATTTAGGTATAGCAATCACTAAATATTTATCGTGGTGAAGACACATCCGTGAAATATGCGGCCGAGTGAAGAGAAAGCTAGGATTTATGAAAAGAGTGCTTGGGAAATGTGATGAGAAGACAAAAGAGCGATGTTAGTTTTCACTAGTTAGGCCCCACCTTGAGTATGCAGCCAGTGTATGGGATCCGAATAAATTACGTTTGATCAGAGAACTAGACAGTGTGCAGCGTAGAGCAGCTAGGTTCGTTAAAAGGTGTTACGATAGGTTGAGTAGCGTTTCAGAATTAATACAAGAATTAGGGTAGGAATCATTATCAGAGCGTAGGTTAAAGTACAGTTGAAATCTATTAGATAAATTTCAATTGGATAGCTTAACTGAAGATCTTAGGCACATATTAAAAACACCAGCGTATTATTCTAGATTCGACCAGATAAATAAAATTAGAGAGATAGATCTTCGTACTGATAGATTCAAAATGTCATTTTTCCCCCGTACTACATTAGAACCGAATAGGCAGCATAGCAAAGGGATAGGTACGGGAAATTTTTTGAGTAGTCTGTAGTGCATGATGCATGTATCAACAACCAATCCCTTTATTACTGTGTAGATACTAACAATCTAGTTTCCTGAGACCCTATAGTAGCATGTTTGCATGTCTATAGTGCAAGCTTGGTGATATTCACCCCCTGCCACACACCCCCAGCGGTGGCTTGCAGGGTATCATGTAGATGATGTAGTTGAATGATTGATCGGGCGCTTTGGATTATTCTCGCATGCGACTTTGTTTATTAACCGGTAAGGATATGCGCGTATGCCCGGGCACCCAGGGTAAGGGTACATTATAAGTTAAGTCACCTCGAAATTTGAATGCGGAGTTCACGGAGGGGAGGAGAGTGGAATTATGTTGTTCCATAAAAGGGGAGGGAAGCAGAGGCTAGGGGGAGGAGATTAGATGGCCAAGAGAAAGTGCAATGTAGGGACAAGAAGAGTTGAAATAGCCAAGCAAAGATGGCGGAGGGTTAAAGGAGATGCGTGTTCAAGAAAAGGGTCCCCCAAGAGAAAACTGGAGGGGGGGGGGGCGGAAGATCCTTGAACGGAGGGAGAGGATGGAGAAAAACTCGAGATTCGTAATAAAGAAAAAAGTGAAAGGACATGCAACAGAAGATTAATGAAAAGGGGCTAACTTGAGGAATTCTCCGAAACAACAACAGAATGTTTTATAGCAAGAAAAATGCGTACCAATGAAAGAGCCGCGTTTAAATTTGCGACTGGGAGTGAAGTCCTGAAGTCTACCCATTTTCCATGGCATGAAATATGTCATGCACTTGTTCCCGCACAAGGAATATCATGATTCCTGACAGTCATATAAAACATTCATGGATGAAAATCATTTGCTATTTTCAGTGATTGCATTATTTGACAATATGAGTTGAAAAACTCGTTTTGCGGAGCCCAGTGGGTAGTGTTGGGCTGCTGACCGGAGGTTCCGTGTTGCAATCTCAAGATAGATATGCATTAAGACATATCCAGCCAATATCAAGTGGGACTAGTTTCTTCTCACACGATCTTTTTGGAAACCTCACATGGCACAAAAAAGGAACTGATCCATGACCCCTAAACAACCATCTAGCCGAATCAGATTGTCATTCCCTGTAAAGCCTCTCCTCCTCTCTAAATGTCCGACATTCCCCCGTTTCAATGGTACCCCATATTACAGCCTACTACGGTGGCTCACGCCATAACTTACGTATTCATGGATCAATAAAGTGTATTTGTTCTCAGATCATACCGTGCATAGCGTTCCATAGGACACCAGTCCTAGAACAATGAACTTCTGTTCAATTCTATCCTCATTCAATACTTCATAAAGAGTATTCATTGGTGGTCATAGGTAAAAGGGTAGTAGAGATCAAATATAACTGTCCTGCTCTGCACTTAAAAGTGATTTATTCATAGGAACACTCACCTACATCTACATAGTACACGGACACTCAGATCAAGGATGTGTGGCAGATGGTGACTCATTACTAGGTATGCATTACCCATGCGGTTATTTCCTGTGTCAGTTACTATAATACTCTTTTTTTATTATTCCATAATATCTAGAAATAAATGAAAACTCAGAAAGTACTATCACCAGGAATAGAAATAGTTTTTAGGCAAAATAAATAAGGCTCTCTTAAATGTTTTGCCGACGAATATTGAACGCAAAATTACAGCACACTTCCGATGATTTATTAAACTGACTAAATTTGGAGAGACATTTTGGAAATTCTCCAGGAGGAAACGTCCCCAACGTCTGAGAACCAGTTCTAATTGGAGGAAACTAGATTTAGAGCTTATCTACGGGGATCTAGGGATCGGCGACGAGAACGACGATCGGAACCACACATCGCATGTTAATCGAGGGCAATATATTCCAGTTGATCTCTTTCATTATTACGAAGCCAAAATAGCTTCCAACGGAATTATGCTCGTATTAATTGCGTGCTACTATATGATGAAAAAGAAATAATGTTGATCATGTGATTAGCTCTATAAACATTAGCTACCCTCCATATTCAACTTAACGATGAGGGGCTGGCAACTGTTACCTTCTAAACCCACATATCTAAATCTACCCACTTCCTTTCGCGGGTGTGTGGCAGGGGGTAATTAATCACCAAGCATGCACTATATTCATGTATTAAAGTTTATATTAAGTACCTAATTAGTGATTACTGTGAATACCATGCTAGACGCAGACTACAAATTCCACTTTTCATTCAGCATGCAAAGAATCAACAGAGGCTTCCATTACATTTGAAGAAAATTAGATTCATTCTAAATTAATTTTTTGTTCGCTTAATAATCATGATAGAAATAATAATTAGTAAGTACTAAATGATTTTGATAAAATAATGTGTTTGCAAAGTATGTGTGTATTATCATTCACAAAAAGATAGGGTTCATTCATCAGTGGTATGAAATATAGGGGAGGTCTGGTAGAATGCTAAGGAGTGTCATATTGGAAAAATGGGGTTGAAAAAAAATTGGAAAATCAGTGTTACGAAATAAATGGATGGTCCCTTTGGTAGAGAATTATGTTGTGATCTTAGACGCTATGAAAGAGACTTCGATACTCACCATCGAAATTCATTTTTATCATAAGTTTCCAACATGGAAAAGGGAAGGTCGGAGAACTCCTCGTCTACCCGTGATTCCTTCTTGGAAACGAGTGGGATTAGCGGGAAGCCTGTAGCACCCAGGAGCTAAGCTGCGATCTCATCCGAGCATTCAGGCCGGTGACCCCAAAATGGGAAATATATACGATTTACGCCTTCCTATTCGATATTAAATTGCGCCACTGAAACTAGAGCGCGGATGTCCTATGGTGCTTGAACTGCTGGATAATAAATCTCTGAATATACCGCGGATATGGGAATTAACCTCCGTAATTAGCCGACGGAAATTCAATGAGGTAGCCCTAAATCATCGGGAAATCAAATTTTTATGGTTTTCGTGTAAATTCAGGGCACGGGTATATCAATTCTGATGGTAAAATTGTGCATTAACCTACCGGGAAAAAAAAACATTAAAAATTTTCCATCGACGAAAGATCGTTTAATCAAGTTAATGGTTTCGGGCAATGGATGCCAAAAATTATTAGTAACTGATATGGCCCATCCATAACCCGATAGACGCAAATGTATGCAATTTTCGACCTTGATTTGAATCTGGACTGGGACAATTACAGACCCACTAAAATTTGAGTTTAGTGTGCACTATAATGTGATTTTCTTCCCCTCGATCATGATCCCTCAGATACCGAACAATCCAAATGCCCTGTCATCATGGACGGTTGAAAATAATAAAGTTATCTGCCATTGGAGGGAACCGATTACTCATCCCACCTGTACTGACCAGCCGTCTTCTTTGCGTGATTGATGCTCCAATTGCCTAGGTAACGTCCGGTCATCTAACCTAAGCTCTTGATCCTAGAGCAACCTCAACCATTTAAACCCGTTACATTGTGGTGGCCAGGAGGGCCAGAGGGATTTCCAACCTGGGTGTTGTGCTGAAACAGTGGGGATATACTCTGCGAGCCGTCACGAGAATATGTGGCAGGAGTCCTTACGCTATAGGGAATCCCGGGGTCATCGGAAAGAGAGGTAAAATTACATAAAAAAAACCTCGTAAAGTGAGATAAAAAGAACAGGTACGCTGTTTAAGGTCACATACGCACTATATCCAAGACCCGCCGGAAAACAAGGATTTAAGGAGACATGTCCAATGGCGATCGGTAGGGTCAGAAAGAAGGTCTTTAGAATAGAAAAATTGTAGCTGGGTTATTCGAAGAACCAAGAAGAAAATCCCCTAATTTCGCAGCAAGCAAGCAGTAAATTGAGCCTTTATTAAGATGTAAGGAACTCCATTACCCAATCTTTGATTCCGAAGAAATTCACAGTTTACCTACTATATCACCAAGTGTTTCCAACGTTAATAATGACAATAACGACGATTCTTTGCTTCATGATTCGATGTTCCATTATTTAGAGTAGGTGATCCTTGGACCAGTTTCTGATCTCTCTAGCCACTTCAAAACGTTCCTACACATGCACTAATGCCCCATACAGTTCAAAGTTAATGAAGCTAGAAAAATAGACGCTTTGATCGGTACCTAATTTCAAAAAATTCTTACTATTCAGACCAATCTGAAGAAACAAAACTACAAAGGCTGGAACCACGATGACCCAGATGTGATATAACTGCATTCAGATCGAAAACAATTTCATTGGAAAATACACATGAATCTGCTATTGTCATAACAGTCCCCGTAATACGTCTTTGTAGTAGCACATAGCCTGAAACATATACGTATTCCTAAGAATGCAAGTAACTTGAAACTATTAGTACAAAGAATTGTTTCAATCAAAGAAACCAGTATAATGCTACAAAATTTTCCTGAGCAAATAATTGTTAATCCACAATCCCAACCACTACTTCCGCCAATATCATCCCTTATATTTCCTAGAATTAGATTTCGGGCAGGGTAAGTTGCCTCGAAATATGAACTGGATATATTAATGCCATGATCCATTATCGATACACGTGGTGTACCTAAAATCCTTCTACATGAAAAACTATTGATCATTTAATTGAGCTCTGCAACCTAAACCTAGATACAACTTATTCGCTGATATCTGTGCAGTGTTTAATGAGGCAATAAATGCTTTCAATGCGGCAGTCGTAAAAAAAACACAAAATAGAGAATTTAAGTTGTTGTGTTTAAAAGAAATATTCTCTATTTTAAGCTACCCGACTTCTCGCTTGCTTCTTTATTGGTAAGACTAGGCTTTTTCCGGTTACCTCATCACAAGTGAAATAACGCAACTTGGTACTTCAGCGCCCATTCTATGTAATCCATTGAAGAATGCGTTAAAATTGGAAAGCCTCAAAAATAACTTTTTATGGCTCTCCATATACGCTTTTTAAAAACAATGCATCATTCACTGACTCATTTGTAATCGTTCAATTTTTAGATTAACATTCAAGAATAGATACAAAAAAGTAGGATAGGGGTACTAAATTTCTTACTGAAAGGTACCCTGAGATCAAACATTTAAAACCTTCTAGCTGTCGCATTAGTGCATAAGCTCTGGGTCCTACGCTTCAATTTTTGGCACATTGGTCAAACGTTTCCTAGTGATGTCTTACCTTGATCATCATTCAATCCAAGGAATTTCCGGCATTTCATTTGGTTCCTGCTAAAATTCATCACTTCTCCTTGTCCTATGCCCAAGTTATACCACCACGGCGCCTTTACCATGAAATCCCTCCTTCTTTCAGCACTTCCGGGCAGATGCGTTGCATATCGGTTTCCTAGAATAAAGACAAAACTCATCAACGTCGCGTAAAAAAAAATTATAGTTCACATTGACTACTACATCGGTCGTACAACTATTACATCGGATGTGAAGACCTAAAATGGTAATTAATATTGAGAGGTAAATAACGTTTGAAGGCCCACCTATGCTGGTAGAGTAGAATGATGATGACTATTGATAATTTATTCTCGCTTAGTGTATGGCTCTGGTTAGCTTCATCAATATAAGCATGAGAAGCCATATTTTCGAAAAGTTCTTAAAAAATACCATTTTTAATTTACCATATCATGATTCAGAAGAATCGGAAATCCACCATTACAATTCAAAATAGATATCAAACCATAAGTCTCAGCATTTCCGCCCCAAAGCTCTCATAGGTAGGTGAATAATATTTAAAAGTGAATCCAAATATCTTGCTGAGAGAACTTAACCATCTTATCGTATACATTTTAATAAAATATACGAAAGAATGAATTTAGGTTCTTCTGCCAATCAGTGAATGAAACGGTGATAACTCTACGGAATTTTCCATTTAGAACCTCAAAACATATTCATTAAAAAAACACTTGCATTTCCCATTGAACTTTAACTGCTCGAAATATTTCACACAAGATTCTCCTTTGTCATTCTTCCCATTCGGCTTCCCTTCGACACTTGTCTTCACCATAACATCATGTCTCAGGATATGGCCGATTCGTTGTTCCTTATTCCTTTTAAGCATTTCAACAGAATTCTATCCCTAATTAGCGTTTCCTTACAGAAGGAAACAGTTTCCAGCTGCTGTAGGTTTCTTTCTGGTAGAAGCCTTTCCTTGTCTCAGGCATTCTACTATAATCTTCTTCCTTACTCTCTTGCTGGTAAGAGCATGACAGATTCATTTAATAATTCAAGTCGAGGAATCCAAACTACAGAAGCCAAAAACAAGAAATGTTTTCCCTTCTGTATTACAGTGAACCTCAAAATACTATTTATAATAAGTGAACACGTGTCGCGATGAAATGAAGATCTCTTTGAGTAATCAATGTCATTATCCGGAGTAAATTAGACAAGAAAGGCATAATATTAGTTATAAGATATTTTACTATCCTCCATGGCACAAATATAATGATTATTTATATGGGCGGCCATTTAGAGCAATTATGTGGCATAGAAAAGTGATGAAAGGTATGAAAACGGTTTCTTCCGGTGGGAAATAACACATAATTACATTTACCCTGAAAGCCACCATAAAGATGCGTGGCAGGAGGTGAATTCTCACCAAACATGCCCTACATATCATTCATAAAAAAGGATTTGCATAAACAAATTAGTCTAAACTTCACCATTTAAAAAGATAAAAATAGCAAAGTAAGCATGCAAAAATGTACTGTTAGTTGGGTTAGCTTCAAGTCCTTATACCAACATGCAGCTACCAATGTTATCCATTGCTACACTCGTACTAAATACATTTACCATTATTCATATCCCTAATAGTACGAGGAAAAAAGGACATTTTGAATCTGTCAGTTCGTCAATCAATTTCTCTAATTCTGTGATTATGGTCCAGTCTACCATAGTAAGTTGGGGTCCGCAAAATATTTTTAACATCATCACTGAAAATATGGTCTTGGAATTTATTTAAGAGATTAAGTCTAAATTTCAACCTGCGATCTGACAATGGTTCCCATTTTAATTCATTTAATAGACTGGTTACGCTAATATAATTATCGTACCGTCCCTTTACAAATCTTGCCGATCTTCGCTGCACACGTTAAAGTTCGTTACTTAGAACGAATTCGTAGGGATCCCATACACTGGCAGCATATTTCAAATGAGGTCAACAACGGAAAAGTAGCTGATTTCTCGTACATGATCGTCACATTTACCCAATACTCTTTTGATGAATCCTAGTAATGTATGCATTGAGTATGTATGCATTGAGACAAGGATACGCCTATTTTGTCAACAAACATAAAATCGTTCGCGGTAATGAGATAAGGTTCGAATCACCAGTGTTTGAGCAAAGTATCTTAAGCAAAAAAATTCAGAAGAACTCTTTCGTTCGCAAAATGAGGCCACCTATTTCCTATTCGGACGTGGCTCTTACTAGACCGTTCACCTCATGTTGGGCTGAGTGCAAAAAAACATGGCAATCTGGGAAAAAACGATAAGAAGAAAAAGAATATACATGGACTGATTTGGAGGTGCTCCTAATTAGAGCGAAGATGAAATGAAAAATATGCTAAAAGAAGTAATGAGTAGCAACAGTGTGTTAAGAAAAAGTTTACTCGAAAAAACCTTAAAATTGGTAACAAAGTCCAAATATATAATATATGTTTCTCTCTACAATCATGAGCAAAAGTATTTCAAACTTTGGCGACGTAAATAACGCAGAAGCATAAGAAAATATCAAATTTACCGCTGAAGGTAAATAATATCCTTTTTAATCGGATCAAATGAGGATGCAGTAAATAATAAAGCAAATATTCCCACAGAATCTCTCATGATTTGTAGCCGTGGCCAATAAAACAATCCTTTCTTTTCATGGGTGCTCTAATGAAAAATGATTCGTTTCAGGCATGAAATCTTGATACTAACTATACGTGTTGCCAAGGCACAGTTTAAAATTCGCATGTAATTCAAATACGATTTTAAAACATTGATACCCTTCTTTTTTGGTTTATAAAGGCTCCAGATACGACAGTATAGCCCAACTTGGGAGAGAGAGTATACCGACGTCCCCTTTCCCTCTCCCTCCCCTCCCTACTGGTCAAACCCTGTAGTAACACATATGCACCAGTTAAACGTAATGGTAAAAATCAGGTAGTATAAAAAGTCGTAAATTAGATTGTTGGACATGAAATAAGTTGTCAATCCCCGAATAAAAACGCTTTTACCATTCTCACGGCGCGGCGCCTCTTCCTTCTTGGCGCCACGGGGGGCCACCCGGGTCGCCCGGGGCCTTAAGCCGGGCCTGCTTGGGTTCAAACTTTTCATTATACGTGTTCAATTAAACCTGAATGAATACGCAGTGATGAACGCTTTAAAAAACATAAAACTCCTCAAAATACTTATTGAGGTGAGGTGAGGAAAATTAAATCACGGAAGTCATGTCATGGGGAAAATATACTAGGGGAGTGCAAATCTCGCAAACCATCAATTATGGTGCGGTAATAGGATTCTAGGTGAATGCGATAATAAAGTAAGAGAAACTTGTTTCTTGCCCATTGTTCAGCCCCATTTCAAATATTTCTCTGGCATACGTGGCCCATAAGAGGAAAGTTTGACCAAGGAATAAGAATGTGTGCAAAGGAAATTGGCAAGATTTGTGAAAGGCCGCCATCTTTTGTTCGTGACAAACTTACTCGAGAAACTAGGATGGGAATCGCTTTCAAACCGTCGGTTAAAATTTAGACAAGATTCTTTTACACAAATCTGGATCTCGTTTATTTATACGTGGCGTTAGATTACGGTAGATTGGATAAGAAGAGCGATCGGTAGATTAGATCAGAAGGATTAGAGAGATAGACTGTAGTAGATTTAAAGTTCATTCCTCCCAAAAGCAATACATTATTATAACAGGCATTGTAGTAATAAGATGGGTAGGTGAAATGTTGGCAGTTTAATTTATAATAAAAATATTCTTAACGCTACTAACTTAATGCAAGATATTCCAAACCTTGAATTGCCATGCGAATTAGGGATCCTGGGTAGCGTAGTGGTCTGCGCAGTGGCCCGGAAAGCCAAAGGTCCGTGTTTCGATTCCCTGTGCAGGTGAATTTTTAGGCATGGCAATAATTGTGGGCTACTAACTTAAGATAACCGCTCCCCTGCCAAATGGGAATTATGAACAAATGAATTTTAGCAAATGCACTAACGATTAATAATGATAGTGTTTCCGCGTAGATATTTATCATTTAGTTACATATGCCAGGTGAATTCATGCTGGTTTTTATAAGGAAGCAGTTGACTTGAACCTATTACATCTAAATCTACATAATACCCTGTAAGCCACCTCAAAGGTGTGTGGCAGGGGGTGAATTATCACCAAACATGCACTGCATATCATGCATTTAAAAGGATTAGTATTAATATATTAGTCTAAACTACAATATTTAAAAAGATAAAAATAGCAATAGCAATAGTGTAAGCATGCAAAAACGTCCTGTTAGCTGGGTTACCTTCAAGTCCTTACACCAACATGCAACTACCTAAGCTTCCTATGGATTGAATCGCTCGTATTGGACATATTTACCGTTATTCATATTCTTAATTGTACGAGGATAATTAATTACATATAGGGACGTACGTAGAGCTTATATGGTGATTATGCACCCCCTGCCATACACCATCGAATTGACTTCCAGGGTAAAATAGATGTAACAGAATCCTTCCTTACTGCTCGCGACGGTCGGTCAAGCGAGTATGCCAGCTAGGAAACACAGAAAAAGCGACAGCGAAAAATGATACGACACGACATCCATGGGATCCCTTTGGGCAAAGTGCTTCAAGCCGAGGAGAAATCAAGATAATGAATGAGGAAAACTCGAAGTGAGAGAGTTTTTCTCTCTTCCACACTCCTCGCTGACCGCGGTGGACAAATGGCTAAGCGGGGGCGAGGGCAATTGAGAGGCGGTGAGTACAGAAGTGGGGGAAAGAAGAGAGAGAGAGAAAGCAGTGGTCATCATAAATGGGGAAGGCAAGCCGCGGTGGCCGCCGACCGAGCAGCTGGACCCAAAGGGGGAAGGAGGAGGAGAGGAAGCATTTGTTTCCTCCCGATCCCTCCGTCCACCCGCCCACGTCCTTAAACACTCAGGTCACGACCTAAGCACGCGTCACGCACAAACGCAGAAGTGGACACGCGCGCATTACGCGGCGGTCAACAGGGTGGTCGGGGTCTGTGGAAAGCGGCGAGGAAGGGGCAAGGGCGCTTGCGATGAAGGAGTGGGAGGAAAAGAATGGAGAGTTGCAAAGAGAGAAGTGGGTAACGGGGATATCCAACTTTGGAGGGGGTGCGGGAATACTAGAGAGCTTTCTAATTGAGAGTGTTTGCTCCTGCCAGTATCTTTATACCAGGGAATAGATGGAAGAAGGGTCTTCTAGTCTCTGTCTCGCTCCAGCAAAGATGCCATCGTCGCTGCGGTAAAGCGATGGCATCTATATCAACATGATACCCTGCAAGGGCTTGTGGCATGCAAGCATGCAAAAAATAATACTCCGTTTACATTCAAGTTACATGAAACCAGACGCAAAGTTCTACAACCGCGAGGAAAATATTAAGCATGCAGGTGCGAGACACGGGAAATGATAGCTATGAACTACTACTATGGCACTAAATCATTGGTTAATACAAAGTATTTTAATTTTTTTTAAATTAATAATGAATAAATTGAGCTTTGTGAATCCACAAAACTATTTAAGAAATGACCCAGGGTTTCTAAGTTATAATTCTTCATTCTAATATGAATCGATTCCACAAAGTTGCCTGCCACCGTCAATTTCATATTTTGATTATTTGGTCCTTTCTATAGATAATTTAAATTATCAATCCATATTTCCTGGTGAATGTGTTAGTTTGTCATGCTCAATTATGCACGTGTTAAATAATCATTACATACTAATTTTATACACTGAATGGTTGAGGCCTTTACATAGTAGAAATCCTAGTACTAATTTCTATATCAACATACTAATTTCTATATCAAAATCTACAGTACCTATTCTGATATCTCCACGCTTCTACCTTCGATGTAATCTATTACTATCCCTGATTGTGCGCGGAAATAATTGAGTTCTTTAACTTCTCCGTCTTATTATTTATCTCTCTAATGTTATCTGTGGGGCTTACACTAAGGTCGCCATGGCATTGGGGAAACTCAAGTAGAGAAAACATGCTCGGACAAATTACCTGACAAACCGTATGTTAAGAATCATGGTTAAAGTCCTAAGGCAAGTGACAAAGTGAAACATCACCATCAACACAATACCCTGAAAGTCACCATAGTAGTGTATGGCAGGGGGTGAGCCATCAACAGGTATTCATTAATCTAAATATTTTAAATATTTTTAATAACTACTCTAGGGCTTCTATTGCTAAATTTTATTTCCTTAATAAATTGAATTCACCTCAGAAATAAATTACATTCGAATGTAATACAGCTTCTAAGTAAAAGCAATATCTGGCATAATCCCGACCACACCTCATGTATATTATTCTGGTAAAAATTTGGAACCGTTTGCAGCAGGCTAGATAATGGAGCTAAATAGTAAACAGAAAATAGATGAGTTTAGTGAAAAGTTTAGTGATACTTGAATACTGGAGTTACTAAAACCTAATAGAAGAGCAGGTTGCCGAATCACTATGTGACCAAAGGTTAAGTTTTGATAAACCTTTTTGGTAAATTGGAAGTCGATCCGTTTCCCAGCAATGAGCTCCTAGATGAGTATCAAAGGAATCATCAAACAAAGTGAGAAAGATAATGAGGGGACGCACCCTCCTCCATTGAGTCTCAAGAACCTTCTGGAAGCATGAAGGATGTAACCGTTACACACAACAATATGCCATCGTGTAGATTGTTTGAGAGAATTGTGGCGACCAAATGTCTCAACCCAAAAGAGTGGAGATGAAAACAAAACGGTCCACGTGGCCACAGCGTGTGCCATGACAAGAGTAGTTGCTTCAACTTCCAGTGGTGAGATTAACGGACTAGAATAATGTTTCACGGAAAGAATACGGATCCAGGAAATTTTCTCCCAGATTTCAAGTGCATGCTTGGTGTGGGTTCACCTTCTGCCCTCACACTTGCAGTGGCTTGTAGGGTACCTACTATGTAAGCCACACACCCTGGCGGTGGCTTGCGGGGTATCGTGTAGATGCAGATACACGTTGTGCATGCTCGGTATTGCCATTGCTACCTGAATTGTAATTGTCTAACTTACCTTATGTCTATGCTCGAAAATAATGCAACATAAGAAGATAAACAAGTTTTTAAACATGAAAATAAATGATTAGTGTCTACGACAAAATCTCATTTTTAATGGTGGGTTAGAAATTTGTCTGCGACATTCAACTGACACTCCTTTATGCTTGCAAGGGTGTAGGTGACATGAGCTAGTAGAATAAAGCAATTTTTGCAGATGGGCGAGAAAAAACTCTACGTAGTCACTCCCTCCTTACATTTATTGCGTCACCAAATATGATCATTTGCTTAAAGCTTGAAGAAAGACATTTTGAAACTCTTCGCGTGGCTGTACCTCTATAATCTTGAGTTCTGATCAAATCAAATGTATCATATGTTACTAATCATATGCCACAGAGCATATCCACATCCTTTGGATATAGATGTGTCGATTAAACAAGCCCACTAGTCCCTATTTTACGGGCTGCAGATGGTTTAATTCCTCCCCCTAGGCATTCGCAAGCTGAAGCATTTTTCATGCGCACTTCCTATTCCTCTACCATCCCAAATCCCCAATGAACGTTTTCGATTTTTCCTTCTGGTCAAAAAGAAATTATCACACAAATAACTTCCGCCCATTTGAATTGAATTGAATTTTTTTTCCGCGCTAAAGTGGCGATTGCCTAAATGAAGCCATTACATGGGAGGAAAAAGATAATTAAAACGAATAACTTGATTAAAGACCATTTCCGGTATCGTCAAAACCGGATCAACCACAATTCTGTTTGTGCTTCCTAGCGGCAACAGAGTGTCTGGCTACCACCATAACAGTACGCTTAATGCAACCTCATCTTTTACAAATAACTCCTTAGATTTGACATAGTTTTTCTGCAGCTTGCTCGTGGCTACTTCTATTATTCGAAAGGCAGATGCGATCTTAACACCATACGTTTAGCAGCTACCAACACCGATGCCAAGCCGAGCAATACGAGCAAAAACGACACCTAACCACACCTTTTTCCTTCCGTTAGATAGGAAAATGTTTACCATTCTGAATGACTGAAAAAGCGACGAAATCTTCTGCTGAAAATGTCTCCCACGAATTAGTAAAACTGCGTAGTCGCGAACGTTATTTGCAAAATCTTTTGTAGCCGAAAGAAACTAGCATCCTTCTTCCGGAAAAAACTACCAAAAAACCTGGCCGTCAAAATAACAGTTATTTGTGACAAAACAGTTTCATAGACCAATAACATATCTCAATAGTCATCATCGTAACTGGATAGGTAGCATTGAACCTCTAAGCTCCTTTAGACGTCAAATATATATTAAGAACCCCTGCCTCTTATGGTAGGCATGATCAGATAGATTATAGAGGTAGATGGTGGTACCGATAGATATATACTCCCTCCAATGTCACCTTCCCCACGTACCATAAGAAAGTTTTAATTATATTTAATAAGATAGTAGAGGTTTGTAGTGCATTAAGTTATGTTAATGTAGTGCATTAGTGTAATATTACTAATCTATGCATGCTAGGGAAATACAGATAAATATATTTTGTGAAAATATTTCTAACCAGTAATCACTTCGTTACTATGTACACACTAACCATCAAGTGTGACTGTTATACATAAATTGTTTCCATGTAGTAGTATCATCTACATCTACTACTACACGATACCCTGCAAGACACCGCGAGGGTGTGTGGCAGAGGGTGAAGATCATCAAGCAAGCACTATAGACATTTTTTTGAGGTGATCTGATTCCATAGGAAGATTTTCTTCGTCGGAAATAGCCTTTGCGCGATGTATTAGTGTGAAGAGGACCGCGCTGCGTTGAGAGGGGTGATGATGACTGAGGCCGTTCAGGTAGAGATCCGTATGCGTCGGTTTACGGTAAACGCTGTGTCCAAGTTTGCCATTTTCCTTCCGGTGGATAAGGACATCGAGAAAGGCTATCATATTGTTCTTCTCCGTTTCCATTGTAAATTGGATATTGGGATGCTGGTTCCCTTCCGACAGAAAAACCTTCCGACAGAATGGATATGGTGAGCGGCAAATTTCCTTGGCTTTCAAGAGGTCCTCTAACTTTTCAAGGGTTTCAGTTACAGAGAATGAACACACCAAACCGACAGCCAGAGCCGTTTTGCCATATGTTTCTACGATATCTGGAAAAATTTCGAGGGTTTTGAAGCGGTTTAACATCGACACCATTCACAGACCATTGCCCAATTTAAGGGATCGTCTCGTGAGAGCGAAGGACCCAGTCGGCCTCATGACTCCGGGAGTCTATAAAATACCTTGTGAATGTGGCGAGGTCTATGTTGGAGAGACAGGTCGAACGATTTCCACTCGACTGAAGGAACATCGAAGACATTTTCGACTCGGACAGCCGGAGAAATCAGCGGTAGTTGAACATAGCCTCAGTCTAGACCATCGCATTAAATGGGACGATACGAGGGTTATCTGGCGCTCGGACAAATTTTGGGATCGCTTGACAAAGGAAGCGATAGAAATAAGAATGGAGAGGAGGAACGTAAATCGGGATTCGGGCTATACCATCAGCAGCTCATGGAATAGAATCCTGAAGAGAATACAGGTTGACAGAGCGAGGCCAACGGTCAACGCCAAAGTTCAACGGTCAACGGTCCTCCAGCTCAACAATCGGGGCGCGACCAATCCCCCACCGCCAGCGTCCGTATAAAACCAACGGACGGTTTAGTTACGTGACATTGGAATACGCGAGGATGGGTAACGAGTCGCTACCCGAAACGTCGGCAGCATTACATTCACTCACCCGGTGTAGAGCCCGAGAAGAGTTCATCACTACTCAACCTATCGTAATACCTTTTAACGGACCTAGCTGCTCTACGCTGCACTCAGTCTAGTTCTCCGATCAAACCTACTTCAATCGGATAAAGACGTTGTATGTTGGATAAAAGAATTCTTAAGTGGGTGAGAGCAGAGGGTTGTCATAGATGGTATCATGTCGGACACAATCAAAGTCACATCGGGAGTTCCCCAGGGTAGCGTAGTAGGTCCGCTTCTATTTCTTTTATACATTAACGATGTGGGTACCCGTAGTTAGCAGTAAGCTTAGAATTTGCAGACGATGCGGTAGTGTACAGGGGTATATCAAAAGAAGAGGACAGGAAATCACTTAGCAAGGTTTTAGATGCAATTCAAGAGTGGTGCGACAAATGGCAGTTAGAACTTAACCTTAAAAAGTACGTAATTATCAATATTTGGAGGAGGAATAATTCGAGAGATTCCTATAAAATTAATAACACGAAGATCGAAAACGTTGAAGCCATAAGATATTTAGGTGTAACAATCACTAAAGATTTATCGTGGGGAAGACACATAAGAGAAATAAGCGGCTGAGCGAAGAGAAAGCTAGGATTTTTAAAAGAATAGTTGGGAAATGTGATGAGAAGACAAAAGAGCGATGCTATTTTTCACTAGTTAGGCCCTACCCAAGCGATTTCCTGTCCTCTTCTTTTGATATACCCCTGTACACTACCGCATCGTCTGCAAAAAGTCTAAGCTTACTACTAACTACAGTACCCAAATCGTTTATGTATAAAATAAATAGAAGCGGACCTTGGGAAACTCCCGATATGACTTTGATTGTGTCCGACATGATACCATCTATGACAACCCTCTGCTCTCGTCCACTTAAGATTTCTTCTACCCACCATACAACGTCTTCATTTATACCAAAACTCTCCAACTTCAATATTGATTTATCATGAGGATCTTTATCGAATGCCTTTTTAAAATCTAAAAATATCGCATCAACTTCATTACTCTTTTCGCCGTAGACTAATGTATCGTGCACGAATAAATCTAATAGTGTCTCGCAAGATCTTCCTTTCTGGAACCCATGTTTGCTATTTATGAGCAATCCCTGACTATCCAAATGCTCCATGATCGAACTGACTGCAATGTGCTCAAATACCTTACAAGAGATTGACGTTAGTGAAATGGGTCTGTAGTTGCTAGGTTCTTCCCTATCATCGCTTTTAAAAATAGGTGTCATGTTAGCTACTTTCCAATCCTTGGGTACTGTGTGGTTCTTTAGTGCTTTATTGAATATTATTTCTAGGTATGGGGCTATTTCAGAAGCTCATGTTTTATATACTCTGGAAGGAATTTGATCGGGACCTGGGGTTTTGTTTTTACTAATGTTTTTTACCTGCTGCTCTATTCCGCGACATGAAATTATTATTTCGGGCACTAGCTCACTGAATGTGTTCGGCGGTGGTTCCACTACGTTGTGTAAGGATGAGTTGAATACGCTTTGGAAGAAGGTGTTTAAAGAATAGGCTTTCTCTAAACTGCTGGTGATTCTAATTCCGTTATCGTTTTTAAGTGTGTGCGGACCTATTTCCCTGAAGCTCTCTCACACTTGACCAAAACGCTTTAGGATTGCTATATAAATATTCTCCTAACCTCTTGCTCTTGAAATGTGACATCGCTTGCCAACATGATAGTATAATTTTAGCTCTTAGTGGCATATTAGTAGTGCATCTATGGTGATTTTCAGCCTCTTCCATACACCTTCGCGGTGGTTCGTAGAGTATATCCTAATTGTAGATTTAAGTAGTGCATGTAAGAAATAGTTTTTTTACATGCTATCTTGATAGTCAGTGCACATTTGATACAATTTTGATTTAAATGCATACCTGGTCACCCCCTGTCACACACCCTTGAGGAGGCCTGCAAGGTATTATGTGCATGTAGATAGGTTGGTGAAATGTTGGTAAAGTTGTCTGCAGTGCTTCAGAAAAAGTACTTAACTCCACTAACCTAAGTTAACTACATTCTTGGGGGCTGAATTAAAATTATAAATTAATGCATTAAAAATACCTCATTAATTAACAATCATTATATATCTTATAGCAGACCTGCTGCCTGCTTTACAGGCACTTTTCATAAGCATCTCGTATGCAGAGAGAAGGAAATGGTTATTTTATAAATAGAGAAATGTGTCCCATTTAAATTATGATATGATTTTGTACTTTTTTTCTACACCATATTTTCATTATATGTTATCTTTAACTCTAAAAAACGACGTTTTTTGCATTTCTTTCTGCACCACAAACTGCTAAAAATCCAAAACTACTACCAAATTATACTGACAGAGAATCTGCACTCAAAGTACCAAACCTCACTCTTTTAGCTCAAAATTTGGGAGAGAACGAAACAAAACGGATACAGAATGACGGACTGACTGGCACGCTACAAAATTAATATACATAGAAGCTATCCTTATGTATGAATGTGTACCGTATTTCTCTAATGAATCAGCAATGAAGTGATTAGGTGTACGCCTGCACGGTGATTATTTTGCCTTCATAAAAATACATTTCCGTTAAAGTGAGCACACAATAGCACCCATAGATTATTAGATTAAACAAGTTAACAGATAAAATTAAGACGGTGGATTATGAGGAGCTTAGTACCTCTCATTAGGTGGATAGTATATGTATGTAGCGGATATTTGGTGATTTCGCCCCCGGCCACACATCCTCGAGGTGTATTGTAGGGATAGTTAAAAGATAGATACATAATTCATCCCCTACTACACACCCTTGGTGTTGCGTGCATAATACACCATCGGTGTGGATATAGAATCCTTTGACAATCCAATGAGTTGCTACGTCGTCAGACTTACGAAGCTATTGTTTAAATCGCTCTCTTATATTCATCATGTGCCAGGAATGTCACTACAGGGTCCAATTCCCTCGAAAATATGAACCACCCACGCTGTGCGAGAATTTACAAATCAAAGGCTTGTATTATTCATGATAGATGAAAGTAGATACAACAGTAAGATGTCGATGGGAAAAATATTGGAATATTTAAGCGTTAGTTCTTTGTTTGAAAGTCTACGGTCGATATCCAGAACGCACCAATTTATCCCCCGGAATTAGTAAATATTTTGGAGAAAGTTAGCATGTGATGGAGTATGAGTGATCTGGGAGGGAAGGATTCCTGTCAAATTGCGAATGTGTGCAAAAAATGGAAAGGTTGGACTAAGTGCCTTAATTTCCGGACGGAGAAATGGAAAACACAGACCAATATTGTGCGAGATTTAGACGGCAAGATAGTTCACGCCAGTGAGAGGATTTGCACGACCCAGTAATTTGCGACCAGACGAAATCCGGTCATTAGTTTGGCTAGTGCAAGGACATTTTCTCCTCGTGACGCAGACTATCAGGAACAGGAGTCGCTGATTTCCGACGTGACGACCTCTCCATTCATAAATTACAGACTTCCATTAGGGGGGCGTTACGGCTTCTTAACGACGGCCCTTCTAGGTTATGCGACTCGCGCCAATTTTGGGCGACCTCTTTCGGGAAAAGAACTAAAACTGTTCCCAGTATTAAGGGAGAAGCCTGGATCATATATATATAAAAGAGAGAGAAAGGGAGAGAGGCAAGGAAAAAAAGAATGACTTAACTTCCCCCATCAGTTGGCATGGTGGTGGTGGTTTTGCAAAAATGGGGTTAAGCCACAGACTGACAATCAGTTGGCTCGCCAGTGATATTTAGAATGTTCGATCAGGGAGGAGCGTTTTCCGCTTCTCCGTCTCATTTTCTCTTCTCTCTCGCTCACGAATTACGTTAAAATAAACATTAATACGATATAAGGAATACATTTTAGCGTTTGCAGCAATGTGACGCTCATAAGCAAAATATTTTATCCTGTCGAAATTGTAAAGGTAGATTGTCCACGAGGTCGAAAAAATGAACAACGAAAAAATAACATAGAACCGCAAAACGGAAAAACGAAGTCATTCAAATGCACTCTGCAATCATAAAAAATAATCTGCATTGACAAATAGATTTTAAATTGAACAAATAATTAAAATCATAGCCTTTGATTCCTTCTGAAACTGAGTTTACGGTGACTAATCAGAGAACACAAATGCATATCACTGTCATTAGTTATTGAACTTAAGACAACTGAAACACAGTTCTCCCATTGATTCCTTTTATAGCTATCCTCTTCATACGGACATAGGTAATTATTCTCTATAACGCCCTTCGCTACCTGCTCCAGGTACCTATCTCATGCTTTCCTTAGTCATTCTACCTATTAAATCTACCTTCGATTACACTCTTCCGCAGAACGACATACATTATACCGTTTTAATTGTAAAATTTTTATGTATTCCATGAGTAGTCGATTCGGTAATAGTTTATTAATCTATTAGTAATTAATGTCCATAGAGAGGCGAGTAGGTATTCCCAGCCATTGTCTTTACGAATAGCATCATCGGAACTATAGTATATAAATATTTTAAATATTAATCCACAACACTTCAAGCCGGATTTACTGTTTTAAGGAACGATTTGATCCAGGCTGAAGTTGATACGATTTCCTGGCTAATTCTCGAGGAGTAGTAATCAATTATGTACCTATATCCGACAAGAAAAGCCTACAAATGCCAGCAGATGCGTTGAAGGTAATTTTTTCGTTAAATTAATAAAGGGTAGTAGCCATCGAGGGCACTTTGAAAGAACCTGAACGTCCTTAGGAAAATATGGAGAATTAATGGAACTGTAATTGAAGTTGACGACCCATTACCTGTGCGGATGACCACTCGTGCTGGATAACGTAAGCGTTAAATTCTTAATGCAATTATTCCTTTCCATGCCTTGATTGCCCAACGAACACTGCCATTTTGGTGGAAAAAGTATGAAAAGTAATTATAGGCGAAGAGGGGTATGCGCTCATATTAAATTTTAGCACAGTCTCCGGCCTTTATTCATTCTAATACGGCACTATCTTCTCTGTTATCCCACATCTCCGCGAGCCAGTTTTTTTATCTTTCTCAATGTGTTTTTCTTTTGGTCGTAATTCTTCAGACAAATGATGCAGAGTGTATTTATCATTACGGTCCTTGCGATTCCACTAACTTTCAACTTCTGGACGCTACGTTGTGAAGGAATATTATACAGTAGCATAGATTAAAATTCAGGCTTAACCTTTTAAGTAAATTCGAAGATGATTTGTTTACAAATGAAGTTAGATATATATTAAGAACCTCTGTTTGATCTGATAAACAAAAATCTAGGTTTGATCTGATAAACAAAATTAGAGAGATATATTCTCGCTTCGATAGATTGGAAATGTCATTTTTCCCGCGTACCATCTACGCCTACGTAATACCCTGCGAGTCGCCACCAGGGTGTGTCGCAGGGGGTGAAGGTCACCAAACATGCAGTGTTGACATACAACTAGACTACTGCATGGAGACGCTAGATAATAGGGTAACATGCAGCAAAATGATTATTATCTACATAGTATTAAAGGGATTGTTCTTTTAATACATGCATCATGAACTACAGACTATTCCATATTATTTTAGTGATGCTTCATCCTCTGCCGCGTATTGCCAAGGTATCGTATAACCTAACTCCGTAGATGTAGAGTAGGAAGTCTCATCTACCCAGGCATCTAACTACATAATACCCTGTGACCACCTCGAGGGTGTGTGAATCATCATCAGGTATGTATTTAAATCATGAGTCCAAATTCTACGCCAGGCACTAATATACGCGGTTTTTAATTCGCCAAAAATATCAAGAATTAAATGATCATCTCCTAAGAAACAAGTATTTTCACATGCAGTATTGTGATGCAAGCCATGAGTATCTGAATCGGGCATTTCATACAAACAAATATCATATCATTTTTGTCAGTTACGAGACAAAAAAAATCCGAGTCTCCTTCGGGAGTGAACGAATGCCGAGAATTCTTTAAGCCCAGCAGATCCAAATATTTCGCCATAGAATCTCACTCTGGAATCTACACGTAAGGCTTTGAGGGAAAGTCTCTCCGCGAGTCCTCGACACTCTTTCACATTGCGAGCTTTGAAGTTGCACCATCCAACTATGGAAGGAGTGCTTCGTTCAGGCGACCCGCGACGTCAATTTGAAGGTCTCCCGCGTTCCCTCCGCATTTCCGAAGCACTATTAGTCGCGAATTACGCCTTCGGAAACGATATGACATGGGATAAGGGGCGTCTTCCTCTCCACCACTTTTTCAAACCCGAGACAAGTGAGATGCAACGGGACTGTGGAGCCAGGAAAGTTCTCTCCGCTCATAGTGCGATTGTAAGCGTGTTTTCATTGTCTAACCGTGTCCGCGAAAAGCCTTTCCAGGGGTTTAGTGAATTATCGGTCTAAATCCTCATCTATGGAGACCCTGCAATGTTGCTATTACCGTATTTTTGGTAGAAAAACGCATCTACTAAAAAACACACAATTCAAAAATTTAGTGATTGCAATAGTTGCATGTATAACGTATTTCGATAAGTCCTTGAAAGCGAATGAATGCTTTTAGATAAGCTTTTTAGAAAAATCCGTCAATTTATTCACCATGCAGCGAAAGTATTGAAAATATCTTTCTTTTGACGGATTAACCAGAAAATAGACCAACTTTTTCACAAAATTTTCCACTTTATACAGACGAGATTTTCCACTTTATACTACTAACACTATCTCGCACTTTCATATGTGGTCTGTTATTGACGAATAAATAATTGATTAAATATAGATTATCCCAAAACCTCTTCCGAAGTGTCCGTTGTGGAAAAGAAGATCCTACCTGGAGGTTGTTAGAAGATAACATTAATTTTTTTTACATAGTTCCAGTATTAAACCTGGTAAGGTATTCAGACAACTATGTGGTCACTAAACGTTGCAACACAGTCCGTAGCAAAGGACAAAGCAACAGGATGATCGACGCCTGCTCCAGGTTGAATGCTTATGGTCATTTTTTCAGGACTTTGAACTCTTTCATAGCAGTGCTTCTTCAGTCAGTAACACCGTTAATTAGCTAGTTCATCTCCTCGCTATTTTTGTAAAGTTTCGACGCCAAGAAGTCCGGGACATATTTTTCTCCTCTCTATCTCCTCTTACCAGCACACTACCCGTCCATAACTACATAGACACCCAAATCATTAACAATGCAAATAAACCCGGCAGCATGAAGACTACCCTCATCATGAGCGTAAAAAATACTTGTCCCTGCATCTACCCCAGTCCGTCTGAGAGCCGTCGCAGGTTTCGCTACCCCTTTTCACTCGGGACTCATTTGAGATCCTAAGATAATAAACCATTACCCAAGAAATGCGTGCTAAACTTTCAAATGAAAAAATCATCTACTTATTTAGGTGTATAAAAATATTATAGTATTTTATGATATTTTAGCAATGCTTACATAGTATTTCACTTCTCCTCTCCCCCCACACCCCTTTCTCTCGCTCTCTCTCTCTTTATCTCTTTTCCTATAATTGTCCCCAAGAGGGCAACGCATTCGACGAGTCGTGTCAGTTAATGGTCATGGTCGTTAGTGAGTGTGGTCAATGGTCGGAGAAAAATATTTCAGGATGGAAGAAGGTGGAGGAGGGGTAGGAGGGAAAAGGTAACTTTGCCCTTTGCTAACATTTCCATTTCCTCGCTCACTCTCTTTCACTGCGGGAAGAATTGCGTAAAAACCTCCGAAAGCCCATTTTCCTATGGCGTAAACTCCGATTTATGGTCTCGAAAAGGGACGTGCGTCGGAAACCACACGCCACGAAAATTTAGGCACCACTCTTAATTGCGCTCGAATGACACAAGAGTTTCGGAAGGTCTCGATTTTGCGTCAGCGTCCATTCTGGCGTTCTCCTCACGTAATCTTTTCTCAACAAACTGCCATCGCAACGCCAAGAGATTATGTGCAGTTATATAAGCTCCCAAACATATTCAGCAGATTATTTCAACACCGGAGCTGTATACAAACGAAACCTATTATTAGCAACACACTCGAGAGAGTTGAAAGCAATGAATTCAAATTTTTGCCCACGTTCAAGAATTCCATTAATTCCATGAGCTTAATCATACTTTGGAATGGGAGATAAAAATATAATTTCATTGGAAACTTTGGAGAACTGACAATGAGTTGACTAAGTAAATGAAAAAATGTTTAATGTCATTTTTTCCCGCGTACCACAAGAGAGAACAATAGGCAGTGAAGCAAAGGGATGGGTAGGTGAAATATTGTAAGAGTAGTCTGTAGTGCATAATGCATTTAATAACAACCAACAATCCATTTCTCATTATGTCGATATTTACCATCTAGCTGCATGTGACCCTATTATCTAGCATGTCTACACGTAGTAGTCTAGTTCATCTACAACTACATCTACATCTACACGATACCCTGCAAGCCACCGCGAGGGTGTGTTGCAGGAGGTGAAGATCACCAAGCATGCACTACCGACATGCAAACAAGCAACTATAGGGTCTCGTGCAACTAGATTGTTAGTACCTATAGTATTTAAGGGATTAATATATGCATTATGCACTACAAACTACTCTAAAATATTTCCCCTACCCATCCCTTTGCTATGCTGCCTATTCTGTTCTCTTATAGTACGAGGAAAAAATGTCATTTTGAATCTATCAGTACGACAATCTATCTCTCTAATCTTATTTATCTGGTCGAATCTAGCATAATACCCTAGTGGTAGTTGTATGTCAATAGACAATATTGCATGTTTGGTGATCTTCACCCCCTGCCACACACACTCGTGGTCGTTCGCAGTGTATTACGTAGATGTATTTAAAACATTCGCCCTACGGCAAGCATATCTTCCCCACTATTCTGTAAGCCACGCACCCCCCCTCCCCTGAAAGACGGTATTCCCGGTAGCTTGCAAAATATTGCGAAACATGTGGTTTTGTAAATGCGTGAACCATATAGAGCAGTCAAAATAATAGCTACTGTATTCATGTAGTTTTTATAGTTTTTAAGTGGAAATGACGTTTCAAATACATAATTTTAAAGAATTGGGAACATATAATTTTATATTCCCTTAGCCTTGATGTGATTTAATCATTGCATACCGATACAGAAAGGCATGGCAAACGAGAATTAGTAAAATGAACCCAAATATTTTATTCCAATGCAGATTTTGACTGCTCTGCAGTAATCAAGATCTTTCCTTGAAAATGACTGCAGGGCAGTCCAAACCTCGGTCGGAATAAAATATTCACGAGAAATTAACGAAGTTCTTCTTTTCCGGAACATTCTTGGGGAATAAAATATCCATGTTAAATTTACGAAGTTCTTCTTTTGCGGTACATTCTTAATTCTACGAAGCAACGCCAGAGGCCGTTGAAATGACTTACTACCTTATGGGTAGCCTACCCTTACCCTTATGACTACCCTTATGGGTAGTTGCAATTTCGCGTCTCCTCACCGCCCAGTGGGCAATTTATTGTCCCAAAGATGGTCAAAGAACGCTCACCAAAGACTATTAAAACGTTCAAAGACAATTCAAGAGGGACATTCAATGAACGTTTAAATGGTACTCGTAGATAGCGAAAAGAATATTCATTGGAATACTTCGTTGAGGCTTTCGCGGTTCATAGTGATGAATAAATTAACTTTTCGGGTGTTACCGCGTACTCAGGTCAGCCTGATGTTTCGCGACCCCTGCTGGTCGCTTCTTCTGCCATTCCCTCAGAAGAAGCGACCAGCAGGGGTCGCGAAATGTCAGGCTAACCTGAGTACGCGGTAACACCCGAAAAGTGGGTTTCACAATAAGAGTATGGTTTTTGAGGTCGGCGGTATGAGAAAAAAATGTGAATTAAGTCCAACGCTCGTAACAAATATAATGTTTCAAAAAACTTGAAAAATATAAAACTTCTGAAGGGTACAGTAGAAATATATGCCCCGAAGGGTCTCGAGCCTGCGCCCTTTAATTGTGGAATCCCTCGCTCTACCCACTTTCTCAAGCAACTTCCGTTGATTAGATAGATCTGTAAGTAGTGTCATTAAGAATGTCGAATTCACCATTAAAGAATAATTATTTGCAATAAACTAAGAGCAAGTTAGCCGGGGCTGTTATTAAATTGCCATTGCTGTTTGCCTACTGCACCAAACAAAATTTACGGTTTTCAAATCGCGCGGCCGAGGTACGTAGCCTTGGTAGATGAATCGTGCCTGATTTTTTTTTATTTATAATACATATTTGTACCATGAAGGAACATTGAAAAATAGATCTTGTTAAATGATTTTCACCAGAACTACGTTTCAACAAATTTCTTTTAATCTGAAAATTGTTATTGATTTTTATGTGCATGTTTTCTTTGTGTGTGGTTCATGAATGATCTCCTACCCTCGGTCTACCCTCTATTTTTGCAGGGTTGAAGCTTTCAGAGGACTTGGCTGAAGCTTGCATAGGACTTGCGTGAAGCTTGCATGAAATTTGCTGCAAGCTTGCTTTGCTATGTGGGATACTTATCTCCCAAGAGGGTATTCTTAATTTAAGAAAACAGGACGCTATTCAATGCTAAGAGAATACTCTTAATTTAAGAATATTTTTCTAGTGGCTACCACTCTAGTGGGATCCCTTCTTAAATTAAGAAAATATACTGGGCATCTATTTAAGTGGGATCTACTCTTAAATCAAGAACGCGCCTCTTGATTTAAGAAAACTTTTTTTTCAGTGTACGCTGCACACTGTCTAGTTCTCTGATCAAACCTAATTCATTCGGATCCCAACTAGGCTAACCCAATTACCAGCTGGTTATTGCTAGCATTTACACCTACAACTACGCAATACCCTGTAGGCCACCGCGAGGGTGTGTGGTAAGGGGTGAAGATCACCAAACTTTTGTAGCTATCAATTTTTGGAGGAGGAATAATTCGATAGAGCGATCCTATAAAATTAATAACACGAAGATCGAAAACGTTGAAACCGTAAGATATTTAGGTGTAACAATCACTAAAGATTTATCGTGGGGAAGACACATCCGGGAAATATGGAGCCGAGCGAAGAGAAAGCTAGGATTTATAAAAAGCGTACTTGGGAAATGTGATGAAAAGACAAAAGAGCGATGTTACTTTTCACTAGTTAGGCCCCACCTAGAGTATGCAGCTAGTGTATGGTATCCGAAAGAATTAGGGATGATCAGAGAACTAGACAGTGTGCAACGTAGAGCACCTAGGTTCGTTAAAATATGTTACGATAGGTTGAGTAGTGTTTCAGAATTAATACAAGACCTAGGTTGGGATTCATTATCAGAGCATAGGTTGAAGTACAGAGTAAATCTATTGGAGAAATTTCAATCGGATAGCTTTACTGAAGATGTTAGGCACATATTAAAAACACCAGCGCATTATGCTAGATTCGACCAGATACATAAGATTAGAGAGACAGATTGTCGTGCCGATAGATCTAAAATGGCATTTTTTCCCCGTACTATAGGAGGACAGCATTAGGCAGGTTAGCAAAGAGATCGGTAGGGGAAATTTTTTAGAGTAGTCTTTCGTGCATGATGCATGTATTAATCCCTTAAACACCATAGATACTAACAACCTAGTCGCATGAGACCCTATACCTATTTGCTTGTTTGCATGCCGGTAGTGCATGCTTGGTGATCTTCACCCACTGCCACACACTCTCGCGGTGGCTTGCAGGGTATCATATAGATGTAGATGTAGATTAAACTTGCACTTTTCACATGCAAACAGGCTACAATATGGAAACATACTACAGGGTCACGTGGGGCACGTGCAGCTAGATGGTTAGTACCACCATAATTATGGTGGTACTATTATTGTGGCCCGTGACAGTATTAATACTGTCACGGGCAGTTTGATGGTTAGTATTTTAATAGTATTGAAGGGAATGGTTGTTAATGCATGCATTATACAACTACTGACTATTCTAATAATTTTTCACATACCTTTCCCTTTGCTATGCTGCTTCGTGTGCTCTCTTATGGTACGGGGAAAAGTGACATTTTGAATCTATCGCTACGATAATAGGCCTACCTATATTTGGCCAGATAAATAAGAATAGAGAGATAGATTGTGGTACTGATAGATTCCAAATGTTATTTATCCCACCTACTACAAGAGAACACAATCGGCAGCATAGAAAAGAGATACGTAGGGGAAATATTTTAGAGTAGCCTGTAGTGCATGATGCATGTATTAACAACCAATCCCTTTATTACTATGCAGATATTACCATCCACTTGCATAAGACCCTATTATGCAGCATTTTTCCATTTAGTAGCTTCTTTGCATGTCAATATTGCATGCTGGTGTTGGTGATCTTCACCCCCTGCCACACATCCTCGCGGTGACTTGCAGGGTATCACGTAGATGTAGATATAGATAAGCTGTCTCTCTGATCTTATTTATCTGGTCGAATATAGCATAAAACGCAGTTTTTTTTTGATACATGTAACAGCTTCGGTAGAGCTATCCGTATTTATTTTCTGCGTTAGATTTAATCTGCACTTTAACCTACGATCTGATAATGATTCCCGGCCTAATTCTTCTATTTTTCATATAGACTACTAAACCTATTGTAACACCTTTTAAAAAAGCTAGCTGCTCTACGCTAAAATTCTCCTGTCTCTCATGCTTGCTGTGCAATCATTTTTTTTAATTGTGAAGTTTAGACTCGAATGTAATTACTAATCCTTTTTACGTATAACATGTAGTGCAATTTGGCATGAATTCATACCCTGCCATATACCTTGACCTACATTATTCCCTGAAAGCCACCATAAAGAATTTTGGCTGGGGTTGAGCTCACACCAAACATGCATTACATATAATGTATAAAAATTAGATAAATACCTAATAATACACTACGTAGACTTCAATTTTAAAAAAGGATCAAAAATGCAAAGCAGTCATGCAAAAACAAACTGTTAGTTGGGTTAGCGTAAGGTACTTATACCAAGATTCAACTGTCTTTGTTATCCATTGATTTCTATTTACTTGTATGTATATATTTATTTATAGCAAATCATATCTTTGGGTGTATACGTAAAGAAGGACATTTTGAATTTGTTGGTTCGGCAATCAATTGTTGTAATTCTATGATTAATGTCCAGTCAGCCATAGTAAGTTGGAGTTCGTAAAATATTTTTGACGTCATCAGTGAAAATATTGTCTTGCATTAAAGTTAAGCATTAAAGTTATCATGTCTAAAATTCAACTAACGGTCTGATAATGATTCCCATTTTAGATCATGCAATAGGTTAAATTATGGTGATTTTCAGGGTGTAATATAGATAGAGACGTCAATGTACATTATATTGTACTCCTGTAAGTATAGTTATAAAAGAACAAATGTCTTCATGAGTATGGGGCTTTCGTTAAACTTTTTAATTATCCTTAATGGCCTGCGCACTCAGCTGTCAGTCCCCTCCCCTTATAGCGACAACCATTTCGACAGCTGGAAGAATATTTCATTGGGAATAGGAAACATTTGGTTTATCCCAGCACTATAATAAGGCTATTTCAAATATGACAAGAGGAAGGACAGCTTGATTAAGCTCCAGTTTGTATGAAATTTTAAGCATGCAGATGGAAAGTCTTCCATTTATAGTGACAGCCAACGGAAGTGGATGAAGTCCAGACAACGGCGCTAAGGTTCTTCAAAGCTCGTCACGGTGTGAAGACAAGTTAAACATTGTTTTCTAAGGATGTGAAGTGGTTATCATCACCACCGATTTCCATCGGCAATCTTATATATATATTCCTGAAGGCCATGACAAGTGACGCATCCACGTGTCCTTTTTCCCTCGCACAATTAGACTTACGAAAAGCGGTAAATATGTCCTATCGGAGAGTAGCAATGAATAGCATTGGTAGCTGCATGTTGGTATGAGTACTTAAAGCTAACCCTACTAACAGAATGTTTTTGCATGCTTGCTTTGCAATTTCTATCTTTTTTAAATAGTGTAGTTCTGACTACTATATTAATACTATTCCTTTTTTATGCATGATATGTAGTGCATGTTTGGTGAGCAATCACCCCCTGCCACACACCCTTGCGGTGGCTTGCAGGGTATTATGTAGATGTAGATCCAAGTGAGAATTGATTGCTCACGGTAATAACTGTATCTACACCTACATAATCCCCTGCAAGCCACCATAAAGGTGTGTGATAGGGGGTGAATTCTCATCAAATATGCACTACATTTCATGCATAAAAAAGTATTAGTATTTATTTACTTTTCTAAACTACACTATTTTAAAAAAGATAAAAATAACAAAGCAAACATGCAAAACATGCTGTTCTTTGGGTTAGCTTCAAGTCCTTACACCAACATGCAGCTACCTATGCTATGGATTGATTCAATCGTATTGGACATATTTACCGCTATTCATATCCGTAATTGTGCGAGGAAAAAAGGAAATTTTGAATCTGCCAGTTTGGCAAATAATTTGTTTAATTTTGTAAGTATGGTCCAGTCTACCATAGTAAGTTGGGGTTCGCAAAATATTTTTAACACCATCACTGAAAATATTGTGTTGGATTTTTTTTAGAAATTATGTCTAAATTTCAAAATGCGATCTGACAACAAATTCCAGTATTAATTCACTTAATAGACCGGTTACAACTACATGCCAATACTTCATGAAAACGTGTTAGGTATAAGTTTCACGTGCAAATAGACGGTTATTATCTACATAGTTGTAGATGCTCTCGTCACGGTACCTTTCAGATCAGTCAATATAAGTAGACAATAAATAAAGTGTTTTTGTTTAAAAATTACATACTGTAAGATGCTAGATGTTTTACCTTTATAATGTTTGTGAAAAACCATGACCGGTTAGGACGGATGAATAATAATAATGATAATGCATCGCAAGAATATACGATTTAATGATCGACAAAATAAACATATAACACCCGAAAACATTTTATTTTTTTCGTTTTCATTCAACGCCTCCCCCCTCGAAATGTGCACTTGTACTTCACGAGCACCCGGCATTTTCACTTTCGCCAGAATAAATCCCGCCTCGACCTCTTGGACACTCCGCACAGGGAGCAAGATGGTCTCCCACTCTCCCACCAATCACTGCACCGGCCGCACCACGGAAACTACGGCTCCTTGAGCACCGGGGGGAGAGGAAGTGCAAGCACTAGAAAGCGAGAGTGAAGGACTTGCTTTCTTTATTTTTTAACGAGGAAGGGCGAACAAAGGAGTAAGTAAGTAAGGAGGAAGCGGGCGCAAAGGAGGGGGAGTTTAAGAAGATGGGGGTGATGGGACCATCGAGGGATTTGAGAAAGCAAAGAGTAAAGAAAGAAGGAAGAGGAGAGGGAGGAGTACTCCAGCCTTAGCAGGAAGGGAGTGGTGGGTGGGAAGGGAGGCGAAAGCCCTCAGGGGCGCGGAAGGGCCGGGCACTCGCCCGGTCTGGCAGGGAGGAAGGAAAGGGGTTGAGAAAGGGGAGAGGAAAGAACTGGCTGCACGTTGTGAGAGTCTGGCGTGGGAGTGCAGGCGAGACGGCAGCGAGTGGGTGGAAGCTGAAGTAATATAACGAGGGCGACGGCGGAGGATTTGGGGTGGAGGTGGAAGGGAGGGACGGTTCCTTCAGAATTCATCTTCATCTACACAATACCCTGAAAGCCACCGCGAGGGTGTATGGCAGGGGGAGAAGATCACCAAAACATGTACTATTGACATGCGGTCACATGCAGCTGCATGGTTAGTTTCTACATAAAAATAAAGGGGTTGGTTGTTAAAACATGCATCATGGGCTAAAGAGGATTCGACAATATACATCTACATAATACCCTGCAAGCCACCACAAGGGTGTGTGGCAGGGGGTGATTGCTCACCAAACATGCACTACATATCATGCATAAAAAAGGAATAGTATTAATATAGTAGTCAGAACTACACTATTTAAAAAAGATAGAAATTGCAAAGAAAACATGCAAAAACATTCTGTTAGTAGGGTTAGCTTTAAGTACTCATACCAACATGCAGCTACCAATGCTACTCATTGCTACTCTCCGATAGGACATATTTACCGTTATTCATATCTCTAATTGTACGAGGGAAAAAGGACATTTTGAATCGGTCAGTTCGGCAATCAATTTCTCTAACTTTATGATTATGGTCCAGTCTGCCATAGTAAGTTGGGGTTCGCAAAATATTTTTAACATCATCACTGAAAATATTGCCTTGGAATTTGTTTAAGAGATCAAGTCTAAATTTCAACCTGCGATCTGACGATGATTCCCATGTCAATTCATTTAATAGACTGGTTACGCTAATATGATTATCATATTGCCCCTTTACAAATCTTGCCGATCTTCGCTGCACACGTTCAAGTTCATTACTTAGACCGATTTCGTAGGGATCCCATACACTGGCTAACGCCTACCTATCCCTTTGCTATTTTGCCTGTTGTGTTCTCTAGTAGTACGGGGGGAAAATGACATTTTAAATCTATCAGAACGACAATCTATCCCTCTAATCTTATTTACCTGGTCGAATCTAGCATAATACGCTGGTTTTTTTATACGTGCCTAACATCTTCAGTAAAGCTATCCGATTGAAATTTCTCTAATAGATTTAAACTGTACTTTAACCTACGCTCTGATAATGACTCCCAACCTAGGACTTGTATTAATTCTGAAACGCTACTCAACCTATCGTAACATCTTTTAACGAACCTACATCTAGATGCTCTACGCTGCACACTGTCTAGTTCTCTGATCAAACCTTATTCATTAGGATCCCATACACTGGCTGCATACTCAAGGTGGGGCCTAACTAGTGAAAAGTAACATCGCTCTTTTGTCTTCTCATCACACTCCCCAAGTACTCTTTTTATAAAACCTAGCTTTCTCTTCGCTCAGCCGCATATTTTCCGGATGTGTCTTCCCCACGACAAATCTTTAAATTATATTGCATGCTTGATTGCTATTTCTGTTCTCTTTAAAATTTGAAATTTAGACTAGTATATAAGGATCCCATATGCTGGCAGCATATTCCAAATGAGGTCTAACAATGTGGTGATATGTGTGATTGTGCCACACAACCTCGAGGTGGCCTGAGGGGTAGTCTGTTGATGTAGATAATTAAGTTAACAACTTTCGTACTTTAATCGTAAAATTATCCTAATAAAATAAATTTCCAAGTCTTTTTCAAATAATTAACTTCATTTAGCCCCCGATAAGATTAAAGAGATCTGATGTTTGGTAAGGGTTCATCCCCTTCCACACACTCTTGCGATGGCTTGCAGGTTAGTATTTAGATGTAGATTAGATGTTTAGTTGTATTTCCGCCTTTAGATTAGTTGAGTCTGAGCTTCGATTATAACTCCGCTGACAGTTTCACAAAGGCTTTACTCAGAGCCTAATCCGGGTAGTGCCCTTAGAGACTATTCCAAACACGAGTGTCTATTTAAATCCTACCCAAGGATTTCTGACAGGGAAAGAAATTATGGTCCCTTAAAAGTTTTCCGGAAGGCACTTTGAGCCGACGAACAAAAGGACATCACGTCGTGAGAGGAGTCAGCATAAACCCGAGTTTCCGTAAAGTCAAACAAATCGCTGCACGAATCCCTTCGCTTCCGAGAATTCGTTCCAATACGTTCCCTAATAGCAGATGCGTATATGAGTACTCGTGTTGCCTGCGGATTAGATAAGTTTGGAAACCCTCGACACTGGAACATATAGGAGACAAAGTTGTGCCAGAGATCAAACTTGCGTACATTTCACCACCGAAAGTTTTCTACATCTACATAATACCCTGCAAGCCACCACAAGGGTGTGTGGCAGGGGTTGATTGCTCACCAAACATGCACTACATATCATGCATAAAAAAGGAATAGTATTAATATAGTAGTCAGAACTACACTATTTAAAAAGATAGAAATTGCAAAGAAAACATGCAAAAACATTCTGTTAGTAGGGTTAGCTTTAAGTACTCATACCAACATGCAGCTACCAATGCTATTCATTGCTACTCTCCGATAGGACATATTTACCGTTATTCGTATCTCTTATTGTGCGAGGGAAAAAGGACATTTTGAATCGGTCAGTTCGGCAATCAATTTCTCTAACTTTATGATTATGGTCCAGTCTGCCATAGTAAGTTGGGGTTCGTAAAATATTTTTAACATCATCACTGAATATATTGCCTTGGAATTTGTGGAAGAGATTAAGTCTAAATTTCAACCTGCGATCTGACAATGATTCCCATGTCAATTCATTTAATAGACTGGTTACGCTAATATAATTATCGTATCGTCCCTTTACAAATCTTGCCGATCTTCGCTGCACACGTTCAAGTTCATTACTTAGACCGATTTCGTAGGGATCCCATACACTGGCAGCATATTCCAAATGAGGTCTAACAAGGGAAAAGTAGCTGATTTCTCGTACATGATCGTCACATTTACCCAATACTCTTTTAATGAAACCCAGTTTGCGATTCGCTTGACCCATTATTTCACGAATGTGTTTACCCCAGGAAAGATCATTTGTCAGTCTTATTCCAAGATATTTAATGGATTCCACGTTTGTTAATTCATTATTACTTATTTTGTAAGTGCTAGGGGGAGAGCTATTCTTTTTCCAAAAATTCATTACAAGACATTTCTTAAAGTTTAATTCTAACTGCCATGTATCACACCAAGTTTCAATTGCTTGTAGGTCAATATTTAAATATTCTTTATCATTCGGGCATAGAATTTCCCTGTACACTACTGCGTCATCGGCAAATAGACGAAGCTTACTTTTTACCACCTTTTGGATATCATTAATATACAAAAGGAATAGGAGTGGACCTATCACACTACCTTGTGGGACACCCGAAGTGACTTTAATTGCCGGTGAGGAAACACCGTCCAAAACAACCCTTTGAACCCGATCATGCAGAAAATCATTAATCCATGATATAATGTTACTGTCTAACCCATAAGATTTTAACTTCAAAATTAGTTTGCTGTGAGAAACCTTGTCAAAAGCCTTCTTGAAGTCGAGAAATATAGCATCCACTGGAATATTATTTTTGCCAGAAACTAAAATATCGTGGGAAAAGAGAGCAAGTTGAGTTTCACACGATCTGCTCTTTCGGAAGCCATGCTGGACATTGGACAATAAATTCTGGCTATCTAGGTGTCCCATGACTGAACTGACAATTATATGTTCTAGGACCTTGCATGAAATGGATGTGAGGGATATAGGTCTGTAGTTAGATGGCTGCTCCCTATCGCCACTTTTAAAAATGGGTGTTACATCGGCTGCTTTCCAGTCCATCGGTACGACGTGTTCGGTCAGGGATTTATTAAATACTATTTCAAGGTAGGGGGAAATTTCGGATGCTAACTCTCTATATACGCGGGAGGGAATTTGATCAGGGCCAGGAGATTTGTTGGGGCTTATATCTTTAAGTAATTTTTCAATACCATTACAGGAAATGTCAATTGGTTGCATCAACCGCTGAAAGAGGTCAGGTAACACGACAGTTGAATCCCCGGAAGGTGGGTTAAAAACGGTTTGGAAGAAGGAATTTAGCAAGCTAACTTTGTCGAGTGTGTTTGTGGTCATTTCACCTCTATCATTTTTAAGTGAATGGACGGCAGACTTATGGCCTTGCACTTCCCTTACGTACGACCAGAAGACTTTTGGATTTTCTTTCAATTGTTCCCCAAGTGTTTTTCTTTTGAATTCTGCAAATGCATTACTAAGGGCTGTCTTTGCAGTGGATTTTGAAATTTTATAATTTTCAATAATTACATTACGCTCATCAGTGGGCATATGTTTACTAATTCTTTTCATTTTAGCATGACATATTCGCTGCCGTCTCAGGGATTTTCTCACTTCGGCATTGTACCACCTAGGTTCAGTGCTTTCGTTTTTGAATTTACTAGGGATAAATCTGTTGATCCCAGAGCGCAAGTTTTAAGCCACGAAGAACAATAGACCGTCTTTTATTCTCTCAAACACTTATTTGAGAAGGAAAAAAAACAATTATTTCCCTTCCACCTGTAACTCATAAGTTATCATAACATAACATGTCAATAGTGCATGTTATGGTGACCTTCACCTTCTGCCACACACCCTCACGATGTCTTACTACATATACTACATATAGAACTTACTACGCATGTCTTACTACATTTTTTTTGCATTCATGAGTATCTATGAAATTGGTGTCGGGTTTCAGGGCGTGCATGGTATTCATGAGTGTGTCCTGCATGATTGGGATTTAGTAGTTTTTCTTCTTTTTTTTTCCCCAATTACTTTTAAAGGTGTAGTGTTTGTTTTGTAGTGTTCATTTTTGTTTGTTGTGTCATTGTTCCTGGTGTGGATGCACCCCCTGCCACACACCCTCGAAGTGGCTTGCAGGGTATGTCATAGATATAGATATAGCGTATATGAGGATGTAGATAACAGTTTACTATTAGCTTGAACTTTCATTTAGCGTAAGAGTTATTCCCAAGAACGATCATGTGTTAGTCTTATTTCAAGACTTGATTCCACGTTAGTTAATTTATTATTCCTTAGGTTGTAAGTGCTAGGAGGATAAATATTCTTTCCCAAAACTTTTTTATCACACAATTTATCAAATTTAATTCCAACTGCACATATCATACATGTTTTCAATTGTTAGTAGGTCATCATTTAAATATTCTTTATCACTTGGGCATAGAATTTCCCTGTACACTACTGTGTCATCGGCGAATAGACGAAGCTTACTTTCTACCACCTTACTGATATTATGTATATACTGAAGTAACAAGGGTAGACCTATCACACAACCTTGTGGCGTACCCAAAGTGACTACACAAATGTATAGCTACTAACCACCTAGTTGCACGTGACTCTTATACCTACATCTACATTTACCCTACAAGCAGGCAGCAGCCGGAAATTTGCTTCGTGGGGCGTGCGTCGAATTAATACCCTGAATGCCACCATAGAGGCGTGTGGCATGGGGTGAATTCACACTAACATATTATGCATAAAAAGGATTAGTAATTATATTCTAGTCCAAACTTCACAATCTAAAAAAAGAATTAAATAACAAAGCAGACATCCAAAAACATGCTGTTAGTTGGGTTAGCTTAAAATCCTCATACCAACATGCAGCTACACATTCTATCCATTGACACACTCGTATTTATGGTATTGGATATATTTACAGCTATTCATATCCCTAATCGTACGCGGAAAAAAGGATATATTGAATCTGTCAATCCGCATTCAAGTTTTCTAATTTATTGATTATGGTTCAGTCTACCATAGTAAGTTGGAGTTCACAAAATATTTTTAACGTCATCAGAGAAATAATTGCCTTGGAATTAAGTGAAGAGATTAAATGTAACTTTCAGCCTACGATCTGACAATGATTTCCATTTTAGTTCATTTAATAGGATGATAACGCTAATATAGTTAAAAACATAGCATAACTTATAACATAGGAATAAGACTGACAAATGACCTTTTCTGGGGTAAACACATTCGTGAAATAATGGGTCAAACGAATCGCAAACTGGAATCATTAAAAGAGTATTGGGTAAATGTGACGATCATGTACGAGAAATCAGCTACTTTTCCCTTGTTAGACCTCATTTGGAATATGCTGCCAGTGTATGGGATCCCTACGAAATCGGTCTAAGTAATGAACTTGAACGTGTGCAGCGAAGATCGGCAAGATTTGTAAAGGGACGATACGATAATTATATTAGCGTAACCAGTCTATTAAATGAATTGAAATGGGAATCATTGTCAGATCGCAGGATGAAATTTAGACTTAATCTCTTACACAAATTCCAAGGCAATATTTTCAGTGATGATGTTAAAAATATTTTACGAACCCCAACTTACTATGGCAGACTGGACCATAATCATAAAGTTAGAGAAATTGATTGCCGAACTGACCGATTCAAAATGTCCTTTTTCCCTCGCACAATAAGAGATACGAATAACGGTAAATATGTCCTATCGGAGAGTAGCAATGAATAGCATTGGTAGCTGCATGTTGGTATGAGTACTTAAAGCTAACCCTACTAACAGAATGTTTTTGCATGTTTTCTTTGCAATTTCTATCTTTTTAGATAGTGTAGTTCTGACTACTATATTAATACTATTCCTTTTTTATGCATGATATGTAGTGCATGTTTGGTGAGCAATCACCCCCTGCCACACACCCTTGTCGTGGCTTGCAGGGTATTATGTAGATGTAGATGTAGATATCAGCCTTTTCCATTCAGTGCCGATATGTTACAAATCTCTTCCTTAAATTTTCAGTGGCTTGTAGTCAAGGTGATAGAATACTAATTGTGTGAATTCCTTTAAGTGAACTCCTTTAACACCTTGGCTTGTATTTACTTTCACAGTGGCCATACTTTTTCTCTTCTCACTGGTAAAGTTCACTGCTTATACTATTATGAAGCAGTTAATTTGACGGGCCCCAGAACAGAAGTTCAACACAGACATGCAAATCACATTGGATAGCTAAATTATTAACAAAAAATGCATCAAACTTGTGATCATTTTTAAAAACACTTAACGCTTGAATTTTACGCAATGTAATCCGGAATATCATGCCCAGTTAAAACCAGAACGACAAAATCTACGGGGGCTTAAGCCCCAGAAGAAGCCCCCCCTCCGCAATGGCTATGTTTCTTGGTTTTTTAATGCATGATATGTAGTGCATGTTTGGTGAGAAATCACCCCCTGCCACACACCCTCATGGTGGCTTGCATGGTATTATGTAGATGTAGATGTGTTCCCGTCTGCAAGCCATCATAAAGGTGTGTGGCAGGGAGTTAATTCTCAACAATCATACACTACATATCATGCGTAAAAAAGGATTAGTTTTTATATTCTGTTCTAAAATTCACTATTTAAAAAAGATAAAAATAGCAAACTAATCATACAAAAACATGCTGTTAGTTGGGTTAGCTTTAAGTCCTGATACCAACATGCAGCTACCAATGTTATCCATTGCTACACTCGTACTGGATATATTTAACGTTATTCATATCCCTAATAGTACGAGGAAAAAAGGACATTTTGAAGCTGTCAACTAAACATGATAAAGAAGAAAGCAGCGCTTTTCGTACAAAAAAACACTCCTATGAACGTACACAAAGATTCACTCGGCTATAACAAGAGTTTGGCAGGAAAATCTTAGAATCTAGAAGGTTGTTTCTCGTAAAATTCTTATTTCACGAATTCGAATCTGAGACTTCGATCAGAGACAAAAATGTTTCTACCCCTTACACTATAACAGGATGGTCAGAAGTGACAAACTACGAGAAATCAACTGTCGGACCTAGCGTTACAAGAATTTGCTTGTCCCACGCACGGTTCAGGACTACAGACAAAAAAGCGTAATAATTTCTAAAACATGTTACAATATTATTAAATAAATATTTTCAGCTAAGCAACTATACTTCTGGTGACATACCCAACCCTCCCACACGTCCTTGTGGCGGCTAGCCGGGTAAAGTAGAGATGTGCATGTGCATGTGCAAATGCATATTTCAAGGTTCATTACATCTGTACGCAATATCTAACATGTGACCATCTTCACCCCCTGCCATACATCCTTGAGGTAGCTCGCAGGGTAATCTATCTACATCTACATAATACCCTGCAAACCACCGTAAAGGTGTGTGGCAGGGGGTAAACTCTCACCAACATGCACTACATGTCATGCATAAAAAAGGATTAGTACTTGTATACGTACTGTTCAAAACTACGCTATTTAAAAAAATATAAAAATAGCAAAGCATACATGCAAAAACATAATGTTAGTTGGGTTAGCTTTAAGTCCTTATACCATCATGCAGCTACCAATGTTAATCATTGCTACACTCGTACTGGATATATTTACCGTTATTCATTACCCTAATAGTTTCCTGTAATGGTATTGAAAAGTTACTTAAAGATATAAGCCCCAACAAATCTCCTGGCCCTGATCAAATTCCCTCCCTCGTATATAGAAGGGAAGAACCTAGTAACTACAGACCCATTTCACTCACGTCAATCTCTTGTAAGATATTTGAGCACATAGTAGTCAGTTCGATCATGGGGCATTTGGATAGTCAGGGATTACTCATAAACAGCCAGCATGGGTTCCGGAAAGGTAGATCCTGCGAGACACAATTAGCTTTATTCGTACACGATATTTTAGTCCACGGCGAAAGCAGTACTGAAGTTGATGCGATATTTTTAGATTTTAAAAAGGCTTTCGATAAAGTTCCTCATGACAAATTTATCTTGAAGTTAGAGAGTTTTGGTATAAATAAAGACGTTGTATGTTGGGTAAAAGAATTCTTAAATAGGCGAGAGCAGAGGGTTGTCATAGATGGTATCATGTCGGACACAATCGAAGTCACATCGGGAGTTCCCCAGGGTAGCGTAGTAGGTCCGCTTCTATTTCTTTTATACATAAACGATTTGGGTACCATAGTTAGTAGTAACCTTAGACTTTTTGCAGACGATGCGGTGGTGTACAGGGGTATATCAAACGAAGAGGACACGAAATCACTTAGCAAGGATTTAGATGCAATTCAAGAGTGGTGCGACAAATGGCAGTTAGAACTCAACCTTAAAAAGTGCGTAGCTATCAATTTTTGGAGGAGGAATAATTCGATAGAGCGATCCTATAGAATTAATAACACGAAGATCGAAAACGTTGAAACCGTAAGATATTTAGGTGTAACAATCACTAAAGATTTATCGTGGGGAAGACACATAAGGGAAATATGCGGCCGAGCGAAGAGAAAGCTAGGATTTATAAAAAGAGTACTTGGGAAATGTGATGAGAAGACAAAAGAGCGATACTACTTTTCACTAGTTAGGCCCCACCTTGAGTATGCAGCCAGTGTATGGGATCCTAATGAATTAGGTTTGATGAGAGAACTAGACAGTGTGCAGCGTAGAGCAGCTAGGTTCGTCAAAAGGTGTTACGATAGGTTGAGTAGTGTATCAGAATTAATACAAGAATTAGGGTGGGAATCATTATCAGAGCGTAGGTTAAAGTCCAGATTAAATCTATTGGAGAAATTTCAATCGGATAGCTTTACTGAAGATGTTAGGCACATATTAAAAACACCAGCGTATTATGCTAGATTCGACCAGATAAATAAGATTAGAGAGATAGATTGTCGTACAGATAGATTCAAAATGTCATTTTTCTCCCGTACTATAAGAGAACAGAATAGGCAGCATAGGAAAGGGATAGGTAGGGGAAATATTCTAGAGTATTATGTAGTGCATGAATCATGTCTTACCCCTTAAATACTTTAGACACTAACAATCAAGTTGCATGAGACCCTTTAGTTGCTTGCTTGCATGTTAGTGGTGTATGCTTGGTGATCTTCACCCCCTGCCACACACCCTCGCGGTGGCTTGCAGGGTATCGTGTAGATGTAGATGTAGATGTATAGAGAGTTAGACTCCGAAATTTCCCCCTACCTTGAAATAGTATTTAATAAATCCCTGACCGAACACGTCGTACCGATGGACTGGAAAGCAGCCGATGTAACACCCATTTTTAAAAGTGATGATAGGGAGCAGTCATCTAATTACAGACCTATATCCCTCTCATCCATTTCATGCAAGGTCCTAGAACATATAAGTAATTTAGTCATGGGACACCTAGATAGCCAGAATTTGTTGTCCAATGTTCAGCATGGCTTTCGAAAGAGCAGATCATGTGAAACTCAACTTGCTCTCTTTTCCCACGGTATTTTAGTTTCTGGCGAAAATAATATTCCAGTGGATGCTATATCTCTCGACTTCAAGAAAGCTTTTGACAAGGTGTCTTACTTTTCCTTTGTAAGATCTCATTTGGAATATGCTGCCAGTGTATGGGATCCCTACGAAATCAGTCTAAATAACGAACTTGAACGTGGCAGCGAAGATCGGAAAGATTTGTAAAGGGCTATTAACCCAGGGGTAAGGGTAACCAGTCTATTAAATGAATTAAATTGAGAATCATTGTCAGATCGCAGGTTGAAATTTAGACTTAATCTCTTAAATAAATTCCAAGACCACATTTTCAGTGATGATGTTAAAAATATTTTGCGGACCCCAACTTACTATGGTAGACTGGACCATAATCACAGAATTAGAGAAATTGATTGACGAACTGACAGATTCAAAATGTCCTTTTTTCCTCGTACTATTAGGGATATGAATAATGGTAAATGTATTTAGTACGAGTGTAGCAATGGATAACATTTGTAGCTGCATGTTGGTATAAGGACTTAAAGCTAACCCAACTAACAGCATGTTTTTGCATTTATGCATTGCTATTTTAATTTTTAATTACAATTTTTATGCATGATATATAGTGCAAGTTTGGTGAGAGTTCACCCCCTGCCACACACCTTTATGGTGACTTACAGGGTATTATGTAGATGTAGATATAAACCAGTTTGACCTATTTTCAAAGCCACAGTGAATTTTAAATGAATCAATGTCTCCTTTTTGACGGTAGAAGCAGACGACAGAGGACACCTCGTCGAAACTCTGACGCATTCCATCTTCATACCGCCTCGTATTCGTCTCCCTTCCATATGTTTAGCATTCTAGTGGTAAATCCTTATGTTATGGCGCACAAGTCAGTGTGTCTTCCGTCCACCGGCATCCACTTGTTCTTCGTCTGGCCAACTGCCATTTCTTTACTCACTCAATTATGTTTTAAGAGCACGTCTTCCTGCGATGACTCAGATGTCTTCCCTCCGCTTCTCAAGACTCTTGGAGTAGTCGGGCAATACTCGGTGCTTCGACATAGGGAGACGCCGAAATGGAGATGGGGTTAGATTGAGGTGGAAGATGTGAAGGTGATCTCTCTTAAAATACACTTATTGTTAGTCTTATCACTGCTTGCATAAGTGAAAAGGTTGCTCTCGCAAGAGTATATTTCATACTCGCAAGTAGTACCTAACCTACCTAAGTACGCAAGTAGTACCCGCAAGTAGTAACTAACAATCAAGTTGCTTGAGACAATATAGTTGCTAGTTTGCATTTTAGTAGTGCATGCTTGGTGATCTTCACCCCCTGTCACACACCCTCGCGGTGGCTTGCAGGGTATCGTGTAGATGTAGATGCATGAAATTTCCCCAGGCAGTGAATCTACCTTCATTTTCTTATGCATCAACACGGAAAAACGGAGAAATAATTACTGAACACACAAAAAAGCAATGCAAAAGTATTTCCAATAAGTAAATTACAGTATCTGTAACTGATACACCTACATAATGCCCCAAAAGCCACCCTAAAGGTGTGTGGCAGGGGTAGAATTCACAACAAAAATGCATTACATATCATGCATAAAAAAGGATCAGCGATGATATACTAGTCTAAAATTCAATTTTTTTAAAATATAAACATAACAAAGTAAGCATGCAATACGAAGCTGCTAGTTGGGTTAGTCCTTATACCAACGTACAACTACCTGTGATATCCATGATACACTCGTATTTATGCTATTGTATGATTTTACAGCTATTTATATCCCTAATTGTACGAGGACTAAAGGACTTTCGAATATGTCAGTTCGGCAATCAATTACTCTACTTTCGTAATTATAATCCAGTCTACCGTAGCACGTTGGTATTCGTAAAATATTTTTTAACGTCATCAGTGAAAATATTATCTTGGAATTTATTTAAAAGACTAAGTTATAATTTCAATCTTCGATCACACAATGATTCCCATTTTAATTCATTTGATTTACATCTACGCGATACCATGCAAGGCACCGTGAGGGTGTGTGGCAGGGGGTGAAGATCACCAAGCACCCACTAAAGACATGCAAACAAGCTACTATAGGTTACATCTACAACTACACGATACCCTGCAAGCCAACACGAGGGTGTGTGGCAGAGGGTGAAGATCACCAAGAATGCACTACCGACATGCAAGCAAGCAACTATAGGGCCTAATTTCAACGAGCAGAGTTGGGTCAGGGGTAAAGTTCAGGGTTCTCAATGTGAACGTACTAAGTTCAAATCTACATCTCGATAGATCTTTTTCCATTGCAGTTTTATTGTATGATCGTCCCTCATTATAAATATTTTTTGGGAATCATTGTCAGATCGCAGGTTGAAATTTAGACTTAATCTCTTACACAAATTCCAAGGCTATATTTTCAGTGATGATGTTAAAAATATTTTACGAACCCCAACTTACTATGGCAGACTGGACCATAATCATAAAGTTAGAGAAATTGATTGCCGAACTGACCGATTCAAAATGTCCTTTTTCCCTCGCACAATTAGAGATAAGAATAACGGTAAATATGTCCTATCGGAGAGTAGCAATGAATAGCATTGGTAGCTGCATGTTGGTATGAGTAGGTACTTAAAGCTAACCCTACTAACAGAATGTTTTTGCATGTTTTCTTTGCAATTTCTATCTTTTTAAATAGTGTAGTTCTGACTACTATATTAATACTATTCCTTTTTTATGCATGATATGTAGTGCATGTTTGGTGAGCAATCACCCCCTGCCACACACCCTTGTGGTGGCTTGCAGGGTATTATGTAGGTGTAGATGTAGATGCAACTAGATTGATAGTATCTATAGTATTTAAGGAATTAATACATGCATCATGATAGGTTGAGTAGCGTTTCAGAATTAATAAAAGAATTTAGGGTGGGAATCATATTAGAGCGAAGGTTAAAGTACAGATTGAAGCTTTACTGAAGATGTTAGGCACATATTAAAAAAACCAGCGTATTATGCTAGATTCGACCAGATAAATAAGATTATAGAGATAGATTGTCGTACCGATAGATTCAAAATTGCATTTTCCCCCGTAATATAAGAGAACAGAATAGGTTGGTTGGTTATTTAGGGGAGGCGACCGACAGCTGAGGTCATTTGCGCCATATAGGATAGGTGGGTAATGTATAGGTGGGTGAGTACTCTAATTGAAATGCCCTCCACTAGAGACTCAAGTGGGGACCGGTCTTCCACTGAAAAATCCGCCACTGCCGGGAATCGAACCCGGGCCCTCGGGATGGGAGGCCAGTACTCTAGCCACCACACCAACCCGATCCCCGAGAACAGAATAGGCAGCATAGCAAAGGGATAGGTAGGGGAAATATTTTAGAGTATTCCGTAGTGAATGATACATCATGTATTAACCCATTAAATACTATAGATACTAACAATCAAGTTGCATGAGACAATATAGTTGCTAGTTTGCATGTGAGTAGTACATGCTTGGTAATATTCACCCCCTGCCACACACCCTCGCGTTGGCTTGCAGGGTATCGTGTAGATGTAGATCATGCACTACAGACTACATTAAAATATTTCCCCTACATATCCCTTTGCTATGCTGCCTATTCTGTTCTCTTATAGTACGGGGGAAAAATGGCATTTTGAATCTACCAGTACGACAATCTATCACTCTAACCTTGATTATCTGGTCCAATCTAGCATAATACGCTGGTGTTTTTAATATGTGTCTAACATCTTCAGTAAAGATATCCGATTGAAATTTCCGTAATAGATTTAACCTGTACCTTACATCTACATCTACACGATACCCTGCAAGTCACAGCGAGGATGTGTGGCAGGGGGGAAGATCACCAAGCATGCACTAGCTTAACCTACGCTCTGATAATGACTCCCAGCCTAATTATTGTATTTATTCTGAAACACCTCTCAACCTATCGTAACACTTATAACAAATTGCTAGGCTTGACTTTGTGGAGCCACATATTGATAATGTAAAATTCCACACTTTGTAAAATTCCACAGATTTATTAAAACCGACCTAGGTTTCGACTTACACAGTCATTATCAAGGTCCTTGACCAAGGACCTTGATAATGACAGTGTAAGTTACTACTTACTACTACGTAGTTAGTACGTAGCTACTACGTAAGTTACTACTACGCTACCCTGGGGACTACCCTTGGGGGGGGGGGCGTAATTATATCTTCATGATATAACCTGCCATACTTCTCTGAATGTTTTAATGTAAATATGTGCACCTACAAAATCTGTTGCCTTAAATTTCTCCAGAAATTTTCCTCCGTAATCCAACCAATGATCTGAATTCCGGACCTAATTCCCAACTACAGCTGCAACCCTCGGGGTGGTTTGCAGAATAGTCAGATGATATAGATAAAAAATTCTTCTAGTAATGTCTATACACTCTTATTCTTAATGCCTTTTTGCAAACCTAACTGCTCTTCACTGCACACCGTCTAGTTTTATGAACAAACGTAATTCATTTGGGTCCCATATAGGCATCACCTTGAATCCCTCCAGATTCAAGGTGATGCCTAACAAGTGAAAAGTAACAACACTTTATTGACTTATCGTGTTTTCGTGTACTCTTTTTATAAATCCTAGCTTTCTGTTAGCTTGACCTGAAATTAGTGGTTTCAGGCGTTACTTGGTGGAACGGTTGCTTAACCTCATATCTTATGGACCAATTTTTCCATTACAAATGTTTAGTGCTCGTAACTTCTTTATCAGAGAGCAAGTCTCCTTTTAAGTGAATCTAAAGAACTCTAAAATTTAAATATCATTGCGCAATCATTTAGCAAATAATACTCCTTCCTCTCACCATGCGATGTGACTCGTCTCGTCTTCAGAAGAATATACAAATCTAAAATTTTATATGCTGCACAAGCAAAGATGGGTAACAAGAAATTTAGCTATTAAAACAATCTGACCCTGAAGCCTAACCTTTTTTATCTGTGAGGCATTTAAATCGAAACATGAACAATTTTTCCAAACTCATCCTTTATTTTTACGAGATAAACTTCGACCTACGGATCTTGTGACCACAGAACTTAGACAAAGAGAGTAGGTCAGTGTTCCTCAGCAATTCCTTTCGCTCTTCCCTTTTATCTTATTCCCCTTCCTCGGGCCAGCCTTTGAGCAGGAAACACCCACCCGTCTTGACCTTTAAACTCCAACTGCGCCCTTCAGGCGACGAACTTTGAGGAACCTTGATTCGATCAGTCGTTTGGTTAGAGGCCGGATATACTCTAATGTGCGTCCAGCAAACAAGACCAAATATATCAACAAAAAGATAGTACTCCAAGGAATATGAGCAAAGAATGTTCATGTTGCAGTCACTTGAGCTCAATTTATATGAGCCAGCTGGAAGAAAATATCCCATAAAACTGCAAAGTATGTAAAACTCAGCTCACAATCAGTTAGCGTGCTTTTGTCAAAATTCAGTATCCAAGCTGATGATAAAACATATTTATTCTAAACGCCGATCAAAAGTAAAGAACTGCAAGAATATTTCGGTGTAAAATATTATTTACGCTAACATTATTAGCATAACCAGTCTATTAAATGAATTAAAATAGGAATCATTGTCAGATCGCAGGTTGAAGTTTAGACTTGATCTCTAGACAAATTCCAAGACCATATTTTCAGTCATTATGTTAAAAATATTTTGCGAACCCCAACTTACTACTGTAGACTGGACCATAATCACAAAAAAAAGAGAAATTGATTGCCGAACTGACAGATTCAAAATGTTCTTTCTTCCTCGTACAATTAGAGATATGAATAACGATAAATATATCCAATACAAGTGTAGCAATCGATAACATTGGTAGTTGCATGTTGGTATGAGGACTTGAATCTAACCCAACTGACAGCATTTTTTGTATGCTTAGTTTGCTATTTTTATCTTTTTTAAATTGTGAAGTTTAGAACAGTATATAAATACTAATCCTTTTTTATGCATGATGTGTAGTGCATGTTTGGTGAGAATTCACCCCCTGCCACACACCTTTATGGTGGCTTGCAGGGTAATATCTAGATGTAGATGTAATATAATAGCCTAGGTATAAATTGTGAGAAAGATAAAAGACGTCGGTGTAGTTACTAGCAAGACATTTGTTTAACCATTGATAATGCATCTATATCTACATAATACCTTTCAAGCTACCATAAAAGAGTGTGGCAGGGTACGGATTCACACCAAACATGCATAAAATAGATGCTTAAAATGGATTTGCTACTGATATATGGGATCCACATAAGGAAGGTACCTATAAACTAACAATTTAGTACCATTTATAGCAAGTAGGTACAGTTTCAAGCTTCAGGTCATTGAAGGATTGGATATTCATATTAAAAGTAAAAATTCGTACTTTTTCGCAGATAACTAGGTACCTAATTATTTTTGGAAAAGTAAGATTGCTTACTTTTACTATCTATGTATCTACTCACAATTCTGAAAGCCACCACGAGGTTGCAGGGGATGAGTCAACACCAATCATGCATTTGAAATCAATAGAAAATTAAATTTAAAAATACAGAGGTTAGCTAATTCAGGGTGTGCGAAAGACAACTATGGTCATTTGCACCATATAGGATTGGTGGGTAGTTCGTAGCGGAAGGAATATTCCAGGGAATAGGGGAAGAGTGTAGGGAAACCCGGCGTCGGCATTAACGAAACATCTACATAATCCCCTGCAAGCCACCATAAAAGTGCATGGCAGGAGGTGAATTCTCACCAAATATGCACTACGCATCTACATTTACATAATACCCTGAAAGGCGCTAAGGGACCACAATTTAACGTCCCCTCCAATGGACGAAGTACTGCGCAGTAATCTCTACGTAGCACTGAATCGGAAAATCTATGCTGGGACTTGACCCAGACCTTCGAGATGTGAGGCCAATAATCTTCGTACCACAGAAACCCAATCCCTCGGAATAAAGGTAGATAAAATTTAATATATGAAAAAAGACCATTCCAAAGTTCATTAAACCATAATAAACATTTTATGCTGACGTAGATACCAATAATTTAGTTGCACGTGCCCAGTAAATAACATGTTTCTCTAATGAAATAATAAAGAACGAATTAGTTTCATGCTTGGTCCACCCCCTGCCACACACCCTCGAGGTGACTTTCATGCTACTCCGTGGATATGTGTAATATGCATTAGAATATTTACCCTTTCTTTGATTAGGCACATCGTTTGGGATTTGATGTAATCTCGGATCTGCAACTCCTTCTCATTCCTTCCATTTATAGACTTCTCAATTACTTTACAGTATTTTCTTAATTCCCAATGCTTCCGAGTTATAGAGAATTCGTTTTTTGTTGGTGTGGTATATATTTTCCTTTGCCTGGGTTGTATTTCCTGTTCTTTCCCACATTCAATTTTGTTGCTGTATGGTCTTACGGCCTTGGTTTATTCGATGCATAATGTCATCCTCACAGTTCGGCTGTATTCAGAAGTCAGACTCCAGGTATTTGAACACATTCCACATTCGGGTTAAAGAATAAGCAACTCATATCAGTTAAAGTCTCGACTTGATTCTAAAAGTTCATGGTTTTCATGGTAAGCAAATTAAAAGATAGGTACTGAAATACACCTAGGCTTTATCTTAATTTTATACCAATGACCTTAAAGAATCATTGCTGACATAGGCTAAATGAATAAAGCAGTGGCTTGGCAATAGTGAATGTTGTGAGTGTTATCACATTTATTCCTAATACGTCGAGATACAACTAGAATGAGGATGTCAATTCACTAGGGCGTTCTCTTTATTACCATGTAGACACTAACCATGTTGCTGCAGGTGACCCTACTATGTAATATGTTTCCATGTAGTACCCTAGTTGCATATCAGTAGTGCATGTTTGGAGATCTTCACCCTCTGCTACAACCCTCGTGGTGGCTTGCAGGGGATCGCGTAGATGTAGATGTATATACCGGTGATATGAACGAGTGAGCAAGTTTTGAAAATCCAGTTTTCCCCACGTTGATCCCATCGGTGAACTTCAAAGAGAATTTGCGAGGTGCATCGGCATCTACGTCATTTCTGTAGCGATCCACCACAAGGACGTGTTCGCAGAAGTCGTTTCACCACCTCCCTTGGCGATGAAGCGGATTTTAGGGCTACGGAGTGAGGGAAGAGGGCTCCCACCTAATATCCAGCTGGCTATCGCGCTCGCGATGATGGAGGCTGGCAACTGGGAAGGCAATGGGAGGTGGTCCTCGTCGGCGGTCTGTGTGTACTGAGAGGAAGGACGCGCTAACTTGGGGCGGGAAAAGGCACCCGACAGATGCCACCCTCCCCCCACTCTCACCCCTCCTCCTCCTTCACTCTCTCTACCCTACCCCTTCTCTCTCCCTCCCGCCGCCACCAACCACTCACATGTAGTCATCCCGGGGCGACCCACGGCGACCGAATAGTCGTGCCACGGGAGTCGGCCGGAAGGTCTGCCGAGACCGGACTGCGGGGAGAACCGACCGTGAGGGCCATAAAATAGCAGTGGTCTCCGCCGCCAGGCGACGGCGGCGGCGAAGCACGAGGGTCTCGCCGTCCTCACAATTCACCCAGCCCCCTGAACGTGAAAGTCCGTGGGATATCGGGCGCCGCGGGAAGCCGCACCCTCGGTCTGCGGACATTGGACAATCCCTCTGAGTTTTTCTCTCAGGGGCCATAAACACCCTTCCCTCTTCTCCTCCCCTGCTCGGACCCTAGGCCAGCAACATTAGGGAGATAAGGGAAGCACGCAAATTTCCCTCCCCTTCTCCCAGTGAGGGTTTTTCTGACCACCTTCCAGTACACGCGCTCCGCGGGTGTTAAACCCTTCACTAAAGTAGGGAAAAAACCCACAATTTGGATGAATCGTGAAATTCCACAGGTCGGGGACATCAAAAGAGCTCCGAGAGGAGATAAGGTGGGAAGCATAAAGAGCGCTTCGACAGGAAGTCCAGGAAAACACTCCGGGGTTAGACTTCCCGTCGGTTTCCCGGGTCTCGCCCTCTACGCTACATCTCCCGATTTCCCTAACTCTCGCTTCCTTTACGACCGCTTCCGGATTAAATCCAGCCGAGGAGTGCGCATATACCTGAGGAGAGGAGGAAATGAGAAAGGGAACTTGAGCGCGTGGTGTCGGAAGAGAGAGAGAGACGCGATCGCGCTCTGTGTAAACTCTCGCTCGCGCGGAACGCCAGCGTTGATGTAGCAGTGCGCACTTCCTCCTGCATGTGCGACCTACAGGCCCGGCTTCTTTGAGCACGAGCGAAAGCACTCCCTCCCGCAAGAATCGTGAGGACCTTGGCCGAAGGAAGTCGTCTTCAGAGTGGGTTCCCCGCTTGGCAAGTTCCCGATATCATCGTCGGTGAAGACGTCTGAACGCCAAGGAGCTCGTGTGTTGTTGGTTTCACCAAGTGTCGCTGGCGGAGTCAAGCCGGAGTTCTTGTGGAGAGAGAGAGAGAGAGAGAGGGAAAAACGCGGCTGGCCGTGAGTGAGGTCGTAACTTCCCCTCCATACAAAACCTCTCCCACCGTCCATTTGCTACCCCCACCACACCACGATGCAGGCAACAAACCCCCACCACCTTCCGTGCTAAAACCCTTCTTCTCCCCACTCCTGCCTCCTCCCCCCTCCCCTACATCACCCTAATCCCCTCTTTTCTGCATCCTTCCCTCCCTGCCCCTCCCTTCCCGTTCCGCACCGACTTGGAAATACGCTCTCTTTTTCGCTCCTCTTGATTGGAATCGCAGTGCCATCGGAGCTCGGCGTTGGTGGTTGTGCTTTGCCGTTCCCGTGGGAGATAAATTGATACGTCAACCCGTCCCGAGGCTCTCTCGCGTGTACTGGACCAACCGCTGCTGTGTTTCGTTGTTTTTATTGCGCCGCTAGTCGGATTTGTGAGACGACACTCGAGGCGGAAGATTGTTTCGTCTGATGATATCGTGTTGTGCCTTACACCGTACTATCCCGTGCGCGAGAGGAGACCGATCGAGAAAAGCAATCAATTTCCAGAGATTCAGAGTTTAAAAGTCCCGTGGCGGAAGTTTTTGCTTTCGCTTTCAATTGTGACGACTGTGTCATCGACGTGAAATCTCCGTCTACATCGGGAAACACCCCCCAACACGTGCTGAAGTTGGCGATTCCCAAGACCTTGATATTCGCTCGGGACTCAACAGCCGAAAGCTGATTGACGAGGAAGGGAGCCGAAATACTACGACTGGCGAAAAGGAGGACTGGATCCGAAGGAAATATTCTCATCGAAGGTAAGACGATTTTTTCTCTACGTAGCGAGTTAGCGTGTTTATCTTCGGCTGGCCGGAAGCTTCAACAACTCCGCGGCCATACACAATCCCTTCTCACGTTAAAGAAAGCAACCTTCCATTGTGGTCTATTGTGAGATGCCATGAATAAAGATAATTATTTTATGTCTTAAAAGATCGCTCTTTTTTAGCCCGAACACGGTAAAAAAAAGTTGACTAAACTCAGCTTTTAAAAATTCCACTCATTAAGGTAAGAGTTACCACACTTTAATGCCCATTTCAGTCGTTTATATTCTGATGGATTTACACCCAATCATTTTCATACAAATTTAATGTGATTACTAATTTTAATGTGAATTGAAGGGTTCTAGGCAAATGCGATGAGACAGTACGAGAAAGTAGCTATTTTACACTTGTCAGGCCTCATTTACAATATGCCGCTAGTATATGAGATCCGTACGAGGAAGGTATGATAAAAGAATTAAAGCCTGTGCAAAGGAGATCCGCTAGATTTGCTAAAGGCCGTTATGATAACTGCAAAAGTGTTACGAGTTTAATAGAAGAACTAGGATGGGAATTACTATCAGAACGCAGGTGAAAAATTTAGGTTAAACCTTTAAGTAAATTCGAAACAGATTTTTTCACAAATGATGTTAGATGTGTATTAAGAACCCCTGCGTATTATGCTAGGTTTGATCAGATTAACAAGATTAGAGAGATAGATTGTCGTACCGATAGATTTAAAATGTAATTTTTCCCGCGTACCATAAGAGAGAACAATAGGCAGCGTAGCAAAGGGATAGGTAGGTGAAAGTGTGTAGTGCAAGTATTCGTGGTGTAGTGTATGTTTGGTGAGAATTCACCCCCCTGCCACCCACCTTTATGGTGGCTTGAGGGTATTATGTAGATGTAGATGCATGTAATAACAACCAATAATCCATCTCTTATATCGTAAATATTAATTTCTAGCTGCATGTGACCCTATTATCTAGCATGCCTCCATTAAATATCCTAGTTGCATGTCAATAGTGCATGTTTGGTGATCCTCACCCCCTGCCACACACCCACGTGGTGGCTCTCTGGATATTGCGTAGATGTAGATGCAATGTTAATTAATTGCATTAGTCCTTTAGACTAAGATATGTCGTCAAAAATGCAAAATGAACTAGTCATAATGCTAGATTTTTATTTCCGAGTGAATATCTACAATTGCCCGGGAAGAAAGATAAATTCATCGTCTTACAGCTTACATGCCACCAAGCACAGAATTAACGGTGTGTTTAAAATAATATTTTATGGTTAAATTTCATCACGAAAAGATTCAACCGCAGTTCATTAATGCAAACTTTTTTTCTTTTGAAATGACGGTTTTCATGGAGGGACGATAGTCGTAGTAGCCATAAAAAATGTTCTTCCAATATCACTCGATCTTTCCCTGCCACGAAAAATATTAATGATGTTATCCGGTTGTTTCTGCTATCAGCAAGCTATTTCCCGCTCAATCTCATGAAAACAAATTGTGAGTAAAGTACACGTGCGTACACATGCCGCGGACTTATTTACACTGACGTTGAATGGAAAATATAAATATTTACACTCGCTGAAAGTTGCTTTATTTTATTGTGGATTGCATTGGAATTCATTGGAAACCAAACAATATCCAGTTATTTTTATTCCGGCAATAATAATAGCAGCATACAAAATCTTACAAAAGCGATAATCAATGTTTCATGGATTATGAATTTTACTGACGTCATGCAGTCTGGTAGGGGTGAACGTAAATTCGTTGCTGGAGTCAATGGGATGGGAAATCCTTCAAACGCGAGGTCAGTAAGACTAAGCTGTTGTATCGGTACAGGACCGACAAGTATGCCTACACTTGTATGCAGGACCTCTTGTATACACATAAATAATATCTACTACCACACAACTGAGAGGTATAATGTAATATATTTCATAAAAATGCATTGATTAGTAATGTAAAAACATATACATGTTAAGAAAAGAAACAATAAATGTTGCTCTTCCACAACGGAATCTTATACACCTGCTATAAATTCTCCATTAATTTCGCATTCAACTATTACTGTCCCTAAATGTGCGTGGAAAAAATTAATTTGTTTAACCTCTCCTTACTCACAGTCTCTCTTATGTTATATTCATGGCCAACCTAAAATAGTGAGCTGGTATTTTTATTACATTTTTAGCATCTTCAGATAGGAAAGATAAGTTTAATGATATAACCTGCATCAGAGAAATTCCAATATTCGTTCTTTCATCAAACAATTTGTGATCATAACAGCATATAGACTTTAATCACTATTATCCCTTCACAAAATAAATTTCCAGAAATATAAACGTACTATTCACACGTAAATTTAATTCAGTTTGAAGAAGAGTACAGAGATAAACTCAGATGGTGAATGTTTGAGAATTAAAGAATGTCTCCATGAAACCAAATACATATTATAAAATACATTTTTGTAGTGCGTGTATCTAAAAATTTTCTTTCACGTTAAATGATATTATCGTAAATATAAAAATAGTCATAGCAATCACTTATTAGGTAGGTTATAAATGTTAATTTTGGTGAATACTCGAAGTGATTGTTTGGGTAAACTCACTCCTGCCTCACACACTCGAGGTGGCTTGCAGGGTAGTTAGTAGATGTCGATGCATGTAGATTTCGGCCAGTAACTGACCCGGATTGTTATCCGGTAGAAGATATATCTAGATGTACACAATCTAAGATTTATTCCGGGGGCATTTCAGCATATCTACATCTACATAGTACCCTGCAAGCCACCATAAAGGTGTGTGGCAGGGGGTGAATTCTCACCAGACATGCACTACATATCATGCATAAAAAAGGATTAGTATTATTATACTGTTCTAAACTTCACCATTTAAAAAAGATAAAAATAGCATAGCAAACATGCAACAACATGATGTTAGTTGGGTTAGATTCAAGTCCTCATACCAACATGCAGCTACTCGTATTGGATATACATATTTACCGTTGTTCATATCCCTAATTGTACGTGGAAAAAGTGACATTTTGAATCTGTCAGTTCGGCAATCAATTTCTCTAATTTTGTGATTATGAATGAAATCCGTAGATTCTGGCGATATTGCGTGGTATTCGAACATATCAGAAAGAAGACAAAATTTGCAATTTACCACATAAAAACTTTATTTCGACCCGGGTTTCGTTGGCACTGCAACATCGTCAGGTGAAAAAAAACATCCATACTGCGCTTACATATAATATGCGGGGATGTGAGGCGCACTATGGATGTTATTTTTCACCTGACGATGTTGCAGTGCCAACGAAACCCGGGTCGAAATAAAGTTTTTATGTGGTAAATTGCAAATTTTGTCTTCTTTCTGATTTGTGATTATGGTCCAGTCTGCCATAGTAAGTTTGGGTTCGTAAAATATTTGTAACATCATCACTGAAAATATGGTCTTGGAATTTTTTTAAGAGATTAAGTCTGAATTTCAACTTGCGATCTGACAATAATTCCCAATTTAACTCATTTAATAGGCTGGTTACGCTAATAAGGTTATCGTACCGTCCCTTTACAAATTTTGTCGATCTTCGCTGGACACGTTCAAGTTCATTATTTAGACAGATTTCGTAGGGATCCCATACACTGGCAGCATATTCCAAATGACGTCTAACAAGGAAAAAGTAGCTGATTTCTCGTACATAATCATCACATTTACCCAGTACTCTTTTGATGAATTCCAGTTTACGATTCGCTTGTCCCATTATTTCACATATGTGTTTACCCCAAGAAAGATCATGTGTCAGTCTTATTTCAGGTTATTTGATGGATTCCTCTTTGGAATACGCTGCCAGTATATGGGATCCATACGAATTAGGCTTAAATAATGAAATTGAACGTGTTTAGCGAAGATCGGAAAGCTTTGTAAAGGGACGGTACAATAACTTTATTTGCGTAACCAGTCTACTTAATGAATTAAAATGGAAATCATTGTCAGATCTCAGGTTAAAATTTAGACTTAATCTCTTAAATAAATTCCAAGACCACATTTTTAGTGATGACGTTAAAAATAGTTTGTGAACCCCAATTTACTATGGTAGACTGCACCATAATCACAAAATTCGAGAAATTGATTGACGAACTGACAAATTCAAAATGTCCTTTTTTTCCTCGTAAATTTAGGGCTATAAATAGCAGTAAATATATCCTATACCATGAATACGAGTGTATCAATGGATAGCATTAGTTGTCGCAAGTTGGTATAAGGACTAACCTAGCTAGCAGGTTCGTACCTACTGCATGCTTGCTTTGCTATTTTTAATCTTTTTTAAATTATGAAGTATGCACTAGTATTACTAATCCATTTTTATGTATCTACATCTAAATAATACCCTGCAAGCCACCATAAAGGGGATTGGCAGGGGGTGAACGCTCACCAAACATGCACCACATATCATGCATAAAATTTGTAATAAAAATTAAAATAGCAAGCATACCATAAATTCCAAGACCATATTTTCAGTGATGATGTTAAAAATATTTTGCGGACCCCAACTTACTATGGTAGGCTGGACCATAATCACAAAATTAGATAAATAGATTGCCGAACTGACAGATTCAAAATGTCCTTTTTTCCTCGTACTATTAGGGATATGAATAACGGTAAATATATCCAGTACGAGTGTAGCAATGGATAACATTGGTAGCTGCATGTTGGTATAAGGACTTATAGCTAACCCAACTAACGGCATGTTTTTGCATGTATGTTTTGCTATTTTTATCCTTTTTTAAATAGCGTAGTTTTGAACAGTACCTATACAAGTACAAATCCCTTTTTTATGCATGATATGTAGTGCATGTTTGGTGAGAGTTCACCCCCTGCCACACACCTTTATGGTGGCTTGCAGGGTATTATGTAGATGTGTTAAAGTACAGATTTCATCTATTAAAGAATTTTCAATCGGTAACTTTACTGAAGATGTTAGGCACATACTAAAAACACAGCAGCATATTATGCTAAATTCGACCAGATAAATAAGATTAGACAGATAGATTGCCGTATTGATAGATTCAAAATGGCATTTTTCCCCGTACTATAAGGGAACAGAATAGGCAGCATAGCAAAGGGGGAAATATTTTAGAATAGTCTGCAGTGCATGTATTAATCCCTTAAATACTATAGATACTAAAAATGCAGTCGCATGACACCCTATGGTTGCTTGTTTTTATGTCAATAGTAGTGCATGCTTGGTGATCTTCACCCCCTGCCACACACCCTCACGGTGGCTTACAGGGTATCGTTTAGACGTGTAGATGAAGTTGAACTTCATGCGAAATTCGTCCACTGAGCGGATTATGTAACTTCAGTGAGGAGCGAGTAGGTACGATAATCTGAATCTGACGAAGGTCAGATCGGCGCGATTATCCTCGTCCCAATTTCCTTTTGACAAGCATCTAGTCTTGTATGACCTAATAAAGGAGACTCTCACACGCACACTCGGCCAGCCATGAAGAAGTTAATCCATAGCTAGAGGTCCGCGACAATTAAGCCACCGGTGTGCGCAAGTGTGAATTCTTCCGAGAAGCAGTTTCAAGCAGGCAGAGAAAGACGCTTGAACTTGAGGGCAACAGCCGCAGCAAAGCACTTTCTGATTATCGTCCTTTGTGTACAGCCTTTATCATGCATTCTAATCACAAGAATATATTATTATCCATCACGTTTCCCGTTTCAATCCATACATTTTTTTTTATTTCCATGTTTAAATGCCGGAATAGTACTGCAAAGGTAGGTATCTCTACAGTGGAGGAGAAAAAGTGCAGTCTACATATGCGCTGAAAACAAAACGGCAACTTAAAATGGAAATGCTAAATGTTTTTTATTGATTAGAGAGAAAGTTTGGAAGCTTCATCATTTGTGCTCAGCGATAATTTCCCTTTCTCTACCAAACGAAATAGTTTTTAACGGGGAAGCTTACAATTAGCGGTTTACAGGGAAGCAACAGAATAAATCGTAATTTCGGGTTCGTTCGTAGGTGCTCGGCTAAAAAGGGCTTCATCTACCTTAACTGGAATATTATATTCGATCATGTACGAGAAATCAGCTACTTTTCCCTTGTAAGACCTCATTTGGAATATGCTGCCAGTGTATGGGATCCCTACGAAATCGGTCTAAGTAATGAACTTGAACGTGTGCAGCGAAGATCGGCGAGATTTATCAGGGTACGATAACCTTATTAGCATAACCAGTCTATTAAATGAATTAAATTGGGAATCATTGTCAGATCGCAGGTGGCTTGCAGGGTATTATGTAGAAGTAGAAGTAGTAGTACTATGTAGCTTGCAATCCACCGTGAGTGTGCTTGGCAGGTGGATGAATAATCAGCTGGCATGAAACTGCACAGCATTACTTCATCGAGAAAGATGTTAATTATGCACCCAACAGGCACATGCAAGTAAACGATTACATTTACATCTACATCCACGTAATACCCTGCGAGATACCACTAGGGTGTGTGGCAGGGGGCGAAGATCCCCAAACATGTACTATTGACATGCAACTAGGATATTTAATGGAGACATGCTAGATAATAGGGTCACATAATTATAAATTAATATCTACGAAATAAGAGAGGGATTATTGGTTGTAACTACATGCATCCTGCACTACAGACTACGCTGACCATATTTCCCTTACCTATCCTTTTGCTAAGCTGCCTATTGTTCTCTCTTATGGTACGCTGGAAATATGACATTTAAAATCTCTCGGTACCACAATCTATCCCTCTAATTGTGTTATTCTGATCAAGCCTAGTATAATACGCAGGGGTTCTTAATACACATCTAACATCAACTGTGAAGAAATCTGTTTCGAAATTCCTTAAAAGGTTTAACCTAAATTTTAACCTGTTTTCTGATAGTAATTCCGATCCTAGTTCTTCTATTAAACTCGTATCACTTATACAATTATCATAACGGCCTTTCACAAATCTAGCGGATCTCCTTTGCACACGCTCTAGTTCTTTTATTATACCTTCCTCGTACTGATCCCATATACTAGCGGCATATTCTAAATGAGGCCTGACAAGAGTAAAATAGCTTCTTTCTCGTACTCTTTCGTCGCATTTGTCTAGAACCATTTTTACGATCCTAATATGCGGTTTGCTACACTAGTTATTTCCCTGATGTGTTTCCCCTATGACATGACATGATTAGCATTTATCGAGGAATATTAAGGTTATTAATGTTTTAGGAATTCGTTAAAATGCTTTAAGTTACAATTTCCATGGGTACATATGGGTGTAAAATTGGTACGGAGGCTTTCACGTTGATATACTACATGTTGTTTATTCGGTTTTTCCTACGTTGATTCATTTTTAGGACTACATATTCGCCGGCGTTCCAGCTAGCTACTTATGGTCTTTCGGACCTGAAGACGCTATGGGTGTAGTTTGTAGAATTCAGAAATTTTTCAGATACACCAGAGTACCTGCCTTAATCCCATCTTCTCTTCTACTATGTTACCTTTTAGGTATAATCTCTTTTGTTTGCGGCAGAACGACAGTTTAAATTTCACCACATGATCTCTCCAGACTTGTTTTTCTTGATTTAATCAGCCTTAGTACTCGGCCATTCTCAATATATCGTGTTTATTGCATGTATTTTTGGCAAATAGTTCAGTTCCAAATTTACTTCAAATACTTCGTAAAAATAACGATGAGTAAAATGCACTATGATTTAAGTCAGATAAACTATAGATATATAAGCCTCCTATGGTATATGTCGTTATATGAAGAATAAAAGTGGATAGCATGGGGATCAATATAATGATGAATCTTCAACTACAGATAAAAACTGCCAAAACATATGGGGCCATAGGATCCTAATTCCTGATTCACAAATATTCTAATGTACATCGCTACTAATGTACCCTAGATCATTATTTTCACGTGACCATTAAGACGGAGCTCTTAGCAAAATTAACTTCGATTGACAGTTCCAACTCAGGGACTCAGGGTCTTCTCGCCCCTTAGGGCCAGACCGACCTCAGCTTGACTACACACGCGACACACACATTTGTGACAATCCGTCGTCGACAGCAGACGATGGGATGTGACGCATATATTCTTTTTTTCAGCACCTTCAGCTAATGCTGAATCAATTCTACGTCCCTATTCCTCTTCCCCACCCTAGCGTCGCGGCACCCGAGACTCCCGCGGCTCCCCGCCCCATTCCACACACACGCGAGGGCATCCTCCCCTTCCCTCCATCCTGTCAAACCATCTGCTCCCCCGCCAGGACATAATCTCCCCATCCCTTCGCCCTCTCGCAGTCATTCATCTCCCTCCCCAGAACAACGAGAGTTCGCCGCCAGCCGACAAATATCTCCGTGCCTGCACCACTCTCCTCCTCGCTCCCAGCCTCCATCAAATCGTTTGCTCTTTGGGTGAGTCGTGATTCCGCCGCCTTTGTCGAAGATGCGACGTCACGAAACGTGGAGCAGGTGTGTCGTGATTCAATCAGTGATTCGATGCGCCAATATACATTGGGATAGACTGCAGTGTGATTGGATTTCAAGCGTCTTCCATCCCCCATCTAATATCGTAATATTTAGATTTAATACAGTTCATAGATAGGTTTAAAGTAGTAGCAATAAGCCTTTTAGTTGACGTAAGTGGTGCACTATTGATGATTTCTGACCCACTGCCACACACCCTAGCGGTGGCTTGCAGGGTAATACGTAAATGAATGCAGGTAGAGTGTTCTATAGGGCACCTGTAAAATGCTCTGAACTCTATTTTCTAATGCTTACTGCACCCTTACTAGCCGAATCGGAAGTAAGATTTAAGCATTCAAACAAATCGATAACCCACTAATAAAATATTGCACACTCCTCTATACTTATTCTCTCTTCAAACTGAAAGAGTGTGAGGCAAGGGGGAGGTCACGAGAGAAGATTCCCATGAATAAATCTGGTAGCAAATATTTCACTGTATGTATGCTGCAAACGCAGCCCTTGCAGCAAGTATTCGTCATCCCTCGAACAGAGAGAAAGATGAGATTGGTGGACTAACATGATATCAAAAGAGAATTCGCGAGCTGAGCAAAAACAATTTTGGGAGGAAAACGAAAGCAAGATTTTGCTGAATGAAAGATAAGGATATGAGATCTTTCTAACTCTGAGAGATTCTGACATGGTATTCAGTAGATTTAAGCGAAGAAAAAATCTGTCAGTAACAAAGATATTTGCTAAACATCTGCATAAAGGTCAGTTAACGTTACTTTATATGTGTATGGAGAACTGCTGCTTCTCCAAAGTGGTTGAAAGTTTAACACCCGGAAACAGCACCTGCTGTTAAAGGCAAAAAGTCGGTTCCTTTTAAATTGCAAGTCTCCCTTGAAGCATTCCTGTAGATTTCGCTTCCAAAAGGTTCGAGTTGTTCTGATTGATTGATACTGACCGCTAGCAAAAGGCTTAACCAATAGGTCGACTCTAAAAGAAATCAAATTTATTTATGTGGCTACAGTTATATAATTATGTACACTAAATGTTATCCACCTTGTATTTTTCCTTTTAACATTTATTGCATTTTTCTATCTCCATATTCCATGAAAATTAAAAATATTTCAACCGCGTAGTAATTACAACAGCCAGTGTGGACGGAGGTGTGGGACACCGTGGGTTTATGACATCAAATATTAAAAGAATGTTTTTGCATGCTTGCTTTGCTAATCAGAGAAACTGATTGCCAAACTGACAGATTCAAAATGTCCTTTTTTCCTCGTACAATCAGGTATATGAATAGCGGTTAATATATCCAATAGGAGTGTTTCAATGGATAGCATAGGCAGTTGCATGTTGGTATAAGGACTTTAAGCTAACCCAACTAGCAGCATATATTTGCATGCTTGCTTTGCTATTTTTATCTTTTTTAAATAGTGAAGTTTAGACTAGTATATTATTACTAATCCTTTTTTATGCATGATATGTAGTGTTTTTTTTCTGCCCTTTCCCCTGCCGAACACCTCTATAGTGGCTTGCAGGGTATTATGTAGATGTAGATTAATTTCAACACTGCGTTGCATATGGACAGGGTACATTATTTTTCTATTATTTACTTCCTGTTCATCCTGTTCATTCCGTTTTTGTTTCGCGCACAAGAGATGCGATTATTATTCAAAGACTTCTTAATCAATGTGAATTTATAAGTTTGTGTTGGACAGACTGACTTCTTGATGGACCAGAGAAATTTGAAGGACTGACATAGATGGGGCAAAGTGGAGAGCGTTACCATGGAAACTCGACCACAGCAGAACTCAGGAGTTGGAGAACAGAATCCTTTCAACATTCTCGATAAGAAGTGGGTTACAGCTGGCGCCGGTTGTCTTCCCCTTGTTCTCCCCCTTCTGCCTCTCATTTCCCTTTTCCACTTCAATCAGTGCTTCTAGAAAAAATATCGTGAGATTGGCAACAATGCGTGTTGACCAACTCTCCCCCGGAGCTCCATGGAGAGTTCTCCCTGCGCAGTCGACTTACTTAGGTTCTTTACCATGAGCGTTATCCTCTCCCATGCCAACATCCTCTTCTCTCCCCCAGGAACGTAAAGATTCCCTGAAGGAATGACTCAAGGGAGGGATGATGGAATCACGATTGTGGCACGCTGATGATTCCGATATAGCTGCCACTACTGCGGCGACTATATCAGAATCAGCAGTTCGTCAAATACGGTTACTTCTTATCTATACCTACGAACTCTCCTGCAAGTCACCTCGAGGGCGTGTAGCAGAGTATGAGTTGTCACTTAAAATACAACACCGCTCATGCTCTAAAGTTTACTTATACTACCTGCCAAAGGAGAGAGATTTATATCCACATCTACATCTATATTAATATCATGTGGGACACACTACAAATTCTATTTTTCATTCAATATGCAAAGAATCATTTGCGAAGTACTATAAATGAATTACTATACACATTATTATTTCATGCAGGAATAGTAAAAGCGTAAAAATATCCAACATCTTAATTTAACCTCTTTTAGTTTCATTAACCCGTATTAATCTAATTTGAGCGATTCCATTTTCATGTTAAGATAAATTTGTTTTATGAAGGTATCATTGTGTTGGAAGTCTTGATGCTGTTATGGCCACGAATTGTTTGAGGAAAGAACAACGGGTATTTGAGTCTATCTGTGACGAATTGTATTTCTGTTATCTTGAGGTCCTGTCAACCAATGTAGTGCGGGAAAGTCGTCCAAATATGGAAATTTCACAAATAATAATTCGTTAGAAAAATTAAATAATCCATTCCATCCGCAGAAGGCGGTTCCTCGCCAAAGAAAGCCTGTAGTTAGTTGGTTGAGAAAGAAGACCTAACGTCTATTTGCATAACCAAAGGGAAATTTAATAAAGAAAGAATCTATCATTTTTCATAGGCCTACCACAGGAGAGTATGTCAGTCGAACGTAAATCAGCGATTTTCATTAAACATCCCAGTAAACCTAGCTCTCTAAAAAAATATCGCCACCATAGGCTGCAAGAACCACGCCCAAATACCTAAAAAGAAATTCTCTTATCTTTTCAAAGACTCAAGCTCATAAGTCTTGAGTAAAAGGGAATGCCGAACCTTCTTTTCGTCACGGACATTTGAGGGCACGCTTTGTCCTTAAAAATGATTTGGTGTCATAGCTGCAGAATGCTGATCAGCGATGCATTGCTAGGGAATCAAATCCATCCGAAGGTCAACTTTGCTCGAGGGGAAATCAGACCTGGCGCGACCTCGAAATATTTCCTCGCGACTTGAGTCATAGTATAAATGGAATTCCGCATGCGCTGACAGGACAAGATAGGAGACATAGCTTTCTCTTGTTTGGGTTCCCTGTCACGTAGGCACGTGCAAATACGATCCGAGATAAGCCATCGCCATCTTGAAGCGGAATTTTTCCTTCCCCTTTCTCACTTCTCTATTTACGACTGACGAGTTGCGGTCAAATTTCCATATTACATACAAAGCTCAATAGATCCACATAGGAATTCATTTAAAAAACAAATTCGTGCTTAACACAGTGAGGAAAAACTACGAGTAGGTCGTTAATATGATAAAATATTTCTTGAAATGCAAGTGAATATAACATCCCCTGTGACAGAGATGCATGGCACATTAAATACAGTATCTATCCGTGAGCGAATATGGCAAAGTTTTCACCACCTGAAAATGTTATTCTTGCTACGATAATGCACAAAAAAGATTCTCAACACTGATGCACATGCACAAATTTCTTCTCAAATCGGAATTACATTCCGGGAAACCCCCTAAAACTGTATGTCGCGCCGATACAGATATATCATATCAAATTACAGTTTTCACGCGTTGATTTCGTTGTAATTAAAAATTGTGTCTTTTGCATCCTATAAAAAGCTAATATTTATACATAAGGATCTAGGGTTCTCCTACCATTGCCTGCTGGTTTATGTGGCTCTGTAGGTGGTTCACGTTCAGCAAAGTCTGCCCGGGTTCGCGTTAATAAAATCGACTTATCGACTGCTTACTCCGCCATCGACAGATCTTTCTTCATTTATATAATACCCTGCAAGCCACCATAAAGGTCTATTGCAAGGGGTGAATTTACACCAAAAATATTTATAACGTATCATGCATAAAAAGGATTAGCAATTATATTCTAGTCTGAACTTCACAATTTAAAAAAGATAAAAATAGCAAAGCAAACATGCAATATCATGCTGTTTGCTGGGTTAGCTTAAAGTCCTTATACCAACATGAAACTACCAATGCTATCCATTGATTTACCAGTATTTATGCTATTGGATATATTTACCGCTATTCATATCCCTACATTGCACATACGAGGAAAGAAGGACCTTTTGAATCTGTCTGTTCGGCAATCAATGTTTCGAATTTTGTGATAATGGTCCAGTCTACCATCGTAATTAAGATATTACTTTAGAGGCAAAAGAGCACCGACTAATATACTTATTTATAAAAATAAAGCTTTAAAGTGATTGCGACTTTAAAGTACTAGTTATCAAGAAAGGGTTATAATGTAAATTTTATCCACGAGCAATAAGGGGCAACTACCTATAGATTAGTGGGAGTTGATAGGGACACAATTAGTTAAATAGGTAATATACATTCAAAACTTTTTTATGTCTCTCCATCAAGCTATTTGAATGTACAACGCATATTTGATAGAGTTTTAGGTATCTACACGCTTTTTTTGCCTTTGCTCGTTTTTGCCCCATCAGGTTTAAGTTTTAGCAATGGCTAAGTTAGAGAAAGTAAATAAACTTTAATTTCCTTTCTAAATTACTAAAACCTAAAAGGTTCGCGAACAGTAGCATAATAATTACGATTTTCGCTCAAAAAAGTTTAGTTGATACTCCCTTTCTAAAATTCACGAATATATTGTTGCCAATGGAGCTACATCTACATAATACCATGCAAGCCACCATAAAGGTGGGTGGAAGAGGGTGAATTCACACCAGACAAGCATTACATATCATGCATAAAAAAGGATTAGTAATAATATTCTAGTCTGTACTTCACAATTTAAAAAATATAAAAATAGCAAAGCAAGCATGCAATATCATGTTGTTCGTGATATACGTCACGTAATGCAAGCGAACCAATGTTATCCGCAAATGGAAACGAAACGGATGATATCCAAACACCCGCTGTCACCAGCCCCTTTTGATTCCCGTTTCCCCAAAAAGCTGACGTAGATGGTAAATAAAAACTGTGCCACGAATTGTGGACATATAGGCATCACCAAGGCGTTGTGTTATTTCGACACCTTTCACGCATTGAAGCCGCTCGAGAAAACGCAATTTTAATCAGTGTTCATGTTACTACATGTCTTCTAATAGGGGATCACTGTCCCTTATTGGCGTTAGTGGCTGCTAAAGCCAGACTTGGCGCGCTGTCAGGAGGTCGGTTAGGGATGTGTCAGGGCCGCCGCGTCGAGGGGGGCGTGTCCGCCGTCATCGAGATCGGAAGTCACGCTCTCCCTCTTGGAAGGCGCCCATGCATGCCCCCCCCTTTTACCCAGCGTGACTCAAGCACACGGCGACGCGTGCTGTTGCATAAACGAGGCACGCACTCGTCATCAACGGAATGAGCAATCCCTGACGTGCGCTATCATCTCGGACACAGGTACGACACCAGCGACTGTGCGTTTGGCGAAGGTCCCGCTCTCTCTGAAGACAATCTTAGAAAGGTGAATAGGAAATTAGCTTATATTACTGCTGGTGTAGGAGGGTCTAAATGGACATTAAATTCCTCCCATGACCCCTACATTTCACACGATGTCCCTCTACAGTCCCTCATACTTCGTAACTCCCATTTATCTAAACAACATCTCCTCCTCCTCAGGGTGAATAGTGAAACAGGAAAAATATTAATGTGTTTTTCCTATCACAACAAGGGACAGTAATAAATCAAATCGAAGTGATAAACAGTATTAGTTTATTTGGATAAGGGCGACCGACAGATCGTTTGCACCGATAAGGATAGGAGGGAAATTAGGGAGATTTTGTTGACATTAATGTTTGGTGTTTGTTCACCCCTAACTGCACTCTTTCAGAGTATTGTGCAGATGTTGGCGTAAAATATTTTCAGGTAAAAATGAGTAGGGAAATGAGATATTGGCATGGAGGATTGCGCGTAACGGACACAACAGTGGTAAAATTAGGTTTCTAGCCCATCCAATTCATCAACCAATCATGTACAAAAAAATTAACCAAAGCGGCAGCACCAGCCGCATTGGTTAATTGTGATGTGATTAAAGAGCCGGCGAGAGAAAAAAATGAAGCAAGGAGTCCGAAGGCAGACCGTGTGGTGGTGTCCACAGGTGTTTCCCGCGTTTGGCATCTTGCGAACGTCGCGTTCCCGAGAATTCATCGATTGCGTCATATCTAAGTAATTTGTCACCCACATACATCCGTTCGCGAATTCTGGCGTCATTTCATTTTATGCTAAGTAGCAAGAACGACTGCAAAATGCCGTTGTCGGCATTCATTTTATACCAGATACATAAATTTGTCATGCAAAAATTTTCCAGTCTCACCAATGTGCTCCTCTCTTCCCCAATATTCCCATAAACTCTTCCCGCCTCACTCTGTCGATCGCCTTTTCAACATCAACAAAGCATCCTGATTATATTCAAGATTTCCACAAGTATTCTCATCGCTCCAATCGGGTCCCAAGTGGGATCAAGTTACTCAAGTCAATTTTCAGCTAATAGAGTAGCTACTTTTCTTAGAAAATGGCTATAAAGGAGCTAGCTATAAATTCTTTAGTCGGTGACCCATCCCTGCACCTAATTTCGTTTTTTCAGATCGCCAAAGAATCGCTAAGGCCCAATTTCGCAGTTGTAACAAATAAGTGTGTCAAAAAATATGGCACACCCATAGCCAATAAAAGTTTATACAATTTTCCATTCATAAGAGAAGGTTAAATTTGATTCATTTTTCCCACTGCTGATATTCCAACGTTACTACATAACGCTAATACAACACCATTTTTCTCCATTGTTTGGAGTTTTCCCTTCCTATGTATCTGCAACGCCGTTACACTTACCCCTATTTCCTTACAAACGTTTACGAATAACTATTAAGCTGGACCCTCATCAATAAGACCAACTTTTGAGTTGAATATCTACATCGACGTAATACCGAACACTTGTTGTTTGGTCAATCCCCTCATCTATAAAAGAAACAGAAGCTAAATCATTGCATTGTCCGTAAACTTTTGAACAAGGTGAGGACCACAATTATTCCTGACGCCAAACATTAAAAATGCATATCAAGCCTACTACTAGACAACTGGTTGTACAGAAGAATAACTACGCTCCCACAATCGTTACATTAAACACACTACGCGAACTAATTGAGGGAAATGTGAAGGGATAATGCATCCACATAATACCCTACAAGCCATCATAAAGGTGTGTGGCAGGGGGAAATTACATTACATTTAGGGGATCAACAGCTGGAATTGTACTTACGGATTATTGGATCTTTAGTGTCGATTGGAATGTTTCGATTTCCAAATCTTTGTCACCAGTTAGAGTGCCGGTTGAGAAATGCTGGCAAGTTGGAGCCAAAATGTCGAACCCGAAATCTGAATAAATGTTGCGCCAGGCACCCTCTCTGCTCGGCTGTCAATTTGAGCGGCGCTAGGACATTAATATCGGTTAAAACTTTGGTTCCAATTGATCCCATCCCATTTCCAAAGGTTTGGCCTGAAAAAAATCTCCCCTTAATTCGGGTTGACTGCTCAATTCCCATCCACCCTGGAGTCTCGCCCGTCGCCTGTTTCGCGCACAAACGACTCGTCCTCGCTGAAATCGTCCCCTGAGCCGCGCTGCCTGACTGAAGCGACGCGTTCTCTTTCCACGCCTATATTATTGGTGTGGGCGGGAGGGTACCATACCAAAAGCCATAAATCACATCCGCGGATGGAAAAGAGAGGGAGGGAGAGAAAGGAAGTCGTTCCTTCTCCGCATTTTATTTCTCTTCCTTTTTTTTTTAATCCCAAGGTTGTCTGGCACCAGAGAGAGAGATTCCCGCGCAAAGTGACAAATATCAATTCTAGTGTGTGTCCATGCTGATTCCACCGACGATTAGCGCGGCTAAGGTCCAATGACGTTCTGTCAAATATTCGTCCCGATACATCCTCACGACAGCAAAGAGAGCCGCCAAATATTAAGTGGCGCCCATTAGCGCGGGTGGATTCACGGATCGCGGCAAAGTGCAGCAAACGTGTGAAGGTGAACGTGTGCAGCGAAGATCGGCAAGTTTTGTAAAGAGACGGTACGATAACCTTATTAGCGTAAACAGTCTATTAAATGAATTAAATTGGGAATCATTGTCAGATCCGCAGGTTGAAATTTAGACTTAATCTTTTAAACAAATTCCAAGACCATATTTTCAGTGATGATGTTAAAAATATATTGCGAACCCCAACTTACTGTGGTATACTGGACCATAATCACAAAATTAGAGAAAATGATTGCCGCACTGGCAGATTCAAAATATCCTTTTTTCCTCGTACAATTACGGATATGAATAACGGTAAATATATCCAGTACGAGTGTAGCAATGGATAACATAGGTAGCTGCATGTTGGTATAAGGACTTGAAGCTTACGCAACTAACAGCATGTTTTTGCATGCTTGCTTTGCTATTTTTATATTTTTTTTTAAATTGAAGTATAGACTAGTATATTATTATTAATCCTTTTTTATGCATGATATATTATGCTTGTCTGGTGTGAATTCACCCCCTTCCACCCACCTTTATGGTGGCTTGCATGGTATTATGTAGATGTAGAATGTTTTCGATTGCAGGAGCGTTGTTTACGCGTTGATATGAGATTGACAATAGACGTAAGGAGCGCATGAACTATTTTTCGACGAGGTGGTGGGCATATAACGGAAAAAAAATATTCCAGTGGAGAAGGCTTCGTCGAAAACATTTGCAAAGTAGCGCAAAAAAAGAACCATGCACGTCGTAAACAAAATCCGTCACCCGAGAAAACAAAATCCGTCGCCATAGTAAATATCAAAATTCTCCCTCATCTTCGAATAGTTGATTGAATGACTGCGATATTGAAATGCGTTTCGCACTACCTTCCTTCCCAGAGGAGACAAAATAATAAGTGTTTTGAGACCGTTTTCCCAAATTTCCGGGGATTTTTGTACGGAACTAATAAAATAATAGTTTTTGAATAATTGTTTTCAATCCGATACATATTGCCATACTTTTAACACTCTCGATGCATGTGAAAATAAGATACTTCAATTATTTTCGAACCCTTTATGTTGTACGTACGACCAGATTTCAGCATTGCCAGGTCATTAAGTGCCTTGGAATCTAAATTGGCCAATGGCGAGATTAAGCTTGCGTGTCTTTAAGCATCAGTTTTATAACCTTATTTACAATGAAGTTTCTTGAAGCTGGGCTCTAAAGCGTAGGATTCATGAGAATAGTCAGGAAAAAGAGACCAAGAGAAAATGAAATAAAATGAACCAAACTGCTTTTGCATGTCGTTATCGCACGCATACACATAATGGCACAGCACCAGCAGACACCCTGGGTGAAACACTAGGCCCTCTCTCATGGTGGGTCATCCCTCCCTCAATCATACATTCTCGCATGCGCTCATGCCAGATTCTGTTCCATGTCTGATCAGGCACACTGCAGTTACAAGTTACAATGGAAAGCGTTCCCTCCAGAGTCTGGTGGTAAGGCAACGAGAAAATCCAAATAAGCAGCGCCTTGAAGATTCCATCACAATCTCAGGAACCTTCTAGAATGGTTACCACAATTTTAGGATGGTCATTTTACACAAGTTTTTAAGAGGATAATCAATTTCGTCCTTTTACCAAACAAAGTTTATAAAACCCAAATACTCCGTGCAATAACATACATCGAACACTAGTGTGAAGTAGAGAGGAGGAGTTAGTTCCGCAAAAAAGTGCTACGATAGATTTAAGAGTTTCCAAATTGTTAATAGAATTAGGTTGTGAAACACTATCAAAACGCAGGTTATCATAATAGTACAGACTGAATCTCCTGCAGAAATTTAAAACGAAATTCTCATTTATAGATGATAAGACATAAGATATTCCACGGGTGGAATAAGACACACTTATTGCACGGGTTTTTTATTAGCGGTACAACGCATTTCAACGGTTAAACCATCATCAGGTACCCGTGGAATAAGTGCTATATCTTGTGTCTTGTCATGATATCATTCCACTGCGTGTCGCCGAACACAGTTACGTTCACTCATCTATAGATGTTAAAAATATATCAAAACTTCATTCTAAATTGACTTAGATTATAGGCTATTTGTTTGCTACTCTGTAAAAAGCTCTAATTGTGCTACGCATTAGTGTAATTATTTATAAATCACTGGATACACTTGGAACGAACCTAGATATATTTGCAAGAGATTTATGCAGTGTATTTCGCGCATGGTATAATTTAAGGTAGAAAGCAATATTGCATGTGAAATCAATTTGTGCCAACAGCGTACCAAGGGGGGGGGGGGCGAACGGGGCCGCCCCGGGCGCCGTAAAGGGAGGGGGGGCGCCAAAATTGAAAAACATCTTTTTTTAGTTAAGAAAAAATACTTTTTTTTCTACAGGGGGTGGCTACCATCTAGTTAGCCCCGGGCGCCAAGGTAAGCCTAGGTAGCCTTGGTACGCTACTGCTTTGTGCCATCGGTAAATTATGTTAACAGTGAAATCGGAAGTTACGATTGCTTACTAATTGATATTGCATAGCTGGTGTGGAATCAGCCCCTACAAAACACCCTTGAGGTAACTTGCAGAGAGCGATATAAGTGTAGATGCAACATCACCAATTTAAAAAAAAATAATTGTCCGACAATACACGCTCTAATTCAGAAATATTTTCATTTTCCCACCACGAAATAATAAAACAGGAACTAATGTTACTTAGAAATGAAGATTGGTCAAAAAAAATTATTTCGAAGGCGTAAGGAAATGCGACCCGTGAGTTACGCCCCTCCATCTTAGGCTGATCTTAACGTTTCCTTCTTTCACTGCCACTGGAGAAGAAATACTCCAAAAATGACGCCACACTGACCCTATAAATCCCCACTTTAGTACACATTAGAAAAATCGCCGAAGCGGAGCTTTAACTCATGCTGACGAACATCATAGAGTTAAGTGCTTTATTAGTGTACATCCTAGCCTATGGTTGGGATTAACGATTTAAAAAATTAACGATTGAAATTAATCGTTAGAAATGTAGTTAACTATTTCACTTAACCGTTATTTTTTTATAAGAGTTAACTTTTAATCGTGAAATTTATGCATTAACTGTTAAAAAACTTACTACAGTTAATTTTTTTCGTTAAATTTTGGCGAATGTCGCTCTGTTCGAATTTGGGTGCAAATCTAGCCTTGAGTTGTGACTGTGACAGTTGCGTTTGAGGCCAATCCCTACAAATACTAGTACTAGTAGTAAATTGCTTCCTTCTACAAAGAGCAGACCTCCGCCTTTTTCGAAGAGCGGACCTTCACCTCCAACAAAGAGCAGATAAATTTCATAGTCCTATAGTTATTGCCATTTAGTTAATTAAATATTACATCCGATTTTACTTTTAACATGCCTTTTTTTACTTTTACAATCCGCTTTTACTTTTAAAATGCCCGGTGTTTTAATATTTTAAACGAATATATTTGGGTGGAAAAAAACACGATTCAGTTTTCAGTGTTTGCTTTGTTTGCCAAAGCAAGAAACCATCAAGGCCTCCATCACCGCAGCATCCAATTTGCCAAAGTAAGCTTGTTGCTTTTTTCACTTTAACTTTAAAGCTTCAAAGTTGCTTTTTTAACTTTAACTTTAAAGTCACTTTTTCAAAAAATAAACTTTTAACTTTTTCTAGTTACTTTTTACAGAGATTAACTTTAACTGTAATCAGTTAATTTTTTGGTAAATTTCCCAACAATGATCCTAGCTGAAGAGCGTAAACCAAATACAAACCCTATTTCATCTCGCTAATGTTTTTCTCTGATTCGCTGATGATCCCAAATATGCCATGTAACAATTTTGCAACCATTTCCACAAACTAAAATCGTTATTTGATATATTACTACTCCGTAATCCAAAGTGTATAGAGTGAGTATAGAGTTGTAGAATTTACGTACATAATTTCTCGCACAAGATGCCCAGTTTTTATCTATTGCGTAGGTACTAGGATAGGTAGGGGAAATATTTTAGAGTATTATGTAGTGTATGATGCATGTCTTACCCCTTAAATACTATAGATACTAACAATCAGGTTGCATGAGATAATATAGTTGCTAGTTTGCATGTTAGTAGTGCATGCTTGGTGATCTTCACCCCCTGCCACACACCCTCGCGGTGGCTTGCAGGGTATTGTGTAGATGTAGATAGATGTAGATGTACTATATTTCAAATGTGATACAAGGAAAGCGTTAACTGAAACAGTGGACTATTCCTGATATGATCGGAGAGAATAGGTGCAATATTCAATAACCAACCAAAAATCTTGAGTAAACGAAATTTAAATTAAGGCCTTCGAAAATAACCACCAATAATGCTGCGGTTTTGCATGAGTCAGCCACTCCCATGACGTCCCAACCATGGTGAAAATCAGTCTTTTATTGTTATGAAGAGACCTTCATCCATACGTGACGCCTTAGGATTTGACAACGACTCTCCGTAGACGCATAGTATCTATCCATGACTTTATCCAAAAACAATTTAGTCAGAGCACGTTTCATCCGTTGAACTCTTGAAGAAAAAGGATGTTACGTCATTTGGATACGGCGCCACTCTCATTTCGTCCCGATACTACGTAGGAATGGTGGACAAGCCAGTTGGCGATCACCCCGCGAGTTCTTGGATTCCATTACCGTTCATCGATGTCAATGAGTCAGTCGTGTGACTCGCCTCGTCACTTGAGCAAGCACTTGTGTGTCACAATAAAGACGCGCTTGGACGGGATCACACGCCAACTTGACAACGGCCACTTCTAAGGAAAGAATGAATAGACTTGGGTGAAGTTTTTTTTTCTCTTACAAATCTTGTTGGCCGAAACTCTCCATCTTGATTGAGTGGTTGCAAACGTCGATTCAGAGAACCATGTTTCTCAACTTTCTTTTCACTTAAAAGCCTAGACAAATCCTAGACAAATATCAACGAACACTAAAAGCCTGGGTGGTATCAGGAGTGAATATGCCGGTCCCGTTAGTCAGGACGGTAACCTGATCGGTTACCTTGTCAGTAAACCTTACTTGCGGTAGCAGTTAGCATTTGACTAGGCCGCGGCTTCAAATCCCGCAACGAGTTTGCACGTTGTATTTTTCTCAGATTGAAACATGGTAGCAATTTTGTTTGGCGATATGATGTAACTAAGCAGTTCGAAGTTCTTAAACCTAATTTTACTACCACTAGGAGAAAATATTTCGTTAATTGCTAAATTATGTTGCACTGAAAGCTTCCACGGAGTCCAACACCTTCACTGATCACTAAATTTTGTGTTTGGAGACAATTCCTCTTAAGCAATTTACACAGTTCAAGGAATACGAATGGGCAGATTAAAATCATATCATGCCGCATAAACGCATATCATGCCAAATAATTGAAATATCGACGTTGAATAACGATTTGGAATCAGTCAGACTACTAATAAAGTTTAAACCCTGTCAAACCACACGTAGACTCGTTATTTATCGCAGACTTATCACCAAAAAGGCTTCCTTTTATCCATCCTCTTCGTCACATTTCAATACATTTATCACTATCAGTTGAAAATTGTTTTTATTGAGTTTTTTCACGCCTTGGGAAGAAAAAGACTTTGAAACTTTCAGTTGCAAACCAGTCCACCGCGTCGCGGCGTCCACAAGTTAATCAAGGATTCCGGTACGACATCATGTAGTAGGAGGAGGAATGGCTCCGGGAGGTGCGGCAACCTCATTTGAATGCAGGATAAACAACTGCGGTTTACATGGCGATCACGTCATGGGAGAGTCATGCGATAAGGAAAATGGAAGTGCTCCAAACGCCTAAATGCCTAGCTCCAACCACGCGACGTGGTGTCAAGCAAGTTCAGAGATTTGCTTAGGACCGCGATCCCACTCGCTCAAAAGTTACTACATAGAGGGATAAACAACAAATTTAATAAGTCAACATTAGAAAGTGAATTTTAAGTGAAAAAAGATTAAAAAGGCGATATATGAGATCCGATGAAAAGATAACAAAAACCAAAAGGTAAAAAGAAAACAAAAATCCTAAAAAAAGACCACAAGGGAATAAACCCCTGCTTACACGTAAAACGTTTTATTTTGCAATTACGCAGTTTGTCGGTTAAAATATGCTGATGTTTCCGCCTAGTTTTTTGTTTTTCGATATCTAATTTAAGCAGCCAGATTAAAGTTTGAAAATATCATAGAGGAGCTACTCAGGCAGAGGCAAAGTATATCAAGAAGGCAGGGCTCGCGGTGAATCTGCTTATGGGTGAACCTCAAATGGGTAGCATGCACGGACACGTCCGAGCAAGTGAGTCCACTCACTTGTGAGCGATGCCAATTAGTAGTCTCTTACGTCGTCCGGTTTTTTTAAGAGACATGCATGATATGTCCTTTACCCTTCTTCCATAAGCGGTGCTTAGAATGCTCCAACAACTCGCTTCGGTGGAGAAAGCATTTGTCTTCCGTTATTATAATGTAATATTTATCTCATCCGTTTCGTTATTATAATTATTCCGTTATTATAATATAATATTTATCTTCCGTTGCCAGAATTATTTTCAATTTTCATTTCAATTCACAGATCTATAAATTAAAATTTCCTAAACTTCGTTTATCTTAAAGAAAAACATGACTGCTAAATACATTCTACAGTGTTTACATCTTTAATGCAATGAAGAACTTCAATACACCAGGCTTCGTTTTTGACATTAGCTAATAAAAAAACGTCATTTAGTTGCATGCACAGGAAAGGTATTATTTGGCATTACAAAAGACCAGCAGAAAGGCCGGTCTAAATAAAATCCATTATGGGTTCCGTCAAACTGCGAGTATGGATTTAATGAATGTAAACCATTTATATTGGCCTGTTATTTCACTGGATCTAACCTAAAAAACAAAACTATCAGAAAAAGCTGTCCTTCAAAACAGCATAAGCCAAGCGATTTTCGTCGAGTTAACACCATGCATGAGAATATGATCAACATATAATCTGACAGCTAAATTGCTGCCAAAGAGTAAGATTCATGGATATAATACCACAGCATACAAATTAAAAAGCGATAAAATGATTAGGGTTACTAGCAGTTTAGAAAAAGCCAAATCTTTGAATTCCTTCTTCCAAAGAGATTTTTCACACATGGTTACTAGCGTCTGCCGGACCCTTCCAGTCGGCAAGTACCCCATATTTTAATTTCAGGCCGCGTAATGAAGCGTTATCTAAATAGTAGATATAAATGAAAACTGAAAAGAGCCGAGTTATAAATTTATATTGTAGTTCATTTTGAGAGACATTCCAAAAATTTCTCCTTATGCTATTGACTTTACCCGGATACCTAAACTTCTTTCTATATCACACATTTCAAGTTCTATTTAACACGACTAACAAAGAGGGCATTACGATAAGGCAAAAAGCGTATATGCCAGGCGTTTAGGTACCTGGGGAGCGCGAGTTACAGTTACGAGGACCAGGGAAGAGAAGAGCCACCTCCTTCTCACCGCCTCTTTTCTCATAACCAAATAATTCCCCACGTGATATTTCCCGCAAGCCATCCCTTCCTCTTGAATGAAGCCCTCCTGCGTCAACCCAACGGCTAGCACACTCGCTCCTCCCTTAGCCACTCCAGCTTCTACACAGCTTCTTTCTCTCTCCGCCTCCCACTCCCCTCCTTAACTATAATGATAATGCCCCTCTCCCTCAAGTCTCCTCAATTTCCCTCGCACTCCCTCTCTTTCCTCCATGCCAACCCCTCTCCCCTCACCCAGTAGAGCGCGCCCAGAGGCAGAGACGTGACGATGGGCAGTAGCTCTTTCTTTTTGAACGGAGATATTTGCGTCGTATTACTGCCCACTCAAGGAAGGATGGGATGAGGGGCATTATGAAAAATACCACACGATTTTGATGCTTCGTTGACGCCTGAATGGTAGCCGACGACCGATTTAAACGCGAGGGATACGACAGGCTAGCTAACGCAGCTTTTCTCTTAAAACGGTCGGACCTCTCTCATTGGTGCGCTACTTCGCATGCTCCATAAGATCCACAGCTATGCGATACCCTGCAAGCCACCGCGAGGATGTGTGGCAGGGGATGAAGATCACCAAACATGCAACTAGGGTACAACTTGATCTTCCACGAATGGTGATGTTTTGGGTATTTAATAGATCAAACAAAGGTTGCTTCCGTTGGTGCAATTATGAGAGTTCGTACGATCATGAGAGTATCATAGGTTCAATATTTAGCTCTAATGAAATTGATCGTTTAGATAGATTAAAAAAATTCTAAGCATTCCCAGTAGTCTTGATTTTATGTGATATCCTTCTTTAGCTCCGTGTATTTCCTACCCTCATAATCTTTTCCAAAAAACCAAAACATTTTCCTCATTTCCCATCTACCTAACACTCTTCCCCCTACCGAGGATCGAAAGTTCACAACCCTTCATTCTCTTACACTGCCCTTTAATTTCTGTAGTGGCTTCTTCTCCTCACTCTTCATGCCCAATACTCCAGTATATTAATTCTTCATTTGCCCTCTTTCCTGACCATCTTCCTTTTCCTAATTAATCCATTATATTTCTCATTCTCATTTAGATGAAAGACATAAAAATTTCAGAATACAGATGGCATCAATCAGCGCTGCTTCAACTGCTTTCCTGGAGATATGAAAAGGCACATCTCCAATTTGAACACAGATCAAGTCTTAAATCCCATCGAAGGACGTTTTTTTTCCATCTTTTGCGATTGCGAAAAGAACAAGTTTATCCCGCGCTCGGAATTCGAGGGACAAGAAAACGATTTAACGCGTCTTCGCCATGTTGGCTTTAACGACTCGGAAACTGGAGGGGAACAGCACAGAATTCTTTCTCTAGGTTCTCTAATCTCCCTACCTCCGACACCCGGAAGTAAATTATCGCCACGACGTGTTTTCCCGACTGTCTGACTTTCTAGGCGAAGGGCGGTATTTCCTCCGGAATGTCTGCCAAAACAACTGCCTTCTTTATATTTTTATAGCTCAAGCACTCCGCCGTAATTTTTATGGTCCGAAGCGAACACGATTAGGTTTTGGAAACACATCGGTTGTGTTCGGAAAAGAGCCAACCTATATTTTCTAATAGCCTCGGAACGAATGACCATAATTGACGGCCTTTCTTATTCGCGGTCCAGCAGTCCACAAGCAAGATGAGCTATTAAAATATTCGAGGGGAGATAGAACGTGAAAATTTTCAAAAAAATGCAGTGGTGTCTCATACCAGCCAGCCGCTTACGAACGTAAACTTTATTTTGTGACCAAGAGTCTTCCCAAACGTGGCGTAGTTAGAAACTTGTGCCGTATGGTAAATATTTTGAAGTAACAGCAGCCATCTGGATTCATTTTCTAGCGATAACATCAGTATTTTGTTCACCTGAACAGGTTCCAGACAGCATCAACAGCAAGGTGGTATGGATGTACGCTCGACAAATATTTTGGCTTCACGGTGTGCATGATATTTTTGTAGTAATAGCAATTCATAGGGTATTGGCACCTTTTTGTGTCAATACTCGATGAATACGGTAAAATGTAACTATTTTTTCCACCACGCAATCGACGGTACCAGCAATACATGTCACACACGGAATTCTTCGGTTACAACGTTCATTGGAAATTTAACCGCAACTCAAAATTACCATCTAGGTGCATGCATTAATCAAAGGGTTATTCTCTAATCAGCTTGCCTATTTACCACTTTTGAAATTTCGACGAGCTTGCCATCATACTCCAGTGCGTAATTAATTACGTGGGGCGCAATTATAGCCTTCAGGTTTCCGCTGAGTGGACATTCTCTACGTACTCTGTATCAGCCGAAATCATGTGCCCGATAGCCGGGAAAGTTATCAATTTCATATAATTGCAATTTCGTCCTTACCGCAGAGTTTAAATTCCAAGGGAAATTTATTCTGGACGTCGATGGTGTACAAAAAATGGAAATGAAAAAAGGAAAGAGGTCATTGCAATCATCGCCTGTGCCCGTGGACGATGGTGGCAATGACCTCTTTGGTGTACGTCCACGTACCCTCAAAATACCAAATTCTTTATATCTAGTCTTCTACCTAGTTATAACTAGATATGGTAAAGAGTACGGCCAGCAACTCCTAAAAAACCTGCATATTTCCATTAAAATATTTCAATAATTTAATTTCTCTCCACCAGTAATATCCTCTTCCTACGCTTTCCCTAAGCACATTCAAACTTAATATTCTGTAACTCTAGATTTAAACTGACTCTTTCCAACCCATATATCATTACACTCTTCACGAACCCTCAATAGATCTCTTAATTACAATAAGTGCTCCCCATGGCTCACTTCCGCAGTTTGTCTGTCCTCATAAAAGCGCATTTACATCGCTGAAGGTTAAATGTATTAATTTTTTAAGACTTTTATTGCCGAAGAAATGCTCTACACTGGCAAGAGCTGCGTTTCTCACAGAGTTTTCTTCCATGACTAGAATCCATAAATTCGAAAATTGAAATGTTCTTGATATAGCAGAGAAGTCAAGGTTGAATGCATTCGAAATGAGATGCTACCGAAAATTGATGAGGAGTAAAAACAGCCACCGGGTGACAAACGAAAAAGTTCTCTGAGAAGAGTGGGAGAAAAGAGAAATCTTTTTGAAACTTGGAAAAAAAAGACGGGTCGACTTAATCGGCCATTTATTGAGACATAATTGCCTGATGAAGACGATTTTTCGAGGGACATGTGAATAGGAAAAATGGCACAGGAAAGTCCCGCACGAGACATTTAGAGTAATTAGCGAAGGATAAGAAGGGAATAATTACGTAAATATGAAGAGATTATAGCTGGTAAGAGAATCGAGTTGAGAGCTGCGTCAAACCAATCTTAGAATTGTTGGCTTATTTTGATAATAACGAGTAATTGTGCTAGTCAGGATAAAGGTGAACTTTAGAAGAGAATATTACACATTCCATTTATTAGTGGGCGCGGGATGTTTTGCCCGAATCACAGCCCTTTTTTATTGCCCTGAAGTTAGTCTCGGGGAAAACCCCGCGTGATCATTCCCATTCTCACTTGTGCTATCAAGTCCACTCCTCAAGTAACAACTCCTGTCCCTCCATGATTACGCAAACTGGCAAGGGCCAAGTGAGCTAGTGTGTATGCAAACATCGCCACTCCTCTTGTGTCTCCACTTTCAACTTAACCAAGTCCGTCCTTTCAACTCATATCCCTAGCCCAATCAAGTGTCGTGCTCCCTCCGACCCCTTCCCGTTCGTCTAACAAACGCCCCTTCGCAGACATGACGAACTCCTCCCATAACAACCCTCCCTCTCAAGTAAATCGCGCGTGGCGGAGGGACCAGGAAAACTTTACCCAAAACGGTTCCATTTGTGACGAAAAGCGTGAAATTTCGAGCGGGTTTCGTTTATTAGAGTGAACTTCGTCAAAGGATGCGTAAGAATTTAATTTCCTCGCTCTCTCCCGCTCTCTCTGAATCGAGTCACGCACTGCTGACTTGGGTCAAAGTATGTGGAGCAGAAGGTGTCGAAGGCCAAGATTAATTTCCTTGTAGACCAGCACAGATTTGATTTGGGAACTGAATACGATATACAGCGGAAAGTAACGTAACAAACTAATGAACGTACATGCATACATAAGTACGCATATACCTTAACAATGCGTAGATACTGTCAACCTTCATTAGGGTAATAGGCAAGCGATCAATCATCACCATACATACACTAGATAGAGCATAAATGTAACCAACAGAAATGTTATCAAATAATAATACAATGGTATAAGACGTACCAGGCACGTGTAAGTGAATCATTAGAAAAATCCCCGAAGGAATGGATTTTTTACTAGTTTTTCAGACATTTTGTTTCATTCCACGACGAAATTTATTGTTTTGGAATTACGAGTATGTTGGGCAGTTAGTACACGTTTATCCACGTGTGGCAAAGGGTGAACCATCATCAGGCATTCATTTTAAATCAGAGAAGACTAAATTCATATTTACTATCATGAGGGCATGAAAAAATATACGCACATACAAATATGCGCCTCCCCTACCACACACCTTTATGGTGGCTTCCAGGGTATTAAGCAGATGTAAATAAGCACTGCACATGTACGTTTACGAGATGTGTCGCTAAATTGTTTGGATATGTAAGGTAGTGCAATAATTACTGCTTGGCCAGGTATTCCCATAAATGCATTAATTAGTCAACTTATGCCGTAAATTCTTGCTCTAAAGAACCAAATCCTATATTGTCAACTTATATTTTCTAGAACATGTTCAGAGAGTTATGACTCTTCTTCGTATAAACTCCCAGATAGGCTACGTGCTATACCTTCAACTACGCCGACGTTAATGTCAACCGCTTGCCTTGCCAGTCAATCCGTAGGTCGTGGTTTAGAATTTCGCCTAAGTAGAGTTTTCACTATCCGGGGCATTGATGTTTGTCATGCCCTTAGTTAATGGCGAGAGAGCACTACATAATCCACGTATCATATTAACACGATTATTACAAATACTAACAATACGATCTCTCCTACACCTATTCTAACCCCATTTCAGAAACAAAGATATTTTATTACTGTCGGTCAGGCAGTCATTTAACTTTCATAATCCAGTTGACCATGATGAGCAGGGGTTCTCAAAATGCTTTTGATTTCATCGTAAATTAAATCAGTGTCGTTACCTTGAAGAACTGTTTACATTGCAATTTACCGGTTGTTATCCTTTCAGTAAGAGTCCTTGAATATGCATGAGAAACTATCATAACGACCCCTAGCAAATTTTTTCGATTGATTGTCTTGATTTCTCCAGGTTCACCTCGTTCAAACTCTTTCATGTTTGTGAATCCCGTACAAAAATGACGTCATATAACTGAAGTCTGACCATAAATATCACTCTCCTATTGCACGAAAGTGGTTGACGAACCCTCGAAATTTTATATGGTTGCACGTGAAATGAAATGACTCGAAAATAGCTGAATATAGCACGAGTTGAAGGCGTGCACTGAGGATATAGGTACATCTACCCTAGTACCACACCATCATGAAAGACAGACGCGAAAATTTGAAGGAGGTTGATCGAAGAATTCATTTTTCTCACAAATCATCCACAGCCACATCACGAATTACAGCCAACATATTAAACCTCTGTTTTCGTCCTTTTTTCAACAAATATTTGTTTTCTTACTGACCCCTTTTCAAAGTGTAAGACATCTTGTGCTCGCTATTTCGGTGTCTTGCCGGGTAATGTGTAGATTTAGACGAATGCATTATGGATTGCAAGCTGTTTACCATTTTTTCACGTTGACATTGAGGAAGACGAAGAATACGCCGAAAAATATATATGCTTTACAATACTGCGAAACTTACGAAGAGTTGTTCTCTGGTGACGCGACATACCAGTTGGAAAATGATGGATTGTACAAAATTTCATAAACTAAATATTTGCAATTTCGACAGAGGGGGAGATGAAAAATGGTTTATCTCTAGGGAAGACAATGGGAGATATTTACGTTACTAAATATTTGCAATTTCGACAGAGGGGGAGATGAAAAATGGTTTATCTCTAGGGAAGACAATGGGAGATATTTACGAGCAAAATAAACTAAAAACATGATGTTAGAGTGGAAACATTAATAAACTTTGATAAAATTTGGAGGTGTGAAAGTGATCGAAGAATTCATTTTTCTCACAAATCATCCACAGCCACATCACGAATTACAGCCAACACATTAAACCTCTGTTTTCGTCCTTTTTTCAACAAATATTTGTTTTCTTACTGACCCCTTTTCAAAGTGTAAGACATCTTGCGCTCGCCATAACAATATTTGATAACAGAAGGGCAATAACAGAATTGAAGAATTCGTGACGGGGTGATAAATAAAAATACACCTACATCTACATAATACCCTGCTAGCCACCATAAAGGTTTGTGGCAGGGGGTGAATTCTCACCCAAAATGCACTACATATAATGCATAAAAAACGATTAGTATTCATATACTAGTCTAAACTTCACTATTCAAAAAAGATGAAAATAGCAAAGTAAGCAATCAAAGCTTGATAGTATTGGGTTGAGATCCTCTGGAATATCAAGTGAAAAGAAAGGTCTTTCGGTGTTTGAAATTCACTGTAATCCACAATGGAATCATCGAATCGCCCTTCTTACAGTACTTAGGGGACTACTGTGCATTTCGGGAACAAAGTTTCGGATTTGGGCCATCAGAAAGAGGTTCGCCAACGCAATATAACAATCGTCAAGCGCCGACACGGTAAAGGTCATCAAATATTTGATCATGTTCCAAGAGCATGGATTAATCAACCCCCTTCATCAGCACGAAATAAATGATTTTGCCAGCCAAGAAAAGGAATGACATTTAAATAGACATCCTGGAAGTAAACGTGCATTCAGATTTAAACACCGCAGATGTTCGAGTGAAAGGCCAATGGGATTAATTAAGGCTTTTCTTCTCCACAGGGACTTTCACTCATAATGGTGTCTAACTCCTCTCCGAGCTTGCATCCTCCTGACGGAAATAAACGAATAAACATCTCATTTTCACTACTTACTGATTTCTTCTCCCAAAATTTAAGAAAGCTGAGACAAGGACGGTGAAAATTCTTCTACCATCACCGTATTAAATCCAAAAACGCCATCGCATACCTAATTCGTCTATAAACATTCTTAATATAGCTCATAAGTAACCGTTTGCGCCAAATATTACTAGAGATACCTTCGATGAAAGGATACTTCCTAGAAAATATCTCTTAATAATCAAGTTATCGTCGTTCTTAGTTCTTAGTATTTCCGTCGTTTGGTTGGTTATTTAGGGGAGGCGACCGACAGCTGAGGTCATTTGCGCCATATAGGATAGGTGGATATTTGGGTAATGGTAGGAGTTTTCAGGGAACGGAGGAAGGGTGGAGAGAAACCCGGCGTCGGCATTAGCCTACTCTTAACGAAAGGCGCCAAGGGACCACGGCTTAACGTCACATCCGACGGACGGAGTACTGAACTTGAAATGCCCTCCACTAGGCACTCAAGTGGGGACCGGTTTCCCACTGAAAAATCCGCCACTGCCGGGAATCGAACCCGGGCCCTCGGGATGGGAGGCCAGTACTCTAGCCACCACACCAACCCGATCCCCTATCGTCGTTCTCTTTCCTCCATATGCACATAGTGCACATAGTTAACTTGGTAATTTAACATAAGAATTCGTGTAAGCAACTCCTCAAACAAATCTATACGATATAGTCAAATACACGGCTCACAAAAGGATTCACACCTTACTTGATACCACGAATGAGATTATCCTATAGATATATTCCTCTTCGCAAGCCAAAATAATGGTAAAATACTTTATGATAATAAAATGTAGTAAATATAAAATAAGCATATCAACCTACAGTAGACCCAGATTATTTGAGGCGATCACGCTGCTCTTTTCGGATGGGGAAGTAGTCGAAGGTTGTAACCACGTTAGCTTCTCGAATAATTGACCAATCTCCTATTTTTCTTAAGGACAGCTGGTGTAATAGAAAAACTAGTTATATATAGGCCAGGGGTTCCATAAACGACTCGGAAGTGGACGGTGTATTTGGGACTGAATAATAAAATTATTGTTGGTCGGTGCGATATGACTATAGTAGTTGACGTACCCCAAGCCCAGTTCTTATACTGCTACATTATTCTTTTGCTATTTCAATTTAAATCCTCTTCAGTTTTATTTGTCAATTTATTGACCGTTTTCCCAAAAACAGTGTCCTCCGAAAGGGATAAATTCGCATACAAGTCATGAATGTTCTGGGGGATTGGTGATGCCCTAATCGAGCTCTCGCCCTACACAGGAAATACTGGCATTTCTATTTGTCAGCCATTTTTTCCACTCACAGCTGAGACTTTCATATCAAACGTTACGACCTACAAGGTATGGGAAAATGGGTTTGACATGAGTGGGAGCGGAGGGGGTGGAGGAGGAAGGGTAGTTCCAAACATTTCACCGATGAGTAGCTTCGAACAATGCTGTGGGCGGGGTTAAGGCATTGGAAGCCATCCGACTTGGTCGACTCCCCCTCACTATTTGGGGAGAGCCTCCTCATATAAGGGGAAAAAAAGAGAATGCATGGGGTGACGGGAGGGGTAGAAATATTCGCACGGAAATCCGGTGTTCCGAACCGTCCTTTGGAAGAGAAATGCGACGCGTGCGTTTTACATCTCGCATGATGAGCACGGAAAAAAAGTCATAACCCCACTCGTACTCACCGCCCCTCCTGCGAACACCTTGGCTGCAGCCATGGCCGAAATTCCCACGCCTGTTCATGTCAACCTTCTCGCTCTCACACCTCCAGTTTCCACCTGCTTCCTCGCACGATGCTGTGACATATCGATGTCGACGTGACATGCGATTGCCCGCTGAATTGCCGGATAACCAGAGTCCAAAAGAGTCCACAGCACTGAGAAGTGGATGGAGTGCTGAAAATAGATAATATTGCAAGCATTAATGCTTGTTCTATGATTATTTACCCCCTGACACACCCTCAGGGTAGCTTCCAGGGTACTCAGTAGCCATAAATAGGCTGAGTGAATTCCATTTTCAATGTAGATATTCCATATGTAGATATGAAAGGTTCTTATACCTAAGCTCCGGTGTCGGAGAGCACTGCAATGGGAAATTTTAACTCTGAAAATGGAGGCGCATACTTTTCTGAATATGTTAAAAATGTTTCTAACGCTCCATCTACTATAGTAGATTAGATCGTAAAAAAATTGACGCGATTTAAATATAAATAGGTCAGAGACACCTTGCATCTGCAACATAAATGGTAACGATGGGCTAGACACAAATTGCTGGGGAATTATCAGTTAGGATAGGTAATTAATATTTTTTGCTTTTTTGAATGGCCACATGAAAAATACGCGATTAATTGTTTCGGACATTCCCTTGCATGCATCTACGATTTACCCTGCAAGCCACCATAAAGTTGTGTGTCGGGGGAGTGAATTTTCACCAAGCATGCACTTTGTTTCATGCATGAAAATGGATTAGTAATGGAGTTATACTAGTCTAACCTTTAATTTAAAAAAAAGATAAAAATTGCAAAGTAAGCACGTAAAAACATGCTGTTGTTAGGTTTAGCTTCAAGTCCTTATACCAACATGCAAGTACCTATGCTATCAATTGATTCACTCGTATTGGGTATATTTACTGCTATTCATATCTCTAATTATGCGAGGAAAAAAGGACATCTTTAATCTGTAGTAGTAGTAGTAGTGTTTGGTTTAAGGTGCGTCGACGGCCATGGTCATTCGCACCATACGCAACCTAAAATGTCCATAGGATCAGTATAACTAAACAGGCGTATTTACGAATTGTTATTAGAAAAAATTATTAAAATCATAAGAGGGCTGGCCGAATCAAATTTTGTGTAAAATGCCTATTTCTCTGAAGAATAAAATTACCCGGCTCAGGCGAGCAGGGTCGTCTCCGAGAACGTATTCTAGGCCTCCCCTGATATCTAATTCTTTAATCTGTCAATTCGGCAATCAATATCTCTAATTTTGTGATTATAGTCTAGTCTACCATAGTAAGTTGGGGTGCACAAACTATTTTTAACGTCATCACTGAAAATATTATCTTGGAATTTATCTAGGAGATTAAGTCTAAATTTTAACCTGCGATCTGACAATGATTCCCATTTCAATTCATTTAATAGACTGGTTACGCTAATATAATTATCGTATCGTCCATTTACAAATCTTGCCGATCTTCGCTGCACACGTTCAAGTTCATTATTTAGACCGATTTCGTAGGGATTCCATATACTGGCAGCATATTCCAAAGAAGGTCTAACAAGGGAAAAGTAGCTGATTTCTCGTACATGATCGTCACACGTACCCAATACTCGATGCATACTTGGCGTGAGACTTCAAATATTAGAATAAAATTATATCGGAATACCAAACCTACAGAATATATCACATTTCCTAAATGCTGCAAATGACCCTAGCTGTCAGTCACCTGCCCCAAACATTTACTACTGAGGAAGGGTAATGAATGCCTGGAGTCATCCCATGCCACACACACTTTATGTGGTTTATGTAGATGCAATCATACAGATCCAAAGAAAATACGAAGCGGCCACCTAAAAAACGCAAACGACCATTTGGCGATATCCAATCATAATTTAATGCTGTTTTTCCACTAGTTTGACCCCCTCCGTCACTTCCTATTTCGCTGCAATTACGTAATACACTATTTTTTTGTAGCCGTGGTAGCCTGGTCGTTAACGCACCGGGCAGACAGAGCACCTCAAAGCCAAGATTAGCACGAATAACCATTTGGTGAATGATAAAGCGGTCATTCTTTAGAAATACCTAATTTATCTCTCAATACCATTACTTTAACAATTATTATAAGTTTCATAATTAACTTTTGAGCAATAAATGAATATGAACAATTTATCTATCTCACAAAGATCGCGTAAATGTAGATGTAGAACGTATCGCGTACATTTGTATGCAAAGTAGTGGACATTTTATTGCTGTGGAATAAGTGCAAAGTATTCATTCATATCCTGAATGCAACGGAAGGCTGCACATCACCCAATCCCTGTCGAAAGTGCATCGAAACGGTTTGGCCCGATCCCTCCCTTTATCGTTTCGTAATTGATGGACGGCTCCCCTCTAGCTCAGCATCGATTCAATGCCACTCACAACGACATCGAATTCACATCGCACAATCGTGCGACGAGATCGCTCAGCCTCCGAATTCCGATCCTTAAGACCGCCCAGAGCATCTGAGCTGCGCCGCCTCAGCTTCAAGCCATGACATTCCCTCTCCACAGTTCCCTTTGTTGGCCACTGAGGCATTAACGTCTGGGGACGGTGGAGGGGGACCCAAAAATACATAAAGGGGGAGAGAGAGAGAGAGAGAAAGAGAGCGAGCGTAGAGAAAGTAAAGAAAGGAGGAGGAGTGTCGGATCTGGATATTGCCCCTGTCGACGACGGAGGGGCGAGAGAGATTTTTTTCCTTCAAAAACCCCGGCCGCCAGGGGTTTGAAGAATGAGTGGAAGGGAGGGATTTCCACGGTACACATTCACGGGGGGAGAGGGCAGGAGTCGCGGCAGGGATGAGAGGCAGGTGGTGGGTGGGTCGGCGAGGGGGTTGAACGGCTGAGTGTTGGCGGGACAAGGGGAGAGGGTGTTGCTGAGGATTTCTATGGACTGCATGAGAAGCTGATGCCCCGTTTGCTTCCTCCATCTGAGTTCCGACTATCCAGTAGTAATAACTAGCGCGTTACTGTTACTAAGAAGCTATTACCTCCATGTCTACATAGTACCCTGATGACCTCCGAGTGAGTGTGTGGCAGGAGCCCTGGTGTGAGTGTCTACTTCAGGCGCTTACTATCGTCGAACAAAGAATCCTATTGTTAATAGCCTTGCAATGGGTTTCAGAGTTAAAGCACCTAAATTCCTCAAGGGAACATGACGGATTCGTTTTGTCAAACATCCTCCCTAAGTCATTGAAAAGTTCAGACTTTATACAGAATGAAAAAGGTGTCTAGTAAAAAAAAACAGTCATGCGTTATGCATTTAGAGACCATATAGCCATTGCTGCTGGAGGCTTTCGCAGCGCTGTTGAGCTGGTATCTCCTTATTTTTCTGGTAATGCTGCGTCAGTGTATCTGGACGATGGCGTATCGTTGTCAATACAGGCCACAGCTTCAGATCGGGTCCGAACCTGACCTTCGGATACCTTGGATACCTACCAAACCTGACCTTAGATAGCATTTGTCAAGGCTTAATAATGTCGCAAAACTTATATGAAAAGATGAATTGAATGAGCTTGCGTTCGAGTTTATATGCGCGCTTGTCTCTTGTTAAATTCCTACGGAAGACAACTCTATTCCAACAGTCGCTTCGACTGTTTTAATCGGTTACGCTGATGGTGTGCACCCACTATGGTGGCGTAAGCGGGGGATGAGGGATGAAGGCGAAGTAGCGTTTAGCGACGCGGAACTGAGGGTTACGGGACGGAGGGAGGAAGTCTCCGTCGACGGGGATGGGTGAGGGGAACGCAGGAATCCATGGGAAATACATGAACGCACGATGAGAAGCATAAGAGGGAGAGGGAGGAAGATATATCTCATGTGATGGTCGCGAGGGTGGAGCTGTGTCGAGGGAAGGCATAACGAGGCAGTGCTTGTTGTGCCCTCTTTTAAAACAAAAGAGGGCATTAGTTAGGAGGGGTGGGACGAGTAATGGATGGAGCCTTACGCGCGGACAGACTGGGACTTTTTTTTTCAAGAGGGGGTCCGGAGTGTCAGGAGGACTGACTTTTTTATGAGAGCCGTAAAAGGGAGGGATTGGCGGGAGTGGAGCCAGGGTCCCCCGAGCGAGCTGTCTACCGCAGGGGGGGCACTTCGCAGCATCAGACACTTTTTACGTCGCTCCGAACACGTCTTCATGACGGAAGGCGTTAAGAGAGTGAGGATGGATATTCGAGAGAGTAAGGCCAGCTCAACACTTCCGAAGATTAACCGCTAAAGAGTTGACATAGGTTATTACTGCAGCCGACGCACATCTCGAAAACTCTTAATTTCCATTAATATAACTGACGTGCATTTAGGATGGGGAACTTATGGACCCTCACGAATTATTATGGAACATCGACGATAATCGTAGGTCCATGCTAGGCCATTACTTAAAATTAAAATCAAACTTCTTCAAACAGTAGAAAGGGATCTGGCATTGCATTGGAAATTTCCAAAATAATTAAAGTATATATTTGTTCTTCTTCTATGGATTACCCAACGAGCTACCTGCAGGGTGTTCAGCAGGGGGTAAGTCATCATCATCTCTGCATAACATCAACAGCATCTACCTAGCTGTGGCAAAGAGCATCAAATAAAACTAAATAATGACGACGTTATAATGAAATAATAAAATGTATATACGCATTCGCGTCTAATTGATATAATTATATGCCCAGATATAATGGATATATGAGTGTTTGTGGGCTGAAAATGGATATATACATTTGAGTAAATCATTTTACAATATCCAAAGCTCTATATCCACGAATTCACTATGGACAGAATCAGATGTACATGACACCGTGAATGCAAATGCATCCATGAGTAGCAGGATTTGATAATATAAAAACCACCACCACTCATTACCGCAAAAAGAGGGTAAGTAGCCAATAACGAATCTGCCTTCATCAATATGCCAATGATCGTTACGATTTGAATTAGAATATCTTTATTCACCGTTGAACACTTTTCGAAAAATATAAAGGTTTTATTAATATTTTCAAGCCACCAAACTTGTGTAAAAAATTAAACTTTTAAAATAACAAATGTAGAATACCGTAAATTAGGATTGGTAACGAGGAATTTAGGGAAATGCGAACAGAGAGTAAGAGAAAGATGCCACTTTACACTTGCCAGGCCTCATTTAGAATATGTCGCTAGTATGTGGGTTCCATTCGAAGAAGGTATGAGGAAGGAATTAGAGCGTGTGCAAAGGAGATTAGCAAGATTTATTAAAGGCAGTAATGATAGTTGTATTATTGCTACGAGTTTCACAGAAGAACTAGGATGGGAATTACTAACAGAACGAAGGCAAATATTCAGGCTTAACCTTTTAAATAAATACATGCCAGGGGAATGCAGCTAAATTATTTAGGAGAAACCTTTCTAACCAGCAATCACTAGGTAACCATGCAGCTACTAACCATGCGGTAACACTTGACACTTTAATGAAGTTTTAATGAAGTAGTAGCATTGTAGCTGATAGATGCATGTCATACTGCATGTTTTGTGAACTTCACCGTCTGCCACCTTCGCGGTGGCTTGCAAGGATTTTCGTTGTCGTAAATGCAGATGAAACGGGTGGGCACGAGCGTCGAACACCCCTCCGACAGGAGTTGACCAATACCTTTCACCCCTTATGACATGAAAACCCCACCTATAGTAAATTGATGCCTAGCCTTGCAGCCCGCGATACAGTCGGGATACACTGCCACGTTTGGTGTACATTAATAAACTTTGACTATTCATACGGGTTCCTATGCAACGCAGGAAATATTAGGAGAACATTTCAACGAAATTTTATAAGTCATAATACGGAAGGAGAAAGTATTTAGATACGAAACAAATGCAAATCCCATCAATACTTAAAATTTGATGGTGTCGAAGTTAAGTAGGGCGTGGTTTTGACCAAGGCGAGGGTAATGTAATGCGCATTTTATGCCATTTGTAAAAAAAACCAGAGTCTATTTACATCTATATCAATGCAATACCCTACAGGCAACAGGGATGGAGTGTGGCAGGGGTGAAGATTCCCAAATATGCTTCATTGACATGCAACTACGCAACTACATGCTAGATACTCGTAATAGGGTCACAAACGGCTAGATGTGAAGTATACACATAGTAGCACATCTATATCTACATTATTTCCTGCAATCCAACATAAAGGTGTGTGACAGGGGGTGAATTCTCACCAAACATGCACTATTGACATGCAAATCCCAGAGGTGACTAAGGAGGGCCTCAACAGGTCCGCTGTACGGGCCTTTGTGTTTGGCAGTTCCGTGGTATGCTGGGTAGTAATTTACATATACATCTACATAATACCCTGCAAGCCACCACAAGGGTGTGAGGCAGGTGAATTTAATGTCCTTTTAAGGCCCTCATAAAAATACTGCTCCTTGACCAGACCAGACCACTTATGGCCTTGCACCTCTCTGTCGTAGGACCAGAAGACTTTTGGATTTTCCTTCAGCTGTTCCCTAAGTGTTTTTTTTTCTACATCTACATCTACATCTACACGATAACCTGCAAGCCACCGCGAGGGTGTGTGGCAGAGGGTGAAGGTCACCAAGCATGCACTACTAGCATGCAAGCAAGCAACTAAAGGGTCTCATGCAACTAGATTGTTAGTATCTATAGTATTTGAGGGGTTAATACATGCATCATGCACTACAGAATACTCTAAAATATTTCCCCTACCTATCCCTTTCCTATGCTGCCTATTCTGTTCTCTTATAGTACGGGGGAAAAATGCCATTTTGAATCTATCTGTACGACAATCTATCTCTCTAATCTTATTTATCTGGTCGAATCTAGCATAATACGCTGGTGTTTTCAATATGTGCCTAACATCTTCAGTAAAGCTATCCGATTGAAATTTCTGCAATAGATTAAATCTGAACTTTAATCTACGCTCTGATAATGATTCCCACCCTAATTCTTGTATTAATTCTGATACACTACTCAACCTATCGTAACACCTTTTGACGAACCTAGCTGCTCTACGCTGCACACTGTCTAGTTCTCTCATCAAACCTAATTCATTAGGATCCCATACACTGGCTGCATACTCAAGGTGGGGCCTAACTAGTGAAAAGTAGCATCGCTCTTTTGTCTTCTCATCACATTTCCCAAGTACTCTTTTTATAAATCCTAGCTTTCTCTTCGCTCGGCCGCATATTTCCCTTATGTGTCTTCCCCACGATAAATCTTTAGTGATTGTTACACCTAAATATCTTACGGTTTCAACGTTTTCGATCTTCGTGTTATTAATTCTATAGGATCGCTCTATCGAATTATTCCTCCTCCAAAAATTGATAGCTACACACTTTTTAAGGTTGAGTTCTAACTGCCATTTGTCGCACCACTCTTGAATTGCATCTAAATCCTTGCTAAGTGATTTCGTGTCCTCTTCGTTTGATATACCCCTGTACACCACCGCATCGTCTGCAAAAAGTCTAAGGTTACTACTAACTACGGTACCCAAATCGTTTATGTATAAAAGAAATAGAAGCGGACCTACTACGCTACCCTGGGGAACTCCCGATGTGACTTCGATTGTGTCCGACATGATACCATCTATGACAACCCTCTGCTCTCGCCCACTTAAGAATTCTTTTACCCAACATACAACGTCTTTATTTATACCAAAACTCTCTAACTTCAAGATTAATTTGTCATGAGGAACTTTATCGAAAGCCTTTTTAAAATCTAAAAATATCGCATCAACTTCAGTACTGCTTTCGCCGTGGACTAAAATATCGTGTACGTTTAAATCTACGTAGCTATTACCCAGCAAGCCACAGAACGGCCTTCCACCACTTCCCGTTGAACAGACCTGCCGAGGGCATCCCCATTAGTCACCTCTGGGATTTTAAATAACCTAAGGATATGCCTGGCCTTGCGGCTCGCGTTACACTCCGAAGGGGAGATAACTGGTCAGTTAGCTGTTCGGGGTGGAAGCAACTGCTTTACGCCTTTGCCAATAGATGGTAGAGTCGATGCATATGCCTTTTATGACTGTTGTTTTATATTTACGGCCTCTATTTCCAACGCAATTGCATTTTGGAACCAATAGTTAGACGCTTTCACATACGATCTAGGCAATTAGCCGTAAGAAACTCCGTTTAAATGTACCTTAAGCTCAGATCAGCTCGCGAAAAGGACTTCTCAAGTTGCCGTTGACGGATATTCTGGAAGCGCTCCCACGATTTTGAAGTAGAAGTTGACTGAGATCTCTTCAAGCGAAAAAATCTTTCGCCTTTTACTAAAGATTTCCGTGGAGGGGTCTTTGTAAGTCGTTATCTCAATTTTTGACTGTGCTCAACATGTACTTGTTGAGCCAAATAAATGGTAGTCCAGTGAAGAGCCGAAGTAACTATGAACCTCAAATTCATCTGCGGAGGACTCTGTAAGGAACCTGTGACGGGTTGCAGTGGCATTGTCGTCAAATTGGGGTATTCTGCTAATATATTTAATTTTGATATCCGCCTGGAGTAGGAAAGTGCCAACTAGGGAATAGCGGATTTGAGCAAATAAAATACCTTCTATTTTAATTATTATGCGAGAAAGTATGCACTTTTATTTAAAAACAACCAGATTTGTAATTAGCCAACGGACGCATGGAGATTTACGAATTAGCAAATGCAAGGCACTTCAAAAGATTTTCGCTAAGTGTTCAGCACAACTTGCCCTGCAGCTGGCTCCATATCTAAAAAACTTGATTTCAGTATCGTTTGTAGAATTCAAGTAGCAGTATCTTTTTTATATGTTTATCGATTTTATATGAATATATCTATGCGTATGTATATATATTATGACGCATATGTTTACGTCATAATGTTGTGGCTTTAGGGAAAAATCTATAATAATTACGGCCCCCTCATATTATTTACATGTATGTACATACATACATGGCCAATATACCTGAGGATCACACTTGCTCGTCTACGAGAAATTCTTATATGATGACGAGTATGTACAACTTTTGAACATCGCAAGAACCTACGGCAGTTTTAGTTCAAATTTTGTTGTATTTCAATGCCTGTTAAGAGAGACTCATCTAGCATGTACATCTACATCTACACGATACCCTGCAAGCCACCGCGAGGGTGTGTGGCAGGGGCATGTACCCATGTATTTGCCTAGTTGCATGTCAATAGTGCATGTTTGGTGAGAATTCACCCCCTGTCACACACCTTTATGTTGGATTGCAGGAAATAATGTAGATATAGATGTGCTACTATGTGTATACTTCACATCTAGCCGTTTGTGACCCTATTACGAGTATCTAGCATGTAGTTGCGTAGTTGCATGTCAATGAAGCATATTTGGGAATCTTCACCCCTGCCACACTCCATCCCTGTTGCCTGTAGGGTATTGCATTGATATAGATGTAAATAGACTCTGGTTTTTTTTACAAATGGCATAAAATGCGCATTACATTACCCTCGCCTTGGTCAAAACCACGCCCTACTTAACTTCGACACCATCAAATTTTAAGTATTGATGGGATTTGCATTTGTTTCGTATCTAAATACTTTCTCCTTCCGTATTATGACTTATAAAATTTCGTTGAAATGTTCTCCTAATATTTCCTGCGTTGCATAGGAACCCGTATGAATAGTCAAAGTTTATTATTGTACACCAAACGTGGTAGTGCAGAAACATATGTATCCATGCTAGCGTGTGTAAATTTAATTCGCACTTGATGTGCATGCTGGTGATGGCTCACCCCCTGGCCCAAACACATACCACACCCTGTAAATGTAGACTTCATTCTTTAGTGGTTTTATCTTTGGTTGAATGGAATTGAATACCATTTATTTGGTCCAGCTTCAAATTGTCGAGCACGTTCAAAAAATGAGATGAAGATCCCTCTACGGAAATCTGTAATTTATTAGCATATGAAAACTAATGTTTAGGTGTCATATGCAAATTTGGCCCGTCCGCGTACCACCCCGATCACATTATTTTAACTCACTTCCTTCGCTGCGTTTTATTGCATAAAATGTACAAATCACAATCTAACATAATTGAACTGCCTCTTTTCTTTCACCGGCAATTAAAGTCACTTCGGGTGTCCCACAAGGTAGTGTGATAGGTCCACTCCTATTCCTTTTGTATATTAATGATATCCAAAAGGTGGTAAAAAGTAAGCTTCGTCTATTTGCCGATGACGCAGTATTTTACAGGGAAATTCTATGCCCGAACAATAAAGAATATTTAAATATTGACCTACAAGCAATTGAAACTTGGTGTGATACATGGCAATTAGAATTAAACTTTAAGAGATGTCTTGTAATGAATTTTTGGAAAAAGAATAGCTCTCCTCTTACCACTTACAAAAGAAGTAATAATGAATTAACAAACGTGGAATCCATTAAATATCTTGGAATAAGACTGACAAATAATCTTTCCTGGGGTAAACACATTCGTGAAATAATGGGTCAAGCGAATCGCAAACTGGGTTTCATTAAAAGAGTATTGGGTAAATGTGACGATCATGTACGAGAAATCAGCTACTTTTCCCTTGTTAGACCTCATTTGGAATATGCTGCCAGTGTATGGGATCCCTACGAAATCGGTCTAAGTAATGAACTTGAACGTGTGCAGCGAAGATCGTCAAGATTTGTAAATGGACGATACGATAATTATATTAGCGTAACCAGTCTATTAAATGAATTGAAATGGGAATCATTGTCAGATCGCAGGTTGAAATTTAGACTTAATCTCTTAAACAAATTCCAAGGCAATATTTTCAGTGATGATGTTAAAAATATTTTACGAACCCCAACTTACTATGGCAGACTGGACCATAATCATAAAGTAAGAGAAATTGATTGCCGAACTGACCGATTCAAAATGTCCTTTTTCCCTCGCACAATAAGAGATACGAATAACGGTAAATATGTCCTATCGGAGAGTAGCAATGAATAGCATTGGTAGCTGCATGTTGGTATGAGTACTTAAAGCTAACCCTACTAACAGAATGTTTTTGCATGTTTTCTTTGCAATTTCTATCTTTTTTAAATAGTGTAGTTCTGACTACTATATTAATACTATTCCTTTTTATGCATGATATGTAGTGCATGTTTGGTGAGCAATCACCCCCTGCCACACACCCTTGTGGTGGCTTGCAGGGTATTATGTAGATGTAGATGTAGATGAATGTATTTACAATTGTGGGATAGCTTCCAGGATTGCCGTCAATAGAAACTGGAGTGGTCCTTTTCGCGAGCTGATCCGAGCTGAAATTATATATATACGGAGTATCTTTCGCCTAATTGCCAGGATTTTATCTAGGAGCATCTAGTAAAATGTTTCAAAATGTAATTACAATGCAATGTCACTGCCACACAACTTTATGGTAGCTTGTAAGATATTATGTAGGTGTAGAAGTTACCGTCACTGATCCCTCTTTCGTCCATTTCTTAATAAACCCACTCTGAGTGTCGGTCAGTCTGATTCTCGGTTTTGAGCAATTGGCATAAAAGGAATATTTTTCAATAATTTAGCGTCTTCTCTCATTCCTTGACTTCGTTTAACATCAATCATATAAGCCACAGCAGAACATTTAAAAATGTGCTCATATCACATTTTATAATTTAGAAGACTGTCAGTCGTCCCTATCTCTACTTGCACATGTGCTGTCTACGTTACAAGACTGGTTGACACTATTTGTTTGACCCAACATGGAAATTATGGCTCTGTCAAAAACTGAAGCACAGACTGCCAGGGACCTCTCAACGAAAATCTGTAGTGTATTATAAATTAAATAATAATGTAAATATATGTAATTTGCTCAATTACATATTAATTACGTCAACATGCTGTGGCTAAAGAGACAAATCCATAGTAATCACGGCTCCCTTATATTATATGCAAGTATTTGGGTATTATACCTGATGCTCACACGTGTTCGTTTACGAGAAATTCCTATAAGATTTCTTAGAATAAAGACACTTTCCTCGCCTTCCCCCATATCCATTTTCAGTCCCTTTCATTACCGCGCACTGCCAAGTGGAAGCGGAAATCCGTGGAGGGGATAGGTCTGAGAAGTGGCGCGGTTTCGGAGGCCAGTTGCTCCAACTTTCATCGCCGCTTGCCGGGCGAAAATTTATCGCGCATTGCTTTCTTTCAGCAATGACAGATGGCAGCTCCTGCGCCAACAATGGAACTCTGGGATTGAGCTTTGTAGCCAAAAGCATGAATTCTCGTCTAGCTAAAGAGGCGCTTATATTTCTACCTCCTCACGGACATCCCCCCTCTTCAATCGGCCCTTAAACCACCTTAAACCCCCTGGGGTTTTTTCACACGCCTCTTCCCCCTCGGTCCTTCTCCGCACCCGCCATGTAATTTCTCAAAGGAATACTGACCCCGCCAACTTCTCCCAGACTAAGGGCATAGAACTCTCTTTTTTTGCGGCCGAGCGAAGAGAAAGCTAGGATTTATAAAAAGAGTAATTGGGAAATGTGATGAGAGGATAAAAGAGCGATGTTACTTTTCACAATAGGCCTCACCTTGAGCATGTAGCCAGTGTATGTGATCCGAATGAATTAGTTTTGATCAGAGAACAAGACAGTGTGCAGCGTAGAGCAGCTAGGTTCGTTAAAAGATGTTAAGATAGGTTTAGTAGTGTAACGGAATTAATATAAGAATTAGGGTGGGGATCATTATCAGATCGTAGGTTAAAGTACAGATTAATTCTCTTACAGAAATTTAAATCGGATAGCTTTACAGAAGATGTTAGGCATATGTTAAAAACACCTGCGTATTATGCTAGATTCGACCAGATAAATAAGATTTTAGAGAGCTAGATTGTAGCACTGATAGATTCAAAACGTCATTTTTTCCCCGTACTACAAGAGAACAGAATAAGTAGCATGGCAAATGGATAGGTAGGGGAAATGTTTTATAGTCTGTAGTACTTGATGCATCTATTAACAACCAATCCCTTATTACTATATAGATACTAACAGTCTTGTTGCCAGAGATCCTATAGTAGCATGTTTGCATGTTTATAGTGCAAGCTTGGTGATCTTATCCCCTGCCACAGACCCTCGCGGTGGCTTGCAGGGTATCGCGTGGATGTAGATGAACTCTACAAAATACCATGCAAGCCGCCACAAGGAGGAAGATCCCCTAACATGTACTACTTACATGCGACAAAGAGTTAATACTGCTTAGAAACAAGTTCATCTACATCTGGAGTTTTACTCTCAACGGCCAGAGAGACCATGGAACTTAACACTAAGGCGGTACATTTGTGAGTAAGAACTGCATTCAGAGAAACCTTTGGCATCAGTGGAAAAAGTGAGATTTAAACACACTCCGCCACAGAATGTCCACAGTACAATATGCACTTACGTGGCATTGGCAACACAGCTTAAAAAAACACGAGCCTCCTTACCTTCCATGAGAATAACGGATTACTGCGAACAGCATTTTACCTGTCATATACGATTGCCGTTACCACCAACGGTATTTTTCAGCTTGGTCTGCGAGAAGAATGAGTGGAGAGGGTGGGAGGGGGAAGCATCGGGTATAACATGGGCACTTTTCAAATTTTTGGAGCTATGGCAACGGTGTCCCTTTGAGAGAAGCGAGGGAAAGGGACCGTCCCGAAGGAGTGCGAGACTACTATCTCCTCTCCATCGAGTGATTAGCCGAACATTCTGCTCCCTCACATCTTACTGCTCGGGTCAAAATATCAAATCTATACTATGAATTAAAAATAAATGAATCGCATCAAGGTTTCTTAAGTGTCTCCGTCTAAAAAGTTTCCATTCTGCCAAACATAACATGATTGGCAGAATTATTATTTCATAATAATTCCCTTCTCAAAGCGTTCAAGGATGTCCCTATTATTTCTAGTAAACCGTGTTATCTCCAGTCATAAATCCTAAAATTGGTTGTATACATATCTCTACACTACTCAACTACTGGCAAACATTTTCTACATAACGGTTTGTTTTTACATCCTTCACCATTCGTCAATCTATCTAACACGATTTTTGCCATTCTTTCCATTCACTTTTCCCCAAACGGCTGTCTTTAACGTACCAAAACGAGATGCGCCGTATAAGGTCTCCCCATCTTCTTTCATTTTAGAGATTTTACCACTTCCCTCTAACAAATTAATCACGCATGCACGTAAAATACATTTCAACACATTAGTCAGTCGCTTAACAAAATAAATTTTGCTTTACCCCCAAACAGTTTTAGAAATTGGAGTAAATAACAATGTCATGGCTTCTCACAAATGCTATATGATCTCATGATATTCTCAATAATACCTACTAGGCTGATGAAAAAACAAGAAATCCAGGGAAAAAAATTTCTATTTTTACATTGAGAATTTTCTCCACTAAGTTTCTCATTCCAGGAGAACCTATAGAATAATGCAGGTGGTATACAGGCTTACCTCCGCGCTGAAAACTCTACGTTTTTAACTCGCGCTCGTAAAGGTTTCGCACCTACATTTTTCAGCACGGGCAAAGTTCATGGAACTTCGACCCGCGATAGGGCCGCGAAAAAAATTGTGGCACTCCTTTCTGCGTAAACATGCATGTACGTTTTCTTGCCTGAATGCACTGATACTTGCGCTCAAGGCAAATATTCCCTTTTGGGATATATTTTTAGGAAAAAAATTACAATCAGGCTAGTATATTTGAGGAAATGTAGTAATATGCGTAAGATACCGATGCCGCTGTCTTTCTCACAGCACGAAGTACGGAATTCAAATGGGAAAGAGAGAGAATTCACAGCGTGCGCTCGTCTGTGAGGAAAGGGGTCTCCTCCCATCGCAAAGAAACGCGGATAGCAGGAACAAACCTTGTTTTTCAATTTGAAGAAACTTTGTCAAAATAATAGGATATACTTTGATGTTTGTTTAAGTAAAAATCATAGAGTCGTTACGTACAGCCGAGCTATTATGCATTCGACTGAACCGAAAACTGTATCACAATGCATATTTGCTTTGACTCACTGAGAAAACAAAAGCCTTATGAGAAACTGCTCCGTATCTGAGGACTTCAATTCAACAAGATTTGTCATTTTCCATTTACGTTTGCACTATTCATCATTTTAGTATGCAAGCATTTGTTTTCTTAAGCTTTTAGACAGTAAAGCTATTGAATTAGATACAGAGCTCTTCAGAAGACTCACCAGGGTGAATATCCTCTAGTCGATGGAATTAAATACGCAAGGGAAATAGGCTGTTGATATGTAGGGCTATACCCATAGTTGAGCGATATTGTCTAAGTTCCAATAAACTACTGGCGGAGGAGGAACACCGAAAGGTGAACACAGTTGCCGTAAAAACTAGTAGTAAATGTCACCACCCTCGCCAATCAATCTAACCCTCAGTTCGAAAGCTGTATTTTTTCATCTCGCACCAACGCTTGAATAAATTCTCATGTACACGCCAATTTCAAAATCCACCGAGGAAAAGGAGTCGGAAATAATTTGTATTCCATCTACACGCCATGAACTCTCATCTTCACGGAAAAGGAACAATTTTCTTCGCTCGTAGTGCCCGCACGCCCAACGGTAAGAAAATAAAGCTCGCGTGACTGACCGACCGTATCTCCCCGTGATCCGTGTTGTTTGTCCCTATCACATCGCGCAAAAAAAGTCCAAAGGAAGGGTACGGGGCGTGATTTCTTCGAGCCTGAATCCTTCAAGAGTCCCCACACGCATGGTCTAACCTCCAATCTCGTCAAATCAACCTTTCCTCTCTCCAAAGGCTCCGCTCCCTATAAGGCATTCAAAATAAAACCACGCTCCAACACAGGCGCCGGTTTGCATTCGCTTCGGTCAATAGACGAGAGGGAGGGGAGGGATGGAACTCAAGACGAGGAACAATAACTCACAACCCCCTCCGAAAATCTTCAAAGAGCCTGGGCGATCCACATCTACATCTACACAATAGCCTGTAAGCCACCTTAAGGGCAAGTGCAGATGGTTAGTTAACATCAGGCATGCATTATAATTAATAATTTAAATTAAATTTTCGTCACATAATTACGGGTTCTTTTCCCCGTCTAAAATTATAAAAGAATCGAATTCATGGTAGAATTATCTTACCGTCCACCAGTGCTAATATAATAAGCCATCACCCTCCTGGCCACAAATCTAACCGATAAAAATATACAATATCGCTTAACAGTCATTCAAAAAGATGCTGAAAAAAAATACATATTAACTATTGGCGTGCAAATATTAGGCAAAAATCTACATAACCTCACCTATCTTACCCCGATGGCTTCGATGCATATTGGTGCTGCCCCTATTTGTATGCGAAAAGACTGATATTTTGAGCCTCTCTACAGGGAGAACACAAGTCACTCGGTCACTGGAAGAGTATGGTTGGGTATCCGGAGATACCAGATGATTATTCGCATGATTAAAGGTGCTTAAAAAATTTAGATCGCACGAATTCGAATCCGACTTTACAGTCATTTTTTTACTCCCACACTTCATTAACATGTCAGACAAAATTGACAAATTAAGAGAAATCAACTGTAGCATCGAGCGAAACAAGAGTTCATTTTTCCACGCGCAATACACAACTACTAGTATAATTCTTTCAAACGCATTACCCATCATACTCCGTTGTTGGCGATCAAATTATTTTCTTCAGCATGAATTGAACATCACGGCTGGTAACCTATAACCCTCTGCCATACGTCCTTGCAACGGAAAATGTTGATGCACCCACTCGCAGCAATAGCCCATTCTTCATACTGAATGGATAATATATTTCTTTTTTAAGCACTTCAGTTGTTTTTCTATTTAATTCAAAGCTGCCACGCCTCACTTAGGATATTATGTTTTAAATATTATTACATTCTATTCTTAGGCTTATTGGTAGTCATAGTTTTAATGAGAATGATATTGAAAGGGTAGGTCGTCACCAATTCCCTCCCATCTCAAAATTGTCTTGATCCTTACCCCTTCCCTCGCCACTACGCTGCCATCACCAATCTCCTGCTAACCCCTAGCTCCCTTCTACCCTTATCCGCTTTTCCGAGGCCGAGCAAAGTCCTCTCCTCTTCCGGTTCATCCAACTTCCGCGATCTATTTATTTTTTCCACCAAACGGGAGGAGGGCCGGCTGACTTACGAACAAAAGAAAAAAATCGATAGATTGAAGCGGACGCCTTGTGATTTGCACTCCCCTTTCGACCGCTTCATTCGGTTCGGAAATGAAGGCTAGTCGCCCGAGGAACGTGCTTGACGATTTGGAGAGATAGCGAGGAAGGTGGGGTAGGATACGTTTCCCCACCAAGATTGGAGGTGCAATGCAAATTCAGGCGAGTGCAACAGGGAACGAATTCAGCAAGAGTTGGCGCGGAACTTATTCCGCCGGGTTGCAAGAGAAAACACAGCAAAAGACACTCAATATTCGCGAGAGATATCCCAAAATATTTCCTTCGATGGACTAATTTGGTGGGGTGAAATTCAAATCTTATCGCAGCATGGTAGCGGAAAGGGGGATATTACCTTGTTTTTACCAGTTTAATAGTCAATAAACTAGCTACTTCTGTTTCAGTCATTTGTTTCTAGACAATAACTACAAAATTAATTAAAAAGAGGCCACATTACGGTGCAGAGAATATTATAGTGCCCCGAAAATGATTTAGAATTTTGCTGACAGGATGCATAGTATTGCTTTACACCCAAGCGTTTGAAATAACCCGTTTTCATGTAGAAGCCTAGTTGCTTGTCAATAGTGCATGTTTCGTGATCTTCACCCCCTCCCACACACATTCGCGGTCGCTCGCAGGGTAATGCGTAGATGTAGATTTGGAAATAATCCAAACCTTAAATTCATAGCACACTAGCATATGCGTCTAAAGGAAATATTCGTCGTCTACAGTCACATCTACGCAATGTCCTGCAAGACACCGCGAGTGTGTGTGGCATGTAACAAAGCTGCTAAATGGGAACGTGTTAGCTAATAGGGTCACATGCAGCTGGAAATGGCAGTTTTAGGTATCCTAACCTACCCGTCCATAGTGTCGATTACAACTCCGCTGCATTTTGAAACTTGAGCCATTATTCTCAGATTAAGGAAAAACGTTAATTTCTTAGGAAAACCGTAACATGAAGAGCTTTAAAATTCACTAGGACAGAAAGTATCGCTGCGTGAAATGAAACTGAAACAAAGAAAATATACATTTAGAACCACCAATTCTTTTCGAGTACGTGAGCCAAGATGGTAAGAAAGAAAAATGGGATCCTTTCATCATAGGTATTATCTACTATAATATATTATATACTATCTACTATTATATCTAGGAGTATGATTTACTGCTGAAACTTTTATGAACTACCATAGCAGAGGAATGTCCAATCCATGGTCCGTGGGCGATGATGTACGTGGCACAGAGAGTTAAATCAACACAATTACTTTACTTAAATTTAGTGCAAACTGTATAAATGATTGTTTAGTGGTCTTCCTTTTCATGACGTGAGGTAATGTGTTGTCCTTTTTTGAGAGAATAAATTTCATTTACATCATACCAATCAGCCACCGCAAGAGCGTGTGGCAGGGGGTGAACACCAAACATGCAAAACGTATACTTCTCCGTTTATACACTACTTCATCTACATCTACGTAGTATCCTGTGAGCCACCACGAGGTGTGTGGAAGGGGGTGAAGATCATCAAACATGCACTACTGACATGCAACGAGGCTACTGCACAAAAACATGCTAGAAAATAGGATAACATGAAGCTAGATGGGTAGTATCTACATAGTAATAAAGGGATTGTATGTTAATACATGCATCATGCACTACAGACTAATAATATTCCATATATCCTGTCCCTGTTGCTATGTTGCTTATTGTGATCTCTTATGGTACGTGGGAAAAATTACATTGTAAATCTATCGGTACGACAGTCTTATCTCTCTAATATTGTTAATCTGATGAAACATAGCATAATAGACAGAGGTTCTTAATATATTCTTATTAAATCAACCAATAAACAACATCGGCTTCGAATTTACTTAAAAGATTTAATCTAAAATTTATCCTGCGTTCTGATAGTAATTCCCATCCTAGTTAGGTACCGTCCCATTATAGTTAATAGTTTCAGGCTTAACGCTGTGGAAATCTTTCATCGTAGGAATGAAGGATGAAATTGCAGTGTTTCAATTTCATCCTTCATTCCTACCGTCCCATTACTTACTTGCATGAAACCAAGAGACACAACGCTACCAACAAGAGGAAAATATTAAGAATGCATTGAAGTATAATAAGTATTCTCATTGATTAAACAAAGTGCTCATGTAAAAATCAAATGTTTTTTTAAAGTGCGGCAAAAGATAATTCTTTCGCCACTTAAATGGCCCACTAACTTAAAACCTAGGTCACCCCTGGACTAGTATTATATCAATGCACGCCAGTTACCCATTTGTGAAAACATTTCGGTTCAAGGGGAGGGAAATTTTATCTTGTCCCTATCCTACTGATGCGAACTGCTATATGGAGATGTGATGAGCCATCCAGAACGAAGTCATCGATGCCGAGGGCATGAAGATGCGGGAGCTTGAGAAAAAACTAAGTTTTCTAGAGAAATTGGGCTCAATCAGGAACAATTGTAATTGTATCGAAGGCCTTTTTTCGTTACTTTTATGGTAGTCGAGTGAAATCTTCTTCCGGAAATGAGAATGACAAGTTGCAGGGAAAATTTCGTACTTGAGGAAGAGGAACAAAACAAATAAAAACTGTAGAGGAACATTAATTTTCGCATTGACATTCTGACATGAAATGCATCAAATTCAAACTGGTCTCCAGTTGTTCATCTACAACTACTGACGACCCTGCAAGCCAGATCGAGGGGCGTGACAGGTGGAGGGGGTAAAAATATTGTTGCATTCAGCCTAAGTAAATAACTACAGGAAATTACATTACATTCATTCACAGTAAATATTTCTGAATACACTTTTCCTACTACACCCCACTTAAAATTATCGAAGTTTTACATATCCACCCACGGAGTACTCTGTAAGCCCCCAAGATTGTTTATGCCAGGAGCTGAATAATCACCAAATATACCAAGTACGAGGGTTGAAATTTAGACATAATCTCTTAAATAAATTCCAATGCCATATTTTCATCGATGATGTTAAAAATGTTTTGCGAACCCCAACTTATTATGTCCTTTTTTCCTCGTACAATTAGGGATATGAATAACTGTAAATATATCCAATACGAGTGTAGCAATGGAAAGCATTGGTAGCTGCATGTTGGTATGAGGACTTGAAGGTATCCCAACTAACAGCATGTTTTTGCATGCTTGCTTTGCTATTTTTATCTTTTCGAAATAGTGAAGATTAAAACAGTAGTATATTAATATTAATCCTTTTTTATGCATGATATGTAGTGAATGTTTGGTGAGAATTCACCCCCTGCCACACACCTTTGTGGTGACTTGCAGGGTATTACGTAGATATACGATACGTACATAAATGATCTATTATGTAAAATATATTAAATAATTAGAGAACGTGTTCATTTTATAATCACCAAGCACGTCCATCAAAATGATTAGTACCTACAAAGGAGTGTAATTATTTTTAAATTGATTAGACATTTGTTATAGTGCATTTATAATTACCATTAGGTATGTACACTACGGTGCAATGAACATGAGTTGGAAAGGAGAGAGATGTAATTTCATCTCTACCGCAACTGGCCATGTTGCCTCAAAATCACACATTCCGCACAACCTATCGATTTTAACATTTGCTCAAAAAATGGCCAATTTTGGAAGATCGCCAGCGTCTATTTTAATAATAGTGAAAACCTGAATTCTTCGCGGATATACAAAAAATGTTGATGGACATGCCCTTTTACGGCAGTAAGGCATAGAGAATAATATGAATAAGGACGTATCGGTAGATGTACATTTCATGTTTGATCGTCAAGATTAGTTTTCATGCACACACAAACCGATATTACACCAATATAATGGAATACCAACTTCTTGTAATGAGCTCTTATCAACAGTAGGAGTTGTTTACATGGGCCACCATAATTTCGCATGAATGTTTTATCGGGTTTCACCCTTTTCGAGTTCCAAGGGAAAACACACAAATATACCGACGTTATCTCAGCACTCAAGTACCGAGAAATCATCAATTCACAGCGGAAACCGAAAAATGAGGCTCCCAATTGGGGAAGGGCGAGGAGATACGAGCCGCGAGAAGGTCACGAATCGAATCAATTGCTTTCCGGCGTGATACAACCAGAGAGAAAGGCGAGCGTCTACCTCTCCCCTAAACGGGAACTTGTGAACGAGGAAAACTGTGATTCGAATTTGCACAAATCTGCGGACCGGTGGTTGGGTTGGGAGAAAAGGTGAGGAAGGAGGATGAGGGAGTGGGGGGAAGGCAGCTAGATCTTTATGCCCTCGAACCACGTGTTTCACACACCCCAGTGCCCCAGACAACTAACTTCCCTTCAACGTCCCCACCACCCACCCACCCCCCAACCCCTTCACTTCCTTTCTATGCTTTGACATCGTCTTCAACTCGTAAAGCGCAAAGCTCCCGCATACTCTTTACATCGGTTCCATCCACCACGATTTTTTTTTCCAAAACCGTTCTCTGAACACTCCATTCCCTCCCTCATCACCTTCCTGCCAGCAAACAATCCAATCCCTCTTCCGTTCCTCCTCCCAAGGAGCTGAATACCTACGCCTACAAGAAGCGCGCGCATTCCTTCAAATCAAATCTCATTCCACTCCCGTGCGTCCATTCAGATGTGCTCTCCCATTACAGAACGCCCCCTTTCTCCTCCACCGTCCTCCAGTCCGCTGATTCCCGGGGTGAGGGGCAGACAAAGCGATTTCTTCCTGTTTCTCCACCTCCTTATTCTTCCAAACGCTCTCTCACCCCCACGCCGCACCCTCTGTGCTCTCTCTCTCTCTTTGCATATCCATTCTCGCTTCCTGTTGCTTTTGTTTTGCGAATCATTCTATTCGAGGTTCTATTCGAATAAGCAGGACACCGAGAAACGGTGATGGGGAGCCAGGGGATGCGTGAGAGAAAATAAAATTATTCACGAGCATCGCCTTATTTTGCGATTCAATAAATCTGAATTGGGAATACAACTGAATGGGTCCTTACAACGAGAGAATAGTCCGAGGCTCCCTTCAAATAATATCTATTGCTACATATTACCCAGCAAGTCAATTCAAGATTATGTGACAGGGAGCACTCACCCTCTAGGTGATACAATAACGTGCACCGGCATGAGACTGAAGTGCCTGGATATTAAGATTAAATTATTACGTACTCCCGGAACGCAATGGCATTATCTCTCCCACTGTGATTTGAATCATATTATTTACATATTAAAAAAGCGTGATGTACCCTTTGTGTTCTTATTTTGATATTTGAAACTCTTTGATTTGAAAGTATTAAAGATATGGAGTCATCTGCAGAGCCACTCACTTAAGTTATGCTGAACACTTCACGAAAACCTTTTGAAGTGCCTCGCATTTTCATGTAAATCTCCATGCGTCCGTTGGCTAATTACAAATCTGGTAGTTTTTAAATAGAAGTGCTTACTTTCTCGCATAATAATAATAATAATAGATTTATTTTATTTGCTCAAATACGCTTTTTCCCTAGTTGACACTTCTCTACCCCAGACGGCATAATATGCTGGTTTTTTTAATATGTGCCTAACATCTTCAGTAAAGCTATCCGATTCTCTAATAGATTTAATCTATACTTTAACCTACGCTCTGATAATGATTCCCACCCTAATTACTGTATTAATTCTGAAACGCTACTCAACCTATCGTAACACCTTTTAACGAACCTAGCTGCTCTACGCTGCACACTGTCTAGTTCTCTGATCAAACCTAATTCACGAGGATCCCATACACTGGCTGCATTCTCAAGGTGGGGCCTAGCTAGTGAAAAGAAACATCGCTCTTTTGCATAGTGCAGTTTGGACTAATAGATTAATACTAATCGTTTTAAATACATGATATGTAGTGCATGTCGGTGAGAATTCACCCCCTGCCACACACCCTTGTGGTGGCTTGCAGGGTATAATGTAGAGGTAGATGAATAGGTTGCGTAGCAAAGGGATAGGTTGGTGATATATAGTCAGAGTAGCTTTTGGTGAAAGATGTATGTAATAACAACTAGTAATCCCTTCCTTATTATATAGATACTAACCATCTAGCTGCACGTGACCCTATTATCTACCATGTCTCCATTATATATCCTAGTTGCAAGCCATTAGTGCATGTGTGGTGATCTTCACCCCCTTCCACACACCCTCGTGGTGGCTCGCAGGGTATTGCGTAGATGTAGACGGTAATGAGAACGAATTAGTTCTAGCAGAATACCCAAATTTGACGGCAATGCCACTGTAATCCTTTACAGTTTTCTTGGAGAGTACTCCGTAGATGGATTTGCTGCTTCGCCTCTTTTGTGATCTACCATTTATTTGGCTCAACAAGTACATGTTGAGCACATTCAAAATTTGAGATATTGACCTTCAAAGACCCCTCCACGGAAATCTTTAGTAAAAGGCGAAAGATTTTTTCGCTTGAAGAGATCTCAGTCAACTTTTTCTCCAAAATCGTGCGAACGCTTCCAGAATATCCGTCAACGGCAACTTGAGAAGTCCTTTTCGCGAGCTGATCTGAGCTTAAGGTACATTTAAACGGAGTTTCATACGGCTAATTGCCTAGATCGTATGTAAAAGCGTCTAACTAGTGGTTTCAAAATGCAATTGGGTCGCAAATAGAGGCCGCAAAGATAAAACAACAACTGTGAAAGGCATATGCATCAACTCTACCATCTATTGGCAATATCGAAAAGCAGTGTCTTCCACCCCGAACAGCTTTTCAACCGACCAGTTTTCTACCCTGTTGAGTGTGACGGGAGCCGCAAGGCCAGGTATATCCTTTGGTTATGTAAAATCCCAAGGCGACTAAGGGCCTTAACACCGCTGAACGAGACTTTGTGTACATCTACATCTACATAATACCCTGCAAGCCACCACGAGGGTGTGTGGCAGGGGGTGATTTCTCACCAAACATGCACTACATATCATGCATTAAAAATGAATAGTATTAATATAGTATTATTAGTGTAGTGCCGTTCCGTGGCTTGCAGGCTAGTAATTTAAAGTAAATGTATATTTATTTTTGTAAATTAAGTTGTTAGCTTTTTAGTGCATTATTAGTTAGTTTCGCCTTCCACACACCCTCGCGGTAAATCGTATGGTATTACGAAGTTTTACGTTAGTTGGTGTGCTATTTAGGTAAACTTGTGATGCAGTCTTTTAAACAAATAATCTTGCGATATCATTTTGGTTAAATAAAACTAGAAGGTGACGAAACCAATTAAAGTCTTTGATGGTAGTCACTTCCTCATTGGGTTTCGCTCGGAAATACTCACGACTCACTTTACCAAGAAATTTATTTTTCTCGTTTAAATTTTACAGATTGATTGTAAAGTTGGCAAATATCCCCCACCCCCTGCCACACATCCTCGCGGTGGCCGCAGGGTATTGCTTAAATACCCTGACGACTCATATTTCTCTGCATTAACCAAGAAACTTAACTTGGATTGGATTGGATTCGAGCAATTGGAAAATGTCTCTATTTCTTGAGGGATTTGCCGATTTAACAGCCAGGCTGTTAACGAGAAAAATATTTTCCAAGTAAAGTTAGTAGTGAGAATTTTCTCATCGAACCCCAAAGCGGAAGTGACTACCATGAAATACTTAGCAGGTTTCCTTGATTTGTTGTCACCTACCGGATTTTATTTAACCAAAATGCCATCGCAAGAGCAAAATTCCCAATGCGACAAATCATCTAGACGTATTTTCCCACATTTTAAGTCGAGCCTTATCTCTATTGAAGACTTTACATCCGTCTATTGCTACACGGCTTCCCTATATCTTAAGGTCGGTCGGTTCGATTCTCGAATGTGAATGGTTGGAGCAGTGGCAGAAAATACTCACAATGCCCTGCAAATCACCGCAAGGGTATGTGGCATCAGGTAAACTATCACAAAGAATGCATTTACAATCGGAGATACTAAATTTACACTCACTATCACGAAGGCATACAAAGTTACTAGTCCGTGCATATTCTAATGACACGCAACCGAGAGGTATAATGCTACTGTTTTGCTGAAAATGTTATGCATGTCCATTCATGAGGCACGTGGAATATTAGCTATATATGTATGATGCTTAATTAATTGTTAGCATGTACAAGGTATATGGGAAATAACTATTAATTAGTCAGGCATTTTCACTAATACATCATTGAATTAGCTTATATTTCCTAAAGCATGAATGAATTAATAATATCAAAAGACATTCATAAATGTCTTTTGATATTATAAATCACTATAGATCTTTAGATGTTATAAATCACTATATAATACTCTTCTACTCAAAGTCTTCAGTGCCTATTCCACTTTCACCATGTTTATTCGCCGTAATTGCTGCAGTCAAAACCCTGTAAATCGACTATACAGCAACCGTATTTGGTCAATCAGTTCTGATAATAGTTCCAAATTTAGAACCGATTTCCTGAGAAAATTCCAGGACGACACTCAATACTGATAACGCCGATAGTATTTTGTGAGCTACGACCCACTATTGCATCATGAATACTAGATAGTTCCTTTTAGATTATATGTCCTGTAATTTATCCGATTGTATTTTCGTGCATAAGGGTTTTGGTGGATGTGCATATGAATTCTCTATTTATAACTGATTTAAGCACGCATAAACATAATCAACAGTATGAGGGAACTCAAATGAAATATATACCAACAATCTAGTTGCATGATACCCTATAGTTGCTTGTTTGCATGTTAGTAGTGCATGCCTGGTGATCTTCACCCCCTGCCACACACCCTCGGGGTGGCTTGCAGGGTATCGAGTAGATGAGAAATGAAATACGAGACCACGTACAATCATTTTACCTAACATGATCCACCAGGGGTTCGATATGTCCCCATATAGCGGCTAATCAGATGGCTGATAAGATTGTACATCTACATCCACCATTAAGACGTGTGGCAGGAGGTAATAGGTATATACACCACACATCTTTTCTGTCATACTTAATACGGATAGTAGCTACATCTACATAATACCCTGCAAGCCACCACAAGGGTGTGTGGCAGGGGGTGATTGCTCACCAAACATGCACTACATATCATGCATAAAAAAGGAATAGTATTAATATAGTAGTCAGAACTACACTATTTAAAAAAGATAGAAATTGCAAAGCAAGCATGCAAAAACATTCTGTTAGTAGGGTTAGCTTTAGGTACTCATACCAACATGCAGCTACCAATGCTATTCATTGCTACTCTCCGATAGGACATATTTACCGTTATTCGTATCTCTTATTGTGCGAGGGAAAAAGGACATTTTGAATCGGTCAGTTCGGCAATCAATTTCTCTAACTTTCTGATTATGGTCCAGTCTGCCATAGTAAGTTGGGGTTCGTAAAATATTTTTAACGTCATCACTGAAAATATTGCCTTGGAATTTGTGTAAGAGATTAAGTCTAAATTTTAACCTGCGATCTGACAATGATTCCCATTTCAATTCATTTAATAGACTGGTTACGCTAATATAATTATCGTATCGTCCCTTTACAAATCTTGCCGATCTTCGCTGCACACGTTCAAGTTCATTACTTAGACCGATTTCGTAGGGATCCCATACACTGGCAGCATATTCCAAATGAGGTCTAACAAGGGAAAAGTAGCTGATTTCTCGTACATGATCGTCACATTTACCTAATACTCTTTTAATGAAACCCAGTTTGCGATTCGCTTGACCCATTATTTCACGAATGTGTTTACCCCAGGAAAGATCATTTGTCAGTCTTATTCCAAGATATTTAATGGATTCCACGTTTGTTAATTCATTATTACTTATTTTGTAAGTGGTATGAGGAGAGCTATTCTTTTTCCAAAAATTCATTACAAGAAATTTCTTAAAGTTTAATTCTAACTGCCATGTATCACACCAAGTTTCAATTGCTTGTAGGTCAATATTTAAATATTCTTTATCGTTCGGGCATAGAATTTCCCTGTACACTACTACGTCATCGGCAAATAGACGAAGCTTACTTTTTACCACCTTTTGGATATCATTAATATACAAAAGGAATAGGAGTGGACCTATCACACTAGTCGAAACACTAGTCTAGCTATACACTAGTCGAAACATAACAACTTAAAAAATATACTAAGAGTAAAACATACTTGCACAAAAAAAGCTGTTAGCTTAAAGTCCTAATACTGACCTGTCACTACCTATGTATTTACTACTAATAATATCCCTAATCGTATTGGGAAAGAAAGACAATTTAAATCTTTCGGTATGGCCATCATTGCATCTAATTGTTAGTTAATGGTCCAGTCTACCATACTATGTCGGAGTTCGCAAAACGTAATCAGTGAAAAATTTGTTTTGGAATTTAGTTAAAATGTGTAAGTCAAAAAGTCGTATGTTTCAACCTACCGTCTGATAAAGATTTCCATTTTAGGTCATCTAATAGACTGGTTACGCTAATATAGTATTCATGCCGTCCCTTTACAAATCTTTTCGATCTTTTCTGCATACCTTGCAGTTCGTTAATTAAGCCTATTTCATTAGGATACCATAAACTGGCAGCGTATTCCAAATTAAGTCTAACAGGGGAAAAATAGCTAATTTCTCGTACATGATCGTCACATGATTCTCAGTCTACGATTAGCTAGACCCATCATTTACGCATGTGTTTACCTTAGCAAAGATTAGTCCAGTCAACGAAGGTGAAATAGGGGAAAAAATCGTGTAGTCGCAAATTTTAGCACAGTGGTAGGATCGAGTCTCATACACAACCCACTAAAACCCCCCGCCGGTGGGGTGTGAGCGAGGGGGTGGGGGGGCGTTTAAAAGTCACTTTTTTACGTTTTTCTGGAATAACTCGAAAACCGCGGCCTCTAGCAAAACAATATTTCATACTAAAATTAAACTACATACAATTTGCTACAAAAAAGGTCCTTATAATATTTTATGTAGGATGAATAGTTTACGAGATACAGAGGATGGAAAACTCGCAATTTAAAAAAAAATGTTTTTTAAGTGTATTAAATCAACGTTTAATGCTAAATAAACCCAAAAATAATACAAAGTTACAATACTTATTGAAAAGAAATAACTTACTCTGGGAGTAAACGTTTCAAATATCAACAATTGAGTCATTATCATTGTATTTTTACTTATAGGGAGACATTTGAAGGGGAATGCAGGGTCTGCTTGCGAGAGGATGGAAAACTCGCAATTAAAAAAAAATTTTAAGTGTATTAAATCAACGTTTAATGCTAAATTAACCCAAAAATATAGAAAATTACAATACTTATTGAAAATTAACATCCTGATGTGAAGTTTTACATTTCACAAATCATAATCGTCGTCACCATCCTCCATATTGAGTAACGGTGCACCATTCGTACACGCACCATGACATACCGCATGGGAGCATGGTATGCCGGCTTTTCGGCATCTACATCATCCCCCGATAATTTCCATTTTTTCTTCTTCTGAGACGCTGGCTTCATCTAGAATAATCCGAGCTAATACAGCTTAAACTAGTAAATGCCCTAGAACGGCTCTGCTGTACGCATGCCCAGTTAATATCTTTTAAACTGAATTGGTGGCGTAACTAGGCATAACACTTCTTTTAGCCCAGATCCTGCCATTGTGTGACCAATGCACCCCATGAAGGACATGAGCATGTGGAATCCTCCTAATCTCACGGAAATTATCCCTGACTGGATTTATCGAGCTTACAAGTACAATGGTTGGTCGAAAGTAACAAAACAAATTTCGGCACCTTGCTGATGGCTGTCGTTTGCAGCGTATTGTAAAGCCGTATAGACCGTGTTGTAGTCACTTGGTGGTGAGTTGATGAATGGTAGAAAAGTTACTGCACTTCTTTCACAATTAATTAATTCGCTGACAAACTGCATAAATCCCTTCCATTCAGGAAACGCAGGCACTTCTGGAGTTGGCTGCGTTGAATGAAGCCACTTGCCACATATCCACAGTTAATCTAGGATAGTCGGTGTAAAATTTTCTGCTGAAATAGGATTGAGCATGTTCAAGTCAAGAACAGTTATCTGCTGTAATGCATTACTTATCCGATGCTCAAATATCTGAAGTTCCATAACTCCTTGGTGGCCTACTTCTTTGGCTGAGGGAGCTGATTTAAGCCTCTGTACCTCTTTAGATGGTGGAAGAGCTGAGGCTGGGGTGATGCATTTGATATCTCCCATGCTGTGAAAGGTGTTCCAGCCATCGATGGTGGAGACATAAAAATTGGCATTGTCGAATACATGCTGACAAGATGTTACACTTGGAGTAGGCTCTTCAGTGTGGTAGACAGTAGATAGCTCCAGCTTTTGAGCTTCGTGATAAGTTCCGCTGAATCCCAAGCCAGCGAGCAAATTTACCAAGTTTTTTGATCCAACTTTTCTGTGAATGAAGAGAGCGACAGCATGTAAGATTGGAGATATAAATGATCGAGGGCGAATAGCAGCGATTAGAGCATGGGATATGGATTCAGCTTCTTATCAATATTTTGTTTTGCCCTTTTCCTGGCTGAAATGCAGTCCATGAAGACTTGGAATAAGCGAGGAACCATTTTCTCAGCCCCACTACAGAATTTTTCACAAGGTGGAAAAGTAGAACTGTCACACGCCATTGACTCAATATCTTCTAATATTATTGTGGCAGCTGTTTTAACGATTCTCTCCCGTTCTGCTTGCTCGTCTCTGCACCTCAAGGAATACGATAGGTCATTCAACACTTTTTCACCTGCAAAACGAAAGCATACGACAGTTCTTCTTGAGCGAATTGTACTGAAAACAATGCGGTCCCCATACTTTTCTGTCATTCTCTCCTTGATTGTTTTTAGATGAGGTATTTTTCCCGAAACTTGTCCCATGAACTCGTCCAAGGAGAACTGGCAGTCGTCATTCTCTTCTATGTAATTAAATATCTCCTCCATTGATGCAGAAATTCCTCCATCCGCAGGGCGTCCTCTTTTTCTTGATGTAGATGCAGCAGCTAAAAAGAACTTTTTATAGCAATCCTCGTGATAGATTGCATCTGCAGCGTGTAGATCCCCGACCGAACAGATCCGTCTTAGGATGGTCTCTCCCAATTCATCCTTCCTTTCCTGCGCACGAACTGTAATTGAATTTTCGCAACTGAAGGATCGAACATTGAAAACCTTTCGCCGCAAATGTTGGGGTTTTTTCTTCTGTTTATCATAAAATTCTTCATCAATCGGTTCCGCACAAAACAAAAAATTAGTTTTAAAATCAATTTTTAACTTCAGCTGAACGCATAAACGGGGCACTTTTTGACGTTGACGGCTGTTGCTCTGAAAGAGCTTGTCTCGCAAATCTTTTAATCGATTGAGTTCTGGTGTACTATCTTCTGCAGGATTCACGAACAACACAGAAACCATCAACTTTCCCATCTTTCCTAAAATCACTTGCATTCACCAATCCACGTATCCCTTTGTCTCCAACGTAACATCGATCACTGATATTATCACACTTACAAATTAAACACTTCTCATTCATTGTTAAGTCAGCCAACTTAAGGTAAAAAATAACTCGCCTAACATATGGTTCAACACTGGTTCACGACAATCTTCGTCCATCAGACTGTGGATGACAATCGCCGTCCAAGCTTGTGTTGGCAAGCCCACTAACCTCGCGTTCCCACAGTCATTCCTGCTCCTCTCCCTTTTTAATTATTCTGGATAAGAGCTGGGCATCTAGGCGCCACGATATGAGAGGACACGCTGCCTCTTGATATCAGAGGGATGCTTCCCCATCAGGGCCAGTTCCTCCATATCAGCGAGGGAGTGGGAGATGCGCCACCGAAAGAACGATTCCTGATGCTGAAACTGCATTTTCCTCCATGTTCTTTTTCTTCATTAATTCCTGGACAGCGCAGGCACCGCGATATCAAGGAACATCCCACGCAGTGATATCGGAGCGGGCGCCTTCGATCACTGCCGGTTCCCTCGATCAGCGTGGGAGCCGAAGATGCCCTAGAAAGAATCTTTTGGTCGATGGCGAAACACACCCCTATCAGACATCCTTTTACCCTCAGTTAGAATAAGAAAGAAAGGATTTCCCGATGGCGGACGGCTAGGTTATCTTGTGGTGACCATTCGGCGTTCGCTTCCTGTTTCCGAACCCAATTTACCTCCACGAGCTCCTTCCAGAGTTTCCAGGCAATTGTAAGTGCAATGTGCAGTGCCATAGCTTCTTCTTCCTCTTCTTACCCTCTAGAAAGAACGCAATCCCCGTTACTTATGGCATGGACTGGGAAAAAGATCTACACGTGTCAGGCGAAAGACAAGCAAACCCTGCATTCCCCTTCAAATGTCTCCCTATAAGTAAAAATACAATGATAATGACTCAATTGTTGATATTTGAAACGTTTACTCCCAGAGTAAGTTGTTTCTTTTCAATAAGTATTGTAATTTTGTATTATATTTGGGTTTATTTAGCATTAAACGTTGATTTAATACATTTAAAAAACATTTTTTTTTAATTGCGAGTTTTCCATCCTCTGTATCTCGTAAACTATTCATCCTACATAAAATATTATAAGGACCTTTTTTGTAGCAAATTGTATGTAGTTTAATTTTAGTATGAAATATTGTTTTGCTAGAGGCCGCGGTTTTCAAGTTATTCCAGAAAAACGTAAAAAAGTGACCTTTAAACGCCCCCCCACCCCCTCGCTCACACCCCACCGGCGGGGGGTTTTAGTGGGTTGTGTATGAGACTCGATCCTACCACTGTGCTAAAATTTGCGACTACACGATTTTTTTCCCCTAATTGACCTTTTTCGGCGTTCGTTGACTGGACTAGATCATGTGTCAGTCTTATTCCGAGACATTTAAAGGATTCCTCGTTTGTTACGATATTATTCCTTATGCAGTAAGTGCTAGGATGATTCATTCGAATCACTGCGGAGGAACGGCGGTTATCTCATCCGAGCATCGAATCTCGCTACGAACGTTAGTGAACAGTCATATGAGTAGGTATCATGCACATGCGAATCGACCTACCAAGTGAACCCGCATAGATCTAAACTTCTGTCCGTAACGGCAGCCTTGTGACCCAATCCAAGCGGTGCCTTCCCATCCTCGTATTCTTCCAAGGGATTGAAATCTGGTTAATAATAAATTGTTCGCCCTTTCAACCTACCCGCCAATTCCGCCACCGATTGCCTCCAACGGCAAACGTGCGTGCGTACGATGTAGTGGAGAATCTCCTCGCAATCGCAGTGTATTTCCGGGTGGAGGGATTGACCCTCGCCTTGATTACATGCGGATAGGGAATGGGCGGATAGGGGGTGAGGAGGGGGCGAGTGCCTCGCGAGATTATTAGCTCACGGAACACGTTCGGCTAACTGTGCATCCCTTTGGCTATTTACACGCTTCCAGAGTACCGCAAAAACACTCGGAGGAAGTCTTAGCGTTTCGGTGCTATGTAAATCCAGAGTTTGGAATTAAAAAAACAATATTCATGCACCCCTGATTAAGGTTTCAGTTTGGGATTTACCTATGGATGTAAATGGAGGCCTAAATTTTTTACTCCACCTAGTAGTTCAGCATAGAAATTCCTCAATGATTCTTACCTATCCATATACACTCGGAAAAAGTTTTAAAAATCGTCGATATCCAGCTCTGGATATTAAAAATTGTGGAAATAAAACTTATTAATCTCTTCAGCAATTTAAATCGATAAGAAAAGATTCATATAGAAAATTTTGAGTTTGCCACGGTGTTTCCTTGACCTGATGAACGAGCAAAAGCACTTCACGATTGATGAGTGACCACCAGAAGTTATTATTGGATGCTGCGCACAAAATAAACACTCGTTTCATTTTGTGCGTTTTCTTTTCAAACTTTTGATAAACTTTCAGGTTTAAAATCACGTTTACCGAAAGGTATTTTAAATTTAAAGAGATGGTTCAGTGGCTTGGGTTGGGCGAAGACGATTGTCCGACGCGGTGTTCCACAATGGCCAATATGGACATCGGCAAATCAAAGGATAGTCACCACGAACACAGTATTAGGCTTTGTGAGTCTATGCTTCGCTCAATGTCACTGGTAATCAAAAAAAGTGCTCGGAAATTCCACCGGAGTGTTATTCCAGCTGGCTGAGGTACAAACCCATGCCACTGAAGAAGAGATTAACCAGTTAGAGAGGAAGTAAGTCGTTGAATTTATTTCTCACTCAATCTATCAGTCTGTTTGGATTGGAGAATATGTGAGGATTGGATCTCTATACTTCCAGCTTATTATCCCGGGGACCCTCATTCCAGTCCTCGCTTTCTTTGATTTTTCATTGGTATACCAGTCCCTACGTAAATGCCATGTTGGAAGCACTTCAAGTTACTCCGTGCATCTGATGTGACGTTAAACTCTGCCACCTTTTACGCCTTTCGTTATGAGTAGGCTAATGTCGACGTCGGGTTTTTCTTCAACGTGCTACCATTCCGGAAAATATCCTCCCTGTAACTAATTACCCACTTATCCTAAATGGCCAAAATAGACTTCGCTGCCTCCCCCTGCCAAACACTCTTGTGGTGGCTTGTAGAATAGCAAGGATTTTATGTAGACCTTAATGTAGCTGGTATTCGTTCCTCCCCCCGGAATAACCTCAAGCAACATAAAATACACGACGAAGGCATTAAATTTTCGTTTTCATCAAATCTCCGGATTTCTATCCCGATATTTACGATGGCCGAAATTTCATCACTCCAATCAGTACCGGAATACTTATAGCATCGCGTTATTCATTAAATATTCTATGGAAGAGCGCTCACGGCGACGCCTATGACATAATCCACTTCCCCTTCTTCGCCGTTCATATTGCTTCCTCCGGTTATTCCCGCGAAGCGGAACGACTCACGAGTGGGATAATAATTTCGGCATACTGACCTTGCACCACCACTTCCACTCGGATGTGACTTCAAATATCTTCTGAGGACGCCACTCTCCGTTCATAACTTCGTAGAAAAGCACTTTAATGTAAATAACAAGTTTAGATGCGCCCAGGAGTAGTGAACTATTTGAGATATTTTATTCACCGAAAATGGTGGCAACGAATTTTCCACTTCCGGAATGGGTATATTATTTTTCTCCATTGAGGAAAATGCACCTACTTAAATTTATTTTAATCAGGCAGAGGAGCTATCGTTTAACATCATGATTTAATATGAAGCTTGCAACACCCTCATCATAGGGCGGAAACTCCTGACGGATAATGGCAGTTACAGGGCTGATCATGTGAGATTTAATATACATGGAGACTTAATCAGCGCTCTGCATCAGACTCGTCCAAAATTTTTAAGTCTATGGGTCATTTTAGTGGCGAAAGATTTTCCCTGGGTTACACTTCTCAAAAGACACATTTGTTTTTTTATAAACATTTTGTGTATAATAATATTTGATTCATTCTTTACAGTAATGAAAAACAATAAAATGCATAACGACAAAAAAATTGGCCTCATAAAACAATCATGCATGCCGTTTTACATCAAACGCAAATGAAGTAAATATATGTTAATGTTTCCCTTTGGACGACATAAGTTAATTTCTAGACCTCGAAATGGACAACTCTACCCTGCATTGAATTATTTGTCTTAAGACATGAAAAACAAACCTGAATATACATTAATTCTCCTAGTTCACTATCTATGTGGCAACATTTATTGCATTCGTTAGACTCTTCATTGTCATACACGGAAATATGGTATTTTATACCTTACCCTACTACAATACACCTATCTGATAACTGATAACGATCATTATATAAAACATCTATATTTAATCAAATAACTTCAAGATAAATTAGATTGAGTCACGATCAAAAGATACAGACTCCTCACGAAATCAGAGAATTATATTTCTCTGTGACCTTTACGCTCATCTCCCCGGACTCGCAAGCAGGGGATATTGGAATGATTTCGAATGAATTATCGAATATTTACATAATATAGATACTAAAATATCTCATGACTCCTCCTCCCACTGAAGATAAAGATATTCCCGGGAGGCTCCGGTTCAGAAATGATTAATGAATATTTCTCGAAGACTTGTTGCTCGTTTCTCCTCTCCCTTTCTCTCAGCAGACGGTGAGGGTGAACGACGAGAAAGGGTAAAATAAGAAAAAAAATAGCCATCACTCAAAAGAGGATGACTCTTCTGGAGCTGGGGTTTCTCTGAGAGGAGAAGAGAGAAATCTGGCTCGTCTAGACTAAAAAATACCAGCTCAAGTACACTCAGATGGAAAGAGGGAAATGTCGGACCATAAATTATATATTTGCAACGTAGAGCAGCTAGGTTCGTTAAAAGGAGTAACGATAGGCTTAGTAGTGTGTCAGAATTAATACAAGAATTAGGTGGGAATCATTATCAGAGAGTAGGTTAAAGTACAGATTAAATCCATTACAGAAATTAAAATTGGATAGCTTTAATGCAGATGTTAGGCATATATTAAGAACACCGGCGTGTTGTGCTGGATTCGACCAGATGGATACGATTGGAGAGATGGATTTTCTTACTGATAGATTCGTAATGTCATTTTTCCCTCGTACTATGGGAGAAAACAATGGGCAGCATAGCAAAGGGATATGTAGATGTAGGCAGAGGATATATTTTAGAGTAGTCTGTAGTGCATGATACATGTATTAATCCCTTAATACTATGTAGATACTAACAATATAGTTTCATGATACCCTATAGTAGCTTGTTTGCATGTCAATAGTGCATGCTTGGTGATCTTCACCCCCTGCCACACACCCTCGCGGTGGCTTGCAGGGTATCGCGTAGATGTAGATTATAATAGATGAAGTCAAACGAAGCTAAACGTAGAATAGCAACAAAGTCCATAATGTGCTTTATTGACCGTATAATGCCATGAGTATTACAGTCAAACAGGCGAAATGAGGCATTAATGAATGACGATTCCCTAAATGCAGAAGCAGAAGACGGATGCAATATTGAATCATTCTTAAAAGCTGACATTTATAAATTAGATCTTTCGATAACTATATATGAAGCTAACTAACTATATATATATATATATATATATATATATGAAACTAACTAACTACTAACCATCTAATTACACGAGTCTCTTATACCAAACATGTTTTCATGTAGAAATAGCTTGTAGCTCCTAGTTTCATGTAAGCAGTGCATTTTTGGTGATGTTCACCCAATAGCAAATACCCTTGCGGTGGCTCACAGTGTATTACGTATATATTACTGGATTCATCAAAGGAGCACTGAGTAAATGTAGAGATCATGTACGAGAAATTACCTACATTTCCCTAGTAGGACCTCACTTGGAACACGCTACCAGTGCATTGTATCCCTATGAAATCGGCCTATATAGTGAACTTGAACGTGTGCAGCGAAGATCGGCAAGATTTGTAAAGGGACGGTACGATAATTAGGTATATTAGCGTAATCAGTATATTAGATGACCAAAATGGGAATCATTGTCAGATCACAGGTTGAAATTTAGACTTAATCTCTCAAATAAATTCCAAGGTAATATTTTTACGGATGACGTTAAAAATATTTTGCGAACCCCAACTTATTATGGTAGACAAAATCACAAAATTAGAGAAATCGATTGCCGAACAGATAAATTCAAAATGCCCTTTTTTCCAAGTACAATTAGGGATATGAATAATGGCAACGGTAAATTTATCCAATACGAGTGTATCAATCGATAGCATTGGTAGTTGCATGTTGGAATAAGGACTTAACCCAAGTAATAGCATGTTTTTGCAGGCTTGCTTTGCTATTTTTATCTTTTTTAAATAGTGAAGTATATTATTACTAATCATTTTTTATGCATGATACGTACTGCACGAGTGAAAGTTTATCGGGTCTTCCACCTGGTCAAAGGCTCCATCTCTACCGTTTCGGACATGACGTTTCGGAAAACGATTCGTTTTCCATCCTCAGGGCTGTGTCGGCAGGGATGGAGCCTTTGACCCGGTGGAAGACCCGAGAAACATTCGCTCATCTAATACGCCGAGAAAATACCGAATCTTACCTATGTAGAACACGTTTGTGGAGAATTCACCCCCTACCACACACCTTTATGGTGGCTTGCAGAGTATTATGTAGATGTAGATGATATCTGAGGCGTAACAAACAAAGTGAGAGTGGCTTAAAAGGCTGGTATTGCATGTGAAGCTTTGAGTCATGCCTGAAGCGTGTGTTCCCTGGGTGAATGTCGAAGTATTTGCCTTGCAACCTATTCTGCGGTTACTAAGTATGAGATCGCATCTTCTTCGATGGTGCAACCCAGCTGTGGAGTGCCTTAGTATCCTGTCACACACCCTCACGGTCACTCGCAGAGTAGGCGTAGTCGTAGAGCAACCGCGATGGAATTCCCAAACGAAATCAGGTTGAAATCCACCTCCAGGAAAGAGCCATCTGTTCCCTCACTACACCAACGTAATGGACAGACGTCCGTCCGTACATGAGAAAGGGACAAGAAAATGGAAGAAGTGGAGGATAAAGAGATTACTACGGGAAATAAAAGGATGAGCTGGACAGGAAGGATCTTGCGGAAGACACAACAGCTCGCACTGTTTGCGGTCTCCAAAGCGACCACCACAGTACCAACAGAGACTCTTCCGGGGAGGGGGGGATGGAAGGGAAGAGAGGTCATCTCCGCACGTGTTCCACGCCTCAATACCGGAAGACTGAGGAGGAGTTTTCGCCCAAATAAACCATCGGGACCATGTCCATGACGAAGACGCCAGGCCTTGAGGGAGATATGAGAAGCGACTGCTCCTTGTCTACGAGAGTGAGGGTGTGCTCAGGAGTTTCGTAATCTCCGTTCCCCTGACGTATTTCCGCTCATCGAGAGTGACTAGCCCCCCGAGAGAAAGACGGAAGGGGACGTGGTAAAACTGCGAGATTGTTTGTGATGCGTTCCTTTTCTCTCTTTCTTCTTCGAATCTCTCGCATCATTTCGGTCGAAAATCGTCGTAAGAACCAGTCTCCTCTACTTTCCTCCCGCTGAGAGGTAGCCCAAGGCGTCTGAAGCACGTGTTGAACTGTTGGCAGGTCAAACCTTCACTCTTCAAGAGAAAATGACGCGCGTATTTTCGCAATCAACGGAAAGAGACATCCAGCGGGTGGTTTGTGATTCAAGGCGGAAATGAGAAGACGGAATCGGTTATCTGTAAACCTTTAACCGCGGAAATCCCAGTATCATAATCTGAGGTAATCGAATCCGTCCGTCTCCTCCAAACACGGGAGCGAACTACGTGGCGTTATGGGATGGGATATTAGGTTCATAATATCCCATCATGCGGCTACTAAAAATTTCGTTTGGTAACAGTGATTCCGTTACGTATTGTGCATTTCTATTTTCTAATACTTTTTAACCATAATACTATCGCCGTAGAATTGATATCATTATGTTAAATGGCTTATCTTTATTTATTTGTTTTTTTATTTATTTCATTCTTTTATATTAACCCGAAAACAGCAAAGATGGTCTATGTATGGGGCCCTTTAACAATTAACAACTACTCAAACACAGGCATCCATGCCGCGGGAATTGAAAATCCTCCCCTGGTGGAATTCAACCCTAGGATTGACAGGCGAGGGATTTACCCCGCCGCCACCGGGGCCGGCTATGTGTCAATTATATTAATCAACCTTTTCAATATAAGCGATAAACTGAGAGATGTTTCTCTTTTCGAACCAGTAGATGAAAAACTTGGTCAAAAAATAGCTCAAGATGAATTTTCTCAGTGGAGTATAAAATTCCTCGAAACTTCCGAAAAAAATGGTCTAGGTCAAATATTTTAGTCATCTCTTGATTTCTTGACCATGTGTCTGAGAGATGAGCTTACACGCAAATGCAAGATGAGTTTTCACAAAATTTCCTTATGAGCTCAAAGGGGGAGCTAATTATCAGTCGAAATAATGGCTTGCAATAGTATACTAACCAGATGTTGGCTCATGAACGGTTCGAATTCCGATTTCTCCATTGACGCTGCCTTACGATTCAGATTTTATTGTGCACGAGGCCTTTTTTGCGATGCAAATTCTGTGGCAATATAGTGGAATGCTCAGCCTAACAGCTGACTCCCTGCTCCCTCAGACTTATCTCTACGAACGTGTCAACCCTCCACCCACGACCTGACATCCACAGGACGGCGACATCCCCCGTGGGTTGGACGGCTTGGAACGCTCTTCTTTTCTTTCATGAGTTGCCGAGGTGCATATAAAAAGGTTTACGTTGATGCGCGTCCCGGGGCAATAGTTCACACGCCGACGGGTCCCTCTTGCCCCCCTCCTCTTCGGAATCCAGCAAAAAGTCTAACCCACCCCCTCACGATGGGTCTCTCTCTCCACCTTGTTCGGGAGGGCAGCAGGTACGAACGACGCCCATAGTAAGGTCGGCTCTTTAAAAGAGCGCCGAAGTGGATGATGGGGAGAGAGTGAATGCACACCGGACACAGGGAGGAGTGGATGGACTAGGGGAAAAGGGAGAGTGAGATAGAGGAGAGCCACAGCCGCCTTTCGAGTGGACGCGGGGCAATTGAGTGGCGTTGGTGACCACTTGTGGCGAATTCCCGCCGAGTGAGGGGCGAGACTGGTCTCGCGGGAGTGTTCCCAGGCAGCCATCTCGCCCACCCACACATCCACAACGCCTCCCTCTCATTCACTCCCGGTGAGTGACGGTCAAGGGTGCGAGGCGGGATCTGTGTGTGAGGGAATGGCAGCAAAAGGCGGGACTGACGCATGGGGGTGGTTCTCCTGACGAAGGGGAGGTGGGCAGAAACAAGGAGAGGTTGCGTGAGCCGGTGTGTGCAGTCCGGCACTGTTATCCTCCTTAAAGGCTCTTGAGCGGGCGTTAAAACGGAGTGTGCCCGGACATCTGGACCATTAGATGTGTATTGTCAGAAGCAGGAAGTGTCCTCTCTGCCTCTCGGCGAAAATAAGCAAACATGAATCTGAAGCTACGCCACCAAAAATATCTCATAATATTAGAACCTTGGTTCATCGCAAAGGAATAATAAAAATAGCTACGATAGGAGTAATAAAAAAACCTTTATAATTATGGGCTTAACTTTGTGAAATCGAAAAAAACTAAGACTTGGTAATTGCACGAGAGAATTATCAAACCTCCACCCAGGTTTCAGCGTAAAACGAAATACATATAGTTACAGTTTTTAGCCAAAGCCAGGATCGTGTACTTCAATAAATCTCAAGAGAAATCACCAAGTCACCGTATTATTCTTTCTAGTTAATCCTTGGTGTAGTGGAAATTCAATGGCTCTACCACAGACAATTATTAATATGAAAATTGAAAAAATTGATGGTATAGGAGTGCAGAAATATAGGATTGGTGTCAATATATATTGGCTCAAATTCTTGGAATACGAAAAATCCATTCAAATGAATTTTTAGAGCTAGTGTTTCAAGAATCGCATGTTCAGATTATTTTATTTACAGTATTGCTGGAGGAAATAATGGCATGCACAGACCCACGACAAATACAAACTTTTGGGTTATCCGTGGTCCCGTCATTCTTGCAATTTTCTGTCGAAAATTCTAGGGAAAGCGAATTCGAGGCATAGCTAAATATGTTGATGCTTTCCATTCAGTTTATTCATAAGTAATTTCAGAGTATTCTAATGTCATATATTGCCGCAAACATGATAACTGCCACTTATTCGCTCGAATCGACCTCGACCCCACGAGAATTGCAAATAACAAATTTAACCTTTGAAGAGACTTTAACCTCTGAAATCGATCCAAGGCACTTTTTTTCCTAATGTATTCTGCGAATCTTTTCAGGGTACCAAGTGATCAGTTTTGAGGAAAGAATAAACTTAAGATAATTAGCAAAGAAAACCTATAACCTTTCTAGTGGATGAATAGTAGTAGCGGCTACGAATGTAAAACGGCAGTTAGGGAATGAAGATTGATTCATCCATCAACCAGCTCCTTCCACCAACACGAGAGTACACATGTCCATATGGCAATATCATCAATATAATGATGCGAAGTTTCAAGAGGCCCGGCACTCGTGCATATCAACTGAGAATGAACTTAGTACGAACCAGTGGCAGGTCTGGAATATTTGATGTAGGGATTGATGACTTAGAAGAGCGCTATCAGGTCTGGAGCGTGTAGAAAAAAGCACTGAGGGGGCCCCGCACCACAGCGATTCCCGTCGACTCTCCAGCCACCATCCACCACAGCACCCTCTCCGCACCCATCCTTCCCTCCCACGCACCAATTTCCCGCAGCTTCCATGGAGAGAGGACGAAGTTACATCTCATGGGACATGGCGGGACCCCCACGAGAATGAGCAGGCAGTGAGCGCTGGGAGGAGAGATGAGTTAGTTTGAAGAGGACGGAGGGATGGGGTGACCTAGGACAGAAGTCCTGGGGGAGAGAGAAAGTTGGGCGGGGGTTAACCGACATGGGTTAGACAACTGCGGATGCAGCAGGAGAAGGCCCCTTGGAGAGGGTGTGGTGGAGTGGGAACGGGGAGAGGATGAGGGCAGTGCTCAAAGGGGAAGGGAGGAGGGGGTTATGTCGGGATGTGTGGGGAGGGAGAGAGTGTGTTGTGGGGGTTTTAAAAACAGTGCCGCTCCCAGCGAGAGAGTGAGGGGGGACGCAAAGGAAGCGGGGAATGGGAGTTCGGATGATGGGGGAGTGGGAAACGGCGCTGCCATCCGCTCACGATGTTTTTTTTTCCACGGGGGAAATTACGGACGTTCATTCACCACGTTACGGACATAATTTTGAGCATTTCCTAGAAATTCCGCGACTTCCCTCCCATGACAATGCGCGTTACATCAATTCTCCGTAGTGTGATTGCATATAAATGCGGCGATAAAAGCTTTCTTCTTTGCGGTTTATGGTGTAATCACGGTTCATCGAGTATTGAGATTTCATAGATGTTTTATTTCACGCCATAAAAGCGAGAAATTCGTTTTATTATCGGCACTGTTAAAAGGGAGAGAGAGAGAGAGAGAGAGAGAGAGAGCGAGATGTCATATTAAAGGCAATTCCTCGGAAGTAGGCGTTTATTTTGATATTCTATAACTACCCAAGTAGACTCGTACCCACGCAAAATTCAAATGCAACATACATTCGTTTACAGTACACATCTACAAAATACCCTGTGAGGCACTGCGAGGGTGTATGGCAAAGGTAAAGATCACCAAAAATGGAAACATGTTAGATACATATGTGTCATGTGCAACTAGATGGTTAGTGTCTTCATACGGTAATCAGTGCCGGCAATGCTCATTGAATTAGGTCACGGTATAACGCCTAAGTGAAGAGAGAGGCGTCTTATATCACAATAGTGGAGTATACTTTGACTAATATTAAAGCATACCAACACTATATGGGACATATATTTCCCATATATGTCCCATATATGGGCTTCAGTGTGGGGTATGAGGAGTCGCAAAGCGATTGTGTCTCTTGATTTAAGGTTAAAAATTAACCGTGCTTAAAAATTAACACCTTACCAAACTCGTAAATCTACTCTTCTTTGCCTTCATTTGCAGATCAAAGGCTTCTGGTAAATATTTCCGGAAAAACAGCGAAACATTTCATTCCCATGAGCCAATCCATCTAATTCAGAGATGCTCAGGCTGCCCCAGGCCATGCATTACAATTTAGAGGATCTGTTCCAGTACAACGCACTATGAATACACGGACAGAAATATGATATGTCGGCCTTGGAATTAGTAAAATTAGTTGCAAGTCAGTAATGCATATTAGTGATCTTCATCCCCTGCCACACGCCCTCGCGGTGACTAGAAGGGTATTACATAGATGTAGATGTAAACGGAGACCTGACCAAGTGAGGAATTCGGGTAGAATAAACGAATACCAGTGGAGATAGAAGAGGAATATGACCACCAGCATCTGAGTCTTATACCCTTGAAAGTTTAATTTTTCATGACGCGTGCGAGTCAACGTAAGATGTGCACTACATGAACAATTAAATGACCTTAGGGTAGGTAACCTTAATTTTGCGGCACCTCTTACCATTCCGCAACATTAGCGCAAAATTTTTGCGGAACCTAAGGACAGCGAGTGTCTTGGGATAAAATATATTTTCATTACTAAATTATCTACTTTTGGGAATAATCTAGAAAGCGAAATTATTTTCCTCATTCTTATCATGTCACCTCCAGTCACCTACATAGAACCTGTTTGGTTATTTATTGATAAAAGGGGCTTCAAATTGCTGGTTTCAAGGCTACCGCAGAATAAAGAATGGTATAATCGCTTTACTTCACCCAAAGTGAACAAATGCAGTGCCGTTGGAGATTAAGTAGCGCAGAGTCAAAAGAGTCCGGAGGAAAGAATATCGTAGGATGGAATTTTTTAAACCAGCGCAGGTGAAAAACCACATTAATAGACATTAAGAAAGTAAATCAACTTTTTTTAAAATTCGCCAAGGTGTTCTTCGAGCAAAATACTCAAAACGAACAGATGAATATGAAGTTGAGTTATTAACCCATTGTGAAATTCTGTCTTTATCTTAACGTGAGACCGGCAAGTAACATTGCTTCGAATTCTGTGTTACCTACGCAGCCAAAAATATGGAGATTTAATTCCTGGATTGATTGAGACTCTTCTGCCGGGTGGGATAGGATTTCATGGTGCGCCTCTACGCTATTTGCTTTCCATTATCTATAAACGGCTCCATCCCTACCCTGCTAGTCTCATCATCATCATATTTCCAAATCTTTTTCATTCCACTCAAAATATATTCCTTTTCCTTCCCTACCTCTTGCTGACTTAACCTGTAAGTGACTTAACCGGCCACCACCTCTTCATGACTTAACCAGTATTCCACTATTAGTACATAACCTTAGGCTCCTTTTTATCATTGCTGTCATCTTCGTCCTAATAAGAAAAAGTTTTTGACATTTAGAAGCTTACTTCCCTAAACAATTTGAGTATGGATTGTCCAGGAAACTTTGGTGCTGGGTGCGTTGATTCTTCAACGAGCTCCACTCCTATATTTACCAACCTCAGTTTTGCAGAATAGGATACAGTTTATTGACTCAGGTCCGGGTTTTTTCATCTTCTCACTTGCCCATCACACTCGTCCAATCTATATGCCCCCACTCTCAGAACTGAAACCTTTTATATTCCCCTCCTAAGAATCTCTAAGTTGTATACCCCTCGCTTTCTTCCACTCAATAAAACCGTTCCGTCCCAATTACCCTATCCCTATGAATTAGATAACAAGCTTTGGGACTTTCAATTAGGCGAATGACCTTATAGCTTGTAGCAGCGTGAATACAATATCGAGGTAAAAGATTTCAGTGTGAACGTTCAATGGCCGCGGGTCCGAATTTTCACTTACTCAATGGGAGAGTTCAAATCCACCACCTTTCGTAAGCAATAGGTATCTTAAAAGCAGTTTTTCCCTATGAAAATTTTGATTTTCATTAAAAAATTTCCTACATTTAACTTTTCCAACCTATGATTAATTAGTTGCATGTGTGTAGTACATGCATTATCCTGACCTCACGAGGCCCTCCCCTTACACACCTTGGGATTCTTATATGACCCGAGAAGATACCTGGCCTTGCGGCTCGTGTCACACTCAACAGGATAGAAAACTGGTCGGTTAAGCGTTCGGGGTGAAGGCAATTGCTTTTCTCCTTTGCCAATAGATGGTAGAGTGGATGTATATGCCTTTCACATTTGTTTTTTTTATCTTTAGGGCCTCTATTTACAACGCAATCGCATTTTGAAACCACTAGTTAGACGCTTTTACATACGATCTTGGCAATTAGCCGAAGGATACTCCGTAAAAATATACCTTAAGCTCAGATCAGCTTGTAAAAATGACTTCTCAAGGTGCCGTCGACGGATATTCTGGAAGCGGTCGCCCGATTCTGAAGAAATTGTTGACTGAGATCTCTTCAAGCGAAAAAATCTTTCGCCTTTTACTAAAGATTTCCGTGGAGGGGTCTTTGAAGGTCAATATCTCAAATTTTGAATGTGCTCAACATGTACTTGTTGAGCCCAATAAAGTGTAACCAAATGCAAGAATATCTACACGTAGAAATTGCGTTTCACACAATAACTCAGAGTACTGCATAGGATACCTTTTAATGATTGTAGAGGCATTGTTGCCAAATTGGGGTATTCTGCTATATCTAGTTCAATTCGATAACCATCTCGGATAGAAAATTGTCAACTAAGGAATAGCGGATTTGAGCAAATAAAATAACTTCTATTTTAATTATTATGCCAGAAAGTAGGCACTTTTCTTTACTGATGACCAGATTTGTAATTAGTCAACGTACGCATGGAGATTTACGAAATAGCAAATGCAAGGCACTTCAAAAGGTTTTCGCGAAGTGTTCAGCCGGTTCAGCATAACTTAAGTGAGTGGCTCTGTAGCTGGCTCCATGTCTTAGAGACTTGATTTCAGTACATCTACATCTACATCTACACGATACCCTGCAAGCCACCGCGAGGGTGTGTGGCAGGGGGTGAAGGTCACCAAGCATTCACTACTAGCATGCAAGCAAGCAACTAAAGGGTCTCATGCAACTAGATTGTTAGTATCTATAGTATTTGAGGGGTTAATACATGCATCATGCACTACAGAATACTCTAAAATATTTCCCCTACCTATCCCTTTCCTATGCTGCCTATTCTGTTCTCTTATAGTACGGGGGAAAAATGCCATTTTGAATCTATCTGTACGACAATCTATCTCTCTAATCTTATTTATCTGGTCGAATCTAGCATAATACGCTGGTGTTTTCAATATGTGCCTAACATCTTCAGTAAAGCTATCCGATTGAAATTTCTGCAATAGATTAAATCTGAACTTTAATCTACGCTCTGATAATGATTCCCACCCTAATTCTTGTATTAATTCTGATACACTACTCAACCTATCGTAACACCTTTTGACGAACCTAGCTGCTCTACGCTGCACACTGTCTAGTTCTCTCATCAAACCTAATTCATTAGGATCCCATACACTGGCTGCATACTCAAGGTGGGGCCTAACTAGTGAAAAGTAGCATCGCTCTTTTGTCTTCTCATCACATTTCCCAAGTACTCTTTTTATAAATCCTAGCTTTCTCTTCGCTCGGCCGCATATTTCCCTTATGTGTCTTCCCCACGATAAATCTTTAGTGATTGTTACACCTAAATATCTTACGGTTTCAACGTTTTCGATCTTCGTGTTATTAATTCTATAGGATCGCTCTATCGAATTATTCCTCCTCCAAAAATTGATAGCTACACACTTTTTAAGGTTGAGTTCTAACTGCCATTTGTCGCACCACTCTTCAATTGCATCTAAATCCTTGCTAAGTGATTTCATGTCCTCTTCGTTTGATATACCCCTGTACACCACCGCATCGTCTGCAAAAAGTCTAAGGTTACTACTAACTACGGTACCCAAATCGTTTATGTATAAAAGAAATAGAAGCGGACCTACTACGCTACCCTGGGGAACTCCCGATGTGACTTCGATTGTGTCCGACATGATACCATCTATGACAACCCTCTGCTCTCGCCCACTTAAGAATTCTTTTACCCAACATACAACGTCTTTATTTATACCAAAACTCTCTAACTTCAAGATTAATTTGTCATGAGGAACTTTATCGAAAGCCTTTTTAAAATCTAAAAATATCGCATCAACTTCAGTACTGCTTTCGCCGTGGACTAAAATATCGTGTACGAATAAAGCTAATTGTGTCTCGCAAGATCTACCTTTCCGGAACCCATGCTGGCTGTTTATGAGTAATCCCTGACTATCCAAATGCCCCATGATCGAACTGACTACTATGTGCTCAAATATCGTACAAGAGATTGACGTGAGTGAAATGGGTCTGTAGTTACTAGGTTCTTCCCTATCACCGCTTTTAAATATAGGTGTAATGTTAGCTACTTTCCAATCCTTGGGTACTGTGTGGTTCTTTAGTGTTTTATTGAATATTATTTCTAGATAGGGGGCTATTTCAGAAGCTAATGTTTTATAAACTCTGGAAGGAATTTGATCGGGACCTGGTGCTTTGTTTTTACTTATGCTTTTTAACTGCTGCTCTATTCCGCGACATGAAATGTTTATTTCGGGCATTTGCTCACTGAAAGTGTTCGGCGGTGGTTCCACTGCGTTTTGTGACGATGAGTTGAATACACTTTGGAAGAAGGTGTTTAAAGTGTTGGCTTTTTCTACACTGCTGGTGACTCTGATTCCTTTATCATTTTTAAGTGTGTGCACTGTGGACTTATTTCCCTGAAGCTCTCTCACATATGACCAAAACGCTTTAGGATTGCTATCTAAATATTCTCCTAACATCTTGCTCTTGAAATGTGATAACGCTTGCCGACATGATTTCCTTGCTAATGCTCTCGATTTTTTATAGTTTTGAACTAGCTCATTTTTTTCCTCTACCGATAGACCCCGTCTGGCATTTTTCATCTTAGCGTGGCATACCCTTTGTCGCTTTAGTGATTTCCTAACCTCCGCGTTATACCACCTTGGCTCTGTATTATCACTAATATATTTACTTGGTATGTATTTATGAACTGCGTTACGGGTGACCTCAAGAAATTCTCTCCACGAATCCTCTGTATTTAATCCTTTGCTTTGTTCGCTGAATACAGTAAACGCTTCCCTTAATTCCTCTTTCATACCGTCGTAATTTGCCTTGCCAAATAAGTACACCCTCCTCCTTGGTTTATAATGTCTTTCAACGCCTACAATAAATTTCGCATGCACTATTTTATGGTCACTAATTCCTGTGTCTGTAACTGTATTTAGAACTCTCTCGGGTATATTTGTTGCTAATAAGTCTAGAATGTTGTTACCCCTGGTCGGCTCTGTTACTAGCTGTTGTAGAGAATGTGTCGTAAAGGTGTTCAACAGTGATTCGCAATGTTCCTTATCCTTACCTCCTGCAATGAAACTACACGTATTCCAGTCTATCGAGGGGAGATTGAAATCTCCGCCTACTATTATTCCTCTATCATTCTTCCCAGAAAGTAATGTGCGTATCTCTGACTCTAGCTCTATTATAGAATTGACGTCTGCGTCCGGTGGCCTGTAATATGCACCTACATATATCTTTTTTGCGTTACTACTTTTACTTTTAACGGAACACCAAATACTTTCTACATTTCGCTCTGAAATAAGTTCTCTTCTACTGACATACGGGTCCTTCACAGCTATGAAAACTCCTCCTCCGTTTCTGCTTACTCTATCCTTTCTGTATACTGTAAAACACTTCGGAAATACTTCATGATCTGATATGTCCTTCGAAAGCCAGCTTTCTGTACCTACGATTATATCTGCATTAGTACTCTTAATGAGGTGGTGAAATTCTGCTACTTTATTTCTTATACTACGACAATTCACTACTATCACTGAAATTTTTTCTTCCAATCTGTTTCTCTCTTGGTGCTCCTTTCCAACTAAAATTTTCCTCGATAATTTTTTGACGGACAAACTATTTGGTCTACCTCTTACCTTTGATGAATTATCATGTTCGTTCTCTCCATGTGTTTTTCTCTGACCTTCTAAAACTACTCTGCATGTTCTGTCAAATTCTTGCACGATTTTTCCCCCGCGGATTGACCTGCACTCTGGGCTACCACCTGAGCTAAACCCTACGTGTATGGAAGAAGGTGTGTTTCACAGTATCGTTTGTAAAAGGTATTCATTCCATTGGATACAAGTAGCAGTATCTTTTTTTATATGTTTATCGATTTTATATGAATATATATCTATGCATATGTATATATATTATCACGCATATGTTTACGTCATTTAAAGCTAACCCCACTAACAGAATGTTTTTGCATGTTTGCTTTGCAATTTCTATCTTTTTTAAATAGTGTAGTTCTGACTACTATATTAATACTATTCCTTTTTTATGCATGATATGTAGTGCATGTTTGGTGAGAAATCACCCCCTGCCACACACCCTTGTGGTGGCTTGCAGGGTATGATGTAGATGTAGATGTCATAATGTTGTGGCTTTAGGGACAAATCTATTATAATTACTGCCCCCTCCTATTATTTACATAAATGTACATGCATAGCTATTATATCTGATGTAAAATTCTGTCACTATTATTTTTGAATTCACCCCCCACCACAAACCTTTATCTACATCTACATAGTACCCTGCAAACCACCATAAAGGTGTGTAGCTGGGATAGAAAATTGGAGAATTTGACCTTTATGGTGGCTTGCAGGGAATTATGTAGAAACATTTTTAGCGCCATCAGTGAAAATATTGTCCAGGATACTGTTTGAGAATTTGTCTAAATTTCAACCAACGGTCTGATAATGATTCCCATTTTGGTTCAACTAATAGACTGGTTTCGCTAATATCATACTGTCACTTTACAAATCTTGACGATCTTCGCTGCACACGCTCCAGTTCGTTATATTCCGCATTCATAAGGAACGTTAAATTTTAGCTAAAAATTATACGAAATTGTTTTACATACATCATGAACGTAAAAATCACTGATATGTCATGCATTACCAAAAATACATCAATTATTTTAGTTGATGACTCATGATAGCATAAGTTTTTGGAGGCATCATAGTTAAGGTTTTCCACCCTAGAATTCGCCACATTCACAAGGCAACCATATCGTGTTGCATGCAAAACAATCCCTATTTAGTCTGTCTGTAGAGAGTACCTCAAACTTCACCACCAAGGCATCACTGGACTCGAGACGAGACTTTCACAAGCGATCTGAGCCTTAGGTAAGAAGACTACCTGCTCAGCATTGGCATTCCATTGTGTGTTGTAATTAACGCGCACCTTAACGGAGGTCGTGAACGTCCATGGCAAGTTTCGCCCTTCCACAGAATGACGGATTCCCCTAAGCGTTCACCGTCGCGACGGTTGGCAAGCAGCGAGAGGGGAAGGGCACCACCCATTGGAGAAGGTTGAGGGTCCCACCCTCCTTACCCTTTCCACTCATCCTCCTCTCGCCTCCTCCACTTCTTTCTTCCCCTTTTTTTCCCTCCACATGAATGCACGACGAACACTCGCGTACGCACGGACGCCGAGCACACAAAACACTCGTCCCTCCCTCAACTCATTTTTTTCTTCTTTTCCCCTTCTGTGTTTTTCCCTCCACTACTACCGTATGTAGTACTGATGATGAGACTGGCCGAGATGACGGGGAAGGAGAAGGGAATGAAAGAGAGGTGAGGATCGAGAGAGGGGAAAAAGAGAGGGAGAGAGAGAATGAGCAAAGCTCTCTCTCTTTCACCCCTTCCTCCCTCCACATACACAAACACTTCTCCCCTCCCCACACCATGTCCTTCCTCCCCTCTCTTCCCCCAACCCCCCCCTCCACTATCTCTTCCCAACTACTCTCGGACTGACTAACGAACACGACGAACTCGGGAAGGAGAGTCGTAAGCTCCGAGCGAGATAGGACGGACACGACGAGCGTGTCGAAGTGTTTGAGTGTGTGCGTGTAAAAGTGCCGATTGTGAAGTGGGCCGGCGGCCCGGGAGGAGTGCTCGTGGTTTCGGCCGCGATGCCCGGTTAGCACTCGCTAGCGGAGACGGTCTCGCGCCGGGTTTTCCCTAGCGCGGGGGCGGGCGCCCTACAACAAGTGACGGATATTTCGTGAGGAACGAGAGGGACCCACTACTCACCGGGGAAAGGAGATACGTTCATTGAGCGGATCAGTGAACGAGCGAGGTGAGAAGACCAATTAGTTAAAGGGACGGTTCGAACACTATATTAGCGTAACTCTTCTATTAAATGAATTAAAACGGGAATCGTTGTCAGATCGTAGGTTGAAATTTAGACTCAATCTTTTAAATAAATTACAAGATAATAATTTCACTGATGGCGTTAAAAATATTTTTCGTACCTTTCGGACTTTCCTCGTAAAATTAGGGATATGAATAGTGGTAAATATATCCAATACTACATCTACATCTACGCAATACCCTGCAAGCCACCGCGAGGGTGTGTGGCAGGGGGTGAAGATCACCAAGCATGCACTATTCGCATGCAAACAAGCAACTATAGGGTCTCATGCAACTAGATTGTTAGTATCTATAGTATTTAAGGGATTAATACATGAATCATGCACTACAGACTACTCTAAAATATTTCCCTTTCCCCTTCTGTGTTTTTCCCTCCACGACTACCGTATGTAGTACTGATGATGAGACTGGCCGAGATGACGGAGAAGGAGAAAGGAATGAAAGAGAGGGGAGGATCGAGAGAGGGGAAAATTGCCATTGCTATGCTGCCCATTCATCTACATCTACATAATTCCCTGCAAGCCACCACAAAGATGTGTGGCAGGGGGTGTATTCTCACCAAACATGCACTACATAGCATGCACTTAAAAGGATTAGTATTAATATATTAGTCCAAACTGCACTATTTAAAAATATAAAAATAGCAAACTAAGCATGCAAAAACGTGCTGCTAGTTGGGTTACCTTCAACTCCTTATACCAACATGCAACTAAATATGCTATACATTTATTCACTCTTACTGGACATATTTACCGCTATTCATATCCCTAATTGTACGAGGAAAAAAGTACATTTTGAATCTGTCAGTTCGGCAATCAATTTATCTAATTTTGTAATTATGGTCCAGTCTACCATAGTAGGTTGTTGTTCGCAAAATATTTTTAACGTCATCATGTAAAATATTATTTTGGAATCAATTTAGGAGATGAAGTCTAAATTTTAACCTGCGATCTGTATATGATTCCCATTTTAATTCATTTAATAGACTGGTTACGCTAATATAGTTACCGTATCGTCCCTTTACACATCTTGCCGATGATGCCATTGCGTTCTCTTATAGTGCGGGGGAAAAATGACGTTTTGAATCTATCAGTACGACAATCTATCTCTCTAATCTTATGTATCGGTCGAATCTAGCATAATACGCTGGTGCAAATTTATCTATTGATAGCATATGTAGTTGCATGTTGATACGAGGACTTGAAGCTTACCCAAGTAACAGTATTATATTGCATGTTAGCTTCCCTAAATTATCTTTTTCAAAATTTGAAGTATAGACTAGTATATTATTACTAATTCTTTGTCATGCATGATATGTAGTGCATGTTTGGTGAGAATTCACTCCCTGCCACTCACCTCTATGGTGGCTTTCAGGGTATTATGTAGATGTAGTGCTCGAGTGATTTTTCTCACCATGAACCCGTACCTACCTTAAATTCCAGTCGGGAAATCTTCCCCAAGTCACTGTATAGTTTCCTCAGAAGCAGAGCCAGCACTAGTGGATCCGCATGAGTGCATAAGGAAAAGGAAAATAATCCTCTCAAATTTTGGATACTGAACAATATTAACTGATACCATTAATTGAAAATTTTCAGACCGCAGGCTGACGATACGACGATAAAAACATTTTGCGAACTCGAGTTTAAATGTTAGACTGGACCATGGACATGAAATTAGGGTAGTTGATTGCCGAACCAACAGATAGTGCATGTTTGGTCATCTTCACCTCCTGCCACTCACCGTCGCAGTGGCTCGTAAGGTATTACGTGGGTGTAGTTGCAGATTTAAAATGTCTTTCTTTCCTCGCGCTATTAAGGATATGAATTGTTGTAAATATATTCAATATTACATATATGGAAGTACATCAATGGCTACCTAGTAGTTGCATCTGTACTTTCATAATACCCTGCAAGCCACCATAAAGTGTGTGTGACAGGGGGTGCATCCACACTAAACGTGCATTACACATCCTGCTCATAAATTAGTAGTAATTATATTCTAAATAAACTCAACAATTTAAATAAAGACTTAAAATAGCAAAGCATTTATGCACAAACATGCTTGCTTTGTTGGTCAGCTTAAAGTGCCTATACCTGCCAACATACCTATGCTATCCACTACATGTAGGTATAAGGACTTTAAGCTAACTAATAGCACTTTTGTGCATGTTTGCCTTACTCTTCTATATTTTTTAAATTACAAAATATTTTATTAATCGTAACTTTGCATGCTGGGTTATAAGTAGAGCGGGTGTGTGTCCCGTATGATATTCACCTAAATCTCTCCTGTGGTACATAGTATGGCACACTTTGGAGAATGAACGTAGTTAATGTTTGATGATAACCCTCCACACCCTCTTAGTGGCTTGCAGGATAGTCAGTAGATATACATTTGTGAGACCCTATAGTAGCAAGTTTGCATGTTTATAGTGCATTCTTGGTGATCTTCATCCCCTGCCACACACCCTCGCGGTGGCTTGCAGGGTATCGCGTAGATGGAGATGTAAATATAGAAATTGTTTAGGTTCGATTGCAATATAGCTACTAATCCTCTTTAAGCATAATAGGTGAAGCATGTTCGGTGTAGGTTCACCCCCTTCCACATCTACATCCATGCAATACCCTGCAAGCCACCGAGAGGGTGTGTGGCAGGGATTGAAGATAACCAACATGCACTATTGATATGCAACTAGGCTAATACATGGAAACATGTTAGATAATAGAGTCACATGCCACACACCTTAATGATGACTTGCAGTATATTATGTAGATGTAGTTGAATATAGGGCTCGCGGTGGCTTGCAGGGTATCGTATAGATGTAGATAGGGCTATGTCAAATAAGAATTTTCCCATTTTCAAATGAATTTCAAACATCTTTCCTAGAGTTATGATAATTTAGGGATGTACTACTGATAATTACCGAATAATATTGTACATTCCGTTCCAACACAGAAAACAATAGATGTAGGATACTACGAAACCTGGAAAATGGTGGATGATCTTACCAGGGCAAACGATCTGTACCTACTGAGCTTAAAAGTTATTCAAGATTTGGATAAGGTCACACATCTTCATAACGTGTGCGATCGTTTGATCGCTTTACTAGAATAGCGCTCGGGAGAGCAAAAGCGCAATTGTCTTCCATTAAATATTTTCTGGTCCTTCATCACTAATATCCGTAAGTATATAGTAGTTCATGAGGACGTTCACTGTGAGCAGCATGCTTCGAGAGGAGCTTGCGTTCGCTATTCGTAACGATAGCGATAACGAGGAGTATTCATGCCCATAGCATTATTATACACCACATTGGATAGACAGGACCAACAGATAAGATCAGAGAAATAAGCTGCATTCTATATCAATGGTCGTAAAAATTCGTGATCATAACAGCATTGACTTCTCACAGCATGATGCCTTCATGAAAATAAACTTCCATTGACATGAAAATGCAATCGCACACATTAGTTCAATACAGAGCAAGCAAATAGACGGAGATGAGATTTGGGTGGTAGATTTTTGAAGATATAAGCATACATGAAACATACAATGCATGTAATGTACGTTCGTAATACTTCTCAAATGTTTTATGCATGTTGTATGAAAATTGTAACTTGTAGTGTGCTATGTATGATATTCACAAAAGGCAATATAAACTCTAGTGCGTGTATGCAGTACAGGCATGGTGACAACTAATACCCTGCCACACATCCTCGAGGAGGCCAACAGCGTAGTCACTAGATATAGATATTCCTCGCGGGCTCTCTTCCTGAAACCATCATAGTGAAAAAACCATCATGACAGACAATGAACTTAAGCTCGCGTACTTTCCGCCAGCAATAAGGGATAGAGTCTATCCGCAGATTAGCGTGGTCGGCTGTATCGGACACAGGTCGAGGGTTATCGATGATTAAAAAGGAAAAATTCCAGATTTATTCCTTGCAGCTGACTTAGGTGGCCGGGGATGAGAGGTCAAAGGACAGGAAGTCCGTCGGAAAATCTCATCAAGACTCTGACTTTGAAACTGAGTCTCACAGACGGCATTGTTTGATAACAGGGGGAGAAAGAGGCCAACTTGACCTAATAACCACAAAAAAAAACGAAACACGATTTTTATTTAAAATCGCCGATAACATAGACGCAGATACTAAGGATGGAGTAGTTTTATATTGCTTTTTTCCGAATTAGGGATGACCCAGCTTAATGTGAGAGCAAAATTATGACAAATGATGACAATTATGACTGGTTATATTGATGAATGACGCCACATGTAAATTACTGTTTTGCTTATTTTACTTCCATTTAATTCACCAATTGCCTGGGTGTTCCTTGCATCAAAACAACAGGTAAATTGACGAAATCTAATATCGTATTTCTAAATTGAATAAAATTATTGCATGAATATACAAACTTTTTTATAATTTCTTTATCAAGAGCTAATCTAGAGGTTTTCCGTTATCAATGAGCAATATCGCAGAGAGATGATTTATCTTAAGTTCTAGAAAGACACCACCTTTAGGGTGCATGGACCTAGTTTTCGTGCGAATTCGCTGCAAAGGCTTCCACCGTCGGTTGTAATAAGGGCTTCTATAATACGGAGACCGCTCGTAAAATACAGCATGAGAAGACATTGAGAGGTGAAAATCAACCGATACGGACTGACACGTAAATATCCTCTTCTGCCAGAAAAGAATTCCCCGAAGATGTCAGCGGAAGAAAGCATTCGACCATGCACATGCGGATGCATATTGGTCCGACCCGCTGTTTCCCCCGTCGAAATAGGAAGTGCCCTCCTTGTCGGGCGACAATTGACTCATTTCGACTCTCACGCTTCTACTTTGACAGGCAATCGGGTCCCAAGTATCTTGCGTGACAAACAGTATTTCAAGACATGAGTTTTCCCATTTCTTGGGGAGTAATATTAAATGTCAATCTTTACCAGTGGAGAGTATGTATGCACAAGTAATGACGGGAAAAAATTTTTCCTCTATATAATTTGCCTTATCACAGCTGCAAGCACTCATTTGTCATATATTATCGACATGGGAAATCAATTCACTCTCAATATATTTTCAAAACAATCTGATGTCATACGCGAGTAGAGCTCTCAACTTTTGACTACTAGTCTAACGTTGACATTTAGCGAAGGATGAAATCATCTCCTATCAGGTGCAGGGTCAGCTATCTTGGGAAAACTAGTGTCTCTTAAGAAACAATAAACCGTTACAAGAAAATGCATTCCTCCTAGCCCTAATTGCTAAATTTCTATAAAGTAAAAGAACTAAAAGAGCTTAATCGAGCTCTAACTTATAAGACTAAATTTACTTTGATCCAAAAATCATACCAGAAAATTAAGTTCAGATGGTTATAGTAAAAACACTTAAAATTATCTATGAGAAGAAAAATCTAATTTCTGGCTTCGGAAAAACCAATTAGTTCCAAATACACACACATTATTTGTAAAAAAGTTGTCTTTGTCAAATAAAGGACACAAGAGTCTATATACTATTTCAGCAAGGTGACCATAATTTCCTTATAGAAAGTTTAATATGTTGTGTCTGAAAATGATATAACGTTGGAAACCTGAATCATTTAACGATCAAATGATGAAAAGATATAGGTCGGTTCCCCGAATATAATGACCTCATTTGTACAATGTGGAAATATAAACTTAAATAACGATCAGAGTGATATGTAAATCCGGTTCATCTAGAATAAATTGAAAATTATACTAGGTAGTAGCGTATCTAGTAGGCTACCAAAAATGCTGGTAACATCCTGTTCTCAACGGAAGACGCCAAAGTATTAACATACAAGCCGACGGATTGAATACAAACCCTGAAATCCCCATTATACAGCATTTAAGTAGGAACCGGCGTTCCTAATATAAAAAACCAACTCTCGCGAAAATCAATCTTTATTGGATTAAATAACTACGTAGGGAAAAACTTGCATGATTGCCCTCCATAGCAGGGCGTTGTGAAGGGAGAGCACCTTCGCTCTACGCCGGGAATATGACAACATTGGCTTCCTTGTGAAATGATTCAACAATACTGCCGGGATTCGGACCCAGGCTGATGGGATCGTATGCCAGCAAGTACCACAAAAAGTCAAATCACCCACGTTCTGGTCAATGAATTTCCAAAAATGGAGGATGAAGTTAACAATGTTATCTTCCACAAAATCCTTACTTCCTAATGCAGAGAATTACCGGTAATGGACGCGCTGATTATTGGAAGGTAATGACTCCCACTCGCAACGCTTAAATTGAGCGACAGTTGAAACAAAAGAACGACGGGGAGCGATTCGTTTGATGAATTGTCCCCTCGCATGAATCGCGCAACCTCTCCCCTCGACGGAGATAAAAAAAAGAGGGCTGTTAGGCGGTATAGTGGTATGCTCTAGGGCGGGAATATGGTATTGTGCAGTGGGAGGAGGGACGAGGGTAGTTACGTGGATGGAGAATGGGGTTCCGTGCAATCGTGCAGTGGATGAACCACGGAGATATAGAGTGATGGTGGAACGAGACAAGTCCCGTTCCCGGGAACCGAGCGTTCATCCTGAGCTAACAAGAAGATAAAATATTTTCCCTTCTCCAAAACTTTCCGCTGAGCCAATATGGCTTCAGCCTCAGATGTTTATTGTTAGCGTAGTACCTGAGAAAAATGCACTCAGAGTGAGCCAAAGTAAATGCAATTCACTTTACATACTTTAGGAATCTCAAATATCTATAAGGGAAGCAGCTAACGAGAGAATTCCACATGCAGTAGTTTTCTACCTTTTCACCCAGTAAGAATAATTTAGGTGTGTCATTCCGTTGAAAGAGTTACTCGAAGTTGCGTACACAAAGATTTGGTACCACGTTTGTTGCAGTCAGTACATCTGACTACAACAAACATCTAGACCTGTTATTGCGCACCCGGATACCTGCATAAATTTCGATGTTTTCGAGAGCTAGAAATGAAGAATTTCATGAGTCGCTGTAGGACTACGAATAAACACCCGCCGCAATGAAAGGAACGGAATTCCAATCGAACACCTGATTCGCCAACTACAAAATTTTAACTCTCGATTTGAAAGTAGATTCCTTGGTCACTATCAGAGTATCTCTGTGCTCATTTCCAAGGAATTATTTAAGAACTCCGTGACAAGAGCAGGAAATGTATAAAGCGTGATAGTGGCAATTCAACTGAAATGACATGATTCATAACTATGGTTCCGATAATTTTAAGAACCGCTTTGATAGTGACATATCCATTGATTAGACGTCTTCATGTATGTTCGGCACGTAGCCTGAAATATTTTTATGCGATTTGAGCAGAATTAGTCCGTCTGGATAAGTTCGGAGGTAGTATTGCACGAAAGGTTTCTGTGGAAAATTTGTTGTTGGCGCTGAAACGGGAAGACTGCTCACAAACCATATAATTTTTTGCTCGTCGTAAATGCATGTTTGAAGCGGAATCACACTCTGTTTTACACGTGAGATGTAGAATTTTATGGTTTAATGTAGAGTCAAAAATTACGTTTCACTCTCTCGAATGCGTGCATTATAAGATAAATTAAAACCAAAAGAAACCAGATCAGTAAATTCCAAAATACACGCTTTGTAAATAAGAAGCCTTGATTAGTGTTCACAGTCATAAGTGAATCTAAAATAGCAACGGTTCGCATTGCCAGCAGGCAAAGAAAAGAGCAAAGTAATCGTGTGTTAAGAGCACCTCTTTTTCACATGGGTATATTACGCTTGTAGTGACTGGCGTCCCCCTGGTCACCATAACAAAAAGACATCGAATAATGAACTGTGCAGTATTCGACCGTTTATAATGCGAGTTTGATGGGCGCAATGTCTATAGTTTCTTGTCAGACACAAGCTTTGACTGACAAGAGGAACGGAGGCAGTGAATGCTTGTTTGTCTATATGTCGAGATATTGAAATGGGCAGCGGTACCTACTACTATACCAACGGCATTCATCGAGTGTCGTTGTCCCGTGCCGTAGTTGGAATTAGTTTTCCTTCGAGGGCTGCTTAACTCTCAGACTGACATTCGTTAATGAACTCAAATACAGTCATCACATCACTTGTCTGATCGAGGGTTCGATTTTTCTTCGTGCCGATTCATCACTGCTTTCCATCTGCCAAGGGCGAAGTGCTTCACAAATAGATACGACGTACGTATGCTCAAACGGTATTGATTGATGGCTAGCAATAACCTGAAAACCGATAAACTCAGAAAATTTATTAAAAAATGCAACCTTTGTTCAATATCTGGCGAAGAACAATGCAGGATCTGATCTCCATGGAAAAATATAGCAATAACAAGACTCCAAGAAATCTTGGTTTCTCCATTTTATGAAAAAATGTTTAGTTACTGCACCCGAGACCTTCCGTTCAACTTACAGCAAATTTGACTGAAGTCCTTTCATCAGTTTTGATCATTATCGCTGTTGGAATCCGTAAGAAAAATAGTTATTTTTATGAGTCAAGAGCATATTCCTATCCCTCAGACGGTACGGGTCTTCCGTCACATCGCTGTGATGGAATAAACTTATGCGCTCTCAGTTTTGAAAGAAATAATTTTCATATATTAACATCGTTTGGGATGAGTGAGTATTGCTGATTTCAGTAACATTCTGCGAAAGCAATTGTGCCACAATGAAGTAGTTGCCGCTTTGACAATTGTCAATTGTTAACTGTTTTTTTATACCTATGGAATGAGACGGCGGATAAGTACGACGCGCACCTTTGGTAAATATTTGCAAAAAAAGCGCCATATCCACAGAGAAGGAGAGCGGCAATCGAATGCTGATTTGAGGTCACCAAAGTTTATTTACGGAAGAGTATCCGTGAGGAAAGGTGGTAAATAAACTTGTGATTGGCGGATCTCTCCCAGCAAGATAAGAGAAGGGGAAAAAAGTATCTCCAACACCGCTCCTTTAACATTCGTCCTCGAGCAGTGCGAGTGGATTGGGTAGGAAAAACCGGGTATATAGGTATGTACACAAGGACAACAGTGAAATATGGATGGGAAGGGTGTGCCGGAACAGATAGGAGGAGGTATGCGCGAGCAGAAATGCCGTAATGATTGAAAAGAGCTTGTCAATAGCCGTTAAGGGGAGTGAGGGTGTGGCGAAGGAAACTAATAAAGATGGACGGGAGAGACTCAGGGAGAAGAGGGGCTGGAAGGGAATTCTATCAAAGAATAGTGATTGTTCACTCTCACGATTCGGCCCACAATGCATCAGATTGATGGACAAAAGGCTCATTCTTCGCACCATGCCACACTGCTATGGCTAATGAAATTTTTTCATGGAAGCGTTTTCCAAGCCATCGAGTAGTGGAAGCGGTTATTGAGGTATTATACCGATGTGGGGTAGGGAAGAGAGGGATGCTTAAGCTGTTTGATATATGTAGGGAGTATATGTTTTAGAAAACGAATGAAAAGAGCGGAGGAGCCAGGGGGGTGTGTTTGAAACCGTCGAGATTACCTCGAATAGGTAAACAAGGAAGAACGTGGTACAAACACGAATGGTTTACAATTGTGTGTCTGAATCGCTAGGCACAATATCATTAATTGTTTTCACTTGAGTTTTTGTCATCTGTCTCGACAAGAGAGCCCCCAGATGAGTTAAATACAAGTTTAAGCAATGAACGAGGTTTTAATCAGACGTTTTAAAGCATCCAATTTGCGAACCATTCGTGTTTATACCACGTGACTCCTTGGTTACCTATTCGAAATAATGCCGGCGATTTAAAACACAACCCCCACAGGCGTAGGAAAAAAGGGCTTCTTTCGCGTCTTTGTTGCCGACGCCATGTTTCTTTACATATTTTTTTCATTATTACCAAGATAGAGGTTAACTCTAAGTCTCAAGGAAAGTTCGTTTTTTTACGCTCGTCGACAATAGGGTAGTTTCCTATTATTTTTTTATTGTCTTGATCGAAAGTTTATAACCTCTGGAGTACGTGTTTTAAGCCGTTCGATTTTTAAATGACGTTAAGTATTTTTCCTCATTAATTAAAAAGTGAAAAAAATCAATGGCGCGAAAACGCGACGGCAAACTATTGCATGCCGGTTAATCCTACGTGTGACGTTCAACTATTTCCTCTACCTGCCACCAGGTGGTGCTGCGGACGCTTCCAAATAGACGCCGCACTCCGTTAAGGCTTATGAACAAGTATTGGAGGCATATTTATTCCGTTAATTAATTATAATTAACTTTTATTTATTTATTTAACATGACTTATGCAGTTGATTCATTTAAAATCAGTCAGTATTCCTTTCACAAGCATATCATGTAGTTCGCCTATCGCCGCACGACCTTCACGCCATGCTTCGTCGTAGCAGAAGACACAGCGAGCAGGACGTCCTTGAGCCTATAAAATGACTAATAATACCATGTTTAACTGAGAATTCTTTTCCAACATTGATAGTTTTTACAGGTTAATACTAATAAATATTCACTAGAGCTGAGGGGCCCTGAAATACAACGGTAAGTTCAGGAGACGAATTTTCCTATGCTTCGCAACGTAAACTACCTTCCTGTTACGTCAGCATGAAGGCAGCGCACCCCGCCATTTCAGAGCCTTTTCAAATGGCCTTAAAATTAACATTTAATTCTCTAGTAAACTGGGATTTCTCAATACAAACTTTTTGCGTAACTTAAATACATTTATGGCAGGGCACAAATCGCAATTAATGAAGTCCGTTTTCTTTGATGAAGGAAACTACCCTATAAGACAGTGGCAATGATTTATCATCGGTATACAGCTGCCTACTTGCGCGTCGTGCGGAGGGTACTATGTTCAGTACCATGTCAGTCGGACAGGCCGTGGAACCCTTGCCGCCTTTCGTTGAGGCATTACTACCAACGCCGGGTTTTCCACCACCCTTCCTCCACTCGTGGAAAAATTTCTCCCTAGACCGAATTGCACTCCTATCCTAGATGGTGTAAATGAACATATCAGTCGATCGACTTCTCCGAATAATTACTGCTACCACGAGAAGTTACATGTACATAATAACCTACAAGCCACCATAATGGTGTGTAGCTAGGGGTGAATTCACACCAAATATGCATTACATATCATGCATTAAGAGAATTAGTAATAATATACTAATCTAAACTTTAATTTTTAAAAAAAGATAAAGATAGCAAAGCTAGCATGCAATTCATGCTGTTAGTTAGGTTAGCTTAAGTCCTTATACCAACATGCAACTACCTCGTCTATTCATTAATATGCTCGTATTTATGCCATTGGATATATTTATAGCTATTTATATCCCTGATTGTCAGAGGAAAAATGGCATTTTGAATCTGTCAGTTCGGCAATCGATTTCTCTAATTTTGTGATTATGTTCCAGTCTATACCATAGTAAGTTGGGGGTCACAAAATATTTTTAACTATATCAGCGGAAATATTATCTTAGGGATATATTTAAGAGATTGAGTCCTGATTTAAACCTATGGTCTGACAACGATTCCCATTTTAATTCATTTAATAGACTGGTTACGCTAAAGATGCCTTGACAAATCTCCCGGTAGCTTTCAAAGTTTATCATAATGGGTCCACTCCCAGCTACGCTAGCAACATGTCCCAATCGACGTCTCACAAGTCGAGATAACGTCTCAGGATAACGCGTTCAACAACACATCAACGAACTTGTGCGTTCACGCATACTTCTATTTTGGATTTCAAACGATCTTGGAGGTCGAGTAAGATAAGAGAGACCTACCGCAACGATTCGATAATGTGACACTTTATTCAAATCCGAGAAACCGCCTTCATATGAGAAATTATCTATCTAGATTCAACTGTCCCAAAGGCTCGTTAAGTCCCGAAGATAAATGTATATGGCTATTAGGTTCGCTGAGAATGAGCTCCAAAACGAAATAATCATAGTTTACTTTGATAAAGACTAAATCGCATGGTGGGAAAAAAAGCAGGGTTTCAAAGCACTCCAAGTGGAAAGAGATTCATTGGCAACTCTACTTACTCTAAAAAATTTGGGGCATGATTGCTATTTGTGTTGGGAGAAATATTAGTCAGTATAACCTTTTGGCATGTAGTACTTCTGTTACACATTCCGTCAAATGTTTAGACATTACTATTTTGTACTCGGAAGCCAACTATTCTACTTCGGTAAAAAGACGGAAATTAATTCAGCCCAATGCAGCTAGGAAATTGCAGTCGCCAATGAACACAGCCCATCCCCAAAGAAGTTCTAAAAGTAAGAATGTTTCCGTTACTCTTTCCTGGTACGCTAATTACATGGATGATTAGAATGCACGCTCACTGTTTGTCGTGACACTCAAATTAAGCAAGCTATTACCACCTTCGATTTTTGTTCGTGAAATATACCTACAGTGCCCGTTGAAAATTTTGGCCCGTTTCATTTCGCCGCTGTCGCTAAAACCGCTGTTCTGAACTTGTTTTTTTATCACCTTGCATGGACAGCATAACATTTTCATAAGAATATGCAAGGATTCAATGAATTATATGAAATAAAATTTATTTCCTACATTAGTAATACGAAATATTTGATTAATATATAAATGTATATATTTTTAACTACATAATTGCATTAGTAAATTTATAGATGTAATTTATAATTGTATTGGGTCTATAGCCAGAAGGATAAAACATCTGTCAAACGAAATAATCTAATTTGCCGTATTCTCCTTGTTTAAATTGCATTCTAACTCGTACTAATCACGATACATCCTCTCATCACTTGTGCTAACGATACTAACACCATGACATATGGAAGACCAGTGTTATATATGCAGTAACGTCACCGCACCTGCGCACTGAAAACACGGCGATTTCAAACATGGCAGTCACTCTTTAGCTGATCTTGTGGTGCTTAAATAATAGTGTTACAGCTCCTTCTTGAGCTTTTAATAAGCACTCACGCTAGATTGTGGTCAAAGCATTTTAATGCCATGTATTAGCTTCTGTCACCATGATAGCATGGCAAAAGATAAAATTGTTTATACGACAGGAAAATTTAAACACTCACTTTGAATGAGCCATAAAATTTTTAAAAATAATTTCGAACGTAGTTTTTGCAAAGTAAGCCACGTAAAACCACGCAAGAGGTATAAAATTAAATTAAGCCAGAACGAGAATAATATTTCATTTACGACTTCCACAGATCCTAACAACGAGACCACATTATCAGAGTGATTAAACTTAAATATCCCAAGCATTCGGAGTTTCTGCGTTTGATTTCGCCGCCTCGAATTGGTCTTTCTAACTGGAAAACGGCACGGTCAGCCGCGGGTCGAGGTGGACAAGCCTCTCGCTCTCTCTCTCTCCAACAGAATTTTTAATTGGCCTCGCTTTCATATTTGAGCCATTTCCTGTCTCAACAAGCGACCGCCGCCGCCGCCTTAATTTCAATGGAACTATCTCTCATCCACACCCTTTTGACACTAGCCAAACTCTCTTCATAAAAAGAAACTTTATGAATTCCACAGGCAGCTCTCAAGTATCTACTTCCGACAAATTTAAATGTAGTTTTATGGATTATAAGACGTTATTACTTTACCGAACGTTTTCAACAAATCAAGGAATACCAAAGCAAGTAATAAAGGATTACTGAAAACTCGAAGGTGATTTTTAACACTTATAACGTATAACACTTCAGTCGTTTCGTTTTGTTTTTTGTACCTAAAACTATGCGTTTTTCATACCTAAAATCATTCCGTACTCAATCAAAACTTACCCAAGAAATATCAAAAGCATGCATTGTTTTAAATAAAAGCCAAAATACCCTTCGCCACTCTGATAAACAAATAGTAGGTATTTGCCTTGACATAAAAATGAATGCCTACTGATGGCATTATCTCTCGCTGATGGCCTTAATGCTGTTTTGCTATCAATTTACCGTATATAAACGTTTCAGTTTATTTTTTCTAATTTAATCCTCAAATTAAGGGATAAAATGATCAATTTGCATGGAAGTGTTTTAGACAGTTACTCGAAGTTTATCAGCATCGGTATTGCACAGATGTAGGGATTATTATTACGTGGAACAAATGCAACTATTTAACGTTTAAAGAGTCTTAAGACGCAAGTGTCTACACTGATAACAGTCCGGTACTTCGAAGGTGCATGCCATCTTCTGCCAGCAAAATTTCACTATTGAATTCCATCCCTTAGGGAATCGCCACAGTCTCTTTTTATGGCCATTTTCGATTCAACGGGCCGAACGCGTAACGAACATCAGAATAGGCCGCCTATGAGCAGAAATGATCCCAGAGGAATCGGCGAATTCCCTATTCAATTTCTCGCACTATACGCCGGGCGTTTGATGAGATTTCCTAGGTCGCTTTCGGGAATATTTTCGTAAAAAAGTGCCGTCTCAAAGGCGTAACGTCCTTCAAAATCCGATTTAGGCTTCCCCCTCCCCTTCGATCCACTCTCCCTCCAACTGTTATAAACGAGAGAGCCCTCTACTTAAACCTTCTTAATCTTACCATTTAAGTCACCGGCAGTTTTCTTTCTTTTGCCTCCTCTTCCGTAACCGCTTCTCCAATCCGCGGCGCCGGTCCAGCGTTTCATAAATCGAGACCCTTGCGTCGCTCCCGAAGGATATACAGGGTGGTCTCCCCCATACCCTTTCCCAATCCTACATTCATTCACTCGGCGGAGAGAGAAGATGCTGGGGACAATGACCATTATCTCCCATCTTAGTCCCCCTTGCCCCGCGCACCTCCCTCAAAGGGGAGGTACCTACTACGTTCCCGGGTCGGTAGCGGAGCGGACGAGTTGAGGACGCGAGGACGAGGATGAAGGAAGACTCCTTTATGACCTCCCCCCCCCTCCCCATCTCCACGCCTCCCTTCTCCCACCACCGTTACAAGCCTTCCCATCGATTCCAAAGGAGGAAGGAGACGTTCCAGTGGCCCAGTGCGCCGACCGAGACTCCCGGAAGAAAAAAGATTGGGGCAGGTTCTCGGGTGGGTGGGCTTCTTGATTAGGTTCAGACGGAAAACTTCCCATTTCTCCATGCACACCGTGAGGTGCTTCACACGTTTGAAATGCATTTGCTCGCATAAGCATTATACAATTCTCTACAAGCCACCATATGCGTGCGCAGCCGGGAATGAACCATCACCAGGCATGGATTCAATATCAAGAATTTAAAACGTATTTCACCTATGTAAAGACACGATCGACTACATGATTACGCTCCCGACCTCAGATAGATACATACCATCTCATCTTCGACGTTTGTCGATGCACCCCCTAAAACCTCATACTGTTACCATGGTTACTATGTATTTATAATGAAATACAGTGGTACATGCATGAAATAATTAGTAAAACATACCTTAAATTTAAAATTAAATTCAAATCGAAAGAAAGCGGGTAGTTTCTGGCGTAACTTTACAATAGCGGTTCTTCATAATAAAACAAAACTTAGTTCACTCATGCACGAAATGTTTAATATGGCCGGTTTTGACGGTAAAATATCATCTTCGCTGTCGTGACTGACGTATTAAGAGTATCCTACGTGGATGGACCAAGTTTTGTTTCACTATGTGAACCCAAAATCGTAAATCGGGACCGATTTACATAACTCGAATCTGTGTTTTACATTTGCAAAGAAATATCGCCGTAATTTCGATTATGAGAAAAATGAAGCACCATAGGCAAGTTACGCCCTCATCACCATGGAATTTACACGTACCGGAGTTGATCACGGGTATGGAATATTTTCTGTTATTTTAGTCCCTACGCATTCCTCCCTCATTCGATATGGCGAAGCAATGATGCACGAACATTCCTCACAGCAACATTCTCTACTCCTATCCCTAATTATGCAGAAATACCTCAATTATCTCATGGCTATTCCACTACAATTCAAAGTCCGAAACACCAAATAGCCCCTCAACCCCAAAAGAGGATCTACGTGGGTTTGGAATTCCACCCAGCCACGAATACTCCATGAATGGCTTACTGGACGTCCCGCTCCTAATAGAACCTCAGACTGGGATGATAGTTATTAAAATAGAATTGGAAGACAGGTTAAAGGACACAAAGAAATCTTTACTTCGACCGGTTCCGATGTGATACATCATCATCAGATGATAATGATGATGTATCACGTCGAAACCGGTCGAAGTAAATATTTCATTGTGGAAAATTGCCAATCATATTTAATTGTGTTATTCCGCCATATAACGCCTGAAACGACTCTTTTTATTTGGAAGACAGGTATTTGTGGGAAGCGAATGACCCCGGGGATCACCAGTATCAGTAGGAAAACCCGAAAATATTTTACTCGTTGCATACGCCAGGGAAATACCGAAGTATCTTTCCTCATAATTGGAAGGTATGAGAGGATGGATGGAGAGAAACCCGGTGTCGGCACAGTTTTGTGTCCTATCAAACTACCACTACCTAGTACTAAACTTGAAATGTTCTCCACATGGCATCCGAGAAGGTATGGAAGCGTTTACACGAATTTTGAACACGAAATCGTTAGATGGAAACAAAAAATGTATTTTAGTGAAAAAATTAATCTTCTAACCAGTCAGTCACTCATAAATCAAAAATTAAAATAAGCAAAAGGTGATGCCCACCGAAGAATCTGCTTTGAGACTTACTACGCCATCCGCCTCCCGTCATTGACTGATTTCAGGGAAAGGGAGTGGAGGGGAGTGGAGGGGGGTTCGGAAGGTCTGTTCTCACAGATACTGTCGCAACCGCTACCATTGGGAGAGTCAGCTGTGTATCACCCACTGTGATAAGACGAATTAGCTTCGCGGGCTCCGTTGTGATTGGACGAAGTGAGTGACGTACTAAGTCGCATGCACGCCCACTTTTCCGAAAGGGTTAAAAAAATTTTTAAAAACAACATTTTTTTGCCGCATATAACTCGAGAACTAATTGACGGATCGTAAAACGGAAAAATATGTGTCTTTTTATCTTACAAAATCTATGAATTTCGCAGTAAAAATATCGTAAACGACCCCATTCTACAGTAATATCTGCCGGGATATGAACCTTGGCTCTAGGAGTGGAAACCCAGTACTCTTGTCACTCACTTCAGCTGCTGAAACCTCAACCTGGGGTAAAGCAGAGCTCCTTTTGAAGTATACCGATTCTTTCCTACCACACGTAACTTAGTAGTAGTTAATATGGGGATGCGAATAACAGCTGAGGTGAATTGCGCGATTAAGGATAGGTAGATAACGGATAGAGGTAGGCTTTAAGACGAGATGTTAGACCTGGTGGTCCCATCGTAGGCAGTAGCCCACTCGTGACAGAAAGCTCCGAGGGGTCCACAGTTCAAAAATCTCACCCAACCCAATCTCGTAAGACTCTTGCGGGAGTGGTCTCGCCCAGTGGCGAGAAGGCTGTGGGTTCAAATCCCGGAAATGGTAGTAGTTTTACTAGGGGAATACAGCTCTCAATTCAGTTAATTTACTCAGATCACTTAGGTATTTGCTTCGTCCGTCGGATGGGATGTTATATTAAAGATCCCTTGACGACTTTTGTTAGGAGAAGACTGGGCTTTATATACGTTTCTACCGCTCCCTTCGGATCATACCTGTAGTAAACTTAACGCATTCAGGGAGCAAATACTTCCAGCTTTCAATTGTTTACTCCAAATAGTCGCCACAATTTACCAACCCATACTAAATCTTTCATGCCTATATACCTCCCAACTCTCATCTGAACTAGATTCTTTAAATTCTCGTTTCTTGATCACCACCTTGTAATTATTGCGTCATTTTTCTTCCCTTATTACTTCTACACAATCATTATATTTTTAGATTGTTTCTGCAGGATTTAACAACAGTTCATCAAAATGCACCCATTCCTTAAGCCTCCTCACGCCCCCATTATGCATTAATATCAAAGGGAAGGGAGCAAGAAAGAGAGCAGGAATCGCCGAATAATGGTCTACGTTTCGGTCTTGATGACGCCTCAAAGGGCCCTGTTTTCTCCCGTACCCTTATCTTTCACAAGAATTAAAGGTGATAATACTGCTGGACGAACACCGCCACACGGAGGGGAAATTCGACTATTCGACTCCTGTGACTATCACCATCTGCGGCATTAAGATTTGGATGAGTAGCGAGATAGTAGTATTTAGGATGACAGAAGCATCACCACAGGCCTCAACCCAAACAAAAACACCGCAAGGTGCACTGTAAAAATAGCATCCGCTGGAGGTAGTAACAGACTCTTGAAGTCTCTTCACACAGCATACACCTTCTTTAGTAGTAGTAAGTAGCTCAGAAAGTCAAGAAAGGTATGCCGCTAAAAAATTTCTTTTTACGCAAAGGATTCACGTTCTTGGCTCTCAGGATGACAAGCTCTAGCCATCACACTAACCCGACCACCGGAGTTTTGGGTTAAGACGAAGGGATACAGATTAGCTTAGAGAATATTTTTCGGAAAGAAATGCTAACATTCGAGGGCCAAAAGCCGAGGTCCGTATGCTTTTCAATGCTCCTGCGTGCAGTCATCACATAGCAGCGCATCTGCTCAAGGTTTATTCGGTTGGCACACTTTTCGCAGATCTTTAACCATGCTTCTTTCGTACTTAACTTGTTCCGCGGCGTATAAGAAAAACTGAAGTTTATATCTATATGGCTCTATCTCTCTCCCCGCAGCGGGAGACTCATGAACGCATTTGCATCTGCGTGCACCAAGCTCTCCTCGTCCACCCCCACCCGAGAGATGTGCACTCAAGCCCTCCTTCCCTTCCCCTTCTTACTTTATGTTGACAGTTTTATCTCCAGCATTAATTTTTTTCTCACGAACCGGTTCCCTTTTTCGTGCCTAAATGCCGCAAAGCCGAGATTCCCATCCCAGCACCCCGAGGCGCTAGAGGGGCGGTCTCTCCCTTCGTCGAGCGCGCTCCGCCAAAAACTCGACCTTTCCGCTCCGCCAACGCGACGCGGAGGGCGACGCTCTTGTTTTTTTTTCTTACACCGAGCCTCCACGAAACACGCGCCCCCGCGGATCTCGCACCCGAGATGCATTTTTAAGTCGATGCAAGAGCTCTCATATCTTCTCCACTGTAAAGTTTACCCCGAGGATAACCTTGCTGCGTCCCAGTTGAGGACGCATATTTCTACATACATTTTTTTTTTCGTTTTACCTTCCCGCCTCCTCCGACCCGCGAGCTATCTTATAAAATAAAACACGCGAGGAATATAATTTTCTCTAGCGACTGCCACGCATAAATGATATATTATAATGATAACCCATGTCGTAGTTAACTGACACGGAGCACGCGAGTTTCAATATTAATGATCATGCCCGGAACAAGTGACCACACAAACCCTGGCTATCTTTCACGCGGACTTCTCGTTGAGAAATGTTCTTCTCTGTGTCTTTGTTTTCTTCAACGTGACCCCTCTTTGTCGTTACAAGATGGTTTCAAGTCTCCATCTATGTCGTTGCCCCTCAGGAGGAAGGGACAGTGCACTCCAATCGAGTGAACTGACCTAAAGGCGGGTCGACCAATCACGACAGCGATAAATCTCGTGCATTACATGAGTATTAAGCGAAATGTCTTGGATCCCATTTTGCGCTGCTTGAAGCAGAGGGAGGGGGCGGAGAAGTAATGTTGAAGCGCGATTGCTGTTTGCGGTGCGGTAAAAAAGTTTTAAAAACTGCATGCGCATGTCAGTTAAGAGTTTCTTGTGACGACGTCCCGGGGATGTTGTCTGTCCTCGCAGCGAGGTTTTATTTTGTTGTTTTTTATTTCACCGCCTGCTCACGCCACCCGCTCGCTGATAATAAATTGCCCGTCACTCTTTCCGTAACATGCTTCGCGTAACGCATTGGAATCTTAGTCGACTTTAGCCACCGCGTAAAGGCCATAGGACTCCCGAGCCGATGAGCAGCATGCATCTCTTTCCTCCGGACGAGGACATGAGCGTAGCGCTATCTCACCGAATGCAGGCACCAGATGAGCTACCCCCTCGCGGCCCCGATGGGAATGTGGGAGTTATTCTCGAAGGGAGCCTAGGACGAAGAGGGTGAGTGATTTTATTTCAGACGTGGGACGGACGCACCAGAAAAATCTTTGCCTCATATACCACTAGCAGTTGACTTCAGGGCCCTTCAGAGCCTTTTTTTTACTAAGTCTCCTCCACCCTTTTCAATATTTCCTTTGATCACTTTTTCTCCTTTATGCATTTTACTCTTCCTTACCCTTTACTTGTATGAAGCATGTTTTCATGTAGTAGCTTGTTTGCATGTCAAAAGTGCATGTTTAGTGATCTTCAGCCCATGCCACACACCCTCATGGTGGCTCGCAGGGTATAACATAGATGTAGATGTAATGTTTTCAATCGTTTTTTCACTTATACAGGTTCTTCTACCCCGGTACATTTTCATTATATGACATCAAGTGTTTAGTGTAATAAATCAGTACATTTTATAGCATTGAGAATTGAGTTTAAATTGGCTCAATAAAGATACTCCACCTAGTAAACCTTAATCTATTTCATGAGTAAGTTTCATCTACAAAGTTTTCCCATGATATGTCCAGATTTACATCAGATACAGAAGATTTATGCTCAACAGCTACGACTAAACGCTTATTTCGAACAGCATATTCATCGCTGATTTCCTCATTGCCTGCTTTTCTCGCAAACCTCTAAGCACCATGCTTCACAACTTATTTTTTTTAAATCACTATCATACTTCTTGATTACGACATGCATTTCATTTTCAATTCTATATTTCATTTTTTTAAATGCAATTAGCACCTCAGTAAAAATATTCTGTCGGTTATAATTTTTGTTTCTTTTTTGGTGCAAAATTCATTGCTATTCTGTTATTTTACGGAGCACAAAAGAATCGTAAGCATAACGCAGCTTGCAGGGTATCCTACAAACGTCAGTTAATGGCAGACAACGGTAATGTTTAAAGGTAATAATATACGCATATACGTATAGGTAATACTGCAGCTCTCATCTGTAAGAAATAAAGAGAATTTGAATTCTTGAGAGGCCAGTCACTAATTAGGGATTCCAGGTTAACTCGTCACTAACTTTAGAGCTTTTCCCCTGAATTATGTAAATATCCATTCTCCGATACTATCAGAAAAAATTATAATTTCTCGTACAGTTACTAATCAATCCTAGATAATGTGGCAATTTTCGATTGCTGGGCAAAATAAGAATTAAATTGAAACTCGATCTGAGTTCTTAATCGTGCAAGAAAGCTTTAAGGAGTTATTGCCGTTGCATGCATAATTCTGCAAACGACCTAAGAAATTAGCCGCGTGGATATTACAGCTGGTGTTTTGAAGAAATATCTCCACAGTGGAGATTAGAGCAAAGGAATTAAGGTTGGGGCTGATCCGGCATTCCTGGAAAAAGATGATTCTTGCACGGGGAACTTAAATTAGGGCCTCAGATTTTAAAGAGGATTTAATGCGAGTCGTTAGAAATCTCTAATCCGTCAGCCTAATTGGTGCCAAGAGTAAGAATCCTGCGTGAAATTCAAATGATCATTAAAGGGAACCGCTCCTGATATTAATGCATTATATATCGTTGAGTCGAGGGTAGGGTATCACCATTACCATTCTAATGAGTTAGCATTAACCCGATTGACGATATTTTTAATTTTAAGCACCAAGATTTACTACTTTGACTCATTTTCTTCTTCAAAGTATGAGACTTGAGGTTGATTTTATGTCTTCCTGGGGTGATATCGCTAGCTATAAATTCCAAATACCATATGCACTAAAAACACTCTCATATGTTTTGTTTTATTATTCTGAACCCTAGGTATCTGTCCTCAAAAGCTGCGGGAAAGGTTAGGATGTAATTTGCATCTCTGCTTGCCACAGAAAGCTTTCAAACCAATGAAACACATTATCTACTCACTTGAGATTTATACTACCCACCTTACTTATCATTCATGTGATACGAAGTTCCTGAGTTTTTGGATAACCTTTTCTTTTCGGCAGTAATACCAATAAGTGAATGTATTGAAAGGAATACGAAATTTGTTATTTACCACAGATTAAAAACTTGGGTTTCGGGTTTCGTTGACACTGCAGCTTCATCAGGCCTGATGATGTTGCAGTGATTGAACGAAACATTTAGGAATAGCAAGCTACAGTTATGGATTTTCAAGCTAAGATTCGCTGGCCGACGCAACCGCGTAGGCAACACGTTGGCCTCGGGTTTTTTTAATTTACGGGTTTAAATCACGACTCTAGAATAGATTGTTTTTCTCTTAGATTTAAAAGCTTACGATAGACGGTGTAGTTGTAATTGGAGAACCTAAAACTCAATTCTACCACTGCTTAGCCACTTCTCCCATCGCTAACTTTTTATCACTGCAGTTAAGAAAGGAATTGCATGTTGAATATCAAAAACACCGAAGAATCATTTGAACATTCTCATAACCCTGCCTAAACTCCTACATAGTATTCTCCCAAACGGCGCTAAGATAAAAGTGCACACTTCGATAGGTCACTTAAAAGTCCTCCAATCATCATTCCGCTAAGCTCCGACCGCAATTCAAGCCACTTCTCGGCATAGCCTGCCCTCTTGCTACGCGTGGGGGCGTCAATTGGTCTAGCGTCAAGTTGTGCCACGTTGGAGACCCAACTCAATGTTCAACGAACGCACCAAGTTTCCCACAGAGAAATTTCGCGGAAAGTTATGGATAGGCACGGCGAAGGAAATGAGTTGGCGTGGTGCGGTGAAGGAGAGGACGACCGTTTGAACCCAGTCCAAGAAAGGAGGAGGAGTTTAATCGCTGTAATCAGAGGCAGACATGGGGGAAAGGAGGAGGGGAGGAAGAAGGGGGTCAGAAAAAAGAAAGGGTATCGCAGACGCATAACTCGGTAAGTGTTGCCGCAGGAACGAGGCTCCAAGGCCGGAATGTATGCGAGATGGGAATAGGGGGTTCAATAGGGTGATCCAGTCGTTGGAGGGGCACCAAAAATCTGCGGGAAAGAACGGAAGGACATTTAGCAGTAGCATCCGAGTACTTGCCGTTAAAATTTGGCGGTGGGGAGGAGGGAAACCTCTCGTCCGCTAGCGAAATAATGAATCATGTAGCAACCACAACGCGTCACTTCGACCTTTCCAAATGCGCTCTCCTGCGGAGTGGGAGGCTGGAGCGATATAATTTGGGAAGACTTTGACTCCTGCGCTCAGAAAGATTAAACTTTTCTAATCGTTATCGGTCATGCACTCGCCGATGCCTCACATCGTGATATCTTCGGTACGACCGTCGGTTTCCGAAATTCTCGCTCCGCCCCCGCCTACCACCGTATTCTGGGTAATTCCTCGAGAGATATCCAACAACTAAAGATACTCCTCAGGAGTCAATGCAGTGCACAGGAGAATACCCAACTGCCTTCTATTTCAGGGAGGGATCATATTATTTCGCACCCTGTGAAAGCAACAATTTGAAGGTAACTGATTCACTCCATCAGGATTTTCTCACTTTGCGACAATTTAAGGCGTGGGATTCCGTCGTTCACCCCAAGGATCTTTTAGCTGAAGTTAGGCTTTCTACCGGCAACCATCAATTCCTTCCTACTGCCAGTTAATTTAAGGGAAACCCCAATTTTTCTTGTAGATACCCTCTTTATTTTCTATCTTTTCCAATTTATCTTTATTTTTGGCCATATAGGCAGCTTACAGATCATCTTATTGATGTCGTTACTCACAAGAGCAATGTTTACTCGACGACAATATATGCGTAGCGTGGAGTCACCCCCCACCACACATCCTCGCAGTGGCTTGCAGAATGACACAAAGATGTAGATGATTTTTATCTGCACATGTTCATCGGGCTGCATTTCATGACAGCGTCCATCTCTCCCTCCTCGGCTCTTCCCTCTCCCGTTCCATTGAACTCCACTGCTTGTAACCACCACCCGTTGACCTTTCCCTTCCTAGAGGCTCCAAGTTTCAAAATGACTTTCTAATTATGGATTCCTCTCCCACGCCTGTAATTCACGATTCGTTGAAGAAGATATCTTGCATCAGACCGAGGACCAAAAAATTTCCGTCTTCTCCTCTACCCATTGAGTTCCCCAAAAGTAATAAAAATATTTTTTCCGGCGTTTTATACAATGCATAAACTTGCTTCAGCGAAGCGTGTGATACTAAATACCATCGCTTTTGCGCATATTTTAATTCAAATGTAATATCAAAGTGTTATCCTTCAAATGAATTGGGATGGTATTATAAGTTCGTTGTATTCAATAAAATATGTTGCATTAGCTACGAATTCAATGAAGTTCCGGAGAGGAAATCGTGTCCATCCTAAGGTGAAATCTGTTCGCATTAGGGAATAGTTGTCATTAATACTGTTATGAAAAATAAAAGTTGTTTGGATTACATTTTATTTTAGGCTTCTTCTCAAATCCAATTAATACACGTATTTATTTTTCCTTGTGACATTGCTTTATTTCCAATCGTACTAGTACTTCACAAAGTACTATCGTAATACCAAGTATCGGCATGTTTTACCAACATGAGATGTGAGCATCATTGATGATATAATAGAAGTTCATAGATTCAAGAGCGAAAAATAACAGGTAATTCACGTCAAGCTTTTCCAAAAAACCTCAATAAACATTCAAAATACGTGGAATAACACGCAAGGATACACGCACTAATTTCCTGGGTGAGGCTCTATCCGTCAAAAATATCAATTTTCTAATTCATTTATACGGATTTTTAAAAACATTTCTTCAAATACGTTACCAGATTAGGCATAATATTTAATCTTTGTATAACAGCCATTATAATATAATATTTCTGGCAAAAAACTCAATAAACTACTTCACTTGACTTAAAACCAAAAATGTGGCTCAGTGAGAGAGTAGAAGAGGACTTGGATCACTGGATTTCGTTAAGCGAAAGTTTATAAGTCCTGAAAATGAATGAATCACTGCCGAGCGTTAGCTTCAAGCGACCTTTCAGCTACCATCCGAGTCAGAATGATAACATTAGTCTCGGGCATCAGCATCAGGGTAATATATACCTCTCAGGATCAGACTATAATATAGTTCCTAGAATCAGGAAATATATAACAGGAGAAATAGACAACCTTCGACACCTACTTAATCTGAATTAATTGTTTACCTATTAGTTCTGAGATAAAATTTATGGTATGCCTGTACCCAAAAAGCATGGGTATGAAGTGTAGACTAATTTTAGGGCCACATTATCGATAGGTATTATATGTCCTCCTTCGTATGCGTATTTTTGAATTCCGCGACATTATTACAGCCAGCAGTCCTAGAAACCAATCGTCCAACAGACGGCCATTGTGCTTTCAGCGTCTCGATACTTGTAGTAGCATGTTGTAGTATTTGGTATAACAACACAGGTCGACATTTTCACAGTTTCAGTATTGCATAAATAATGATGATGGCGATACTAATGGAGCTAGTAGTGGCGGCTGGAATACTGGCCTTCCATCCAGAAAGCCCAAGTTCGCACTCCAGCAGTGGTAAGAGTTATTCAATCAAACCTTTACTTCTTGAGCACTGTACAAGGAATATTTAAAGAGCAAAATGCCATCCTTCGAATGGAACGTAAAATCATAAATTCTTCGGCGCTATCCGTTCAGAGTAGTCCAAACCCGACGCCGGCTTTCTCTTCGCCCTTCCTTCGTTCTAAAAAAACTATACTGAACTTACCACCTACCCTCAATTGCTAACAAACCGTCTTAGCTGTTGGTTGTCTCCTATGATAACAAAAAGGAAAGGTACAGCTGATAGTATGAAAAATATTTCAGATAAATTGATATGATTTCCGTTGCTTAGGGTTGAAACCTTAGTGTAATCGATTCCTACGTATGTATTTATCCACATGAGGTACGGTGAGTTTCGTAAAAATTCATTCATGCATAATTGCGGAACCATTCGCTAACATAACTGGATTTGACGGTTCGATGTTGTGAGCGCAGCAATGAAACTGTTCCTCTTAAAAAGAAAAACAATGCTCCCAAGTTCCTGACAGATTTAGAAATTTCCAGAATATTTCCAAAGGGCATCTTTTCCCGTTGCTATGACCGTCAACGTTTCGAAGCGATCGCTGCTTGGGCGTAGACGCCAATAATCCCCTGCGAAATGGTGGAATAAGTCCAAAGGTCCCTTTGTACGAGATGGTTCAGATATGGAGAGATTTCGGGAAACGAGGGTCGAAACCTAAAAATTTTCATCGCCCTGGCGAAATATTTTCGCCACCCATCCAGTAATCGAGAAATGGAAGCCGACGGGGCACTTATCATCATTTTTAACACTCCCGTTTCGAAGAGATGCAGGCTGCCCACTGGGCCGGGGCTAAGCTCCCTCGCATCATTTTCGCCCTTAACTCGTCCTTCCCACGGCATCCCATCCCTCCCCAAGCCTCCTTGCCGCACACCCCACAGATACAAATAAAAAAGTAAGCCCCCTCTCTACTGAACTTCCGAGATCTCGTCCTCTACATACCGCGCTTTTTACGTCTCTCTTCTTTTTTATAACCCGCCACTCCATCTCTCGTCGAACTCCCCCTTTCCTCCTCCAATCCTTACCCTTCCCCCCCCCTCCTTCTCCCAGGTTCACCGCCTCGGATGAGGCGAGGGTGCGGAAGAAGGGAACTTTTTTACGTTCTCAATTTCAGGCATGAATAAAGTCGATTATCCGACTAATCCCCCACCCCGCTCCCGACTCACTCAACCTCTTCTGTTTCTGCCCCATCCGGACTCGCCCCTCGCTATTCCATCTTTTCCACCAAAGCATCTGCATGCGTATGGGTCTCGGTTGCGACTCAAGGGTGTTCGAGGACATAACCTCAGGCAGATTTTTCAGTGATATACCGGTCCCTACTTCACCTACATCTACATTTACGTCTGTATTTTACCCAGCGAGCCGCAGGAAAGGTGTGTGGTAGCTCATCTCATCAAATAATGAAATATAACACGTAATTTGTTTTGAAGAACTATATTTTGTTTGCGACCAAGTTGTTTATTATGCGTGAGAAACGAATACTTGTATATTCCGTCTGACAGTAGATCTCTTTCAATGTGTCGCTTCTGTCTGCCCTATTGATGCAGTGTGGGGTAGCATTGGTTGCTTACATTTCTCATGTCTCTTAACTCCAAGCTATATATTTTACCCTGGGTGGTAGCATTTTTAGTCTTGTTTCATGGAATCAGTGTATAAACGAAGTTGCAGCCTTTTTTTGATGTTTATATGGCAGTAATTGCTCTCTTTGATTGATACTGCATGCCTGGAGATAGCTTACCTACTTCTACACACCCTGGCGGTGCCTTGCAGGGTAATATGTAGATGTAAATACTTAATGGCACAATGATCTTGGTTATTGGTCGCGTTCCCTAACAAAAACGACAGAGGGACCTAAATCCATGAAGGTCTACATCAACATCTACGTAATAACCTACAAGCCACCGCGGCGGTGTGTGACGGGGTGAATATCACCATGCATGCAACTAAGAGCTACTTGGAAACAAGTTAGGTATACTGGAGTCGGAAATCGTCAGCAATTCTTTTCTCAGGTGATCTTCATGCGGTGTAAGTACATATTCACGCAGAGCATGATTTACCACAAAAATTGAAAAGCTCAAATAGTAGTTAGCCATCAATATTGCCTTTTAGACAAATTTAATAAATTAAAATTTGAGGAATACAAGGATAAGCATCTTTACACTTGTCCGTTTTGGTAAAGTAATATCTGTATCATTCCGCACACTCCGAGGACGTTAACCCAGAAGTTTTTGGATTTTCCGTCCTGTGGAGGAACAGCGCCTACCGTGAACAGAAGCATCTTTGTTACGAACTAATTTCAAAGGGTTGAACCGGAAGTAAGACAAGCATTAAGGCTAGCAAAGACATTAACCTTGAATGCATTAATATAACCAAAGTCTCATGAATTATCCATGCTTTTCAAAACTTTTAAAAATGTATCATATAAATAATATTTCTATCCCTAACTTTAAAATAATAGAGAAAGGGTAGGACATTTTTATGGCATGATTTTATAAAGATTTCCCTCGGCAAAGCAGGCTGGCTTACGATGAACTAAGCACAATGAACTGAAATTTGACCTTGTGCAGCGGATCTGAAATACTCTCCTGCCCATCGTCACGGTCCTTTAGTCCGAGATTTTTTGCGAGCGACATGATTTATGAAAATAGCAACCATCGTATTTCTGTCGAGTACAATGATTCCTTCGAAGTTCCAACGTTTACGACGACGCAAGAATTGGTAAAGCAATTCTCACAGATAGATCGTGAGATTCTGCGGTACCCACGATCGAAAATTTTCGCTCCGGCCCTTCTTAGTTCCGCGTCTTCAATAATTTGCTAGCTACGCAGATGCGTATCATTAACTTGGATTTGAACTTTTGACCGACTTGTATAGTCACCTCAAGAACTGAACACTGAGAGCAGTAGCTAAGTATTCACAATGATGAGAATATGATCTAATGGCTAATGAACACAGAAACTAGTCGCTATGGAGGAAAAACACAAGAGAAGGGGCCTAATTCAGAAAAGAGTTTAAATTGTCTAACTCCGACAATGTCGAGTCCATAACATCGAAAACTCATTAAATATAATATGTTGCACGGCAAAATCGGGACTTAGCGAGGTCGTGACATCAATTTAATGTCCTTTTCAGGACTCGAGAATGTCGAGTCGTACCTAAATAGGCCCCCTAATTTAGAGGATGCGATTAAAATAGGATTTTTTTTGGATTGGAGTAAGTGCACTTTCACGTAATGTATCATAACATTTATTCCGCTGTAACCATTATCTAATTTTTATAAGGTTATTTGGTGAATCAATGCCGCCGTATAACTAATATAAGTATAGCATAACTATCCAAATGAAAATGCGTTACGGGCCCTTAATAATGGTTTGGTGAGCCTACACTTGAAAGTCGAAATCCGATCGAATGACCTCTCACCTAAAGGCGCATATTTGCCTATTTGTCATACTTTGACATTTGGTATATACATCTGTGTCATGACCAGCGAGACGCCACAAAGAAAAGGTTGTTACGACACCAGCCTTTGCCCTATTGGAGACCAAAAGAAAGTCTTGTGTCACAAAATAAATGCGAATTTCATTTCCCAAACTTAGCCTGGATTCCGTTCGTATCCCTCTCTCTTTCTCTCGATTGAGCGACGGAATGTAGAAAGGAATATTTGCAAAAAATGTTTTCCTGGGCTCATTATATACGCCTGATTCAGTTAACTACCCTATGTCTAAGATGCCGCTAGGCGACGCTTCCATATTTCCCCCTTTCCTGGAAGGGATGCAAGGGAAATATCTCAGCCCGTTCCAACACACTCCTAGAGCCAAAATATTTACATGCAAGTTCCCTTTAAATAAATATTTATGCACTCCCACTTCCTGAAAAAGCTACGGAGATTGTACCGGTCCAACATGAAATAACATTTAAGACGTCACTCATAACTCACTTCCAACCGAAGCACTACTCTTCCGAAAGGTTTAACGAGCATCGTCCATTGGGACAAGCTGACGCCTGATGGAACGTTCCGCAACACAGCAACTTACACGATGGAATCCACTCGAGGGATTTCGTACATTTCCTGCAGCTAAACAATTTTCACTAAGATATATGAGATATGACAATGCCCGTTTAAGAGCCTCAAGGTTTTTAGGGCTTTCTTCACTCACCAAAGCCTTACAATCGAATCCTTGAAGCGTCCTCGATGTTCAGTCAAAGTGCTGGTCCCCCCAAGCTTGGGGCGCGGGTTTGGCATCCGGCATTTACACATTTGGTTCAATAAGTTTCGGGACTGAATTTTTGAACGAGAATAAAAGTGACGCAATCTCTCAAACAACTGTAGAGCAACTGAAGCTTCCACTCCAACACTATTTGTTATGTTGTGGTAGGCGAAAATCTGTCATGTGTAGGTACGTGTGATCTGCGCTAGTGTGTTTTTATAAGCACTGATATTGTTCACAAAATGGTGCCACCTGCCATAATCAATTTTTTAATGCGGTAAAGGCGCAATGGGCGTGAATCCCTAAAAGACGATTCTCGTGTCGGTTGAGCGGTGGCCATCTGACCTGATGAAAATGTACTGTATTCGTCTACATCTACATAATAGCCTACTAGCCATCATAAAAGTGTATATCATGGGGTGATTTACACCAAATATACATTACATAACACATTAAAAAAGGATTTTAACTATACTCCAGTCGAAACATACCTAACAATTTAAAAAAGATTAAAATAGCAAAGCATGCTTGTATAAACATGCTATTAGTTGCATTAGCTTCAAGTCCTTATACCAACTATCTATGCCATTTATTGATTCACTCGCATGCATAGTACTGAATGTATTTATAACTATTTATATCCCTTATTATACGGGGAAAGAAAGGAATTTTAAATCTGTCGGTTAGGCAATCATTTTCTCTAATTTTATGATTAAGATCCAGTCAGCAATAGTAAGTTAGAGTTCGCAATATATTGTTAACGTCATCAATAAACATATCGTCTTGGGTTTTACTTAAGATTTTAAGTATATAATTCAACCTACGGTCTGATATTCGGCTTGGTATTCATCTACATCTACATAATACCCTGCAAGCCACCATAAAGGTGCGTGGCAGGGGGTGAACTCTCACCAAACATGCACTACATATCATGCATAAAATAAAGGATCAATACTTGTATAGGTACTGTTCAAAACTACGCTATTTAAAAAAAGATAAAAATAGCAAAATATACATGCAAAAACATGCCGTTAGTTGGGTTAGCTAAGTCCTTATACCAACATGCAGCTACCAATGTTATCCATTGCTACACTCGTACTGATTACATTTACCGTTATTCATATCCGTAATAGTACGAGGAAAAAAGGACATTTTGAATCTGTCAGTTCGGCAATCTATTTCTCTAATTTTGTGATTATGGTCCAGTCTGCCATAGTAAGTTGGGGTTCGTAAAATATTTTTAACATCATCACTGAAAATATGGTCTTGGAATTTGTTTAAGAGATTGTCTTAATTTCAACCTGTGATCTGACAAGGATTCCCAATTTAATTCATTTAATAGACTGGTTACGCTAATAAGGATATCATACCGTCCCTTTACAAATCTTGCCGATCTTCGCTGCACACGTTCAAGTTCGTTATTTAAACCGATTTCGTAGGGATCCCATACACTGGCAGCATATTCCAAATGAGGTCTTACAAGGGAAAAGTAGCTGATTTCTCGTACACAGTGTATTGTACAGTATAGCGCACGTATTCGTGCGCTACTTAACGCTAACCGACCAGTGAGCATGAAGAACGCCCCAGGTGAACTGGATATTACTGTAGGCACCGTTCACAGCATCATGCATGACGACTGTGCGTGCGGAAGGAACGTGTTAAGTGTGTTCCGCACTCGTTGGAACCCGAACAAAAGGAGGAGCGCGAGCAGGCGATCGAGAAATTAATTGAGGTGGCCGATTTTTGGCCAAAAGAGGGCGAAAGTCCTCGAGCATCCCTCACATTCACGTGAATCGGCCACAGCAGAATTCATACTTTTCCCCAAGCCTTCCCTCGACGGGAAGCGTTTTTAGGATGTGGTGTCGATTCAAGTGACGGCGGTTCTGAACATCATTCTAGTCGTTGATTCTTGTCGTTGTTACGTATTTTATTTCGAGGTAGCCTCAGAAATGATTGAACCTCTGTATTTCTATATATAAGTTTTTTTCCTGTATATATATTATATCGAAATATATACATGGGTGCAGTATGGAGATCACTTTAAGTCCAGTACCCCGTCCATCGGATGGGACGTAAAACTGTGTATCACATGGCGCCAGTCGTTCTTTAAGAACAGAACAATGCCGACTCTGAGTTTATCTCCACACTACCTCCCTTTACATCCTTATAACGTACCTTTCATCCCGGTCTGAGGACCTTTCATGAATGGCACAGATTTGGGGCCACGGATAATCCCGACGACGAGCAATTTCGTCACGACTCTCTGCTCAGGAAGAGGTTCTCACGTCACAGCTTGCGATGGAGTACGTAATTCTGATCTATGTTTCTCTTTGAAAATCAACCTGTTTTCCAGCACATGGCATTCTTTTTCGTATCACATCCTGAATGAAATACCTTTTCCGGTTATTTTCTTGCCTTTAATTCTCAGTCTAATTTGATATCCTCTTTTAAGTCCATCAATTACGCTATACTCCACACGAATCATCCGTAAATTCGCATGTGGCGAAAAAAACATCACGTTATCAGTAGGAAATCGCCGTCTAGTACTTGAGGAAGTGTTTCGAACTGAGACCAATACACCCTAACTCGGTGATGATGACAGAGATAATTAAAGGAATTGGCCTCGGCGAAGAATACTCATCAGCATCACAGATACCTCTGAGCGTGTTCCTTCTACTCCTCTATATACCCAATATCTTTCACTAATTCACCCCCACTCATCTATGTTTCCCTTGGAATTCCCCAAGAAACTAATATATTCAGAGCATTATTATTTCATCAACGCGTTCCCAACCATATTCACCTGGAGAAAGTAAATAGCGCGCAATTCGCCATCCATCTCGTTTGCTCCGTGCGCTAAAATCTTGTTCCGAACAAACGCAATTATAGAGATGTAGGGCTGGAAGTGGAAAGGAGAAGTACGGGGAGCTAGTTGCTAGTTAATATGCAAAAGAGCTAACCGATCGCCGAAGGCGAATCGGAACGCGGTGGCTAGATTGGAACACCACCCGGTCCTCCATTCATCTCCTGAATGCTATCTCTCTCGTCTCCCTCACTCCGACCTCCCAGCCGCGCCTGAAATCCTCACCTACTTCCTTCTCCAGCCAGAAGTTCTTGGCGAGTACTCTTCCGGCATCAATCTCAGCCGGGCGGATTCGATTATCCGTTTGATTCTCTTCCCAAGTGCCGCTCTGTACTACCTTTTTTTTCCATTAATTCGCCTCTCTTCGAACTTAGTGTGCCGTCTCAATCTCTCCCCTCCTCTTACCCATAGCCGTCATCTTTCCATCTCCGATTCTTTCCTTCCTCTTCCCCATCCGAAGTTTCCTCTGAATGACGTCCCTTCATCAGGAGGGCCCTCGGAATCGTTTTTATTTTATTTTTGAAGACGGTTCCTTGATCATTCTTCGCCCCCTCTTCCTCTCCTTTTCTCCCCTCAGTCTCGCATGAACCCGTAACTTCTTTTTTTACCCCCGAAATAATATCTCCGGTGTTTCTCAAAGGGGCTCGACTTTATTGGAATTGAACAATAAATCGATTGGGAGGGGGGCTGCTGATTGATTCTTTGAATCCGATCAAAAGATTTGGATCGGATTCCGTCGCAGATTCGATTCCTCCTCGGAGGAGAACACGCAATGGCGCATGTTATTAGCTCATAGTGGAAGTGGGAGACTCAAAGGATAGAGCCGAGGTTTCATTTGCGACTTCGCAATCCCACGCAATCAGTCGTGGCGGTGATTTAAATGCATTTTAAAGGCATTTAAAATTATTGTCGGGTGAGAGAAGTAGCCTTTTTCGTAACCGCAAGATTCCCAGTCATGTTTCTCCTCCCTCAAATGACAGTTCATGCCCCAATCTAGCGAAAACAGCATTGGACAAACCTAACCTTTAGCAGGATAGAGAACACAATGGCATTGCTTGCGGAACTAGAGGTCAATAATGCTATTATTCGAGACCGAAAGAAAAGTTCCGATGTTGGTTTAAACGAAGTATAAATTTAGCTCAACATTACATTATTTAGGCATTAAGGAAGAACGGTAGGAAATGAATAAACTCCCTGTAATAGCTAATGAGATAAGTAACTAAATACGGCGTAACAGGAGTGAATGAATTTATTAAGGGCATGATGACATGAGTTATCGAAGAGAAATACTTGAAGAACAGTTAATATCGATAGAAAATTATTTTTAGAGCGAAAAAGGAGTTACTATTATGAGTATTAGAACGGAGAATGAAAGATAGGAATGTAAGCTTGCCACCGCGAGAGTATAGGAATGGAGAATGAAAAAAAGAGAAATGTACTGTTGCCATGGTGAGAAGAAAAGGATAGCTGAAGATAATAGCGATAAACCACCGTCGGGCTAAAATGATGAGGAATAAACTGAATTAGTTAAGCGGGAGCAAATTCTCAATGGCACGTGAGTTTTAAGGCTGCATGGATACATGTTTTGCTTTAAAAAAATGGTGAAATTCCACAAACGTCAATCGCTCAATACTTCATTGATACGTTTTGCCCGTAATTTTTAAGCATAAAATCTCTGGAATATTTTTATTTAATTGAAATTTTCATGAACAACCCGTCCATTTCAGCATCTTTAAGGCTGAAGTAATATACTCAAGAAAAATCTATCGTCCAGATGTAAAGGTAACCAGTAACCCAGATCACCATTTAAGTTCCTAAGGAAAATTACTAAATCAGACACCTAGAGGCCACACAGTTATTTAGCAATCAAAGTACTCACCCGCTGATCGTAACCCATTTTTGCCTCCAACCGGCATGGTACTGAGGATGATATTAAGCTAACATATGCATTTAGCGTGCTGGAGAAGTATAACATAGTGTGAACCTGTGGAGGCCATGTATGGCTCCGTCTAGAATATACCTTAGGGTTATGAGCGAAGAGGAAATCTCGCAGTGCTGAAAAAAAATCGGAAGATAGAGACCATGGGATGCGGGAGAGGTTAACGACACCTTGAGGAAGACAGGTCACGAGGGTTCACAGAGGGCGTTAAATGTAACATTAAGCAACTCGATTACGCTGGGACCATTTGGATAAATTGAAAGGAGTAAATCGCTGATAGGACGGTAAGGTAACATTTCACATCGTGTCATTTCTTTCAAACGCTGGGAGTGTGTTTAGGAGAGGGATATGATAGTCATTTGATGCTCTTAACTTGAAAGTCCGTAAAAACACGTACTCCATCAATAAAGGGGAGGGCGCTAATATAATAGCCTTTAGAAGTGATGCCATAAACATAACAATGATTTTTCACTTATTTTCGTGACGACAAAGGCTCTGTGGAATAAAGATCTTTCCTCATCGTCTCAGGAATTCAAATGTATGGGATAGTGAGAGGCCGGCTATTGCCTTTTCTTTTCTCCTTATGCCATCGGATAAAGATAAAATAGCTATTGTCAAGGCAGGGTTCGAATATTCTACCTTAGGGGTCAGGAGCATTCCAATATATATTGTGTAACCTTAACTCCTATTATATTGTTTCCGAGCCTTTCCAAATCTCCAGTTGCCCTTCAGCTATACAATGTAGTACAAAATTGAACTTTGTTGCGTCTCTCCCGCTTAATATTAATATTGATCACTGATTAAGAAGTATTATAATTATTGATTCGTGTACGCATTGCATGTTAGATAATTATTCAACGCTCGTATCACCCTCTCGAGGTGGTTAGAATGGTACTCAGAAAATGCAAAAAGTAGATGAAGATGTATTTACCTTTTCCAATAATAGTACCAACTTAGCATTAGCAACTTTTAGCATTAGTAAACGTAACCCCTCTATCGGCTGAAAAGCCGAATCAATCCTGTCGCTCACTGCAAAATTATCTCAAGACTATTTCGAAAGAATTAAACCTGTATTCGATACATTCAACTGCGATGTATATGAAAATAAGGTTCTCTCCCATCCAAAGATCCTTTGAAATGTGTTTACTTCCATGAGGAAGCTAATTCCAAACGCTAGCGACCCTCAATAACATTGTGAACCATGATGCAATGTGGCGGCTGAAATGGAGGACAAGTACCACAGAACCGCAATGCCAGAAAGAGGTGCTGGTGATTATACTTTGATGCCAGAGACCGCAAAGCATTGGAAGTATCATTTAAGAGTGAATGGAAAAACTCCGGCGCGAATTATGGATGATGAATGGGATGATACTTGAGACCAACACTGGATTTTGTAAACTTATTCACCGGGTAAGATTTATGAATCACAGTGATGTCCGGTAACTTTAAGTTTGCAGAAAAAAACAAAGTAAAAGCTGAGGATTCCCTCCAACCCATTGCTGTATTCTTACTTACCGAGCAGCTACAATGAAACCACAAGGATCTATTAAGCCCATGCAGATGGACTATTTAACAACTTTTGCGATTTTATTACTCACTGTATTAACAAACACGTGCAGACGGGATTTCTTTTAAATATGCATATCTAATAACTCAAAAATAAATTAACTGAGTAACGAAAACGGATACTTTTACTAATACATATTTTGTTAAGGAGCTTCTGATATTTACACCTGTTGAATATCTTCGATCAAAAGAACGCTGCGAGTCTAGACAGATGAGGTTATCTCCGGCGAGGAAGAGAGCAAGTGTAAATAATGGTAACGTTAAACTTCTTTGACAAAAAATATAAATCAATGCCTGTAATTTAAACGATTCCCAACATTTAGTACAAAGTGAATGGGAATTTTTACTTTAATTTTCCGAGTTCCTACGTTTAGCACTCAAAAGTAGCTAACTAAAAAGTTAGTAAAATAAAATGATTAAAATTGGAAAAAGATCTCTTATATGTGTGAAAAGTTATTCCTCCTTAAACTTGATTGCTTCCGCTATGCCGAAATTAATTCCTTGACACTATGAGTCAAAAGATTAAGGTTGGAGTGGTTATATGGTGTATCTTTTTCATCAAATTTTGTAAAAAGTGTCCAAGCTAAATGACAAGGAAGTAACACTGTTCGTAAAGGATTTCTGTGTTGGGAAGGTATCCAGCAATAAAAGAGCAATAAGTACGTTTAACTGTTTTGATTTTGGTCGAATTTAAAATATCATTACCTCCCCCAGTGTATCCTCATGACTGGCACTTCCACCCATTCATTGCACTGAGTTGCTAGCAGCATTTATGCCACCATTATGGCCATTTAAACTAATGCACTTGTTTAAATTCAATTTTGAAACCCGTTTCACTTTTCAATCACGTATGAAGCAGAAATAACCCACAAGTTTTAATGCGGTGCCGGTCCTGGCGCATCGTCCTGTCGCACGAACGAAAGCTTGTCAGAACACCGACAGGTGCCAGAGGACACAAAACGCCGAGACCATCGGGGAAACCATGACCTAACACATCCAACCCTCCATTAAGGCTCCACTGGGCTCTAGCCAATGCATACGTAATTTGGGGTCGCTTCCATTATCCTCCACTGTGGATACAAATGGAGATCTGTTTACCCCCTACCAGCAGGGTATGACTTCCCACGTACTCCTCCCATCTCCCTCCTCTCCCCCTTCCCCTTAATCCTGTCTTGATCCTACCTCGTTACCCCCCCTCCCGAAGCTCCACCGTATCTCCCGATCTACCTTGGGGAGAGAGGGGGAGGCAAACGGCCCACGGGGGAAGAATTCCTTCCGCTTTCGTGCCTTTCGCATTGGCTCAAGACGTGAGGTGGAAGCAAGGACGAGAAACGAGGTTTGGGGCGTTAGCCGAACGCCTTCATATCCCAGGCGACGCGCCGATTGTCATATAAAGGAGGGTCTCAGAGACGGAAGGAGGGTGGGGGCTAGCTTGAGAGGGCGGGGAGAACGCCCTCAAGAGCCACGTACCCGTGAAAACTCTTCCCGTCATCCCTTCCCCTTAACCCCGGTATCCTTTTCTTGTTACTCCCCATTCCCTTGGAAACCTTTTCCGTCTCTCCACCGCCTATCATGCTGGCGACGGTCTCTCAGGAGGGTAGAGTTCTCTTGAGGTTTCCTTGACTGCCGTAGGATTTGTGATATCGCAAACCTTGACTTGATCTCCAAACCAAGATTTGCAACACAGCTATTTTTTTTTCTTTCACCCACAACAGAACTTCGTTTTTTCCGGCACAACTACATCTAATCTTCACCATGCAAGCCATCGTAAAGCGTATGGCAGGGAGGTTTAAACCCCACTTAGTAGCATAATTCCGTTTTTATGTCCTCCGACTGCTTAGGTTGTATCGTACCATCTAATCTGTCCTAAAACCTAAGACTAATTCAGCATCCACGCCCGAGGCGAGAATGAAACACGCAAATATTGGGTTGCCAGGTCGGTGACGCCAACAGCTGCTAGTCTGCAATTACTACAAGTTATAAAACATACACGTATCTATGTTATTTCTGGAAAATATACTAATTTCACCACTTATCTGCATCTGATTGTTTTCCTACGAGTGGTCACAAGACGAATGGCGGGAGTTTTAAAGTCAACAGCCGTTAAATTTGAGAAAGGAGAGTCTGGAAGGGAATGAGATGATTCATGGTAGGGAATGAGATTATGCTATCAATGTGAGAAAATTATTGTAAAATCATGAGTAAAAGCTTTTTGAACCAAGAACTTAAAATGATTGATAGGTACGACATTTGACTCGTGAGCACAATGATGATCAGTGGAGCGCACCCCTACGATTTTCAATAAGATGTTCCGAAACTTTTCGTAGAAAACTCCTGACGAGGATCGACTTCTCTGGGTTTAACAATAGCCTGAGCTATCCCTGTATTCCCGTTATCCATCGCAACGCCGCGCCTGCCTCCTTGTGTCGCCGGGAAGGAGGTTGTTGAACTCCCCTTCTCTCTCCGCGTCGCATCCCTTAAAGGATTCCCGCGCGAAGCGTCCTCTCCCAATTTCCGCGAACTAAGGACGCCTCCCTGCCGCCCCAATCATCGCGACCGTGAAAAGATGAAGGCAAGGAAGAGGGAGCGGCAACCGCGAGAAATTGATGCGGCGGCGTCCCTGCCTCCAGCCCCGCTCCGCACTTGAGGCGACCGACGTCTTGTCGAGTGCTCGAAACAAATCCTCCGTCGCTCTCCGAGGCTTCTCCTTCGCCGTGGATCTTACTTCTCGAGCCGGTTCCCTCCGTCACGCGAAATGCCAAACGGTTTCAATTTGTCATGGGCGTGCCCAGAAGAGGTAGGAGGGGGCGGGGGGGTTGGTGTTGGGGAAATAAGTGGGACGAGTTACCCCCACGAAGGTGTAAGAAGCCGCTTTCCTCCCAGCAAAATCAATATTTTACCTTTAAGGTCTTGTCATGTAAAATATTGAAACATTCCATTATATTTCACTTGGTTTGTATATTGCCATATGCTGCAGACGGCTTCTCTATACGTTATTAACAACTATTGGAACCAGATATTTTGACAGCCTCCTCTAAGTCTAGACAGCAAAAATGGAAGTGCAGTTCTTCATTCATGTTCGTATATATGTGCTTAGCCAATCTTATGTTCATATATAAAAAACAGAAAGATTCTGAAGGAGTATCTATAGCATTAATACTCAGAGATCATTATACCACAGACAAATCAATGCATCTTCCCCCCGCATTAGGGATAAGAATCTTTTAAAAGAGAACAATATTCGAAATTCGATTCAATAGGTATCATTTTTCTGCCACAAAATCTTACAGGATTTTTCTAATATCCACGTTGAAAAAGATAACTAGGTAAAAATTCACACATTTAATTTTTACCTGGTGATCTTTTTCAAGATGGGTATTCGTGATGCCCAAATAGTTACTCCTTAAACCATTTTCCATATTCATAAATTTGTCTAATAATTTAATAAATTTTCTTCTTATCCATGCCTTATCGAAGAGCTTGTTTCGTACATTGCTAGAGTGTATAGCATATGATAGAAGCAGTACGAAAGCTAGTATTTTTAGATGTACCTACTGTACGATAAGTTATCCATATCATGTAATATATCTGACGCGTAAGAAGATTTTTGAAATGGGCAGGAAGAAATAAAAGATATGTCTCACATCACATTAATGGAGAACATGAAGTGATTTTTAGTGCGTAAGAATTTTTATATGCGGATGACAAGCACAAGCATTTATTCTCTAAACATATCAAGTGTGCCTGTACAGTCACCGCAATAACTCAAAGGCTTCGTTTTCCCTCCGTGGAATGCAATTATCAGCTTATATGATATAACGAAAATGTCTGGACATAATAACAAGGAATACTGGCCGGGTTACCACCCACCAAACACGACGTTTGCCTTCGCCGTTTTTAATACAAACCGCTCTTTTTACGGCTAGGCACCGCAGGCACTCAAAGTACGAGAAACCATAAGCCCCCAACTGATCTCCACTCGTAAAGGAGTATTTACCGCAAAAGCACGTTATCTAAGGCCACGGCAAGGATATTGGAAGTTATACGAAACTCTGCACGTAATTCCGAGTCACAGTCGCTTCCTTCTCGGTTGTTAATTTAACTTACACTTGTGTCTTGGATCGCAACTTCAAACGTAAGGAAACAAGTATAGATTTTATGCAGAGATAGTATAAATTTGTGACCTAAATAAGTAGCGCATAGAAATTCTTTGTAACCTCAAGGTACATTGTTTTTATCTTGACACATAGGGGTTGAAACGTAGGTAATGGAGATCAGAGGAAGCAAAACGAACAATATTTATAATTTTTAAAACGTGCATTGTAAAGAAATAAACATTACTTTTAAATACTATCACCTTCAATTGCGTGACAGATTGTTAAGGCAATTTGTCACGGAAATAACGACCTGCCCACCATTCTCTCAAATATACGAATTTCCGTGGACAGGTACATCTACATAATACCCTGCAAGCCACCACAAGAGTATGTGATAGGGCGGGGTTACATGTCACGGCAAAAGGATAGTGTGCCTTGAGAGTTTCCTGTGAGCAAAAAATTTTCACACTTAAAATGCATTTAAAATACCCTATGAATTGATGAAAATATCATATTGAATAATATGATATAATATTTGAGAAAAGCTTGAGTCCATTGGTTCATTTTAATAGAAATCTGGTGCTTGAGCTGTTTTGTTCCTCACTAGGTAAATTATTTTACACTCCGCCTGAGATTTCTAAATATTACGGAATTGACGGATCAGCTTACACAGTTCAATATCGTCACTTGGAGACTACGATCGAAAGTCTAATTACCAAAATGTGAGCATGGATGGAGCCAAAACCAAACGGCGGCTTCCGGGAAAGCGTAAAATATTATAGATGGAATTGTATACCTATATTACTATCAGTCTAATTAACAAACGGATCCTTCGAAATCTGTAAAGCATGTGGCTTTAAGCCAGTGCCAGTGGATTGGTCGCTATGGCTACGTAAAAAAATCTCATAAGGAGTTTTGAATTACTTTCTGGCAATGAAAGTTGTAAAGCATATATGTAATTAAATATTTTGATATAATCTGCCCCAATATTCAGATATATTGTTAGAGTATTAAATACATTTATATTTTTTTCTCCATGACGTTACATTTTTTATGTTTTAATCCGTATTAACAAGTGTTTCTTATTAAATATGCAGCACTACACTTTGACTATGATTTTTTTCAAAAAATATCAAAGCAAAGGTGTGATTAAAGAAGTAGGGTGTCAGTATCAAAAGAATGAACGGTGCAAATGGATAAATGTCAATGAGATCCAGGAACCCATTTGGGCAAAATCCGTAGCATTGGCTGAAACAGAGTCGAAGGAGGAAGCACTTCCCATAGTAGAAATGGAAGCCATCATGCGACGGAAAGAAATGGCGTGTCCGCGCGTGCCAACACTGGCATATGCAAGAATACAATACATACCTTAAGTGGCATCGCTGAATCCGTCACTTGACAGATTTCATCACGTGACCAAATCCCTCATGTGACCGAATCCGCCTTTCGCAACGGAGACTACGATCGAAAGTCTAATACAAGACCGCTAATGACGAAAATCACATTCAGGGGGGGACCTCTTTTCGTCCGGACCCTTTCCAGTGACTAATGCTTTCCTGACGGGCAATTAGGGGCAAGGGTCTGAGCTCTGCCGAGTCACCCATTTCCTTCTTTCCCTCTTTCTTTCCCTCCGACGCTGTCCCCCTTCTAGGGGTCACTCCCATCAAGATCTACTCAGCCGGTGGAGAAAGAGTCGCGGTCACATGGATTTCCCGTCATACGACAATTTCTCCAAGACTGTCTCTCCACGAACGCAGGTGCCCTCTCTCCTTGGTTACAAATCCCACCTAAGTATGCCGAGAGCTTGATGGCGTCGCACATTCCCGAGGGGATGAATTATTCTTTTTCGAGCCCGGATCCCTACTTCGAGCCAGCGTTATCTCGGCTGAAAAATCTCGCACCTCGAGGGTTGAACGAACCTCGGGACATCCACTATCGCTTAAGACGAATCGACTCGTTAGATCCAGCCGAAAGATGTCAGTGGCATCCGATTCCGAAGGAAATTGACTGAAGAGGGCACGAAAAATAGCTGGGTGACAAACCAAGTCACCTTAGTGATGGGGTAATGCTCCCTATTCCCGCACCGCCCTCTTCCCAGAGCTCATTTGAGAAATGCCTCCGACAGACGGAGCACACTGTGAGCAATGCGCATAACGCCTACAGTTTGTAATGTACACTGACTTGAAAAAGGTAAGAAAACTTTTGTGAAAGGTTCATACATGTACCTACCCGAGAAATTAAATATGAGTCGGATTGGTGTAGTATTTACAGCACTTGCATCTCACCCCGTGGGTCCTGGTTTAAATCCCGGCAGTGGAAACATCTTTCATAGGTACTAATTTTCGTTGGCCCATATTTGAATGATTTATGGAGGACATTCAAGTCCAACACTCCGTCCGTCGGATAGGACGTAGAGCCTTATTCCTCTTGGCGCCTTCTTTCCAACAAACAACCAGCTAGCTTCATCGGTGATAAAATAAAATTCATACCAAAAATCAAAATGAGATTATCTATATTTCCAAGCTCAGGTTTGAATAAATGTTTAGATTACCTATTGTCCCTAATGAATAGCTACATTTAGAGATGATTTGCTTTGTGTAATGCTGTATTTTTTTCAAAATCAAGATATCTTCCAGCAAATAAGTATGATGCTTTAATGTACGAAGATCTTCAAGTACACCATGTTTTTTAATTGCAAATTGGTGATCTACATCTATATATCAATATGCAAACCAGCGCATGGACGTGTGGTAGGGGATGAACCATCATTAGACATGCATCTAATTCTACGCGATATCCTACAAGCCTCCGCGAGGGTGTGTGGCAGGGAGTGAAGGTCACCAAACATGCACTATTGACATGAAACTAGGGTATTACATGGAAACATGCTACATAATAGGGTCACATGCAGACACATGGTTAGTATTTACATAGTAATACAGAGATTGGAAGGGATTGCATCATCAATTAGTCTGGACACACTACCATTAAGGCATTAAAAAAATACTACTCCGTTAATATGGATACACTTATTACATGAGACCATCAGTCTCAGTAATAGTTCCCTATGGGAAATATTAAACATCCAGTCAGGAGGTATGTGAAACTTTAGCTATAAAATAGACTAAGCTGTTTGTAATACAGAGCAATACAAAAAAAGTTTGTAATTAGATAATATACGTCAACATAATACCATGCAAGCCACCATAAAGGAGTGACGCAGGGTGTGAATTCACACCAAACATGCATTATATCACTCTTAAAACGGATTACCCCCTGCCACACACCCTGCGGTTGCTCGCCGGGTATTACGTAGATGAATTAAGTAGATTAGTAACAATTTTGTCGTCTAACCTTAACAATTTGAAAAGGATAAATTTGCAAAGCAAGCATGCACAAACCTGCTATCAATTGGGTTAGCTTGAAATCCTTATACCAATATGAGACTGCCTATGCTATCCGTTGGTGCACTTGTATACATATGCTATTGAATATAGTTACAGCCATTCCTAGTCCTAATTGTAAGAGGAATGTAGGAATTTTCGAATCTGTCGGTTCGGCAATCAATTCCTCTAATTTTATGATCGTGGTCCAGTCTATCATAGTAAGTTGGAGTTCACAAAATATTTTTAATGTTATCAGTGAAAATATTGTCTGGGAATTTAGTTAAGAGATGAAGTCAACATTTCAACCTACGATCTGATAAAAATTCATTTATTTATTTAGTTCATCTAATAGACTGGTTACGCTACTAGAGTTATCATACCGTCCCTTTACAAATCTTGCCGATCTTCGCTGCATACGCTGCAGTTCGTTAATTAAGCCTACTTCGTAAGGAGCCCATATACTGGCAGCGTATTGCAAAAGAGGTATAACAAGGGAAAAGGAGACAATTTCTCGAACATGATCATCACATTTTCCCAGTTCTCTTTGATTTCTCTTTGTCCCAGTTTGATAAATCCAGTCTATGATTAGCTTGACCCATTATTTCATGCATGTGTTTACCCCAAAAATGATCATGCGTCAGCCTTATTTCAAGATATTTAATGGATTCTAATTTTCTTAAAATTTATTATTCCTCATATTGTAATACTAGGAGGAGAATTATTCTTTTTCAAAAATTCATTGCTACCCATTTTTTTATTGAATTCCAAATGCCATGTATCACACCAGTTTCCAATTGCTACTAGGTCATCATCGGCAAAAAGGCGAAGCTTTTACCACCTTATTGATATCATTAATATACAGAAAGAACCAGTGGGGACATATTACACTACCAAAATCTCCATGATATCCACAACTTATGAGAAAATTTCACTTGCTTCGGATGAATATAATATTTTAATTTACATTAATTCAACATTTATTACCTTGAACCTCGGTAAAATTGCCGTGCGAATTAGGGATCCTGGGTAGCGTAGTGGTCTGCGCAGTGGCCCGGAACGCCAAAGGTCCGTGGTCCGATTCCCAGTCCAGGTGAATTTTTTCGCATGCCAATTAATGAGAATTTCAACGTCGTTCACGCCGGCAGGCTTGGAATATCCTACATAATATCGTGATGTTGAAGTGTTTCCTAAAGATTTTAATTCCGATTGTGGGGGTGAGAATGACTTGCAATGGATAGTTTTAGATATGCAAAAAGCAACGAGCCGGCAAAGCCTACGAGTTGACCAAGCTAACGGCTGGCATTTCAAGAGTGTTTTGCTTTTTGCTCTGTCGCAGGATGTAATTCGACAAATGGCGATGCTACTCTGAAGGATGAGTCGGATGAGTCCATGGCGCAGGAATTGCATTGCGGGATCGAATAAAAAAACAAACGCGCGATGCATTCACCACATGAGCTAAATGAAGAAGCCTCTCTTGCACTGTAAAGAAAATACTGCCTCCATAAAAGAGCGGAGTAAATGACATTACAGGGCGTATAAAAACCCTTGGGTCGTCCGCTTGGAAACCATTGGCGAGAGGTTTAATGTCATACGGTCGATAAAGGCTACGATCCCGTGATAGGAATTCCAGGATTTATGTATAGAGACTACGTTGCTATTTTTTGCCTTTGCATACCATTTTGCAGAAACTCCAGTAGCAAAGACCTCGGGTAATTTTTGTTCCACAAAAAATTTTGAGTACAAGCGTATCTGAAGTAATATGCAATCAGATTTGCAATATATTTAACTTGGCACATAGAGGTGTATCTGTTTGCACCAATGCTCACAGTTAAAACCAAGAAAAGGAAGCCAGTAATTACGTCAGAAGCTTGAAATGATAATAATGTAAAGAAAAATTGACGGTTATTCAAAAAGCCATGATGAACAAGAGATTCTGAAAAAATAAGGTCGACAATTAGGATATTATGACTTTTAATATTTCAAGATTGGGTAACGTAATACGTCACGAAAAGGCATTTTAATTTCCTGAAGCAGGTAAAGCTTAAAAAATCCATGTGATTATTTCTACTTACATAGTGATTTTACAAAATGTCTGAGTAAATATTTACAAGATTTAAATCACTTCATAGCATATACAACGTGTAGATTTTTATCCCGAAATGAGTAACGGTTCAAAATTAACAATAAGTTATGCTTATGCTTAGCTTCATTGTTATAATGTGCACATTAATTTTCATATCCGAGTATCAGGTCTCTTCAATGTTCGAGCGGAAATGTTGCTACCTTAGCGATATCAATTTAAAAATGAGGGCCTTGATAAGTATATTTTCCACCATATGAGAACCATGTTCTATGCAGTTTATTACCACCGCAATTCATTGGCAATGGTTTTTTATTGGGAAGCTTTCGTAAATATAAATCGATTTTAAATTAAGGGCAAAAAACCACGGCACCGTACGGATAATCCATGCTTCATAACGAATAATGAGAGAATGATCACGTCCAGTTTTAGTTAGCCCGATTTGAACTATATTTTTATTATTCTTCACAACGAATTCCCGTCGATTCGTCGTGAAGACTTCATTTTCCGAGTTTATTCCTCGTAAGGTGGCATTTTTGATGACGGGACGACAGGACTGACAGGCTCTCCCTCCAGCATTACCAGGTCGAAGTACTTCATAAAAGTTTTTAGGACGCTGGCAGGAAAGCCAGTGACACTATCGTCAGAAAAAGCTAACGTAAGCGGATATGGTAAGATTAGTATCAGAAACCTACGGACAAAGATCATACGAATAGTTCGTTAAATTGATCTGGATTTACAACTTTACCCTGGCCACTAAAATTGGCATTTCGTTCAAATTAAACAGATGGAAAACATTATCTTCATGATGGGTGTGGTTAAATATAATAATGTGCACATTTGTTAATTAGGACATTCAAAAGCCTATTTTTGTGAATTCAGCGTGTTTGATTAAGGAACGGTGGTATCGTCGTAAATGCTAATCGAAGTCTCTGGCCATGCATACGACGGGAGTCAGCGGTTTGATAACGGTAGAATGCACCGAGCAAACTCCCCAAGTCTAAACAGAGATAATACGGTCAGGAAACTGTGGGCCCATTCATTTTGAAATACTCTAACCGACAAGTCGCCGAAGCCGTGCTGATATCCCTCGGGCACACCTGAGCCGTTGATCCCACTTTTCCAGCAGTCATCTCCTTCCTCGCTTCGTAAAGAACGACGTACGCCAGACGCTCTCGCCAAGAGAACAATCCTCGATCGCATTTGTAGTCAGCATTTCCGTTGAAATAAGCGCGGTCTGGCGAAATTCATAGTTGTTATCAGAAAGAGGCGAAACGATAGCCGAGTTCATTCGCGGCGTTTAGAACTGGTGAGTGGTTGTGTAGGGAATTTGCAAATAGGGTGATAGGGAGTAGGGAGAGGTTCGTGAGTAGGTTCATCCAAGAAATTTTTATTTCGTGAACTAAAGGATTTTCACTCTTCAAACGCCCCCCTTCGAAGTCGAAGGGGAGGATTATACTCGCGGCACATGAGCCGCAGGGCTGTTAATCGTGGTCAGGTTCGCGTTTTCATTCTCAGTCAACCAGAATCAAAGCGTTTTCATGCGCGGTTCTGGGATTTAGATATATATCTTTTCATGTAATCATTTCTGTTTCTCCTATGAATTACTACGATTATTACACCCACTTGGATTTTTTGTAATTTTGCTACATATATGTGTGTGTGTTTATTTTCCACTTTCCCCACCATGTGTTCTATTTTCGTGCTCCTAGCCAAACTTTTTTCTGTTGTGATCTGGCTTGATGCCATCTTCCCCACCTACTATCCTACCTACCTATTCCGTTCATAAATTTTTTGTGCTACCTGTCCTTATCGTATCCTCCGAGTGTTAGCGTTGGCCCGTGAGCGTTTTTTCACGTTTGAATACATACATACACACTGAAGTCACAGGCGTGACAAAATCAGTCGAAGAAAAAAGAAATAAACTCGCGCAAACAAAAAAGCTTCGGACTTACCCGCTTCCTCCATTTTATTGTTCCAGGCACGAGGTAAATCCCGAGCTCCACGATGGCCTGGGGCGGGACAGGGGTCAAGTGGGACGGATGGGACTATGAAGAGACGATGACCACAGAACTCGCAGTGCCTTCGGCTGGGTCATCCGGCAGCACCACGGTCGTTCCAGATTTGGAGCTTTCCAGGTGAGTTGGAGAAAAATAAGGGAAGGAAATTAGAACATTCGACCTGGGGTCAAATTAGGGGACGAATCCCTCCCCATCATCCCCTCCTTTGTTGCTAGCCACCATATCACGCTCGCACGCTAGCCATGGTATGCACGCTCATGGGCATATATTCATTATTTTGCTTTTTCTTTTCCTTCCCGAAATCCCCGTACCGTGTGAGTTCCTGTATGCCGAGCAATTGACGCGATCTGTTATGTAGTTAAAACTAATAACTAAAACTAATTAATAATGACTTGATACCCAATCCATCACATCTGACGGAGGTTGGTAGTGGAGGATGGAAACGGGAAGATGAGGCAATTACGGGGGTCATATACTCGTCCCGTCCTCCCTTTGGTCCCGGTCGCGGGGGATTTCAAGAACTTGATCAAGACTTTATGCGTAATTTACATGTAGCATCAAGGTCGTTAATACTTACACCCTATAGTTCTCGGCGCCGCACCGTCGTAATTTCAAAATTACGGTCGAGAATCATTTTTCTCGGAAGCACGGTGATTCCGTGTTTCCGAGAAATCGGGAACCTTGCTAGTAGTTTAGTGAGAGGAGATCGACAGTTCCACACTAAAGGTAATTTTCACCTCAGGATAGGTGTGACAAGTTGGAGGAGGAAGACTTTATTAAACGTTCGAATGATGAAGGAGACCGCGGTAGTTTGGTCGATAAACCACCGGCCTGACGAAATAAAGGTCGTGGCTTTGAATCTCGCCTCGGATAGAGGTGGTGTATTTGCCTTAGGACTGGGCTAAATTTTCTTCAAGTTAAGAGTATAACATCCGTAGTTGGTGAACCAAAGAACGCATTTATACAACAGGAAGGGTAAATAAAACCCCGGCGTCATATATAAGCCCATTTTTTAACGAAAGGCGCCGAGAAGTCCACGTTTTAACGTCCCATTTGAAGGACAGATTACCATACATAAAATGAATACCCTCCACACTACACTCAATAATGGATTGGTATTCCACGAACCTCTGTTACTACCAGGATTCCAAACCAGTCCGACAGGATGGGAAGCTAGTACTCAAACCACCGCAACAACTTACTTCCTACCAATATCATTTTCGAATACGAAAAAGGATTCGTTGCTCTTAGCCAAGCTGTGTAATCATTCAGTGCATGGCGAAAGGAACTAGACAGGAGGGAACAGGCCTGCGGTCTTCCATTTTTTTAATTGAAACACATCTCCACTTTATCAACCCAAGTCACTTACTAAAAAGTAAACAAAAAGTGTGCATTCATTCATAGTCACTGAGTTAAGAGAGAAAAAGGCTGCAGGTAGAAAATATGCTCCCAATGGAACGGTATCACTTTAATTAACTCAGATTACCTGGTTTTGTCACCCAAAATCAACAAAAAAATAATAATTAAGAGGAATACTGATAAAGAGTGCATGAAAATATGGATTTAGTTATTAATGTATGTATTATGCATACGTTTACTACGTAGTCGTCCACAATAATGTAGTATTAAATCTATGTAAGAAAGTTATACCTACAATGGTGCGAATAATAAATAAACTTAAAATTATTATTTACCTTGGGCCAAAAACTTTTATAGCCGAAATGGAATGCCCATGTCCATTCTCCTAATACGTTTTCAAAAGCATACATAAACAGACATAATTAGAGAAAAGGAGGATTAAAGAAATACTCAAGCGGAAGCCGAATCAAAGGTGCAGTGCGGAGAAATTATGGTTTCATTGCAATCGAAATCAGCAACGTAGATTACCCACCTGGTCGTTTCAAACAAGCCCAAGCGGCAGAACTATCCTTCAGAGTGCGGTGCAATTCAAAGGACACGATGGGCCTTAAGTTCAACAGCCTTTCCCGTGAACAGCAGGATGAGTCGCAAGGACGCATTTCATTTGATGTTTCACATCACTCCCGCACGGGGCGTGTCACAGCCATTTATGTATCGTTCGTTCGAGAAAATTCAAATTAAGGCCTTCGTTTGAAAAACAAGGGAAGCCGATTTCTTTTTGGCCGACGAGAGTCTGCCACCGCGCCCAACTCTTTAACGAATCGCTCGCTCCGGAGGACGACGGAGGAGGACCCATAACGCTAATTGAAGGAAAGAGAATCAACAGTCCAACCCCTCCCACCCCCGGCCGCCTGCACTTCATCCTCCCTCCTCCGTTTTCCCACCCCCTCTCCCGCTTCCTTCTACTGCCTCCTCCTCCTACATCAACTCCCTTATGCCCTTTGCCGCGTGGGAGAGAAAGGTGGCGACGAATTAATTTAATGAAACTGAAATGAGGAAGGCGCCAGCCGCCATCATTAGGTGAGGTGGCGCCCAGAAACTTTCTGCCCCCTTCCTCATTCGCTCCGCTCGCCGTCTCCCTCTTCCTTCCTTTCTTTTTCGTGCACCCTGTTCCTTCCCGTCAGTTCCTCTCCTTCTCCTCATGCCTACTGCTCTCCCGTTAACTCTTTTCGGCGCAAGGTTGTTCTCGTGTCGGCCTATTTAAATCCAAAAAAAACACTGCTTCTACTTCAACTCGAGCCAAGTATTTGCCTCTTGAATTTTGCGAAGAGGACAGATTAAATAATTTGCATTCACAGCATAAAAGAACTATCGCCGAACAAATAATTAAGCAGATTTCTTCCGTTTTATCGGCACTAAAATATGGGGGGAATATACGGACAGCGATATGAAATAAATCATTACACATTATATTGAGAAAAAGTCTTTTAAGCTAGTTTAAAATAATCAACGACTTTAATTAATATATTGCGCAATCCCCAAATTAAGCACATTTGTCACAGTTACTACAACTCAACCATGAATATGATATTCGATACCAAAACGCACACCACCAATCAAGTTAAATATATACAATCAACGTCTGCGTCAACGTAGCGTCAACAACTGAAGAATTTTTTGGAATTTTATGAATGTAATGTATCAAGGGAATTGGATTGGTATAAGAATATTTGGTTCAAATCAGGTATAAATTCAGCATGGTTGGCTGCAGGAATTAAAAGTTTTCAAACTATCTTTAATTATTAATCATGTGTTTATTTTTATTAGTGCTGATGCTTGCAATACTTAAGAATTTTAAGGGGGAAAAAATTACTCATAAACTTTCTGTAAAATGTCTGCTCAATTTAAAATATTAATTTGTAGATTCAAACCAAGAGAAAAATTCAGGTGTGACATAATAATTCACAGAGGTAGAATTTCTTCTTTGTGATAATGGAAAATTACATTTGTTCTTTCTAACATCAATTTAGATTCAAATACATACATGGACAAGCATTTGACCATCAGCATAGTTTTATTTCCTTCCCAAATAAAAATTATGTAGTAATAATAGAAGGAAATGAAACGGAAGAATCACTTTAATAACATATTTATTGTTGTAACGTAGGGGAAAGCGATGTCTACGTTTAAAAATATTTCTCCTGACTACCAATCCAATACAGTCCTTCACTACGGCGTATTATAAAATTAACTGGAATATTTAAACATGACAATCGGGTTATATTAAGTTAATATATGCAACTGAAATGAGAGAAGTAGCAAGGCGGTGAGATTATTTCTTCGTTTTCCAAGTTAAAAGACTCGCTAAATTCAGGCATGCGCTACAATCGTGGCTCCACTGTGATCAAAAATGTGTCTTTTGCACATTTGCACAGAACGAATAGTCACGATATACGCCGACAGCTGCTTGAAAGGGCGAACTTGGCCCTGAGAAAGTGAGAGAGGAGGGATCATTTCAAGAACTATCGTTTCCCTTTCTTCAGTCTCCGTTTTGTCTTTTCCATTCTTCTCAGTCCGTCTCCCGTTTTAATTAGCGCCCTCCCATGTACAGAGAATGAGCGAAGAAATCTCTGGCGGCGAAGAAATTCAACCCAAAATTATTTCGGGAAATTTTAGAAATTGTTTCTCATTCATACACAAATTTTTAACGAAACTTGAGCAAAGATTTCGCGAGGAGGAGGCAGAAGAAAGGCGTCATGAAAGGGTAAATTAAACCGGGCCTGATTTCCACAGAAAGCATAAGTCGTTTCATTTTCAACACCTGCATTTCTTGTAAGGTAGAAGTTGAGGAGTTGAGAAAATAGTATTAATGAAAATGTACAAGGCTGATTTGGGAATTACGAAGGCATACTTTAGCTGGCATAATTTCTGGTTGATTGGAAATCATGTTTTGAAAAAAGGTAATGCAAGCAAGCTGTTTTGACATCCTGGACATTTAAAAATACTACTGACATTTACTTGATGTTAAAATAATATATATATCCTTTACTGAAGACCCTTAGATTTTAACGCTTAACATTACTTTTAGTTCAATTGCTTTAGTGTTGCAAATACATATCCAAGTCATTGAGATGTACTGATGTTTATCAAATGTAAATGGAAATTAGCGTGGGCTTCCGATGATTCTAATTAATTGCATACACGCAGTCAGTTTATGTAATTCAAATTTAAAAATATTTGTCGTACATAAAAGTGGAATTATCAGTAGTAGATTTTGGTTATTAGGTGCTCCAACAGCTAAGGTTATATCGGACCCTCTAACCTATGATATTAGTTTAAACAAACATACAACACCCATGCCCCGCGTGGGATACTAACCCGCGACCTTTGAGTTGCCATTGAGGCACGTTGATTGCATTTCCAAATATTTTCAAAGTCAATAAAAAAGTAACGGAGACTTATTAAATTTAAGAAAGTAAATTTCAAGGACATATGTTTGAAAAGTCTGTGAATGCTTTTCTTCCCCTCACCGCCCGAATCCACAAACTTCCATTTTTCCTCACCTTCATGCATTCATCATTGACATCCCCAAGAAAACAAGTGGCACCTATCTAAATGTATGTATGTTTTACCTGCCTCTGTCTTAATTCTACCAGCATCATCTTTAAAGACGCCCTCGTCCGAATCGACCGAGACGCAGAAGAGAGGGGAGGGATAAGAGTTTCGTAAGGTTGAGGCATGGATTGCGGTATCCGCGAGCGGGACAGGACTTCGGCTCTGAACTAATTCACTCAGCGGAGGATGGAGTACGCCCCCTCACCCATTCCTCCCTTTCCTTGCACTGCAAGAAGGGCTCTTCTCCTCCATGGAGGAAGATGCATTAAGGGCAACAAAGGCGGTGCCTGGGAAGGCTGGGGAGAAAAAGGTTTAATCCGATGCCCTGCAAAGTTTGATTGATCACCGGTGGCCACATCGCGAGCAATCGGACGGCTCGCGGGAAGTGCACCGCTTCCTCCAAACTCCCTACAACAACGGTTTTTTGCTCAGGCGCTTGCGGAATCCCCACATTGTTGCTCGATATTAATGATCGTTCGCGAGAGTGCGCCATGCATCTCTCTCACGTCAAAGGAGAGCTCAAGAGCGAAATCCATTACTCATTATCAACCAACCTCGTCGATCGAACTCAGCATTACCTCGCAAAGTACGCCGCGCATATTTAATACTCCCTATGTTGACTTAGCCATCTGGAGCATGCTACTTCATGGCAGTGGGGCATGGACGATAAGGGCAGTGGAAAAGACAAGACTGGATGAATATGAAATTAGGTGGTGGTCACACATGAATGATGAAGATAAAACGGATACACTCGAGTGACAAAAGAAGAAGTTTTAACAATAGTGGGTGAAAAGGTAGTGTGCCGATCACACTACCGAAAAAGGAGACTGGGCAATTCAATCGGCCACATCTTGAGGCACGATGGTCTGATGAAGACAGTCGTCGAGGGAAAAGGGAACGGGAAGTATGTGAAAGATCTCGCATGATACATATGGAGCGAGTAATAAAGAATACAAAAGAGAAGACTTATAAAAATACAATGAGGCTAGTGATAGGAGACTCTAATGGAGAGTTACTTTAAGTCAACAATAGGTTTGACGACTAGCGACGATGATTGAATTAACGTACCATCATGCACAAAAGACGTCGAACACGTTCCGTTAAAAAATTAAGAAAATATTGAGGAGAATACACTAGTTTCATTGAGGATAAAAATTCCAGGGGAACAATGCGGATCCTTCTTTCGCACTGTCGCTGCTATCGTTATCAATAACACAAGCTCCTCTGGATACGCACATGCTTAAAATAGCCGTCCTAACGACTCGCTCTAAAGGCGGTTGCTTGTCATTCTGCATGGAGAAATGCGCCATGAAAATTGGTTCATGTAAAGCATCTAATTGTATGGACATCTTCTCAAGTGCTTATTTCTTAAGTGCACACTGAAGAAGTTATCCAAGAGATGTCGACCTCTCCAGAACTTAGAGCACTTACAGAAATAACCCTCAGTTCTGTTCCCATGCAAAGTAGAAAATTTGATCCTGCTGGGAGTAGAGCCATTTATGGCTTCGGTACATCTACATCTACATAATACCCTGCAAGCCACCATAGATGTGTGTGGCAGGGAGCACAAACAACAATGCGGTAAAACGACCTTAAAATTTAGATAGGTGAGTTGATGCAAATTGGAGAAAATATAATAGCGAATACGTACTCGCTGTCCCAGCGGCAAGTAAGTTTGTGCACGTTAATGACACGCCTGCGACACACCCTGATAGATTATGATGCAGATGCTGAAGTAGAAAAATATGAATAACAAGTGAGTGGGCTTGTTGGGAAGATTCTTGATCGAGTCCCAGAGCGGACTGGACTGTAGACGTGTTTAAGTAACCATGCTGAAACCATGAGGAATCTCATTCCTGAACATGGAAAATTAAACACTGTTATCCTTGTGTGTCCAAGATTGTGTTTCAGGCAAATTTTTAGTCCTCCGTATATCATTTTTCCTTAAATTATAACAAGAGTACTTAGAGACTTTTTGTCTTGTAAAAATTAAAATTGAAAGTTGTGAAAGGCTTTGATATTTTTCTTCGCATCAAATATGAGAAGTAAGTGTTTTGGTTGGATGGATAGAGTGCTGGCCCCCTTTTCCGTAGGCCAAGTTTGGAATCTCGGCAGGGGCAGATTTTTAGCGGTGTATCGCGACCCAATTGAGTGCGGTACGGAGAGCACATCGAGTTCAGTATTCCAGTTCGTCAGATGGGACGTAAAACTAAGGACCACTCAGGACTTTGCATCTCTTGGTTGCATGACCGCATGGTTTGGTAGTTCGGTGCAAGTGAATCTTATACCTTACTCGTTTTCATGAAGTAGTAGCATTCTTAGTTGCTAGTGCTCTTAGTTGCACGTAAGTACGTAGTGCATATTTGGTGGTCTTCACCCCCTGTCACATACCCTCGCGATGACTTACAGGGTATTACGTAGATGTAGATGGACCTTTCGTTAAAAATAGACTACCGCCGACATTTCTTTCCACTCATCAAAATTCCTACATTTTCTCAATTACCCACGCAGCTACGATGAAAGCAGTAATTTTATGAGATACTGTAATTATTTATTACTTGTTCTAACACCATTAGTTAAATTCTTCGATCTTGACCTTTCGGACGACCCACATGTCTAGTTGAACGTGACTCTATTATCTAACAAGTGTAGGTATGTAAGTCTATGTACATGCAGTAGTAGCATAGTATCTCTTAGTTACATGTCAATAGGGCAAGTTTGTTGATCGTATAACCCCCTGCCACACATCCTCGCGATGACTCGTAGAGTATTGCTTAGATGTAGGCATGCATCTGAGTTAAAATGCGGAAAATCTACGTAACTTACAAGCGTATAGATAAGCTGCCACTTCGGTTTAGTTGGCGAACGTTCCATGATCAGGATTCATCTTTATCTCTATATATATATATACATATTTTTATATTGGATTTAATGTGGCTCCACACTAATTGTAAGATGTGATAATAGATAATAGCAGATGTAGGCTCTAAGTTTTCCTAGATTTACTCCGGACGGTTTTAACACAATGATGTTCACTTTGAAGCCCGTCAATAGATTATACCTACTTCTGCGCGGTAGTTTTTTATCAGGAATGCTAGACATTATATTAACTCCTTAGCTCGACGGAAATCTTTCTCCCCCGAAATTTATTAAAGATGCCAAAAAGTTAATACTTGCTTATATGGCGGAACATCCACCGTTTTTGGAAATGATATTCTGCCCTAAACGATGCATAAACACCTGATAATGGTGTTTCCTAAGAGTTATGGAGTTTGCGTCATTTTCCATTATCTTTTGAGTGCGAAAATGTAGGCTGATGTTGAAATTGTAAACCAGTCAAAAAATAAGGAAGATGTATTTTTATCACTATATTTTATAACTCATAACAATTTGAGCGCCACCCCAGGAAAAATAAAAACGATACTACAAAAGTGGTTAATACTATAGTTATTTCACACCAGTTAAAGAATAAATAAATTTAAAGAGAAAACGCTAGAAGAAAATCGCCTCTGGATTAGCAATCGAGTGAAAATAGCTCCTTGGCCGAACGGTTACGTATTCTACCTTAGCATTTCGACATTTATGGCACTACAAATTGAACTCATGCTTCTAGCATGCAAAGGCACCTGGTTATTCCTTTTTTGTACTCCAATGTCATTACTACTAATTTCCATGGTATGGGAGTGAATGGTTTGGATGTACAAATAATAGATTCCACTTTGAAATCAAATATACAGTTACGCAGCACCCTGCGAGCCACCGCAGGGGCGTATGGCAAGGGGTATTAGGTCACCAGCCATTAGGTTAATGGGAAAGGGAACAAGTGAAAGAAAGACAACTCAAAATTTAAATAGAATAATGTTCCTCGCTAGAATTAACAATATAACCTGCAGAAGTTATTTGTTATATTCATCAGCATATTTATATTCGTAAAGTTTCTCCACAGTTGATTGCATACAATTGGATACCATTTATTTGGCCCAACAAGTACATGTTGAGCACATTCAAAAATTGAGATAACGACTTACAAAGACCCCTCCACGGAAATCTTTAGTAAAAGGCGAAAGATTTTTTCGCTTGAAGAGATCTCAGTCAACTTTTTCTTCAAAATCGTGCGAGCGCTTCTAGAATATCCGTCAACGGCAACTTGAGAAGTCCTTTTCGCGAGCTGATCTGAGCTTAAGGTACATAGATTTAAACGGAGTTTCTTACGGCTAATTGCCTAGATCGTATGTGAAAGCGTCTAACTATCGGTTTCAAAATGCAATTGCGTTGCAAATAGAGGCCGTAAAGATAAAACAACAGTTGTAAAAGGCATATTCATCCACTCTACCATCTATTGGCAATGCCGAAAAGCAGTTGCTTCCACCCCAAACAGTTAACCGACCAGTTTTCTATCCTGTTGACTGGGACGCGAGCCGTAAGGCCAGGTATGTTCCCTGGCAATTTAAAATCCTGGAGGTGACGAACGGGAGGGGGGGAGGGGTTCTCAACAGGTCCGCTGAACGGGCCTTTATGTAGGACAGTTCCGTGATTTTCAGGATTGTAATTTAAAGTGAAAGAGTATTTCTTTTTGTAAATTAAATTCTTAGCTCTTAAGTATATTTGTCAGAACACAGGTTGAAATTATGACTTAATCTCCTAACCAAATTCCAAGACCATATTTTCAGTGATGATGTTAAAAATATTTTGTGGACCCCAACTTTCTATGGTAGACTAGACCATAATCACAAAATTAGAGAAATAGATTGCCGAAATGGCAGACTCAAAATGTCCTTTTCTCCTCGTACAATTAGGGATATGAATAACGGTAAATATATCCAGTACGAGTGTAGCAATGGATAAAATTTGTAGCTGCATGTTGGTATAAGGACTTATAGCTAACCCAAGTAACGGCATGTTTTTGCATGTATGTTTTGCTATTTTTATCTTTTTTTAAATAGCGTTATTTTGAACAGTACCTATACAAGTACTAATCCTTTTTTTATGCATGATATGTAGTGCATGTTTGGTGAGAAATCACCCCCTGCCACACACCTTTATGGTGGCTTGCAGGGTATTATGCAGATGTAGATATATTATTAGTTAGTTTCTCCTTCCACACATACTCGCGGTGAATCGCAGGGTATTAGGAAGTTTTAGACTAGTTTATACGTAAACTCGTGATGCACACCTTTAAACAAATAATCTTGCGACGTCATTTTGATTAAAGGAAATCCGGAAGGTAACAAAATGGTATTATGGAGATGTACATACATCTACGTAACACCCTGCGAGCCATCACGAGGGCGGTTGGCATGGGGTGAAGATCACTAAACATGCACTATTGACATGCAACTAGGATATTTAATGCAGACATGCTAGATAATAGGGTCACATGCAGCTAGACGCTTAATATCTACGAAATAAGAAAAGGATTATTGGTTGTTATTACATGCATCATGCACTACAGACTACTCTGACTATATTTCATCTACCCCTTAGCTACGCTGCCTATCTTATGGTACGCGGGAAAATGATATTTTAAATCTATCGGTACCACAATCTATCTCTCTAATCATGCCCATCTAACCAAACCTAGCATAATACGTAGGAGTTCTTAATATATATTTAACATCATCTGGGAATAAATCGGTTTCGAATTTACTTAAAAGGTTTAACTTAAATTTTAACCTGCGTTCTGATAGTAACTCCCATCCTAGTTCTTCTATTGAACTCATAACACTAATACAATAATCATAACGGCCTTTCACAAATCTAGCGGATCTCCTTTGCACACGCTATAGTTCTTTTATCATACCTTCCTCATACGGATCCCATATACTAGCGGCATATTCTAAATGAGGCCTGACAAGTATAAAATATCTTCTTTCTCGAACTATCTCATCGCAATTGCCTTGAACCCTTTTTACGAATCATCTACGATTTGCTACACCAGTTATTTCCTTGATGTGTTTCCCCCATGACATGTCTTCAGTGAAGGTGACGCCTAAGTATTAATGGTATTAATAGATTCTACGTTAGATATTTTCTTTTCTTTGATGCAATAATTATCCCGGGGAAAGCTATTCTTTTTCCAAAAGTTCATTACGGGGTATTTCTTCAAGTTAATTCTAGCTGCCAACTATCACACCAATCATCAATCGCACCTCTAGAGGACCTCCTCAGGGTGCCATCAACCTGTCGCCCACTTCCGGAGTGGCACTCGTGTTGATGGCCGGTATCACCGAGGGTGGTTCCATCTGATCCACGGAGGGCGCGGCTTGATTGAAGTGTCGTTCCAGTTCCTGGAGTGCAATGATGCACTGCGGCCCGTCTTCGCCACGTACCTTTCGAAAACCCTTTTTCGTCTTATATAAGAATTGGTGTTATCTCTTGTCGAGGGGGCGGGGAGGGCGCCCGTGACGAAGTCGTCGAATAGTTCGGTTTCGTCATCACTGATGACTCCAATTTGAATAAGCCAACCGAGCTGACTTTCGGATGGAGCGGCTGGGCGCGGCTGTCTCCGCGGCGACAACTGGCAATGGTTCGGGACCGCATCTCGCCGGTCCTCTGATACTCGGTCAATTTCCCGCCTTGTCCTTGGCGGTGGGGGCCAGGTTGGTCTCTGCGGCTTCTGAAGGCACTGGGTCCCCTTCCGCTGGCGGGGATATGCAATGGGGGGGGTGGGGGGGCATTGGTGTTGCCTCTGGTCCTCCTACTTCCGGAAGTTCCGGCGAGCCCGAGGTCTCTCTCCGGATGGGTCCACTCCGGCTGGGGCATCTCGGGGTGTTGCTCCTGTGGTCCGCGGTTATGGAATCGCGGAGGCACCGGGGTGAAGGGGTTCCACCATAGGGTGGTGGTAGGAACCCAGAGAGCGGCCCGGGGGAGGTTGGTGGAATCTAGGGGGTGGTGGGAAGAATCCTTGTGGCGACCCTGGGAGTGGTGGGTGGAATCCCAGGGGAGCACCGACCAGGTGTGGCATGGGGGGCCCCACCTACACACATTTCTTCACACTTCATTGCATATAATTGGATACCGTTCATTTGGCCCAACAAGTAAACGTTGGGCACATGCAAAAATTGAGATATAGACTTTCAAAGACCCCTCCACGGAAATCTTTAGTAAAAGGCGAAAGATTTTTTCGCTTGAAGAGATCTCAGTCAACTACTTCTTCAAAATCGTGCGAGCGCTTCCAGAATATCCGTCAACGGCAACTTGAGAAGTCCTTTTCGCGAGCTGATCTGAGCTTAAGGTACATAGATTTAAACGGAGTTTCTTACGGCTAATTGCCTAGATCGTATGTGAAAGCGTCTAACTATTGGTTTCAAAATGCAATTGCGTTGCAAATAGAGGCCGCAAAGATAAAACAACAATTGTGAAAGGCATATGCATCGACTCTACCATCTATTGGCAATGACGAAAAGCAGTTGCTTCAACTTCGAACAGTTAACCGACCAGTTTTTTTTTTACCCTGTTGAGTGCGACGCGAGCCGCAAGGCCAGGTATATCCTTAGGTGATGTAAAATCCCAAAGGTGACTAATGGGGATGCCCTCGCCAGGTCTGTTCAACGGGAGGTGGTGGAAGGCCGTTCTGTGGCTTGCTGGGTAATAGCTTAAATTAAAATCACATTAACCTTTGCTGATTGATAGTGTTTGTAAACTCAGGATGTAGCATCGACATCTACACGATACCTTGCAATATACCGCGAGGGTTTGTGGCAGAGGTGAAGATCACCAAAGATGCTAGATTAATAAATGGAAGCATGTTGGGTAATAGGGTCACATGCAGCTGGATGGTTAGTATATACTTATTAATAATGGATTATTGATTATAATGGCATTTATCTGAATATAAAATTTTCGTTGTGTTGATGTCAATGAATAAAAAGTAGCATTTTATTATTTTTCCTTCTATATTTCCTCCGAACCGGATTATATATGCACATACTATTTTAAACGCTCGTTAAAGGAAAGATCTGTGATCAACCAAATGTTTCGCTTCAATTTTAATCGTGAAAAAAGGCAGGCGCTTTCCTCGGTTACAATAACTCCGACGCATTCAATACTCGCTGGAGTCATGAGCAAACAAAAACACCAGCACAAGCGCATGTCAGACCTCCCCTTTTTTTGCCCGCCAAACCATTTTCGTAATCAACTCTGAAACCCATCTAATAGAGTCTAAGTTGTGGGACGTGAGACAAAAACGCCCAAACGGGATTACATTCCTCTCCTTCAGAGACCGACAGCTGCATGGCCTTAAATTTTTTTTCATTCCTCCGCTGAAGTGAATACCATCATGAGCCAATTCTTAATGAAGAAATCCATATTCTCTAATGGATTAGAGCCAATCAACCCGTCATGAATCCTTTGCATCATGGCTATTGCGGCGATGGTAGTCAAAAGAGACGCAATTGCTATAAACACCGGGGAACTCCATTTGTAATAAACATGGCAGGCAATACGAACCCTTTGGTCAGGCTAACTTATTATTTTAAACGTGACGGATAGAGTTAGAATTCACAATAGCTGAATATCCACGGAGAAAAATCATTCGCCTTGACTGGGACTCGAACACGGAAACCCCGGTCCCGGTCAAGAAGTATGATTTTTCTCTGTAGTAATTCTGCTATTGATGAATTTTAGCGGTTAACTCAGTTAAAATTTTCTCGGCAAAACAAGAAAGAATAAGAATTGCTGGGTAGAGCTTAAACTACTGTTTTGTTTTCACCATTAGGGATGAATGGATTGATAGTTATCTTCCTCCTGGAATCGTGCGGTAGTTAACATATAGCAGATCAGGGATGAAAAAAATCCCACTACCTGTAATCATTCTTAACGAAAGGAGGGTACGAAATCCAAGGTTCTAAGTACTCCAGGAAGTGGGCTAGATCAATGCGCAACATCAAACTATATTAACGTCATGGGCTAAAAGACCGTAGTATTTTCATTTCTGGCAGTGATAAAACATCAATAAAGGTAGGTAATAAAAGTGCACACCACCTGGTTAATGATATCTTCCACATTGATTGATCCTACGCCACGATCTTTTCGCCTAATCTGCGATTAATGCAAGCTTAAAAGCCATTTTTCACAACGCCATAGATTTGACGGCACTGATAAATGCCATGGGAATATGGTTCTCCGTAGTAAAAAGTTTTATGTTTGCATACGGAGGGGAGTATCCATTGGAATACTCATTTCGCCAGTCCGCATATCAAAATTATGATTTTCCATCCCACTTAAACATTTAAAAAAAATCTCCAAAAGTCACACTTTATTCGTATGTATCACATTAGTGCTTGGATATGACACCAGGGACTAATCAGTATAATCCTTGTGCGGGAGGGAAAAAGTACTTCATGAAAGACCTTTCAAAACGTTACTAGGAGTTGCTAGGTATAAGATTTAAAATCTTTGTCGAAAATAATCTAGAAATATGCGCCAAATTTCACTGCAGCACATTAGAAAACAGAGAAAAAATAAATAACGGCTCCAATTCCGGTAGATTTTTATTTGGAGGAAAAAAAGATAAGCCGCAGCACTTATTAAATATAGGTTCCGCGGGAGAAATTACCACCGCTAAAAATGATCCATGAAAAAGGATTGCCTCTGATCTCTCTTTCCAGGCATTAATACATTGCACCCATTTATGGCTCGTTATTTAAAAAAAACTCAAAGCCATTAAAACGTAAGTGTTGGAAGCATCTTAGAAATCTACAGGTTAAGTGCCATTAAAGATCAATAAGTCCCTGTATTATATTATATAATAACAATGTTCCGTTTGAAATAAGTCATCATGACACGCTTTCGAGGAAGGAAGGCAATCCCGACACCATTACTACACCTTGTACCCTGCTATTCACCACAAAGTTGTACGACAGGGGATAAATTCACACTAGTCACGCATTATCAACCAGTGAACAATTATATTGACACTTACTGCACTAACAATTTTACTGTTTAAAACTAATCTAGCAAGAGAACAAGGCCACTATAAAATTAAATTAAATAAAACTAAAGGATGACCATGTGATCCACATTTTCCCTTAAACATTTGGCAAAAAAATCTACGCTCAACGCACCGCGGGATCATAATGAAATTATAGCAAACATAATTTTGAAACTGAATGAGTAAAAAGATAGATAGCATCCAAGCATAAAGGAATACTTTTATTTCCCAGGAGACAAGAGACCAGATTGCGGTGCCACGTAAAAACGAGCCTGGGGGAAGCTATTCAACATTTTGGGGAAGAATGAGAAACCCTCCTTCTCGTCCACCTCTAATCTCCCCTCTAACTCGCTCCTTAACAATATTAAAGAGGAACACTCGGTCTCATTTCGCTTTCTTTGGCTGGGTGGAGCCGGCAGCAGAGGTTTAATTAACGTGGGGAAAGGAGACTTGGCCAAGGGGGGAGGAGGAAGGAGGTGTAACCACTCAGTGAGTGGAAGAGAGGGGCACTCGAGAGAAATTTCGCGACCACGAGAGGCTGCTGGCTCCACAATGAGAAGAACTTGTTGAAGAGGGAAATGAATAACGCCATTTGAGCGACGACTTGAAAAAGTTGGTGGTGGGACAGGAGCCCCTACCATGTCCCCCTTTAGCAATTTTCATCTGCGGAGATCACGCGACTAAACAGCTTTCAAAAAAAAAAAGAATTTTCGTAGTGGAATATCTGCGTTGAGATTCCACCGTGCCCTCCAAGATGACTGTCATGGAAAATATCAAAACGCCTTCGCACTCTCGATTACAGATTGATCTTATTCGAGGGAATAAGGTCCGACAGGGTCAGTCAAATACGAAGAATGACAATTCCAGGCGCGAGGAGACGATGAGTGTTATGTGTTAATCACCATAGCATTCCTCGATGATTGATGCACAAAATGAGTTGAAATTTCCAACTTTGAACGTCAAAATACATAGTTTTCCCCCATTCTTTCGTTAGAAATTTTTTATTTTAAACGTATGCATGGGTATACAAGAGCCAAGGCGAAAAATAAACCTAGTTTCTCAATTGATGGAAATGAAATAATGTAGCATATAAGTTAGCAAATATTTCCGACGTAAACCAATACATTTCACAAAAATGAATTTAAATTAAAAACGTTAAGCTTTTTCACCCATTACACAACATTGCTAGAAGCATCTAATTGTTTGTATTATACAATTGCCATACATTTTATTGAAATTAATTGATATACGTATACAGTAAAGGCTCCTTTTTCAGGGATCAAGAAAATGGGTAATATGCACGAATAAACATTTTTAATACGACCTAGGTTTCGCTTTTTACAGCATCAAACCTAGGTCGTATTAAAGCATTTGATTTGTGGTTATTGCCCTTTTATTATTCCTGAGAAAGGTTTTGATTCCACACGATATCCAGTGCAAAATATACAAAATATAGTGAATTACGAGAATTTTTGGGGGGGGTTTAAACCCTAAACCCTCCCAAAAACATTCCCGTAATTCACTATATTTGTATATTTTGCACTAGCGTTTAGATTTTTGCTTATTGGGCTGAAAAATATAGTTTAATTGTCTTCACCAAAAGAGATTATTAATTTAATTATTGCTTTAGTGAATTATAATCTAAATATCATTTTATGATGATGCACATAAATATTAACGAAACCCTCCCAGAGGGAAATCCTACGTGCGCCACTGACGATATCCCCTGAATTTTCAGAATTTTAAGACTCCTTTGGAGGGCCCCATCAGTTCTAAGATTTTTGCCGGCCGATGGTATGTGTTTTTAGAAATAAGAACACAAATCATGCAGATATCAAAACTCAGGAATACCTTCATCCTTACATCAAAAAACAAATTAGAGGATAATAATAAAAGTTCAACTAACTAATCGCCGAATTCAAACGACACCAAATATCTGTGCACTGAAAGAACTGCCCCAATTACTCCTTTCTCCACCACGAAAGGACAACTGATCATTAATTTTATCCTTAATATTTATCCTAATCATCCTTCTATCATTTCCTTGTATCCATCACTTAAAAATAGTTTTTCCTCACAAACAATTAAAGATAAATTACAATGGCTTCTTCTCGACACTCGAATTGTTGCTATTTAACAATGCAATTGTTCCGAACGACTCCTTATAGGCATAAATTCATTTAATATTGTGTTCACTTATTTATATTGATGCGCAAGTTTTTGATGCTTCTCCTGTAATTAATTAAGTAATTTTTGAGCCAAATCAACTTTATATTCTCTGTTTACTAAATGAATGGTACCTGTAATAGAATAAAATTTCTATCTAAAAAAATTATTCTTTTCAAAGGTTCCCACGGCCGCTCCTGACGTTCGCAGCTGCAGCGACGATGTTCATAATGGTTGTCGGAGTCCTAGGTAACCTGCTCACCGTAGTAGCCCTCCTGCGATGCCCCCGCTTGCGCAACGTTGCGGCCGCTTTCATCATAAGGTGAGCAAAGTGACATCAGGGTAGGTGATGGAAAACGGGTTATTTCACGTCAGCATTTTCCGGAGATTGAACCGATGTCCACGCCGTGTGAGCGCTACTCTCTATCTCTCATGGATGTATCGTCGGCAGCCTCTTTTTTTATATATTTTTACGAAGCAACGCCTCGCCGCAAAACTCTGCAGGATGCGCCGAGCGCTCGTATTTGACGCCTCGTTGATTTAAACGTGCGTCCGTCAGTGTGCTCCGACTGGGTACTGCAATAAACCCCCAATGGCGCTCGCTTCCATTGGCTTCCGTGTGACTCGGTTGCGCGTCCTAAATTTGACGGTACGGTTGAAAACGTTATCCTCTGCCCAATGCACATGTGGGGAAATCAGCTCGCCTGACCGAGTCACGGCAACGATTAAAATCAATTACTGCGCGCAGTAATTTTCGCGAATCGTCCACCGAGGGCTACAAATTAAAGTTTTACAGCCTTTTTTCACGACGATTGCCACGGGCAATGACCGCCTGTCGGGTCCCGTTAAATGCATATATCACGAAAAACAATACATCTTTCCAATGTGAACTTTTTACCCCGTGTCGCTGAAACTTACGTTTCCATGGTCCCCGGTCTCATATCATCTCGTGGTGTCGTAGGAAAAGTACGAACGATTCAGCTTTCTAACTATGGTTACGGTTTATGTGCAAAACAAAATTCCATTAGAATGCAATGGAGTTGCATGAAATCGTATACGTTTAGTACTTTTTCTAGACCCCAATGGCTCAAAAAGAGCAATAGAGATCCCCTTCATATTGGTTTCAACTGCGAGAAAAAATATAGTAAATTTGCGTGCCCAGAATTCAAAATATACATCGGTCAATGCAAAAGGTATGAGATGACGTAATGTCCAATCATCGCAAAAAAAATGACTGGATTCCAAAGGCAAGTACTTGGAATCAAAAATAGGGTAAATTATTGAACCTATTACAATTTAAATATTCTAATCTGTACACTTTTAATCGGGGTAGTTTGGCTAGATTACTGGTTGTGGGAAGCGTGAGGGAATTCAATGGATATTTAGACCTACATAGGTGATGAATGATCTCGGTTACATACCGGTAGAAAACCAATAATAATAGAATTGATCTTCAAAATATTAACCGAATAATCATTCGAGATTGAATTAGAATAAGACGCGGAGAATAAAATTATGAGTGCCTTAAAAATTCATTGGCTTCATATCTAAACCTCATAAGTATCGCACGAGTATTTAATATATGCTAGACAATCAAGCAAGTAATAACGGAGAACTGAAAACGAAGAAAAGCGACCAAAAGCGTCGAGCACTGAAATATTTCGTAGACGTTACGGGTTGTTCGTTCCTTGAATGATGGTCGATTTTTGCCAAGAATCCATTGATATATGTTTGTGGATTTCACGCCTGCAGCCCGTCACAATCCTAATCACTTGCTGTTCTGATCACTTGATTGCATTTTTTAAGATGCTCACTCTTTTACATTGTAACATTTCTTAAATGCAAATAATTATTTTTTTTCTTTTTATCTAAACCTAAATCTTTTTATCTAAAAATTTATATAATATTCCATATGATGTTTTACTTGTCATAATAACCATGGGTTCTCTATTCTTCTCCCCCACAGTTTGTGCGCGGCCGACTTCCTGTTTTGCCTTCTAGTCCTACCGTTCAGCACGTCGCGATTCGTGCACGGCACGTGGATCCACGGAATGGCTCTCTGCACGTTATTCCCATTCCTCCGATACGGAAACATCGGAGTGTCCTTGCTCTCCATCGCAATGATAACCATCAACAGGTTAGTTATGCTCCTTTTCTAGTCCGTTCCACCGTAATAAAAGCTGCCGACCCGCAGTGGACGTTCTTGGCCTTGTCACAGCCCGTTGGCGAGATGGTATTGCTCCGATACACACCCTCGCCCTGGGCTCCATTTTACGTCACCCGTGGTGTGTGCTACATATATATTCTTCTTTTTTAAACTCCAGGGTTACATTTGGCGTCAAATTTTTTTTCCAATCCTCTGACCCGGGTCTCACCCGACGTTTTCTTTTTTCGGCTATCACATAGCGCACAGTAAACGGCTTGAGGGGGGTGATTCAAAAGGAGCACACTTCAATAATATGTTTACCATGTTTGTTGGCAAAAATCAGAGCTTCGCGCAAGCCGATAAACATGATTGTGCGCTCTAAAAGATAAATCGGCTAACCCTAAGGGTTTGAAAATCTCCTCACCCTAGCAGCAAGATTGTGGGGTAAGAATCCAGGAGGTAAGAATATACTAGAGGAGACATTGGCATGCTAGTGTATTGGTGAAAAGGATGCCATAATGGAGATGCTTGGGAAGGATTAAACCCCACCTACTTCGTACAAATAATTTTGTATACTTACAGCGTTTTTTACACTGTCTCTCATTTGTATTAATTAAAACATAAATAACAATGAAATCGTACCTGAATTTGATCGCAGCGGTGCGTCAGTAAATCTACCTTAGGCTATTTAAGAGAGGTATTAATGATTTTGATTCCCTTGGGAGGTAAATTTATCACTAAAACTACTCTGAATTTAACCTATTATACTACATATTCGGTGCTTGTCTGCGTGTTTGAACACTTTCCTCTGTTTCTTTGAAGAATTATAAAAATGTTTTCCATTATTCACCTTATTCACCTATTTAGTTTTAGTAGTTTTAGCGAGTACAAAACAACTTCTTCCGTCCAAGTATCGTGGGTAGCGTGCCCGAATGCCCGTACTTACCAAGATGGCCGCATGCTTCTCAAATAAGCTGTGATGCCTCCTCAAGTACCTTCTAACCTCCTTGGTGAGGATCAGATAGGGCGGTGGTTACGGGGGCATGGCATTTTCATGAGTCTATAACTGCCTGTTACTAAACTGGAATCTATGAAATTATTCAATATCTTGTCCAATCGAATAATCATGATGATAGATCTTGAGATTAAGACTTTCTTTCCATTCCTTTCTGCCCATTAAAAACAATGCTTGACTCCATCTTCTATTTTTACAGCAACAAAATTCCCCTTCCGATTCTCCACTTTCCCGGCCTCAACTCAGAATCGCAGCTTCAAATATTTTTCTCACATCAGTATTTACTATTAGGATCCTATAAATGATTGAATTCAGTTTTCACTGAGCAGGATGACATGTGGCGATGGACTGATAAAAATGCTCACCAGAGAAGGATGATTTTCGCATAGCAAGAATTCATGGCATTCTCCCAGGATTTCATGAAAGACATATTCTGGGGGTATAGGCAAAATATCCTTAAAAAAATGACAAGGGTAGTTTTAGTTCACTATTCCCGAGTCCTTGACTACAGAACTTACATATACTGTGTTTCCACATCCTGTTTACAGTAGTCCGAGGATGAGTCCGTGTTTGTGTGCGCGCGCGCGTGCGTTCCTCCAACGTATCTTATCGCTCTCAAGTCTCAACGTCCTTCCCAGAGAGAGCCTCATCCAACTCCGCCGATCGCTCCTCACTTCGTTCAAATAAACTGGTGCATCAATGCCGATGGACGGCCAGAAACCCATGGCATTCTCCGCAGAGATTGCAGTTTTGTTTGAAATAAATTAATCATTTTTTCATGTCCCCGACTGCGACATAAAGACTCAAAGGAACGCACTCGGGGAAGAGTAAAAGCATGGAAAAAATTAACTGTTGGTCGAAACTAGTTTGAGTCAACGCACACATCTACATTCAACCCATGATTTGCCGAAAGGGGATGTGGCAGGGGTTGGTCGGTCACCAGCCGTGGCCTACCAAAATTCTACCAGGTATTTTGACGAAAAAGATTCAAAAGCAGGCTGACCGCGGTAGTCAGGTCGGTAGCGGTCTGCTAAAACAAAGGTCGTGGGTTTCAATTCCGTCTCGGACATAGATTATAAAAAAGAAAAGAAAAAACTTAGTTCTTTTCGACAAATATATTTAAAACGAATCAACCGGTTTCGGCCTTCTCAGGCCATTCTCAAGATTACAATGTGAAAAATTCATGACTAACACAGCTTATATATTTGGAGAGGTCAGTTAAAAAAGGGAGGGTGAGGGAGGTGAGTGGTTTTGAGGTGAAAACTGCAAGGAAGGAACAAACAAGTTGACGCCAGGCTCAAGGACTAAGGGGATGGAGGCGGAGGTACGGGTACTGAAAGCAAAGGTGAGGGGTTAGTAGGGATTACATCATTTAACAGCTTAACACCATGCATTTGCTGATACACCAAAATTTCAAAATTTTCCATGAAGTCCAATTTCCTACTCTTGTCACACACGTGTAGGAGCTTGGGGGTAAAACTGAATGTGTGATCCTCATCAATCAAATGTTCCGCAAAGTTTGATTTATTATCACCGTTCAGGCTGATGGACAGGCTTTTTTAACTGACCTCTCCAAATATATAAGCTGTGTTAGTCATGAATTTTTCGCATTGTAATCTTGAGAATGGCCTGAGAAGGCCGAAACCGGTAGATTTGTTTTAAATATATTTGTCAAAAAGAACTAAGTTTTTTCTTTTTTATAATGAATAACTTCCACAACGTAAACTCGCCAACCATTTATTTTATCGGACATAGATGTTGTGAATTTGTGATAGGGCTAAGTTAGATTAATCGGTGTAATATTATTTTAGTCGTGGGAACACCTAAAAACCTTACGCTACTATGCTAGGGTGTTTTTGGAACCTCTCAAGCCTATACGCAATGAATATCAACAAATGAGTAAGTTCGTAGTGAGTTTTCTTTCGGCCACTATTCGAAATTCACACTAAATTTTCCGTCGCACGCTCTTTTGGTGCTATGAATCACTCATCATCAAGGAAAAAGACGAGGTTGGAAGTAGTTGTCATGTGAATCGGCTGGAAAAGGGAGCATTTAACACTGAAATAGGTAATTCAGGAAGTAGGACTATTAAACTAGGGGAGAAAATTGGAGAGAAAATCATGTGTTGAGTCCATAGTTTAAAAAATCGATCCATGGTCATGGACCCATGGACAAAGTGACGAAGAACACGCTACAATATTTTGATATTCCGCCAATTGGATATGTTCACGATATACTTCGACGATATATATCCGACTCTGCTTCACTTTCCTTTTTTTCTTTCCTGATAATCCCTTTTCTATGCATTAATTTTCTATTCAGATGATCCCACCTATGAATTCCGTAATCGACAATGGATTGGTTTCGAAGATTTTTCACTGAAGTGTGGGTGTTTCCCAGCAGTCAGTTTATTCGTCAATCAGTAATGCCTTAAGCTCTCAAGTTCTTCCCACCAACGCTCACCTATTTTACGTAAACCTGCGAGAAACATATATTTGTGGGCTCTAAAGAGTTGTAACTCCAAAACTTACGAATGAAATTTTCACAGTCATGTGAGTACGATGACTATAAAAAAGGAGTGGAAGGTTCGAAGGACAGGCGACGTCTTAAGTAGTAGTAGAAGGATCCAACTGCTTAGGTTATATTGCAATGTCTAGTTTAATCTTAAACATAAAACAAGTAGAACACCATGCCATGGACGAGATTCGAACCCGCGACCTTTGGATTGCCAAGCTGGACCACTGCAGCCAGCGCAGTGTTATCCCCACCCGACGATGATGATTTATTACTCCTTTTTCAAGTAACTCGACCATCCTGTAATCCGTTACCAGCAGGATTTGAGTATCCGGCCCCGATATCGGGAAGCTAACAACTGTTTGTTCCCGACATCATTGCGTAACATTGACGAGAAGCAATTGAGTGAAGTGGAAATCAGGGCAGAATATCCATGGGGGTAAAGTCAGATTTAACTCGATTCATCTACATATACATATGCACCAAACCCTGCAAGCAACCGCGAGGGTGTGTGGCAGGGGGTGAGGACCACCAAGCATGCGCTATTGACATTCAGCTAGGCTACTACATGGAAACATGCTAGATAATAAGGTCACAAGCAAATAGATGGTTAGTTTCTACATAGTAATAAAGGAATTGGTTGTTAGTGCATGCATCATGCACTACGGACTACTCAGCAATATTTCACCAACCTATCCCTTTCCTATGCTGCATATTGTGTTCACTATATAGGGCGGGGGAAAATGACATTTTGAATCTACCAGTGCGACTATTTTTAATCTTATTCATCTGGTAGAATCTAGCATAATACGCTGGTGTTTTTCATACATATCTAAAATCTTCAGACAACCTATCCGTTTTAAATTTCTGCAATACATTTAATCTGTACTTTAACAAGGTAGCTCCGGCATTTTGCGATTCTCTCCTACTTGACACTTGAGCAGTTTCCGACGGGAGGAACGACGTCGGAAGACTAGATATTTGCAAAAAAGTAAAATTATTTTATGACACATAACTCACGGGGCAACCCAAAGGTTAACGGCCCTATTCCATTCCCACTCCTTTACAGTTTTTTACACTCCCCCAGGCTTTAATGAAAGAGATAATCTGGGTGTAAGTAAAATAATTTAATCTAAAAAATGCAATGGATGGTTAATAAGCAGTGTGGCACTTTATTTGCCATTGCGTTCTTGGCGGAAATTTTCCCGCAACTGCAAGCTCAACTTGGATTCAACCACAGAAAACATATTTTACTTATTATGATTAGAATGAAACATTGGATTGGGATGGGAGGCCAAGAATATCCCTTACTGAAAATCAGGATGCATTTTTGGGAGCAAAGGTTTTTTCAATCGAATCCATCATTACCCAGAAAATATCTCTTTCAAAAATTGCATAAAACTATCGGCGGAGAGAGGTGTCCTGTCATGTTTGCCTCTGGCATTTGCAATCAGTTCACCGTTAGGAGGGCTTTGTTCCTTTCGTACCTGAAACCCGTCCGTCCAGAGAATTTATTGCGCGGGCGAACTCATCAATCATTCAGATTTTTTCATGACCTCCCTCTCAGTTCGTTCCATCGCGGGTAGTGGGATCACTCCGACAGTTAATTTATCCGACATTCAAGTCCCTCGACCTCTGGAAAAATCCACGCGACCGTTTGCATGTCATAGCGACAGGATTGCGCTTATATGAGCTTATCGTCGTAAATGGCTGGATGATAGCAGAAGGGTTCCTGAACACTACTTAAAATTGTCGAGAGGACCAAGGGTTGGATATTAACTTACGCTCCGTAATACATTTGCCTTAATTACTTATCCAGCTTCCCGTACTACTCACCCACTCAGTGACATTTTTAAATACCTTTATCTCGCTCCTTCTATTCCACTTCCTTCCCTCTTCTCTCCTCTATCTACTCATTTTTTCAATATTTTCCAGATTTTGACAGTTATCCTACATCCTTCAATAAATCATAAAACTTTTCATTTCTTTACGTCTTTCTTATTATTTTTTGCCCTCACCAATTTCAATTAATGGAAACCTCCCTCTTTCCAAAAACAAGGTTTTTCCATACGAAGTTACGTTCCAAATCTACGTTTTATCTAATCTTTTATCAAATTATAACTGAAGAGTATTTGCCATTGTTATCTACGACTGTTGAGAACATCCCTTAATTCAAAAACATCATCCATTAAATTGAAAAAAGCATGCCTTAAAAGTTTATAATCCTAAGTTAACCTTCGTCAGAAGTACTCTTTAATACTTGAAGAGCTACCCCCGCAGTTTCTTATATTTTTTACTGAGAATCTGATATTCCTCTGAATACAAAGATCCGTCACTTGACCCTTAATTCTTTTCTTTGCTTTCTAATGCACTCTACCATCGCACCGTTCATTTTGTATATTGGCTGTATTTTGCAACGATAAATCTTACTGATTTCATAAGCTCACATTCCATCTTCATCCCTATCTTTTACTTCATTTCATACTTCCTTCTCGCTCTTATATTTTTCGTACACGTAGATGCATAAGACTACTATAGCGTCAAGCCGGTCACTGTCTTCCTTTTATCAGTCGTACTTCTGAGGTCGTAAGTCTTATTCATAAACAAAACAGTTTCAGTGCCTCTGATAAACAACCCAGAAATAGCTCGATTTAAATATAGCCAACAAATATCACGTATGTTATCCAGCAAGGTAAAGTTCAGTTGAAACCAAATTTTTGTTAAGATAATAGCGATGAGGATCCTGCGCTTGCATCTGTCCGTTTTCCTCATTAACTCCATTCTGATTCGGTGCAGAGTAGTATATATATGGTGGTAGTGGTAACCTCCGTACAAGGGACGACGTGTCTCGTATTCCACACGTACCCTGCTCTAGACGTAATGAACCAAGCTCGGCGATACAACTGTTCCTCCTCGTGCGTAGACTACAATCTACAATGCGTACGACTACGCTTAGCGGGAGTTAAACAATGCTTTCAGGTCCACCCTCCCTGGTCGACGACTCCGTCGCCCTCCTGCGCAAACCTACCGAGCTAGATACCGCCTCTCCGTCAGATACACGTGAAGAAGTGGGGGAGGAATGGGGAAAACGCATTCACGGGATTTGAATAGAGCCCCAGAACAGGGTTGAATGCACGTAGGAGTCGAGCTAAGCCTCCCCCCCACCGCACTCCGAACTGATAAAAAGAAAAGAATAAAGGACAAGACCCATTCATTCGTATCCATGTTCACTCGGAAGGGTTCGATAGCGGAAGGGGAAAATGAGGTAAAAATCGAATACTCTGTTTATGCCGGCGATTCCGCAGGGGGGAGGGATGGAGACCAATTTGGGTGAGGGGGTGATAAACTGCCTGCTTTTTTTCCCTTTCTCTCTCTCTCTCCCCCTTCCCCCGCAACCCCGAAATGAAACAGGAGCGCCTCTCTTTCCCCCACTAGTATCTCCCTTCCTCCTCCCTCGGCGAAACTAGAGCGAAACAGCAACGGGGTAAATGGACGCACCCGGCGCAGTGCATTAGAAGAGTTTCCGCCTTCCGTCCCACCTTCTTTATTCCATCAGATATTTCCGTTTACGGACTGAAGATAAAAATAAACAACTTTGCGCACCTACAGGAGAAAGACTTTAAAAGATTCCGCGTGCGGATGTATGAGTGTATGTGAGTGTTCTGGAATTGGGAAGGGGAGGAAGGGTGGGAGGGTGAAGTGGGGTGCGTGGAATCGCGGTGCTCCGCACGGAAAGATCACTGAACTGTTTCCAACCTCGGCCAGGAAGTAAATGGAGCGATTAGGCAGATAGAAATACGCGATGCGTAAATTAGCCCAGATTGGAAGAATTCAGCGATATTCCAGGTAAAAAAGTTTCGCAATTTCCTAAGCTGCAAACTTCCCGTCTCTCTCTCCTCTCCCCCCCCCTCCCCCACCCCCCCACCCAATATCTGATCACCACAACTTCATAAGTTTACGGGGTAAGGTTTCAAATTTTCGCATCGACGTTAATAGAGAGTTCAAATCGCCCAAAGAAGAAAATGAAAAAAACGCCTAGAAAGAACGGCACACTGATGAACACAAGGTATGATTTTCAACAAAAAAACATTAAGAACAAAAGCGTATCCTCTAAAAAAATAAGTGCAACTATGGGTGAAAAATTAACGTAAAAGTCATCTTAAATATCTTCGGTAGTAGAGGTTTGACAAATCTGTTAGAAGGCTAGACTGAGAACACTAATCACCTCACCGAAAAATTATTATTTTTGGCACCGCAGAAAAAATGAAAGATTTTTTAAAAATGATAATAATATTATTTATCCTATGAAACAACATTACAAGTACATATTACATTTCTTTTAAATAAAGGTAAATTAGGAATCCCTTTTAGGTATAGCCTGTACTTGGGATACCTCAAAATCAAATTACGATGAGAATAATTGAACAAAGATAAGTGAACTGAGACTAGATACGTAACATAACATTAACAGAAAATAGATAACAGTTTGTCTTTTTATCTCAACTTGTCGTGCGTACAGATTATAGTGAGTATTAACAATAGTATTAGCAAAAAAACATCTGGATTTTATGCATCAAATAACCATTTTTCCTCTTTTTAAGAATGATGTTAAACTAATTGTACCTCTTATATTATCTGACAATCTAAGAAATAGTTTTGGCCCTATGTAGGTAAATGAACGTTTGAACAGGGACAAATTGGGCTTAAGCAAAATATACATTGTTGTAGTTCTTAGGTTGTATACATTGGTTTTTGGTTCTTTCTTAGGTTTATTACCACTTCAGAGGTAGAATAATTTCAATACTTTTTAAACGTAAAGATGACGTAAAGGGAATGACTGTAAATCCACAAAAATTAGATTGGAAACAAAAGAGAAGAGTGGAAATTAAAAATTCACCGTCATTGCAAGAGTTTCTGCAAGTATAAGTATTTGCATTTGGGATCGTTCCTATATCTACGATCAAAAACCCCTCTAATATTTTGTTCTCATGAAATCTCCAGCATATATGTTGGTTTAGTTCTTTGACGTTGAAACTTTATCGACATAGCGGAAAAGTATGAAAGGGAAGTGTTAAGTATGTTGTTCTTAATATTTATTTAGTCTCTTTCCGATGGCGTCAGCGTCAGGAATCTACGCTAATACAGCTCAGTACAGAGCAGAACCGCAGTGAACTCACGGTTAGTTTTCCCTCCATTAAAATATCTGTGGCCTTATTTGGGCCTGCGGAGATTTTATAGATTCAAGGAAGGAAAGAATGAAACATGTACCCGAAGCAAGGAATTGTTACTACCGTAGAGGAAGTGTAAGTTGAACTCTACATATCACTCCCTCACTTAAGTATACTTTCAGCTGACATGGTTTTAACTTAACTTGGATATCATCTAACTATGGGTTTAATCTCGTACTCTATTATTTTAGGTATGGCCGCAGCAAGATTTTTCGATGTATTTTTCTCTTGTCTGTTCCCAGCCCACAAGTTCTTCTGAGTATTTAAAATATATACTTAAATTTCGTAACGCCTAAATCACGATACAAATATATAATATATATAGTAGTATCATGGCCTATTTTTTTCTTCACGGGACAAATATAGCAACGAGAAAGTAGTGAATTATTGAGTGATGGAAATTATTTCTTTTTTCTAATCGGCTGTATGCATTTTTCTAAACAGGTACATCATGATCGCTCATCACAACATGTACCATAGAGTGTACACTAAGCTGTGGATCGCCGTGATGATAGCGTTCTGCTGGGTTTTCAGCTACGGAATGCAACTGCCCACGCTGTTTGGTCTTTGGGGTGAGTAGCAAATATTCGCATAGATGAGATGAGATGCTATTTCGATGACATATTTTACCGATTAACACCGGTCAATTGCATGTATCCAAGCATTCTCAATTGGGGTTGAGCAGCTTTTGTTATATTTTTGACATAGGATTTTATCAATTAGCCATAGTTGCATAACTAGAAATATTTTATAGGATTTGAACAGAATCTGTCGGACTATGTATACGTTTGAGGTAGGAGGCTTTACTTTAAGTGCTACCTTGGTAATAAATTAGTATGAAACAATGAAAGCAGTAGCGTATAACTAACTAATGATTGTTTACTCCTCGACAATGCATGCCTAGTGTGGATTCACACCCTGCCATATACTCCCGTAGTGGCCAGCAGGGTACACGGCAAATTTAGATATAGTTGCAGGATAACCAAAATGCTAAAATCATGACTGATTTAGCAAGTGCGTCAGCCTTTCCATTTGCCTTCTATCACATAAAATACCTTTTTTTAAATAACCTTTTATAGGAAATATCTATATCCGTAATTAAGTACCAGGTGGCGCCGGTTTCCTGGTTCCATTGATAGTTTCTATTATTCATCCGTCGGTAAATATGCAACATACACGGACATTTGCATAGTGGCACATCTGGAACTCATGTATTCATAACTGCCCTCGAGAAATATGCAAGGGCCTGATTTACGAGATAAAAATTATAATACTTCCGAAAAAAAGTGCACAATTTCACTCATAAGCAATGGCAATCGTTTGGATAAAATTCGTACGTATTTTAAATCACCATTACAAAAATTGGTGTCGCGAATGGTGGGATCATCCCACTGCTAACATTAGCATTTATCAAAATCGATGTTGGCGTACGTGAATCTGTCAATGTCGGGTTTGTTTTTTGCCTTATGTCAGAGAGAATAAACAACTTGGTTCAACGTTTCGATTCCTTGATGAATGGCGTTCCTTTAATTATTTTTCTGCAGAGCAACCTCTACGAAAAAATGGCAAAAACGCGGCTTTCAGCTAAAATCGTGGTTTAAAATTAAATCTTCTTTTAGGAGAGTGCGGGTAAACTGCTCCAATATGTTAACAATTAAAAGTTTGTTCCGTATGACCAAAACCCATTCATTTTTCCCTTCAAGTATATTACATGCATCATAGTTCACATCTCAATGCTAAAGGGAACTAGAATCCGGAGAACACCCCTACCTAACAAGGAGAAAACTCCTAGGGGTATGTCATCCATCTGCAAATTTCTGCCTAGTGAGAAAAGTATTTTATATTCTGAGATGATTAAATAGAAAACCAAGTAAAAATTATTATCAGAGGGGCATAAGTTTTGCAGGTTTCACAGAGGCAATAACATGCATACTGCAGTTTTATAATGACTTCTGAAGTTAAAATCCACTCGATATCTACAAATGAACAATCGAGAAAATTTCCTCGCATCCGACTAACTTTAGGAGTACTTATTAAAATCGTTTAATTACACGAGAAAATGTCGATTCCGTTGCCCTAGGCCCGTTGGTTTCCCTAATTTAAACCCAAAAATAAGCGGTCCATTTTCCTGACTTCAAATGTAAATTTGAACACTTTTCGTCGCTGTCGCAGCCTAAAAAGAGCCTCCGTAGGAGATGTTCTTCAGAGAGCACATGATTTTACTCCTGCGCACTCGTAACCTTCAGGGGTTGTTTTCACTCAGTCTCAACTTATGCGAGTTGGTCACCCGCGCATTGTTCTCAACTCCTCTCACCCACGCCGCTTCTGCATACACTTCAGCTAATGGTCGACCTTCTTCCTCACTTCCCGCCATAACGCGTGCTCGTTGGACTCGACAACGAGGCCTTGACTCCGCTCCAAATAGGTAATGTTTCCGCGTAGCCACAAGCTTCCGACTCTTCTCATTTCGCAAAGCTAATGACCCCACATCTTAGTTTGCTTCATCCGCAACCCCAAGGGAGCGAACCCATGGAACAAAGTCAGTGTATTCTTTCGAGAACTAAAGATCATTTAAGATATCCGAAGAAAATTCAGCCTCTCATCTCGAATTCGTTTATTATGAACAGGGGCATTAAATCATTTGCTCTGAGGTTTTCTCTCCAATTGTCTTTCGGCGCTTACTTGACAAGCGGAAGCACTCTGGCTGATTCTGCGGTGAAAATAGATTACAAAATATTTTTGTCTTAAATTCCATGCTTTTCGTAGACCCTAAATAAAACCACATTAGAAACCTTTACCGAATCAGCGCCTTTGCATCTACTCTTTCATTTTATCTTCCTTTACAACAATATGTGCATCTGTTGTGTACCATGAAAACCTCCAAGAGGGTGGGAGGCCGGGTAAGAGATGATTACCAGGCGTGAATTGCAATGTATGGCACAAAAATGTTAGTATCCAACGACAATAGCTGGCGATATACATTGATATGACACCATACGGGAAATTGTACTTGTAATAGTGTTAGTAAAAGCCTAGCTGCATAGGTTGAGCTTGGGCTTTCTCGGGGAACGGAGGAAGGGTAAAGAGAAACCCAGCGACGGTATTAGCCTTCTCTTAACGAAAGGAGGTTTAACGCCCTATCCGACGGACCGAGTACTGATCTTGAAAATCTTTCCACACAGCACTCAAGTAACGACCGGTATGCCGGTAATGATATAGCTAAACTCCTCCCGGGATTCGGATTCGGACCCTCAGGATACGAGTCCAGTACATACTCTAGCCACCACACCAAACCGATCTCTGAGGTGCTCGGTTCATCCATTCCATCTCCATTTGATCATCCCCAACTTCGGCAATCTCCCCCAAGCTCCCCATAGCAACCCTGTTGTTTCCAGAATCGACGAGTTTCGCACGCCACCTGGACGAGAGCGTTGATCCCTCCCACTCGCCCATGTGCGCCCCGAAAGATCTTTCCGAAATGAAGCGACGACGCTTATGTCATGCCGTTCGACCTGTAGCCGAATTCATTTCGTCCCACCGGGCCCCCGACTCACAGAGAAAGGTTGAATTTATCACAGTTCCGCCTGCTCTCTCTCTCTATCCATTGTCCGCCGTTCCCCGTCCGTCGTTCTATCACTGCCAGCGACGAGAGACCATCTGCCCTGCCGCAGCCCCACTCCTCCTTGCAACGAGTGCACTCTGACCGACGCGCTAATAAACAGCATCTCCGCCCCACCCTCCGCTAACTAGATAAAATGAAAGGCCGCGAACGCCTCCCCTCCCCCACTCCATCGCAGTCATCATTATTTTTTTCCTCCTGGCCGACCCACCCACCCACGCGTGCGCTAGCTCTGCGCTTGATGTAAGTATATTAGAATTGCCCCAGCAAACTGCTCTTTCCGTATCTCCGGCTGGTGACCCATCTGACCGACCGCGCCCTCCCACGGCAGCCTCTGCCATGCTCCCTCCCCCGTCATCAATTTCCCTTCTCCTTTTCTTCGCTCCTCCATCCCTGTCTGTCGTCCACTTCGTATTTCAGGGTCCTTTTCTGATGAATGTCCCGCGATTAGGAATGAGAATTACCCAGCGACCCCTCGTTTCCCAGAGAATTAGCCGATGGAGGAAGAACAAACTGATTAAATTATTGTTGGGCGTAGGAAGTGAATAATTAGGTACACGTTTGTGCATCAACAACAATCTAGAGGCATCATTCATATTTTACTTTGTTGTTAGAATAATCAAAGGCTGGATTGTAACCCAGTGTCATCATCTTTATTAGCCATCAGACCTAAGATCAGTTTGACGAAGTTCTCCACTCCATTCTTCCCTCAGCTATCCGCTTGAACTTTTTGTCATTATTTTCTTTTCTATCGTCAATATTTGCTCTATATGTGATACGAGATCTTTCTGTGCCATTTTTTTAATTATTTTTCTTCCTCGATGACTCTATTCATCTCATGTCTCAGACGAGTGGTGGTTTTGTCGTCCCATCTAATGTTCCAGCAAGTTCTCTTTTCTTCCGATCTCATTAGAACCTCTTCTTTTGTTACTGTGGGAACCTATATATACCTTCATCATCCTTCTGTAGAAGGCTTTCATTATTACCTTTTCTGATGCTATCATCGTGCATGATTTCCGGATAAATAGTAGCGTTGTAGACTGTAGCAACTCCTTAGCAGATTTACCTCGCCATACATGCCCATTATTATTATTTATCATCCTTTACAATGGCTGCAAAGCGAGAGAGCGCTTATTTACAGTGAGCCGTCGCCACAGGATCATCTCTATATAGTGCTTCCAATACGCTGCGATATGTTTACGCACATTTCCATTTCACACTAGAAGAGCAATAATACCTCGGATACCGATTCCTTTCATTTCCTATGTGCGCATACATCATTCTGTCAACGTAAGTGCAGTCATAAATCAGTTGCGGGCATCGGGTAGGTCTGGTGATTAGGGTACTTCCCCCATCCCGATGGCCCTGGTTCGAATCTCGGCAATTGCAAATTTTTCATAAGGATACCGGCCCCTACTTGAGTGTCTTATGGAGAGCATTTTGAATGTAGTACTTCGCACGTTGGATGGAACGTTAAACTGTACACCCCTTGGCGCCTTTCGTGAATAGTAGGTAAACGCTGACGCTGGGTTTCTCTCCACCCTTCCTCCGTACACTGAAAATCCTACGTCTATCAAACAACCCACCTATCCTAAAATGGCGCAGATAACCTCAGCTGTCGATCGTCTAACTTAAATAAATACAACTACATATAAATCAGTCGTAAGCGCTGGAAAATAATAAATACGGCCAAATAGCAATAAACTGTCTTTATTTGGGGCGAGCTTTAGACTATATCTTCCCTTCTTCAGCCAAAATGAAGTTAGGTACGACAGATGAGAGAGGTGAAGGATACTAGAGATTTTATGAAGGCAGAAAACACCGGTGGATTACGGAGTTTCAAAAGGAAATAAATTAAAGGTGTGATACATATGATATTAGGGATAATATGAGCAAGGAAATAAATTAAGCCCTCAGCTGCACATATATTTTGCCCACTTAAAGAATATTAAAACGTATTATTGAACGGAGAAGTCATAAAAATAACAAATTCGCTTTGTCTGCAAGTTTCTTGCGTATTTAACTAAAGTTAAGAATCTTTAAGCTGTGGTAGAAGCCTTTTAGTTTTTCGTAGCTGTTGTGATGCCGAACAAATGTTGAGTATATGTCAAACGACGAAAGTATTACAGCAAATGCAGGACAATGAATAAGCAAACAAAGAAAATTTCAATGAAGTTTATTATGCATGCACGCTACGATTTCCCCACATCAATGTCTATTACTTTCACCCGACCACCCACCCCCTCCCCCTATCAAGATGAATAGCCAGAGCCTTCGGTATTGGTAAGAAGTCAGTCATACACATACAATAAGGGTCGACCTCAGAGTCGCCCGAAATGAGCATCGCACACCATGGCTGCCAACAATGGAGTCCCTCCCCCAACTCCCAACCCTCGCATTCCCCTTCCCCCTAGAGTCCCGCGGACTTCCTCACACCCTTTCCATAGCCCCCGCTCTCTTCCTTACCCCTTCTCTCCGCCAATTGTCGTCCCACCCACAGTCAACCCTTTCCCCTCCTTCCCACACGGGCTATGCCGGATCGGCAAAAACCTCCCGACTCCCACTCCGATTATGCCACGGCTGCCTTTCCCGCCCCCTCCCCCTTTCTGTCTACATCCTTCCTACGTTCCCTCTTCCCCAGCACCTCCCTGTTCCATGTGAAACTCAGCAAACATCCATGCAACCACCCCCTCATGGTGTTTGCAGGGTTACTGGGTCGAGAAGGGGGTAAAGGCTTTGGGGAGAAAAGATGAAAACAGCCCAATTGGTGAAGGAGAGCAAATATTGTTAAAGACGAGTAGCGAACGATAATTTGAGGCCGAAGTATTATTTCCACGCAAAACCCCTTTCCATAGAATTGATGGGTAAAGAAGAGTGACCGCACTTTCGGAATAAGGAGCTGTTGTCCTGATACTAAGGTAATCTTCCCTTTGGATATTGTCAGCTGAATCATGAGGCATAAATATCAAGTATAATATAGAATAATTTAATATCATTGCGTTGATCGCAACGTTATATATTTTTCAAATAAATATTGTACTACTATACGTATCCATTAATTTTTTTCACTCAGCTAGTTACATCACCAAATCGCCCAATATCGATGTCTAAAAGCATTAAGCTACGTAAAAGTTAATATTTCATGTGTCTCGTAACTGCAAGTGTACTATTTTCCTCGGGGTGGTAACGTTGCCGCACTCAATTGCATTTAAGCAGTGTATACCCGGACTACTAGTATTTTTGCAGGACAGCATGAGAGTAAATGTAATCTTATTCTCTCTGATTGATAATTAATAATTCATCCCATATCACACGCCCTTGCAGTGGCTTGTAGGATATTAAGCAGATGTAGTCGTAGATAATTATTTTTTTATATCTCCTTACAATTAGGCAATTAACCGGAGACATTTTTTTTAATATACGCTGAATCTGTGCAGCGACATTTTAGTTGGAGTCAGGAGGCTTTACTGGACATGAAGTAGTCGTGTTCCCATGCTAAATTTGTTTTTAACGGTGAAATCTGCGGTGCTGTCACATACAATGTAAATTTTTTCTTGTCGACAATGTTTTCCTGGTGTGGAGCACCCCCTGCCACACGTACCCTTGTGTGGGTTAGAAAGGCACAATGTGGATGTACGTATCCACGTACCGTTGAGGCAATATTGTGAATATTATCTACGCCACTTAGGATTGTCATGCAATCCCACTTAATTCCTACATTCAAAGAATTTCCAGCACACTCTCTTTGAAAGCCAGAAGGTTTGATGCCTATCTTTACGTTAAGAACGCCATTATTAAAGGTGCGTCAGATACTAACGTTGCAAATTCTGTATTTATGACATCCCCATCTAAGTATCTTCGATTTTACTCCAAATATCAAAGAGCTGATACATCAACGGCCCACAACAATTCAACCTTGTTGTGCGAGCATCGTAATTTGAAATCGAGTATACGTAGATATATTTATTTATTTATTTTCCACTACCGCCGAAAACAGCACATGTGGCCTTTACATCGGGGTATATAACATGTAACAACGGACGAGCACACACAACCATGTCCTGAGTGGTGAAAAAACCCACTCAGGCGGGACTCGAACCCGCGACCCTCGGGTTAGCAGGCGAGGACTTAACCACGCCGCATTTACATCTACATCTAAATAATACCCTGAAAACCACCAATTCATGGTGGTTTTCAGGGTATTATTGTACAGGGTATAGTGGCAGGGGGTGAATCTATACCACTCATGCACTACCTATCTTGCTTAAAGAGGATTAGTAGCTACATTTTAGTCTAACTATGACAGATTTTAAAATATTTTTTGAATCCGTTTAAATGTATAACTTGTCCAGGGAAGGAAGGAATATAGACACCCTGCCGGCTATGGTAATCATGTCGGTAAAGCACCGGTCTGACAATCCAATGGTCGCCGGTTCCAATTGCCATGGATAAGTTTTGTGTTTGACTTAGGATAAGGCTTAGAAATAAGTTAGGTTAGTCGGTGTAATATATTCCAGATAATGCGATATATGAGCAATTGAAGCACCTTAACGCGTAATTCTATTACTACTAGCTCCGTGTTCAGGTAGGGTGTGTTTTCTGGTTCTTCTCGGAAGGAGGTTATCCGTTTGCGGAAGAAAATCACTTTGAAGTCATTTTGAACGTCGTTAACGTTCGCCCACGCCCACAGAGTTGAGAGTTTCCTCTGATGCAACTCATATATCATTAACCGAGGAAAAGATTCCGCCTTTTTCTCACCGCATATATTTTTTCCCACAACCATAGGGTATTATGTACCTGCTAGAGTCATAGTCTCGTGGTTGAATGCTTCGTGGTTTTTTCGAAAAAGCCATTTAAATGCGATTAAACTAGATGGCGCACCGAATGCATGCATATTTTTTTAAGCTCGTGTGCAATAGGAGCGACGAAAAATAGGAACCCTACTCTATTTGGCGGTAAACGCCATGAATAATTTAATTTTTAAGGTTCCTAAGAGGTCTTAGCTGAGTCACGACGCAGTAAAACACTAAATGCCCAAGAGCATTCCACAACAATTCCACCATTGCATCATCAAAGTTATTTAGACATTAACTGATAAGTCGTTCGTTTCGTATGAGCGCTGATAAAATTTCTTTTCTTAAAAACTGTACACAACTTGTTCCGCATGGATTTGGTTGTCAATAAATTCTTGCTTAATCGCAAAACTGCTTGGGGGAGAGAAACAGAAACCAACAAAATGCTTTCAATGATACTTTGATTTATGCCATATACTACTGAAAATGTACTGAACAAGTGGGATTAAACAAGCGGCACCCAACTGTGTCCTGAAAAAGTCTCGGATAATTAACCCTGAAACTGAGAGCAAGAGCCAACACTATAATTGCACCCCTTAATTTTTAAGATTTGGAGGATAATGCTCTCCGTGGTCAGCTTACGTTGAGGCTTGGGAAGGGTGAAGATTGGAAAATACGTTTAGGAAAAGAAATACCGAGATAATTTCCTCCTTCACCTAAAAGTTTCCCTCAAAAGTGGAGCGTAGTGCCTTAAACTCATGGCCCTGATTTTTTTTATCACGTTAACATTTCTTTAAATCACCGCGGTACTTTATGACGCCCCGATGATCCGCTCGCCCAACGACTCAAAACACCACGCCTATTTTGAACATTTTCAATCCTCCTTCCCGACTCCGCCTTCTCTCCCTATTCCACATCCTTCTCCAGCCCCGAAAAGTCCCCATTACCTCGCTCCTCCTTTTCCGCACGCCCACATTAACTCTGCCACTCATTCTTCTCTCCCCTCCCACCCGCCAGCATTCACCCTCCATTCCTGCCATCCCACACTCACTCTCTCTCCCCCTTTTCCCTCCCTCCACCCTTATCCTCCGCACCCATCAAAACCACTCGCCTGTCAAATTGCCAGCCAGACCCAATCCTGCCTCACCCCCCCCAACCTTTTACAAGACCCCGCTCCTGCCCCTATAAAATTAACAAAGAGGCCTTAAAGAGGGATAAAAATGAGAGGTAATGCTCTCCGGTGATGATAGTGGCTTGGAAAGGGAGAGAGAGAGAAACTGATGAATGCCACGAAGAGAACGGGAAGCAAGGAGGAGGAGAACGAGAGAAGGTGAACTTAAGGTGCGTTTAATGTACACACTGCTATGACAGTCAACTGCTATGACAGTCAACTGCTAACAACTATTAAGCTCCACTCGCATATGTATATAGCAACTGCGATGCGAGTTCAGGTCGATACTGGACACATGTCGAACACTATCGATCCTAGTTCGAGCTATTAGCAAAGTTGAAGCCCGTCTACTTTCCAGCGGAAATGTTTATAACACAATAGCAACAATCGCCAACGGAAAGCAAAACGCGACGTCTGTTATCGAGAATTTGGATATATATACAAGGATATCCCTCCCAAAAAGGGGGGATTCTACTCTTTAAAGAATGGGAGCAAAAGATAATCGTCAATGGAATTAATTGCTTGAAGAATTTCATGAAAATTTAAGCATCAATCAATATTGAAATAAAACTCTTTTTATTTGTTATGACAACTCCTAAATAGCGGTTTTAAGCTGCATAGAAGTTGGTGCGGACGAATCGTAGCAGTAGCGATATAGATATATCGCGCATTTCGCGATTGTCATAGCAGTCAACTGCTACGTGTAAACGCTGCTTTAAGGCCTGGTTACACGATACATTAACACGCACGGGTTCATGTATATTTGCGTGAATGGTTTCTGCTCAACTTGTGCGATGCATGAACCAAATAGAACAGGTTCTATTTTCTGTTCACGCATTCATTCATTTGTACATTTTGGTGTGGTTACACGGTGCATTTTCGCGTTCATTCTCGCGTTCATGCATTTACACATTAACTCGAACGGGTTAATGTATCGTGTAACCAGGCCTTCAGGGTAGTTTTCTCTTTTTCACACCGTGTCCTTTTCCACAGTCGAGTTCGAATTCATAAGTCTCATTGCAAGGCAGAAAGAGAGCGAGGAAGGGTACGCGAAGAAAGATGTGGAGGATAGCTTACGCGGGATTTACAAAAGTGCAACGAACCCAATGTAAATTCGTAAATGTAAACCTAGAGCGGATTAATTTAAGTGGGGAGTTAAGAGGAACTCACCCATGAAGATTTCCGGATTTCGTTACGCGGTGGGGTCTTTGCGAAGGAAACGGAAGAAGCCCGTGGTACCAACACGAAAAAAATAGCACAGGTTTTTAATGGCGGATGAGCTGGCGTCCGGCTTACTTTACACACGGGGTGGGACGGTCTTGGTGTGTCCGATAAAGGGGAAGGATAAGAACATGTACGTTCGTACGAGCATTGGCCGTCCGTTTGGTCATTATCCGATTCTTGCACCCTTTCGACCCCCCGAGACGTCTAGAGCGCATAAAGTAGTCGTAAATTTAGTCCACGTCTGTGTATTTGGGCTCCCCCCCTCCAAAGAAAGGAAAAGATACATGCCCACACTGAATATCGGAGTTTTTTTTGGACCGATTTGGAATTATAAATCTCTTGAACCTAGCGCACTAAAAGTACGATATGAAATAATTAACATTGAATAATTCTGGCTAAAGCATTTTAATTTTCATCTAATTTCCTGCAACGTGCTCTAACTGTACAGCGAGAGCTGGTTGGAACCAAGTATTATGGGAGGAAGATATAAAAGAGGGCTTAGAAACCGCTGAGTTGAAATTCGATACACGTATTTTCGGTAATGAAAAGGAAACATCTGATCCATATATTTACCAATAAGTGGTCTTTGCCTGTCGATAATTGTGGAGTTGCTAAAAATTCATGTCATTTATCAACAGACACGTACAACATATAAATTCACAGGATTTAATATTTTTAATAATTGCATTGCCTACCACATAAATACCCCAAGAATCCGCTAAGTATTTTTTAAATAAACAATCTTATCACCAGTAGACGCGATCATTCACGGGTTGTGAGGTATCAACGGTCTCCGCGACCAAATTAAATAGTCTATACCGGAATAAATAACGAATTGTCGACAAAAACTGTGACTTGTCTAAACACATTAATGAACTCAAATTCTCTCTTACCAAACGCATTCATTTCTCGTACATTGACGTAATAAACTCTGAGGATTAATACACATTACGCATAGCTCAATCAAAATTTCAGAGGTGCGAAAATTAAATTTCGAGAAAATAAGAAAATGATAAAGACAGGCACGCTCAAATACTAACGACCATCGGCGCTGCCGACATCCTGGATTGACTCAGGAACCACCGCCCACCGTTCTTTAATCTATGGAAACTCAAAATGAGCCAAATGGCACGTTTTAAACAAATAAAGGGGGAGAAGAAATTTCCGAAGAGATTTTTGCAGAACAAAATTATACGTGAATGCGGTTCCAGGACAAATAGGATTAAAAATTAGACAGAGCACACTGTATCCAAGTTAAAAGGTTTAAAATTATATCCAGGGTTGGTTCGCGGTTTTTCCCGCGGCTGTCAAAATTCGTGGTGAATTCAGTTTTCACGATTGATTTGTCACCCTGTGATTCGCAACTAAAATGTTTTGCTCGTAAAAATTTCACGCTTACATGCTAAATTGGATCAAAACTTCGCAGCCAGCTACCTATTCGTGCATTAGTCCAACACGACTAATGACGGTGTGATCCGTAACGTTAGCTCTTTAAAACCTTATTCAACTTCTACTATGAAAACTACCGACACCGAGGGCGTTGAAAAGATCACCACACGGATATTTTTCGTTTAACTTCCTCCTCCTTGATAAACTGATTGACAACATTCGAAAGACTCGAAAGAAAGAAAGTCACGCATTTCGACTTTTCCGTTTGAATAATTTAGCGCGCTATTTCTGAAAATCATTAGAGTACGCTTAGAATAAATCCTTCGGAAACAGCTCAAAGTGAATTACCCTATGCATGCCTAGAAAGAGTTTGGGGGAATATATGGTGTCTTTGGGATCAATTAGCCCAAAGTGACTGTAATATTTGCCATTTACCAGTATTTTGTCAAATATTATCACTGTGAGCGAATGCAATAAAGCGCATTCACACTAATTAGTGTACCATTACGAAATTCAACTCATGATTTGGAACATGAAATACTGGATAATATAATAGCACTCTGTGGTTAACGCTAATTCCAAAATTGATTCCAAAGACTCATTAAAATGATGGACATATTGAACTCTTAATGTGAAGTAATATATTGAGTTTTCGCTTTGTTACAAATGTCGCTTTTGCTAATTTACAAATTAAACCAATAAAATAAAAGTGCTAAGTTATAAAGTATTTTAGACGAGTATTTCCGTACTAATTGGTGGTGCGGAGACGATGGCGAATGTTCAAGGGGTGACCACATATCTTAATAATACGCGCATGGAGTTATGAATTATTTTAATCGTGTACACGAGAGCGAAAACGTGTTCACCGTCGCCACGTCACGTCAACTCGAGGTACTTGTACTTACCTGAATATTCTGATTGGATTAAAGGCAGAAATCGGGTTTGAGGGGATTCCCTAATCCAAACTGAAGCCCTAGGAACTATTGGACTTAGAATAGTGTAAAAAAAATTAGAGCATGGATTAATTCTATCATAAAATGTAAAGATTTCAGTGGTAAACAGAAGACATTAGAATTATTGTACATACGTCTGGCAAAGACCTTCTGTGAGGAGGTATTTACGGGTTTAACTTTCGATTTCCCATTCAAAAACAATCTATCCTATCGAAAATGCCACTGAGCTAAAAACGTATCGGCCAAAAACACCGTATTCAGGTTCGAAGTATCTCGCAATGTGTCCTTCTGAATGATGTGAGAAAATGCATTCGTGAGTTGGTGGAATGGAGGCTGAGTTGGGTACTTATTATTTCCTAAGAGAACAACGTTGCCAATGCAATGCTCACCATAAATTCCAAATTGAAATAATTGATGACCAATGGGAAATTGGAATTCCACTCCTTCATCAAAAGAAGAATCAATTTTTTCTACCACTTGTAAATATATTATGTACTTTTTCCAGTACAGATCAATGCATAAATTTTAAAAAGGAAACCTAGTGAACCCATTGACAATAATTAAAAAAGTTTGAGGAAACCTATTAAATAATATCTTACTTAAGAAAGAAAATTCTTTTTCGACGATGAAAGTTAATTGCTTAGGAAAAGTGAAGTATATTTACAATTAGATTATCCTGAGTTTATAGAAACTCCTCAAATGCTATGACTCATGGAAATTTCAGTTTAAGCCAAATAAGTCAAGTATTCCGAATCCTTTTCCAATCCCTGGTCCAAGCTGGCCAGGTTTCAATATCCTAGACACATAATTAACGTTATTCAAACTTGCCGTTATTAAAGAGCTGCATTCAAACACTTAAGCTCTATTTCACCCTGAAAATTGATTCCATTCCCAATCCTCCCATGCTCAGCAAACCTGATATAGATGTTAGCCCAAGTTTCGTGAGGAAGACCGCGCATTGTGCCAAGGGTGTGGTCACCTCACTCACACCCCAGGGTGGTATGCATACCACTGATGACGATCCATGTGACTGGAAATCTCAGTCTCAATTCGGGGAATTCCTTGTAACTCAACGGTACCCTCATGAAAGTGGCAAACTCGAGGGATCTCAAGAAACGATGTCCCCAGAACTGAGCAACGACACATGATGATCTCATTCCCTCCTCCGTCAACTTACGCCCCCTTTTATCTTTTTTTGAAGACAGGGAAACCGCTAAAGTTATCGCTGTTTCTATCGTCGGCCAAGAAAAGTATTCCGCAACATTCTTAAATATTTATAACTGCGAGTGTGATATAGGTTACTCCGTGGCGTTGGGCGGGTTTTACGGCCAAAGTTCCGCTTTCCCCCGGAGTTTATGGCGGCGCACACATCTGAGTGCCCTAAGTGCAGTTGCCATTCCTTTCGCCACTGCTAAAATGAACCCGAGACTCTTTAGTAGTATCGCCCGGTCTTCACTTGCAGCGATTTATCGTTACACCTAAAGGCGCCGAACTCCAAGAAGTATTGGAAAACTTTTGATGGAAAGCCTAGACGGAGAACTTCTGACGAAAATCTTTTTGAACCCGCACCTACCTCACGAGGATAGACTAGATAGCACAAGTCTTCAAGAGGCTGCACGCCGCGTTTTACATCTCACATTGAAGGGATGGGAGGATTTCTAACTGAAAACTCTCTCATTTCCCTCGATCTAATTCTCAAAAAATCTTTTGCCGAGATAATATCATGATAAAAATCTTAAATGTGTCAGCCGAGTGACAAATAATTCCAGGACATCGGGGGAATACTTAATACTTGCTAGGGAGCTTTCGTGTGAACAAATTAATTTTTACGAGTCGTTATTACAGCAGGGTTACATTGTGCAAGGAGTTGTTTTCATTTAATCCACCACGAAGAGGGGATGGGAAGGTATGAAATACTATAAATTAGATCTCCCAAGGGATAAATATGTCTACACAAGACAATCGACATTCACTTTCATCTTCCCATGGATGCTACCTCTTTTCAACGTCAATGTCTCTTTCTTTAGAAACAACTGACCTTTTTTAGCAGCCGAATGTGGTCACCTCTCATTTATCGATCTATCATTGCATTTTGAGAGCATGTACGCCTGCCTCTTTTCTTCAATCCACACCATTGAAATTTCGTCTTCTTCCTCCCCCTGTTCAATTTGTTTTCTATCCTAATCCATGTCCGAATATATGAAGTCTAATATGGACAATCATTTGATAATCTTCTGAGGGCAATGTAACCATTTTCCATGGAGAAACTAGGGAATTAGCCATGGATTCTCTTCGGACATAACTCACCCGGAACAAACGCTACTTCATGGCGGATTCCAATCGACCACATGGGATTGCTCCATGCAAACACACACCACGGAAATGACCGTCGGGATAGGTCTCTGTACTCAGGTGAACGCTGCGGAAGCCCTTACCCTTACTCCCCCATTTACCCTTACTCTCCCATTTCATCCTCGTGTGCTACTCAAATCATTTGCACCCAAATAGAACAGGATTGCTTCGACCACATTACCCCAAACACAATTTTTATGCATCCTTTTATGCAAGAGCTTATTCGAACAAAAATTACTCTATATATAAGCCAAAAAGCATGTTGGCGCGGGTAGATATTTCAATTTTCCGTATTCCACGCAAACATAAATGACAAATTACGTTGGAGATTACAATTATCAAAGGAGGACACCATTTTAAGATGTCTACTGCATTCGTTGGATATTTAATTTAGATAGAAATAAGTTTTCACCAACCATCTACATACCTATTGATAAACAAACAATCAGTGTCCTTTCTGCCATTCTACAGCTTCTTAACATGCCACGGATGGCTTAAACAAAATTTTAAAAAACAATATTTATTTCATTTCTGCTTGGTCATAAATTTTTGTCAAGTGAATTCTGTAGACATTTATGCTTATTTATTCACCCCGAACGGAAAGATAAAACGCTCATAGGCATTATCATACCCATAACTTTACAAGGAATATAATAGTAAAAATAGTAGGAAATATTTTGAAAACTGATTCTATCGTAAACTGGAACTTTCTTAGGCATTAAGCTGAATGAAGTCCACTGACATCTCTCACACCACAAATGATCATGACACATCAGGAATCAGATTTGTACCGGTCGAATGAAGGTGTACAAGTGCTAAAAAATTAAGGTAAAATAATGGCTAGTGCCCAATTTACTGGCTATTAACTGCAATACAAAGAACAGCGCATTGTCACGGACTCTTTTTCCCTGATACCATTTAAATAGGTTTTTTAAATTTCATTTAAATGCTAGTTCAAAAAAATTATTTTGACACTAGCAAATTTCGACGAAAAGATTGGCATACGGCCTCGACGCAATTTCTCCGATTTTGATATTTTTCCAAAGCTTTGTCATGAGGCTTGAGAGTTAATCACGAAATGCAAGTTAACTTCTTAATACACGTAAACGAGTGGTTAACGATAGTAACGAAAAAGCTAAGTCATTTTGACAGAAAATGCCAACTTATATAAAGTACGAAGTTATTGTCAACGGAAGGAAACACAACAGATCCAAGGCATTTTACGTGCATGAATGATCAAGTTTCTTATAATTTGCGGAAAAATTCCCGAAGTACTCTTTAAGTGACGCTGTTGCACTATTCAATACTTTTAACTTCCCAATAAAAATCGGGTAGTTTCCAAAATGAATCAGTACGAGAATCGGATCAGTTCTCACAAACCAACTAATTCTGGCCCCAGTCGACTCTCATAGTCTTCCAGCCCCGCGCGATTTGCCTCGCATTTCGAAGTCCCCTAGCATTTACACCAACCAACCAACCCCCACCACTTGCGCAAAACTCTTACCAAGGTATTCTCAGTTAATGGAACACAAACCTCAAGCATTCGAGGAATTCGAAAAACGGTTTTCCCTCGCCCCAGTGCCCCAGGAAACCATACCAGAGGGAAAGAAGGAGCATGGAACGCCGCCGCGCAGCCGAGCGCAGGAGTTTTGAGGGAGGGGAGGAGGTTGGAGGTGACGAATCTGTGGCCCCAGGTTCCCACGAACGATGCCGCAATGGACGTAGGCGTGCGCAGAAATGAGAGGACATAGGACGCAGGGTTTTCAATGAATTGATTTCGCGAACGCAGACCGCGGAAGTGTCTATTCCGTTCGAGTAGGAGTGCCAAAAAGGATTTACTAAGCTTCCCGTTCAGGAAAATAAGTAATTACCAATCTAAACTCAACAATCTATTTCCTTATAAAGTCGATAGTGTTCCAAATGCATCTATCACCATCGAGATACTTCGTAGCCTTTCTCTTAGGAAGTTGATATCATTTCAGCCACTTCCATCATCATCGATGCGCCACTTTCGTCATACATTGAAGTCCTATTGCATTACGACTGGAATCGAATTTACGATTTTGTGGATGGGAATGTATGTGAACCGCCACTAGTAGCAGCCGGAGTCAAGACAAACGGATAGCCTAGAGCTCGGGTTCAAATCTCACTTAAGGTATGGGTATTTTGTTCATCATAGGATTTTCCTCAGGATTAATTATAGGACAGGCGGTTCAATATGGCCTAAGCAGCCGGAGTACCTTAAAACCTACCTCTACTTCCACTACCAGCTTGAACGGGGGATCGGTTAGGTGTGGTGGCTAGAGCACTGGCCTCCCATCCCGAGGCCCGGGTTCGATTCTCGGCAGTGGTGGATTTTTCAGTGGCAAGCCGGTCCCTACTTGAGTGCCTAGTGGAGGGCATTACAGGTTCAGTACTCCGTTCGTCAGATGGGACGTTAAGCTGTGGTCCCTTTGGCGCCTGTCGTTAAGAGTAAGCTAATGCCGACGCCGGGATTCTCTCCACCCTTCCACCATTACCCGAAATGACCCTACCATTACCTAATTACCCACCTATCCTTAAATGCATAAATGCCATCTAAAGCACCTAAACCAATAAAGCCACCTCAGCTGTCAGTCATCTCCCACGAAAAACTAGCAAAGTAGCCTGACAGTGGCAAAGCGCCGTGGCAAACTGGTAGTCCAAAGATCGCGAGTTGGAATCCCGTGTTGAATATGGATCTCGTACGATTGGGCATTGAAGTCATATCGGTCGGTATAGTCCCAGCCAGCTATGAGCGTACCTAAAAACTTAGTTCTGCCGATAATTATATTAATAATATTCCAGGTTGAAAATCAATCTGTAACGTATGCATGCGCCTGGGAGGGATGTCCCCTGTATGCTGAGGGCTGCCTCTGTATGGGCTGAAATAGATGCACTCAAAACAATCACGAGCACAGAAATCGTGACATTTTCCAGGACGGCAGGCGTATATTCTATTCCACAAAATAGTACGAATGACTACATGGCTGCACGGAAAGCTCCCGTATCACGCGCTCAAAAGCGCATATTATCCAACGACACCGTAATTCGTGCGCACCGCTGCTTTCCCGATTCGGTCGCCTCGGATTTAACCAGCCACTCAAAATGCATATTAATGAAAGATGGGAGCAGGCATTCTCTACTAATCTCACGGTGCATTCGGGTTAACTGCCTCTTTGCTCACGACGACTACTGGCGGAACCCGTGATTGGTTGAACCTCGATGCACAACGGCGCTCCGCACAAAAGAGCAATCGCTCGCTCACTCACGGCTCAATGCTTTGAACTCTCATTAGCGGCAGCCAGTCAATGCTCTCCCGTTCTGCGACAACGATTAGCTCTCGTTTCGCTGCCTAAAAATGCTTTTGATTCCACTCCAAATGTCTTCAAATATGACGTTTGCTTTAAACCTCAAAGCTGGGAGGCACATTTTGAATTGCACGAAGGCATTGGGCCGGCATATTATGGAAGTTCCTTGATAGGCGGATCGAGTGCAGTGACTCTCAAACAGGAACATATTAAAAGATGGCACAAGAGAATAGGGTGAAACGTACTAAAAAAATCGAGTCGATTTTCCCCTCGGATTGCGAGATGTTACGGAGCCGTAAGGAATGAAATTCAGTGGAGCGTTTAAAAGTTTCATCTTTCTCTTTTCTACCCAATGCTTTGTAGGAAACATTACAGATGTTATTGAAATAGCTCCAAGTACAACTGGCGTGAAAATAAGAGAAAATGATCTAGCTTTGGAGTGTGTCGCTTTATATATTCTACATCTAGCGAAAACACCAGATCACTCAAGCAAAAAAGATGTGATGATAATAATAAAAACCAATAATAATCATTCCTCCCGCAAGAAACGTCGTTAAAGTAGAATAAGATAGTCTTCGAGATATTTGGTAACCCTAATAAAAGTTAGATGCAGTTCGGACGTGCGTCGTTCTACACGTTTAAAATGGCTGTGAACAGTCGTTTCCCATATTAGTCATAACCGATATGCCCATATTAGTTATAACCCAAGTATAACCTTTCTTTTCAATTGTTTTCAGCATTTCAGTGATTTCATTCCGTATTAATCATGGACATAGATGAAGGAGTAATAAAAAATAGGGAGAATGAGAAATTACTGAGAATAACCTTGCGGTAGAAATTAATTGGTCCCAGCTTGGGGCATAATGAATATTCAATGGGCAAATGAAAATATAAATAAAAGGAATACATAAAAAAAGTGTGAAAAGACACACTAGGGAAAATTGATGGAGATGAGACGGGAGAAATTCGGGTGTAAAGGAAATGGCGTCAATGGAATGGAATAACATGGAAAGAGGTTGGAGATACTTGAGAGGAACCAAGGGCGTATAATATCGTAGTCAACATTTCACTATCCCATGAAAAAGTGATGGTATGTGCTTTCTTGTGTGTAAGTGAAGTTAGAAACGGATGAAAAAAAACGTAGCGAGGAAAGATACAAGAGCTAACCCATCAACATTGCGTTTTAAATATAGACTACCATGACGACACAGATTTGCAGAAAATTTATCTCGAAGTAAAAGGAGTGAGAATCATTGTACGCGCATTCCTTGATATTAAGCCCTAACTAGGGAGCCTAGAAGCAGGCTCCCAAGCTCTAACGATATCCGTGACCTTCCACAAGGAGGCAGAGGCAGAACTAGGTACAGGTAGGAAATCGCTCCTAGAAGAGACTTGCACCGACAGTCAATCGGTAGCACTTTTCCTGACGTCAGCTAAACTCAGCTAAGTGTCCTGCGAGGAGTCATTGTATAATAAGTCAACGGGTAAAAAATAAAATCATACCTTAGGACACACCCAAAATATCTTGCGTTGCGTCACGATTTTTTACGTAATAATACATATTCATGTTATCATATATTATAAATAGCAATATATATTATAATTTATTATATATAATGGTAATAATTAAATATGGAGGTGATAATGAAGCCGATAGAGATATTCCTGCCGTGATAATCTCCATCAAATCTCGATCCTCAAATTACACTTCTCAAGAGCAGAGGTATGCCCCAATTAAACCGGCATACCAACGTACCACATTCGGCCGAACAGCAAATACTCGTTGATAAACGGGCATCTACTAACCTAGGTAATTCATTCTCCGCCGCCATTTTGAATACATATTAAGTTGACCACAGTAATATTGTAATCGAGTGATAACGCCGGGTATGGTGTATTCTCTAGTAACGCTGTACGACAACATTCTCCGACGCAACTACAAATACTTTAGAGAGGAGAACTAAACCCTAGTATTCATGTACCTACTGAACGATATCATGAGTCAACGACATTCCTCGCTATTTAAACCAGCCTCTAGTCACAAAGCGAGGCATGCTGGGATAGGTCACTGGAGATTTGTCGCCTTAAAAGCCGTTTTCCTCGAGGCAATACATTTCACTGCATGAAACCGCGTCAAATCGCGGAAATGGTATGGATAAATGCATTGAGTTGGAGCAGGGGCTATTTTCTGCCCAGTCGTTCATGCACCTGTGAAGTCTGCCAAGCAATTTGTCGCTTCAAACGATACACGGCGCATCTTTCCGTACATCAGACTGCACGCTGACAACCATCGTACGAAACGATGAGATGGAAGGGAAAGAAAATATTTTCCGTGGATTTCCCTACGGATTGCTCTTCCTTTACCACTCTTCCAGAGGGTTTTAAAATGAGAGCGTAGTAACCCCAGATTCTTGTCTGGCAGCACACCCTATTCCTAACGTCTACATCTGCAGTTTGGTGGCGTCCTTCGACAAGGGAATGTGAAAAGATGGAACTGATATCATCTCTGCACCACTAAGAAAAGCATCTCCTACCCAATTAGGGATAGCTACCAACGCATAAATTATGCATTGGATACAAGACGAATGCAAAACCAATAAAAACTCAATACGTTCCTTACCTCGTCCGTACTGTACAACACTGCAATTACCCAAACGAATTTTGGAAGAATTCAACTGTCTGACTTCGCAGATTCTACCATTTGTCATGAACTAAGAGTAGATAGGTGAGAGAAATTAAGACAATTAAACTCACCCATTCAAATCCCATGTTTTGGTCCAACAATTACCGCCGCAGAAGCAATGTCTGATGCATGAATGTCTGATGATTCCTAGATTAATATCCGAAGAGCCAAAGGGTGAACTGTTCTGCAGGCACAATATAAAGCATTTATATTCCCATGAGTATTGTTTTCACGAGAAAGTCACTTCCTTCTGAGTAATTCCCAGTCTTTTGGGTCAAGTGTCCACCTAGTACGATAACGGAGCCAAATCACCGAAGTCTAAAATAAATCTCGACCAATCAGCGAATAATTTCAAATAGACGAGCGGGAGGAGGGGGAAGAGCCCCTACACATAGAGGAAGAGCGGTTATCGTTTCGTGCGCACTTGCATTGCACGAAATTTTGATGCCTCTATATAGTTAGACATACACGTGAAATTAAAATGACTGGAAGTTGAACCGTACTGCACTATTCATGATTTATTCGTATATTTGATTCTCCAGTGGATTTTTCCCGAGTAAGGGTATGGGGGATTTTTTGTAATTCTGATTCAATTAAGTCTCTTTAAAAGTATCACTGATTTTTGCGAAATATTAATTCTAATATGCGGTAGATGTGAGCTTAAAGGTATCCAACTTCAAACAGTTATCCTGCGAAAACGGTGTTCATTAGCGCTTTCATTCTGTGTTATGTACAGGAAGGATGTACATTTATTATGACATTATTTACTTTGCTCTAGTGCTTTATTGCAGTCCATTACTAGTTTTAAAATTGTCACTGCCCGAAGAATGTATTTGAGCTTTACATAGTAACATTCGCTTCTGCTGAGATCACCTTGCGTAGATGTTTATTCAAACTAATCTGCTCTAAATTCCGGATGCATGTATCATGATATTTATACTCACTGTAATTGATATTTTGCCAGTTAACTGATTTTTGAGATGGGTACTTCATTTTAATCAATGGAAACTACTGCAAGCAGAATAGGAGGGCAAACTAAATGAACGCATATAATCATTGATGCTCATGGCGTTTATTGTAATTGAGGTAAAAGCAAGTAATTTCCCTCAAAAACAATATTATACTAGATGTTTTCAAGGGAATTTTATTTTCTGGGTTTGAACGATTTTACTAATTACACAGCATTGATATTTGAACTGACCACCATACTTGATGAATGTCCCACCATAAATTATTCATAAGTCTTATTTATTTTTCTAGGATCATTTGGCTACGATGAAAAACTGGGCACCTGCTCCATTCTTGATGACAGTGAGAATCGATCCTCAAAAACAGCCCTCTTCATCATAGGTTTCTTGACCCCATGCATTGTAATAGTTGTCTGCTATGCCAGAATATTTTGGGTCGTTCACAGGTAATGAAAATGAGCGATGGCAATATTTAGTTATATTATGCCATTTGAAATTTCCATGTTCTCCAATGTTGAAATTTGTCATAAACATGCTAAATGTATGACATTTTCGGCCACTTGAGTAGCCATTCATATAAGTTGTCATACTGAAAATCGTAAAAGTGTATGAATCCCTCTCTGTCAGTGTGCATAGAAACCTTTTCTAAGAATTTAATTCCATTGCAATGTCTTTAATTTTTGTCATTCTTGTATCATATACAACACAACTTGATTTTGAACTAATGACAACTTCATTTTTTTAAATGATGCTCCTGATGTGACAGTCTAAAGATATGAATTTAATTTCTAGTTCTGAGAAAAGAATGAGGAAGCATGCAGCTTCTTCTGGGAATAACAAGGGAGAAGAGGATACTCGTAAGAAGAAGAGTGACAGAGAAGCCAAGACAAAGAGAAATGAATGGAGGATTACCAAAATGGTTCTTGCTATTTTCCTCTCATTCCTGGTGTGCTACTTACCAATCACAATTGTGAAGGTGACAGACAAAGATGTTTCATACCCAGGTTAGTCTACACATTGAGAAAAAATTTATCATGCATTTACTTTGCAGTATGAATAATCTAGACCGATTCACATTGCGATAACTCATGACAGCTCAATATCGAATTGATTCTTGGGGATGGCTGATTTGAATGTTTTTGTTCAACATACAAACATGACACAACTAATATTTCCAAATGCCTTTCAGGGGAAAAAAATCATTAGCGAGACACTAATATGTATGAAATACTAGATTGAGTATCATTGTCAAGGGGTATGAAAAAAAATATTCGTAGAGCTGACACCTCGAGTATATTGTACAGGTTTAGAGTTGTATTGTCATTGTATATTATATACAAATATTGTTTATCTGTGAGCTCAAGTTTGGAGTGTGATCTCTAAAGGTCAGTCAGGCTGTTAGTGGATTCATGTTTTCCATGACATGAGATGCATGCCTTAGTTGAAGCTGGTTACTTATTAGCAAGGGTCACATCCTTAAACTGACTGAAATATATTTGTCATAAAGGCTTCTCATTTGAGTCACTGAATATTATTCCAAGTCATGAAGCAGGTCATAGAGACAATTACTGTATTCCAAGGATTACATGCAATATGTATGGTTACATATAGAAATTGAGTCATTAAATCTGAGTGAAGGAAGGGGGTCCATTAGTTTTTATTTTTAGCTATATCAGCTAGCAGGTGTTTGTCTGTGCATTTAAAAATTGAAATTTATTCATACTAGCAATTGGCATTGTTCTTGCAACCTCTATTCTTTCATATATGTACACTTTGTAACATTTAGGACTCAGCATAGCCTATTCATGTATGTGGTATGTAACTATAGAATTAGGGCCAATGAGAAAGTAAAGGCTTGGCTTTACCTGGGGTAGATATTCAATCTTCAGCACCTGATTATGGAGATATTGTGGTTGAAAAAACATATACATAAGAACCCTGTTAAGAAGTTTTTCCTGGGCAGGAGGATTAACATGTATCGTAGGAAAATTAATTGGCAGGAAACATGGGTATTAATTTGGGACTTTAAAAAACCAAACTTCTAAAGGCCGCTTTACACGATACAATTTTTTGTACAATTTCTTGTACAAACTCTTGTGTGAGGAAATTGTACCATGTAAAGTGGTAAATTGTACGAACGCTTGTGCGATTGTCTGAATGACTGAATGGGAAATAGAACCTGTTCTAATTCCATTCAGACAAACATACAATTTCGTACAGTGTATACAAGCGTTTGTACAAGAAATTGTATGGTGTAAAGCGACCTTAAGAAGAGGAAAAATTCTTGTGCAAGAACCCCTTAACAGGGTTGTACTGTAACAAAGTAAGTAGGTACCTGGGTACTTTGAACTGATCTCACAACAAATATTCTAGAGAATCATTTGATGAGCAATTGATTTTTTTCACTACCATGTCAAGATTTCATCATGGTTTTGTAGTTTGTTTTTCTGCCATGTTCCCCCAATACAACCAGGAAGTGGCATTTTTTGTTTCTGTCGTGTTAGTTATATTTCAGTTGAATGAAAATGGTGAGCTCTTACAGCTTACAAATGTGAATGAGTGTCCAAAAGTCATTAACCTTAAACTGCTAAATGACTTAGCTAAGCTAAACTTACGTGAATGTGACTCGTTAGTGCTGCTCTCTTACTAGGTGGAATTTCCTCCAGAACAGAGAGCCTCTAAATGGGGTGTGAGTTCTGGTAGATAATTTCAATACCCCACCCTTATTTGGAAAGGTATATTTGTTTATGGCCTTTGGAGACTTTTTACTCATTCACATATATTTCAGTTCTCCTTAAAAAAATGTTAATAATAAGTAACAGAATTTGAGAAATTTGTCAAGAAGAAATTGCTAGGCATATATTTCTAGCACCTAAGTGAATGAGCACATAATTGAAAACATCGAAACAGTCATTAATTCTAATTCTTTTTCTTTATTGCCAGGATTCCATGTGCTTGGATATATACTGCTTTACTTATCAGCCTGTATAAATCCTATTATTTATGTTATCATGAATAAGCAGTATCGTCAGGCATACAAGACAGTACTCCTCTGCAGAAGACCCAGGCTATTATCATTCACTGCTCCTCCACCTAGCAGTCTAGCAGGTGAGACAAAGACCTCAAGTGTTCTCTTCTAAATGCCATTAATTCATCTCAATTGACGTGCAGTGAGGGCTTTGACTGATATTTCACTCTGGTTAATTACAAAGTAGAGTCATAATTAGGACATTTCAATAGTTCCAGTGCATGGTTGGCTGTAAAGTTGTGAGAATTGGATGTAGGAGCCATAGTACTTAATGAAAAGTGAAATCTACTTACAGATAGACTATTATGAATGTTGGTTGTAGGAACTAGGTACTGCACTTAATGAAAGTGCTATCCTCTTTTGAATTGTGCTTATTCATGGTGTAAGGTTTGTGCTGGTTAGTGGTAGATGATATGCCCTACTTTTCTTGAATAGAAATGGTATCAAGAAACGCTGCACACGAATTTTATGTCCTCCTAGAGAGTGCTTAAATTTAACAAGGCACTGAAGTTCTTTCACTAGATGCATATTTGAATTTTGGAATTTGAATTCAATTTTAGGCAAAGCCTCATGAGGATGTGATTTTATTATGCATTCATATATCTCATGATACCAAGAAGTTCTTTTAAAATATTAACAATTCGAAATGGAATAAATTGAAGACGAGGCCAATATTAAAAAATTGTAGTTGGAGGTTGTCTATTGAGTTAGTAATTACAGCCATATACTACTTTAAATTTTAGTATTATTAATACATTACATTGATTTGACTCCTATGATACCAGCTGCTTTTATAATGATATTTGAAACCTTTGTAAAATGTAAAATATAGTGTCATTAATTTTTTACATTCTTTTTTAATTCCTCTTTTAAAGTAATCATTAAACTGCTCTTTTAACACATGCCTGAAGGCTAACTTTTACTAGATTTTTAAAAAAGAAACAATTACTCCTATTCAAATCTCTGTGCATTTCCAAAAAAGCAAGTTATGTACATATATTATTATTTCACTAAAATCAGGAATGTATCATGAAATTGAGAAGACTCATCCTTGAAGTAATTTCCCTTTCACTCTTCACACTGTGTTAGAGAAACCAAAAATGTGCTATGATGCAACCATAAATCTGAAGTCAACCTTATAACCACAGATTTTAAAAGAAGGTGTAATGCATGAATAACTATTCTTTTGGCAGACAAATCAAAAGAGATCCACAATAGCAAGACACTGGTCTCTCATGTTTCCTTAGCAATGACTCCAGTTAGAGGCAGCAAAGGAGAAAATATAAGTGAAGAAGACCTGCCTGATGTTTTTGATGACAGTATGTGAAATGGTGTTCATGAACTCAAGTATTATATACGTAACAGTACAATTTGTGGATATAAAGTATGCTGAGACCAAAGAATTGAGTGAAAAACCTCAAAAGACAGCAGAGTGATTCTTGAAGATTTCTTTGTTCAGTGTTGAACTTCTGTTTGCAATTGTGTGTGTTAGCACTACTGTGGGCATCAGAAAGACTAAATACCCTTGAATGAACAACAGGGTCCCAGAACCCAAGCTGGTGCTCTGCCTTCTGGGTAGCCATTTGTTTTTTTTTATGATTGTTCCCAATATGAATGACCCCACCACAAGTCTTGTACATGATTTGGATGTGCCATGAATGATCACTCACCACATCTGGGTTTACAAGTGTGCTTCTGATCTGAGGAAACTACGAAATTCATGATTTAAGGATTTCTTGAAGGCCAATGTCAAACTGTTTCATGTATTGTATAATTGCCATAATATTTTTACTACATATTTATTTATGAGATAGCCTGTAGTCAGTTTTCCAATCCATGAAATCTTGTCAAATAAAATTCATTTATATAAGGAATTGACAAGCCATCCATGCTCATTTTATATTCATGTTGAATGTCAGGAAGAAACTAAACATAGCACCTACGTGAAAGCAATTCTTTGTTACAAGCTATAGTAACAATGAGAATAATAGGGACATTTTCAATGCTAACCAACTTCCATTACTGTGATCAAGAACACTGTATAAGATGTATAGTGTTCTTGGCTGTGATGTTCAATTCATTTAAGATTTGGATTTCCTATAAGTTGTTAATAAAACTTTTAATTCACTCTAACAAATTTTTACAAACTTTACACCTTAATGGCACCAAAGCTGTTTTCTGATTAACACTTGTTATGCTGGCATGCAAGAAAACCTTATGAGATTCCATAGAATATATGCATGCAATATTGTCACTACTGCACCGCTGCTTCTCTTCTTTCCTTTCTCACTAACTACCCCAGAAGAACTCTAAAATAGCTACAATACATATATTCTTACTGCACTCATAATTAGGTAGATTTTAGCTGCTTTCCTTCTGTAATGAATCATCAGTTATACATAATTCCAAACAGATTGGAATTTTTAATGCTCAATGAAGGGCCATGAAATGAAATACCTATGAGCAAGATATTGATATAAGGTAAGTTTTTCAGCTTTCCTCATGCTTTGGAAACAAGTGTGTGATTGTTGACAAGGCTTGGTTTAGCCTACAACAGAAAAACACAATAAGCTAAGGACTTTCATACAGACTGAAGAAAACCAAAAATAGGGCACCGAAAAAGGTACCAAAATAGGTACCAAAGTAAGGTAATGCAAAACCAAGCTTCAAGGCAGGTTATATGTCCTCATTATTAGGAACTAAGCGGTGGACTATCAAAGTATTTATGTACCCTTCTTAATTAGTGTTGGCTGATAATTTAGAGCATCCTCTTCCTTCCGAAACTCTACTGACTTATTTTGATTTCTCAGTCAGGGTGGCAAAAGACAATGGAAGCCATGGAAATAATTAAGTTTTTTCTAGAAATCTAAAGAGAGGGTAGTGAGCAAGAAAGAAGAGCATGATGTGTATTGGTAAAGATTTAATAAAAATGTTAGAGTTTGACCTGGGCCTTTGCATTGTATGCTTGTAAAACCTGGACTAAGCGAAGTGATTATGACTACAGATTAAAATTTTGGGCCTGGAGAATAATGGAGAAGGTAAGATAGACAGAAAGACAAATGAATAAGTACCAGGCTTGGAAAGAGGGGAGAAAATTGCCTGAGGAAATAAAAATTTTGACTGGAGTGGTAGGCAGATGCCTTCTGGAGCCCCCCCTCCTACACTTAGACCCATCTATCAGTTACGTCAATCCAAATTTTACCTGCCTAGCACTCTCAGACAAGAGCACCGTGGTATAGGAGTATAGGTATGGATGAGGGTCACACTCCAACCCCTGTATGGGTCCAACGTTTCTTAACTTCTGAGACGTGACAGGAACCAGGGTTCCAGATTGGCTAGGCTTTTGCCCGTTGGAGGAAATAGAGGCAGATGAAAAGAGCAAGTAATCAAGGGTTGGTGGAATAATGAACGATATAACAGTTAACATTCTAGGCAAGGCATTTTAGATGGGATGAAGGAAGGTAGTATTTATGTAGATCTAAAGGTAGAAAAAGAATTTGTAAAGAAATTTTTTAAAGTGGCAAACAGAGTAGATAGAAATGGTCCATGTACTATAACAAGTTCTACGTATTATAACACCAATAAGTCACAATGAGTAAAAATGGTGAAGATGGATCTGTTGGTCCAAGTAGTTTTTTCAGAGATGGATATTATCCCCAAAGCAATGTTTAAAAACCATGAAATCCATGAATAATCTTGAAGAACATTGCCAAATGAACATTTCAAAATGGATCAGTTAATAGAAAAGATTTAATTGATTAAGAAAAAAAGAGTAAATATTGGCCAAAAAATTACTATGTAGTAAGTAGCATTGATTCAGAGCAACTCACAAGAGCCAAGTTTCATGGACAAGTAACAAGTTTGAGAAGGCAATTATGTTGCAATCTTGTGAAGCTGACTAGTTCTTCTTAACAGTGCTTGACTTTCATAGTTTCCACATGATTACACTCTTGGGGCTTACTCCTCCCAAAGATGACATCTTTCTTTCAAGGATAAATTAGTCAAAGGCTTTGTTATTGGGAGTTATTCGTTCAAGTTGGGAACACAGAATTAAAGAATTTTGTAGGGTCATATTTTCCATTATTATCCAGCTACTTTCTGGATATGTATAATCTTCTTGCATTTAACTTTCTGCAATGGTGTTCCATATTTCTCCCACATTTTGTTCATTAATCAATGCACAGTGTCATATGACTGAGGTAATTATTAGTTTTGGAATTAGGTTATGGAGCATTCTAATCCACAAGAGCTGCCAGAGATTGAGATAAGTATTATCTGTACACAAATATGTGAGGATGATTGTGCTGGTAGTGAAATAATTTCACTACACGAGCAACCACTCTCACATAGTTTAGTACATATTACCACACTTTAGCCAAATATAAAAGAGTACAGGTGGATTGAATACATATTTACTTTATTGTGAAAAGGACTCATTCGAGACATACCTATAGGGAAGATACATAATTAGTGAGACCATGTGGCCTAACATTTTGGCTAGATGGATACAGTGTAGAGAAGATATTAGGGTGTAAGTGCATTGTGTCTGGTGACTTGAAGAGTATCTTCAGTCAGTCTTGATCAAGATACAGTGGAAGAAAGGCATATAATACTAGCTGGCTTTATGTATGGATAGAGGTTTTTCATCTAAAGCTATGTAGCAGTAACCCTTAAATACTTTCATCAAGTAGTTATGCTTCATAAGTTGGACTCAATACCCTTGAATGCATCCCCAATTACTTACCCAATATATATGTGGCTAACCTAACATTAATTAACTTTTCCTTTTCTCTAAAATATGTAAACAACCAGTCTAGTTTAGTTTTTCTTTGGAGATTTTGCATCTTTTATGATTGCATGTTCTCCATAGGTGACTATAAGCATACTCCTAATAAGCATGAAATTGGCATGATATTTAATAGTAATATTCCTAATATCTACTAAGTCATATTTCTTTAATGTTCTAAGTCCATTAAAAAGCATTTCTTATGACTAAATCCTAATCCCCCTTCCAAATATCAGGCTTAAATCACTTGTTACTATCCTTTCATTTGCTGAACTTGCTTTCTTGCTCATCAGAGGGTCTCTATAATGTTTAACCCTTAGAGTGCCGGGGAGTGCGATCTCCTCCGAACTCTAGCGAAAAGTGCCAGGGAGTGTTATGGCGCTCCTTCTGAATTGTCATTATTAATTGTTGGTTGTTCACTGATTGTTGACTGATGGCATTTTAATGCAGAGAACTTATGATACCGAACCTTTGTAATTCCACAATTTACAACTAGTGTTCATTTGCCTCATTTTACATTAACTACGTAAAATAATATTTTTCCCTGAAGCTCTACAAAATCGGCCAAAATGCTCCAGCAATTTTAGTGCAGCTCCTAGGATATTGGTTGGCACTCAAAGGGTTAATGTTATCTATACATTTACTCATACAACAGCATTTCATCACACAAAAATTTACTAAATATGGATGAGCCAACGGTGTATTAACAAAGCTGGAATACATGAAGAATTCATCTATACTGTAAGTTATCCATTTGCAATGGTCCAATTGTTCACTTTCTCCACCTCTTTTTACCCACTAGATCCAACGGCTGCTGGGGAAACTAAGCCATCCTGAATTATTGATGCACCATTTTCCTGCATGTTGCACCACAATAGTTCCTAGTGGATCTTACTCATTCACCGATACTGATATTGGGAGGCAAAAGTCAATCATAGCCATTTGCCTACTTGAAGTTTTTAAGTGCCTCAAATGCTCAAAACAACTTGTGATGGACACTTAGCCACTGGCAATATTTTTCTTGCATGAGAGAGAAAAGTTGCAAGGCTTCCATGAAATGCACCCTCATTTTTTCAAATGTTATATTTTTACAGTGGAAATATTAAAAAGAAATAAAAATTTTAATTATTTAAGATTCCGAGTCCTGATTCAGCAAATCAACCAAAAAACACTTGGTAAGTTCATTTTGACGAGGCTACACAGAACTACAGATTGCAGATCATAAGTCACTGAGAAGGTAAGGCAGATTTATTTATCATCTGTGGAACTAAGTAAGTTTTCAAGTAAGCATAGGTTTACTGAAAATTCAAAAATACTGGAGAATAAAGATAGCTAAGATGCTGGCAGTGACTATTCTAAAATACCTTGAGGATAGCACTGTCACCAAAGATAAAAACATAGGTTGGAAAAAATCATTTACGGGTGAAGTAGCTGTTAAAGCTCACTACTTCAAAAACAATAAAGTTTCCATTTGATATCGTATTTCCATCAGTTTAATGCTGCATATGTGTGAAAGGTATTCAATGTTGAAAGGATTTTTATCTAACTTAACATGTAACTTCTATTGGGTATCATACAAAAATGAAAAACTAAGGAATACTGACACAGGCAGACTTTCGAAAGTTTTCAGCATTTTCACTATTGATGGTGACATTTCACCCACTCTGCTACAGGTGTCCACAGCTTCCAAGGAGGCTGTACAGACAAGAGAAGAAATCAGCCATTGCAGAGCATGTTTTGGCTGAGCTTAATCACCACGTGAACCTTATGGAACTGAAAATCCTCACCAAAGGAAAATGATACTTTCCTAGAATAATCAGGGAAGCTGAGGAAATATTCAAAGAGACCAAACAACATGAATTGAGGACAAATACACCCTTTCCAACGTTTGGAAATGGGTTTTCCAAACCAATATTATCAACTGCCAATCAGGGAGCAGCAGCCGCATGGTCTCCTCAGAAGCAGTGTACAAATAAGAGCCGAATTCGAGACAATCTTCACTTCAGCCTGGCCCGAGGATGCCTGCAGCAAAGTGGGTGAAACATTGCCATCAACAATGACAACACAGAAGACTCCCGAAAGTCTGCCTGCGCCATCGGAACGCCATGAAAACTTTCGCCAGAAACTAAGGAATATTCACCACTACACCTCTAAGGACAAATTATGTATGTGAGCTAATTTCTTCACCAATGCTCCATGGAACTAACAAGTCTTCCTTTGAATATACAATACCAGGATATAATATTATTTTTAAAATATTATTACCACTTAAATTCCATCACATAACTGTACAACCTGTGTGCAACATAGGTATTTATGAGAGCAATAGCATCCTCTCTAAGGGACAACAAAAAAAAGCCCAACAAACAAACTCTCTAAAATACCCCTCAGCCTACATGACACAGAACCTCCACAACCCTTAATATGTCACCTAGTGCAGAAGCAGGGGTGCTGTGTCCATCAAAAATTCACAGATTTTCCCAGATCCCCAATTCAGGGGTTAGATGGCAGAAGGGACAGTCTTGTCTCAATCTCACCCCAATAAAGACCTTTTATTATCATTATTACTATTCATGTTTTCAATTAATTTTTTACACGATTGAAAGTTACATTACCATCAAGCTATTGAACACTATCATGCAGTGAAATTCTATAAAGGGAATTTGATGCTGGAGGTAGCATAGCATGAGAAAAATAAAAGAAACATAAGGAGGACATGATGAGGGAAGAATGTTGGGTAAGCAGGGAAGAATGTTGGGTAAGCAGGGAAGAGGGAGGAGAACGGGTAACTAGGATAGAATGATGAGAGTTAGGAGATATGAGGGGCTGATGAGGGTCATCATGTATCATTTAGGGGTGTGGGAGAATTATATGTCCATTTAGACCTACCTTCACCAGTAGAAAACTAATAATAATGAGATAAGAGAAGTTGAGACGGGACTATGGAATGGAAAGCCCCTTAAGGACGAGACATGCGAATAGCTTGATGAAAAATTCTTCAAAACACATATCATCAGGACTAAAGAGAACATACCTTGAACAAAAAAGAAAAAAATCTGCCTTGACTTTTCAAAACACTGAAGCAATGATGGAATACATACAAATTTAATAACTAGGCCTTTCAATCCACATGAATGAAATTCAGCTTTGTTTATTTGGACAGCAATTTATTTTTCACTCACACAAAAAAACCACTCATTACAGAAATATGCCAATCATTGTGTGTGAAACCAAAGGAACTTTAAATAAATAAACAATGAACAATATCTGAACAGTGCAACTAAAAAAATTCCTGTATGTACAATAAAATTGCACATATCTGATATTATTTTCCTGTCACCATGTTCATTAATGTACTGTGGTGGATGACCTTTTAGGCATTTACCCTTACAATCATGTGTTACATTTATTCCCTTATTTACAAATTCCTGGAACCAGATTGTAGGGTGTCTTCGATGGAAATAGAAATAGCATTGACCTGAAATCTTACTCAAGTTTTACATTACTTTCATTGTTCATATGCTACAAAGGCACTACTATCTTTTCAGTCACAATAGAATTTCTAGCCCATAACTTCAATGATCCAATTACTTATCACATATGAATATAATTGCATACCCAATACAAGTACCTAAATATGACTCAAGAGGGATGACAATGATTTACTGTGCATAAATTTGTACTCCCACTTATTCAAAAAAAATTGATGGGCAACCTTTCTAAAAATTATCTTCACAATTTGTGTATTAATACATAAATAAAAATGAAGTCCTTAAATGTTTAGGGATTAGACACCTACTTCATTCACAATTGATTCAGAATGACATACTGTCACTTTGGAGTTACATATTTGTTTCAAGTCTAGGAGGCATATTAGCATTTTCCATGATGACAAGGTCTATTTCAGAAAGAGAACATCCTCACCAGAAGAAAGAGGTATCATTTCCTGTCCCTAATGCAAATATGAAATAGTACAGATATCTAAAATTAACTAACCAGAAGGATATTGCATGAAAAATATGACAAACTCAAAATATTTCAGTTTCTCACTAGAGTTAATGGGATCAGAGAAGTAATGCATATACAATTCTCTGAGCTACGTAACCCTCAGAACTGACCAAAGAAAACTCCTTCAAAATCTTTTATGCTGATTACATTATTTTCTACAATCTTTCTCAATTCACAGTTCACATTTGCAAATTATAAAAACAATACCTTACATGTGATACAGCCAATTACATTGTTTTGTGGTTCTGACAAGCTCCTGTGCACCTTTTAATAAGTTTAACAAAGGGACGATAATGTTTTATACATTAACAATGAATCCAATGAAAAATAATGCTATTCTGTCACAAAAGAAAATTTGGAAAGGACTGAATTAACAAAAATAGAAAGGAAGGAATGTTGCCCTTCATACTAATGTGATATTTATGATTTACAAAATTTTTGTTCTTATAAGTCCCCTTTCATTTTTATTATTAAAGATGTTATCAACTACAAAAAAAAAAAAATTTGGTCTCATTTTTGACTTCACCAACACCAATGAAAAATGCCATACTGGCACTACCATTAAGTATTTAACTCATATTTTTAGTGCCCCTTCTTAACCAAACACCTAAGGGAATTACTGTGGTTGCTTCCACATGAAATATCATGTCCAGGTGACTATTTTCTAGCTACTAGAACTGTATGCATGTGTTGAAGTAAATAAATGAGAATTAACTCAACGTCGACGCCTGGGGGTCACCCAGACAAAAAATGCAATTCACAACATATTACAAGAGTAAAATTCCAAGTTACCTAAACAGGACAATAAAGCATATCCTGTGATTTTCATTTTGAAAAAGTGAATCTTGAAGATGCAATGGACTTATGAGCTTGGACCTTGGATCCATAGTAAATTTTGGGTACTTGCTTTTGGAATTTTGTTTCATTTCTCAGGTCAATGCCATTCCTACAGTAAAAAGTAGCATATGGATAAATAATAGTATTTATATGTCACTACTCTTCAATGATTTCAGCAAATATACACTTACTAAACATAGATAATTGACCCTTGTACCAGACTGATTTGGAATACCATCAAAATCATGATGAGATTGGCCATATTGTTTAAAATTATCTTATAGAAGTAATTTCAGTACAGTTACTTTTTAAAGTCTATCAAAGATTTAGTACAAAGAAAGATCCCAGAGGAAGAAAAATAAAATGCTTGACAGTAGAACTTCAAAACTTACTTTTACAAGCTAAAGCTGCTGTTATTAACAATGTAACAATAGTCTGCCATTCCATTAACTTGCAGTCTCCTAGTAATTCAATATTTCTAATCAAGGAAAATACCACACTTCTCACACTCCAAAGAGAATAAAGAAGATGACACTTCACCCCACAAAGTGTTTTATGCAAGACTACACAAGAAAATAAAAACACTGTAAACATGATCACAGCCAAATTAGATACATTTGCCCAACGAGAAACAACGAAACTGTAGATAGTTGTATCCAATTCCTTCTGTGACCTGATTTATAAGAAAAACACATCAAAATCAGGAAAATTCCCATTAATGCTAGTCAGTCAGTCTTAGAATGAACAATTTTGATTGCCATTGCACTTTTTTTTCTAAATAACACAGCCCCATGTCTTTTCAACTATTTATTGATTAGGTGAAACATCAGCCTTTTTTTAAACCAATTGGGAATATTTTACCTTCACAATTAATGACATGCAATACATCCACTGGGGCAATAAATTACGAGAGGCAGTACAATAGAGTAACACTTGAGCAATTCTTAGATTTGAAAATTAAAATTTCACATAACGGGAACCTTCCCTAAACTTAAAAAGGTTTGAGCAAGAACCACATGAAGATCAACAAAATTCAAAAATTTTCTGAATTTAATTCACACTCAACTGGCCGAATAACATCAGTATCATATCACGATAAATCTTTTTTTTTTAGGTTAAAAGCTATTTCCAAATTTTGTAAAACACTATACAAATCAAAACTATTCCACCTTCATGCACCATTTACCTGCACACATACACACACACATAAATTCATAACATACGTTAATTAATCAAGAATGTCTTTGCTGTCCGCATGGGAATTTTCTTTGTTAATGAAACAATGGTGATGTGCTCAAGGGACAGAGACCTAATTCAGCCAATTCACTATACCACAAAAACCCATAAGCTCACTAAGATCAAGTTAGTCATGAAAATGGTAACGAGAAATTCCATAATGGCAGATTCATTACAAAATGAACATCATTCAACCATGAAATGTATCACATTTACATCAAAACTTTTAAGACCCAAAAAATAACCATCTATAACTGAAATTATGAATGACCTCAACAACTAACATAAAATAATCTGGAAATATTTTTATTAGGGTCGGTGACTTAGATGATTATTCTTCCAGAAATAAATACCAAAATACTGAGAAAGAGATTCCATTACATAAGTATGTAATGTAACAAAAGCTACATAACTCAAAAAATTAAAACAATACCTTGCTTCAGTAATGAGCACTCACTGCAATTTCAAGTTTAATACTGTCAAATCTACATAATTCTTACAACTCTAACAGCTGACAAATGGAAGGATGCCACATTATGTGACATATCTGCAATGGATGCAGAAACAAAGTAAAATCCTTAAAATGCATGCTCTCAAATATTATGCTACCCTACTGAATGACATGAAAGGCTATAAAACCTCTGACAAAGTAATGATAAAACCATATTTGTCCGAACATCCCTCTCTCCCTACCTTTCATAAACAAAGTACTAGCAGGACAAAAGGGAATAGCAAGAAGAGGGAAATGATTCTTGATCATCATTATAAAAAGAGGAAAAGAATAATTAATTCCCAATCAGATGAAATTACCAAAATATTAAGTCAACAGTTTATGTAATCTACCTACATTAATTTCATCTAGGTAAATGATCCTGTTAAATTTTACATGCACTTATAATGCAAAGATTTACATGCCAATTATACAGTCACAGAATCAAACACAAATGCTTCACATTCCACTAGGCAATGTGAAATATGTAAAGTTTAAATAACCATTTAAAAATACTTAATTATAACTCATATTTTCTTGGAGAGTGGCTAAAAAGATACCAACACTCTCTGTAAAGCTAACCCAGATTCAAGTAACATGACACAAATTTCTTAAGTACCAAGCTCAAGAAGTTAGACCACCCTGGCTATACTAGTACATGCTGTGGGAGTAGAAACAAATAAGATACAACAATTCCCCAGAATTGAAAAAGAATTAAGCTTGATGCAATGAGTTAATCGAGCCTGGATATCATGCAAAATGATTGTCAACCAGAGTTGAAAAAATCAACACTGCAACAAAAGTGCAAAAGAAATTTCCATTTCAAATCCAATGTCTTGTCCAAAGAGGAAATAATGGTAACAACTGAAAAACTCCTGGCATGAAAACATAAAAGAAACCTAACCAAAATGATGACAGGCTAACCTCATGATAGAGTACTATTGTTCCATAAAACAATTTCCAAACATATTTTTAATACACAAATCTAGAAAATGCTTAACCCAAAGGTAAATTCAACTATCTAACTCTTAGGAAGAGGAGATTAATTTCAGACAAATTAAGCTCTTTACATAGTGTTCTATTGTGAAAATATTTCAAGCTGTTAGCCAACAACTTACACAAAAACTAATGACACCAAAAAAAATTTCACTCCCAGGAAATCAAAAGGATTTTACCATTACAAATTAGAGACAACACCACTACTAAGAATAATTAACGAATTATGACAAAAAGAAATACGAATTTCTGAAGATGCCTATCATTTCATAGCCGCATAAAATTTACAAGAGTTCCTCACAAAATGTCTACCATTCACAAAAACTTTCAACTGTGTGCACGTATTATTTTCCCAGGGCACTGTTTTAAAACTATTGCTCAGTATACTACACAGGTTAAATACAAAGAAGACAAGGATAAAACTTCCATTATGATCTCCGTTTAAATTCAAGTCTATAAATGGCAGTTTGGCAAATGATTATTAATCATTAATAGATAATGTATTTTAGGTGCATTAATGTCCATCACCCACTGGAATCACAAAGTTAACTCTCATGAGCTCAAATAAAAATATAACTTAAAAGAGTTCTACTTTTCACACTAGCTTGACCTATAAGATGACGCATATCCCAAGCCTTGATACTTGACACGTCTGGAAGATGTGACAGGCTCACGTATGCCACTGGAATCACGACCAAGTCCAGTACCTGGCTCCCAACCCATGTCTCGGAGCATACGATTCCCAACATTGTTTTCTGGAATTGGAGCGGTAGGCGGTCCAGCCATCACTTCTGCAAAATATTCAAAGGAAGCATGAGAGAAATCTGAAGAGTAAAATTAAAGTCAATTCGTGCACTAGACTGATAAATATTCATTATATGCAGGGATTTTTAAGCTAAAAAAACTCCAACCAGCAAAAAGCATTCTTGAAACTAGTTTGCCTACTTCAACAACTTCATTTGCCACTAAAAGAAGTAAATTCTTTATGACTACAGTACAGTTGCACTAAGAGAATACTCATGGGCTATGGAAAAGCAACTACACCCAGCTAACAAGGTAATCAACAAGCTGAGTGAATAAACTGGATTCACCAACTGACAATCATTTCACCAACATGAACACTTATTTTTCAGTGTATCATACAGGCAGTACCATAGTTACATATTACATATTTACCAACATCCTATGTGGAAGTCAAAATTTACTTCTACAAGTACCACATTAAAAACGTCATAAAATATGATGCTGGGTGAAGTCTTTGGCAAGAGAGATGTTAATATTAATGTTATAAATAGGTACTGAAATGTGTCTACAATGGAGAGTAGCTAAAAAATTAAATTCTAAATTTTGGATTTATTTAATTTAATTCTATTCTGCGGGGATTAAAAACTTCCCTCAAAAGTAATTATTAAAAGTAATAATATAATGTCAACAGAGTAAAGAAAGGAGAAGAAGAAAACAATATTTGTTGATTTATAGAAAGCTTTTGATAATGCTCACTGGAATGCAATGCTTCACATTCTAAAGGTAATTAGGATGTCATGGCAATTTCCAAAGAGTTCTCTACCATCTATGTATAATAAAACCAGGTGTGCCATAATTAGAACTGGACCCAGCAGTGAAGAAGCAATAAAGAAAGGACAAGATTGTGCACGGTTACATATGATTTAACCCATTAATGCCGGAAAAAACGGCTGGGAGAATTTCATTCAAAATTAGACTACTTGGGGAAGAATGGACAGTAAAACAATATGTACTATAAAAATTTTGAATTTTGAATAATTTATTGGTAAAAAAATTGTCATCCTCAAACAAGGATGCTAAGCACTTCCATAGTAATTTTCAAAGCAGTCCCTTTTCAAGCAAAAAAGGGCTTTACATCACTTTTTGCACGACCATCTAGCCTTCATGTAGCATATCGCACCATTCAATTGTTTTTACAACTTTACTGGAAAATGATTTACATTGCTTAGCTCAGGGTTTATACCACTTTGTTGTCTATTGTTGCACTTAAGACTAACATCTCTAAGGTAGCCTCGTACATATACAAGCCTCGTACATACTTCAATGAAAGTCCAATTTTAATTTTTCTTTTGCTGTGATTGAATGTAATTTCCAAGCGCATTTCATTATATGCGGGGATTAAAAACTTCCCTCAAAAGTAATTATTAAAAAAAGTCTATTACCTGCAATAAATGAAAGGCTAAATTATCTAGACGCTGATATGCTCTCTATGAATATCGCTTCTTACGTTTTTGAGATGTAAACCTTAAACTTGAGTCTTTTTGCATGAACTGTATGTACAAAACATGCCATTTGGTCATTATCGGCATAATTAATTTTTGAGTGAGCATCAACGCAAGCTATTGTACATATTTTTTTGAGAGGCGTGATATGTAATTGCACATGAAGCTTTGTTACAATTAATGAGTGCCAGTGATCTCTGAACTAACTTGATGCCAAGAATAATGTTCTCCTGAAACTTATGCAATTAACATATACCTCTTCAACTTATCCGGGAAGGCCTAGCCTGTTTATTGCGTTTTCCTCATTACCACGACGTTTAGGATTTCAGGTTCCTACAAAAACGTGCTAACAAGAGTCTGCTGTATTGATAACTCTTTATGGAAGAAATCCTATGTGAATTATAATCCATGAGAGCATAGTGGTCTGTGCAGTGGCCCGAAAGCCAAAGGTCCGTGGTTCGATTCTCGGTCCAGATGAATTTTTTTCACATGGCAATTAATGTCAATTCGATCTTTTGTATCACTTATTTCATTATTGTTGGCAAAATGGAAAAAAAAACTTGATCTCTTAGTATCTATCTCAAGTTACATTCTCATAGATAAGAGGAACTACCAAGTCCTCATCAAGAGACTAATACATTCTTCCTTGAGGTAATCTATGGTACCCTGTAAGTAGGGATATGCAAGTAGTACTTTTTGACCTCGAGTCGAGTTGTAAGTATCGAGTCGAGTCTATACATTATTGTACACCCGTCCACGTGTTTTTATTGTGAACGGGCCGAAATTTTTCCGCCTCCCCCCTCCTTTCCATCTTTAGCAGAAGGACGAAGGGATTACTGAATGGTCGGTTTTCTTATATCCTAAAGAAGGTGAGCGGGCACCACATGGTCATTTTTTCCGACTAGCGCTGCACGACATTTGAAGTCCGGAACATATCTCTACTTTCACCACCGTCACAGTGGTCAGTAATTGAAAAGCTGGACAAAATTACAAAAAAAGCTTTCTTTGAGGTATTGACTTGAAACTTCACACAATCACTTAGAAATGATTGCTAATTTAGGAATAATGCATCATTTGACATAATTCTCATCTTTTAGTCAGATACTTACAGGGGCTCAAACATGACCAAATTTCCAAATAAATACCTGAACTAATTTTTCTCCGAATGTCTTCCATAAGTTGATAGTGACGTTGTCTGAGGAATTTCAATAAATAAAGAATAGCATGATCTATTAACACAAGGATTTGCCTATAAATTACCTAAGCTTCAAATATTTTTAAGCATTTTAGTGCAATTCCATTAAAAATGTCGGATGCTGTTCTCAGATAAAATTTTTACAAAATGTAGAGAATATCTAGCGTTTTTGGGAGAGGCCTGTCAAGTGACTTATATCAGAGCACTCGTTGAAGACTCACAAGCAAGAAACTGAAGATAAATTAAAAATAAATCTGCAGCACCGAAAAATACATATGACTTTCTGATTGTGTGTCCGGGGTCTGGCTCCGTGCGGCGGGGGCTGGAAGTGCCGTGACTCGCTTACATTGTTCCAGTGACATGGACCCTAAGGCTTCCAATTCGTGGTTTTTCAGCTGTACTCATTGTCACTAACCTCTACTGACTCTTGGGAGGTTTGCGGATGACCATGCGCTAGTCAGCCAGTCTGCCCGTGGCTTGCAAAAAATGCTGGATGCGTTGCATGGACAGTGCAAAAGATATGGGGTGAAGATAAACCAGAATAAAACGAAAGTAATGCGAATTTCGAGAACAAAAAGGGCCAGTATAGCTATAAAAGTAGGAGGTCAGAAACTAGAGCAGGTGGAGCAATTTAGCTATCTAGGTAGTGTGTTGGAAGAAAAAGGGTATAGCAGCATTAAGGTGAGAACGAGAATAGCAGGCATGGGGTTCCAGGTTCGAGAACCTGTCTTGGTAGATTTTTTCTCTGAGGAAATTCTACTCAACACCCTTTGCGTAATGTAATACTCGCTTCACGGATTAGTAATTACTAACCATCTAGTTATACATGACTCTTATTTCTAACATGTCTCCATGAAGTAGTGGCATTGTAGCTCTAAATTGCTTGTAAGTATTTCATATTGGACAAGCTTCACCCTCTGCCCCACGTCCTCGAGTTGGCTTGCACGTTATTACACAGATGTAGATGTTAACCTGTTGATAAGTATTTTCAGATTGGTTCAAATTTTGCATAATCGATTATCTAACTTTAAAGTCTCAAGCTCCCTGAGATAGACCGAAGTAGAAAAATTCCTAATTTCAAAACATTTACCTCTGTTGCTTAAACGGCATTTGCTACTTCCATGAGTCTAAATGACAAAGGAAGCATTGCGACAGCTAAATTAGGTACTAGTGGAAATAACAACCACCATACGAACTAGGGTAACAAAAGTTATGTCAAAATGTATGTGATGCTGTCCAAAGTGAGATGTCATGTGAGAAGGCTTTTCCACGGAGATGAACAAGAGTCAACATAACACTCCGATAGTGCTAGATTGCCATTGTGTATATTCTAGATATGGCCGAAAACTACTAGCTAACAGTGCAGTATATCCGATAGATAAAATAATCACCGATAATGTGCGCGAAGTAAAGCCATACTGAATCACAATGTGCCAAGAATCCTAGCGTGTGTCCACTGTTCAACCACTCAGCGATTAAATAAAATTTGCGTGCGTTTTTAGGGAAATCTAGGAAATCACTTCGTGAGGATATTCGCCAGATATTAGGGAATTGCACCGTGAGGATTTTAGGTGAGGGTGTCCCGAGAGACTTCACCCTCCTTTGAGGAAAGGGGAAAAGGTGGCTGGGAAAACGAAGACCAATATGGACAGTTCGGACACGGGATGCGCGGGCACCCGGCCGGAGAATATAAATTTGCAATTAGTATTATCAGTTGCAATATAGGTTCTTAAGGAAATTTACTAACTGCCGTCCACCCACTCCGCAATCCGAGCAATTGGCCCCTCGAGAGGAAATCGCCGGGTGCCCGCGTGTCCCGTGTCTGAACCCCTCCTGACGAGGATATCCCAACTAGACATGCTTCCACGCTGCTCCTCCCCTATGGGAGGAGGAGATTAGAGGGTGGCGATCCTTCGGCAGGGGTAGGAGGTCTCGTTGCTCAATGCCGCGGTCGGGCATGAGGGTAGGGCGAGAGTTGGTGGTATTTTGTGACCACATGCAAGTCTCCTATAAACAATGCTCTTGCAATCAGTTAAATCTCATATGAATAATTATTTAGTTGTGGACGCATAAGCGTGCAATTAGCTGTATTAGGACCTGTAACCCTCATATATCTCCCACCTTCCACATCCATCAACGCCCATTGCAATCAATGTTTTTTGAATGAAGGACACTGGAGATAGAGTGTAAAAATGCAGTTCCGATAGCAGAGAAAGTCCTATAAGTTTAATGGACCACTAAGAAGATTTCTAAGATTGTTTTTAATGCATTATAGGTAGGGACACTGAAAAATGGTAAATAAAAATCATCAAAAGCGGTGTTTAAAATGAAAAATGCGGTAAATAAAATTGTTTTAAAAAGGTGAAAGCTGTGTTTAATGACGGGAAAAAGGAGTCTTAAAGGAAGGGTTTTTTTAAAAATATTATTAATAAATACTTCATACCAATGTGAACAAACAGTTAATTACATACATTTGAGATCCAATACAGAAGTTATGGCGACCCTACACAACATAAAAAACACAGTAGGTAAAATTAGGTTAAAGGCAAATTAATAAGATAATGGTAATAACAATAACAGAGTGGAGTAGTGGACTGCAGGTAATGAAGTTCGATTCTTACGCTGTTTAAAATTTTTCTTTCAACCATTGAATAAAAACTTTATCATCCTTCATTTCCAACCTTTGTGTGTGGATACTGACTTTTTTGTACTTCTATCGCTTCAACTAGATTTACAAATGCGTCACTCAAAAATACACTGTAAAGTTAACGTAATGATTCCACAATTTAATTCTGTAACATAAATTTTTTCCAATCATTTCCTTTCGCCTAATTTAATTATTTTTTTTACTTATAATTTGGCATGAAATTTCTGATACTTTTTTTAACAGCCTACTAGCATTACCCTAGGAATACAGCACGGCTGTATTCTTAGGTAGTGTTAAGGATCGAACTCGCGACTGGCAGTACACTAGCCCACATTTTTAACAACTACGCTCTCATAGGTTCACGGGAATCTGGCGAATGTAGGTGACCCGCATGACATTCGGCTTAATTTTTTTCTCGCACATCCGAGCCTATGGAGAAAAGGGTCAATACGTGTATTTTTTATTTTGTTTTCCTCGTTTGTGGCACGGAAAAAATCTTCTTCTCATTTCGTGACCCGAGTTACTTAACTCTCCTTGTTGGTATCTACCATACGTGCATTCCACTCGCGGGGCGCATCGATCACGAGGCCGCGAGATGTTAAAATCTCCGATCCGGATCTGAATTTTTACTGTCTCTGGATATGATTTCAGTAGTGAATGAAATGAAAGACCCGTGGTTCTTCGGATCCGACCCGACCATCCTTAATTTATGAGTGGTTCATTTGTAAATCTAATTTAAACAACCAAGTCTAATGAAGTGAGTATTCAGATGAAATGGTTTGAAATTGAATATGATAACATTTTCGATGCAGTGACTGAAAGAAAAAATTAAACTGCGATTGGGATCGAACTTCGCACAGTACACTAGCTCTTGTTCATGGCTCTCGTTATATGCCTGATCCCGGCGAATGTAGGCTACCCGCATGGCATCCGACGTATTTTTTTCCTGCGATACTGGGGTAATGGGGGAAAAAAGTCACATATCTTTATTTTGCTTCTAGTTGCACGGGAACGTTTTCATCTAATTACGTGACCTTAGTTACACATCCTCTTCTTGTCAATATCTACCGCACCAACATTCCATTCACGGGGCACTTCGATCGCTAAACCGCGAAAATTTAAAAACTACGATCTGGATCCGATTTTACTCCGTGTCTTTGGATCCGAATCCGGAACCGAGAAAAATGAAAGATCCGATCTGGTCATCACTAAAGAAAATATTTCATGCTACAAAAATTCGGCATTTGCAAAATATCTCAAATTTCGTTAAAAAAAATCGCGTTTCAAAGAAGAAACGGTTATTTCGCGATTAAACCCAAGAAGTCGCTTATTTCGTGAATCCTGTCGCAAAAAACGTTTCGCGAAAATGTCATGTCCCTAATTATAGGAATAGGCACATGGTGGCCGTAGTTTATGACAGCAGAATTTCGCAGGTGAAGAATAGAATCGTAAATAGGAGGTATTGCAACTAAAGATCTATATGCCCACAACTTGGGTGAAACTAGTCGAATAAGGAAGGTCTCCTGCCTAAGGTCTTTTCTCTCTTCTCCTCTCAACCTAGGTCCATAATCTCTCCCAGCTCCCCATATTGCATCATTGTCGCAAGGAGGCCCTCGTCTATTGACGTAGCAGACATTAGACCAGATTTTAAGGAAACGGCTGCGTGGTCAATAACAGATGTGTATTGGTATTATACAAGCAATAATCTCATGGGTATTATTATTCAAATTACCAGTCCTACACTATAAATCATAAAGTTAACTCATGGGAATGCTACGACAATTCGGAACGTTATTTTCTTCTTTTGAGCCTATTCCTAGTCTTTACACATTGGGATAGCATTTTTACAAAGCTTCTAACCACATCGATGTGAGAATAAAAAATGTCAATGAACTCGCTCTGAAATGGCACGAACGTTGAACAACACCAATAAATCAAGGAATTAATTATTTAAGGGACACATACAAATTGGAGGGTGATAATGAACAATGATTTGTGATTTCCTCTTCTAAGTGAACGTCAATTTTTGATGTTATGCCAATGCGTGACGACGGTGGCGAGTGTAGAGTTATGCTCAGGACCTCAGACGTGGTGCAGCACGAGTCGGAGAAACGACCATCTTTAGGGCAAGAGAAGAAGACCACCCGTTCAGCAATTCCTTCATCCATTCTGCTAAATAAGGAAAGGAGGGGTGAGGAGGGAAAGGGTTTGTTTTCGGTCAGAGTTTCGTCAGGCTCCGCCAGAGGGAAGTCGTGATGCAGCGTTGTCAAATCACCGTCAACTCGGGACTTAGAAAAATTTTGGCTCTGAAGTGGTAACTTTTTACTGTGGACGGGTGTACATGAGTGAAGAGACCCAGTTTTTACTTAAGTCATCACAATTAAAGTTAGCCAGCAATCCGACTATAAAATCGGCAGGTCTATTTACCTAATGCATCATTAAAAAAACAGTAAAATTAATATGGCATGTATCGCAGGCCAAAAGACCTGATGGAAATTTTCCAGTAACACTCGAAATAAGAAAAATACCTTCATTCCTAGGATTACTGGGATTACTATGACCTGAGTCTCGGAAGTTAAAAAAAAAACGCGAGGTAAAATCTTCCGAAAAACAGCTTCGGATTCCTTGTGATGAGCAGAATATGTGGTGATCATGAATTTTAACACTACTAGGCAAATATCGCATTGAGGATATAAAAAAGGGATACATTGTACGACTGCTTCACAACTAAATGACTAAGATTCACAACTGAATGTTCAATGAATTGACGGGGCTTATTCTATGCACTTCGGCGACAGACATTAGTTTTAGTTGGTGAAATGTTTTGGTGAAGTAAAGGGCGGGAAAGACTGCCCGGTAAATGTAATGGTAGAAAAATAACAAAATTTCCTATCCCAGTTTCTCCCTGACCGTTACGAGAATTCCCGGACTATTCCCTGACTTTTCCAGATTTCCAAAATTCCCAGACAATTCCAGGTTTTCCCTGACAGTCGCCACCCTGGATATTGACCTTCAAACTCAGGGGATGGAATTTTACAATGGACATTAGATGCCTTAAGCTCAAATATAGTCCCCCCCCAGGCTTTTTCCGTGAAGATTTCGGCCTAAAAGGGGGGAGGGGGCTAGCTATAATCGAAGGAATACGGTACATATGCGGTTTCATGCACGCGTGACCACCGATTCATCCATTCTTTCACGCAAACATACATGAATCCGTTCATGCAAACGTACATGAAACCATTCACGCAAATGTAAATGAACGTACATAAATGTTAATCTATTGTGTAACCATAGCTTTACACGATTTCGATAATAGCACTTCCTGTCGGCAGATTTCTGAACCTATTGGCCTTGGCGGCTCCGTCGACAAAAACTACTCAACTCAACTTGAATTTTCGAGTACTTGCACATCCCTACCTGTAAGCATTAGTACAGCATAAAATGTTTTTATCTCAATTACACCAAAATGGAAGGCATGAAGGTTTTTTTAGACAGATCGATACCACATTTTCCAATACCAAACCGATACCTCGATACCAGTGGCCGATACCAATAGCATTACTTGCAGATCCCTTACTTATTTTTCCCAAAAAAAATTGACAAGCGCTTTCCTTCTCGTAAACTACACTAAGTATTCAAAAGTGTTATAATAGAGTAATTAATGAGAGAAATGACATTGTGACAACTCTCTTATTTTCCCTCTCTTGCAATTAATCACTGGAATTATATTTCAGACTCTAAGCCTTCTTGCATTTGTAAATTGTGAAAATTCTTTTCAAGAAATATGAGCTCTTGGAAATGTTCAGCAGTGAAGAGGGTCCTTCTATCAGAAACCCTAGCACCAGTCTCTGAAAAAATTTGCTCCCACGGGGAGGGGGGAGATAGAGGAAGGGGGGGGGGGGAACAAAGGACTTAGCTCTTTGCCTTAGCTCCCTTATTTTATTGGTTTTCTACCGTCGAAGGTAGGTCTAAATGGACATTTAATTCCCACCCACTAAATTTCACAAGATATCCCCCTTTAGCCCCTCATACCTCCTGCCTCCCATCGAACTATCCAAGCTACACATTCTTCTCCTCCCGCTTCCCCAACATTCTCCCCTCAATTACTTCTTTCAAAACACCATCCCCTTCTATTACCTTTTCCATCCACACCTTCTGCCTTCTAATTTCATCTATCAAATTTCTTTTCTCTCCTACCAATACTAGCACTTCATCGTTCATTCTCCTTTCGATCAGGCAGATGGCGGACCTCCCCATAAAAAATTCTGGATGCACCACTGCCGGTAGGTACACCCATACACAGTAGACACTTGTTGGCACAAAAACCTGGATCCGTCCATCACTAGTCTTCATAGATTCTCAGGGACTGGCAAACCAATGAAAAATCTGCTTTTGCTGGGATCTGAACCCAGACCCTTGGGATGGGAGGCCAGTACCTCAGCCACCAAACAAACCCGATCCTCAATCTACATGTAATTCTCACATAAGAGAAAATGAAGACAAAATTTATTTTTTAGTTTTAACGAATTAATAAATTTATTATTTTATATTACCCATGGGTGAGGTTTGAGGACTACTTGGTGGTACCCTCTTTCGTCTCTTGAAATCACCAAAGGCCTTAAGTCTTGATTGGAGTCCATTCCTTGATGATTGGCCTAATCTGACAGCTTGAGTAGTGTTCCTGGGAATAAAACAATAATGCAAAATGTGTAAAGATATGAAGCTCAAATTGTTCAGAGCCATAAAAACACAGAAAATATTTATAAGATTATTTAAAATGCAAGACCAATTAAATTGTAAGTACAAATCCAGAAGATTGATTACTAAATTATTATACAGAATTTTCATCTATAGTGCATCAATTTTAACTAAATAACAAATGCAGCAGAAATAAAAGACTGTAAAAATATTTACTGCTCACATCAATTATCAGTCTCCTCCTATATATATCCTATTATTATTCTCCTCCTTATATTCCATCAAATATTTACGGTATTAAAATTTTTACAATCACAAATGAGCTTTCATGTTCAAAAAACTATAGCATTTTCAAATTTCTTATGGGTTAAGGCCATAGTGCAATAACTACCTAACATATAAATTGTTAATTATCAGTAAGTTTTTTTATAGACAAGTGAATAGGAGTACCTAGTCTTAGTCAGGACTGGACAGGAGAGGCCACAAGATGAATCACTGTTCATTTTGAGAGAGTAAAGATTAGCTAGATGGCATAATTGATCCCTTTCCTTTTTTTCCATTGGGTGCAGTCTGGAATGAGGTAAAAAAATTAGTAGCATTAAATCAAAAGAGAAGTTTATAATTGTACAAACCCTGACACCTGCCAAGCAGCCATCAATAGAGAGACTTTCAGAGTGAAACATAGCAACTTTAAATAAAAGTGCAACACAAATGGAAGCTTAGTGAAAACATGGAATCTCCCATAGTTATTTGGTACCATACTAATCATATATTTTTCCATGAAACTTGTGTTTGAAATAATTTTAGAGGCTTCAATGATAACACCAACCCTTGCATTTACCAACTTCTTTGGTTTCTTCTCCAACTGAACTAAGGCCTCATCCACTAATTTTGTGATTAATATCCAAGGCAGTCCCTATACTACCCAAGAAATATTTTCCATGGGTAGTACAGGGTAGTATAAACAAATCCAGTAATCAACTACAGAGTGATTGTACTTAACGTGCAATACTGTATTCTTGACAAAGCCTATAAACCCCATGATGGATTGCTTGCGAGATTGTCCCAGGCCAGAAATTCATCTTCCTGTATATAATCAACAATGGAATTGTTGATTGATAACATGTTTGACCCGGTGGAGAAACCTAAATAGCCTTCACCAACAATGGAATACTTGTAACTGTGTCATTGGTACTGTATCTATGTATGAATTTTATTCCTTATACCAAGCATTACCATCGTTGTTTTCTTCCCTGTGGTTCACCAAAAGTTTATTCCCACTGGAGATTTCACTTTCCATACCCATGCATTTCGACCTTTGACCTTTAACAGCAATGAAATCATAAGTATTTGAACACTCACAGTATTGGTTAAGCTAGCATTTATGTCATAGAAATTGGCTGTGGAATGATTATATAAACATCTTCGATAAATAAGAGTTCGATGCAGTGGGTGATTTTTCAGTTTCAGATATTGGGGAGTCAATTAAGATTCTAATATTTATTTTTGTAACATTGTATGCATTGTTGGCAACGTAACTATGTATGTATGGTTGTATAGTAGTTTTATGTTTTAAAGTGTGTGTCATGATGTATGTAAGAAGTAAGTCATACAAGTAAAGTTGAGTTCTTAGTTTGAACAAAAGAAGTAGTTCCCCATTTAATTAAGAAGTTTAATAACCAAAAACCAATAGGTTATGGGCCCAGAATGCGAATACTTGAGTTGCCAAGTTGTGATCCTCTGAAGTGACCAGAAGTGACGATCTTCCAGCCAAACCGGACTGAAGTTGGGACTGAAATTAGGGCTGAAGTTGGGACTGAAATTAGGGCTGAAGTTGGGACTGAAATTAGGGCTGAAGTTGGGACTGAAATTAGGGCTGAAGTTGGGACTGAAATTAGGGCTGAAGTTGGGACTGAACGAGGATATGGCGGAAGAGTTACGAGAAGGTGGAATGGGCGGAATGGCTAAACTAGATGGGAGTAATTATTATTCGTGGTCTAAGTTAACGCAATCAGAATTAGTTGAGAAAAATTGCTGGAATGCAGTGGACCCCGGATTTGATGCAGAAGAAGATGATGACCTAAATGTATATCAAAAGAGACTTAATAGAAAAGCACCGAGTTTTATCTGGAAGCACGTATGTACGGAGTACATCAAAGATATCAGAGAATGTAAGTTGGCTAAAGAAGCTTGGGATATATTGAAGAAAATACACACGTCATTCACACTGACGAAGTGTTTGACCGTTACGAAGCAAATGTTTAACATGACGAAGAAACCAGATCAAAGCATGCACAAATATATGGTGGAAATACAAGGACTCAACAGAATAATAAAACGATCTGGTTATGGTCTAGAATTGAATGATAGGCAGCTTGCTGGACTATTCCTAGCTGGTCTTCCACAAAATAATTATAAAGTAACGATAGCAATTCTGGGAGGAGATCATGAGCTGACAACACAGAAGGTAAAGGCTGCTCTTTTGCAAGAAGATGCCATTGAAAAATAACCAGTACGTGAATGGTTAGCATCATCTGTCCATTATTGAGGCGGAGGTAGTAGACGTGATCAGCTGTGGATAGTGGACAGCCAGAATCAGCATTCCCATTCCCGAGTAGAGCAGAAGAATGAAGAAACAAGGTACAACAAATGTGGACAATTAGGACACTATAATAGAAATTGTCCGGACAATAAGTGTTTCAAGTGCAATTATTTCAGTCATTTGTCTAAAGATTGCCGTACGGGTCAGAAGAAAATCATCAGGAACAGGAACGACGAAATAAATAAAGGCGACAGAGGAGAGAGAAGTGATAATGGAAATACAATGAGAAAAACAGTGTCTGCAGTATCAGCTGTAATCCTAGCATCAAAGGCAGGAAAAAATGAGTTAATTGTGGACTGTGCTTCTACAGATCACATCTGTAATGACAAGTCTAAGTTTATATCATTGAAGCCAACTTGTGGTTATGTGTCGATGGGCAAGGGTAGTGTTCCTGTCAGACGTATTGGCACCACAGTGAATTAGCTGACAAGTTGTGGAGGTAACACAATGAGTTTGCAAGAGACGCTATATGTTCCTGAGTTCAATTTTAATTTGCTGTTTAAGTTAGCGAAGAAGAAAATATTTGTAACATTCCGGGAAGGTGGCTGTGACGGAATACAAGATGTGGAGGTTATATTCTTAGCTCAAGAGAGGGGAGGACTTTATATTTTAGATTTAGTAACGAGAAATGAAGAGGAGAACAATGAAAGTGCAAGAGCAATGGCAACGAAAACGAAAGAAGTAGAAAAGAAAGGGGAGTGGTGTCCTGAAAGTTGTTCTCAGGAGAAGGGTAAAAGTATTGGTGTTAATGCAACAGCTCTGAGAAGTGTAGTACACTAGCATAATCATTTGGGCCATTGGCACGAAGAAGGAATTAAGAAGATACCAGCAATTAAGGTAGAAGGTAAAGTGAATGAAAAGTGTGATGTTTGTTTTGTTGGTAAAGCTACTAAGAAAGGTTTTCAGAGCTAGTACACAGCGATGTGATGGGAAAATGTGTAAAATCTGTGGATGGTTCTCAATATGCCGTTACATTGGATGATGATTTCTCTCGACACCTTACAACGTATTTTCTAAAAAGGAAATCAAGAGGTTTTTCAATGTTTTAAGGAATACAAGGCATTTGTAGAAAATAACAAATATGGAAGGAGAATTATGGCTTTGCAGACTGATGGTGGAGGAGAGTATGAGAGCAAAGAATTCGATGATTTCTTGAGAGAGAATGGTATTGCCAAAAGAAAAACGGTAAAGTATTCACCCCAGCAAAAGTTGCAGAGAGGGTAAATTTGACATTAGCAAATGGTGCGAGGTGCATGTTGGTTCAATCTGGTTTGCCTATAACATTTTGGGCTAAAGCTATGAATTATATGTGTTGTGTTAGAAATGTGCCCATCCAGGTCAATTAATTTCCAAATTCCATCGTTGTTGTGGGAAGGTAGAGAGTTAACTGCTAATGATTATGAGTTGCTAATGCCTTTTGGATGTAAAGGTGCAAGGTATGTAGAGGGCACAAACAAATTCAGTCCAAGAGCGGTTAAGTGTGTATTTGTGGGCATTGAAAGGGGAGTAAAGGGATTCAAGTATGGATTCCATCATTAAGGAAATTTACCACTACTCATAATGTTGAATTTAAAGAGAATTGTTTTCCATATGCAGAAAAGTTGACAAAACCTTCAAGTGAATTTATGCCTAATATTAATGTAGAAAGTAAGACTGAAATTGAAGGTGAAATAGTTACTGACAAAAAATTTTTTTGGAAAAGATGTATTTACTAGTAACAGTTCAGATTCTGTAAGTATCGAAGGACTTCAAGAAAATTTACTAGAGCCAGAAGTTTTTGTGGAATCAGAAATACGGCTCTTGGACCTTAGTGCTAATTGTAATAAAATGTAGATGTCGAACAAAAGAGTGTTGGGCTCAGGAGGAGTGCTAGGTTGCATAAGCCACATGTGTGTAAGATATGAAGTGACTGTCAAATTGCTATGTTCATTGAAGAGTGTAATTGTATGGAGTTACATGAACCTGTATCTGTAACTGATGCTTTAAAGAGTGTATATTCTGCTGAGTGGATGAAAGCAATGAAAGCGGAAATGAATCGGTTAGAAAGTAAGAAGGTATTTACTGTAGTTGACAGGCCAAAGAATGAAATTGTGCTTGGTATGAAGTGGGTGTTCAACATAAAAAGGATCATTGTGGAAAAATTGAACGTTTTAAAGCTAGAATTGTTGCTAGAGGCTTTGCTCAAGTCAAGGGAGTAAATTTTGATAAAACGTTTTCTCCTGTAGTCAAAAAGAAAACTGTACGATTGTTATGTGCAGTAGCAGTGTTGAAAGGATGGGAAATTCATCATTTAGATGTTCTTACCACTTCTCTAAATAGCCCTTTGGAAGAAACTGTGTACACAGAACAGCCCGAGTGTTTTAAATCAGAATGTGGAGACAAAGTGTGGAAACTGACTAAAACTGATGCAGAGTGCTATGGAATGGCACAAGATGATAGACAAAATTCTTGTTGACTTAGGTCTTACCAAAATCATGAAAGACAGATGTGTGTATGTTGATCGAAGTGGTGAACTGATAGTATTTGTTTATGTGGATGACATTGGTGTAATGGGTCTAAAGAAATGTGTTGCAATGTTTAAAGAGAGATTAATTTCTAAACTAGATGTGAGAGACTTAGGTTTGATGTCAAATTTTCTTGGAATGAAAATCACTCAAGGTAACAATAACATTGAGTAGGATCAAAGTAAAGCAATTCGAGACTTGATAGTATCGTTCAAATATGAGAATGCTAATGAAAGATCAGCACCTTTGTTATTTAGTAATGACGAAAGGACTGAGGCAGGTCATTTACCTTGCGATAGGGACAGGTATCAAAGCACTGTTGGAAAGTTGTTGTACATTTCTACATGTACTAACCCTGATATATGTTTTGCTTGTAGTGTTATTGGTCAATTTAATAATGATCCAAAGATTAAAAACTGGAACGATGTAACTCATATGGTGAGGTACTTGAAGGGTACTGCTGGTTTGCATTTGACATATCACAGAGGGAAACCAATGATGGAAATATTTTGTGATGCAAGTTACAATTATGTTAAAGGTGAAAGACTCTCAAGGTCAGGGTATGCTGTCAAGATGGCAGGAGGAGCTATTTCTTGGTACAGTAAGAAACAGACCATTACAGCTCTGCCTACAGCAGAGGCAGAGTATTATACTATGATTGAAGTTGTCAAAGAGGTATTATGGCTAAGAATGATTCTAAAAGAGTTAAAACTTTCAAATTTAGTAGAAAAACCAACTGTGATTTATTGTGATAATCAGAGTGCCATGAGTTTAGCATAAAACGGACTTGATTCTGAACATTCAAAGCATAATAATATAAAATATTGTTTTGCAGAGCAATGTATTGCAAATGAAATAATTTTTGAGCATGTTAAGACTTCAGACAATGTTGCAGACTTGTTCACGAAAGAATTAACTGGATTTAAAGCCAAACATTTTATTAATTTGTAAGGTTTACTTTAAGTATGCATAAGAATCATACTTGAGGAGGAGTATTGGGGAGTCAATTAAGATTCTAATATTTATTTTTGTAACATTGTATGCATTGTTGGCAACGTAACTATGTATGTATGGTTGTATTGTAGTTTTATGTTTTAAAGTGTGTGTCCCGACGTATGTAAGAAGAAAGTCATACAAGTAAAGTTGAGTTCTTAGTTTGAACAAAAGAAGTAGTTTCCCATTTAATTAAGAACTTTAAACCCAACTAATAACCAATACCAGAGAGCTCTCATTCCATGGAGATTCTACTGTATCAAGTAAATTTCTCAAAAATACAACTGGAGACTGGTTGATTCCAAACTGGGCAAAAAGCATATCTCAAGTACTTCCTAATCATTTCTTCTACATTTTGACTGGTTCTTTTAATGACAGGGAAGTGATAAAGTGCTTGGTACTACCAAATGTTGAGATTCCCCTACACATGAAAAATACCAACTTGACAAAGACAACTTCTCCAAATGAGGACAAAAGAATACAGGATTTAACTATGATCTGATCATCTGCTCAGAAATAATGATTTACTCATGGGAAAACAGTCTTAATAACACTAATAGTGTTACCAGTTACCTTAATTCAGACTGCCCAGAATCTTGCAAGAAACGAGAGAGCTTTTCATTCGCTGATGTTGTTACACTAAATGCTGGCTTTTCACTCCTGACTCTTCTCCTTCCACCACGGATTTCTCGTCCATTCTAAATAGGTACAGAAGAATATCATTTGAAACGACAATAGGGATACATGCAGAAACAAATCAAATACAGAAACACTGTGATGTAGACATGTTTTTCCCGAACATTCCACAACTAATTAAGTACAAAATGATAATAGGAATAGTCAAGTATGTTGCTGTTTAATTTACATTTAATCGTAAGTGTATAATGATATAGCAATACACTGGGTACAGAAAGATTGATTCTCATTAGACATTTTAAAATGAAGACCAAGGGTTGGAGGCTTTTATAGAGGCAAGGAGGCTTTTGCTGCCATGTCTATTATGGCAATGGTTTTGTGGTCTGTGTGTTGATGATGATCAAGCTGAGCCAATGAGCACTAAAAAAACCCCATGCTGGAATGAAATAGCAAAGTAAATTGAATCAAACAAATATCATGAGGAATGAAAAAGCAAGAGAATTTATGTTTTTGGACTTCAAGAAGGCAAATGACAAGGTTCCTTACAACAAACTAATAAAAAAAGTTATGGGTACGTGGATTTAATGAAAAGGTTGTAAATTGGATAAGCCACTTCCTCACTGTTCAATAGCACAAAGTAATAACCAATGGAAACAGTTTTTTATATGGTTAAGCTGAGTGACATGAAGATGCAGAATGCTTAATGCCCCAAATGTTATGAGCATGATCCATGTTATATTTTTTCTCATTCAACCATACCAAATAAATCACATAGTAATGTTACTAATTCCAGAAGAAATTTGATACTATAATTTAAGCAACAAAATATTAGCTAACACCAAAGGCATTTGTGGAATAATTTTATCTCTATAATAAAGAATAAAATGCTTCAAAATATTCTATCCTTCACATTTTTATCTAATTTATAAATGAATAACACATTGAAATTGTCCAACCTATAACATCTATTTCAATAAATCTCACAACATCTCATTCCAACTCACCAGTCCACTGGTCATCCACTTAACACTGTTTCGATACCTCATTTTTGCTTCTTCTGAAAGGTGCTCAAAGCTTCCAGTTAAAATAGCCTGCAAGTGAAAAGAATGAATGTGTAAAATTAATTAATATATTCGACACAAAACTAAATAAATAACACATTCTGGCTAATATATTTCAATTATTCAATGAGCAACTAATTCTGATACACTTAATTAATAAAAATCAAAATTGGTAGAATTGTAGATTCAAAATTCCCACTCTGGAATTCCACAAAATTTCCACATGGAATGTAACCCTTGCATAGAAAAAAAGCATCTAGCATGGACAGATTCTAAATCCAAAGACAAAATATTCTGCCGATTAGTACCATGCTGCAGAAGGTGGAATGAACACTATGTACAGTGTCATCAACAGGGCACTAATGATAATTCACCTCCAAGGTTTGACTTCAAAGCACTTCATATAATTCTTATGTAATTTTTTATCAAGCAACCAAAGTACATTAACATACAATTTAATTCTTATCAAGGAATCTGCAGTAATTTCACTTAAAATTGGTCATTTAAAGGGTTGAACACATTTCAGCTATTTCCAAGGTCATATTTGGGTATGAAAAATATCATAATTCTTTAAACCCAAATTCACAATTTCTAATGCTATATTAAGGTTTTACGATGCCTAACTTTTTTTCCACTCAGTGAGTTTCTGTCATTCTAGTTTCTATCATTCAGTTGTTCCTAAGCTTCCACAGTGTAAAACTTAAACACACATTATATATTGAAAATTAACAACCCCAATTTCTTCCCACAAACTTTTCTTCCATCTAATGCAAAAAAATCAGCATTTCTTATATTCCAGATGCATCCTAATGGTCATATTGATGGACACATTCAAAGGCTAACTAAGTACTGCAGAGACTACCTGATGGAACATTAATTGGCAAAGAAAAATGATGGAAACCAACGATAGATGCTTCCAAATCATGGCAAGTTACCTTGAAAGTTGCATCATCCTCTTGATCATCCCAATCTGTGTCCTCATCTTCCTGCATTCTAGCTTTGTGAGCATTACAACCTCCTCCACCTTCCATTTCTCCCCCAGATCCGCCATCTCCACTCACTTCCCACCATGTTTTCATACCAGGAATGCCATATGCTGCACCAGGTTCACAAAACCAGTCACTCTGCTCATCGTCCGCTAGATAACATAAATGAAGCAAAAATGTATTTATTTTCTATGATGCTTCAACAAAAACATCCATTTACAACCACATACATTTTTAGAAATAATAGATTAAAATCTATCGCATGAGAAAAAACTTTCAGTTCATAAGATCTAAAATATTTCATAAGTTGTCATTAAAAACATATAAACATATTTTCCTCATAGCTGGCCAAAGGAAACTTCTCAAATCCTTTTTCCAGTCATCTCTTTTGGGAGCAGCCACATTCAGAGTTTTGGACGACGAAGCTCCAAATGCGGTGGTTCCCGAAAGTGGCAACTGGAAATTCTCCATGCTGCGAAAACTTGCGCTCAACTGTTCTCAAATCCTTAGTCTTCAAATCCCTCCCAATCCTTTACAACCCAACATAATCTACATCCTCCCATTGAATGAAACTTTAGATACTTTGTAGTTTTCCACACTTTTTTATTTAACCTCTATCAGTTTCAACGGCTCAGCATTATTTTCAAGAGTACTCTTGAAAATGACGCTGATATGTTGAAACCGTTAGAGATTAAATAAAAAAGAGTGGAAAACTACAAAGTATCTGAAGTTTCATTTACAATGAAAGTGTTCCACAAAGTGAGCTCATCGACGATGGATTTTATACATCCTCCTACACAATTTTATAAATTCTTCCTGCAAGAAAGTGCTATGCCTAAATGAATTCAAATTGTTATTACGAGATTCTCCCCATATTCGGTACTCAGTATAACAGGCTTCTAATGTATTTAGTCTTTGCTTTGTTATCTTGTTAAATATATTCTTATTAGTGATGGCCGGATCGGATCCGTCGGATCCAAAGATCCGCGGATCTTTCATTTTTCTCGGTTCCGGATTCGGATCCAAAGACACGGAGTAAAATCGGATCCCGATCGTAGATTTTAAATTTTCACGGCTTATCCATCGAAGTGCCCCACGAATGGAATGTAGGTGCGGTAGATATTGACAAGAAGAGGATGCGTAACTATGGTCACGTAATTAGATGAAAATGTTCCCGTGCAACTAGAAGCAAAATAAAGAAATATGACTTTTTCCCCCAGTACCCCAGTATCGCGAGAAAACATACGTAGGAGGTCATGCAGGTAGTCTACATTCACCGGGATCAGGCATACAACGAGAGCTAGTGTACTGCGCGAAGTTCGATCCCAATCGCAGTTTAATTTTTTCTTTCAGTCACTGCATCGAAAATGTTATCACATTCAATTTCAAACCATTACATCTGAATACTCACTTTATTATACTTTGTTGTTTAAATTAGATTTACAAATGTACCACTCATAAATTAAGGATGGTCGGGTCGGATCCAAAGATCCACGGGTCTTTCATTTCATTTGTTACTGAAATCATATCCAGGGACAGTAAAAATTCAGATCCGGATCGTAGATTTTAACATCTCGCGGCCTCATGATCGATGCGCCCCGCGAATGGAATGTACGTATGGTAGATACCAACAAGGAGAGGTTAAGTAACTCGGGTCACGAAATGAAAAGAAGATTTTTTCCATGCCACAAACGAGGAAAACAAAATAAAAAATACTCGTCTTGACCTTTTTCTCCACAGGCCCGGATGTGCGAGAAAAAAATTAAGCTGAATGTCACGCGGGTCGCCTACATTCGCCAGATTCCCGTGAACCTATGAGAGTGAAGTGGTTAAAAATGACGGCTAGTGTACTGCCAGTCGTGAGTTCGATCCTTAACACTACCTGAGAATACAGCCGTGCTGTATTCCTAGGGCAATGCTAGTAGGCAGTTAAAAAAAGTAAATTATCAGAAATTTCATGCCAAATTATAAGTCAAAAAAATAATTAAATTTGACGAAAGGAAATGATTGGAAAAAATTTATATTACAGAATTAAATTGTGGAATCATTACGTTAACTTTACAGTGTATTTTTGAGTGGCGCATTTGTAAATCTAGTTGAAGCGATAGATGTACAAAAAAGTCAGTATCCACACACAAAGGTTGGAAATGAAGGATGATAAAGTTTTTTATTCAATGGTTGAAAAAAAAATTTAAACAGCATAAGAATCGAAATTCATTACCTGCAGTCCACTACTCCACTCTGTTATTGTCGGCTTACCCGAGTTTGGAGAATGCAGGCTCCTCACATGTCATTCTACTTTTTTCTTGCAAACCCAGGCCATTGGAGAAAAAATCCGAAACATTTGGTCATTCCACCTCAATTCAACAAACGTTTGTCCCTTAGGGTCTCAGATTTTGATAAAAATCGGTGTATGGGAACAAAATCAACTCAAACTAAATAATCTCAAACAGTTTTGTGAAAAAAAATTTTTTGAGTTAATTATGCATGTTAATTTTTTCGCATTTTTAGCAAAAAACCGAGTCTTAAATCATATTATCACTTATATCTCCGCTTGTAATTGTCATACAGCAATGATTAATAGCTCTTTTTAAAACTAAATCTTTATTGAATGCAAATATTTCAATAAAAAATTATTTTATTCTAAACCCCATTGTTATTAATTACTAATGTTTAAAAAATTGTTAATAAACTTTTCTCAAATACTCCATCTCAGAATCAGCTGAAACTTTTTCCGTAATCTAAACATACCCAGCTAACTATTCCAAAAATAAAATTTAGTGGCAATTTATAAATACGTTTTTTATAAATATTTAAACATTTACAATTTTCTCTTGGCCCGTCGGCTCCCCCATTTGGAATATATGCAGCAGGCACACGATGCAAGCCTAAAAATTTCCTAATTGCTCAAGGTCACGGCTATATGAGATAAATATATATTATAAACTATAAATGTTAACAACAATTGTTATTTGTTTTTTCACTTTTCGAGCTAAATATTGACTTTATCCAAATTTCTCTTGAATTTTTGCCACACTCCAGCTTTTAGACAGTGTAGACAGGACTAAAATTTTTTCACTGTAGGAATTGGCTTCAGCAAATTTTTCCTTTAGTTGACTTAGCATTTCACACCCTACTAACTCTTATGGGCCAAAGGAAGTTTTTGCTTTCCCCATATTATCCCGATTACTCTTTAACAAACAGAAGTCATTTTGTTTTAATAACAGCAGAAGTAAAGACAAGGTTGCAATTTTTTCATACATGGCACTCGAAATGTAACTTCTGGAGTGCTGAAATTATTCAGCTAGTTCTGGGTGGGACTTACAATTGCTAAACCTAACAATTGAAAAAATTGGAAATAATGTTATCATTATATCTTTCAATGTGAATTTAACTTAATAAAATCAAAATATTGCTAGAGTGAAATGTGTGAAGAGAGTGTAGAGTGGATTTCATTTATATTTGATTTGAATTGGAAATTGGTGTAAAATTAGCATAGTCTTTGGAAATGAAAGAACTTCATATGCTACTTCAGACAATATTTTTATTAATTACAGATATAGTCACAAGTTACCGATGTATTCTTGTTAAGGCCGTTGTACACGGTACAATTTCTTGTACAAGAACTTGTACAATGCGTAAATTGTATCATGTACGAGGGGTTCGTACAATTTCTTGTACAAGAAATTAGATCATGCTCTATATTATTGGATGAAACCGTCCAAGATCCACTCCGTAGCTTCTGCGCATGACATGTGACGGTAGTGATGCGTTCGTTTAGTATTCGTAAGGTTGGTGTTCTGTTTGCGATCACTTTTATTCCTATAAGCATGGCGAAACTTCCTTTTTTGTTGTACATATCGTGATATCCTCTTTGCTTCCATATTATGATATTCTTTGTTGCTTCCATATTGTGATATTCGTCGATCGCGTTGGAAGTGTTTTATTTCTCAAAAGATGAGTTGGACACACTGGGAAACATTAAACCTCAATGCATTTAAGATGACGTTATTGAACCAAAAATAAATATATGCAACGAGCGAAAACATGCTGTTTGGACAATAAATGATGGGTTTCATGAGTCGATGAAAGAGTGCAAGTAACCAATTAGTATTCGTAAAATTTCATTTTATTAATGCTAGGATTAATGGTAGCAAATCATTGTAACCTAGTAACTATGGCAGTATTGTCAAAATACTATCGTCATCGGATATCGCGATTCAGCTGTTGGACAGAAAACGATATCTGCGCATGTTATTGGCGCACAAATTGCATGAAAATCTTTGATCGTGTACGACCGTGAACCAACTTCTTGTACAATATCTTGGTCCAATCTCGCCGTTCAATTTATTGTACAAGTTCTTGTACAAGAAATTGTACCGTGTACAACAAAAGCACCGAAATCTGCTAATTTTAATTACCATTATCTCATTCATTTGCCTTTAATTTAATTTTGCCTACTGTGTTTTTTATGTCGCGTAGGGTAGCCATAACTTCTGTATTGCATCTCAAATGTATGTACTAGTAGTTAGTTATTAACTGTTTGTTCACATTGGTATGAAGTCTTTATTAATAATATTTTAAAAAAACCTTCCTTTAAGACTCCTTTTTCCCAACATTAAACACAGCTTTCACCTTTTTAAAACGATTTTATTTACTGTATTTGTCATTTTTAAACACCGCTTTTGATGATTTTTATTTACCATTTTTCGGTGTCCCTAAATAAGATATTGCATATGTAAATCTTGATCAAGGAAAATATTATCCACATAGATGATAGGAAGTTGATTTTTTCTACAATAAATTTACTTGTTTTTTTGGTAATTCCATTGTTGCTGTATTTATATATTTATTAAAAATGTAGGATTTGAAATTGACTGAAATTCAGAATCGAGTATCTGAAACTAAGGATCCGAAACCGAGATAAAGATCCGAAACCCAGGCAAGGATCCGGTTCCGACGAAAAACTTGGATCCGTCCATCACTAATTCTTATGAATTACTTAATCATACATTACATATTCAGTGTACAGCATGGTTTAAATACATAGGTTTACTTTGTATTCGAATTTAAGACCAGTCATGATATTTTCAGTTGAAATTTAGCCAAAAAAGGTTGTCTATATTAGGTATAAATATAAATTCCTAATTGGTGAGCTCTTCCAACTCAAACCAATCAGATCAACTTTCTGGTGGAGCACTGTGTTCGTTATGTAATTGCTATGCACTCCCCATTAACTGTTGCGTATAGCAACAACCTGTCTTCACTATAATATCTCCGCATCCCAAATTATACAAGGAACATCTGAGCATGGAAGAACTACCCTTTGCTCCATGGCACTTACCATGGCCAGGTAGTGTGAAAATGCTTAAGACAATTTTGTACATAAAACCAAACTAAACTAAGTCTTGTAGAGCATAATAAAGAACATAATATTCTCGCAGAGAATAATCCGTTAGGTATTAGCTAACAGCTCTCTATCAGTACCCGCTTTGTTCAGCCTTGGTAATGGACAGATATTTGAATAGAATTTTATAGAGTATACAAACATTCGACAAGGTAAGAGAATGAATGGCATAGACTTCTACATGCAAACATAACTTTGAAAAAACTGACACAAATAAGCATGACATAAACTCTTGAGTAATACTCACCCTCCCTCCCTTCATCATTTGTATAGATTCCTGTATCACTCTCAGAGCTACTCAAGCTGCTGCTGCTCATCATTTCACTGTAATAAACGCACATCATGATAAATACAAGTGCTGACAAAACACCATACACCATAAATCACCAGTACTAAGTTATTTATTCAGGGTATAATGACAAATAAGATAATAAATACCCTAAAACGTTAAGGACAGAAAAGATTAGACATATTTAAGACCATTTGCGCATTCCTGAGCTTATCCATTGGCTAAGAATTACTCATGTCTACTAAATCAGCTTAGTCTGCAGGTTTTCACCTCCAAGGCTTTTCGTCATTATGTATATTTACAGCACCTTACACTTATTTCAGATATATATACATCAGCAATGGGCCAGTTCAAATAATAGATTAGAAAGAAGCCTTAAGGACTCCCAGATTCATTTCTGATAATATTCCAGGTTAATACCTTGGAATCAAATTACAATCTCAAAACCTCCAATAATCATCATTCTAAAAAATACAGATGTATACCACAGTTAATGGCATTCACATTAAAATGAGTCATCCAAATAAATCAATGCTACCTGAGACAAATAATTGACTATGCATTTCACCTTTTGCCGTAATTTTGGGTCTGATCATCATAATAGTGTATTTTTGCGGTTACCATTAGTATTATTCTTTCAAAAGCTTTGACCATTATTATAACAATAGCAAAAATGCAAAAAAACATTCTAGGCACCAATTAAAGCAGCAAAGGTAAGGTACAATTAGGGTTAATATTTATTACGTCTCCCTCCACTTGTTTCATTAACTCACCCCTCCTTTTGGTCCCTGCTTCTCTTTATGTAAATATTTTCTCTCCCTTGACAAAATTTGTCCTGTACCCAAAGATAATTCTGTGCGTTGAAACGTGTAGTGCATTAAACCGTGTGGAAAACTGTGAGTAGTGTTTGATTGAATATGTGTTCTTTCTACTTCACAATCCTGAATCTGTTCAAGTTAATATCATTGCCAATCACATTAGTTGGCAATACTTCCCAAACACTCATCAGGGCCTGAAAAATTGGGTAACCAGCACTACACCTGTTGTGTTGTAGTTACGCCTAGAGATGGCAAGAATGAGGATGTCGTGGAGAGAGTAGATGAATAAGGAGAGCGAGAGACAAGATGCAAAAAGGAAGTCTAATAAATAAAAGCTTATTAAAAAGAGATTGTAAACATGGCACAGTCGTAAGAGAACCAAGCAGAAGAATACAAGGAAGCAGTAGAAATGAGAATTCTTTAAAGATTAATGTTGATATTGAAGCAAAGTACGAAGAAATGAGCTACAGCACAGCGAGGGTACCAGGGCCCTTGTTGTTAGAAGGAGATGCAGATGAGAATTGGAAGTTATTTTTCTTCAACTTTCAAAACTACTTGACTGCAATTGGAGAAGACAAAGTTCAAGGTAAAGTGAAGTGTGCTCACCTAATGAACTTATTGGACACCCGTAAAAAAAATATATATATAGAACATGTCGACAAACTGGATGAAGCGGCAAGAGAAAAACTGAAAGAACTGCCAAATCTGGCAGTTTTACCGAAAAGCCTTAGCAGACCGAAATTTAATGAGTCTATGGATTGATTTGATTTAGAAAATAGACGACAATTACACGAAGAGCCATTCGATAGTTTTTACAAAGATCTAAAAAGAAAAATCAAACTATGTAATTATCTGTCGCTAGAATCTTCAATATTAAGAGACTGGATAGTGAGAGGCATAAATTCAAGAGATTTACAGGAAGCTTTTTTGGTGACAGAAGACCTCACAGAAGAGAAGAGGGAAGAGAAAAGAATGAGGTTGTCATGGAGAGAGTAGATAAATAAGAAGAGCGAGAGACAAGATGTAAACAGGAAGTCTAATAAATAAAAGCTTATTAAAAAGAGATTATAAAACAATCAGTTACACAAGGCGCAAATGCAAATGAAGCAGCATTACGACAAGACAGCGAAGAAAAGATAGGAAGTATTTAATGTAGGTGATAGGATTGTGGAACGAGCAGGAAATGCAAGGACATGGGAACCAGGGATCATAGTGCAAATACATGAGTCCCCAAGGTCATTTGTAATAAGGAATAATAAGGGAAAATTGGTCAGGAGAAATTTAGAACATATTTAACACTCCAAGACAGATCATGAAGCAGAGCAGAAGGGGTAATGGTCCTTGTGGTAACAAATGCTATCTGACAAAGCAGAACTAACTGCAATGCCAACTGTAAGCCATGTTCCCACTCATACAAGAAAGCTTGGAATTAGCTTTTGAAAATAGGCAACCAATTGAAAATGTCACTTGAACCATTTAAGATACTTGACTAGAGTTGTGTAGGTTGCATATGTTGAGAATGGAGGAGGAGTTGAGAGAATTTATGTATTAGCAGTAACCTGTTCTCCATTAGCCTTCTCTTAATTTAAGGTGCTTGTCAGAACCCCAAGCAACCCATAGCATAACTTCACATTTGACAGACAAGAACTTGCATAATGCTCTCCAATACGGAAGAGATTTCACACAAAAATTCTGCCTCTGCCAGGATTTGAAATCAGGCGTTAATGATAGGAAGCTTATATTACAGCCAACACTACAATCAAAGCCTAGAGAAGCTAATATAATCTTGACATTGAATTTTGAGCAATTTAACAATTGTAGAAAAGGCAGAATTGGAGGCATTCAAAATACAATGCTACAGAAAACAGACAAAGGTCAAATAGAAACCAAATGGGTAAAAACATTTTGAGTACAGGAGGAAAAAAAAGAGCATCATGAAAGCTTTTTGTAATTTAGATGGGACAACTTAATTAAACACCCCTTGAGAGAATATAATCTTGAAAAAAAAACTTGAAATCGTATAGTCAACACACTTTATTGCTACCACCAACCAAGGTTTAAATGGATCACCATTACTTTCAAGGTGTCTCACACCAGACTATCATCTCATGCAAACATTCATCAAGAGAAAAGAAAATTGGAAGAATTATAGAGGATAGAAAGATACACACATGGAATTAAAGGTGAAAGATGGAAAAAGAAAAATTATTTATTAACAGGTTTCCCCGACATTGTTCGGTGAATTTCTTCATTTCCCATAGGTACTAACAGCATGAATTAATTCTTTTAGACAACTGTTTCACTGGCATTCCAGCCAGTAAAACTATTTAACCAAGAGAAAAAATGCATTAAATGAGCAACAATAAGAAATGAAGAGAAACACTGAACTCCGTTTACACAAGCTGATAGTTAAGAGAACAAAGGAGGGAGAGATGCAGCAAACCAATCTAAGGATCAATTATCATAGGTGATGACAATCCAGATGTGCCACAAAGGCAACGGGAAGCTTAACACCTGTTGGTAACAGGTGATCTAATGATCTATGACATTATCAAGTTCAGCTGTTCTTGGACTGCTTAATAACCTTGATTCATATTGTGCTAAAGCCCTAAAAGCTAAGACAAAAATAATACCAAATTAAATTTTTTGCCTTAAAACTTCAAAATATCAGTCATCAATTACATATTTATGCTTTTATACTGAATACAGTTATTCATGCAAAACAAAGGTCCCCATTACCATGATTAACAAGTAAACATTGAACACCTACTGTCCATGCAAAAAGTCGAGATACTCGAGTTTTAAGTGTTCTATCTCAATAACCTATTCGTATAGTGCAATGAAATAAACTGAAAATGAAAGGAAATTTATTTCTAGGTTTTGTGAATACCATCAGCGATTCTTCACCATATCAACAAATTTTTTATTTGGCTTTATATGAAAAAAAAAAGCACGGTTTTTGGCGCTCAGAAATCGGAAGCTCCATTTTGAACGATAATTTCTAAAAAACTTTTCAAGTTATCAACATGAGACTTCATAAGGTGAAAGATCAATCTTTTTTAAATGTATATTCTGAAGCAGAACCTTGTAACTATTTATTTTCTACACAAAAGTTGTTGATAAAAAAACTGCTATTTTCGTTATTTAACGACTTACAAGTAATTTTAAATCACCGTAGGCACCAAATATATGCACTGTTGGCAAATATAAATGCTAAAGTTACGACAATTCATTACTTTGTTCCGTTTTGACTTGTATTTGTTCAACAAATTTTCAGCCCGGCAGAGCTGTGCTCAGGGCTGCTCGCCATGTTAGGGTAAAAGAGAAAGCGTTGAAGCGCTTCCAAGTCGACGTTTGTTATGATTCACATCCCCGCAGGGACCCCCGCACCAGCTGACCACACGAGCTGTCGAAGAGGCAACCGCGCACGCTTTTTCCTCTCACTTCCTCGGTGGCTAAGCGGGCCTCAAAACAAGGATAAACAAATTTCTACCTGGAAAATGGTAATAATTTTTCATTATTTTAAATATAATATTCATCAACAGTGCGTGTATGCGTTGCCTACGGTGCTTTAAAGTTTCTTATAAGTGATTAAATAACGAAAATAGCAGTCTTTTTATCAACAACTTTTGACTAGTAAATAAATAGTTACAAATTTCTGCTTGAGCATATGCATTTAAAAAAGATAGATCTTGCACCTAATAAAGTCTCATGTTGATAACTTGAGAAGTTTTTGAAAAATTATCGTTCAAATTAGAGCTTCCATTTTCTGAGCGCCAAACACCGTGCTTTTTTTCATACAAAGCCAAAAAAAAATTTGTTGATACGGTGAAGAATTGCCGATGGTATGCAAAAAACGTAAAAACAAATTTTCTTTCATTTTCAGTTTATTTCAATGCAATCGACGGATAGGTTATTGAGATAGAACACTTCAAACTCGAGTATCTCGACTTTTTGAATGAACAGTAGTTTCCCACTCATTGTCTCACAATTACTTCCCCCTGAAAGCTTATCTATGGAGCAAAACAAGGCTGCCACAATTTCACTGTCAATCACCTAAGTGAGACCCTCCCTCAAGCAGCCATGACATAATAAATTTCGAATTGGGTGAAAAATTTGAATACTGAAATTCAGTATGCTGAGCACATACCATTTCCCATCCAAGTGACTGAAGTCCTCAGCCAGACTCATTTTGTGGAATGCCAAAATACGAGATGACTTTGACCTACTACCCTCACTGTGCTCGCAGTCCATACTTCTCTCTCTCATACTCCTCTTTCTCTTACCACATAAGATGGTATTGTACCTGGAATGCAACACAGCAGGAAACTCAAATAAATGCTAAAGGATAAATGAATATGAAGACTATAGATAAAGACATGGGCAATTGACTCGAAAGGTCATTCATTAAGTTCATAATTACATATTAACAAACCAAAAGCCCCAATGATATTCTATAAAAGAGGTCCACTGGTGGTACATATTGATCGCCTAAGACTAGTTCCACCCAAATGAAAGATTAAATGGTCCCATGATGACCATCTCTTGAATAGAAAAATAATGAAAAAGCACTGTCTCACCTGTACTCATTGTTTCCAGCCAACTTGAAAAAGCGTTTCTTTTTCACTCTTAGCAGTGGCATTATTGAGATACCATCAGATGTTGAAGGATTGTTGGGATCAGGATCCACTGCCATACGTTTAAATTTCCGCTTCCTGAAACAAACATTGTAAAGCCACATGAGAAGATCAGACATTCATTATATAGCAGAAGACCATATTACGCAAAAATATACAAATGATGCAAACATCATTCCAACAATGATCATTTGCCATACACAATATTACTTTCTTAAAAGTTTTATCCAGGGGCTTAGTAGCTCAATGCCTGACCAAAGACAGTGTGTGCTAGAACTGGGGAATCTACAGCAGACATGACCAGATTAAACAAAGTAGTGTAATTCCCACAAAATCTGATCCTTCTATCGGGCTATGACAATTAGCCCAAGGGAAATGACTGACCTCCTACCCTGATGTAGAAATTGCCTTATGGAGGCTCCACCGAATTATGAAGTAGATGTCATTTTTGTGAAAATTTCAAAGGCTGTATGTAAAATTATATTATATAAAAATTGTAAACTGTAGCATCATAACTATGCTTCCTCATAAAGACTGACACTCTGGATCAAAGAGGGTGTCATATAGACGTGGTTAAACTGTTTAAAATGAACAAGTTACAGCAAAAACTTCTTTCAGATTAAGAATAAAGTGACAGTACTGGAAAATTCAAATTTGTAGGATAAATTAATTTAAGATACAAGGTGTAAGATATTCTCTTTCTTGTAAAATCACAACTGCTCTATTATTTCCTACTTTTACTCCTCCCATTGAGAATCAATGGGCTCTTTCAGCTAGTTATATATATTCCTTATCGATTTTGGTGCAACTTTCCTAAGGATGGAAGTGGACATTGCCTTCTTTAGTCTTCTTTGGACAGACTTCTTGCAGGGGTACCCAGGACTCACATTACAAATATTTTCTAAAGAGTTTGCAGAGGGTTTCCCGAATTGAAGGTGACCACTGCCCCGGCACATCTTTTCTTGTATGACAGGGAAAGAGCAAAATCTACCATCTTTCGGCCAATTAACTTTACAATAATGTCATTATAATGCTAGACAGGATTATTATCCACGTCATAAATAAGGCTTCAGCTGTGGCGACTAATCATCAGGACAATATTTGTTAATGTTTCTACTGTGTCATCCCTTTTTTGACGCTGTTTTGCAGAAGGCATTTGAAGAATAATAGGTACAAGCATGGTACCGTAACAATACTGTCGGAAGTACTGAATTTCTCGGGGTGAAAAAACTTCTCAACTTGCAACTAACGTGTGCATTAGGGATCAATGACTGGTGGCTCAAGCAGCTCGTTAGCGTCGCCTGCCAACAACTACCTTGCTCCAAAGAATATATCCCTCACCGACTCCCAGGGAAGTCATATACCACCCCCTCTCTCATTACTCCTTCATCCCTCGACATTCGAGTGATGAAAGAGATATATGAGATGTTCAGCTCCGTTTCTGAGAGCGCTCGCATCAGGAAAAAAGAGAACTAAGACAACAGCAAGGAATATTGTAGATGCCGATTACTATGCTAAAATCACACAGAACTCATGTTTGTTCTTCCTGAAGTATACATTTATTTGAGAAAATTTCTCTGTGGCAGTTGGTATGTCAATGACAGACATATAACCCTGGCGTGCGACTTAACCAAAAACGCAGTTTCTTGAATCGGCATTCCGCAACATTTCCCGAAAAAAGGCCCAACTTTGTTGCATATCCCTCCTATTAAGATTGGATTATTAAGATTTTTAAAAAGAGAGCACCCTAGTTCTACTTATTTCCTGAAATTAACCAAACTTTCAAGTTGATATAAGCAAAATTGACTGAATGAGAGCGGATCGCAGAAGATGCTGCAAAATAGGGGGGTACTGCATTCTCTTAAAGGATGAGGTAGGATTCACGGAGAATTTGAACTGCCACAATTCCAGGCTCACGGCAGCAAGCATGGTATGTGCCGTCACACGTAAGCTTTAATTAAAAGATAACGTGGACATTATGAAAATGCTGGTAACAGGTAAAACAAAATAGCCAGGATAAATGATGGCATTAACTACGATTTTCACATTACTAAAGGTCTAAATGATGCGTGGAGTTACATGCAGAAAATGATAGGGAGATACTGAATTATGTGGGAGGTGAATGCACTACTATTCACGCATTTCATTTTTGATGCACCACAATTGGCAACACTGATATGTTAGATGTCTACGCAGTTAAAAATAGTTTTTCTGAAGCATTTTTTCACAGAGGTTCATAAAAACGAATTCTATTTGTTCCTGCGGACTGGGGCCGAAGTTCGTAATTTCGCAAAATTCGTATATTTGAAGCTTCGTAATTTCGAATATTACCATGTTATTACTGTAAGATTTTCGTCGGGACCGGCCGTTTTGCTTCATATAATCGAAACTTCGTATTATCGAGATTTTACTGTATTAACAACATCCGCCATAAACAGTCAACTCTATGTGCATTTGCCATTTTGCTTATGGCTGAGGCCAAATTCACACTAAGCAAATTAGTTATTGAGATGAGTAAGGGGGAAGCTGGTCTAATAAAAAGGCTATCAGTTAAGGAGGTTCCACCGTCACTCCTCCATTCAATATCCCATAAAAAGAGCTATGTTATTTAATGAATAAATACAGATCCAGGAAAACACCTATATGGAAAATCATCTATAGGGTGAAAACGCATACTCAATAATTGTATGAGTATGCTATTATATGGCACGTTTTAGTTGTATTCTATTTTTTACAAGCTCTTTTAACTCATTTTGACTTTGGAACATGACTGAAGTGTTTTTGCCACGTTTATTTACTAAGTGAAAATACATGCTCAATCCTGCTAATACGTATTCTGAAATAGGTTAAATATTTTCTTACTTCGTTATAAACTATTCCCTTATACTACTCTTTGTTTTTAATTTTATTATTATTTATATTTTTGGAAATTGTTTGGCAACAGTGATGCTGCTACCATTTGGAAACATTGGTATTAATCACACCATGTCACCTACCAATAAAATATTTAAATTACATAATATATGATGGAAAGGCCTCATCATTATTTTATTGCCAATCGATAGAAGGGCCAAAAATTTGTGTCCTGAAATTTTCACAAAAATGACATCTACTACAACTAAGTGACATCAGTTAATTCTAAAAGCCATCTGAAAGGGTTACAAAATAATTCGCAATATGCATTATCTAGAACAACAGGTAAAATAAAGTGATTTAAATTTCTAACCCATAAAATTAGACTTTCGAACCGGATAAGTCATGTTATCACGCTGCATTTTTCGATGAATTTGTGCGACTCAATTTAATACTGTTGCAAGGGCGGCAGACAATGTGTGTGAGCTGTTGCCACTCTTGCCGGGTCAGCCACACGTGTGCTGAAATGAAAACCTTGCGCTCAGTGGGATACGAAAACTTCTTCGGTGGAGAAGGATCATATTACCGAAGTGAAGGCCCAGGGTCCCCCTTATGGGGCAAAAGGGGAGGGGATCCTTTCTTAGGAGGGGATCCTTTCTTCCCCCACACAAGGCATAAACAACATAGAAGACACAGTCTAAACAAATGCACCTGTTGGAATGGCACTGACTCGGGTAACTCTATCGGTCGACAGGAAAACTAAACTCTTATTCCTCTTAAAGCGAGCAATCCTAGCTCAAATCTCCGTGAAGGGGCTGTCCACACCCAAATCTTGTAGCATGGATGGGAGAGTGAGGGTGAGTGATGCCGTTAGGAAATTTGGGCGGGTTGTGTTGGTGGGGGTAAGGATTATGATGGCCAGGGAGTTTGGGTTTACGGTGAGACCGATAAATCTGGGAGACCCTTGCATGCCCGTGCCGAGCTACCTCAACCGTGTTCACCTCCGCCCGGGTGACGTAGACGCCCAACCATGCCCGTTTGCCCCAGGTGTCCACATTCTAGGTGGGTGACTGGGTCCTAGGCGGATGCCTGGGTTGCACGCCCAAATTGAGGGGACGGGTGGTAAAAGAGTGAGTGAAAAATATTGCATATGGCAAGGACCCTTGAGAAAGATGCACGGCAGTGACGATCTTAGGGCAGTCACCCACCCAGCCAACGGGTGACCGCCAATACTCTGCAAGTTCTAGGTCACATTCGTGACACTTGGTGGGTTCGTGGTTTGAGACTCTCTTTATCTCTCATGCACAGGTGGGCAACCCTCACCCTTATTTTGCGCCCGTGTGCAGGCCTCTAGTATCTTTATCTCTCTTGCCAAGCTTGAAGGAGGGGAGAGGGTGGGTGGATGGTGTCATGGAACATCTGTGAGGTTCCTTCTTCTTCTGGGCAACCCTGGGAGGAGTGTGGCGGTGACTGATTGGAACCGTTCCGGGTGTGGAGAGGAATGGGGAAGGTCAGGGATGTGTCGTATTCAGGGTCTTCGACACCTCCTCTCTCACTATGACACCTCTAGACCATCCCCTTCACTGTCATATAATCCTTGAGGAGACATTGTGGAAAATTAGCCGAATCACGCCCCATTTGTCATCAAGGTCTTAGTGGTAGAAAAGAAACAATATTACCTCCCAAGATAATTTATTCCGCTGAAGATAGACAGAAGATGCTACAAATAATAACCTGAGAATGATTTTTTTTCTGAAAACGGGCATATTCCATGCTTTTTTATACCTATGCTTGGGCGATAGAAGATAACTAAAGCGCAGTTGGGCCAGCTGCCATCATAACAGCGTAGAGGTTTGTTTGTCTATTTTTAGTGTTCATACTAATTCCAGTATCTACTGAATATTCTGAAAATAAAATTATTGCAAAATGTTCAACTTTGGTTTTCTATACGCTTTCGATACTGGGACGAAATTTTGCCAACACTATGATCGCCAACTTAAAAGCATTGACAGAGTAGGTACTTATATTACGATCTTTTTAGACATGAGTCTTTTAAGAATGCTTTCACAAATGACCACAAAAGTTAGAGAAAACAAAGATAAAATTTTTTCATGACCATTTAAAATGATCGAAATGACAAAATTCGAAAATACGAAATGCCGATTTTCTGGTCCCGCTGACTTCGTATTATCAAGTTTACTGTAAATACCAAAGGTGAAATGCTATCAAGTAAAAACAGTTCAGACGGAAAGGAAAAGAAATTCTTTCCCAGATCCAACTAAACAAGTAATATCTCCTAATACCAAATACCTTTACCGTTCCTAAAATCAAATTTAACTTCACCTGAAAAGTAGTTTTCCCTCTTTTCTAAACCAACACTAATGATACAGTGTAAAACCTAGACGGGTGATAAATTAATTCTATTGTCTTTTCGTCTACTCAAACCTGGATTTTCCTCTCTTTCAGGATAAGAATCATAACTTTTCTTACTAAGTACAAACTCTCGTAACATGACATGTGATTGTTGTTTATTATCCATTCAAAATATCCCTGTCACTAAGGGGTTGGAGGAGAGGAAAGGTTCTAATGGCGTGACCTTGCAGTAACCAAAAGCAATGAAGCAGGCAGGGCCTAAAAGGCAAAACTTTAGTCGCTCCCCAACTGGAGTATGAACTTAAATTCTACTTGTTCAGTGTTCCCCAGCAAAGATTATAATACACAGGATAATTCCCCAGTGCTATCATGTGCTGCATGTGCAGAGTATGGAGAAAAGAATTAATTAGCATCTTCACAGTCAAGTGAAATCCCCAAAGTCTGAAGTTTACTACTTTTGATTTGGACAAAGAGGTATCATGAGATGCAGCCATCAAACTCATTACAGAGCTTATTGAAAGTGATATGATAGCAATGAAGATGAAAACGGGGCAGGCAAAGACTATGAATATTTCCTTTCCCAACCCCTCAACAATCTTTTGAACATTTTGTGAAAGACAAATATCCCTGCAGCCTTGCATCACATGCAAACAAAGAGATACAGCAATGCTATTACTGTGTTCTCCCCTTTGTGGCTGTCCCTCCACTCCCTTGATGCAGAGGTAATCGAAAAGTTCCGAACTCATACAGAATCAGCAACAAGCATATTTTGAACAGATAATAGCAGTCATGCTTCTGGTGAATGCTTCTTTAGCCAGGGCTACCCTTTTCCCACACCCTTGAAACCAATGTCTAATTTTTTTCAGCTCACGACACAACAATTGTATGGATATGCTGAAGGGTTCACAATCACTTCCTATGACGTCTGATATTGATTTTGAAAGCAAAAGATGTGCAGTTGACTCCCATTAGGATGTTCCTTGATAGCACCTTTTCCTAGTTTGTACACTCATTTTCACTGTGCACAAATTAATTCTGGTTAGCATATTTTGGATACCTCATTAACATATTCGGAGAACCAATTCGAATTTGTCCTAGGAAAATAATCACTATATACCTATGTAGGTTGATTTGACAATGGATCCCTCACGAGAGGTGAGATCTTGCATTAAAAAAAACATTGTTATCGCTCACAAAAATATTTTTAAAATGTATTATATGGTATATATACTTGGCTTCCATGGTAAATAAAATTGGCAAGTTTTGACCCAGACCCTTGACACAGCATCATAGCGGAGAGAGAAAGAGGGATATGATAAGAATCTAATAACCATTGAAAGGATAATGGCCAGATACCAGCTGAAGATCAATAAGAAGATACTGATAGAAGACTAAGATACCGGTGTGCAGCAAGAGAGAAGAGGCCAAAAGCAACGTTAAACTAGGAAAACGAAAACTGGAAGAGGTTAAAAGAGTTCTGTTATCTTGGAAGCCAAGTAACCAATGATGGATGAAGCAAGAACAAAATAGCCAGCAGAATAGCCCAGGCAAAGTGGGCATTCTATCAAAAGAGGAATCTCCTTACTGCTGGAAATACAACCGTAGAAGTAAGGAAACAATTCATCAGAATGTTCATCAGGAGCATGTTTCTTTACAGCAGTGAGGCAAGGACAATGACAACAGTGGAAAAGAAAAGGGTGAAAGCATTAGAAATGTGGCACTACAAAAGAATGATCAAGATTAAACGGATTGACTAAGTAAGTAACGAGGAAGACCTTAAAAGAGTGGAAGAAAAGAGGAGTCTTCTGAATACCCTAAGAAGAAGATGGAACAACTTCATCGGCTACATCAAGAGATATGATGGCCTGATGAAGAGAATCGTTATAGGACAAGGGGACAATAGGGAAGAATGCCAAAGGAAGGTCTTGTATACGATATATAGACAAGTGATGAAGGATGTGAAAGAAAAATAAGTAAATATAAAGATATTAACCCATTGGAGAATTCAGTGGAGAGCTGAGTCAAACCAATCTCAGGATTGCTGTCAGATGATGATGATGGTAAAAAATGTTTATGAAGAATTAAAAGGATACCCTCAAGACCTGCATTTCACTGTGATATTCGTTTGTTTTATAAGTGTCAACAAGACATCAAAAGTCCACGAGCAGCAAAACTTTGTAACGTTGGCCTGGATGCATAAGAGTGATCATTAGCTTATACTTGTGGAATTCGGAGCACATGCTTCATTTAGCATGAAATCAGAGCATAAGCATTTGCTTCCACCTAGATATTGATCTCTAAAAGTAAATACTAAAGTTACGCTCAACAGAATTTGGTTAATAATGCCTAAGCTTAAACTTATATTTGGGTAAGTAGAAAATTAGTACCTACATATATTAAGGTCTGCACTGTAATTTCACTCTAATCTCGCTCGAAATTCAAGATTTTTTCAAATTCTCGCTCGATCTTGCTCGACTCAAAAAAAATCCCTGCTCGCACAGCCCTAAAAATTTTGATCGATGAACTTCAAATAAAAATAATCCACTCCCAGGAAATTGCACACCACAAACATTGGTTTCCATAATAGCACAAATCCTTACCTTTTCGTAGCAGGACGAATTGGGGAGAAATTTTCATTGACAGAATCAGATTCAACAAAGTTTCCATGCCCAGCTGTGCTATTCGATTTCCTTGGGTGAAGGCTCAAAGGTGCCAGACGATGTTGTACATCAGGGCTGGGACTCATTTCATCCGAGTCACTCTGAAAAACGTTTAAGTGAAAAACTTTTGTTTCAGAGCATGAAGCACGTGGTCAAATGCAGTGATATTCATAATAGCTTCAACTAACCTGGTGAAAACTTGATACACCTTTATCCCGCGACAGAAGAATGTCACCAATGCTGCTACTAGAATCATCACTGTGTCCTCTGAATGTCACTGCTAATAAAACATTATGATATATAAATATTAAAGACATTTGAATACATATATAAATTATACATTCAAATTAATAATACGCTCTGTTTTAGTTTACTAAGAAGGTAAATATTCATCCTTAACCAATAATTCACCACAGCATTAATCACAATAAACAAATAGTGAATCCACGGCTTTTTTATGAATCTTAGAAGTATCTACAAAACATATAAGTATGTACGGAAATGGTGAATTACAATTATAACATATGCAAGAGATTCAGTAATAAAGAAGAATTTTTTCAAGACCACATTTGATAGTGTAAAAGCATCCACACACATCAAGGTCATCAACCAGGAATTGGTAAACAAATTTAAAGTTTAAAATTGGCATGTATAAAAATAAATGAGCATTTCCTTGAAGGTTAAGGCACTATTGATGAATCAATAGAACAGTTCATAGTTTTACAGTTATTTCCACCATCCACAAACTATTCTGCATCATAAAGAAAATGCGACCGATGAAAAATTTGTACAGAGACTCATGTTAGACATCTGCAATCAGAAACTCATTTGGATACGTCTTGCCTAATAAATTTACACTTCAGTCCAAACAAATTCACACAAGTATATGGACTAGAGTTACCCCCGCACATACGTGTACCCTTCACATAATAATTGACCCTGGAAAAAAGCGATGCTTCCTTCGTGTACCTTCTCACTAGGAACTTGTTTGCAGTGACTGGGTTCCCTTACCACAATACATCAATATGCCAAGATCAAAACATCACTACAATAGCACATCATGAAAGAGATAATAATAAACACACAATGCAGAAGTAGCAAAAAAATAATAAAAATAAAAAAGGGGAATGACCACATCCTAGCATGATGTACCCTACTGGCCAGGGACGTATTTATGACCTCTGAGCAGTGGCGTAGCCAGAATGATCTCCAGGGGGGGGGGGGGGGGGGGGGGGGGGGGGGGGGGAAATAAGTTAGCGTTCCATAACCGTTCCCTAACACAAGTTTGTTTTTGCCCTTTCATTATAAATGTTAAAATTTCTTAATACAATTTGTATTTATTATATTTCTCACTCTCATTAAATGACAACGGGCACCTTCAGCTAATTGACCTGTAATTTTTCATTTCACTAATGAGCCAGGGGGCGGCAAGCGCCCCACCCTGCCCCACCGTGGCTACGCCCATGCCTCTGAGGCCCCTGGCGGAATCTAGAATGAGGCCCCCAATGTTATAGTCTTGCTATCTGGCAGCTAGACAGACTTTTCCATGCTTGCAAAGACAATACTCAAGTACAAATATCTATCACCATTTATACTCTGCTAGTAGGTGCCATATTACGTACTACTATATCTACATTTAAAAAATGCCTCCTCGTGACTCTAGTGAGGCCCCTGGCGGCCGCCGGGTCGCCATATGGTAAATATGGCCTTGCAACAATAACAGAACCGCAAAAATATTGCCAATCTAATGCCTCTCCCTCCAGTAAAATTGTATAGCTGACATCAACAAACACTACTTCAACTATGAACCCCCATTGATCCTAGAGAATGACATTGGCAGACTCTACTAGAATTGTTAAATTTTCACCTACCAAAATATCCCAAGCAACATCCTGGAAAAAACTATCAACAAAAGCACAAAGAAAAAATAAATATGGTGGATTGAGTAAATATGATATAGAAAACAAACAAATTAATGATGTGTATATTACCTACCTATCGTGGTTGGTACAAATTGGGATATTGTAAAAAAATTTGAAAAATGGCTTATAGGTATGTTCTTGAATTGGAGAGTGGGGTATGTTTGTAAGGATCCAAAAATCTGTTATGCTTGATATACATAGCATTATCTGTTGGTTATTTAGGGGAGGCGACCGACAGCTGAGGTCATTTGCGCCAAATAGGATAGGTGGATAATTGGGTAATGGTAGGAGTTTTCAGGGAATGGAGGAAGGGTGGAGAGAAACCCGGCGTCGGCATTATCCTACTCTTTTCGAAAGGCGCCAAGGGGACCACGGCTTAACGTCCCATCCGACGGACGGAGTACTGTACTTGAAATGCTCTCCACTAGGCACTCAAGTGGGGACCGGTTTTCCACTGAAAAATCTGCCACTGCCGGGAATCGAACCCGGGCCCTCGGGATGGGAGGCCAGTACTCTAGCCACCACACCAACCCGATCCCCCGTAGCATTATCATGAGACCTAATGGAGAGGTAGGGCTGCCAGCAACCACACAGCACTCAAACGACATTGGATGAGTAACCTAGACATTGACATGGATTGGACTAGATGTACTGAAATATTTGCAGTACTAAGTACCTAGTTATAATTGGCATAATCCCTATGGTGAATTTTGACCAGGATTGGAGAGAGATTCCAGCTTGAATGGCTGAGAAGTACAATCAAATAGTAGTTTTAGTCTAGTTGGTCTTACAAATACATTGTTCTTGTCAATAGGATAATTTACTTTAACTTGATTAGAATGCATACCTATACAGAAATACAACATATAACGTAATGAAAGCAAAAACAAGAAACATGCATAGGGAAAAAAATAACATTACTTATAAGAGGATTCTAATAACGAATAAGGAGGTATCAGGCACGATGTGGCGGAATTTAATCACACTATAGGTTTCTAGAGTACAAGGAAAAAACCTTACAACAAGTCTTTAAAATGATTTATCCATCAGAAAACTCATGGGAATCTTGTTAAACTGATTCATTGTTGATATAATTTTTATATTTTAGATATTCAACTATGTATTTTGAGGCTCATGTAACATATAGATACAGATAAATAGGTTTCCTCCAAATATATATCTTCCATCAAAATATATACCTTCAAATGCATGTCTTGAAGGGGTTGAATATTCACGACTGCAAATACAATTCACTACAGGACAAAACAAGTGGAGACAAAAATAATGCCTCAGACAACAAGTACAAATGTGTGATTAACACACACTGGCAAAAATTTACAACGCATTCAACAACACTATTAATAGCACACACAAAATTTAAGGAACATCGATCTACGACTGCCACAGAATCAAGAATGGTCCAAAGATGATAGTAATTCGGATAGGCTACATAATGAGAAACGGCAATTTCACTTGTGAACCATTGGAAATTCCGATTAACTTACTTAAATTTCCAGTTGACCTGGTCCTTCTTCTAAGGCCCCATCGTCGACGGTTTGACAGCGACGACCCAGCTGATTCTTCAAGCGCATGACTTAAATCCTCCACCAATGCTTCCATTTTTTGACGCAGATCCACTGCCTTCAGCACACGGATTCCTCTATCCATTGGGAATTCTACGTTTGCCAACAATTAGTTCATAAATTTCTCTTCGGGTCATAATTCACCTCGCAGTTTTCTCCTGACATTATGTGCCTGTAAATTCCGTTTACAATAATAAGCCATCACGAATGGGAAATTTACTGACAAGTATATGCAATACGCGATGGGAGCTTAACCCATCAATCTATTCCTAGTCTTGTTCAACATTTCACTTCCGAACGAAGAGATCAACATCTATACCATAACAGAAATAATTCAACAACATGTTTTATAACCAAAGCGTTCCTGCATTATCAACACAACGGTATCACTAAAAATGATAGTTAATACGGCTCAACTAGGAAAGTAGAGGCATGATATTCATGGCTTAAGATATCGAAAAATGGTTTAACCTATTTTTAATTTCTACACAAACAAGGACAACAGTCACATTCACGGCAGCAACTTTAATCTAAGTTGATTCTTTCTTTCACAAATAACGATATTTCAGAAGTATGCCACAGTAGGTCAATACTACAACAACTCACCACGAAATCTTTAACAGCCCCCGGAATGACCCGCTAGCAGCTGCGGGTCGAGGTTGGATCGTACCGATCGTACCCATGAGTCCATTTAAACCGGAAATGAGCGTACCGCGTATGAAAAATTAACAAGCGAGCGAAAATAAAGCCATATCGTATTTCGAAGAAGTTGAAATAGGCATTTAAGCGGGATTATATCGTCCGGTGCGTGCAGTCACCATAAGTCTTTGGTCTAAAATTCCCTCTACGATTTTAATTTCCAATTCAGAAGCTGAATATTTTCAAAGGCTACATTTCTCCATGTTTTCACAAAGCTCTATCAAGACCATTTATGACTAGTTTTACTCTATGCTATGAATGTGAGAGGTAAAATCATCCAGTGTGATGCATTACCAAAAGGACAAAATTGGATCAAAGGATTAATAACCATTTTCATCTTCAACCAACCAGGTTAGCTAATATTTTATGCAAGACATAGGATTTACTGTGGGGGTGGTAAATTCACTCTTCGACGGAGCAATGAACTCTGGAATTTACTCTTGTGTTGAAATGGGTATTTTACGATGTCGTTGTTGAGCAATCTCCCTTCTCCCATTTCCATTTTGCATGTAGGATGTAATCGTCATCAACTTCGATGACGAGATGTCATTTCTCTTCCAATACGAGAAAGCTTAAAATGTCCCGTGTTGCCAAATATTATCTACGTTTCAAACAATCGACGCTCTGTGTGGCGAACTATTCTTACCCTACCGTGGCAGTTGTACGATTGTACATACTTCACAAGAATACATTCTTGGTACATCCGTAAATAATTTGTCATGTGAGGGAGAATTCGAAGTCATGGGATCTTTAGTCTTTAATGTACTCATAGGATAGTTAAGAATGACTACGTTTATTTAATTTAAGATTATAATTACATTACCACCGTGGTACTCGATTGAACCAATTGAACGGGCTGACTCTGCGTAACTGAGCATGGGCTTAATCATACAAAGTCACTATTAGTAAACCTTTATTTTGATTGATTAAAATAGATCCACCTTATTTTCGATTCGCGAAACAAGCATATAGAATTTTCTGTTGGTGATGGTCAGTAAGGAATTAAACCAAAGCTCGGTAATACATGGAACTGTTTCGAGCATGCACAATATATGGTTGTCATTTGGAATATATCTTTAGTATTGTTTGTGGTAGCCACTTAGCAGAGCTACTAGTATCGACATTCACATAAACATTCCGACACACGATTCCGTGTATCATTTCACACGGACAGGTATGGTCAAGGAAATGAAAATGCGTGCTTTATTGTTCACTCACGCGGATCCATGGATATTACAATAATATAATCTCAATGCTCGGATATTTTGCAATGAAGAAACCGATTCCATATTCATGGAAAAAACTTATAGTCGATACAGCCCACATTTTAGATCATCCACCCAATTGTCACAAACTCTTCCGTAAAACTTACACGCCAGTTCCGCATGTAACATATTGGAGAAATAATTTTTATTTATTAATGTTCTCCAGCGGGTCTCTGAGGGATTTTCCGTTGCAGTGATCACTGGTGATCACACTGCAATGTGATGGTCCGGTCATCGACTTCATTCGCGTAATCCAGCGCCTCCCCATTCAAGGTACAATTGGCAAAGTCGTGAATTAATAATGATAATATTATTTATTGTCACATTTCACTTACTAAAGTGTAGTTGTGGCTAGGGTAAATTTAGTGACTCGCAGAAGTATTAACTTTTTCAGATAACAGAAAGGAAGCAGAATATCAACCTTTCGATAAAGAAGGCCAATATTCAACTTATTGGAAAACTGAAAACAAACCTGCTGCAACGCTATGATGCAGTCATTTCCCTGAAAAAGAAAATTGATGTAATTTGGCAACAGTGTGAAAATTCCTTTTATGACGTCATTGTAATCTTAAAAAAAACAGAGAGTGCCATTGGCGACAGCTGCGGCCAATCACACATATATTCGGTAAAAGCCCGCGAACTTCTTCGCGCCGGTGCTTGTGAGTTTGAGCTTGAAATTATTAAGTTGTTGCTGCAATTTGTGGGCTGTTGCTGTTGTATTTCATGAGGCCTGAGGATCTGTAGCACCGTTATAGTGCAGTAAGTGTGTAGAACCTTTATTAATGTGAGCTTATTCACCTACGAGTGTGATATGTGACGTGTACTGTTGCTAGAGTGCTTTGGCGCCGACGCTGGCAGATTATTGTCAAATTTCTACCGATTTTTGTTGGTTTTGATGGAATATCTGAACTCCGATTTGCACTCTGATACACCATATTTGCTGTGGTCATACGTTTATTTGATTCATTCATTGTTCTTGTGATCGATTCGCAACCCAAATTAGTTGTTTGCCCCCCTCCTCGATTGCTACGCATTCCACCTCCGATATGCGCAGTTAATATGTTACCGCACCTAATCTTGTTTTTATAAAAAAAATAATACCAAGCTTCCTGATTTCAACCCAACATTTTCGCCTCTTGATTTTGATCAGCAACCTATGTTACCTCTTAGTTATCTATGGATTCCGTAATAGTATGTCCTTTCGGTCGATGTAACCATACATTGGTAGATGTGAACGAGAGGGTGGCTCTTTCTAAAAATTCATCCTGAATAAACTCTGTTAGTTACGGATTTCATTCCAACTTTCTACGCCACCATAAAGGTGTGTGGTAGTATGTAACGAACACATTCTCTGAATGGCTAATCTGACAGCACAGTGCACCGTTATTATTCCATCTCTTCCAGCACTTCCTTCACTTTCAGGACAAACTTGGCATTTTGTCGTAGGATTAACATGGAAGTCTATCTTTGATCCAGCATTGATACCTGCCTATATGACTTGATGGCTCTGTTCATGATATAAATGTTCTGAACGTTTTCTAGAGTAATGGATTTCGTCTAGTGATTCTCAGAATATTCCCTGTTAACGTAGGTTTTATGTGATGCATAAAACCTATGTTTATCATAATCTGTTTTCTTCTTAAACCTGGGGATTGGGTTGGTGTGGTGGCTTGAGTACTGGTCTCCAGTCGTAAGGGCCCGGGGTGGATTCCTGGCAGAGGTGGATTTTTCAGGTGGAAAATGGACCCTACTTGAGTGCCTAGTGGAGGGCATTTCAGGTTCAGTACTCTGTCCATCATATATATGACGTCAAGCCATGGACCCCTTGGTGCCTGTCTTTAAGAGTAGACTAATGCTGATTCCAGATTTCTCTCCCCTCTTCCTCTAATACCTGAAATGTTCCTACCATTACCCAATTACCCACCTATTATAAATGCTGCCAATGACTTCAGCTGTTGGTCACCTCCCCTTAATAACTAACATTACTGTCTTTTCACTGATTCCTGTTTACTGATCTCGTGCTGCAAGTAAATGGTGAGAGCCTAACCTGCATAATCAATGGGATCCTAATCAAAACTACTTTTTGTCTGAGTGGGATGCATCATTATAAACATTATTAGGTATAAAATAAAATTGGTACTTTGTTGATGTACTAGATGAATGAATTTATCTTGGGTTGCACATTGGGTGACGTCCTCCATACTGGCCAATGATTCAATGCATGACTCATACATTGAAATGCTGACGAGGATGGAGGACCTGACCTGGTGGGAAACCCAAGAGGAAAAAATCTATAGATTGTTAGGTATCATTTTTTTTTTCTTTTCAATGGAAGATGCAGAATGACTCAATGTCTCCATTAGGGAGATGAGGAGAGGGTGGGATATGTTAATCATATTAAGTCTGTATCAGCCTTGAAAATGTATTGCTTGTATTGCTCAGTTTTCAGAAGACATGCTGGAAATGGTGTAAAATGTTGCATAAGTCTTGCAACAGTCCTTGATAATGGTGTCATTAAAATTGCTCTACATTTTAATCATTTACACAAATACCTATTATTTTGTTCAGTAGCATTTGTTAAGATCTACCAGTGGTAGAAACAAACTTTTTTCCTTGGTGAAGAATATTACTCTTTGTAATTTCACAAAATATTATTGGAAATAATTCATCTCCCCATAAGAAATACAGTCAAGCCACTTATATCAAACCCGTTTATGACAAAGTGAAGGCTATTCCCCGTCAAAGAGAGGCTCTGAAAAACTGGTCCACACATAATGAAGTTTGGTTATTACCATATTCTCTCCACTCCCGTATAAGGCGCTTTCCTAAGTTTTAGTCCCAAACACCGTTCTAAGGGTGCGCCACCGTCGCCATAACCGCGCCGGGGCACGCAGTTCAAATACTAATATTTTTAAATTATCTTTTATTTATTATTCTTTTCTTAAAATTTAATACTTACTACGTGCATGTGATGGTAAAAATCCTCTGATGCGCTTCCATGTTGTCCATCCTCTTCATTTGATAATCGTTTCCTTACCCATATCAGGAAATTCCTTGAAGTTACAGTGACAGTACATAAACACCATCTGAAGAATTCCCATAAAACTGCATGAAACCTACACGACGAAATAAGATCACATACACAAAAAATAGGCACTTCAACATGATCATTGGAACCAAGGGTAGCAAATAAAAAAACTGATTTCAAAGACTCATTTAATTACTTTTACTGTTACTCACTTCAGCTTAATAGCAAAATCAATGAATGGATTATGAAGTCAACCAACAGTTTCCATACTTCAAAAATTTACATTTAAGAAATTGATACAGCCATTTGATTGTCAATACTCCTCATAAGCCCTTCAAAAAGCATTCCTGCAAAACAATCAATGGAAAGAAAAATGTCAGCATCACTTCATAGTATTTTACGTTTAAGTACCAATTTTATGTGAGGTAGACCATAACAACTAATGCTAATGCAACAGTAAAGATAACAAGGAAAGTAACTATGCTTAGAGCTGTCCATTTCATGCCTCTGTCTACAAAGGAATAGTTGGTAAAACGTGAGGAGTTATCCATCAATGTGCTGATTATTCCACTACCACCCAGGAGGTTATCACCTTGGTAGCGCCTCTTTTTCATGGTCAAGACCCATGTGGCAAAGAGATCCCCAGTCTAAGAAGTAAGTGTAAAGTTTAAATGTATAAACAGCCCTTTAACGACTGATTTTTCTGGCACAAATTATCGAGAACCATTTGTACCAGCACCTAGAAAGCTTGTGCAAACAAGCAACACTGGTAGAGACACCTCCAGCTTGTATAGGCATATGAGAAACCAAGATGCTAGTACTCTGGGATTTTTGCTGCATACATCCATTTTCTTGGATGATGGTGTCGCCAGTGTTTCAGTCAGCACCTTCCGAAAGTTCAGGAAGACATCCTGAAATAAACTAGGGTCTATTGTGAGGAATGGATCACACAGGTCACCAGGAGGATCTTCAAGGAACATCATTGCCACACGAATTTTTATGGACACAACTGAACTAATTTTCTTACAACTCAATATTAGTTCTCTTCCTTTATAGCTTCTGTTGATCTCATGCTGTCTAGATTCAGCATCTTACTGAAGGAAAAAAGAAGACAACTATTAATAGGCTGCACCCATCCTCAATTATATATATTTGTCCCTGGATGTAAATTAAATAGTTAATTACAGCAGTCTTCAATGCTCCTATATCTGCGGAGTGAATGGGTTATGATTTGCATCACAATTCTGCCTAATAATACTGAAAAAAAAGTTTCAACCTGGTCTTGAATAAGGTTGTGGGTATTCAAATGCCAGCATTGTTCTTTTTACTAGGTCCGACAACAACATTCCTGATCTAATGTAAGCTAACTACCCATTCTAATGAGGAGGGTGGATTACTAACTTTTGCCCAGGGACTGTCACTAAGTGATTTTCAGACAGGCAGATTCCAAGAATTTCACATGAGGACTCACCTAACTTACAGCCGACTTCAAAGTTTCCTTCGGCAGGTGCAGTCCATCTTTGCCTAAAACACCTGAAACCATAAATCAACATTAATAGATGAGAATGTATTTGAAGGTAGAAGGCACTAGCCTCATACATTTTCTTTGGGATATTTTGATGACGATTGCATGATAGCGAACACTTTGTCACCAGGCTGTGAGCTACACATGACAGTTAACACGAAATACAGCAAAGGCACAGCAAGTGAAGATTACAAGTTATGAAATATAATAACAAACAAAATGTTATGAGAAACGGGCTCTTAGCACAAAGATTCACGGACAAAACAGCTTCCGACTGTATAAAACTCAGATGCCGGGCATAACGGTTCGCCAGTTGGTGAGTTATCATTTTCATAACATAACAAGAACTTGACGAAAACGAATACTTTCACATTATTTACGCAAATACCACTATTCAACACACAAAACAATATAATGCTTATTTCAACACAATTAAGATGAATGTTTCAATGCAATCGAGAAGAATGTTTCAATGCAATCGAGAAGAATGTTTCAATGCAATCAACATCGAAGAAAATAGTATACTTCATTGCAAGGATGAAAAACGTAACTAAAATACAACATGGCAACTACTGTCGCTTCTCGAATACTAACATACAACAAAATAGTTACGTCCAAAGGCACTCATAAGGTTCATTAATGGACACATAGTGGGGCAAGGACAGATTACAGCATACTGTATCGTAAAATTGCACCTACCTCTCAAGTACTTCTCTCCGGGAGCAGATCAACCTTCAATACAGCACTTTCTGCATTCCACATCCAAATTCAGGCGTCAATTACAACAAAAACACAGATTTCGACTGCCTCATTAATTCTCCGATAGCCGTTGACACTGCCTGTGCTTCCCTCATTTCAAATCAACAGGGATGCATGGAGAGGGGGAAACTTCCCCCTCCCTTGACCTCGAAAGGGTGGGGTGTAATCGTGTAGTTCCAAACACCATTCGCAGAGGGAATGGAACTTAGGGGAACGGCCACGGCGCCAGTGAAATCCCCATGGTTATTACGAAGTAAATATTTGGCCTCTTCAATTTCGTTATAAATGGGCTTGACTGTAATTCATTTCCTCAGGGTGGCTAATGGTTGTGATTTTTTTCTAGGATAATGAATACTCCTCCTAATAACCAAGGGACTGGGGTTATTGGGCGACGTTCTACCAGAAGTGCTCTATCTGAGATTCCTTGGGTTTTCTCCTCGGAAGACAGTAGATCGCCCATTCTAACAGGTTTGTTGCTTTTTATTTACCATGTATCATTACACGTTAATAAAAAATGAAACTCGACAAGTTTCATTTAATCCAAGAGTGAACATGATGGAGTTCCACCCAGTGGAGCAAGGTATGATCTCTTACCATGTATGAGTTCTGAATTTTGAATTAATTTCTACATTTTCATTCTTATTAGCTGCCAATCCAAGGGATAATATTCAAGATGTACCAACCACCATCATTCACAATTTACCAGCATCCTATATGTCCCCTTCGCCATCTCCTGATGAATTAATAATTCAACAACGAGGAAGGCGAAAGGTTCCTGTTACTTGGAGCCCTGATGAGACTGATCGTAAGCGAGATGTAGGATATAAAGAGAGAACCCCGGTGAAGCATGGCAGTCCTAATTGTAAAATTGGTACCAATGGTATTGTTCTGCGAAGTACTCCTCGGAAGCGACTCTTATTGAACGACCCCAAAGAACTGTTTCCCACACCAGAAAAAAGCAAAAAGGTACTAAGATCCTATGTATTTTGAGTACATTCACAATTAAAAAATTGTGTATTTTTAGGGGTATCAACTTGATGGCTACATTTTTTATCAGAGTGATATGTATGTTTTATCTTTCATTTTCAGGGATCACCAACACCAAAGAAAAACCGGCCCGACAAGGCCTTCTGTAACTTCACTGGTCCTCTTCAAGCTGCTCTCAAGGGGCTTTCACAAGATCAACTCATAGAGGTCATTCATTCCATTGCCGAAAAACATCCTAATTTGGAAGGTGTAAGTATATTCCTGTGTTTGTTTTACTAAAAGCTGATTAGATATAAATATCACATCTCTGACTTCATTCTGACTCTCGTATATCTCATGACTTACCTGTTGCTTAGAATTTTTTCTTGACAAAGACTATTTTTTATCCTAATAATTTGTTTGTGTTGGTATTTACAAATGTAGGAAATTAAAGAGTCATTACCTGCTCCGGACATCGCACCATTGGAAGAGAAACTAAATTACCTGAAGAAGAATATTTTCAAATCATTGCCTAACTCTAGGCTGACCTCAAAGACAGATTCTCCTGCTTATAGTAGAGCTGCAACTCATGTTGTAGCTTTCAAGGTACGTGCACCCAGCTTCAGTAGCGATGAGAAATGGAATAGAGTTCGGCAAAAATATCTGTGGTTAGTAGCTAAGTACATGTTTTTGTTGATGACTTGTCTTCTGCATCACATTTGATTTTTCAGAGTTTTTTTCATTCTCCTCAGTCAGTATATGTGTACTTCCCGTCAGTATATGAGTGTCTTTACTCTCTCTCCCGCACAGACTTTCACATGATTCTTTAGATAAATCCTAATTTATTCAGAATTGTGCCACAAATATTTTGAATATGTCTCCGCACTAGCAGATTTGAAGTTAGTGTGATGCCCAGGTAGGTGTTCACCTAAGCCTAAGACAACCCCTTGTTTTGGAGTACTTTCGAAAATAAAATCAAAATTTAACGCAATCATTGTGATAATGAACATAAAATTTACTTAGGTATTCCACACAAATTTGGCTGACACTCAAGGCTGACAATGAAAACTTGAAATGCTGGAATAAAACGAAAATGTGTGAGCTTTATATTTCATAAGTAGTTGTCATAAATATAACTTGAAAATGTGAAATAAAATAGATGGTCTGCAAGTTTACTTTGTGGAATTTTCACATAGTAATGAAAAAGTACTTAGTTTATTCCACGAATTTATATTTCGACTCAGCTGGATTCAATCTTTACAGGTTAAGAGTCTCCTGATTGAAAAAGGAGGTAAAAAAAGTTGAATTTGGTTTCGTCAAAATATAATTTTGTGGAATAAATCTGTCTTCTCTGTTGCCAAAATCTGATTCTTTTGTCCTGTTTGTTTTGGATAGTACTTCTCTCCCTTCCGAAGCATAACTGCTTTATCGCAGTGGTTTTTTTCTTCATTCTTCGCCCTAATTCCCTATCTCTATTTTCATCTCAACCATCAGCCACCATTATTCCAGTCACCAGTAATGCTCTTTTAATTACTCTGAGTAATATTAATTAATGTTTCTAGAAATCTGTGAATACTACTCGTGAATACCTCGAATATCACGATATGCTCCATAAGGTGCCCGTACTGCACTATATTTAGTGTCTGTATGAACTGCATCATATGTACTGCGAGATGACAGAGGAGATATGAGTCTGTTTATGAGTTTCGCCTTGTAATTTATGTTAGAAAGACAACAGTTTCAACAAATGGAATTGTAATACTGCTTTCTTTTTACCCTAAATAATGTGCCAATACTAGTCACTGCTGGTCATGATTCAAAATCAATAAAAGTTCGTAAACATCGTTGACGGCAGCCACTCGGTATGAGCTTTACTTACTCCTGTTGTATATTCATCGTTAATGTATTAGAGGTTACACAATATGTCTCTTCTCATGTATTGTAGTTTCACTTGAGCATAATTAATTTTATGTAAGAGTTAATGAGAACTCATGCCTGTATTCTACTATCACTATGAGCCATTGTTACTACTCTCCATCGAGAATACGCCGATGGGTCGAGTTTGATAAGCTATATCTTCTGAAAGAGGAAACTAATTTTAATGCAGTAAAATGTATCTTTTAGGATGTTCATTTATACATTTATTTATGCAGATAATTTTTTTTTTTTCACCTTATATAGACTTATAAAAAATTATTTGGATTCAAACAGTTTTCATGACATCCGATGGCCAAGATTTGTGTGCTTTTTATTCTGTTTGCTGTCCTCATGTTCAATTGAAATTTTGAGGAAAGAAAGCCAATGTTGAAATTTTACTTATTTCAAGCATTCAAAAGTTATGAAATTTTTAAAAACTCTACTATGAAACTGGTGAATTGACTGAAAGTTGAGTGGGGCCATTGTAGTCGCAAGTTCTTCAGCATGAAAAGTGTAGAAAAGAAATTAATTTCCAACATTACCTAACAGCATTAAAATTGGTTTTCTCTTTTGGAAGAGACAGCCTCTCAGACTCAGGGGTGCTGACATACTTTACAGACAGACCCTACTGAACTGTACATCAATTATGTTCAAAATGTTTACCTGGTCATAGTAATATCATAGATCATTCTATCAAATCTGAGGTTAATGTTTCCAACTTTATTCATTTCTGTAAATTTCCAAATTATTTGGCCTTTGACACTAGTTAGTGGTTAATTCATTTGTGGACAGAACTTGAAGGTCTATTAACACTTTGCATACTTATTAACGCTTTTAAAAGTAAATGTATTCAGTGCTCTATAATTGGTGGTAAATATAGGAGTAATTTATTTATCCTTGACATTTTAAAACCAGAATAAACTTTTTTAATTGAAACAAGTTGTAGTTTTTTACTTCAACGTGCAACAATAAATTAGCATGATAATATTTAACATATCAATTGAAATTCTAGTTGGTATTAAATATTCGAATCATGATTTAATATTATAAATCGAGGAATGTGCTATTCCATCCTTCTCTAATTATTTCCTTTGTCTGATCATGTAATTGTTAACTTTCTCTACAGTGAGCAAAAATTCTATTATTGCTGATATTTGTTGCCACCCTACTATCTCCTCTTCTGTTCAGTAGACTTCTCCCTGCTTTCATTCCTCCTCCCAGTATTATTTCCACCTTAGTCATCTCTGCACTAGTCACCTATTTCTTTCTTTTAACATCTCTTAAACCCTTCTAATGTAATATGGAAGTGTATATTCTCTTATATGTGTCCCCTTATTGAGTATTGTGCACATTGTTTATGATAAAATGCCATTTATAGTTAGTTATTCATCCTAGTAAAATGTCTTACAAATTTAAATATTTTGCTTCTGCTTTTTCATTATTTTTTTCATTTCTTTACCAGAAATGTGTGGTTGAGCAGGGCAGGCAGCTGGTTGAGAGCCAGCATTGGGACTCAGTGTTGGAGTATGTATTCCTTGCTTGGTCTTATGTTCGTGCCACGCCACTTTGGGACAATCCACCTCATAATACTGCCAGGCGTCAATGCTTCAAGTCACTTGCAACACAGTGCATGACAGCCTTGAAGAAGGGCACCTGGTCACCAGAGGCATTGGATGAAATTGCGGAAAAGTATGTTTTGTGTGTCTTTCTTATATTCCATACTCATGAATGCAGTATATTCACCAATTGTGCTCATGTATTGGTATTGTTTCCATGAAGGAGAATATAAGGTAGAAGCTCTATATAATAAGAGCTCTCAGGAATCGAAAAATCACCCGCTACATTAAACTCGGTTATTACTGAAGATATTTAAATATTCATTTCACAGCCAATTTCTGCTATTTTAAGAGCAATTTAGCAATGCAATGGACCTGACAGTCGTGATACATATGGAATGTTTGGTCTCTTGCTCATTAATTAATGGTTCTGGATATCTCTAAATTCTTTCTTTTTATGATGGATTACAGTAAAACCTCATGTTTGTGTTGTATCAGAATTTACGTTTTCCTGCAATTTACACTATGACTTTCCTGTTTTATCACTGTTTGTGCTAGATGCAAGTTAGAATGCGGTAGATTACAAAAACAAAAATCCCTTCCATGACATTTGGCCATATATACCAGTGTAAATAAAACACTTTTTTACCTCATTTTGTGCATACATTCTTAAAAAAACACAGAAGAGAGCATTAATGTGCTCTGTTTTATGGGAGAATTTGAACTTAGTGGCATAGCAGGAAGTAAACAGCACCACTAGTGACGGAAAGATGAAATATTTACACTCTTGATCCTTTTGCCAGGTAAAGATTCAGTCTGTGAAATGAATGTTATTAGGATGCCATGTATTATTTAGGAACACCTGCAGGAGTATCTTTAAACTGTCCCGAAGTTCATATAGTGCCGGCCTTGGTGGCGGCATTATTATTATTAATGAAAATGGATTTTTGCCCCGACATTATGAAATGTTAAAATACATTAACTGAACTGGTGGACGATGACAGAGGATCATTCGTCAGACCACCAACATTGATTGTCATTGATTCAACAGTTTTACTACAGGTTACTACAAAACAAAATTTATTGCGACTTGTGATATCGCGTGAAACCCACATTGAATAAATAAATTATTTTTTTGAGAAATTTTTGAAGTTGGATAATTACTTGCATTGGCCGACCAGCAAGGTGGCTCAATATTCTCATGTGTTGTTTGTGTAATCCTTAAATTCTCTGGAATGTAAATTTTATTTTACTTGTAAATGGGAAATGGGTGCGAATTACAATATTTTCAAATGACTCGAGAGTTTTCTGGTGTTTGCCACGTTGGTTCATCCCTCTGCACGACAGTTTCGTTGGCATTCCAGACGCCATCTTCAGGTCAGAAGATCGGGTCCCATCAAATTTCCTGTATCTTCATTCTATATTTATCCTAAATCTTTGTACTATACATATCCTATTTCCTCTGCTTCGGACCTGAAGATGCCGTCTGGAATGCCAGCAAAACAGTCATCCAGTAGGATGAACCAATGCAGAATAAGCTGGAAACGCTCAAGTCATCTTCTAATCACTAAGGCAGCCTTCGCAGCTCCTAGAATATTTTCAATTTGGGCATAAATAACAATTGTGGATTATCATTATGAACTCTTGATATAGTGAAACATCTAAGATTACTGGTCTCTACAATGGGTACAACTGAGGGGTTTAGGGTGCGGAATAATGACACACGACTAAACTATACTACACAAGGTTTATTGTCGCACACAACACTAAAGGATCACAGAGCAACAATCACAATGGAACACCGTCTCAGCGATGCGTCGCAGAGAGCTGAGTGGGTAGCAGGACTGATGCGTCCAGGTGAGTGTGCTGGCCAAGTCGAACTGTCCCTGGCAGTCGGATGCCGTGGTTAAAATACCACGTCTGAACGTTCCAGAGCTTGCCGGCGGAAGGTACGGGAATTCGCGAGGAGCGAGTCGAACCGTCCACTTGTGTAGGGGGCACCAAGCACGGTGGTAGCGGAAGCAGTGCTAGGTGTGCCACCTATGCGTGGAGTGTTGTAGGAGGATAGTGGAGGGGGAACTCGCGAGTGCACTGGAAGTTTCCCGAATCCGTGCAGGAAGGTGGGCAGGAAGGCCACCACACAATTATGAAAAATCGCAATGTGATAGAGAAACATGCTAGCTAGTGCAGACATCTGTCAAAAAAAAAGAAAATGTCAAGAAATCATGGTATGAAAGAATAACAACTTCCAAGTTTTTGATGGTCAAATATCACCGTGAATGGCTTCGTCATAAGAGAAAAAGCATTGCTCAAAAAAAGCATTATGGACTTGACAACATCCAATTGCTGTCAATCCAATAAATTTATATATTTACTCTATATTGTTAAAGTATGCATGTAAAACTGAAAATAGTCCTTTTCCCGCTATATACTCTTTTTCATAGCAGTTCCTAGAAAAGTGTAAATAAGGGGTTTTACTGTATTTCAAATTTATAGTTTTTGTATCATTTCTAGGCTTCTATTTCTCCTGTAGTTTTGGCCTTATTACTCATACTGTTTTATGCAATGGTAGAAAATTTGTAGTAATGTTAGGTTGAGTGAATGCTGAATCTATTTTCTCATTTTTACAGAATGGAAGGCTGTGTTGCAGACTGTGAAGATATGCAGATGTGCATGAAACAGCTAAGTGCTATTCGGAAAAAGTTGTAGAGACTGAACACGTACTATCTTCAACAAGTGTTGCCTTTGATTATTTTAATACTCCTAATTGGTATTTATATCTATGGAGTTCACCTGATTTTTTATCGGACCTTAAATTCTTTTTGGTTAATATTAAATAAGTGTTTCTACTGTTCTCTCATCTGAATTTGAGCATTTTTAACCCCATTTATGTTTTAAGGATATCAATGATGAATTTTTTTAAACTGGCCAAGTGGTTGGTAATTTAATCACACAGTAATATTTTACATGTTTTGAACTAGTTATGAGTGGTAGATGATTTTATATTCAGTATTGATTTGACTGATACAAAGTGAGTTTGTAAAAAAATGCTCCTTATCTACTAAATGTATTTACATTTATGACATGATAGCATTAAAATGTTGATTTCATCAGTAGTGTTAAAAATTTTGAGTACCCTGAATTCTGCAATGGTATTTATGCATTGTACTTCTTTTTTGTGGCAATTGAATTTTATAAGGTTTTGTGTTACCTTTAACTTGTATTTTTTATGTGTAGAATAAACCATTGATTTTAAATTTTTAATTCATTGCAAAGTGATTATTTTTGTATTGTGTCACAATTTCATGGTGAAATTAATTTTCCGTATTTTTTTGTGGGATATTGGACCCCAGTCCATCAAACTTACCTTTTATCTATAAGAATTTTGCTTCCAAGTAAATCAGTCAGGCTCCTCATCTTAATGACATGGTTACATCATACGTGGATTCCATTCACTTTCTGGCTGTTCTTTCGCCATTCTGTGGATGTCATTTAACCCTCTTGGTGCTAACATTTCTCCTGGTTACTAGTGAGAAATGTAGTGGGTAATTTAATAAAATGGAAAAAAAACTTTATGAAGCTATTGTTATAAATATCCAAATGCTGTTTTTTTTGCTTAAGTTGTACTAGCTAACAATGACACAATTTTTTTAACATTGACTGAAAAATAAATATTACTTACAGTCATAAGGTTAAACTATATATTAATATAGGGCCGATATATCGGCCTGCCACATTTTACACCCAAGATGCAAAAGCCGATATATCAGCCCGCCGCACTAAAAGGGTTAACTACCGCCTCAATTGGTGGGAGCACATTCATATTTTAAGGAACAGTTGTTTTAAGGTTGTAAATATTTTGTGGTTTTCAGGTAATTTAACGGGGTTACCTCCATCACATGACACAAGGTTACGTCCATCAGTCTTAATTGTTGAAAACTCACTTTGAAGTATGCCACAAGGTTATCTTTTTATGTTGTATTTTTACGATGGCAATTAAGGTTTTGGCGTGCCTAAAGGTTACCACTTTCTGTCATTATCTCTGAAAACTTTATGGAAAACTCAGAAGTTTATTTTGGCATAAAGTTAACTCACCGTTATTTCGTGATGGAACCTGGGGTTTCCTGGGAGGGAAGGGGAGAGGGATTTGTGGCAGCGATGAAAATGATTTTTGGCATTAAAATGATCTACAAACATTTATTTAGAGATAATAGCACTACATACAAAGAAATCATGACCTTTTTTACAAATTAGCATTTAAAAACAAAATCTCAGGAACTTCTCTCCCTGCCAGTTTTTTTCTCCTATCAGTCGCAATTTGGTCTGCTTTAGAAAAAATCTTTCTCTTGGAACCTAGGATGCAACAACACATAATACTCTTTGAGATAATTCATAAAGCTCAGGGTATGATGTTTTTCATTAGCTCCACCACTTTAAAGGATTACTCTCCCTCCAAAGTGGCTCGTCAATAAACATGTTTACTAGAATAATATCACATGCCCAGGGATCAGATTTTTGCACATGACTGGAAATGTAAGAGTTAATTTTTTTCCAAATAGCTGACTTCCCCTCGACAATATTCATTTTTATAGCTACCTCTGAAAATGGACCAGGTGCAACATCCTGCTTTCTCAGATTAGCAGTCTTGGATATCACATTCTCTTTGCACTTCTCAAAAGCATTAGGGACATTGAATCCATGTCTTTTGAATCTGGGAACCAGGAATGTAGCTTCTGCAGAAAGTGCATTTTCCTCAACGCACATTAATCTTTTATTAAGTCCTTGAAATTTAATCAGAAGTAATTTTGCTTGGTTAGAGACCTGTTTTTGAGCCATTCACTACAACATTTAACCAAAGAATTAGTTAATAGTACATATTCCCTTTGAGGAAATGATTTCTTTCTCACTACTCATTTCCTCGGTGACATCTTTAAAAACATCTAAAATTTTGCAGCCACTAGATATTGACCCTATGTCAATGGTTGTAATGTTCTCTACCTCAGGATATTAAATTGGAATGACTGACATAATTGAATCTTTAATTTCCACAATTCTGGCCAACATTTCATGCATAGAATTCCACCTTGTTTTCACACTCTGTTTCACATTTAAAGTTGGCTGTGGAAGTCGAACCTGCATGTTCTTTAGTTTTCTGTTGCTTGTGGACTTCGTTTGAAAAATTCCACTTTTCCCACTATGTATATCACCTATAACTATGGACCCTGAAAAGTGGTAAATAAACTCGAGGGAAAGCGGTGTAAAAATCATAGTCCTAGCGGTGCAAAAATCACAAATTTAATGCTCCAGTGGTGAAAAACATATGAACATATTTCCCAATTTAAACAAACAAATCTTGTATTAGAGACAAATTGATATATCTAACTTATTCTATCTAATCTTCCCTGTTAAAAATTCCCCATAGAAAATCTTTATAGGGACATGGAACTCCTTATAGGGAATTGGCATTCCCTTTAGGGACACCTATAGGGAAATGAAATTTCCTATAGGGACATGAAATTCCCTATAGGGACATGAAATTCCCTATAGGGACATGAAATTCCCTATAGGGACATGAAATTCCCTATAGGGACATGAAATTCCCTATAGGGACATGAAATTCCCTATAGGGAAATGAAATTCCCTATAGGGATTTCATGTTTCCCCATTGCCAATTCCCTATAAGGACATGCAATGGGGAATTTTTAACAGGGTTCATTGATAGTTAACAAAATACACGGAGATATTCGCAAAATACAGACCATAACAAAGGTAACTCAATGGCTACCTAGCCTAATGACGGTGTTGTGTGGGTTGCTTACGGCCAATTTCCTTGGTACTGCTTCCCTGCGTATTCGAAGTTGCGACAAATATATATAAATATCGCTTTCAAACTCCTTTTGGCGATCAAATATGCTGAAAATTTTCGACGTTAGGGTCTACAGAGATACTTTTTCTGATCAACAGTAGCTCCGATCGAACTACTATAAACGTGTGGTGACACCAGTTTATTCTCTGGATATATCCAGAGATACTGAGAATTCGAAATAAATGCCTGCCCAGACTTGTCTTTTGTAGGTACCTCCCCGCCGCGGCTTATCCAAAACGAGAATGCCGGCTTGCCTTGACTTAGATAATTTTGCTAAAATTACTTGCCGGACAAATAATGCGACGCAACATACGGAACTATCTCCTATGTCCCTATCTCGTACTTTTTACCGCCCCGCCACGGGCGCCAGTTTGCTACGGTTGGAATGCTGTCGCGCCGGAGTCATATCATAAATTTGGCAACATGTACTCAGCATCAGTCAGTGAATTCGATAGTTATTCGTAAATAACTGTTTTTGTCCTCCTGAGGAGTATTGCGACCCGTCAGTCACAGCTTAGATGGAGCGCTGTTTGAATGAAATTATTACGTCCATTTGACAACTTTGTCTTTTCGCCCAACCTTGTCCAGCGTAGTATTGGTCCCATTAATGCTATGCGCAGACTTACTGACATCACTTTCACAAGCGCAATTGCTTTAATGGCAACTTTTCTGAATAATATTTCGGGATAAATACTACGCAAGCCATTTCGGCGGCACGACGAAAGCGATGCGCCTACACCCCGCCACCATAAATGCGATCTAGGGAGACTTGCATGAGTTTACAAACATTTTTTCACCGAATGGAACGTCTTTCAATACGCGTCTTTGCATACATATCAAAATAAAACAAAGCATATCATGTTTTTTTCGCAAACTCTCATACGATGGGTGTATAGAATGCGAAATTTCGCGCAACCCTGGCGAAAATGTTTGTGTACAACTTGTGTGAAAAACTGGTACACTAATTATGTACAAAATTTGGTAAATGTGGTATTAGTTGTGTGATTTTTTGTGTGCTTTTAGTGTGCAAGTAGTGTGTTATAGAACATTTTTGCTGTACAGATTTCAGGTACAACTGGTGTGAAAAACTGGTACACTAATTATGTACAAAATTTGGTACATGTGGTACAAGTTGTGTGATTTTGTGTGCTAATTGTGTGTTATAGAACATTTTACTGTACAGATTTCAGGTAGATTGTCTACATCAGAGTAGAGGTACAGATTGTGTACAGTATGGTACAGAGTATGGGCAGGGATTATTGTACGAAGTAAAAACTAGGAATACAAGAAATTGGAAAAAATACGAAATGAACATCCCATTGATTGATTGAATACCCAATGAAATGTGGCATTTGTTTTACATAATAAAATTATTTTCCAACATGGCAGAGTCACAACTAAAGCCTATTAGAAGGGGAATAAAATGATTTGTGGGTTAAAATTCATGATGGAAAATGGAGATGCATTATCAATATTTACCCGCTGAAGATCTCCTGCAAAAAAACTGTTAAAAACCTGTTAAAAACTGTTGAATCTAACAGTCCCTGTTGAAAAAACTGTTCAATCTAACAGTTACTATTGAAAAAAAAACTGTTGAATCCAACAGTTACTGCTGAAAAAACTGTTGAATTCTACACGCACTCTTGCAAAAAACCATTGAAAACTTAACATTAAATCAGGCCAATGTTGAATTCAATAGTTACTGTGGAAAATTACAAACAGCAAGTAAATCCAACAGTTGAATCCATCAAAGTTACCTATTGTTGAAAATTACAGTTAATGTAGAAATTTTAACAGTAAACTGGTGAAACCAAACAGTAAACTTGAAACCTAACATTAACTGTTGGAATCTAACCATTTACCTTTGAAATCCAATGATAGCTACTAAATATCTGATATCAGAATTATCATGTTGAACCCATCATCGTATACATGCTGAAAAATTAAATTATAAATCACATAATGAAAGGGTAAGTTGAGGAGCTCTAAAAATGTAACCAGGTATCATCGTCATTGGTCATCAATCCTCAGATTGGTTTGACGCAGCTCTCCACTGAGTTCTTCTATTGGCTAATCTCTTCATATTTACGTATTTCTTACCGTGTTTACCAATAAGAGAAAAAGGGAAGGTCTAAGACTTCCCCTACTACAAGGAAGGTGTTTACAACCTTCCACATCAGTTAAATACCTTGGGGTTATTCTAGACTCCAAGTTCAACTGGGGAGAACATCTAGAGGCGGAAACAAAGAAAGCCTGTGCCTCTCTATGGTCTTGCAGGAAAGCTCTGGGAAAAACCTGGGGGCTAAAACCGAAAGCCATGTACTGGCTATATACAGCAGTAGTGAAGCCTAGCTTTCTGCACTGCTCACTTGTCTGGTGGACAAGGACCCGGCAGAATGTTACCAGGGACAAACTAAACCACTTGCAGAGAATGGCCTGTATGGGCATTTCAGGGGAAATGAAGACAACCCCAACCTTGGCAATCGAGACCCTCCTAAACCTTACTCCACGATATGTGGAAGTTGAGATCCAGGCTAGGGCATCAGCATATCGTCTTAAAAGCCTAGGATAGTGGTATGACATGGGAAGTTCTTCCGGTCACAGAATTCTATGAACGGAGCTCAGGAAGTCGAGCCCAATTTTTGAAATGGGCTCTGACTCAATAATTGCGAAGTTCAACCAATCACCCCTCCTCTTCAAAATCCACTTCCCTACTAGAGAAGAGTGGGCAGAGAAAGGAGGGGAAGGACTACATAAAGGAGCCTATGTATGGTATACAGATGGCTCCAGGAAAGAAGGCAGAGGAGGAGCCGGTATATACAGCTACAGCCTATCCAAGAAAATATCTATCCCTCTCGGGGAATAAGCTACAGTGTTTCAGGCCGAGGTTTATATGCTTCTGACCTGTGCATATGCAGCTAAAGAGGCTGGCTTGTATGACAAACCAACTCATATCTGCACCGACAGCCAAGCTGTCCTCAGAGCTCTCGCATCACCATGGTGCAGATCGCGGCTGCTGCTAGAGTGTAGAAATGCACTCAACACACTAGGCAGCTGCCGTAAAATTTAGCTCTTCTGGGCACCAGGTCATGCTGGCATTGCCGGAAATCAAATGGCGGATGAGCTTGCCAAAGCAGGAGCCAACCGAAGACCGTTTGGTCGAGAACCATTCATACCTATTGCACCCTCAATGGGGAAAACGGAGATCCGAATGTGGGGCCTTGCTCGACATGCTGAGATCTGGCGGAAAACACCGAAGTTAAGGCAGGCCAAACTTCACATAGAGGGACCTAAACCTGATCTAGCTAAGAAATTACTCCTATGAAACAGGAGTCAATTACGTACGATAGTGGGACTCTTCACTGGACACTATCAAGTGATGAGACACCTCCATCTCCTGAAGATCACTGATTCAGCTAGATGCAGATGGTGTGAAGAAGAGGACGAATCAACCTCTCATCTCCTCTGCGAGTGCCCAGCCATAATGAGGACTCAGAATAGATATCTTGGCTCACCTTTTCTGGAACCCAATGAAATTAAAGGGATCCTCATAGGAGACCTCTTGGCCTTTAGCCGGACGATCGGTCTCTATGGGTGATCTCCTGAATGGTGGTTAGCATAATGGACCAATAGGTCTAAGTGCCCCAGGAACTCTTAGATTACTTCAACCTACTTTTCATCTCAATCTAATCTACGAATTTCTTCGCTTTCACATCCTTCGTCACTTGTTCCATACATCTCACTTGAGGCCTTCCTTTGCCATTCTTCCCATCCATTTGTTCTTCAACGATTGAACCAGGTATATTTTAGTATTGTACTACATTACCATACTATTAGTATTTATACTAGTTTGTTTAAAAGGATAATGGGTCTATAAATGTTTATTTCTTAACTTATTGCTCTATATTAAGAACATTGATAAGTAAATAGTGATCATTTATGAGCCGTTCTAAATGTCATTTAGCAAAAATTTTCCTCCGTTTTCATTAAGTTCAACATGTTGGTCTGTACACGTGTCTCACCAGTAATACAATTTAACCCATGCATGTAAGAGCTACATACCTTGGGGAAATTAATTTAAAAAACACCAAGGAATAAGCAATGTAATGAAAACGAAGGTTCAACCTTAAGCATTGGATTGCAAAAAATATGGATGCAGCTAAATTCTTTCTTATGCTCGCAAGTACGTAACCGCAATCAAATATTGAGTATTCAAGAAAAGAACAACGAACTCTTAGCAAAAAATATATTTCCACACAAAACTTAAATACTTAAAACAAAATATATACATTAGTTTACAACATCATTGAATGTTTGTCTTTCCTTTTGAGATATTATTTAATTTCATGCCTACATATTTTAAAATCTCCTCCCCAAATTGCCATGCCTTCTGTTTCACATTGCACTTAGGTCTGCACACTTCTGTGTATCCTGGCAAGTAAAAATGTTTTTTTTTCAAATGTTGCTATTACAATATAAAAATCGCCAGTTTTAATATGTGGGAGAGAGCATGCAAAGGAACTTAGGGCAAATAAAGTGTAGTTGTACTCACCGCCTTATGCCAGGAGTCTTGCCAGCACAATGCTCCAAGTTGCATGAACCAACTTTTTTTAAATGTTGATGAACTTTAATTATCACAATCAGGCCAGTTCACCATGCAATGTCCCTGTATTTTCACTAATCCTCTAAAATAGTTCTCCTTATTTCTTTCACCATCATCATGAAAGACCCAAGCTAAGATGCCAACAGAAACAGCTTCCTCCTCATTTACGAATTCAAATAAATCACATTCAGAATGGCTAATTTTAAGAAGTAAAGTCAAGGACTGCATTTTCAAGATTATCCAAGATGAATGAGAAGACAGAAGATTCAGCAATTCACACTACTTTTTGGATGATATGTAGCATTGTAGAAGTGTAAACACAATAAATATATTATTATATGCATAGCAACGGTTGTTTTCTAGTTGATATATCAAACAGAAAACAATTGTTGCTATGCTATTTTGCATTCCATTTAAAAGTAATTATTCTAGATATTTTCTAGACATAATGTATTTGTCATTGTAGAAATTTTGTACTTATTTGAATTACTTTTCCTCAGACTCTACTTTCTTTCACTAACCAAAATCCAGACCAGTTACAGCCCTTCAAAACCTACAGCACAGTTACAGACTGTCAACACTACAGTACCTTTACAGACCACCAAATATTAAACTGCACCTGAAGAAAAAATACAGACTAGTTACAGACCAACAGATATTGTAGTATAGTTATGGACCAAAATCCAGTTCAGTTTCCAGACAAAATCCCTTCTCTTTATTGCAATCCAGACAAGTCCAGTCCCATTACAGACTTAGCATCCAGAAATTGGCCTTTCAAGCATTACAGACCAGTTTCAGATTGGCAACAGACTAAGTATATACTTATAAACATTCTAATATCCTAAGCATATAAACTGCTGAAATTTCAACAAACTTATGTCCTTCAACATTAATGGCAATTTACTATTTAATGTTGGATTTCTACCATTAAACATTAAAATCCAACAGTAACTGTTTCATTTTATCAATAATCTGTTGGAAATTTATACTGTGAATGTTCCAATAGACAACTATTGAAATTTAACTGTGACTGTCAGATTGCAACAGTTACTGTTAACAAATCTAAGTTAACAGTTAACAAATTAAGTTTTTTCACAAAGGAGACTCAGGAGAAAATGAAGTTCGCCTCATTTTCCAAGAGGCAACTTTAGATCAGAACCCAATTCTACATTGTCAGACAGTTACTGACACCCACATCAAAAAGATTCAAGAGTTAGGTGATTCCATAATCATCAAACCAAGTGATATCATTGCTCAATGTATCAACATGTGTACTGATACTGGCAACTTTCCAGTTGTAATTACAGCTTTTAGTGCAGTGTATCTACTTTTCTTTGTTTTGCTTTTATCTATTATTAGAAGATTAGACAAAAGTATCTTGTTTTTTATCTTTGGAAAATTATTCCGTTGTTATGAAATTACCTTACCTCCATGGCCCCACCAACAATTTTATGTCATCATTCTCTGCTTCCATTGTCACTGTCGAACTTCTCATCTTTCTTATTGTCTTTCTGGATTCAGCACCACCATTATAGTCTAGGTCTCCACAAGTCTTTTTTTCCTTCAGGTCTTCCTGTTAATGTTTCTTTCAAGATTGTTACTGAGGCTTTGGGTGGGGGGAGAGCGGTTGTCACCCCCTCCCTCCCCAGAGAACTAGAGAGACTGTCTTTTGATCGGAGGGGTGGGGGTAAAGAGGAGGTCAACATTGGCGACAGTCCTCCCAAACTTGATGTCTGGATCCACCTCTAAGCCCATCTCAGACATCATGTTTTAAATATGGCTATTGCGTCAGGTTGAAGAAATAGTTCCCTTAGTTATTTTAATGTGTACCTATATACCATAATATCTTCTATTGGTAAATTACATATGTATACAGAATGAGAAAGAGACTATCTGTAAGAACAGCACAATTCAGGATAATGTACAGCTGTGGTGTAATTTGTGTACAGGTAGCCTCAAGAAACGGTGTGAAAAGTTGGTACATTCTGTGTACAGTTTAGGATTATGTACAACTGTGGTGTAATTTGTGTACAGGTAGCCTCAAGAAACAGTGTGAAACTTTGGTACATTCTGTGTACAGTTCAGGATCATGTACAACTGTGGTGAATATTAGGTGATTTTTGTGTGCTAGTCTGGTACAGTACACCACTGTACCACAAAAGTGTACACAAAAATTTTCGCCAGGGAAAATATCGCAATAATAGCCAAATACCGCTAAATTTCGCGAATAAAAAGCTATTCGCGAAATTTCGGTGAATTTCGCTAGCGTTAAAATGGCAAATTTTCTTATTAGGACTTTAAACATCAAAATATCAACTTTTATGCTCTAAAAAAGAAATTCGCGAAATTTCAGGGTCCCTTCCTATTACTATTTCCCACTATATCACTAATGTGGGCTTTTAACGAGCTGGATGGACAGATAATTTTACACTTAAGCTTCAACCAACGTGAAATAGATTTCTTGCATCTTTTTATCTGGCAGAGGATTTTTAATGAAGCCACTCAATGCGTCCTGTCTTCTCTCCACGGTCTGCACACCCCTCCTCAGGAGGAGCAGAAGGTCCACTTTTGTCAATTTCTCCCGCTTGAACATCCTCTTCCTAGTTGCTCCTGAGAGGTATCTATTGATATTATGAGGGTATTAAACTTAATTGAATAGCACCCTCCGAATAAGCTTTTCCTCTAAATTTAAAAAATACTTACCTTCCACCAACACAGTTGGATGCAGCATATGCATATGCCTGAGCAAGTTGTAATTGCTTCTGCCTTTGAAAGAAAATGAAAATTTTGCATTTCACCGGCCAGTTCCAGTCTCAGTGAAATACTCCCAAACCCTGCTGCTCTTCTGCTCCATCCTGGGAGGTATATCTTGCAATTGTGTTGTGAAGAGGTGTTAGTCTACTGGATGCCTCTTCTCAGTACCTCCAAATTCAACCTTAACCTCAAATGGGGAGGCCTTAAAATCCAGAGGGACAAAGACAATAATGTCAAATATAGTTTTTGACCCTGCGCTCAGAAAGCTAGCATCTCATCCAAAGACACAAACAGCTGCTTGGGATCCCAAGTTCTGTCTTATGACCTAAGGAGCCATCACTAAGCACCTCACTCCAAAGGGGTATGAGAAAGGGACCGGCGGGCTAAAAAATTTACATGTCTCTTTGAGCGTGATGTATGAATGGGTGTTTTCTTAGAAAAACAATTGCTCCCTAGAGGAGGTGGAAGCTTGAAAGGACCGAGAGAAGGCTGTTCGCATGCCAATGCTAGTCACCCATTTTCGGCTATCTTTCAGGAGAGAGAGAGAGGATGCCTGGGCCGCCTAAACAAGCCATAGCTGGTGTGGTGTTTTCATCTTCTATTCTCGCGTCACAAAGTGTCACATTCATTCATTCAAGAAACCATGGCTCATCACCTCTCAGCGAGCAAGCCCTCTTCTAAAAAGACTCCAGAATCTTCTTAAATTTCTTCGCTGGTGATGATATGCTATCCCAAAGACTCATTAGGTCTTTGGGAACTTGTGGGTGTTATGACATATATTTTGAGGTTCTATTTCATCTTAAGAGGAAATAAGGAAAAGAGAGATGCGTTCATTAGCGACGATAAACACTATAGTATAGTAGAGCAAGATGGCTGGTTTTGGCCGACTTAGAAGGGAGAGGTTTCAAAACCAGCGGCCGAGTTCGGAGGGAGAGCGAATTAAGGCATTTAAACTTCGATAGGGAGAGGGTTAAGGAGGAGATTATAAAACAAATGCAACTGTGCATAGAATGTTAGAAACTTATCAGATAAAAGAGGTGTGGTGAAAATAGCATAGCAATGAAATTCTGTACAGTCGAAAATACTATAAATATCGTAGGACAAAGCAAAAATAAATGTATGACCATGTTATAAATAAAATTATTCTCTACTACAAAAAGTGCCAAAGCAACGTTCAAGCATGTTCATTCAAAGAACAAAAAAATGTATAGTTATCCCTTTGATGTGGGCATCAGTTTATTCGTCAGTCTCGGGAGGGAGATGGCATACAATATGGGGATATAGTGCAACTTTTTGGAAGGAAAATGGCGTACAATATGGGGATATAGTGCAACTTGTCTGAAAGAGAATCTAGGAATCTGGCTGAAGTGAATTCATTTTGATTAATAGTTTTCTATATAATTCAGCCAATGATGGGAGGAGTGGCAGTATAGATTATTTCTCACCATTGACTTCATCTTGACTATAGAATTACAGAATTTTTTGTACCGACAATTTGTTAGCTCTAAACGAAAACCATGGAAGTCATAAAATTAGTTAAAAAGGTGAAATTGATATATGGTAGCATATGTTTGTCAAAATCCACTTTTGAAAAAATCCCGCTATGGATTATTGCACATCCTTTGAATCTTCCATCTAGTGCTTCACCTGGTAACTAAAACGACGACGTCGTCGTCTTGTTTCGGTGATAAATGACAGACGTGCAGCGAAGTTTTTAGGTTCATTCTGTTTGTGTTATTTTATTCTTGTTCTTTTAAGTTACGTTTGTTGCTCATTCTGGGATTGTAATAAACGGATTGATATCAATATCTTCTTTGTTGTGGCATTTATCGTTATAATTGTGTAAGTGGTGTTAAATGTCAGTGTTATCGTTGCTAAACGTTGCATATAGCAATGGCGGCGAATGGGGAGGCTACCCAGGGAGTGAATGAAGATGATCGTTTAGGAACACCTTCCAAAGAGAAGCCGATAAACTCTGTGGATGGGGAATTTTTGAAAGAGTTCGGTCTGGAGTTGAAGGACTTATATCGCCTTGGCCTAAAGTTTTACAAAGGTATACATTTATTTCACCAAGCTCGGCAATGGTCAGAATCTGAGGTCATAAATTAGTTCTTAGGACTTTAAATTGCTGTTGGCATATATTTATATGTTTATCTAAACTACCTTGCTAAAGAATTCACTAGAGTGGATCATAAATTAACGTATTTCTCCCGTATTTTTGCTGTTTTTATTTCTCTTTCCACCTTATCTATCCTGTATCATTTGAGTTTTCTAGTGTTAGTATGTGAAGTAGAGTGGAGTTTTTCGTGTGTGGCTAGTTTGCACCATATGGTAGTTTTGGTAGAAAGGACTACTTTTCTGTAATTAAGCAGTTAGCTAGGAAGAGATAACAATTACTTCATTTTTTCTCTGTTTACGTGCAGAAAATGTTGGCAAAGCACTGCAACTATCATACAAGGATAAGTTAAAATTGGTTGCTTATACCCAGCAAGTTAGCCATGGAAAATTTAATGCTGATAGTCTTCCACCCCTCGGAGTGCTCGATGTCATTGGGAAGGATAGGAGGTCAGTGAAACAGTCTTTAGTTTATTTTTTAATGTAGTATTTTAATGTTTAAAAATTCATTGTTGATGCCATTGTGTACATTTATTTGGCCTTAAAGTTCGTGGTTAATAATGTAGGATCTAAAATCAGTATCAAGGAAACACTCATTATCTTGCAGATTGGCATGGCAGTCACTCGGGGATATGTCCGAGGTGGAAGCAATGATAAATTTTTTGGATTTATTGGTAAATCTTTGTAACTTATTTAAGCCGTTCATCGCAGCCCATGTACAGGATATAAAAGAGAAGGAACGGAAAATGTGAGTAATTTTGGCATGTTGTATGTTAATATGTATTAATATTAACCTTCAGACACATCTCAAATTTTTTTATTGAAAGCCCATTCTATATTGGGATAGAAATATTGTCTTTAAATCGCTGCTTCTTTGGAAAATCCAATTTACATAGGTGTGGTTCAACCCCTTGTCCTGAAAGTCTACTCAGAATTGTTTGCATTGAAGTAAAACACCTTAAATTACAGTATTTTTTAAATTTTGACTTAAGAGTCAGTTAGTGGTTTGTTATTGATATTTTAAAAAGATTTAGAGGTTAAGAAAATGAACGGTCGTGCCTTCTTAGTGTCAATATCAGACTCAATGCATGCATAGAATTGGATAAACTCCCAACACTCCACTTAAATTCTTAAAATGGTCAAAAATTAAGTAGCTATATTCAAAAACAAATAAATGTGAAGCAAAAAAGTAACTTTGCATGTATCTAAATAAAGTACCGATACCATTTGCAATCAGAAAATTGAATACCCATGATAGACATTGGTTTAAAGCACAACTACAAGTAGAATCATTTTGATACAATTTAGTTTAGGACATTTGCTTCACACCCAAACCAGTATGATGCATCAGAAAAGATTAACCCTCTAGTTCGTTAGTTAATATGTCTGCCCCTGTTGCTCCATTGGCATATATTGCACAGAATTTTCTTCATGGCTAAGTTTCTCACAAAATGTTACTTAAGGTTTACCTGTTTAAGTCTTACGTGTTTCCACTTTGTTAAATAGGCTATGCATGAATTATTTTCTTCATAGACCACAATTGGGTGTTTTACCTTTATACCTATATTGGTAAGAAGAAAATTATTAAAGTTCTTTGCATGTTAAGGGCTAGGTACTTGGTCTCAGTAGTAGAAAAAGATACAGTGGTTTGTTTAGGAGTAATGGAGCTTACAGTTGCTCCATAACCTTGAAACAATTATCCAAATGTTGGCTTACAGTCTGTGGTGTCTCCAGCCCAGTATGAGTCTGTATATCCTACTTCTATTGGAGTTGAGCCTTGTTAAAAAACAATATCATAGTTAATGGTTCCATTTAAGTAGAGCAGGATTTGTTTGAGTCCCACCCATCAGCCTCTGTGGCTGTAGTTTGATATCTTCTAAACAAATTGACATAAGCACTAAGGTCTGGCCATTTAGTATACATCAAATACATAAGATATCCTACAAGTTCTCTGTAAGACTTCTCATTAATTTTGCAGGAGCCTTTCAAGGTTGTTACAGGTTTAGCTTCCATTGGAGTCTTGGTTGGATGACAATCTTCCATGCCAAAAACTATGTAGCAGATTACTGATGTAGGATTGCTGGCTGAAGACAATTCTGTCACTTCACCAGTCAATCTTTATGTTTAGAAAAGGGGACCTTAGCGGACCTAGATAAGTCATTTTTAATTCCTTCTTGAGGTCCACTTTGACTATTAGAAAGCTGCAACAATAATATCATTCACATGACAAAGTACATGTATTACTGTTTGAGACGGTAGAGACTTGTCTGAAGCTTTCAGACCAGTTCTTATTTCCTTCAGTACTATAACCCTCTGGCCATTTCATATGAATACCTTCACTGAGGTCTCCATGAAAAAACAAATTCTTGACATCCAGTTGCTTTGCATAGAGTCTATCTTGATTGCATTTTGCGGCTGGATTCAAAGAGTGCAAGACATGTTACCGGTAAGTAGGTTTCTTCATAGGCATATCCCGTGCATTGAGCACATCTTTTCACTAAAAGATGAGCCTTGTAGCGATCAATGCCCCCATTTTCAGTCCTCTTTACTTTGCAAACCAACTTCAATTGCTTTCCTTCCAAGAGGAAGTGGAGTTAAAAACCAGGTTTCATTTTCATGAAGAGCCTGCCTTTCCTCATTAACTGCATTGTACCACTTGTATTGATCCTCTCTTCCTTGCATGCTGGAGAGATCTTCAGGTGCCTCATCCAGGAATGATTTCGGCACTCATAGCTCATGCAGTTCCATATTCCTTATCAATTGTCTTTTAAATGGATAGGTCTTCTTCTTTCTCTGGTTGTCCTTCTGATTTGATCTTCTACTTCTGAATCTCCACCTGAATTCTGGTCTGTCTCTTCTGAGGAGTATTTTTCCTTTACAGTGATCTCTTGAGCATTATCTCAGCATCCAAATTCCTTCTCAGCAGGGAATGTCTTTTAATCAGAAATGACTTCTCTTAAATGAGGTCTCTTCTTCTGACAATTTTTTTCGAATCCAGATCCCAAAGTCTGTACCCAATAGTGCAATACCCAAAAAAAAATTTATTTCTTTCATCTGGGTTCTAAATTACCACTCATTAATTCTTTGGGGATATGCAGGTGGGCTTTACATCTAAAAATCTTCAATTTACTGAGATCTGGTTTCTTTCCATACCAAAGATGAGATGGAACTTACTATTCCAGGGCTTTTGTGAGAGTCCTGTGGATTAGTTATACAGCAGTAAGCACTGCTTTTGTCCACAAAGCTTCCCAGAGTTGTATGGCATGATTTTGCTTTTTCAAGCCTAGCAGGATTCATGAAATGGCTCAGATTTGCACTAAAATATAGTTGTTCCCATTTTTTGTAAATCTTAAGATAATGGAAGGCTTTGAATAATGTTTCAAAAAGAACAGTGTTTCAAAGTGGGCATAAACATTCATAAATTTCATTACATATTTCATTCCATCATGTGAAATTGGAGGTACTGGTCCAAGGAGATGACTGTGAAAGTTCTAGTAGACATATGGCTCTGGGTTTTACATGCAATTGTGGTTGTATTGTTTGTTTTCCAGCCAAGCAATACTAATATGGACCCTAGAGTTTATCCTCTTTAATTTCATCCACCAGAGTGGTTAATTTCTACATGCCATACTTGAAAATGTGCCAGTGCCACAGGTTTTCAGCTTCCATAGTATGGCAAGCTGTGTCTGGTGCCACAGGTTTTCAGCTTCCATATGGCAAGCTGTGTCTCTCCCATGAAAAATAATCATGTTATTTTCCACATTGCCTGGCGTTTGGCTACCTTTTAGTATTGTTCCTTTTCCACCTGTGAACTGCACATCATAACCACATGAATCCAGTTTTTTAAAAAGACAGCAGAGATCTCGAGGTTGGGTGCATTTAACATGTGGGCAATGCGTAAGTTAACCCATTTGCCATTAGTAAAAAGAACATGATTAATATCCCCTTTTACCTTGGCAATGATCAACTGACTAATTTGGGGGATCGAGTTGGTGTGGTGGCTACAGTACTGGCCTCCCATCCCAAGGGCCCGGGCTCGATTCCGGGCAGTGGCCGATTTTTCAGAGGAAAACCAGTCCTCACTTGAGTGCCTAGTTGAGGGGATTTCAAGTTCAGTACTCTGTCCATCGGATGGGACGTTAAGCTGTGATCCCCTTGGCGCCTTTTGATGAGAGTAGGCTAATGCTGATGCTGGGTTTCTCTTCACCCTTCCTCCGTTCCCTGAAAACTCCTACCATTACCCAATTTCTCACTTTCCTAAATGGTGCAAATGGCCTCAGCTGTTGGTTGCCTCCCCTGAATAACCAACCAACCAACCTGGTTAATTTGGCAATTTTAATGTGAACTCCTGTATTCAGTGGAGTTACATTACTAGGTGAGTTAGTTTCCCAACCAAATGCTTGGTAGCTGCAGAGCCTTAAAATGAGATTTACTTCACTTTCAAATTGTGAGTTTATCCAAATGGCTGTTGGTTCTTCTTCCATTGCCCACCATACTCATGTGCTACGAAGCTGAATCCACAGTTATCTGCCGGTGGTTCCTTGTCCACTTTGGCTGCATGAGCTCCTTTTTTTGCTTTCAACTTTCCTACACTCTAATATAAAAATAAACAAATTGGTGGGGTGGGCAGGGACCTTCTGGAGTCCCCCTGGCACTTAGATCTCTTCAGATCCATTGTGCCAACCCACATTTTACCAACCCGCTACTTGCAGACAGGGGACAAGAGTACCGCAGTAGAGGTATGGAGGAGGGTCACCCATCCAACCTCCGTCCGGGCCCAACATTTATTAACTTCGGTGATCTCTCAGGAACTGGTGTGTCAAAATGACCCTTGCCTCACTCTAATATAACCTGGTTTACTCTAATTATGACAGTGATACAAGGTTTGTTGTAGTATTTCTTTTCATTTGTTACCTCTACGTTGACAAGCTGGAGATAGAAGCTGTCGTCTGACCTGTAATTGAGTAGCTATTCCTTTTCTTTTGAAAGTGTCTGTCAGCTCTTTCCATGCACTGTATGCTGATGTTTTCCCTTTCGCATATTCTAAATGACTGTTTGCAAGCTTCCAAATTATAAGCCCTTTACATTTTTTATCTTGACTGCAACTGAGTGTTGGCTGATTCCTGGGCTGTACGTTCTGATGATGATTAATTTATGATAGGTCATGGATAAATTGGTTCTTCAACAGTGACTGATAAAAGATTGATTTCATCAAGTAAAGTTTCCATGCAAAATTTCCAGTTGTCGTATTCAGTTCCACTAAACAAAGGAATTCTGAACCTGTTGTCTAGATATTCTGCCATCCTTTTATCATGTATTTTGGATTTCCAATAGGATTTCAATGTCTAGCAATCACAGAAAAACCTAACAGAAACTATACTTATAAGGTCTTAAATGCCTGGGCCCATAACCTGATATTTTAAAAAGGTTTAGAGGTTGAAAAAATGAACAGTTGGCATTTTAGTGTTACAACACTGACTGACTCTTCAATTCCGAACACTATCTATGCTAAAAAGAGTCGTTTCAGGCGTGATGTGGTGGAGTAGTATAATTAAATAAGATTGGCAATTTTCCACAAATAGAATTGTGGAAAATTTTATTTAACTATCTATGCTAATTAATTTGGTTAAAAACCACACTAACTACCCTATATAAAGGATTGGATATAGGTACCCTACAGTTATTATTGTACACTCAGAATTCAGTATAGTTTGAGAGGCCGTTTCAGTTAGAGAGGTCACTTATTTTGAATAGCACATAACCATTACTACATTTGTTAAACAGCGATAGTTATAAATTATTTATTGGTTGTTTCTTATGAACATTTAATGGATTATGGTAGTATTTTGGTGAGTCAACACTGTGATAACTCATAGATAACTGTCGCAATGCTGAGCAAATAGCAAGATTCTCACATTGATTATGTTACTTTTTTAATCAGGAAGGAAGATTTAGAGAAAAAGAGAGAATTTGAAGAGGAGAAGAGATTAATTGAGGAGACAAGGGCAAAAGAAGAGGAAGAGAAAATGAAACAAGAGCAGCAACGGTGAGTTACCCATTGAATGTCAAATGTTCTGCATGAAACTTTTGAAAGTATGTAAAAATAAAACTTCAGTTTAATCTCATTACTGGGAATTTTAGATGTAAGTGTTACGATAAATGAATTTTCACAGTGCAAATGCATCTGCTTATATTTGTTTGGCTGGCAGTATGGGGCTTGGAACATCAAAGGATTAGATTGGGGAAGAGTCATTAATCAGGCCTCTTCAAAGGTAGTATTTCCATTCATTTACTCTAAATCCATTGGGACTCCGGATTCAGAGATATCAAAATCAGAGAGTAATTTTGGCCATGATGGCATGAGTGCTGCCTTTTTTTTGACCCTTTCCCTTGTCCAATGTTACATGATTTCTCTCATTGCTCTACCCCCATTAATGCCCTTGTTCCCTATTACAGTAGGAGCTCATTATAGTTAGTAGGGCATATAGTGAGAAACTGGCAATAACGAGTGATTGCCTATGTACCATCGAAAGGCCCATGATTAACATGTGTAAGAAAATGGATATAGTGAGGCCAAGAAGCTCCTCCCACGGTATACGCTCGGTATTACGAGCGATATATCTTGAGGGTGATGCACTGCAAAGTACAAATTAATGCATGATGTTTATCTTTAATAGCATTATTTGTCAACTACAACTTAGAATACAGTATTTGTGCCTTCCCTACGTTATTTCAAGTCCAATCAAGTCCACGCACTGACAATTTACAGCCGGCCCTGGCATACCTTTCGCACGCTCGCACTTTTTAGTTGTTTTTTGTTAAGCCAAGTTCACACATGAGGCATTGGAGCTGAATGGGCGGAAGATGGACAAGCGGAAGAGCATCTAGTCAATCACACAACAGTGGAGAGCGGTGGTGTGGGTAAGGGGCAAAGTTCAGCCCACCTGTCTTTGTCTGCCAGTGCGGGAGTAGTTGACGGATGAGGAGTTGATTAACTCGGTTTTGAAATGAAGGTGACGATGAAATTAGTTCTATTTCTGAAGAAGAAACAGTGCCTATACCAATGAGAGCTAAAGCACAGCAGGCTCTTAGAAAAATTAGTGCCATTATTCAGGTCAGTGCTGTTTCCGCCGATGACTTTAGCAAATATAGTGAAGTGGATGGGTCTGTGCTTTCGGCAACTGCCAGTAGATTGAAGCAGACGATGCTTGAATGATTTTTCAGGCAGGAATAGAAATTGAAAGTACTGTGCTGTTAAAATGAAGAGTGTGTATGTGTGGTACTAAAGGTCCTACGCTTGTTTTGTTATGCTTTTTATGATATTGATGAAGTCATCAAAGTTTTCCGTTGCCAAAGAATTATTTATATTCTTAAAATTTAACAATTCATCCTGGTTTTGATTATTTTTCCTGTTGGCAGAAGCAACGGGAATACTTGTGTTTTCTGGTACATTTGCTAATTTGTGCATACTTTTCAATGTTTTCGTAAATATTTCCAGGGTCGATGTTATGCGAATAATTAAAATTTATCCTGTTCAGCAAATTTTTATTTTAAGATTTCTGAATTCACAGATACGCACAATTTTGAGTGAATGCATGGATAATTCTCGGCAATAGTATTTTACGGTAGTTACCTCCGTTTACTCTAGATCCTCCAGATGGCAGCACTAGTACGACACATGATGTGCATCGCAACCGATGGAGGCATTTGCTTCTGTAAATAAATACTCACTGCAACTAATTTTCGAGAGATAATTAGGAATGGCTTGGAAGAGGTAATTATGCAAGAAATATTTTCAACCGCCAAAAATAGCTGTATTTTTGAGCATCATTACGGCAACTTTCCTAATCAATGGATGTATTTGTTGACACTCGAATACTTCAGCAAAGTGTAAATTATTGATTTTGAAGATTTAATTTACAAAATAAACTATAAATATGCAATTTTGCACGAAAATGACCCTTATACCTGTTTCTAATAACATGGAAATGAAAGAAAAACAGAAAGTAAGAACAACTGAGGGAATTGAGAGGCTTAATACATCACCTTCGGATATAACGAGCGCTCACTAAAGCGAATGATTTCCTAGCCATTAAGAGTACTTGTTATACCGAACTTCCATTGTATATTCATAAGTGAAGAATCCTGAATCTGATATTTTCACTGTGTTTATATCTGCCAGTGCATATTTAAAAAATGAAAATATGTATTATTTGATTTGGTTTCAGTGAAATATGAAAGGAGAAGTCACTTAAGGTTTTTAATGTTTCCTAGCTTTCCCTGTGGTTGATCATAAACCCTCAATATTAATCAATAAGCAATTCACATTAATTGCCATGGGAAAAAATTCACCTGGACCGGGAATCAAACCACCGCTTTCCACCGCAAACCACCGCAGTGGCCCGGGCCACTATGCTACCCAGAATCCCTAATTCACATGGCAATTTTACTGATGTTCAACATCTAGTACCTTGAATGTGGATTAGGGATCCTGGTTAGCATAACGGTATGCTCAGTGGCCCGGAAAGCCAAAGGTCCGTGGTTCGATTCCCATTTCAGGGAATTTTTTCGCATGGCAATTTATGTGAATTTCACCACCATTCACGCGGCAGATTTGAAATATCGTACAATAAGCAGTTGTTCATCTTTATTGTTATTAAGAGCAATCATTAATTGCATATGTATTATAGCAACTAAATATGTTTTGGATTCTTAACTTTGATGAATGCTTAGAGATTTTCAATATGAATATTCAATGAAGGATTTTGTTTTTTCCTGGCGTATAATTTGTGTGAATTTGCTCCGGAAATTCACCAGATGTGTGCATTTAATGCCAGCATTTCAGTGTCAGACTCAACCTCTGTCCTCAGGGCATCATCTGTCATGACCTTAATTATATGAGTAAACAGATGGCATGGGGATGGGGTCTCCTCTCTCACCACTCATTGTGAGTTTTTTCAATGCAAACTTTGAAGAAAATGCCTAATCTTTAGCCCCCCAAAACCCAAGTATCTCAATAGTTATTTCGTAAACACTTGTAGTTTGGCCATACAGATTTGTTGCTCTTCTAGATTTCATAAACCGTATGAACAACCAACATGCATATGTATATAAAATTCACCATGGAAAAGGAGTGAAAATGACTACCTGCATTTCCTCAGTGTTTTATTCCACTGCAAGGGAGGTGGAAAGCAAGGTCATTGGGTGTATCAAAAACCAACTTGCACCAATTGAGACCTCTATGGACTTAGCCACCACCATTCCTCACGACAAAGAGCAGTTTTATCCACTCTAATTCATCGATCCCAGGTGTTATCAGATGAGGAAAACTTTCCTACAGAGGTTGAACACCTAAAAGAGACTGCCAGAAGGGCTATAGTGAGGGAGAAATTCAGCAGGCTTTAAAAAAGATTATTGACAGCCACAACTTGACTCTGGGAAGGAATTTCAGTAAATCTTTCCAAACTCCAGTGCAGAACATTGGTGATTGAGAGAAACAAATTTTGAGTGCCTAAATCCCATACATATCTGCAATATCCAGGATTACCTATATCTCAAATATTAGCACGCTCCACATACCACCAAGAAAAATATGGAGTCAACTTGTGAGGATAAAGGACTAACTTAATCTGAAAACTCCTGGAGTTTACTGAGTCCCCTGTGAATGCGGTAAAGTGTATATCATTGGTTAAGCTGTTGAGAGAAGAATTAAAGAACCCAGGAGTTCCATCAGGAATGATGTATTCAACAATGTCTGGTGAGATATGGTGGAACCTCAATTTGAACTTTAAATAAAATAACTTGGTATTATCCACAGAATCCTGTTGATATTCCAAGTTGTTTTACTTAAAGGTCAACTGGAATCTATTATTGAAAGGGGATGTGTTTGTGGCTTAAGTGACTGTACCTTTATTATATGAGTGAATCAGTGAAATTATAGAGAAAAGGTGTTTATTCGTCATAGTTTGGCTGTGATAGTTGATGTTAAGTTCCAGGTAGTGTTGAATTGTTTATGAGAGTTCTTTGTAAAAAATTGTTCTAGAAAATAAGAGGCTTTACAATTTGAGATACATTTGAGGTGATAAAAAAGCCTTTTCATTCATAAAATGAAAGAGATCTCACTATTCAGTTTAGTTGCAGTTTTTGTGAGAGTTTAATTCAGGTGTTGAAATTATTTAGACGCCATGCTGCTGTGCCAATGGATTCAGCAATTGAATTAATGTGTTAGACCTACCATCCTGATGGTGCAGGTTCAAGTTGTGGCAGTGGGAGAGATTTTTCATTGGTGCATGTATGTGTGTACCATTCATGCATAAGTGCTATTTAGAGGGCACTTCAAGTTCAGTACTCCGTCTTTTGGATGGAATGTATGTCTGTCATTGAGGCTAATGCAGGTGCTGAGATCCACTCCACCCTTCCTGCCCTTTCCATGAAAAATATCTGCCTGTATTAAACTATCCACTTCTTTTAAATTGTGCAAATGACACGGCTATCAGTCGTAACCTCCGTTAAATAGCTACTGTTACTGTATTCAACCATCTAGATGATTTTAGAGATAACTTTGCCACATAAATGAATGCCTGTTTCTACTTTGCACAATATATTATCACTGTAAGATGCAGCCTTACTGGGATACATGATGGGAAGGTAGAAGATGAAAATTGGTTGTAAAAATCTTTTTTTTTATGAATACCTCACAAAGTAAATTCATGAATTTATGTATAATTTATAACTTTTAATTGAAGGCCAAAAATTTGTCCCTCCTTTCTCATGCCTATGTGATTAGATACTTAAAGCATTTGAGATCATTGATAGATGATGAAAGAATTTAGAGATGGAGAATGAATGACAAAGAAAATTGTGCAGTAAATTTGGGATATATTTCTGGGTATAATTATGGAAAGTTTTTACTAAAAGCAGGCCAGCAGAGTCTGAGTTGAAGTAAAATATAAAGTTTTTGTGGAAAAACTAAAGTTTTCTTGATAAATAGAGGTAACAATCTATGAATAGTATAAAACAATCCAGGAAGGATGCTATCAACTTTCCAACTCCTGTATATACCAGATTCCATTCCTGGTAACCATTCACGGTACCACCAAATTTTACCTATTTATGAGAAGTGAGGAAACAATTGATATGCCACACAGATGTGTTTCTCAAAATAGTGTCTTCAGTGAACCTCAGGCATGTCATTCTTACAGAGTACAGCCAGGTATTGCCCCAAATGTGTTATTGTTTGTTGAATTTTTGCTATAGAGTTAATCATGGCAATAAGTGTGAGTCATTAGTGTAGATATGGTTTATCATTGAGTTATTTGCTGCTTGTATAATTTCTAATTGCCTATTTTATCAAGCTACCAGCACTTGATTGTCATGTAACATTGCAACTGATGTCCTCTTCTTAGCTTTTCAGTTATGACAATGTAACCTAATATAAGTAGATTTAAAATAGAGAGCCCCGGATGAGGAGGGTGGGCTGAAGTCATTGTGCCATGATTGCCACTTGATTGTAATATATGTAGCTTCTTTGCATATATTTCTGTAAGTAACCTTTTGTAATGCAAATTGTTGTGGTAGTGGTTGATTAATGCCTAGCAATTTAGTTTTTGATGGGATTTGGTTACATTTAAATGGTTTGTTCTGAGAAATTGAGGTTGGGAAAGAGCTGTATGCTGAAGTGGATGGACTTCCTGATGATGGGGTATCAGTTAGCTCAAATGTCATGGGAATGTATTTGTCATAAGTGGCATAACAAAATTAGAGTGAGAGATAAGGGATGAAGATTAACTACTGGAAGATAACTCATGAGAAAGCTTTCTAGAAGAAGGAAACAAAAGTAAACAGAAAGATAAGGGGGCACAAACTAGACTTGATAGACTCATTTGGTCGCTTAGACTTTGTTTGGGATGAAGATGGGCTCCTTAATTACTATGAGAATCATGTAGGCAAAGTTTTGCACAGTAAAGTGCTAGAGAATTCAAGTCTTTCAGAATTTTGCTTTTGCTTTGCAAAGCTTTTGTACATACAAAGGTATGGACTTAATAGAAATCACAAAAAACTTCAACCCTCTAACCAAAGAGTTTATTCTACAGAAAAAGTTGTGACAAGAATCTGTGGAAAAGTACATCTACATGTACACAATACCCTGCAAGCCACTGCAGAGGCATGTGGCAGGGGGTAGAAGATTAGAGAAGTAGTGATCGAAGATAAGTCATGAACTTGAAATGGCACTACCTCATGTGGTGCAGATGTGTTGACCTGGGGAAGAGAGGTTGAGATTAGAGGACAGAGGATTAAGTCATGTGTTTTGATACGGATGGAGAAAGTACGATGGCACTTTCTCCATACTAGAGAGACAAGTAAAGAAGTGCTCATCATGGTTTAAAAGAAATTGAAAAAAGGAATTTATAAAAAGCTCTCTTAGCCAGTGTTTTCTGTATTTTTTTCCTTTTAATTTGATATTATAAATTTTTTCATTTGCAAAATTATTTTTATTTCTCTGTTTTTTATGAAATACACTCATGATTTTTAGTCTATAGAAATGATATCCTTGTGCCCCTCCCTCTTAACTCAGTGCTCTATAGAGATGTACGTGGTGACCAACTTAAAATTGAGGGATGAAAGCCACAAATACACCGTAAAATTTGATCAGTAGGAGGTAAATTGCTAGTAAGCCTTGCATTTTATTTTTCAGTCACAAATTTTAAAGTAACTTCGTCCATTAATCATTTTGACTAATTTTGAAATGGGATGTGCTAATCTGTAGTGTGGTGGAACCCTTGCATCATTCTCATCAGAATGTAAATGCCTTTCCTTCTAATTATTTCCATAAAGTGATGAATCATCCTTTTTCCACAATAAGCTTTCATTTTTATATTATTATTAGGTAGCTCAAAAAACCTCTGCAGGTGCCTTTCCCACCCTTGAGAACATGGTTTATATATCCATTTGAAGTCAGTGGCCTCCCAGGTTTGCAATACCTGACTGCTACCAATGGCTATGTTCTTAATGTTGATAAGTCTGTAACAAACACTATTAATGCATTATTAAAGCCTCTATCATGTCAATTATTATTTTGATAAAAATGAAATTGTTTTGTTTTTAAATATTTAATTTCCTGAAAACATACATTTATGTGCATTGTGTGGCATAAGAGTGTTTTTTACCATTCTGTTATTTGTATTGTCGATACAGAAAACATGAAAGGGCAATGATGACTTAAAAATCTAAATAAATTTCAAACTTCTTTAGCCTTGTTGTGGAGGGATTTGCCGTGGTAAATCTTGGTTTTCGCTTTGTTCTTGTAATTTGGGTGGGCCGAGCACGTATGCTTGCATGATGTTTGTATTTACTGTTTTGTTAGTTCATTCTTTGCAGAATTTTCCTAAGATCCCAGAGAATAATCTCCTAAATGAAACTACCCCGAGTGCGTTAAATTTGTAACCTTATTCGGCTCGCGTCGCGAAAGTCTGTCTCCTCGAGTCGATTGCGTTTCAATTGGAGTCTTCCCGTCTCGAACCTTTTAGCACGTTCGATCGGGGATCGGCACCAAACAAGCCTTGCGTTTGTGTCGCACGTTCTCACGTCTCCCGTCCCCCATCCCCTCCCCACCCTCTCTTCTCCCCCTCCTTCCCCGGCTTCGCCCCGCCCCCCTACCTTCAAGTCCTCTCGCCTCTGGAGTGTGAGATCTGTGTCCACTATCGTCGGTCCCAGGTGTGGCGTTCTTTTCGGCTCGCCGTGGGTGGTCGGCGAGTACCCCATACCTCCACCCCTCCCTTATATTAGCCCCGCCGCGATAAGAGGGCAAAGTCGGAAAGGAGGGTGATTGGGAGTGGAGGTAGGGTCCTTCAAGAGTCTCCATCTCACTCATCCTCGTCATCTTTTCCTCCCTTCCAACCTCAACGTTTTCTCCCTCGTGCGCGTGGATGAAATATGTGCACCACTAATCCGTGACGTCCTCTGCCATTCGATTTCCAGACGGCAGATTCAGGAAGCCCTCAACCAGCAGACATACCACCACTTCAAGGCATACGCGGAGCAGCAGTTCCCGGGAAATCCCGAACAGGTGAGCTTCTTTTCGGTCCTCCTCTATCCAAAAACGGCTCCTGTACTATGAAAAGGAATTACACCAGTTGTGGTGTAACCAGCTCCTTTTGGTCGTTCACGGGTTCTTCGTGACCACGGGGTCTTTCGCTCGACCGTAGGATTTTTTGGGAAGTCGCTGATTTCGAACAGCTGCAACTCGATCCGTGAGCAGTGTGTGAAATGTACACGCTTACGATGGGTGTTTAAGATAAATAATGACCGTGGTCCGCACTTATGGCCCTTTTGGCCGTCTACTTCTTTGTCTTGTAGTCTTCAGTTGTCCCGCTTGAATCACTGTATCAAGCTAATTGAAGCGTTATGGATCATCGCTAAGTTGGTCTTAGCCCTTATCTGTGGTCACGGAATAGGTGGGTGGAAATCAGGGATTGCCATATGGTTTGATCGAAAAAGGCGAGGATGCAGTGTTTGGATTTCTGCTCACAATTCGTTTGTCAGTTAATTCGTTGTCATGTCGTTTTCTCTGCTTTTTTCTTCTATTATTGAACTACTCTTGACATTTGTCGTGGTAATTTAGCTCAAGGCCTCTTTACCTTTGAGGTCGATTCTTATTGCGGTTAAAATGCAAATTGTCCATGGAAAACAATTTATATTCCTTGACGGTGGGTGCGAACTTTCAAACGGCGGGTAAGGATTTTCAATTCTTGTGTTTAGCCAGCGTATTTTTCCCTTGGGCAATCCGATCAGCTTCTGATTTACTGTGGAAAAACATGAACCTGGTCCTGGTAGTGATATTGCAGTGAAGGGACCCTCTTGAGTAAAATGTATTTATAACAATAATGAAAAATTCAAGTGCGCCCGCTCAGCTACGATTCGGTACGTAACTAAGGACTCGCTCGTATGTTTTTATTTTTTTTTCGGGATTATTCCGTACGGAATCAATCTCGAACGATTCAATCATCTCCCTCCCTTGGTCGTAGCGAATTATGGAAATTTGTAATGTTGGTTCCATCCAGTGAGTCGATCGAATCACGAATGTTTCAGCTTTCACTTGTAATCAGATCAGCCTTTATTGCGTATTCATCCATTTTTTAAAATATAGTTGAGCGACACATTCAGGAAGAACGCCGTGAATGTTTGATGTGTGGTAAGGTGACACCTATACGTGAATCAAGAGTGGCGTCAAGAGCTCATGTGAAACAAAAGGTTGTGCAAGATCCTCAACGAGAGGTTTTATACGTCTGTTTTCTCCGGCTGCGCTCTTTTAACTTTTCATGTTTGCTATATTTGCAATCAAGTCCATCTACCGATCTGTGCGTAATATATAGCGCTCATCAAGTTTTTATTCCCTCTGTTATCATTGTTTAAGTGACGTAGACTGCATGCATGTCTGCTTCATGGGCGCATGGCAGGGAGTGATACTGCAAAAGCCATCTAAACAATGACAATATTCGTGAAAGAGAATTCGTGTTGAGTTACCTATTAGGACAAAAAATTCTTCGTTAATCTCGCAGCAATTAGTCTCCCACATTTTGACTCATTAGCGGTGCCGTGAGAGATTTGAATTTACTATCTTTGAAGGAACATGGAGGATGTTTCCATAATGTTTAATTTAGGCTCTTCGCGTTTATAGGAGATGCCCTATTATTCCTTGCCGCTTCCCCTGCTGTCATCAAAGCTTTCACAATGTCGAAACTTAAGTTTCAATTACCTTAATTCTGTTACTTTGAAATCATCCTCCGTAGAATATATTTTCCGGTCGAAGGGAATCCATTGATCGTATGAATAATATACTTAAATCACATTTTGCGATTAAACAACTGCGAGTATAAATAATGGTAATTATATGGATAAACCTGGATCTCGTGTATTTTATCAATCACGACGCTGCTTACTGCGCTGCGCTGGTTTACTGCGCGGACTTTTTCAAGCGGTAATTAATACTTAAAAAATTGTTGAAATCCAAGATAACCCTTTCAAGTTACCATTAATGTAATGTAAGCGTATTAACTTCGAGTATCAAAAGTAGTATTACTACGGACAGTGAAGTACTTTTGCGCCATTTATGACAGGTAGAAAATTAGGTATGGGTAGGAATATTTCAAGGAACGGAGGAAGGATGGAGTGGATCCCGGCGTCGCAATTAGCCTTCTGTTAACGAAAGGTGCCAAGGAATCCTCAGTTTATTGTCCCATCCGATGGACGGGTTCGAAATGCTATCCACATAGCACCCAATGGGACGGGTATCCTAATGAAAAATCTACCGCAGCCGGAGTTGAACCCTCGGGTTAGCAAGGCAGTCTTCAGTCGCTTCACCAACCCGATCCTCGGCATTAACTTTTCCTTGGTCGTGCAATTGAAGTAGGTAATCAAGTAGAATCCGAAAAATCCATCTGACATTCATGTAGTAGAAGTTACCTTGACTGAAATATCGCAGACTGAAATATCGTAAATGTAGCATTATTTTCAGTTTTAAGCCGGCTGAATTCGAGTCCCGAAGGGTTCCATCTAACACCCCATCGCAATGTCTCCCCACCGATTTACAGATCGCGAGCACGCACCGCTTCCACTGACAACGGCATCGCGCGCGATGTTTTTACGCGCAAACACGCTCTTCGTTTCACTAATCCGCGTTATCTGTTCTCGGGTCATTCCCGATTGCGTTGGGCGGGCGGTGATTATGGTTTCGATTCGGGTCCCTTTGCTGTCGAAGCATTCGGTGCGGGCGTGAAGGACATAGGGGACGAAAGCTGTCGGAGAATAGCATTCCGTCTGCTCTGGGGGGAGCTGTTCTATTTGTTCATTGCGGAATCCAGTGTGCACAAACAGATGAACGTGAGCGAGCGGCAACCAACGTCGATCGCATAGGACGTGCCGCTTTCGTGTTACTGCGATATGACGCTATCCACGTCCTCACCTGCGAAAGGTGCATTCATGACACTCCCCTTCGCTACAAACCAAAAGAAAAAAGGGAGGGTCACCATTGTCCGTTGACATTGGCATTGTTTATCCGCGCCCTCTTTCGCTGGGTTGGCAATTAAACACGAGTTGTTACTCGAACTGTCTCGCCCCGGTTACATTGACGAGCGTTGTAACGCGCCTTTGTTTTGATTTCTTTCTGCCGCCCCCGTTCTGATCGTTAAAAAGATCAGTCGGTGGTTGTGAGTCCTATTTCTGGCAAAAGTGGGAAAATGCCGGGTAACTAGATGGAACGTCCGGACGGGTGTTGATGACACTCAGCATTTAGCGCGCGTTAAATGGCATGAGTGTGTGTCCTTGGGAGAGTTTGTTTTTTGAGGGGCCTTTGGATGTTGACTTCGGCCGACGCTGTGTCAAATTAGAAGTTAATGAGGGTAATTTTATGCTTTTTCCATTTCGAGGCCGCGTGTGATTATGTTACCAAAGAAGGAACGATCGACCCGCGCTTATTGCCTAGCTGCACCTTTGGTGCTAAGTAATTAGTGTAATATGCTTCCTAGTCCATGGTAATCATCCTCTTTTGAACCCTCGTTGCTTGAGAAATGCGACGCCCGTTCTCCTTTAAAGTGCTTGTTGATGAGACGCTGAAATAATGAGATGACGGTTCGTTTACGTGGACTAGGCGCGCGAGGAAGAATTTAAAGAATAGTACGTGATCCCTTCGTCGAAGCCGGCCTTTTTTTTGATCGGTTGGTCACAAGTTCGCGGTTTAACTGCTATCGATGGTTTGATTCTCTTCTTTCGGGTATTGATTTTGTTTTGTCATGGAATATAATTCTTAGAATATATGTTGAAAACAATGATGTGATATATTGGTTCTGCGTGATTGTATAAGTTACATTTCCTACCACAGTTGACTTTATACGCACTCGTCTTAATTCGCTATTTACTATCTTTTAATCCGGGTTCCATCAGGACACTTATAACACATTAAGTCATCGTGGTTGTTTAATGTACTTGGTTGTTAGTAATATCTCCCGTAGAGGTTATTACCGTCTTAAGAGGAAAATATTCAAGAAGTGTACCGACATTCCGCTACAGGGAAGCATTCTTGCCAGCAATAGAATAATGAAATTGGTTCGGTGGAGTGGGGTGTGAATTGTATCATCCTCATTCTGTAATAATTAGGTTCTGGGACTAAATTGCACCGCATTTCTATCAAAAGGGCTGGGCATCGTCGATGTTGATCCGTTTCAGTATTAGCGCGATCTCTTCCCGGAGGCGGTGTGCGAACACCATTTTTCATGTAGTAATTCAGAGAAGTAGCAGTCTACATCGCTGTGAGATGTTGCTAATTTTTGGTCTATTGGTACGTCTATTAGGGATGCCAAATTAACCTTGGTCACGTGAAAAGTGATATTGTGCTTATAATTTCAAGCATTTTGTTCGGGCCATGAGAATCATGATTGAGAAAATGTTCTATCACTGTAACCAGTATTATCTTCCATCTTATGGGATGAATATTTGGCCAAATTAAGGGTGTTAGGTTTTGTTTAGGGTCTTCGTTTCCTCCGGATAATCAGTGAGTCCATAATTAGAGATGGAAATATCATTCCGAGGTTGAGCCCTTAAAAACCCAAATTCTCAGACAAATACAACATCTATGCCGGAGGCGGGCTTTGAACTCGTGAATTTAGGGTTGTCTGGCTGGCATGAGCTCTCACTAGGTATGAAAATTTTGCTCATCTCCTGAGTTTTTGGTGAATAAGACTTAGCTTTGGGCCTCTGTTGTCCGTATTTCCCTCGGGAAGGGTCCGTTTTTGTTATTATACATTCTAGTTCTTGGTAATAATCGGTATTTTATCATCATATGTATTCGTTCAATATTTATAGATCTATAAATATCCCCTACCTTTAATTCTCTCCTTTCTTTCTACTATTTCTTCCTTGCGTAAAACGGTGAGGGTTTTATTTATCCTACATCACCAATTTGTGTGCTACTGATGAATGATGCCGAAAGTTGCACTTATACCGAATATCAGTGGCAATGTAAGTAGATAGTGCGCGTAAAAACTTGTCAATTTAATTCGTATAAGAATTTGTTAGGCTTTAGAACCCTTATTTATAATTGGGTCAAATTGTTTTGCGCCTGTACAGGTCGGGTTATTGTTACACTTCTGAAGAGTTTTTGTTTGAAGTATCAGGTTTTATGCGAGACCACTGACTGTTAGTTTCATTTCGCGTTTGCGTCATTAGGCTATTTTACTGTTGCCGGCCTTAATAGTCAGGTCGGTAATGTGCCGGCTTGGCAACCTAAGTAGGTCGTGGTTTTGAATCCCTCCTGGGATATGGTCTTTATGCTTGTCTTTAAGTTAGACGGTGTGATATGGCCTGAGAAGATACTGCACATACGAGTTGTACATACAATCCTAAGGTATTTTACTAAAAAATAAAAGCCAGTAGATTGAAGTAGAAAGGCGCCTGATGGGGTAACTAGTTACCCGTAAAGTGGCGTTGTTTGTGACATTATCGTCAGTTTTACAGGGTGTCATTCGAGAATTCGAGAACTACAATTGAAATTTCGTGCCAGCCAACATCGAAATAGTAGGGGAGAAATAAAGGTACCCCCGCGGTGGCGGAATCGCAGTTTCGTAATTTCTATCGCGTCCCGCAATTAGGTCCATACTCTTGACGGTATTCTTTAGAAATAAATAGCACACGTTATGCGTGAAGTCTGTGCAATATTGCCGGTGAACTATTTTACGTAATTGATCCATCCCGAGTCGCATTCCATTAGCGACTCTGCCGCCGTCCTTCTAGGCATCTTCTCCCAGAAGACCTTCGCACTTGATCGCCCATTGCGCGGAGAGAACTGGCGGCTTGAGAGGGAGCATCCGGTGTGTATATCGTCGCTGGCGGCTGTAGCTGTACGTAGTACCTAATCCGTCCCGAGCGACTCTGAGAGTGTCTTGTATCCGATTGGATATGCTCGGGAGGAGGCAAAAAGCGTCTCCCACCCTCTCGCACTGGTGCGTGTGTCATAAAAAGATAACGGGAATACGTGTCTGTAATATCAATAACACTTCGGAGGTTTCCAGTGACCGTCAGTCGTCGGAAGAGACATGCCCTTTACGTCTGGCGGAGGTATAAAAGCCTCGATCATATCATGCATGGAGCTTAGCGTGAAGCGTTAATGCATTTAGGTGGGATTTTAGATGAATGACGTGCGATTTGGTTTAAACAAGATTTCTCTATCAATTCTTGATATTGTTTTCTAGTTCTCGATAGTTTGAATTTGGTTTTGAAGTTGATACTGACGGCCGACGGTAGCGCAGGTGCCCCGAGAGTCATATTGGTGGGATTCTTTCGATTCTGATTCTCGTAAGTTACAGTAAACAACGTAGTTCGCACACCTTGAAGATATAATCGCAGGAGTGAAATAGGTTAACGATGATTTGAAAATATTGTCGAATGCTTTTGACCTCTTGAAATTGAATTTTTCTAATTTTTTTTGCACCAATATTCTGTTTTCATCCCGAGTTGTTTCTGTTCTGGAGGAATATAAAGCTCGGAGGATTGTGTGTAGATGATATTAGAATTTTCCCTTCATTCATTGAAGGAAGGCTATATTCTTTTTTGTATTTAACTGTGACTTTATCAGGAAAAAGAGCTACTATTCGAAAAGCCCATACTTTATTCAAAAAGTAATTTAGAATGGAAAATTTTGCATCAAAGTTATTTAATTTGTATTGATAGGGCTAAAATAAAAATTAGGTTCATCATCTGAATAGAATATTTAGTGTATGTATGAAATAGTAGTTGTCTATTTAATATTCGTTTATTATAGCCTAGCTGTAATCAGTGGAAGTGTATCTAAATAGAGTAGTAGTAGTGAGGGTGTGAATAATTTAAGCGTGAGGGAAGGATTTTGTTATATTGTTTCTCTTGAAGGTTCCTGAGGGTTACTGTGTTGCTTTTGATATCATTCACAATGTCTTCCATTTATCTAAATCTTACTAATTCTGCCTTTAACCCTAGAGTGGTGATGCCCAGTCTCGCAGACCAAAGTTAAATTCTTATTGGTGACGCACGCGAAATGTATTATGTTCTAGTGCATGTTTTTTCACTAGCTTCCTATTTTACGATGCTCTTCTGATATATTAACCAATATATGAATCAAATGGATTTTGTTATTCTAAGATACTTCCTAGTAATTACTCATTTAATCCTCCAAAACACCCCCAACTCTATCTTCAGTCCAGGAGAGGTCTTCTTCAGATCTTCGGTCACTACTCATGTCCCAAAAATTCACGTCACCACTGTAGGATTGAGATAATTTTACATGTCACCTAGAAAATGAAATGGCATGTTCATGGAACTGTACTTGCTTCAGGTTTCCCTATTCATAAGGTACTGGAATATAATGATTGGTGTGTGGTAAATTTCAAAGAGAGGGAAAAAATAGAGGACTACAATGATTAACTCTGCTGATCGATCAAATTGAATTATAAGTGGTTTAGAGTTTATAGTTAGGTATCATGACAGTTATAAAATGTCATTTACAAAACGCACAGTTAAGTTTTTATTGACTTGAAATTAACTATTGTCTGGTCATACTGTTCACATTAGATTTTTTAACCATTTTGTATGAATGTTTATATTTACTATTTTTGAGCTTTGCAATGGCCAATTACTAAAATAATTGAAATATATACCTACTTTTGAAAAATGTCAATGGATTATTGTGATATTACTTTCCATAAATGTAATTGATTTTGGATAATGAGATAAGTTCTCCTTGTTTTATTCGTATATAATTTTAAAATCTGACTCACTAGGCCAAAACATATCCCAGCAGTTGAGAAAATTAGTCCTGAGGCATAGGACCATATGTAGGTTAACCCTGGTCTGCATTACTCTCTGTGGGTCACGTATTTATCATGTGTTTGGGTTGGCCTATGATTCATTTCCTCTTTTGGACATTTTTATTCTATTCCCCTTCCATTGTTTTGCTTTTTAAGAATAGATTTTTAATTCAGCTACCACAGCTTTGTCTGTCATTGAAACAGATTAAAACCTTGTTGTAGTTTTTTTCTGTGAATGCATTGTGATACTTTGCTTTCTTGGTTTTTAACATCAGCAAGCAGTGTTGATAAGGCAACTCCAAGAGCAGCATTACCATCAGTATATGCAGCAGCTTTTTCAGCAGCAGCAGAAGAGCCAAGAGCTGAGTAAATCAAATTTGTCAGCTGAGGGAAGGGTTCCAAAGAAGGAGGAAGTGGATGCCAGTGAAAGTGGAGCCCAGCAGGTGATGGCACCACCCCCTAATGATGAAGAGACCCATCACTTGCTGAGCAATGGATCCCACTCAACTCTACCTCAGGATGGAAGTGCAGATGAAGATTGTGTGGAGGCCAGGGAAAGCACACTTGATCATTGCCCAGAGGAGAGTGATGAATGTGATGAAGATGTATCTCACTGTAAGTAGCTCTATTAGTCATCTCCTATTCTGAAATGTAAGAAAAGGAAAAGTAGAATTTGTGATTATTGTTGCTGTTACCTTTATACCCTGTGCTAGATGCTCTCTATTGTAGCATTCAGGTGATCAGTAGATGCTTCTTCAGGCTTTGTTACATCGAAGTAACTGTAGGATGAATAAGTGGGTGTAGTAAACTGGAGAACAGTAATAAATATACATCATAAGGACTTAGATGTCAGTGAGGAAGCAAGCCTTATGATCGTTGCTGTGATGGTAGCCTTGCTATAAAAATATCAAAGTGGTTTTACTGTGTTGCTTATGATTTGATTGTTCACCCAAAACATCATGTGAACTCTTGCTTATCTGGACTAATGATGGGGTGTATGGGTAATCAGAAAAATGAATAATCACAACTTAACCTTTTTTTAAGTTTCAAAAAGTCTATTGAAATATTTTGTCCAGTATGTTTTGTTTTGTATATGATTTATGTATGCATTTATTAAGATTTTTCTTGGCACAAAAATGGATTTTCTTAGCCATCATTATGTCATTGTTACTGTTTCCTTATTGTCACCTAAACTCCAACAACTCTCTTTGCCAATTACTCAATTACTTGAGTATCTGTTAAGTCAAGATATATTCCCCAAGAAATTCCCCTCTATTCCCCTCTTTAGGCGAAGTTTCATGAGTGGTATGCTATCATTTACATTCTGTGCTGGATTTTTTCCATAAGTTCATTTTATTGCCTTCTTTTGACAGCTTTCTTAGAAGGCAAGTCTGGTCATTTCTTTTCATTACAGTAATGTTGCCTTGATCTGCTGGCATTAGAATGTTAGTCATAGAATGGGGGAGACCAAAATATTATGATAAAAAAACCATCATCTGATGTTAGTACTCTCTTATTCTAGTGGGAAGGGGGATAGTTACTTTTTCCCCTTCTTTCAAAAATGAAATTAGGGAATTGACTGAGTCTGGTGGCTTATACCTAATATTTCACTCTTAAATGAACATGTGGTTTCGTTCGAGTCACGTGACCCTTTTTCGTACAACGATTGACTTCGGTATGCTTAAGCCTCAGCAAAGGACTTATGCATTCAAAATTATGCTTATCTGCTAGTCTCCAGCCAAGATCCCCCTCTCGTATATGAAATCTGAACAAACATGGCACCTCCATTTCTGCACACGCCACACCTCATAATTTATAATATGGAGAAATGGTGGAAGAGAGGGTCCTGTGGGTGATGCATGCATGGAAATTCTTATTCCACTTGGCAGATGTACAATTCTCAATATTATTCCACCTAATAAGCAAATTAATTGAGGGTTTGTCTCCCTTTCTGAATTCCCCTTTGAGGTAATTTGTGTTAAATATCGATGCAAGTAATGTTAAAGAAAGTTTGACTATAATTTAAACTGTAATTCGATAAAGATTTTTTCATCATGATGCTTTATTAAAAGTCCTTTAACTGCTATGCATTTTTTATGCTCTTGTCTGTTAATGTTTGAGTAATGTGGAAATAATTGGTGTCAAGGAATGTGCATTGGTTTACATTTCCCAACTAATTAAATATTCATCAATGTGTTGTGGGTGGAATCTGAAGTTCTCTTGCATATTTTTCAGTGGATTTGCCTCCAACACTCCCTGCATCCATGTGGACTCGGAAGGAAATAAAGGAGTTCAAAGAGTCCATCCAGAAGGAGGGTGGTGATGCCATCATAAGAGTGGGACATGGAGAGACAGTCACTGTAAGTCTCAGATCTTGATGTCTTTCGTCCTCTGTGTGCATCCAATATGGCCTACCAAAACATGTTTTAAAATTATGCTTTTGTAGATCATTTTGTAAATATATTACTGTACACCTCTTTTATTCATTTAATTCTTTTGAATTACTTCTGAAAAAAAATATTTATTAGTTACCTGTAGATGCATTCAATTATATGAAAAAACATTTCTTTTTAATTTTTCAGTACCTCATTGGAAAACAATGAAATTTGTGCCACCTTTCATGTTATCCTTAGGTATTATATTTTACCTTCTGGCTATTTTCTCCTCTTATATTGCATGAGCATTTTATTATTGCAGTCTTACTATACCTCTTATTTTACTATGTAAAGAGAAGTGGGATCTATACCTTGCTATCCTCTACAAGAGTGTGTGGCAAGGGGTAATAAGACACCAGCTGTAAACAATGATGCATAATGGGATGAGTAATAATAAATATTTTGTGGGAAGGCAACTGTTTTTAAATTGTTTACAGGAGCTTTATAGTCCATGCTGAATATAATCATTGTCAATCTTGTAATGAATGTTACAAAGTTAGCTGAAAAGCTTAATTAGGTAGGTAGTTAAACTCTCTCTGTTAAACTTCTTCCATAATTTTGTTACTTATGCAAAACTTTTCAAGTATAGGTAGAGTAAATTATCTTTTGTTGAAGTTGTCTTGAAAATTATACTTTATACATACTTTATACTTCGGATATAGGATTCCTTCTGATATAGGATTTGGATGTGAAATGGCTGTATAAATTGGATGTATCCAAAAATATATCCTTTGAATATATATTTGCACCTACCAAATACAATCAAGCCCACTTATATCAAACCCGTTTATAACAAAGTCCCGGTTATAACAAAGTGAAGTCTATTCCCCGTCAAAGAGAAGCTTGGAAAAACTGGTTCAAAGTTCGGTTATTACGAAGTAAATATTCGGCCCCCTCGACTTAAATAGACTTGACTGTAATTGATGTATTTTTATTGTAAAATGCACCCCCTTTTTGAAGTTATGAAGGGGAAATATTCTCTTATATTTATGAAAATGTGGTAATTGGCCATGTGAATTTCCATCCTCAGTGTATTAAAGTATATTTTGGATGCAAATGTGTGTTGTGCGTTTATCATGTCTATAATTCTAATGATGGGTGTGCTAGAATTGGAAATAATTTTTATTTTTAATCAGTCATTTCCAAAAGACTATCTTAGTGTTAACAACATCAACTTTATTGGACTGATACATTTCATAATTAAACTTGTGAATGTACATTCCCATTCTGCTCTGTATTCATTATAAAGAGGCTATGGATTATTTAATGAGTGTAAGTCTTTCCTTGTTATGATCTTTTCATTGATGGAATAGGATACAGTATATTATGAAATATGGTGATAGTAATTCCTTTGTTTTGTCATTAAATATCTTTCAAACATTTAAGCCCTTTCAATGTTCGAAGCTACAATTTCAACTCTTGTTCATCAAGTTGTACACATTCTTGGAATGTAAAGTTTTTGGGTAAGCTTATTAACTCTGTTGGATGTTTCATGCGAGGTGAACATAAACCAATTTCAGTTGTCATATTTTACATTCCAGGTACGAGTGCCAACTCATGAAGATGGTACCTGCCTTTTCTGGGAATTTGCAACTGACAGCTATGATATAGGGTTTGGTGTTTACTTTGAATGGATTAAGTCACCCACGAATCAGGTTTCTGTGCATATATCAGAAAGTGAGGAGGAAGAAGAAGATGAGGATGAAGATGATGAAGGTAATTATCTTTTTGTTTTATGCAGACTTAGAGGCAATGTCACCTTTTCCAAAAGCATCTTTTTTGCAATAATCATTGATTTTGTTATCTTCAGACTCTTCTAAAAATTTGCAGATAAGCACAGTCAAACTTTTTGGATCCAAGCTGCTAAGCGAAAATCTATATTTATTTATTTTTATTGGTCAAGTTAATCCAATTCTGAGTGAAAACTGCCCCCTCATTCGTAGTAACAGTGTCACTGGTGTGTGGCAGTAACCACCATCACTGAAGAAGTGTATATATCTTTGACAATTCTCAATTTGGGTCATTTGTATCTAATGTCTTCTTCTTCTTTCTCAAATCCCCTTGTGATGTTAGGCATTGGGGTCCTTCAGCCACTTTCTAAATTCCCTCCTATTCTGAGCGAGTCGCTTCACTTCATTTATACTCTTCCCACGCCGAGCTGCCAGTCTCTCCTCATAATCTTGCCACTCCAGCCTTGGTCGTCCTCTTCCTCGCCTTCCTTCTGGTCTTGCCTCCATTACCTCTCTTGGCTTCCTTTCTTCCTTCATTCTAACCACATGCCCATACCACCCTAAGGTTTTTCTTTCCATCACTTCAATGATTGAATCTTTCTAGAATTTGTCTCTGATTGTAGTATTTCTTACTCGATCTCTTCTAGTGCATCCTGCTGCACGTCTGAGGTATTGCATCTCACAGCTTTGGAATCTACTCCTGTGTTTATCTAGTGGTAGTCTGTGATGAATAATAGCAGGCCAAAGCTGTCTCCCTGCTTGACAACTTACCTCATATCAAACTCTGTTAACGTTTTCCCTTCTATTCTCAATGCTCCTTTCACATTAGAGTACAGGCTTTTAATTCTTTCAGTTAAGACTACAGATACTCTGTTTTTTGACGTGCTTCCCATAGCTTACATCTTGGAACAGTGTCAAAAGCTGCCTGTAGATCTAAGAAAGCTAGGCAGACTGTTCCGTTTCTATGTACATATTTGTCCATGACTTGGCGTACTATAAAAATGTGATCCTGGGTTTGGTGGTTTTTTCTAAAGGCGCATTGTTCTTCTTCTAGTTTCTCCTCAACCTCATTTCTGAGCCTTATTTATAGAATTCTGGTGTACACCTTCATAGCAACGGAAGACAAACATATGGGCCTATAACCAAACTTGATCATTTCAGGTGCCAGACCATCTGCACCTGCAGCTTTACCAAGCTTAATCCTTTTTATTGCATCCTCCACTTCAACACGTGTTATTTCTTCTCCATTCCCTCTTCCTATTTGTGGGTTTGGATCAATGTATGTTCTTTCTACTAGTTCTTGGTGTCCAAAAGTCACAGCAAAGTGGTTACACCATACTCTTAGCACATCTTTTCCGTCAGTCACTATCTTCCCTGTTTCATCTGGTACACTTCTTACTCTTTCCAAACTTTCCTTTTAAGCTTTTCACTCTTTGCCAAAACTTTCGCTGGTTATGATAGTAATTTTCCTCCACTTCATTTCCAAACTCTTTCCAACATTTTTCCTTTGCTTGTCTTACTGCTTGCTTTTATTCGTTTCTCTTCTGTACATAATCTTGCCAAGCCTCATCTGTTTTATCTCTGATCCACGATTTCCAAGCAACCTTTTTATCCTTGATTTTTCCTTTGACATGATCATTCCACCACTTCGTCCTTTTGACCTCCGTCTTCACTATTTGCACTCCACAGACTTCTCTGGTTTTATTTAAGGGAGTTTCTTTGAGAACCCTCCAGCCTTATTCCATTTGGTCCCCATCACTTCCCATACTTCTTTCTTCATCTTTTCTTCTTTGTAACTCTGCTATTACTTGCTCTCTATATTCCATTTTTTTGTTCATCTCTAAGCTGTCCAACTTTTAACCTTTCATACAGCATATCCTTCCTAGGCTACAGAGGGTGTAGCCGCAGCTTCATGATTAGAAGTCTATGTTCTGTGCTTAGTTCAGCACTTCTGTATACACATACATCGTTTACAGCATATCTCATACTTCTTGTGTAGGTGAAATAATTTATCACACTACTTGCTCTCCTGTTCTCAGACTCAAATTTATTTTATGTATTGTTCTATGAGGAAAAAAGGTGTTTCCAATCAGCAGCTCATTATCTATACGGAAGTCGATCATCCTCTCTACATTGGTGTTGATAGTTTGTTCTCCACCATGCAGTCCTATTGGTCCATGTCCTCATTCTAAGTTTCTTCCTATTCTGGAGTTCCAGTCTCCCATTATCACAATGTGTCTGGTCTGCTCTCTCACTTTGTCTATAGTTTCCTGCAGCTGCGTGTAGAAAAGATCCTTCTCAAACTGTTTAGTGTCTTGTGTAGGAGCATATACCTGAATCAATGATATTTTCTCCTCCATTTCTAGATTCACTTTTATTATTCGTGAGCTCACTGGCTCCCACTCCATTACTCTGTCTCTATATCTACCCTCCATCACTATGCCCACTCTTTCTTTTGCTCTGCTACATTGTGGTACTCCAGAGTAAAATATGTGGTATTCATCTTTCAATGCTACTTCTCCAAACCCTTTTTTCTTAGTCTCACTCACACCCAAAATCTTTAATTTGTACTTTTTCATCTAATCTACAATTTCACACTTTCCCTGTGAGTGACATTGTGTTCCATGTACCGAAAATCTAGTCCATTCGCCCGCTCAGTCGATTCCTGTTAATCCGTCTGGCTCGCTCTATTTGACTCTGAATAATTTGTTTCACTCAAGTGAGTTATTGGCCCTACCAAGCTAGCCGGTTGGAGGGGCTGCCTCCTGAGCCTACTGGCTGGCCGTTTTCTGTCAGGGTTGTCTCCCTTAGCCTTCAAAGATCCCTCTTCAAACCCCAAGGCAGTGGTTTCTGTCCTGTTTAACCCTCTGAAGTACATCTTTTCCGCCTTACCTGCCGTTGAGGGCTTCACCGTAGCCCTGGCAAGGGGACCTTACAGGGTGCTACCATCCAGGCTAGATGGACCCCAATTTTTTTTCGAGGTTGTTACTCCTCTGACTCCTCCTTCCTGCCCCTTGAGAGACAGGCCCCGGGCTTGCCACCTGTATAGCGGAGTTTATATCTAATGGTGTTTGAGAAAAATATAGGAAAACAGTGTTGTGTCCAGAGAGTTGTAAATTTTAGTACCCACAGTCAAGAGTATCTATTGAACTTGTACAACCTATTTCAAATTCATGGCTGCGTATCATTTGGATGATAAAATAATAGGAATAATGCATTATTGTAAGCTACCAGGGGAAAAGTACATGCCATTAATGTTGAAACAACGTCAAGTGGCTGTTGGTCACCTCCCTGCCTTACAATCACTACTACTATTACTGCTGTAACACAACTGCAAGCACTGCAGCTAACTAACACTGTGCCATGCTATAATAACCCCACCCCTTTATAGTCATCGAGTTGGTCACAAATCTTGCTCTCACAAAAAGCACACCATCAGCAAAGAGCTAGGGTAGGAATTTGGAGAGAGAAGTGCATTGAAGTGAGATCATGCAGCATCCATCACATGTAATTAGGGATGGGTCGGTTCGGTTCTCGGTTCCACCGGTTCTTGAGCTCGGAACCAGAACCGAGGCCAAAAATAATCAGTACCGAAATAATTGGCGCGAAAACCAGTTTGAAACCTGCTCACACTCTGAAAGTGGAAGCTTCACATTAAAACCTGGTGAAATAGTGTACTTAGATGATTCAAAGTGGCCGCGAATTATTCTAATTCAGTCGTTAAAATGACTATATGATTTATTTTATTACATCCAATTCTAGTAAGTGATGAAATACCGCCGTAATAAGGATATTCTGATTGATAGGTGTATGTTACGTCCACCTACTTTGGAGGTGCGAGTCCTCATATCATTTTCGTAAATTATATCATAATATAGTATATATAACACAAAAATATAATGAAGTAGGTATTCTTTTTCAAGCTGTATGTCTCTGAAAATGATTATTGATTATCTTATCTTACCACTAAGCAATACAAAGTAAGTGGTGAATTAAGAACTGGAACTGAGAATTGGAACCGAGAACCGAAGTTAAGAACCGAACCGGAACCGAAAAAAAGTGGAACTGACCCATCCCTACATGTAATAATTTGGCATCTGAAGGCCTGGGAGAGATTGTCTTAATCTCAATTTGTCCTAGGTCAAGTGATCACATTAGGCATCCTACTTGTATTATTATCAAGGCCATTTCACACCACTCGGCAACTTAAGTGGGTCCCTTTCACTGGCCAGTGTGTATTTTCCTTTGCCTCCAAGCGATGCAGTTCTCTTCGAACTGTGCTACTTGACCTTCCCCTCCGTGAACTGTGAGGTGGAAGGGCTGAGGCCCCTTTCTCAATCATTTGGCTTATCAGCGAAAGCTGAAACTGCCGATATGTCATCTGGCCCCTGCAATACGTTAACAACACGTAGCTGTTGAGGATAATCTCAGTCCTCAGAGGTTGTGTAACTCAGATCTTGAATAGATGAGCTAAGAGCTTTTTCGTTCACTTTCAGCAATGTTGACTAGCATTGAAGCTCATTCCCATCCCATTTATCTACTTAGCCCATGTGCGCCTTGTAGTCCGCAACAATGTCTGGCTTCAAAGCTTATACTTTTTCAGTGTTAAAATTACCCTCTCTTGGTGGACAGTGTATATTTGTCGGCATGAGCACCTCCCTTTTATCTTTCCATACTATGGTTGTCGAGTCATTCTCATGCTGAGACAGAATTAAGTTTGAGTCCACCCGTTATATGGTGGAGGAATATAACGGAACTAGGAAATGGTGTATCTTGCAGTCCCTTCCTTTATAGCACATGCATGGGTGGTGCCACGCAGCCAAGAGAGTGAGAAGGTTCTTGTTTTTCCCAATCCCCCCCCAGCACGGGATGGGAGCTTTGGTCTTCAAAGGCCCTGTTCCTCCCCCAAAACCCAGACCCTTCCTCAGTATCTAGATACACTATATATTGTATTATTGCCCCCATGGAAAGGTGTATTATTGGAAAGAAAAAAGAAAGATCGTAGCGGGCCATCGGCACTTGAGCCACCGCTGATGCTTATGTAGGTTTGAACATTTTATATAAAAAAAAACAAGATGAGAAATTTTATTTTTTCATTGCCAGTCTGCGTGTAAGACAAAAGGTAGAAGTAATAATTGAAATATGCAAAGTAAATAGCAGATTGAGGACCCTCCAAAGGTGACTTGACGCAATGTTGTGTTTTGAGAAATATTAGTACCACGCACCATCATTTAAATATAAAAATATATCAAAATAAGAAAAAATATTGTTTAAATAATTTAAAATCAACACTATTGAATTACGAAGGGATGTTTCGACAAGCATTAAAAATTTTAGTTCGCTAAATTGAAAGTTGTTTAAGTTAGAGCAGATCAGAGTTAGCGTGCCTGTATGGGCACGCTAGGCACCGAGTGGAGCTCTTTTTGCGTGCCAGTATGGGCACACTAGGCACTTATAGGTTAACTAGGGTTGCTTTTGATAATCAAATTCTTGAATACTTTCAAATTCTTTTTAGAAACATAAAAAAAATTTAATGCATCCAGGAGATTTCATTTATGGACTATCTGGGGGGATTCCATTTTTAAGACAAAAAAAATTATTATAGAATATTTCAAGTTGGTAAAGTAGTAATTTTGCAATGTCTTATTAATAATAACCTTTAAAATGAAATTTTAGAGCTTTATACTCATAAGGAGAGGTTATTTAACTCAGATCTTGAAAAAAGATAAGCCTTTTTTCATGCTACTAGAAGCAAAATTTAGAAAATTTGTTTATTGGGTTTTTTCAACATTGGCCTGGGTTTGCAAGAAAAAAAGTAGAATGGCATGCGGGGAGTCTACATTCTCTGAACTTAGGTAAGCTGGTAATAGTAGTGGGGTAGTGTACTGCAGGTAATGAAGCTTGATTCTTATCACTGTTTAAAATTTTTCTTTCAGCCATTGAATAAAAAATTTTATCATCCTTAATTTTCAACCCTTGTATGTGGATACTACCTCTTTCTACTTTTATTGCTTAAACTAGACTTACAAATGCATCACTCAAAAATGCATTGTAAAGTTAATTTAATGTGTCCACGATTTTAATTCTGTAATAAAATATTTTTCCAATCACTTTCACTATTGCCAAATTTTATTATTTAAAGGTTTAATATGTTGACTTATAAATCGACATGAAATTTATGAAATCTACTCCTTTTAACTGCCTGCTTACATTACCCTAAGAATACAGCATGGACTGTAATCCTAGGCAGTGTTACGGATCAAACTCGTGACTGGTAGTACACTAGCTCTCATTTTTAACAACTACGCTATCATCGGTTCATGCAAGTCTAGCGAATGTAGGTGACCTGCGTGACATTCTGCTTTATTTTTTTTCCGCGCATCCGAGCCCATGGAGAAAAAAGCCAAGACATGTATCTCTATATTTTGTTCTAGTGGCATGGAAAAATTTTTATCTCATTTCGTGATCCGAGTAGCCAATACTCTCTTTGTCAGTATCTACCATACCTACACTCCATTCACGGGGCACATCGATCACTAAGCCGCAAAATTTAAAAATTTCCAATTGGGATCCGAATTTATACTGTCTTCGGATTTGATTTCTGTAGCGAATGAAATGAAAGACCCGTGGATCTTTGGATCCAACCCGACCATCCCTAACTTTAGAGTGAGATATTCATATCTAATTTAAACTGTATTGTGGTGGCCTAGTGGGTAGAGCACTGTGCTACTGACTGGAGGGTCCTGGGTTCAAATCCCGGGCAAGAGCCTTACTGGACACCCCCATCTAAAATCCTCCCGATTCAATTTTCTGAGTGTCAAAACTTCATAGGAAATCGCAGGTAGCCCAGGGAAAGGAACTGGCCACCCCTACCCTGAATGTGTAAATTTCCCATTAAAGATAATAACATTTTTGATGCAATGACTGAAAGAAAAAATTAAAGTGCGATAGGGATCGAACTTCCCACAGTTTCTATGAAGTTGGCTCTCATTGTCCGGCTGATTCCGGTGAATGTAGGCTACCCGCATGACAGTCTAAATTCTTTTTTCTCGCAATACCACGGTAATGGGGAAAAAAGTCATATTTTTTTATTTTGCTTCAAGTTGCACGGAAAAAGTTTCATCTAATTTCGTCACCTGAGTTATAAATCTTCTTCTTGTCAAAATCTACCGCACATGAATTCAATTCACGGGGCGCTTCGAGCGATCAGCCGTGAAACCAAGCCAGAGCCGAGCATAATGAAAGATCGCGGATCTTTGCATCTGACATATCTGATCTGAACATCCCTATTTTTAGCGTATTACTTTGGAGCAATTCAAACCAAATGGCCATGACATTCAATTTTATATTTTAAATTGAAGTTCAGCAAAGTAAATAACAGATTATAATGAGTATCTCAGAGATAAGACCCACAGACAATCATCAAGAAATAATTCAGGGTTCATACCGGTCAGGGAACTGATGGAAATATCAGGGAGATAAAAATCAGGACTGGAATTCATGGAAATGTCAGGGAAATTAGATTCTGGTCAGGGAAAAACTCTTAGATGTGCAGCAAAAAGATGAATATCATGGTTGAACGCAAGGAGCATTGCTGTGCTCGAGTGGCGAGGTGCGCATTTTTTTCCCATCAGCTTGCCATCCTGGCTGGGCGGCACGTGGTAGCACAGACTTGGCGGCTCGCTAGAGCTCATGATCTGGCTGCTTGGTGTGCTCGTCGATTGCTTTGTTTTTTAATTTTTACTGGAATATGCTACTTTCCTGGAATAAATAAATTTTATTTCACAATATACCTTGCTGCATTTTCCATAAAATCCTTATGTACGACTGCTTTGCCATTGATATAAAGTCAGGGAAATTTCAAAAATTGGGACTGGAAATCAGGGAAAAGTCAGGGAAATTGAAAATGGAAAGTTGATATGAACCCTGTAATTTAAGAAGAATATTGTTGGTTGGTATTTATCAAAAAGGATCTAGGGAACTGCATTAATAACATTTGTAAAAATAGCAGCATCTAATTTGCTCATAAGTTAAAATACTACGTCAGTTTTTGGAATCCTTACGAGACAAAGTCCTTTCGCTGCTCTATTCCCCATTGTTATTTTGACTTAATTTTACTGGCCCTTAGATGTCACTAGCATCTTTACGGCAGTTCTGGATAGACTGTGTAAACGCAAGTTAGTTTTAGCCACCATATTAACCATAATTCTACCCTAGTTATGTAAACGGGGCATCAGAATCAGGTTTTCTGACAGACTTTAATAAATCTGTATATCTCAAGGAAATTTTTGACAGTCAGCCTAAAAGTAACCTTTAAATTTCATTGGAAAAACCCAAGTACTCTTCAAAGTACAAGGTATTACCAGCCTGATAATTCCTAAATGCAGTTGCTTCATACCTTCTCATTATTTAATATTAGTGCCTTGTGCAAAATTTTATAATAAGGCTTGTTCAGAGAAGGTAGTCTAGTGGTACATATTTAGTAGAAAGCAAGGAAAGATTCATGGAGCCCTCAGGATTTAAAAATTCTTGAAAGTATGTTTTAAAAAGTAATCTGGAGTAATGGGAATTCTTAGGGTGTTAAACTTTTGTTTCTGTATCCAACCTATTATAATGTACTCTTCTTATCCCATGTTCTTTGGCTGCGTATTTAGAAGTATAAATGATTTTGGGGTCTTGATTATTAGAAGGAAGTTGTAATATCATACATGTATGAGGGTAAATTTTGTCTTTCCTTATACCAAAACAACTCTGTTAGAAGAGAGTTGTTTATGAGGTTAAAAGTGTATCATTTCCATGAACATGCATCCAAGTATCCAATTAATTATTGTAGTATGGTTGTTCACTGATATTTGTCATTGAATTCCCACAGCCATGTAACAGTAGTGTATAATAAGGAATGTGGCTTCATATAGTCGGATCTCACTGTCTTTTTGTCATGGTCATGAATTTTCTTTACAAATTTGCATTTAATCGCTGCTTACTATTTTTGTATAATTTTTTAATGGCTTTGGAATTTTTCCTGACCAGAAGGCCTTGGTGTGGATGATGTTGAAAGAGGAGGTGGACTTGGTGATGGTGGTATGGGTCCCAAGGTGCCAATGTCTGTGATTGTGCCAGTATACCGAAGAGACTGCCAGGAGGAAGTCTATGCTGGAAGTCACCCATATCCTGGGCAAGGAGTTTACTTGCTTAAGTTCGACAACTCGTACAGTTTGTGGCGCTCAAAGACTCTGTACTATAGGGTGTACTACACGAGATGAGGCTAAGTATGATGCTGTCGAGAAACAATACACTCAGAAATATCCATGGTTGATTGAATCCATGTAAAATGTGGACTTTTCTCTCACTCCATCAAGTGGGCCAACTGCAAAATATAACGTAAGAAATTAAAATGAGTTTTAAATGTACTACATTATGTATTTCTCTTATTATGAGCATATGGTGTACATATGATTCTTTCTAAGTGGCATATTCTTGAGATCTGTACACAAACTCCAAAATTCTTGATGTAACATGTATTATGGTGGGAAATATTTTTACGGATTACTTGGTTTGATATTTTAGAGAATTTTTTTGTTGAATGACCTGGCTTCATTTTACGATCAGTTCTATTTCAATTCATTTTCTTTTATTGTTGCAGCCCTTGGCTGATTGAAACTAATTTATTTCATCCTAAAATGTATGAAATGCCTTTTTTCCATGATTATTGCTGACATATCAAACACATTAATAGCACAGGAGTGACCTTTTCCCCTTGGGAGTTGACGTTATTGGAGAATATTATTTTTAAATGTAATATATCCAGCGAATAATTCATGCTAAGATTATTCATTGGTAGTAAAATATTCCATTGAATCTGCAATGGTATCTTGGTCATATTTGGGCTAAATTTCATCAAGTAATCAGTTTTTATAATTCATAGTTATCCAGAATGTGTGACATCCTGTTGTCACTCTTTCATTGAGTCATCAAGAGAGCTGATTATGAGAAGAAGTATTGCTTGGGCAATTGTATGTCCAGTATTATTTCCCCAGAAATAGGCATAATAAATGCATGCATAACAAAGTTGAGGTGAGGGTTGATAAGGCATAGATCCTTGAAATTTTTTTTGCATGTTTCATGGCTGGAGACATTCAGAATTGTGATCTGGAAATGTATGCATATTTTATGAGTTGAATTACTTTTTTAGAAGACGTGAAAGTGATTTATAAATCTTATTATTTTCATATTGTTTAGCTTATTCTAATCCAAGATTCTTGGAGATGCTGCTTTTTGTGTGTGTAGTATATTTCTTGGAATGTATGGTTAACATCAGCATTGTTTTTAGCTAATAATGCTTGAAAATTTGATGGCACAAGATTTTTGGAGATGTGTGATGATAACCCATTTATTCTTATCTAAAGAGAAATATGTAGTCAGTCATCCCACAGATATAGTTGCTGAAAATTTTCTAGTGTACTTTGTGCCAAGTGTAAGGTTTTCCAAATGACATACTTGTGAACATTAATGTCACAGTTGATGTGAAGCTTATTGATTCCATGGGAAAGCTGTTTTTGTTATTTGTTGTGAAGTTATTTGAACTTTAATAGAAGTTTATTGAGACATCTACATGCATGATGTTTTGTGTACTATGGAAAGTAAATATCCATTATTATTATTTATTGCTAATTAGCAGATGCAAATAAATATTTTCATAAGCCTTTATTTCTTTTACACTTGCCTATATCATCTTTGAGACATTGTTTTTAATGAAAAAACTGAACATAAGCTTTTACAATTGAGTTGCTTCATCAGAGAAAGGAGATTCTTTTCTGATATTGTGTTGTTTTCCCCATAAAATGGTGTAGGATGGAGAAAGTTTGGAGCACCTGTCCAACCCATAAAAATTGGCTCCTTTGTTATTTAATCTTCTGATGGAGATGTTGAAGAAGAGCATGGTATTTATGCTGTCTGTTGCATACCTTCAGTTGAGCTGCTGGCCAAAACTTGTTTCAGTTTACTGTCTTACCTGTGGAGGCAGATTATACCTCAGATTTCATACTGACCTGTCATCATTGATTCAGTCTGCCTGTTTTGCATTTACTGAGTTCTGCTGTTCATGTCTCAGATGAGGGTTTAGGTGAACCTGAAGCATTTTTACCATCTTAGTGATTGCAATTTTCCTTCCTAGAGGAAGTTAATATTTGGCAGTTACTCTGTGCATAGAAATGAATCCATCATCACATCTGTTGTTCTCATTAATTAAGTGATTTTTCTATGGTAGAGGAACCATTGTTTTGTTAAAATTCTTGATTAGTTGATTAGTTGAAATGAATTATTTTCATTCAGGTTGAGGGGGTTAAGTACACAACGTGATTTATAGGAGGATGATGCTTCACAGATGTGTACGTAGTTCTGAGATGAGGATTCCCATGGCCTTTGTTTGAACCTAAGAACTTTTTAAGTTTTTTAGTACTTTTAGAGTTGTTTCATTGTTTTTATATGTGTTGAAGGTTACCTACATAACGTGATGAAAATTTGAAGTTGTTATGCATCATGGTATTACCGTTATATATATTGTATTTTTGTAATTGCTGGATTTGTTGACTCTACCAGTAAATTCTTTTTTCCTATCCTATTTCTTCTCTTATTTTTGTCTCATATCATTCATCTCGTAAATCTGTGAATTTATCAGTTATGCTTATTTTAAGAATAAGTGCATTTATTACCAAGGACTACTTTTATATTTGTAATATTTGATGAGCATTTAGTTATTGGAGATACTGATGGTTTCCTTTTAGTAGCACTTCTATATATATATTAATTTTGTAGCATGTCAGTCATTCTATATCCGTTTTGTTTCATTCTCTCCCAATTTTTGAGCTAAAAGAGTGAAGTTTGGTGCCTTGAGTGGTAATTCTCTGTCTGTATGACTTGGTAGTAGTTTTGGATTTTTAGCAATTTGTGGTGCAGAGAAAAATGCAAAAAACGTGGTTTTTGGGAGTGGGAGACAACATATAATGAAAATATGGTGTAGAAAAAAGTAAAAAAACATAGGATAATTAGAGTGGGACACATATCTCTATTTATAAAATAGCCATTTCCTTTTCACTGTATACAAAATGTTTATGAAAAGTTGGTGCACGAAAGTGTAAAAAAATGCAACGATGACTTTGAGTAGTGAAGCAGTAACTGCCTGCCTGAAGCACAAGCATTACTGCCACCTATTGGTAATGTGTCATGAGAAGTTTCCAAACACTTTGTAAAAGCTCATTTGACACTAGAACACAAAGTTCACCTCAAGAGCACACCAGACAGACTGCCTGCAAAGCAGGCCACAGGTCTGGTAGTATCTTTTTTAGTTGATTACAAACAGGACCCATTTTTATTGCTGTGAACCTTTTTTTTAGCCCTCTTGTATGCTATGAGTTTCATTTTTGTCTTTGTATACTGCCTGATGCTTCATTTGTCCGATATGTTTTTGAAACAAATACATCTTATTTACGTCAAAAGGACCTTAGACCAATAAAACTATGTTAATTCATCACTTAAATAATTGTGTCACTGCATGCTACCCAAGAATCTTCTAAAGGAGGGAGGGTTGGTTATTGAAAAGCCACTTCATGATCCAAAAAGATTATTTCCAAATGAATGCTTTGGGGTGTGTATGCATATGCACTTATTTAGAAATATCTCATGTATCCTGCACAAGTGACCTGTAGTTCACATAAACTTATAAGTCAACTGAACTCTCAGTTTCCCATGATCAGGTCAATCAAGATTCAAATAAAGGGGTTCATTCTAAACTACGCAAAGCCTCATTGGTACACTGCCTATTGACGTAAATGTTTAAAGAAACAAATTAAAATCATAATGGTTGCTCTGTATTACTTAGTTTTTAATATAATATCTTTGCATTGGCTGAATGAATTTGTAACTATCACGAGGCAGTAACTTAATGTGGTCGATATGATAATGTTTAAGTTGCTGTTTTGACTCATATGAAGTAATTTGCACGAATATATTTTGGCAAAATAAGCCATCGTACATTAGTATAAAATGCATAGACACTTTTTAAAAGTCATTTTCTTATTGTGAAATCATTCAAAAATTTAAATTATTCAAATTGTTTTCAGTCTTTTATAGTGTACTTTGTGTGGTAATAAAAATTCAGTCATAAGGCTCTGTGTAATCAAGAGTTAAAGAGTTGGGTTGAAATGAAAAAGGCCATTATATTAATATTTTTATTTGTTTTAAACAATTTACAAAATGAAATTGCCAGTTAGAACCACACTGTGGCAAACAGCACATTTTTTGTCTCCCCATTATATAAATTTTACATACCTCAGTCAAGTGATACAAATAATAGTACTGATAACAAGAACATGCAGTGTGACATAACATACAATTGAGTATTAAACATGGCTTTCATGCAAATGCATTGTAACACGTCAACAAAATTTTGGCTTCATTATCTTTGGCAGTTTGTGCAAACAAAAACAAGGTTGGTACACCAACAACACTATAATTGGCTGTGCGCTAAGTAGTAAAGATGATATTATGATTACAAGTTGGCATTGATCTTACAAAATATCTTATAAAAATAGGTGAGGTGGAATTCGGAATAAAATCCTTTCATTTTCTTAACAAGGACATCAAGCATGTTGGGCATTCAGCCAAAAGCAGTCATGTTTTTTAATCAAACTGTTCAATAAGTTAATTTTTTCTGGTAAAAGACAAAACCTTTGTCATTTACAATTAGCTATAGACATTTTCAAAGGCATGTTGCCATTTTACCATTTTATTTGTGGAGTTCTTGAACAGACAATGTATTATTGGTGCTGAAAACTCTGTTAATGTTCAAGGGCCAAATATCATGTGTTTGTCATTTCTCTAGGATGATGCAAATGAGCATACATGGGTTTTGGTGGTGTACTTATGGTTTCCAATGCTAATGAATTTCTGATTGAAGCTAAGCATTATCGCAGTTCTAATATTATCCTCTCTGAGTATTTTAAATCTTGCCATTGAAACAGTATAGTGCTTGCTTTCAATCATAATTTATTTCTCGTAGAGCAGTACTATAATGCTGTATACACTTCAAAACATAGTTTATTAGTCAACAAAGAAAGCAGTGGCATAAGGGCATTTTATTTAACTGAAAATATGAATTACATTTGTTACATGAACAGTGGAAAGCCACAGCAATTTTTTTACTGTGTAGTTACCAATCTCCATTTAAACTAATATTTTCTTGGCCAAAAAGTATGGTGATTCAGTAATTACTTAATCATGTACTATTTTTTATTAAGGAAGCAGTGACTGTTATAGTGAAGGAATTTTCTGGTCACTGACTGATTAATTTCTGATCCTTGACAAATTTGGCATGTGTAATAATTTGGAATTCTTTACTGTGGTGACAAAATATTTTAATCTGATTTATTGAATGAGTTCCTTAATATGTAGCTATGCATGCAGAAAAATAATAATATTTCAAATTTTATATCGGATCGAAATCATTGATTAATGCCATTTTTACGTGCATCATTGAATATCTTGTTCATGCAACCAAGAAGTAAATATTGATGAATAATACATTTCTTGAATGTTGCTTATCTCCTGATTGCAGTGTCAATCAATTTTTGGGCATACCTAGTAAAATATTTGGCTTCATTTAACTTCACTATTTCAGGCCCAATCTGTTCCTCATACCTCCTGTACACTTTTTACACACTCCTTTCAGCTGAGGAGCTGCTGTTGTTTTATTGGTCATTTTATACACTAAATGCATACTATAGAGATCTACAATAGGCACAGCTTTTGATGGTTCTATTGTAGCCAATGTTCATCCTTCCTCTTTGAAGCTACAATAGTGGAAATACAGGTCAGAAATAATGGAAGTTCATTTATACACATCTATGCTTACCACACCATTGCTCTCTACTTGCACTAATCCAAACTTACATCAGGCACATACACCATGGTGGCTTTAATTGACTCTGCTATATTATTTAATATAAATAATTACATTTTTCCATCAAAGCATTCTATATATTTGTGCCAAGGGACGGTCTCAAGGAGGAAAACAATCATTTAACTGCAATACTGATTGATTCAAATGTGTGGAAAGCAGCTTATAAGCATGTGCTTTTAACAAGAGAATTAGTGTTACTTATGAGTTTGCTCTGAGTTGCAGTGTTTCATGCTGTGAATGGTACCCACTAAGCAAATATAATAAATAGGTATATCACTCTGAGGCCATCTTGTGGGAGTGCAATTGATTGGTCCCCAACATCAATAAGTAATTTTTGCACCCCATACCGACATTTTCACATGGACGCGACACTGAAATTAATAAGATTTGCTCTGTCATCAATAAACGTAGTAGGATACTTAATCCTCAGATTCTTCTGAGGGTTTATAAGAATTTTTGCGATTAAAATATGGAATCTGAATAAACTTAAAGTAAAATACTTACATTTCTATATTAATTGGTAGGTAAGTGGTGATATTATTTCATCAACAATAAAACAGCTAGTTCTGATTTAATTTTTCATTAGCAGTAGGTATATACATGTCTAGATAGTTGCTGATCCAGAATTTTCAGAATAGGGCTATTTCCTATCATTATTATATTTATAAATTAGTTTTTATTTAATTAATTGGTTGTATGATAAAGATTATGTGTATTTTTATTTAACAAAGTTTATTGGATGGAGAGTTTGAATGGCAAATGTGAGTTGGAAGCTGTTAAGTAGTAGATGTTATCATTTTTCTGTCGCATTTCCCTAGTGCATATACATAATTAATTATGTGACTAACAGTACAGCAAATGTAAGGACTTCTCAATGTAAAATTATTATGCTTGCATGTAGATATCTTTGAATTATGTTGTATAAGTCGTTAACATCAAGCCATTTTGTTTATCAAAGGAGTGAATTTCCTATGTTTACAGATAGATGTACAGTTGTATTGGATGACCAAGAATTCTAAAATTCTCATTTCCTTTGAACTATAATTGTGCCGTGCAATCATGATACCAATAGTTCAGTTTCAAATTGATTTTATAACTCAAACTAAGCAAGAAGTCTAGGAAACCTGATGGTTTAATTACTGCCTTTACCCATTTCAGCATGCCTGCCTTTAGCCGTTTTAAGTTTGATGATATTGTTTTTTCCTATATAGATTTATTATTTAGTGGGGACATGATAGATAAATGCCCATGAAATGACAACCTAGCCAAATATTGCAAGTGAATCTAAGCTCTGTTGTATATACTGTGTTCCTTTATATCTATGTTTTTATTTAATACAAATTAAAGATTTTTTAAACAATGCTAATGAGCCTGTCTAAACATTTTCTCTTCTTAACTTCTCTATAAAATCTCCTAATAGTATGAAATGCATGGAATCATTGCTTGTAGATGTAAAATAAAAGACCTTCTTATTTCAAATTGGAACACATTGATTCAATTATGAAATAATAACAGAGCCTGCAATATTGTATGCTAAAATTTTGATTTGAATCAAAGAAGAACTCATTTCTCAAACTGAATGCAAACATGGGGCCATTTGCATACTGCATGATTTTTTGGTTTGAAAAAGACCCTTTGCTACTCAACAAGATTAATATGTATAATTACATAACTTGAATGACTATTTAGGTGATTTGGTTGATTTCATTGGAATAAAAATAATCAGTACAGATTTCACTGTAATTTCATGTTCAAATGAAACATTTGCTAAACAGAAGAAAAATGCTGCTGGTGTAATGGAGTAATAATGATATTCCTGATACCTATATTTTCTCAGTTCTGTCGTTAGAGGCAAAGAGACCATTTTATAACCTCATGAATGGATGTGTAAACTTCATGCAATGCATAGTATATATGATATCCAAAGCTATCACATCCAAGCACCATGCTGAAACTCGATGACATTTTATTCCACTCATTAATATTAATGTGGCTTCATAAAAATGTGGAAGTAATTTTGGTCTGAAAAATGTCAGACCCCACAAATAAGTTTATCATTCCATTCTGCTTAGACGTACCTAATTGGGGCCATAGTGTGTGAGGTACTATATTGTTGAATATATCATTCTAACGAGTCTTCCAGAATTCGTGGTATTCACATGAGCTGCAGACAAGATGTACTTAGGTGTTTGAAATGGGATCATAACTAACTTTCTAAATTGACCATTTAAGGTAAATGTTTGCTAAACTTTAAAGACAAGAATGTCTATACAAAAATAAGCTTCTTGCATTTTGTGTGTTGGGGATGTGTGCAGTTAAAAGTTAAATGTTTAGCACTATTTTGCTTGAAAAGGGTGATATATATCAGCTTTACCAAGCTAAAAGTGTGGTTTAGAAAGCTTCTAAGAGAAGAAATGATGTTAATCCTCCTCTTGTTTGAATCTTTCTGGCTACTTCCCAATACCCTTGAACAATGTGTGTACACCTTTGCAAATTAGGCAAAAGAAAAGTTCCATGTAAAGTATTTTCTGGTAAAGCAGAGACAAATAATAATGAAGAACATTTTCCAGTTACAGGATACAAGTCTATTTGCTGGCGGAAAGATCTTAAAGCTGACATTTTTCATGGTGGCATCTTTTCTATTAAAATGATACCCACACAGTCACCATTTATTGTTATTACATATTTTAATTCATAGTCAGCTTGCTTCTGTAAAATAAATGCTAGCAGAAAGTGTCTAACTTATGCATTACAAAATACATATGTACATTTGTACTTTCCGTGTTCATGGATGTAAAGAATTCAAGAGGAACTATGTTTATCTGAAGTGCTTGAAATTTTCACAAATAGGTTTTGCATTATAATGCATAGGTAATGGCTATTTTTAAAAAAATCAGTTCATAATTAAAATCAGGTGTAAATGATATTCTCATTTAGTGTGATGCATTTTCATACTAAAGTTTATTTGGAGAAATTATGACAATCCATTAATAAGCTTCTTTCTAATGGATGAATCTTAGGCGCCCTAAATTTAACAAATAAATATGGCTCATTTTTTATGAACACCCTGAGTAACCATGGAAGGAGTTTTGGCTCAATATGAGGAAATACTGGAAATCTTGTATGATAGAACTTCAATTTTTCTCAGGTACATGCATTTTTAGTTAATTAGTAAAGATAACTTTCTAGGAAAGAGGTTCTTTTCTCTTAAAGGTTAGGAAACATTAACAAAAGATAATAAGAGTTTAGGAGGGAGCATTCCACTCTAGCTTAAGGCATTATGATCAAGCTGAAACTTTATATTTTAATCTGGTTTGCCATTTAATTGAATTATGTGTGAGTGCACTCATTTGGTTCTCTTTTGCTATTCCTCCCTACAAAAATGAATATTCAATGAATTGGGTAAAAAGCATTTAGAAAGTGTGTGTGCTCTTACTGCATGAAGCGTCCTGCTTGCTAGGATAATTATTGAAACATTGCATGGTTATTAAATTGCTCTAAGTAATATGTGTCATTTACATGAACTCTCCTTTGTACCCTTCATGGAACTATTAGTTGCTGAACACTTACTGATTTCATGCTTTTATTGGTATGCTTGTAATGAGTGCTGAGATATTTATTCTTGTTCAAAGTAATACTTAATGGACACTTGGTGGGCATGGAAATTGACTGAATGTTTCAAGAGAATTCCTTGCAATGAACATTTCATTTTTACTAGGGTTCTAGAAGTTGGAGTGCAGCAAGATAAGTTCATAGAAATCACAGTGCACTGAATAGGCTAACTATAGTTGATGTAAAATGAATATTTTGTGGGCAATGCAGCAAATTAGTTTCAGAGCAGTATAGTGGCAGCGAGTGGGAGAAAATCTATTTCATTGAGAGGATTATGTTATCACGTTAGTTTTTTTGTCTCGGGTGAGATAAAAAATTGTTTCCTGCATTCAGTCACTGATTGTTTTTTGATAAATGGGGTTATATTTAAAGTCATTAGCATCTTTTGAACATTGTACTGCTGTTCTTAGAGACTTAAATCTGGAAGCATACTATGTAGGTACCAAATTTAATTCAAGGAAAGAGTTTTTCCACAATCGTTTTTGTAAATCATGTGTCATTTGGTGCATTTGATATTTCTTACATTATGGTGGATAATATTCCTTTCTCTTTAGTAGATGACATACCAAAGCAGTTCTCACACAACAGTTGTAATGAATTTCTTTAGTGAGGGAAGTATTTCACATTAAAGTTGTGCTCGCCATTCAAAGTGCTATCATTCCCATCCTACTTGGAATATTTAAATGTGTCAAGCTTCTAATGAAACATTATTCTGACTGAATAGACCATTGATTGATTTTTATGCATAGAATTGTGAGTGATTATCTTTTGTTTTGATTAGAGGATCTTACATCATATCAGATTTTAACTAATACCATGCTGATTCCCTGCACCGCTTGCTTGATTTTGAAAGTGATAAAACATTTGATATGGGTCATCGCTTTGAAGATTATTCTTTTAAAATGTATATAGTTCTTGGATTTGCCAAGGTACCTAACAGTGCAATTAATGTAAATATTTTATTCAAAGTTTATACTCAACAGAATTCAAAAAGTTTGTCTCCAACTATACAGCCTGTGGCAATTCCTGTTTCCTGGTCAATATTATTATGAATAATGTGGATCTGGCATTAATATTCAAAACCTAAAATGTCACATTTTAAAAAAATTGGCAAAACATAATTTGGTTTCTTTATTTTTAGTGCTTTTAGAATGTATATAAATGGGCAAATGTGTTTTGGCTTAAGAAGTTCGCTCATAATATAACAACATATAACAAGTACTGGAAGGAGTTAAAATAAGGGTCATTTTATGAAGCTAATGGCTGCACTTTTTTGTCCTTAACCCATTCACATACTCTCTCTGAGATTTAAAGTGACTATGAACACCACCTACTTTTAAGGTCTTAAATCACAAATGTAGTTCTAAATTGATTAATAGAAAACTTGCCAATGAAGCCATCAGATGGCAGCTGCAAACAGGTATAGACGACTGACCAAAAAGTTAAAACTCATGTAAGATGACAGCAGCATCAACCTACAAGTAACACAATGCATTACTTGAGGTGCATTGTACGCTTGAGGTGATTGAGGCCAGATCCAGTATGCTTATGGATGCGAATGGGTTAAAATGTATAGTCCATCTAAAAGATAACTAGTGTTCAATTATCATTTTAATTAAGTTAATAATGCAGTCATTTATCAGAAGTATTGTGAAAAGCAGTAGCATTATTTAAGGCAGAATTTCTAAGAAGCTCTCATCCAAAAGGACTTATGGTTAAGTGCAGCACAAGAAAAAATAGCAATTTCATTTAATCCATTCCATCACATAGAATCACATGATCATCTATTTCTTGCAAGCAGAAGCAAGGTTTTTTTTTAGTTTGTTAGTAACACCAGCATTGGCTTGCCAATTACAGAACTTTCACTCTATATTAAATATTGCAGGATTTGCGCTTGAGGGTGAGTGGTACTTTCCCTTGGATAGTTGTATAAAACTTCTGAAAGTTTTCCATAGAATTAATGGAGGCTGTTTCAGAAATATGGTTTCTGCAAATATGCCACCATCATCTTAAAGTATTAGCTGATACCAAGTCTTAATTCTAATTCTTAAGTCAAATTTGGTATTTCAACTGAAAACTTCCACTTTAATACCACATCGTATTTTCTTCATGGAGCATTTTTTAAATAATTTTTGAGATTAAACTTCTCTGAAGTTTCTCTCACACATTGGTTACGTAGGAAAGAGTAAGTCAACAATCAACACATTTATAAACCTGGATAATCTCAGTCAAAAATTCATGATCACTCTTGTATACCAATACTATTGACCAATATATATTTGAACAGATGCTTATGGTAAATATTAGGGTAAGCAGGCATTTTTCCGGAGTGTGCCTAATAGTTAATAGACCCACACGCTATGCATAAACACTGCCTTAACCGCAAGGAGAAAAATCTGTAGAAACGATTTAGGACATCGCATTTACGAAAATATCATTCAAAATATATGATTCCGAAGCCTGAAACTGCTTCAAATTTGCGTCGGGTTGAAGGATGTGGAATGCGTACCTCGTTCGGGTCCAAAAGACTTTTAAACAAGCCTTTTGCTTGGACCAGAGGGCTGCGACCCGTGACTCACGAAAGAGGTCCATTACGCGCGCGCACCAATCAGAGACTCGTCTCCATAGTGATCAGTGCATGTCGGGCGCACCTCCCCTCTCTTGCCCTCCTCCTCCACGACTCCTCCTCCGCCCAGAAGCCTCCCTCGTCCTCATCCCCGCTGTCCTCTTCATTCCCCTCCCCCTCGTCCTCGCACCTTGCAGCGGGGCCCGACGCCGAAGACCTCTCCCCCCCGCTGCCGACCGCCTCGTGAAAGATTGCCGCGTCCGCGTCCTCAGTGCACGACCGCCTCTGGTGGTCCCTCAGGCGCCTACAGATGTCCCTTGTGTCCGTGAAGGACCTCCGGAGGCGAGAGGTGATGGCCGCCATGGTCGGGACGTTGTGGAAGGGATCGCTGAGCCCCAGGGCCTCCTCATACGGGGGCGGGTCCCCCTCTGCCGGGGTCGTCGAGGTCCTGCCCCCGAAGGGATCGGCCGGGGACCTCTCGGCCAGGGGAGAGGGGTAGAATAGGGGTCCCCTGGGGGCTTGCGAGGGAGACCAAGCTAGGGAGGTGAAGGAAGCCCTGGAGAAGGGACGGCGGCCGGAGAGGCCCCCACCGCCCCTCGCCCTCCGGCCCCCGCTGCTCCTCCGGCCGCTCCCTCCGCCTCCACCCTCGGGCCTCGGGAAGAGGGTCAGCCGACAGGGGAGGGAGGGGGTGGGGAGGGAAGGGGGGCGGGGCAAAAGGCGCCCCTCGCCCCCGGCGCCGCCCCTGGCCCCATCGCCCTCTTCCTCCTCCGCTCCCGCGGCGGACGCGGCGCCCTCCGGCCCCTCCTGCCCCCCGTCCATCAGCAGGGCCTCCGAGTAGCTGGGCACGAGGGCGGTGTTCTCCCGGATGATCCTCTCCAGGTCTCCACTGTCGACGGTACTCCCTCGCGAGGAGCGCCCACCGCAGGGCAACCAGGAGACGTCGTTGGGGGACGAGGGTACCAGGGAGAAGGCAGGAACCTCGGGGGTGAGGTAGTTTATGCCGAACAACTTGGTGACCTTTGGGAAAGGGAAAAGGGTCGTGATGACTTTTCCATGCCAGGTTGCCAGTACAATTTTCACATGCATTGTGCAGGAAATATTCAACGAAACACTTGGCGGAATACACTCTAGGACGGTTACCATGGAATTTTCTTTCTATTTCGATGAACTATGGCGGTCATTGACTGAATATATAGGGTACAAGAGGCGCAGTCTGGGAAACCGGTGATACACGCGACGTACAGAAAAAAATTTTCTGATTCTATGCGGTCGGTTCGATCAGGAGGCCCTGAGCAATTCTGGAAATGTAGCATTATATTTGACTAGTATTGTACGTGCCCTCGAGGATTGTTTACCTAGAATCAGTGAAGAAGTTAAAAAAAAACTGGATGGAAAGAACATGATTTTTCATTTAAAAAATCATTTCTCCAAGTTTGTAGAACTTATTTTATACATTATATAGTTATATTATTCTTTTTCGGTGAAACAATATGGGTTTATCGGAGAAATACCGGAAAGTGTAATTTAGGAACTTTTTGGAAAAAGTCTCATATTAATATGCATGCCAATCTACCGGAAGGTGTTCGTCTCCGTCACGAAGAAAAGTTAAAATCCAATAGATTGCGAATGAGTATTAAAAACCATTGCCCCCGGGATAAACTTATGAAAAGCCATGGATGCATTAGTTTAATATACCTACTCACCGGGAGACGATGGCATAGAAAGAGCCTAGACATTCAGTTCTCTGCTTTCAGTAAAAAATTACTCAATACTCTGATCACCGAGTGAGCTAACTCCAAGCTAATATTTTTTACTTCGATCGAAAATCGAAGTTTACATAATACTTCGTGAAATACAGTGACTTAAAAGTGTGGAACAAGATTAAATAAAGCAAAAGATCTAACACGGGTTTTATCTCAATATTCAAAGTATGTGTGGTGATTTATGATGAATTATTCATCATTTTTCATCAATACAAATTAATAACGGAAGATTCAGGCAAAATATTATGGAATTATTCAAATAGAATTGAATGAAGAAGGAGGCCAAATATCTGAATCGGTAGCTAAAATAGTATGTGCATGCTAAGTTTTATTGGAAAGAAATTGAACTAGGAATAATTTCCGGGAATATATGGCTTAATACGATAATATCTGCATGAGCAGATGGTGACGTGATTTGGCAGAATCTCAAAAAAATAATTATGGAAAACCTTTTTTAGTGCAACTTAGTTTTTGCAAATAGAGATCGAGGCAAAGAGAATGATTATTATCTATCATCTCAATACGAATCAAATTACGTAGAGGCGCGGTATTTTGGAATAGGAAAAGCTGGAAAATAGCCACTCGTGATGGCTTATCTCGCTCATCCGTTTTTTTCAACTTAGAGGTTACATTTGCAGACTTCTGCTTTTCAGTGTATGTTTGTAATGCTGATGCTTTTACGTGCAACATCACCGTTAAAAGCATAAAGAAAATATATGGCACTGGCATTCGTGTACGGCTATTTTATGGAGATAAGAGCCCTATAGGAATGGTCCAGCTGGCCCAGGATATGGATACTTTGACAAGTGAATTTTACGAACGGAAATGATATGGTGGACCGACTTGGTCTATGACTTACGGTAAATAGCCTTCTGCTAAATTTAGACACTTCTAAGTTTCATTCACCTCGGAGGTTCATTGGAGTATCATGAAGAAACTCAAGAGTCGTAGTTTATCTGCAATACTGTGAATTTCCGACGATCTCGGGTTATGTTATGACTACCCAAAATATATTGGATTTGAAGTGATAAAGGCTGGAAACGTATGGGCTCAACTTTTAATTCCCTGTTCATGTTCTTAGGCTTCAGAGACACACACGATTCTGAATGAAACATGCGTTAAGTATCATGTGAAATGTTGTCAAGGCATATAGGGAGACGTTATACCATAAAGAAAGATGATGGATGCGAGAGTTTTCGGAATGAGGATAGAAATATTTTTTACGATCAAGTGAAAGGGAGCAGTAGTATCCGCGGATCAATTAACAGGAAAATTGTAGTACATAGATGAAAATTGTTTAAAAGCTTTGCCCTGGGTTTTCAAGAATTATCAGATTCTTAAGTCAGTGGATTAATCAGGGAATCCCTCGGTCCTACTTCACCACTTGAAATACTTAGTTGAGGAAAATGTACTGATGTGGATGATGATTCGCTCAATGTTATGTGATGGCACCAAAGTTTCAAAAGTTGGAGGTACACCCGGATTTTCCCTTCAAAACTCGCCGCCGGTCTTAGCAACGTGTGCAAAACGGAGATACCTTCCTTTTCTCCGCAGATTCCTGCTCAAACAAACGTACGCGACATTTTATCTTACGTCTCGTCGATGTTTTCTTTGTCGCGGTTACCCCTTCCTTAAGACTGCTCAGTCATTTTATCCTCGATGCTCCAACGGCAAGGGAGAGATACGCGAGAGCACCTGGGGTATTTTTTTCCCGTCAAATCGGCCTCGTTACGACCCTTATTCCTTCTCTCCATGAGTTTCCGCCTGCGTGCCCTTTATCAGCGAGGCTATTTTTATCCCCCTTTGCCAGGGTTCTTATCTTTCGAGTGGCTTCCCTCCCACCTCAGATCTCCCTCGCAATTCACGTCCGAAAACTCACCCGATCTCCCCATGGGGTTGCCCCAGTCCCTTTCATATTCCTAAAAACCCTGTTTTATCCCTCTCTTTCTTGCATCGCCTCCTCTCCCTCCCAAATCCCTGTGAACGGCGCGCGGGGAATTTTCACTTTACCTCTCTCTCTCTCACATACCCGCGTCATTCTTACGACTCCTCTCTCCGGTCTTGGGTTACGATCTCTCGGGCCTAAACCCAACCATCTCGAGGCCTGCCTTAGGGCCCCTGAGATCCCGGACGCTACTCTGCCGGTAGCTGTGGGGCGATAATACGAGTTTGCTTACATCTCACAGTCATGTAAACATCCTAAAAAAGTATATTGCCACGTTTTAATCTTGCCTACCTTCACCTATACTATTACAATTATTCCAATCCTTGGAACCGTTTACTTCGACGATCAACGTGGCAGGTAATGGGATTAGAATAATTTTCTACAATTATATGACCATTTAAACTTTTATCGGCCTTAATATCCAGTGATTCCGCGCTAAAATTTGAGAAAAAAATTTGGTCGCGCACATTTTCGAGAACTGTGATTTTAAGGGTATCATATTTTCCTGGAGATCCACAGGAGGAGCAGGGTAAGGAACTGGTCCCCTCTAACGTAATGTTTGAATTCCACTCGCTTTTGTGCTTTAAATGCACTCTTATCTTTGCCTCCACCGACTAGACCGACTTTCAATTGAACACTACGTTTGGGTTACTTCACTATTTCTCTTGACCGAGATAGGGTGAAAATCTAAAGAAAGAAAACAGTTGAACAGCAATGAAGAATATCAGTTTGACAGGAATGTTTTTTTCTTCATTTTTTGGAGTGAATTGAAAAAAAACTTTTAAAAAAATTTAAAAAAATATTTTTTTTCGACTTGCTCATCACCCCAACCTCGCCCTCGTATTGACCCTGGTAGGCCTCCCAGAGGCCGACTTTGCATCTCACACCCCCCACGAAATATTATGTCTTTGTGGTGATCGTTAGATTCAAGCGGCCGCTCCATTTAAAATAGGAACCAGAGCCGAACGCGTTTTCGGAGCAAGGGTCGTGCCGCGCGATGTGACTTCATATGGAGAGTCATTTTGGTATTCATCAGGACTATTGGTCAGTTTGGAATACCATGTTCATCGCAGCTGTAGCGACCTCACACGCAGCGCACCAAGGCTTCCCGCATCAGACTGTATACGAGGCAGAAGCCGTTATATAAGATCAGTTGAAAAGTCACTAGGCTTTTCCCAGTCGATGAAATTCAAATCTGCGAATTGTTTGTTCTCTATAAAATAGAAATAAAACTCTATCCATGTATATTCATTTATCAATTATCGTCGCGTAATTTTTACAAATGACATGAACAATCAACGGTATTACTGTGGAGATAGGATCGATGTTTCGAATTAATGAGGAGTATTGTACGAACGAAAACTTGGTAATTTAGAAGATTTATTTTCGAGCATGATCATTATAACTAGTATTTAATTCTAAGACTGAATTTTTGATGCTTTTCGCTCAGTTCCTCCAATTTTCGATCATTTATTGTAAGAAAAAACTATAAGAACCTTTCCAATGAATGACAGTACATTAATGACTTCGGAAATGATACTTTACACAATATCTTAAAACGACATAAGTTCACGAAATGGAGACAAAAATACTTCTCTCATTACAAAACCGTTCCATGCTTTTCGAGGAAATGTGGATAAGGAAAGAACACGGAAATATATTTCCCAGCTTAATGACGAGTTTCATATTTTTGCTTCAAATGATAGAGTTTTCATGACGGGAGTATAAAGAGAGGTCATCGAAGGTTGGATAGATTTTCATGAATGATGAAGAAGATAAATCCGACAGTGACGTTATAGGCCTACTCCAAACAAAAAGCACGGATTTGGTCACTATTCAACATATTGTCCGACAGACGAGAGATACGAGTACTGGAATCGGTTCATCATCCGGTCTACCTTATTTACTATGCTTTCCGCGGATTTCATTTTAAATCGTATGCCTATAACATATGCATTTGTCAAGGAAATCGGACTTCAACTCTTGCCATTCTCACGGAAAACTTTTTGTGCGCAGCTAATCATTAATTTCATTAACTTCACCGCTTATTGTCATTCGAGGCAGCTTACCTACCGGTCGATGTGAGAGTAAACTACCTCCGAGACTGTACCACTCTCACGACTTGTGATTTGCAATTCAAGCGAAGCAGTCGATTGGATTACAAAATATTCACACGAATGCAATGATTCGTGTAATGAAAATCCTCAATCGATGGCTGGTGAAGCGGTGAGGGTCGCCATCGGGTTGAAATATAAATAAACCAAGCGTGTATTGAGTTATAGAAGTATAAATAAACCAAAAGAGAGATATTAATTCTGACTGCAATAATTCGTCGATATAAATCGGAGATTATAGACCATAAGCGTCATTACTCCTAATCGGATCAACTTAGGTCTTAAAATAGCAGTTTATTTTTGGCTGAAAATGATACTGATCAAAAAGTGGTTGAATAATTCAGGGATACGAATCGACGTCAAAAATCTTACTTTCATATTCTCTCTTGGCAAATATAGATACTACTAGGTATTTGGTTCGCGCAGGTAGGAGGAGTTATTGTCACGGAACGCTGTGAGGTTTACGTATTTTCCAGTACCGAGGGATTACTAATATTTACCCAATCATTTCAAAGATGAAATCACCTAATCTGGTCCCCTTACGCCAAAGATGCTTCGAAAATTTAAATCACGAGATAGATTAATGCAGTAAAAGACAAGCAGCATGCAAGTACCTCCAAGATCTCGTGTTCATACATGAATATAGCTTTTCTTGAAAGAATTTTAGTAAGACAGGAGCGCTAATTAAGTCCCCAATTTACAAATCTGCGCTTGGATTTACCTTCTTTTTATTATTTGTGAAGATGTTAAACCATCGAATACCAATTCGGATTGTTTTACTCGGAAAATATTTTGAGAAAATTTTTTGATTTAAATTCGCAATCTCGTTGCGAGAGAGCATAATTAACATGAGCGGACGCGGATACATCAATCATCCATGATAGTCTCAGAACGTTTTCACGTTTCAGTTTACTCGTTCGGTAAAAAAAGGTTATTGGGTTAATGTCGAAGTTAGGGTAACGATCCCGGGCCCAGGATTCGAATCTCAGTTGTACAAACCTGGTAGTTTTTTTCAATTGTATACTTTGGTGCTGTATGAAAAACCTTTAATTTCGATACTCGGATGTAAAACAATGGACCCGTTGACATCTTTAATTAAGAGTAAATGCTACCACCGGGTTTCTCTCCACACTGCATCCTCTACCTTAATTACTACCTCATCCTAAATACTCACCGATACTTAGTACTATAATTGACCTTAGTTGTCATTCACCTCCTCCAGTAACAAAAATATCGGTTTAAAATTTCTAGGATGCCCACTTGCTAAATTAAAAGCTCAAAATAAAACTTGGATTGGTGCTAGTAGAGAAACCGGAATATATAGGTTAATAAAATAATGATGCATGTGAAAAATTATGAACGTCATCATTAAGAACGGATTTTTCTTTCTTCAATGTAGTTATATCTCATCTTAAACATGATTCTAGTTAAGTATTTTCTTGACATTAGGTCAGCTTCAAATAACTCATTTCGCAGTGAATGCTCACGTCAATTGTCTTTCTGGATTGCATGAAGAAATCTGAATTGTTAGTAACCACGAAATTAATGTTATGGTATTATATATGCAAACACTAACCTTTGGTTTGTGTTTGCATATATAATACCTTTATTAAAAGATTAATTTCGTGGATAACGACCGGACAAGATTTAACTAAGTCTAATTTTATCATTGAGATACGTTTCATTTCATGTTTAACATCTAGCCAAGTTATGTTTAACATCTAAGCTGTCTTCCATTCCACGATTCTGGACAGACCTTTTGATGATTTGATGCGCTAATCGTAAACTGGGATTCATCAAAAGAGTATTGGGTAAATGTGACGATCATGTACGAGAAATCAGCTACTTTTCCCTTGTTAGACCTCATTTGGAATATGCTGCCAGTGTATGGGATCTCTACGAAATCGGTCTAAATAATGAACTTGAACGTGTGCAGCGAAGATCAGCAATATTTGTAAAGGGACGGTACGCTAACCTTATGAGCGTAACCAGTCTTTTAAATGAATTAAATTGGGAATCATTGTCAGATAGAAGGTTGAAATTTGGACTTAATCTCTTAAACAAATTCCAAGACCATATTTTCTGTATTGACGTTAAAAATATATTGCGACCCCAACTTATTATGGCAGACTGGACCATAATCATAAAATTAGAGAAATTGATTGCCAAACTGATATATTCAAAATGCCCTTTTTCTCTCGTACAATTAGAGATACGAATAACGGTAAATATGTCCAATCGTAGAGTAGCAATGGGTAGCATTGGTAGCTGCATGTTGGTATGAGCACTTAAAGCTAACCCTACTAACAGAATGTTTTTGCATGTTTGCTTTGCAATTTATATCTTTTTTAAATGGTGAAGTTCTGACTCGTACATTAATACCATTCCTTTTTTATGCATGATATGTAGTGCATGTTTGGTGAGAAATCACCCCCTGCCACACACCTCTGTGGTGGCTTGCAGGGTATTATGTAGATGTAGATGATATCAGCCATTATCGTGTATCCTATCTGCCGGTCATTAGCACTCGTTCCCTCGAAATGGACATCACTCAAGTAGATAATAGCCAGAAATGCTGTGGAGATCTGGGCATCGTTCCCAGCGTCCGCTCGTTTGCCGAGTCTGTTGCCAGATCGGCGAGACTGTGCCAATGCAGGATGCGATTAGCATAAATGAAATATTTTGAATAGTTTCACGGAAATCGATAGGCACATACGTATTGACCAGTAACGGTCACGTTGGATTCGCGGGCGTGGCGCAACCGAGATTTCCATGAGAGGAGGAGGCCTCAACCAACGGCCATAATCATGGCGCAAACCACGTAAACCAAGCTTAAAGCCATGGGTGGGGTACGTGGGTGCTAAAAATTGTGCGCGACCACCCTTTGCCCTTTCTTCTCGCACCTGTACGCACTTCATGAAAGGGTTTCCAGCGGAGTGAGGCAGGGGTGGGATTTTCGGCTCCAGCAGCCTCGAAAAAAAAAATGTCGGCTCCATTGTTTTTGTAAGAGTGGGGTTTTTCGTAAGCGGATTTTAGTTATTCATCGTGAGCTGGAGCAAAATTAGATTTTTAAGAGGATAACTCCTCTGAAGTCCGGATCCCTGATTCTTTACTAGCCTACAGTATGCTTTCTGTGTTAAACCTTTGGTGTGTGCCTGAAAATTCTTAATATTTATCGAGGTAATCCAATGATCATCTCGTCTTCTGGCTGAGTGGTAGGTATATGGGTATAAACACCGACCGCTTCTGTGCAGGTGATGATGTGATGTCCTTGTTTTTCTGCTCCAGCGAACCAATATGAATTGCTTTTTGATTACGCAGGAAACTCACAAACTACTGCTTCAGCCACTCAGGCAGGCTTGACAAATCAATTGACAACAAATTCATAAATCAACAAGATAATGGATTTCATTCAAGCGATTCTAATTAAAAGATGACAAAAGTTGTTAAGTTAAATAGTGCATTACATGGCACTTGAATTGTCGATTCAATGTACGAACACGATTTACCAGAACAGTCTGGATATTTATTTGCTCTGCTCTCCTTTGACCCTATACCAGCCGTGATATGTTTATTTCTCTCAAAATATAATACATGTAATACTCTCCTCCTTCACTACACTTTTGGTCATGGTTAATCGAAAGATGGCAATCAATTAGAATTATTTTTCTCCCTATTTTCTCTATGATGGGAATATTAGAATTCGCGTTCATATACTCTTTTGGCGTATGTCGCTAATGTTTCTTCATAACCACAAAGGAAGAATCTAAAACTAGCTCTCTTTAAAAATATTTAAGAAATGACATTAATCATATTAATAAAAATAAGCGCTTGTTTTAAATTTAGCCCACTAATTTATTTTCAGAGAGTATGATCGCCGTTAGAACTTGAACCTATACGATCTCTTCTGTAACTCAGAAAATTTATTTTCTGACATAAAGACGTGGACATTACATGGAGAAGTGCTGGTAATAAAATGAATCTCAATAATGCGTAGAGTGATGCAGTGGTTGACACAGCCATTGCCATCATTAGTATCTGTTCATTATCAGTATCATTCTTATTACGGTAATGCAGCGCCCGCTGCACGGCTAAAATTTGATTCGTGTTTTGCCTTATAAGCAGCTCATCTACTCCTACTTTAGCTACACAAGCGTGCTGGACATATTAAAAGCTGTTTTCATTCATGTCAATTTCATCAAATTGTCGGTGTGATTTGCCACCATTTGTGTGTTATTTTAATTTCAATGTTGAGTCTTAGTCACATAAGTTCGCAACTTGCACTGATATCTTCACCATTTTTAATATCCTGTAGGGTATTGACAATGTCATTATGTAGATGATTATTATATATTTATTATTAACCACAGTTGCTTCATCAAAGTAAACATTAGCGTAATATTTTGTATTTCCAATGAAAAAGTATAATATTTATTATGTATTACCCTTAATATTAACTAGTAAAATATAAGTAACAAACATTCAGGTTACCCAGGAACCGAATATTTCGGCGTTCAAAACGTCTGGTATTGCCATTTATGTTTCTGTTCGATTAGAAATTCATATACACTCAAACTCTTTCTTTTATTGAATGATTATCGTCATTCACTGAAATAAAGGGTTAATACTTTCCCCATGAAATAAGTGCAGTCATATTTCCTTTAACTTCATTGTTTAATTCGCGTTTCATTGTCAGAAAAATCAATATTAGGAAAGTTATATACGTTTTCAAAAAGGTGGGTCGGGCATCTTACAATATGACCTTTCTTCCATTACCTTATGTGTTCAATGATAAATCACGATTATGGCATATGATGTCCAATTTAAGCATACCTTGCAGAAGATTTCAATGTGGCGTAACATCTGAGTGGGGATGCTTTGAATCTTCCAAATCCAAAAATGATTTCCGCATTTCGAGTGCCTGGTAGGTATGTACATACATATGCCAGCAGAACATATACTAGCACAATCATAATGCAAATTTCAAGAAGACCGCCTTTAGTACACCAAAATAGTAAGTCATTCTATCGATTTCGATTAACCAGGTATTGGTCGAAGATGATGCCTCTAACGTGAGATATTTTCGGGATATGCGAGGTTTATACTGTCCATTTAAATTTAAAAACAGAGCTATGTAAGAAAATTGTTTTAGTCAAGCCATCATGACTAATTTTTCCATGTAAGAAATCAAACTAGAACTCTGGCATTGTTTTTTTCAGGAGGTATGCAGTAGATACGTTCCTTTTGTAATTTTGCGGCATACTTCTTTGTTCTGTCCAAAATTTCAGGTAACTTTTTATTGATTCAGTTGGTCATTTAAGAGAATAAAAGACATGCGATCGTTCTGGATAGTTCCACCAGATTTTATTATTATGTTCCCACACACTTTTTTGCCGCAAAATCAGAGGGTTACGCTCGCTTTTTCAGGCTGAGGTACAGTTGACCCCCGGAAACCACGTTTCAGATATCGTGGTCTCTCTCGTTCGTGGATTTTTCCAATAATTGCACACGAAAATCGAAAATATCCTTTTATTTGCGGCATAATATAATTTATCACGTTTTTAAAGCTAATCTCCGCAAGAAAAAATAATTTAACAATTTCGTACAATAAATATTAATGTAAATTGATCTAAATTTCCATTGAAATGTAATACCTACTGTACACATTTTGTTGTAGTTACCGAGAGAAAAAAATAACCGCAGTGGAAACGCTGAGTTTACAATTGGGTTAAGCTTAGTTTACAAAATAATTAAGTTCAGAGTATATTCAGAGTTTGAACTGCAAAAATAGGCACGTTTTGGTTCATATTTTTTATCACATTCAAATTCTACGTTTTAAACAATTCACGGGTGCTCTAGAAACGTTACTCACATGAATCATGGTCGTCGACAGTGATAGTCAATGGGAAGGATGAACGACAGCCGAGATAGTTTTTAAATTAAAGATAGTGGTTGGCTTTATGTGGGAAACTAACTTAGGTAAACGAGGGTGGCAAGAAATCAAGCGTCAGAATATACCGACGCATGACGATACGCGCCAAGGGGTTACTATTCTACATCGTATCTGATGACCAGAGTGTTAAATGCCTTCCACACATTGTTTGGGAGGGGATCGCGGACTGCGCGGAAAAAATATCTTCTTCGACCGGTTTCTGGCTGGCAAGCCACTACTCAAACCAAACTTCCTCAACTCCTTACTTTCGAACTCCGTATCTTGAGCTCTACGGCCTCTTTAAAGTAACAGATAAAAAATAAAATAACTCAAATAGCCGAAAGAATTGGCAGCATTGTTCAAGGTACACAACAACTTGCTGGGTTGGTTTGCGGGAGGGCCAATTCCACAGCAGTGACACTTACAACCCTGTGTTGCAAGTGCCTTCCCTTCAGCTCACTGTAGAGGGCCACCTTGTGACCGAAATATGCGTATCCAACGCACACCCTAGTCTTGTCCTTGCACCTTGACCACACTCTATTTAAGCTCGTTTCTTCCAGAAGTTGAGCCAATTTGAGCGTGTGAGTGAGTGTTTTTCTGAGTGCTTGTGAGTATGTTTGTGATCATAACCCAGGCATCCTGAGTGGGGTCCGATTAGCCCTGTGAACGATCCCTATTGAGTTGTGTGTGTGTGTCTGTGGTTGTGTCACTAGTGAGTGACTGTGAATGTCACTAGTGACATTCCCGTAAACCACCACAGAAGGGTTTCTGGTTGAGAGGCTGAGGTTGGTCATTACTGTGGAATTGACCCTCCCGCAATACAACAGCAACTTGTTGTGTACTTTGACGAGCGTTGCCAATTTTTACGGCTATTGTAGTTATTTTATTTTTTGTTTCCTTACCGTTGCACGAAGTTTTCACGATTTCTCAAGCGTATTAAAGTTTGGCGAAGCAAGACGTGCGCGAGACACTGACCTGATAGTGGACGGTTGCTGTGTTGTATTCTATGAGGACCCTCAGGGGCCAGGATAAGAGGGCAGCGGACAGGAGCCAGAAGACGAACCTCCGGGCGAACCAGGGCGGGCGGTCAGGGTCGCGGCAAGCTACCAGACCCTCCCTGAAGGGCACACCGTGGAGGTCAAGGCCTTCCCTCATCTCCATGTAGTCGTCGTACCGCTCATGCTCCGCGAAGAACCGGGCCCGTTGCTCCTCGAACTCGGCCGCGGCCTCGGCGTTGGCGAAGGCGAACCCCTTGGAGAAGCGGACGCGGGTGACGGGGTGGCGGGCGAGACCGCCTAGGGGTCGGGAAGCGTCCCGGACACCGCAGTAGGCGAACACGAAGCAGCCCCCGGCGGCGTGGGAGTTGACCCGCTCGTAGTAAACCTGCGGAAGGAGCCGGAGCGGTTTGGTGAGAGAGAGCACGATCGTAAACTTACCTTTCACTCAAAGCAGGAGTATATTTTGGTTTTAGGTGCTCCAACTGCTTCAGGATATTTTATGTATCTATCACTGAAAAGGCAGTGTTTTCAAGTCTGTATCCGCACTTATAGGCGCTTCAGACCGGAAGGAAATGTACATACAAGGATAGAAATCGAAGGGTGGAGAGGAAGCGTCGGCATTAGCCTGATGTTAACGAAAGACGCCAAAGGACCCACGATTTTACGTCCTGTTCGACGGACGGATCACTGAAGTTTAATTCGATAAGCATTTAAGTAGGAGCCGGCTTTCCTTTGAAAAATCTCTTCCCCTACCGGGATTTGAACCTGGGCCTTCGGAGTGAGAGGCTAGTACTCTAAACCACTTACATTTCGCGATATTGTAATTGTTACCATTTCAATTGCTGCCGAAACCCTGAAAGTATTAAGAATGAAGTTAAAACGGTATTAACTATCTTGAATTACCTTTTTGTGTTAAGGATGTATTATAATAGACATGCATTTTATTGGGATGGGAATATATGTAATAGTGAAGTGCAAATGTTGCGAGGTGATTGATGATTCCGGGTGGTGGACTATTTGAAAATATATTATGCTCATCTAACTTGCCTGTATCCGTAACGTAAAGTATCAGTAATTAAACTAAAAAATGAAATCAAATTCAATGTTATTAGTCTCGGTATTTAGAACTTAATTTTTTTAGAAGACATTAAACTTTGTAAATTTCATAGATGTTTATTTGACACGAACGGTTTCGATCATCATCAGTCAACAATCCCAGGATTGGTTTGACGCAGCCCTCCTCTCGATTATTCTATCGGCCAATCTCTTCGAATTTCGTTTCGTCGAATAGTCGGCATAATCAGGTAGTATATCAGGGGTATTCGATATCACCTGGCGACATCGAATGTTCTACGATACCAGTCGTGTCAAATATACGTGATGGAAATTAACAAATTTCAGCCTTTTTATAGAGTAATGATGTGCAGTAAGCCGATAACTTCGTTTCAACGAATACATGAAGGACTTTCTTTGGAGTACGTATTCATAAAAATTCTCTGATGGGCATTTTGTTCTTGTCTTTTCAGGGTCAGAGAAAGGAGACCGAAGATATTTCAGCTTTTTGCATGAAGAGTTGAATAGCTAGGATGGTGCCCCTATCTGTCACAGGACTCGGTAAGTCGATTCATTTTTCATATTGTATGAGAGTGATAGGAATATTTTCGAAACTTATAGATATTACAAACGATCCATGCGTGATTACGAGCGGGTCGTACGTGGAATTCGAGGAATTTTTAATGAGAATAACTCAAAGGCAGTATTGTATAAATTTCGTGCGTAAATAAGTGAACAATTTACACCGAATAGAATTGGTCAGTATCAATTTTTTCACCACTACTGCACTCGGCAGAATCTCGGGTCGCAGCTTTTACAGGAGTACTCTCTATGCTGACCCTCGATAACGGAAAATTGAAATTCAACGCAGAAGTATTTTCCTAAGATCAGGTATTCAAGTGAAGGGCATGAGACTTTGCCTCTAAAGTCGACCAGTGTCACTCGGTTCTGTACCTTTTGACATTGCGTCATTGAAAATTTTCAATCGTTTAGCTTGTATAGCTGACAACGAGGGGAAGAGATTACCATTGCGCAAAAATGTTCATATGATGACTGCAAATAAAGCGCAAAGGAGAATGTTTCTACTTCAAGCCTTGTATAATGAGTGAGATGAAATAATTTACGTCGCCTACAAAGGTGAGGGTTCGTACGAAAGTTAACTGAATTGACTGCGTCGATACTGAATACGATATTTAGAGCCGAATAAATTTCCTTCGTTTTCAGGCTACGTCCGTATTTTTCGATTTTCTCAACAGGAGTGGTCCAGAATATTTCATATGATTTTGGTTATTTGAGGTACCTAATATTCAGTATGCCCGCCTGAAATATTCTGGTAAATATTAAACGTAAATTGTTCTCATTCTGCTTTGAACTGACTGACGTGAAAACTGTTTTTGTCCATAGAATTTAGTTATTCACATTTTTCCTTGTAAATATTAAAAAATGAATCGGCGGTGAAATAACATTTACTTTCTCTGGTGTCATCACCTCTTTTTTATCTTCCGGATTGGGGAAGTTATTCAAGCATAACTTTTTATCTCACTGAAAAACTAATCGACAATCAGCATCCGATATCGCATCTAGTTTAATCTTCTTTATTGATATTCAGGAGAGATATCTGCCAGTTAATTAGCCTTAACTTATAAAATAATTACGCTGAGTCATGAAGCACTTCGCCAACACAATGATGGAGTATAATATTTGTAAAATACATGGACGACGAACAGAGGGCGGCAAAGAAAAACAAAGTCTAATAAAGTAATCGATCCAAAATTAACGACGGAAAATCGTCTTTTTATAATATTCGTCGACTAAGTCAACCTTAATTAAAGGAGAACATTTTTAGACCTGAAATAACTACACATACCTGTAATCATTATCGTAAACTTCTGATAGCTTCTTTTATTACTCAAAATATGGATACATACCTATTTGCCTGTATGGATAAATGCCTTTACCTATATGGCAAAAATTCTCATTTTACTAAAAGGGTAGGGATTTTATACAAAAGTCATTTAAATTTGATTAAATGTGAATACTGGCACAACGGGAATCATTTTTAATTTTGCCGAACAATGGCGTGATGGCAAATCGACTGAATTTGCGAGAGTATCAAATTTTAAATTGTCTTCATCTCAGCCAGCCTCATTATTGTCTTTATCTGAGTTGGTGCTCCAACTCCCATTAAAAGAATTAGTATATAATGAGCCTTTTTCGTCAATTTCCTTTTTATTTATTGGAGATATCCGTTGTTGAGGTCAACAGAGCTTAAGTTAGGAGTAGAAAATGTTCGAAAAATATCTTCGAAATTAGGTGTTCTAGACATATCGTCACAGACTGTTGCCGGAACTTGAGTTTTTTTTTTATTTTTGGCTCCATGGTTTCCCCCAACAGTTGACCTATTGGGGGTGCTAACGCTCCACAGATGATAATCAAGTAGAAACTTTAGATAAATCGTTAGAACGAAATAGCAAGGGTAAAATTATGTAAAGAGCAGCAGTGGTAGGATAGTGATTTGTGAAAGCGGTATCATCGATTCGAAATGCAGAATGTGCTGCCTTTCAAATGATGGAAAATCATCGAATTAGTTAGCACCTCATAAAATCCTGAATTGGAACGCAAGTGTTGTCAGCGAAAAATAACCTCTAGTAAAATCGATGGCTTTGAACGCAATTTGATATTTATGCCTGGAATATTTTGCCTATCATTAATTTCCTACGAAGAATTCTGGTCTATGAGGCTGCATTATGCGGACGCGATAAGCACGAGGCGAAGTCGTGGAGTTTGGTGAACCGGTACTTTTACGAAAATCCAACCATGTTCCTCATGCTACGTTCAAAAACACCCTGTTGTACAAGAAGTTGAACATTCGTTCGCGGGAAGGAGTAAAACCTCCAAGGACATGCTAAAGGAGTTGGGAAATAGGCTCGTGGCCTCAGAAGATAAAAACGGTTGCAGGGGTTGTGACTATGCTTACACCAGTACATTTCTATATTCCGATAGGGGAAGGAGCTGAAGAGGAAGTGTGAAAAACCGAGTTCCTTTATGGTATGATGTCTGAGTTTCCCGAGTGAGAAAATATTCCACTCCAGAGTCGTACACGCCCGCTTTATGCGGCTTACAAGTTATCATCTGACAGCCACGACGATCCTTCCTTTTCAAATATCCTGGAGAAAGAATGGAGAGGAAATTTTGGGTTAAACTGCTCTTGCGCAATTCTATACACAGAAATTGTTCTCATTTTTCTTGCTTTTTGAGTTCAGAGTGACCAGGACTAATCTAAATAAGGCTTCAGCTCGTGTTTTCATTGTTTTCAATCATCAGGCATATGGAGCGTAATCACTAAACTTAGATTTTTATGCGGCAATCCCAAGCGCTAGTTTCAGTTGCACAGAGAGTCAGATGAGAATTTATAAGAATTAAGAACTACGCTTCTGGAGTGTTTGCGGATGAAGCGAAATTGTTATGGTGAAGCATAATGGATGGTGGTAGCGGCAGTGCGCATGAAAGAGCGGTAATTCCTGCCCAGATTAACTGCGATGATTCAGAATAATCGGAGGCTTATTTCTCTGCCAGATATTCTCTATCCCCTCCTCCTAAGTGGGGAGATTGCAAGTTCGGTCTAGAATTTCTTTATTCAGAATATCGTAGTGAATCTACTAATTTTGTATTTTGCTCGATAAAACCACATAGCAATTGAAACAACCTGATCCATTAACATGCGTTTGTAAATAAATATTGACTTCTAATTCATTTGATTCAAAGAGTTATATTATTCAGATGAACTCTCAGGGAACAAAAAGCATAAAAAAGTTTTGAGAAAAGCGCAGAAGCTTTCAACTATTTCACTCAACTTCGATAAATTCTTATGATAGTGAAAACAGAAAAGATTGCCATATTTTTCATTCCTTGAGCGTGAATCTAGAGAAAGCATACCGCATCATTACGGCATTCGTTATGAAAAGAGAACAGTTTTGATTTAAGCTCTGTGCGCGAAGCTCTATTCAGGAACGGAAAACAAACATTTTGGTTCCTGGAATAGGGAACTAAAAAATCCATTTTATCATACTTTTTCTGTTTTTAACTCGTGTCCAAAGATGATTCTTGTAATTTTGTCTGCCAAACAATTGCATGTGGTGGCGGAAATACTATTATCGGATTTGGGTGGATTAACCAAAGTTTACCTTCCAGATGACAGAGATTTCGTTCCCAGATGACGAGGGACAGTCCCTGAATAAATAATGCTGAAGTCAACATCACTATCCATCTTCACTCCTAAATTGATGTTTTTATCTCCGTTTTCATAGCAGCAGTCAGATTAAGCTTATTATATTTAAATGTCCTTGGTGGAGTTTCTCTGTATGGGTATAGCATAGAGCTGGGATTAGGATTGAAAAATATATATCAATTTGGGGGACAGAAAACTTTTCCTCGGATGAAATTTCACATTCATGATCCGAATACCAAGTATACCATTGTTCCTCAGAGTATACGCACCAAGGGTTATAAATATTTAGCGGTTTGCAGCCAATGAGTCGTGACAAAAGACTGTAGGCAGCCCAGCTTTGAACTTTTCGCTGCTCTGAGGCGAAACTCGGCTGGGCGGAGTCTCGTAAAGGCTCTGGATACAAGGCTTGTTAATGAAGTTTCCAAAACTCCTGTGGAGATCCGTCGAGTGCTCTCGTTCGGCAATCGCCCCAGGGACTGCCTGGAAGATGGCCTCCAGGATTGAGGTGATGTTTGCCACGCATATTTCGCTAGTGCCGCTAAAATGATGACGTGGGCTCTGTGTGGCAGCGACAAAATACGCGTTGAAGGAGTTGTGTGAGGTTTCGGGCTCGAGGCAACTTCATGGCGACTCCCGCAATCTATGGATTTACGAGCAAATATTTTAGCGTCAGCTGCACTCTTTAACGGCTTAAGAGTATTTGGTTTTACAAAACCATGTCAATCACGTCCTCCGTTCTATGTTGAACTCGCGTCAGAAGGCGTCGACGAAAAGAGAGGAGTCATAAACAGTGAGCGAGTTTTGCAGCATTTGCAGATGCGCTAGGAATGTCGCAAAATTACAGCTTCTTTTTCATAAAATATCACATCTTCTATTATACGTATGAATTCAATTCTTAATCGAGGGATCAATGGCTTATGTACTCCATTTTGGCAACAAATTCTCCGTCACATGATGGAATAATCCAATTTATGTTGTCGTTGTGGAATCATTTTATTAACTGCTTTAAATTCTTAAACAGCTCCATAATTCCTTGCACCATCGATTGACGAAGATAAATTTAGGTTTAAAAAATTGAATAATATTGAAGAATTATTAATCAACTAGGGGAGTTTTATTAATCAAAAATCAAGAATTATTAATCAACTTATCAATTAGGGGAGGATATTCATTACTGAAGTGCGCAAGTAAAGTCATGCCAACTAGAAATGGGTCGTGGTCCTTTTTGTCAAAATCTCGATTGCTATGCTGGTGAAATCAAGATTCATGAGAAATTATTCAATCAAAAAGATGATCACTTGAAACAGATGTACTAATCTATAGTATGCAGCTATATTAGCATGATGAAATAATGAATTGTATCTCAATATTACCCTGAAATCCACAGGAATAATATGTGGTATATCTGTGAAGAAGGCGCTAAGTATTTCCTTAAAAATATAAGGGAATATTTTTTAAGTGAAATTCATTACCAACTAGTGTAAAAATAGAAATTTCATTAAATGGCAACGAAACCTATTGAACTGTTACATGCTCTATATTTCTTTTTCTCTTTAGTCTCTCTCACTCTTATTTTGATGCTAGGAAAATGAACAATAATGCATTTTATACATTAAAGCTTTTGGAAGTAGATGGTGTTATATATTTAATTTGATGTGCCAATTTTAGCATTTAGCTATTCTTTATGACGATGTATAAGGAGCAATATACGAAAGGGAGACTGATGATAAAGTTCTTGAGATATTGAGGTGGAAGATATTGATGGAGGCAATTAGGAGGAGAAACTGTACAGGGTTTGTCATTAATGAGAAAGAAATGAGACTAAATCCAGAAAAAGAAATTAATAGAATTTGTAACTACATTCTTCATCTACATTATACCCTGCAAGCCACCACAAAGGTGTGTGGCAGGGGATGAATTCTCACCAAACATGCACTACATATCATGCATAAAAGGATTAGTATTAATATACTAGTCTAAACTTCCCTATTTAAAAAAGATAAAAATAGCAAAGTAAGCATGTGAGTTGGGTTACCTTCAATTCCTTATACCAACATGCAGCTACCTATGCTATACATTGATTCACTCGTATTGGAAGTATTTACCGCTATTCATATCCCTAATTGTACGAGGAAAAAGGACATTTTGAATCTGTCAGTTCTGCAATCAATTTTTCTAATTTTGTGATTATGGTCCAGTCCACCATAGTAAGTTGGGGTTCGCTTATATAATATTTTTAAAGTCTTCACTGAAAATATTATCTTGGCATTTATTTAGGAGGTTAAGTTTAAATTTTCACCTGCGATCTGACAATTATTCCCATTTTAATTCATTTAATAGACTGGTTACGCTAATATAGTTATCGTACCGTCCCTTTACAAATATTGCCGATCTTCGCAGCAGAAAGGTTATTTATTACACGCTATTTTATTTATTTATTTATTACGCTACATTAGGTTGATTATTTCCAAATAGGACACTTGAGCGTATATACACCATTGCTGGTCTGTCAGCCAAGCTTGTTACGCTTCCTGAGAGATAGAAACAGGATTGTCCTCGAAAGCTCCTGTCGCGGCCGCTTCCACTCTATTCACTGTCACAAAATGGTATCCTCTCAGGCCACATTTTATCCAGGGGAGCAAAAAGAAGTCAGCCGGGGCCGGATCTGGACTCTCTCAACATTTTCTCGCTAGCTGAGATGTGTGCCTCAGCACATTGCCGTGGCGGAAGATCCAGCTAGTTAAGATATCCTATGTGTGAGTAATCACTCTTTCTGAAGTGATAGAGCACTTTAAAATGCATCCTTCTGACACTCAAACAAGTCAGCGTTCAAAATGTCGCACACGTTATCCACTGTAAATGTATTCATCCACTGTAATCTACATCTACATCTACACGATACCCTGCAAGCCACCGCGTGGCAGGGGGTGAAGATCACCAAGCATGCTCAAGTAACATGCAAACAAGCAACTATAGGGTCTCATGCAACTAGATTGTTAGTATTTATAGTATTTAAGGGGTTAATACATGCATCATGCACTACAGACTACTCTAAAATATTTCTCCTACCTATCCCTTTGCTATACTGCCTATTCTGTTCTCTTAGAGTAGGTACGGGGGAAAATGCCATTTTGAATCTATCAGTACGACTAACTATCTCTCTAATCTTATTTATCTGGTTGAATCTAGCATAATACGCTGGTTTTTTTTAATATGTGCCTAACATCTTCAGTAAAGCTATCCGATTGAAATTTCTCTAATAGATTTAATCTGTACTTTAACCTACGCTCTGATAATGATTCCCACTCTATTCAAACGCTACTCAACCTATCGTAACACCTTTTAACGAACCTAGCTGCTCTAATGCATCCTTCTTACTCTCAGACAAGTCAGCGTTCAAAATATCGCGCTCGTTATCCATCTTTTCCTGATTTTGGCATGTTGATGGCATGGAAGAGCATGGTTCGTCCTCAACGTCTGCTCTACCCTCCTCAAACAATTGCCCGCGAAAAACTTGCACCTTGGACGAAGATCTATTGCTGAAGTCTACTGAAGCATAGCAAGTATCTCAGTATCAAATTCAGACATTTTTACACAAAACGTAATCGCGCATCATTGCCCAGCGGCATGATTCATCTCGAAATACAACCGAGGTGAATAATGACTCTTTGTTTATAGATCTATCCATATACTGGCAGGGCTCACAGGTAATGGTCTCCGATAGAAGTGTGTAGCAGAGGTCCCTCAAGAGCCGTCCTACCCTAAAGGGCAACCATGCAGCTGTTCTGCGCAGCGGAAAAAATTACTTTCCGGACAGTTTCTGCATATGATAGTATCAAGTGATTCAGACACTGGCAGAAATATGTTAGGAGAGTGAGTAACAGAATTGGCTTTTTTAATTAAACGAAAAGTTTTCAAAATTCTGATATTCTCAGGAGGAAAATACTGTAGGCATCATTCGGGAAAAAGAGGGTGGAATATGAAATGCAGAGTGGGAGTGCTCCTTGTATACATTTGCTACACGGCAGACTATCTAATAATAATAATCCGTATAGTAAAAAGTATTATAACCAGCAGCAATTGATGATGTTTCTTGTTTTATGATACTGAGCGACTTGGTCTTGTTCCTCGGACACCCTACGCCATTTTCCCTTAATTGATGCGCTGAGGTAAATGCGCTGAGACGGGGATTTTATCACCACAACGGTCTACCGTGCAACCGGAGAGTGAGCTTCGAAGAGATTAAGTGGTTAGCCGCATGAACAAAAATGAAATACTCGTAGGAAACGAGCAAGATCAGTGGCATCTGAGAGCTTGGTCACGAACACCTGTTAAAACCCGAGCAAGATTTGTTGAGGTGCCTTGAAAATACGCATTATTCTCAGAAAATTTAAGGGGGTAGAACTTCGAACTTTATTTGGATTTCGACCCTCATTATTCCTGATATTTTTCTGAATGTGTAACGTCATTTGGAGTGGGTGAAATGATCTTCGCGTATCGGATTTCGTGTTTTCAAAATCTTAAGTAAATGGGCAAAGCTTTATAAGTCTATCAAGAATCCAACGTATTATCCCACGAGCCTTCATTTACGGAAAAATTTGAATTTACCAATTCCTTTAGAAGCTCAATGTGCTCGCTTCTCGTGCAATAAAGCATATAGATCTGAATAATGTATGTAATGATCTACTAGCAGTAAAATAATATATTTTACTGCTCAAAAAGGAAACAAATTGTCGCTCTCTATGTGACACACTGGCCAAAGCTTCCCTCTTGTGATTAGTCATTAAATCACGAGATTTTTATCGTGATTTACTCTTAAATGCAATGCATGATTGGTACTTAGGAGTCAACTTCATTTTAGCATCAATTATTGAGAGTGGGCCGAGTCAATCGAGTTTCCATTAGCTACACCTTCATTTACCTCCATTGTTTTTCCCAGTGATTCAAGTAATCCGTATGTTACTACATAGTTTTTAATCGAACAGCAGCCAAGAATTAATGACTCTACTTAATGTTTTGCAATGCTAGTTTTTTATGATTTCTTTCCTCTTAATTGTTTCCCCCTTAGTAATTCATCTTCCTTACAAAAATGCATTAATTATATGTCACCTAGAGCAATTAGTTACGCGTTCCTGTTTTTCGCCTATTCCCATTTCTTCATTTTAAGTACTGTACATCATAGCAGAAGAACTACAAAAGCATAATAAAAACTACATGTTCATTCCTGAGTGCATTTATTTTAGTTTGGAATACATAAGTTACTGTGGACCGAATAAAAAGTAATGGTACATCAAAAGCTTTCAAGGAGCTGATACACTAAAATAGCAGTGTTTTATGCAAATAAGAAATTAACTCAGCCACAAATATTATGGCGATTAGAAAACAATCTTACAAGTTATGCTATCGATCGATCACTTGATGCGTTTTATAAACAGAAAATATGGATAAAAATGAGGGATTATGGCTTATTACCCTTCGGCAAAAATTGCTTATTACAGAGAAAACATATTTGGCGTTCAGCAATGATAGGGACTGGTATTTTAAGAATCGAGGAAGGTCGGCTCTCGTCACACAATCCTGTCTCATTCTCTGGTATTACGGCCGTTTATACATTTTCCGGTGATGACAGGGCAATTTCTGTGGGCGGATGAATGCCGTCCACTGGGAGACATCCGTCGCCGCAAATAATTCTCCAACGCGTTACCCTGCGAAATTCCTTGGCGGCGTCGGTGAAATTGCTGGCCGGTCATTTCTTCCGCCAAGTGTTTCACCCGAGTGCCCTCGGCTCCGAAGCCTTGCACTGGAATGCGCCCCGCGAAATCCTCAACCGCCTGCAGTTAACGAGGCGGGGCAAACTTAGATGAAACCCATTACGGGTAGGAGTTGGAAACTTTATTTATTTATTTTTTAACCCCGGAATCGGCTCCCTTTACTTCCTGGATCTACGTTTCTCCTCATGCCCGCATTCTCTCTTCCCCGACCTCACAAGCTTATGAAGGATCTCACCAGCGTCAGCGCCGACATTTCCCCCTTCCTCCTCTCTTAAGGGTCACGCCAACGGTTGACTGGCTAAACTGGACTTGACTGGGGACGCTGATTGAAAATTAAATTCGCTACCTTCATTAAGGACCCGCATGAGAGACCGCAAGAGAATCTAGCTTTTGCAAGTTCTAAAATCAACATTTTTAGCCCTGAGGGCGTTTTACCCGAATGTTTCGGAAACTCAAGCTTCCAAACCGGTGCTATGGTGATCTAAACAACCATAGATAAACCCAAGCTCTGAGATTTTAATGAGTTTTTAAGCGTTAACTGGAATTGAGGTAAACCGTTGATAAAAAATAAAATTTAATTCCATCGTTTTGGATTTAACCATGTAAAGACGACATCAAGTTAAGGTTTTTTTGCATTTCAAAAGCAAACTTTGTAGTCCAATGGAGTTTTCATTCAAAACGGTCAAAATGGCTTGTTAATAAAGTGAGGAAGTAATTAATCATCTAAAAGTAATTCAAAGCGCAGAGAATCCGATCCAACCCGTGCTCAAATTGGAATTGTGTGTAGCTGAGGACTGAAAAGAAAATGAGCTCCTATCATTTGGATTCTAACGATGTAAATAAGATGACATCAGGTAACGGTTTCTCATGTTTTAGAATCAATATGCCATCCTATTTAGTTCAAAAGTACTGAGTAAAGGGCATTAAGTTCGAGCGTGTTGCATAGTTTCAGCATAATGATCTAATAATCGAAGGATAATTCCAAGTTCTGATATTTCTGTTCTGGATATTTCTGTTCTGAAAGGGATAAGTTCTGATATAGTTCAAAAGGGCTTCTGAGCTCTAAATTCAATTGATTAATTAAAATAAATCATTGATGAATATTAAATCAGCTTCCATTATTTGGGGTCTATGCAAAGAAACCGTCTTCGAGTTTGGATTTCATGTGTTAAGGCCGCTTTACACGATACAATTTTTTGTACAATTTCTTGTACAAACACTTGTATAAACTGAACGAAATTGTACGTTTGTCTGAATTGAATTAGAACAGGTTCTATTTTCCGCACAGTCATTCAGACATTCGCACAAGCGTTCACACAATTCGTTGCTTTACACGGTACAATTTCCTCATATAAACGTTTGTACAAGAAATTGTGCAAAAAATTGTATCGTGCAAAGCGGCCTTTATGAATGTAATACCCCAATGCCATCGGAACCGGACGAAATGTCGAGTTTCAAAAGCGGGGATGACTCTTATAATTCATTGATAAACTCAAGATTTGGATGAGTATCTGAGTTGAACTGCAATCGAGCGCAGTTGCTGATTGAATGAAATGAAAAATAAAATTAGCCCCCATCAATATTGGTTGAAATTCATAAAGCAACTGTCGCCGAGTTAAGGTTCCCCACGGTTTAAAATCAATATCCGTCGTGTGATGGACGTTGAATTGGAACCGGTAGGAAAGTTTCAGTTTCAAAATCCGAGATGTGGCGATATAATCATTCGTATATACAAACCCAAGATCTAGGATTTGAATAAACCCCTACGCTCAAAATAGAATTGAGTCAAACGGATGGTTGACAATTTAATTAAACCAGAAAAGGAAATTAGATTTAGTCACGTTCAAGTTTCGAGTGCTTTGTCAATATCGTAAGCCTAGTAGACATCGCCATTGAACCGGCCAGGAAAACCAGTTTCAAATCTGGGTATATATCCTATCCAGTGGCGTACAGACGGGGGAGGGGGTTTTGGTTTTAAACCCCCCTCAAATACATGTTCACCTGCATTCGTAAATTATCATTTCTATAGCTTGATAGAAGACAGAAGCATTGAAAGACCCTGAAATAATAACGCTAAGAACATGGAGCGATCATTTAAAAAATTCTCATTATTATAGGAAGTCGCATATGGACGTGCCGATACCAATGATTTCACCACTAATATTCTGTTACTGTTTCTTGTAATTTACTTAGCATATTTTGCAGTAGTGTTTAGAATTTTGCTTATTGGGCTGACAAACATAGTTGAATTTTCTTCACGAAAAGAGAATGTTAATTTAATCACAGTGTACTTACGGTGATACTAATGTAAATGACATTTTATTATGATGCACAAAAATATTAATGAAACCCCCCAGAACGAAATTCTGTGTACGCCACTGATCCAATCTGCCATAGGTAAGCCGTGCGCTGAGATTTGAATGGCCCTTAGCACTTTCACATGGAAAATAGACAAAACTCGTGATCTGAATTCGTTTTCCTCGTTGTCGGGATAGTTGTGCGTGGTATTTCACTCTCTACTTCAAAGAAACCTTCCGGTTAGTGGCCAAAATACATAACATAGTTGGCCTCCAAATTGCTGGCCTTCGCAGATTTTATCAACAATAAACGTGGTCGCCATGATCCCCATTGAAAATTTCAGCGAGAAAAGGCCCTTTTAAGCGGACCATAACCTTTTTTTCCGAAAAAGAGCTTAATTGGTTCAATGCCTGCTTTTAAAATTTTTATGCTTCAAAGGAAAAAGATTACAGGGGGAAACGTTGAGGGAAAAAACATCATGAGTTCTCTTAGGCATCGATCGTGATTCCAGCGAGTAGACTCACATAAGAGGATTTACGAAGTTTCTTTGAAGTTATAAAAAAAATTATTTCAATCAAGGGAATATATTCACGTCGAATTACTTCAGCTTATGTATTTTTTTATTTCCTTGTGCGAAAAATCACGTACCCTAATTTTAATTAATATAAAAATGAAGTCTAGATTATTTTGGACATTAGGAAAAGAGATTTGCTGATAAAAATATTTAATCGCTCATTTACGATAGTATTGTAGGGATTCCTAATTCCCTCTTTCGAGTAGAATTTCGTAGTTCATCCAATTGTAGGATAATTGCTGAGGGAAATATTTGTTGGTAAGCATTGTTAATTATTTCCTTACTTTATCCGATGAAATGTTTTATGTGAATGTGAGCACAGCCAATGTCGGATTCTTGAATTTATTTCCTGGTGTTGTACTCGGTGTTGTACTGGGACAAGGAGGAACTACCCAAATGCTGCTTAATTGGAGTCAATTTATCAGAAAAATTGACATCATACGTAATTTGATCCATAAATTGTTTTGTCTCGATGCATGATGATAGCAAGATGTTGGTATGGCAATTGGTGATATTTACAGGACCGTGACGTTGATGCGGTCTCGAATGTTCACTTACCTGTTGCTCGGAAAAAACTGCTACTTAGTTGCGAATGGGAATATTAATTACCAGCGTAGTCTGAGAATATTTCTAACTAAGAAAAAAATATGGGTTAATCCTACTGAGGTATTTATGACCTGACTCGTAAGTGATATTTTGATATAAATACAGACGTTTCTTGCTACTGCTGATGAGTAACTGGCATTGTTAATCGCTTATTACGAATTTGGTACAAAGTAAAATGAGAAACGTACATTGGAGTTGTTTGGAAGATCAAATCGTTTCATGCATTCCTATGTATTGCCTGGTTGAGTGATTATTGAGCTAGCAATACGGATAAAACAGGGATAAAATGAGTGCATGTGAGCCGATTTGAATCCTTTTGAAGTTTCTATGCATAATTGCGAGCATACTCGCCAATGACTGCCTCACTCGGCAACTCAAATTAATCGTTGATGTACTTTGGAGAGGTTATTGAAACTGGCCCCGCAAACGAACGCTATGCAGAAGCCTTTGCTCCTCGTTCCGTGTCATTAATTTTCTGCTAACGGGTCATTAATCCCGATTAATAGGAGGGCTTCCCTAAGGATTCGCCATCAGCCATCTATCGGTCAGCTGGAGTATTGCACCCACTCCGGAGCATATTCCGCAGCCTATGGCTTCCCGCTCGTAAGCCTCACGTTAATCATCCGCCGCTATCTTAAATCATCCCCCTCCCCCTTCCCGATCCCTCCGAATAGCCCGGCGTCTGCCTGTCATGCTATCCTTCCGCTTCGTGGCGTCCCCACAACTTCCTCCTTCGGGCCCCTCGGTGAACATAAAACCGCGCGGAGTCGCTTCGGGGAAACGTCTCCCTTACCGCAGTAGCGACACGTGTTTCGCTTCCGTTCTCCCACGCGCGCCGACGCCGACGACGCTTATAATCAGCAGGAACGAACGGTAGAAGGAGAAGGAGAGAAAAAAATGAGAATGCTTGCGCGACCCGACCTTCTTTTGTCCCCGTCCTCCTCTGGTCCTCCCCCTTACAATTGGCGAAATGAAGGCTCTCGCTCCCGATGATGGGATGCGGATTATCATTGGGCAGGAGAAGAGAGGGAAAGCAGCTCTTATTGTGTGGTGTGCGCGCGCGGTCGGTCGACCGGCGCCAGGGTCAACATCCTTGCCCGCTCTCCCTCGTGTGGGTCATTAAAGAGAGGGATGGAAATGTAACTTCAAGGGAGACGAAAGTGGAGGAATGAGGGAGGCGCCCATTCTCGCCGCTACCGCGTTTCGCGTTCGATTTTCCCGCGACGCAAAGGGGGTGGGATCGGGTGGGACGACTTGGATGATGAATGCCAGCGCGGACGTCCTCAACGAGGCAATCAAAAAGCTCCCGCTGATGGCGTCGCGGTGTATGTATAATCAAGTCGATATGAGAGTCCGTGGGGAACGTGTGTTGGTTTGAATTTATGAGAGGGGGGACGAGAGAATAGGGGGGAGGGGGAGAGTGGGTGGGAAGGAGGAACAAACACACGGAAATGCCCTCCCCCCCCTCGCTTGTCCAAGCCCCCTCCATCGATACGCTCACATATGTACGCTAACCCAGTCCGAAATAAGTGGTACCTACGTCGCGAGGGCGAAGCAAACCCAAACGCGGGAGACAGTGATTGATCTTTGTCTATCCTGAACGCGTCTTAAGCCTATTCGGTTACTCAAGACCCAGTATCTATCGCCGGCTGCTGTAGGCAGGTCGGTTGAGCTTAACCAGCCTTGTAACCCAAAGGTTAAGGATTCAAATTCTAAAGCGTAGTTGCTGTTTCGTCTTAGGATCAAGCTTAATATTTATATCGAACTGTTCTTCGATCCATGGTTCTATATGCCTGCCAAACCTGGGTCATGAAAAGCCGGGATGAGCAGATGCTCAACACGTGGGAGAGGAAGATCCTGCGAAGAATCTATGGACCAATAAATGAAAACAACGTGTGGCGTTTTCGCACTAATGCCGAGCTATATAGATAGTATGGTAAACCTAGTCTGGTTTGTGAAGTCAAGTGTGCCAGACTGAGGTGGCTCGGTCATCTTGAAAGAATGCCTGAAAATAGGGCAGTGCGGAGGATGTTCAGCCAGAGGGTCAGAGGGTCGAAGACTCCCAGGGCGACGGTGGCTGGATTTTGTGGAAGACAACCTTCGTCAAATGAGTGTAAGGAGGTGGCAACTTCGTGCATTGGAGCAAGAGACCTGGAGAGGAATGATTGAGGAGGCACGGGCTCTTCTAGGGTCTTAATGCCTGCGGGTAGGGTAAGGTATTAAGCTTGGTATTAACTTAGGTAAAATGGTGCGATAGTTAGGCATGGAAAGCAGCAGACAGGTCAAAGCTACATAAAAAAGCTGAAGAATAAGTGGATCGATCGAGCGATTATGAGGAAGTCCTAATAAGAGTGGCAGAAAAAATAAATTTTCTGAAAACCTTAACAAGAAGACGGGACAACTTAATCGGCCATATCATGAGACATGATGGCCTGAGGAAGATAATCGTCGAAGGACAAGTGAACAGGAAGAATGGCAAAGGAAGGCCTAGTATGAGACATACCTATGGAACAAGTGACGAAGGACGTGAATGATAAGAAATACGTTGAGGTGTTTAGGGTAAGAGATTAACAGATATAGTGATAGAATCGAGTGGAGAGCTGCATCAAACCAATCTCTGAGAGCTGCGACAAACCAACATAAGGATTGTTGATTTATAACATAGACAGTTGGACCACTTTAAAACCTAATTCTACCCACCATAGCCACAAAGCATACCGACGGACTCACAGCTGAATTGTTGAGCGTGCTTGATCCCAATACTCTATCACGCATGAACACATACTCACAAGCCAGCTTGTCGATTCGTAAACGTCTACTCTTATTCCACGCTCTCACCTCCCTCCTCCATCTTCCGCTTCCCTGGAAGTCTGGAAGATGAATGGCACCGCGCCCCCTTTGATATAATCAATATCATTCCGCCCCCCTCCTTCGCCGAGTGGTGGCGGGCGGGGGAAAGTTTGTCCCCTGTCCATTTCCGCCACCACCCAGGGTTCGCCCCGTGGGCGTCCACCCCTTCCCTTCACACACGCCCACGAACGCACGCACGGGATAATACGTCCGGCACGCTCCTTCGCCTATGCGTCCCCCTCGGGGCTACGTACCCCTAGCCTCTCAGTTTTCCTGTAGGACATCCATTTCCGACTCGTCCCGTCCAATCTCATCTCTTCCCACCTTTTCCTCGCCTTTTTCTTTCTTGAGGGATGGTTCCGATCGGACGATTTTTCCCTCGTCCCCCTTCCGAGTCTGTTTCTTTTCTTCCAGGATTGGAGCATTGTGTCGTCGTTGGGACGACATGATCGCTAATGCCATCAAATATTTAAGGCCAAATCTTCTCCCTCTTTTAAGCGCTTACTCTTTACGCTCTGTCTTTAAATGGGGCTGAAAGGGCCATGAAGTAACGTTGATCTTTGGCTTTCACATCGTTTTAATAATGCGCTGGTGGTTTTTGAATTATGCTACACTAGAGGCACATCAAATCTCAAGGATTTTCTCCACTTTATGTGATTTTCTTTGGGAGTGATGTGATTGTAGTTACTCTTTCCACCAGCCTACTTACATTTTTACGATTCTTTCCCGTTAACTCTATATATGTAGGTAAAATAGAGGATATAGCAGGTACATTTACTTTGCCCCTAGCAAAGTGAAGGGATGGAAATGTTGACGTCTGTGTATACCTTACGCGTCACTACCCGAATACCACCTCTCATAGATAGTGGCGTATTGTAATATGGATCATGAAGGTTAATACCTAATCTCACCCTCTTAAATTAAATACCTCTAAAATATTTCACATAAATATATGCCAGTAGGGTCTTCACCTTATGGTAGCTTAGCTATCTGAAACGAATAGTAGGAAATAAATGTCTGCAGAAAAGCGCAATTTTCTTTATTCAGTCACTCATGTAGTGTTTTATTAGAAACGCTTATCGGAAAGTTATTGAGGGAATAATTTATTTTTATAAGTTCAATATAAATAGGTGCCGAATTATCAAATTCTAATTTAAAGCTTCCTTATTTAAAGCTTATAGTATCATTCATTGGATTTGCTTAGTAATTACTATTACTATTACTACAGAATATTTCTTAGACTCTACGTATTTTTTATAGTTTTCTTTTATATGATCTTAATGTTACTTTTAAAGTTTTGGCCTACCAAGCAGAAAAATTTGCATCGTAGATCAATAAATCGAAACCGTTATGCTCCCAAGACGTAGGAAAAAATGGCCAGCCATAAATAAACTAATTACGAAAAAGGTTCAAGTTTTAACAATGCGTGGAAAAAAATTGATGGTGTTTGAGAAATACACTGTAATTTGTAATAGTTACTCTAACTAATTATGGAGTTCTTAACCATTCCTAAAGAAAGCATCTAATCTTGAAGAAATGCTGTGGAAATTAACTGAAAGAAAAATCTCTAAGCAAAAACAAATGAAATTTGTATGTAGAAGAGGTAATAGAAACCATCACTTCAATGTTTTTTTTGCATTTTTTTCCGATAATTTGAGCTTAGCTTCTCTCCTTATACCACTGATCACCTCCTCAAGGGCCCATAGTGCACGGTTGCGAGATTCAAGATGTGGTGGTTGACGACGCCGCCTAATTCTCAATGTCTCTCCATGAAGAGAGTGAAAAAGCCCTGGGAACAAAAATGTACATCTCTCTTTCTCGCGCTGAATCGCCTCTCGATACCCCTCTTCTCGTCCTTCCTATTTACCCCCGATCACCGAATTCCAATCTGCTCCTCTCTCCCTTATTCCATCTCACCATCTCCATCACAGTTCCAGGCACCTCATAGAGAGAGATAGGGAGAGGGAAAGAACGAGAGGGAGCGGAGAAAAAATAAATAAAAAGTATGCTCTTTGATTCCGACCACGTCGCCGCGGAACGGTTTCGGTTATCGATGGATCGCGTTTATGGAATGCTGCGAGTGGAGGAAAAAATGAGGGCATAGTTTAGTGCCAAAAAAAGCTGAGTGGAGACGATGCGCAATATCTCCGTCGGTCGAAAGAGCGCACACGGTAATCTTGTACCGTCGTTTCACGGAGTAATTTTTTTCTTGATTCTAACATATGATATTTTAACTCGTAAAAAATAGGGATGTTTCTTATTTTGATTGACCAGAATATTTTTGTCAGGTTTTTTTGCAGTTGATTCGACCCTCAAATGCATTCATATACATCTACATCTACTCGATACCCTGTAAGCCACCGCGAGGGTGTGTGGCAAGGGGTGAAGATCACCAAGCATGCACTATAAATTGTGGTGGATATGTATATACAAACTCAATGGACCAATCATTATTTTTGACTGCCCTAGTATCTAGGTTTTGTAACCGTAAGATGGATATCGATATGATGTGACCATTTCTTGTCTAGATACGTAAATTCACGCATTTTCATCGTATCTTTACGTAACAGACCTGCATTGTGGCATATAATTAGTGAAAATTTACATTTAATTAACGATGATGAATAAAATGATGAACTTAACATCTACTGTGTAACAGCAACTCCTTGATAAACTAACCACTACTAAAAACATGTTTGATCTCCCGGGAGTGTTTCATTTTTTATCTTAGTTGCAGAAAGTCATTGAAATATGAAATAGAAAAATGGCAATCTATTCAAGGTGGCGGATACGATTTTGCAATTTAGGCTATGTTTAATAGTGTGCACCCTTCATTCAGTTGAAAAATAATGCGTTTTGTGATCTTTTATTAGTTTTCTGAGGGAGGGGTAAGACTACCTCAATTTTCCCAGAAATTCAAGCTCCGCGTCGAGAATTTTGAATGGCATGACATTCAGGGCACGAATTATGCAAATTATTCAAGGGGTTCCGAGAGGAAAGTGGAGAAAGTAAGGTCATATACCGCCATCTTATACGTGATAATTACAGAACGTTGGGGCTGAAACTTGTGACTTAAATACGTGGGATAGCTTCGTTATTGAGCCACAGCGCTAGTAGTATTGGCACGATGCTCAACATGATACTCACCAGCATGCAGTCAAGTGCAATGTTTATGTAAGTTTTTGGTCCTTAATGGAAGCTATTGGCCGAAAGGGAAAAAATGTTACCCATGCAAATTTTCCTATAACTACTGAAAGAGATCATGAGTGAAGGAACTGGCTGAAAAGGAGTGACCATGGATTTAAAGTCTGGCCCGGACTTGGATTTCAGACCAGGAGGAAAGTTACAAAATGGGGATGGAAGGTAAGGGTATTTTGTAAGCCTCTCACTAAAAGTGAAGGGTAAGGAGGATTGATAGAGACGTCAAGGTGACCACGGCTTTACGTCTCATCCGACGGACAAATTACTGGACTCGAATGCTCTGCTCTAATTACACAAGTAGGGGCGGATTTACCAAAGAAAAATATCTTCCAGTTCCGGGATTTGTACCCGGGTCCGTGTGGTGAGAAGCCAGTACTCTAACCACTACGCCAACCCGGCCATTAACCACTCACCTATCCGACAAACTCCTGAGGTCGATTTTCGCGCCAGATGAATGAATAAATGACAAAAAATGAGTGACAATTATGCTTAAAGATTCTTAGATGAAGATGATTAAAAGGTGAGCGGATAATTTTCTTTTGTCCTTTATTGAGATATAAATAACGCTAAAAGCAATAGCGAATTTATATTTGGAAACAAATATGACTACTAATTTTGGCTACATCAAACTATTGCGACAACTCCGTATCAAGAAGCCCTCTCGTAAAAACTTGCCCGTCTGCATGAAGTAGGTATTCCATGCGTTACAATAAAAGATTATTGTGCGTATTACTGAAAAATTATTGCTCCTTGATTGCCATCCTTGATGGACTGTAATGGTCAAATTAAACTAATTTTTACGGAGCCTCCTAAAAATTACGAGCGTGATGCTATAAAATATATGCGTGAATTATACATTGCGTGTGATTCATAGAGTCGCTCCGGTAGATGGCAACAAAATGAAAGGAATGAGGAGAGACGTTAGAGACCTATGTGATTTTGGAGTTGCTGCGAGATGCTCTAAATCCCATTTATTGCGAATAAAGGGCAGAGATTTGTTTTCTCATTTTTTTCTCGCTCCTGACTGCGCCCCGTTTTTCCCGAGGGTTCGGATGGCGTGGAGTAGCTTTCCGGACGAACGTATTGATACTGTGCCGTGCCGTATCAACGAACATCTTCGCCGCTCATCTCTCATAACTATGGCGACGACCACTCTCATCTGGCAACTCATCCCCTCTTGTCGAAGCGATGCGATGGGGCGAGAAGTGCGCTCCTCTACGCTCCAAATCGAGTCCAGCGATGAGAACGAATGCGTGATAGCCGTTCCGAATAGGCGTTTTTTTCCCGTAGAGGCTACGGTGTTTGCCAAGCGTAATCTGTGCAGCTATTCGGTAGAAATGCGATTGGAATAAGAGGCTTGAAAGGTTGTATGTGCAATTAGCATGAATCTGGATTTTTGATACCAGAGACAAGAGCAAGCACGAGACGTACAGCATTCGTTTTACCTCTATCCTTGTGTAATGCCAAATGAATTTTAATTTGCGCGCCATTATATGGCCTTGTGTTCGTCATTTGTGGAGTTTAAAGGGGGAATTTAGTCATTACAGACCCCTCAACGACATTACCCTTTCATAAAGCAGTCCATAGACAAAATTCCTGTAGAGAAAATGTATTTTTGAGCATAGCTTTGGAAAATGACTATTTTCTTACTAGTTGTATACACACTTTTGTGCTGCCTGCCCTATTTTTGCATGCATCATTCTGCTCTCTTCTTTTTTTCGTATCATTCATTTACCACCAATTAATGGAAAGCGTATTCGTTCTGCTAAGTTTTGGACACGCCTACCATTCCTCACTTTGAATTTCTGTATTTTTATGACCTTCTCATTACGCCACTTTCTTTTTAATCACTTTCTCCCTTTTGCGAATATCTTTCTCACTTTTGATTGGTGCAGGTGATCACCGCGAGGCTTAGGGGTTTAGACCAATTATAAATTTGTGTAATGACCATAAAACTGATTGCATAGCTATTCATTCGTCACAGTTGAAATTACATTTTCCATTTGTCTCTAATTCCCCGGATTCTAATCACATTATCGAGTTGGATTCGTAGTGGCTTTTACAAGCATGGCACTTGGGCAGCTGATCCGAGTTCATATATACCTATTCACGTATTTAATCTCACCCTATACAATAGCCTGGACTTCAGATTAATTTGGTAAGTCATTAGGCATTCATTGAAATGAAAGTACCGGATCACCATCATTTTCTGCTCTCCCTTCTCCATATCTCGCTTTGACCTCGACTGCGCAATTTTACGCGTAGCGGGGCACTTTATAGGATTCCGTAATTTCCACGGTAAAAAAATTGAGGACTGAACACTGTCGTTTGTTTTGTTTGCTCGGCATATTATTCAAAATTTGCCCAAAAAAGGCAGCTAATCCCTAAGATTAATGGAAAGCGTATTAAATCGATAAATGTATGCATATGATGCTGGGTATATATATTTCGGCAACTATATTAGGAAGCTTTCCGTTCAATGCCAACCCTCGACTATCATTGCGGAGTATGAATAAGTGTTTGTGAAATAATCTTACTTACCTAGGGGATCAAAAACCTCATTATTTTTGCATATTATTTTGGAAAAATTGAATGACATGGAAGAAAAATTCGACTTTGTTGGTATAACCTAAATTCTTGATGCCTGAATACCACGACTTCTCCATGATAATTTGAATGTTATTCCTAAATATCTCCCAATGGACCCTTAACCACTTTCAACAAAAAAACACTGTTCTACAGTGGTGGAGTTGTGTATTTTCTACCATTGCAGATCAGTGTATCCACGATAATATAGCCTTTTAGAGATTGCATAAATGTTTTATATGGCGTTTTTAATGCTTCATGTATATCAAGTATAAATTACGCACGCAGATATTTATTTTTTAATGTGTAACGGTGAAGTTTATGAGTATTCGTGGGCCTTTCATAACAATAAATACTTATAGAAGTATTATTTCTTTAAAGGTATCCCTAAAATGTAGTTTTTATTAATATAAATCCTCCAAATTCGTCAGATATTTGAGGAAGTTAGAATTTATAAATAACTATTTTATAACTTATGTCTCGATTCAAAAATGATTGAATGTTGTAAATATTTTTTCTGAATCATCCTGAAATTAATCAGTCGAAATGGATCTCATGCTGCAAATTTAATCCATGAAACTGTTATCATTCAAATTCTAATTAATGGGAATTTGGAACAAAAAAATAATAGTACATAAGCCGCCGGTGTTTGCCATTTTTTATCGACGTCAGCTGTGTGGTCCCTTTTCTATCCCCTCTCTCGGAGTATCATGACGATCGCAATCCACCTGAGCTCAAAGTAGCTTTCGAGTGACACCAGATTACTTTGTCAAAACACGTATCGCTGACACGAATGAGGTTTAGGGCCTTCTCATATTTTTTTCAAAATAGGTTTTGATAGATATCTTCCATTCTAGATCATGATGATCGGGAACAAAAATGAAAATTTCGTTTTTGTTTGGGAAGGTGGATAAAATTCATCACTCTTACTAGGGCTCTTTCATGACTCTTAAAATGTTCATTAATGCAGCTTTTTAGAATACAAATGTAGGGAAAATCGAGTAAAAATTGGCCTCAATTTCCTCCCATGATTGAAGTAAATTAAGCCAATTAACCCTCCTAATTGGGTATGAGTTTTTGGTTATTTTTCACAGATTCCTTTACAAATTTTATAATTATTTTACTTAAGCATGAGATAAGGATAGCTGTACTACGAAGCATTAATGGTACGTGTTAAAAATTAAGCTTTCTGGAGTCGGTGAAAAGTTATTTTTCATTATTTTATTGTTTTTTTATGAAGTTACCCGAAACCACAGGATTTATAGGGTTCCTTCAGCACGAAACGAATTTCATAACTCCAAACAATACCTAGTGATATTCATGAACACCAGATAAATCCATACTCGTAAGGTACATCACACGGTGTTGAGGAGTGCCATAATCTTTTAATTCCTTAACCTTGCTGATCCAGATATAAAGTTATCAATAAAATGCTCATTGACAAACTGATAATCCGGCACGTGCGAACTAACATACTGGTGCACTTTGACACTTACTCCATATCGAAAATAAAATGTTACCTTTACAGATAAATAATGGCATGAAGGACATAGTACATATTACACTTATTGATCAACCCGTAGGGCTTCATAATCTATTTTCTCTTTTAGGGTTAATTTTATAGGAAATAAGCGAAATGTAATAATGCTTCTGTTCCAACTGTTAACTATCCTCCGTGAATTAATTTTTATTCAAAATGCGAGTATCTATCTATAGTATAGATATTATCACCTAGTTATGGCATAGTTGAGTACCTAACTATGGTAAGTTTGAGAGAGAGAGAGAGTATGGTAAGTTGGGTGATGTGGCTAGTAATTGGATACGGTAAAAAATCAAGCTTCCTCCTCATGGCATGTGAAAAATCACCTGAAACTGAATTTTCTCGGGGAAAAAATATCCATCTATAATCTGGGAATCCAGAACCCTCTTAATGACGCTAATACCGTGCCTGTATTGGTTTGTTGGAGTCATCATATTTGTTTTTTTACACATTCGAAAAGTAACCCTTTCAGTCTACCTTTAATTCTCTGCATATAATTTCTCCAATTTTCATGAAATAGGCAATACTTTCCCTGTTTGGTATGAGCATGTAACATTCCTTGATTTTACAAATTTTCCCATACATATTGTTTGTTTTTCTTAGGGCTTATTTAGTGGGTTTCTGATTGACAGTTTCTCCCGTTTACTCCCTTCAATTTCTTCCACTTTAAGGAATTACCACTCCTCGATGTATGTGATACAGTCCCCTCACACTGGTGAATCTGCCCTCGAACAGGTTTCATTTGTACTGCCCTATTCATGTCGTACAACCATGTGCTGCTTCCTTGAGCTGCTCATATGTCCTTACCGTCAACCTTTCTCTCTCTTAATATTTGTATTTAGCAGTCAATATTTTAGAACTTATTCCTTACTATTTATTTTCCTCATTCATATAGCGCTCAAAATAATTCCTCTTTCCTTTATTCCCCCTTTTCTCTTTCATTGTTACTTTTTCAGTCCACTTAATTCTTTCAATTCTTTAATATAGCCACATCTCACACCCTTCTAAATATTTCTCCTCTTTTTTCACTGTCTATATTTCTGCTATATGCAGTTATACACCCCGGATAAAACATTTCGAAAATATTTTTCGTAGGTCTACACTAATTTTATTCGCTAATAGGAGCTGTGTTACTTTACTGAAGCCTATTTTTCCCTTGGCGATCCTACTTCTTATCTCTTCCGTGCAGTTTTCATTCGATGTATTTAGACTTCCTAGGTTTTTAAAGGACGATACTTACAAAGTTACAACTGTTTTAATTTGAAATTGACGATACTTTTTTATTTTTCTCAATTTATGAACACCTTTACTATTACTCATCTTTCGCTTCTCATTCATTACTTTGGTCTTTATGTTTATTTCATCGCAAAAGGTTTTCCTGCTTTTTCAATTCCATCCATAATTCCTTAGAGTTGCTCCTAATTCTCTACTGTAACTGCCTGATCATCTGCATGTTAAATAAATTTCATTTTTTGTAGCCCTGAGTTGTAGAATATTCGACGAAGAGTTATATTCTGTTGTTTTAAGCTTCTAGAGCCTCTCTCAAATTCACATTTTAATGTCGTGTTTGACCCCAGGATTTGGAGGCTTTCTGAATTATTAGGCGTCGTAATTTTCATTATTTTAAAAGCCCTATTCGTTATATTTTCAGCAAAGTTATTTTTATGTCCATTCTCTGAAATCCGAATATGATGCTTTTCTATTTTGTCAACATTTTCACCTTCCATGCATGATTTGACCTCCAAGGTGAGTTGACGCATGGAAGCAGTGAGTGAGGAATGCATGGAAGTTAGTAATCAAACCTATCTTCTCCCAGCGCTCACCCTTATAAAACATTTACCCTCACTTTTTCTCAGCTAAATTTTTTAAAACCTTAGTATTCATCAAGGAGGCTCCTCATTGCATCGACGTGACACGGAGAAGTTTAGGAATGAGATTCTTTATCCGATTACCTTCTCCGTCACGAATCCTACTTTTGGGGAGTTAATTAGAATGAATTTTTCGAATTAGTCGAGGTCCTTCTCGCTCCCAAAACAAGAGCAACCCGGGACGAACTTGTGAGTTGAGTTCACAGTTGAACTCGCCTTGGATGCTAGACATTGTGCGACGTCCGACCAAACTCCATCCACTTCGGGAACTCTTACCCTAACTCTATCGCCTCACCGTGAGCGCCCAGGTCTTGGATAGGATTAACAAAGGAGCAGCGCAAAGGTGGATCCGAGAGGCGGCTGGATACGACTGTGCGCCCTTGCATAATGTAAGAAGGTGCTCTCGATAATCTCCATTCCTCCCCTCCCCCCAAACCATCTACCCCTCTCTCTCCCCCCCACCTCCTTCGTAATTTCGACTCATTGAAGGGAAAAATCGATCGCGCTGTTTTCCGGGGGAAATCGACGCTGCCGCGGGATAAAAGCCTAATGCCCGCCTATCAGCGCCGACTCGAGATAATCAGGGCGGGCCTGTTCGGTGCTTTATTGATGAACACTCATTTCCTCCTCCAGAACCGCTCCTGCAGGTCGGGGTGAGGTAGGGAGTCTTCGGAGGAAATTATACCCATTTGCTTGGAGCTATTGTTGAGGAGAGGGAGGATAAAAAAGTTTTATACCCCCTCCTCGCCGCGTCTCCAGCCGTCTTCGTGAAAAGGCTGTGATTTAAGGGTTTTGGAAGCCTCTCCCACGCTGCGTCCTCCAAGGAAACTCAGCTCCATTAAAGTGCCGTTGCGTGTTTGATTGGACGCGAGTCTTTTTCGGGTACCTTAAATTTTTTTTTTCCCCCCGGGTCCCGATGATCTCCCGAATTCTCTTCAGAATACGCATTGTGAAACTGGAAAAGAGGGCGGAGATAGCTACTCACCTCCACGGGGAATGATTAAAAATGCTCGAATGCGATGATTCCGTCTCCGAAATTGAAAACACTCAGATGTAATTTACAGCATTTTTGAATTCATTTTTCCGGTAGTCGGAGGGAAAATGATTAATATTCATTCGAAAGAGGGTGTCTGAAAATTTCAGTCTTTTTGCAAATGAAAAGAAACTCGAGGTGAAATAATGTATCATTATAGAAAAGACACTTAATCAAATACTCACCCTCACACTGGGGCAGGTAGCCTTACATTATTCCTTCTTATTTGTAAACCAGCTCAGTATCGAATTATGTTTCTCTCCATTATAATTGGTGCATTCATTAACCAAAAGGGAATTTAACATTATGCAACAATATTTGTTCGTTGGGAACTGAGTCTTACGGATGAATCTGAACGTACTCTCTATTGGGTTAATATGTGCATATGAACGCTTTCAGCCCAGCAGAAACAATGTAGGAAAAAGCATGAAGTCGTGTTACTCGGGAAAGCTTGTGCCATTTGTTCTCATGTAAACGTAGGTAATTGGTAGTGCTGGGCCCATCTTGGTCGCCGACAACATTCCACCAATTCACCTCTACTTCCTGGAAAGGCTAATGCTTTTATTGCTATTTCTGTTATTACCCCAGGGTTCAACACAAGTAAAAATTATTTGATTAGCTATTTTTACATTTTATGGTTAGTTTACTCGACGGCGCCGCATATCTCCATTAGACCATGGAGAAAATTACCTATAAAAGAATATTTTCTACATTATCAACTCCACAATATTTACTGATCAGAATTCATAGTAATAGTTTTCGCTTGGCTCCTCTTCTCTGTGGGTCTTCCCATAAAGACCCATGTACTCAAAAGATAGCCGGATGTATCAGTAATAATTACATTTTCGTGAGCCAAACATGAGAAAAGTGCTCTCAGGAGAATGAATAATCAAAGGATAAGTAATTTTCAAACTCATTTTTAGAAAAGAAACGCACACCAGTGTAAGCTGAAGTTCATTTTTTTCACTACGCAGTATGCATATTGAGTTTTTGATCAAGCGAACGGGCATCAAAGGTGGGAGAAATGAGGTAATTATCCATAATGAGGATATGATCTAAACCACTGCCCTTCGCAATAGGAAGTGATGCAACGCAAACGTAATTTTAGAGCACAATCGTCAACTCCGCAAAGAGGGTATTCTGCCCCAACCAAGCAAATGCAGAATCAAAATGGCTAAGTTATTGAAAAATAAAAGCAAAACTTGAAAAGGGTATGATTTTTATCCCATGCCTTATTTTACGTTAGTAAACCAAATAGCAACGAGTTTCAAAACAAGTTTCTAAGGTTTCTTCCCCTACTCATCTATCTTGTTGGTCGACAGACTTCATTGAAAGGACCTCGTCCGACCTGAAGCTGCTCGCTTTATTTCTAGTAGAACCGTCGGCCCGCAATATTGATCTACGCAAGAGCAACCTGAGACCTTCGATGTAATCTGTACATCATCGCTGAAGCTTGTGTAGCCATCCCGTTTTCTTCAGTATTTTCAAAAATTTCCATTTAATTAGGAGTATAGCAAATTGTCCTGTGTTATTATATTTCACTATTAAATAAATCGAAAAAAAGGTAATCACCTTTCATTGAAAACTTTAGTTTTTTTATAATTGTTATAAAATATTTCAGAAGATGATGCTCATCAGAACCACAGCATCCATATCAAGATATTTTTTCTAGAAGTATTTTCATAGATTTTTCATAACTTCTTATAGACCCGAGGTAAACGTGTAGTGTGTGTGTATCATATAGTAAATTAAAAAAAAACGTGGGCGAATAATGACATCTTATTTTCTTTTTGCATCGTCATTAAGCGCCACGAAATCTCGCCGGAAACAGCAAATTCCACCAGCTGACGCTGACAAATAAGCGCTGACATCCAGGCGACAGCAGACAGTGATGGCCGCGGGGGAGCATTTACGCAACGGAGGCGAGATCTAAAATGAGGACAAATTCGCAACAAACGCGAAAGCCACATGGAGTGAAAGAAATAACAACCGAGATTACAGCCTTGGTTCAAGAATATAAAGAAATTAAAGACAAGAAAGTGTGCGTAGTACTTTTGAAGGATAGTCTTGGATGACCTCTCTCAAGATAAGTCGTTGCCGATAGAACATCAAGTTTTGGCCTTTAGAATCCAATGAAGGGCGCGTTACGACACATGAGATTCTTAAATATCCACCAAAGTGTTTTAGCTTAGGAATATCATGATGCAAATACTAAAAAAAAACACCAACTGATTGATAAAATCTAATTTCTAAAGTTCGTTGCCGACTTCGGTCCTCTTTCATCTCACCCAGAAAAACCCGTGCATTAATCAATGTCCCATGAGTTGGTGACTGGCCTCCTCCCGCCCGATATATTCCCTCCTTGCACCAATTACTCATCCTTAAACCCAACGCAGCTACTTTCCTTAACTACACTCCCCTTGCACTCTTCGTATCGTCTTGACTTTGGAGACCCCGAAAGCCACCGCGAAGATTTTTTGTGGGGGATAAATTCGTGAAATCAACGCCTGCATTAGCCAGCAAGCTGAACCAGAATTAGGATTTTGACGCTGTCGGAGTTTTCCATTGGAGTGGCCATCCAAACAGAGAGCAGGCAAAGGTGATACGAAACGAGTGCATGGAAGATATCCATTGAAGATAAATATTACATTGTTGCATAAGATGTCCGCCATGTAATGCGCACAAATCTAGATGTCAATAAACCTCCAGCATTTGGAGAGAACTTCGGCATCTTGTAATTCCTATCAGAATATCTTAAACGTATTTATTATCTATGAGCCTTTCTTAAGTATTCGTATTAATGAAAATCAGCATCTAACCCTGCTAAGATCTCGATTATTTTTTCACAACAGCGATATTTAGTTATATCTGATGCAAATTTACTGCCGGATGATTTCTGGGAAATAAATCTCCCCTGAAGATTACAAAAGTTCCTTCCCAGCTTAAGTAAAAATCGCTAGGGATTACAGGGAACGTGATGAAACTTAATCCGAGTCAAAATTGATGGCTCGCTTTCTCGGGAGAGTTATGGAAGCGATGCGTAGAACTTGGCCAAATTACCATAATGAAGGATTGTTGGCGGAGTGATGGGGTGATTAGGCTCTTGTGCGATGGCACTCTGATACAAACATCCCGTAATTTGAAATTTATTGCTCAGCCGCTCTTTGCCTGAAGCACTCTTTTCTACTCTGTGTAATCATAAGCATACAAACTTCACTCGCTCCATCAATCATGCGTGTCAAATATTAATGCAGAAAGTTGCGAGCCGGGGGGTAATAGCATGAAAGGTTTCTACTTATAAAAAATTACCCGACAAGTTGTCGAAAGGGGTGTGATGTCAACTAATGTGTCGGAAGGAAGTAAGAAATCTGAAACTTGGTCGTGTCAGTGTTTCCGTCTTTGTGCCGCGATGCTAGGGACGTAAGAAAAAGTGAATACTTATATCAGTTCGTCTGCATCTTGCATCTCCTCGCCACTTCCTGACCTATTGATGTGAAATTGGGTCTCGTATATGTCACTTGTCTCGTATCCTTAAATCAATAAAATCATTAGTTTGATGCCTCCAGTGGCTAATCAATATTCCATTTACCAATCACAGTAGGCAATTGCTTGTCGTAACATTTCATGGAGGATTTAGAGGTACATGCGTTGTTAATATTTTTCTTAATTTAATTATTCGTGAATTTTGTCTCACGCAATGGAAGAGGATTTTGAGAGAAGTTTATCTCGAGATGTTTAGAAATCCTGCTTCACTCAACCATTAAAATATTCCTCCTACTTAGAATAAGGTTTATTGTTTTCCAGCAATTATCTTTAGCTAAAGCCAAATTATTCACAGATATTTAGCAAAAATTTACTTTTCGGTAAGTTATTCAATCCTGTTACTGAAATCTGAAGTTCATTTATTCATATTGAGTTTGATAGTGATTGGGTTTGAATGTATGTACATAGATACACAAATTAAGACTATTTCAAAAGTTTTGCTACCCCTGGGAAATGATGGGGTGAACCTGATCATCTACTATTTCCATTTTTTTACTTCTCTACATTCCCTACGTTTCGTCATCCTATCCAAAAAATTATGTTTTTTCTCCCCATGCGTATCTTACCTAGAGTTTTCTACCTCGGATTGAAGCATCATCTCATTGTCTTGGCCTGTCCCCTTTAAATTACCTCAAAGATATTTTGTTAATTTGCTATTATTTTTAGCACTTATTGTCAGTGTCCAGGAAATTCATTGCACCCAAGACACTGGCACCCATTTGCACGCAAATACAGCAAACAAGATTTGCGGCCTGAAATTTAGTATTCCTCATTGCCTATGTGTCGTTGAGGCCTTAACATTTTAACTTCAGCGATTATAAATGTGACATGACTTAAACCATGAGAATGCAAGTGTTTCAGTATCTCTTCCAGCGGCCTATTTTTTGGGCCTTTGATAACTTTGTTGCTAACCTGTAGAAGGTAATCATGCCATTGCCAAATGAATTATGAGTGAAAACTATTACATATTTAAATTCATTTTTTAATTATATCTTCTCTCAATTCTATACATTTTAATTCATCAAGAGCAATAACATTGAGTAGGCTTTTGTTGATTGTGGGAGATCCTCAGCAATCGCTTTGGTATTAAAATTTAAATGCTTCCCAAAAGTCAATTATTTATGCAATTTTCAGTGACAGAGAAATTTATATGCTGATTGATCATTTTTAGTGCCAAATGTAATTACAAATTCTTTCTTCTGATGCTTTAGACTGCAGAAATGTGGGACCCAATAACTGATGCAAGAATTGTTGTCGAGTTTACGAGTAGTTTGTAGTTTGTAGAATGTATTCTAATTAGGACAGGGTTTACAAGTATTCGGTAAATTCCGGCGATAGTGAGAGATATCCGTTAATATTGAAATGAAGACAACATTTTCAATTCACCACAGATTGGAAACAAACTTTTAATTTGACCCGGGTTTTGTTGTTACTGCAATATCATCAGGTCCTGATGATGTTGCATTGTCAACGAAACGGGTTCAAATTAAAGTTTGCTTTTAATCTGCGGTAAATTGCAAATTTTGTTTTCATTTCGATATTTAGAAGCATTACTTAGAAAGAATAAGTTATATTTTCAATTTCGAATATGTATGGTAATATATTCTTCCCAATATCACCTTGAATTTGCTCCAAAATTTTATGATTCCGCCCCATATGATTGATAATTTATCTTTTTTCGCGTCTCATTCTTAGGAATCTGTGTGTTAAAAATATTTGAAGATTTGATCGTTGGTCTTAAGAGAGTGTGGACTGCGTAGTGACACTGCACCCCTGCTGTCATTTTTTTTAATCTTGAGGGACTCCGTTTTACGTGCCTTTTGCTATTTTTACGTAATCAAATTGAAGCTCTTGAAAACCTGTCCTAAAATCTTGTTTAATGAGAATGAGAAAGAGGTAAATTTGAAGGTGAAATGAAATTTGACCAATATATGAAATTATCACTAAATTAAATAGAGGGGATTAAGTAGGCCATGAATTTTATGCTCATTGACTTGAATGGATTTAAATTATTTTTTATTGCCACATCATACGTAATTTTAGCTGTTGTTAAATTTATAATAACATATAGCTTTGATATTCTGAGGGAGGAAATTCATCTCATGAGTCGCCTTTAATTTCATTTGGCTAATTGTATTTTGCGTCAAACGATAGTTAATGTATATGAGTTTCATAAAACCACGATTAAAAGGAAGTGAGCCCCTGTATTTTTACCGTAGTATTTAGAAAATTTATAACCCTTAAGAATATGCTTATTTTTTTCATTCTTTTTAGTTTTTATCGTCAACACAGGACCGTGGTTGCATCCGAATCGATGTATTAAGTATTGATATGCACGTTAGAAGCCTACCCGCTAAGTTTCCATAGCGTTTCATGATATTCTGTGGCATTGAGAAGATAACGCCCGTTGACGTTAACGAGTATTTTCTTTTTCATGCTCGTTCTCTGTGCTATGAATTAGTATTTTTTCAGCAGCTTTTTTTTACTCGCGATCATTTCTCAGATGCTAGAGCCATCGCGATTATTTTGGGACTCTGCACTCGAGGGTAAATTATTTCCACTCTTTCTGTTCGTGCCTGTGGAATCAATTTTTATATTACTTCAACTCATCGGTAAATGCCTTTTTACGACTGCATCCTGGCACAACGACTAAAGCACCACTTCCACTTCCCACTTGAAGCACATAATAGGCTTTGGAGAAGTAGAAAGAAAGAATAAAAATATAGATTAACTTAGAAGTTAGTTGTGTCTTTGATTCAGAATGGTTTTAGTTATCAATACCATCGTCTCGGTGATTAAAACATTAACCTTGCCCTAAATTTACACATCTCAAAGGAAATAAATGCAATCGATGAAGGGAATACGATATATTATTTTTTTAATCTTAACGACTGGTATATTTCCAAGTTAAAAGTTAAATAACAAAAAGATTTTTCTGCCTCTGTCCCTATTTTAGGCCTTAGATTCTTGTGAATGGAATACAATTTAGTTTATTTCAAATGTCAGCAAGGCAGGAGAAGTAGGAGAAGTGTTTGTTTTTAGTTTAAGTAGCAGTTTCGGGGTTACTGAATGGAACGCTCCATTTCAGACTCATCACTGTTCTTTTCCGAACATCACTATTCGATGTCTTTGTCATCTTCTCCTTGCTGCAAGCCCTATAAGTACTTCCTTTGAAAAATAAATCGACCCACAAGTTTCGCAGGTATATCTAGTTATATTTACTGCGAGCATAGGCATATCCAGGGGGGGTTTTGGGGGTCGAAACCCCCCCCCCCCAATGGTAAAAAAAAACGTAAAAATGATGTGTTTAACACATGATAATAGTGAAATTATATCACATACTTTATATGCTAATATTATGCAACACTAAATAGTATAATTTAAATATCCTTTGTAATTAGACTTCTAAATATAATTTTCACCCAAAGTGTGTACCGTAAGCGTGTAGTACATATTAAAAAGTCAATTATATTTATTGAAATTAATGTTTTTCAAAGTCCAGTTGGACTACCATTACACATAAGATTATAATATGAGTAACATAAAATTGCTTAAAAATATCCTCGTTTTTCACTAATCGCTCAAGTTATAGCAGGTTTTTCTATAATATAAAAAAAGAACAATGTTACCCTCATAAGGCCTTGAACCCCGAAATTTAGTGGCTTCATTTAAAAACAATTTTAAAAAACTTTGATTACAAACATGAAATTATGAAGGCAATTTCAAGGCTCTGGACACCTTCAAAACGTAATTTTAAAATGTATATTTTACAAATTTCTCGGATCCCGGTTTACATGGGGGTATTCCATACCCCCCGGTGGTGACCTCCCCCCTCTCCCCTTTCAGACGCTTCTAGATACGCCTATGTCTGCGAGATACCATATCCAAAATAACACTTCTGGCATTAATCAATAGAGGATGTTTTAGACAAATTAAAATCATATTTTATTTATCTTTCGAGTATACATCATCTGATATGATGATTTCAAAAGTAAACTTTACGAAAAGAAGAATTTTGAAATGTTCCACTTGCATCATGAGCTCTTGTGAGTCACGCTCGACTTGTAGCAAAAAAATTAAATCCCTGATCATTCAATCCTCACCCTTTAATTTACACTTGATTCGTCATTTCGCCGCGCTGATTTGTCAGATTGACATGCATCTCGGCTCGGCTTTATAATGTCTCGTGAACTTCAGGCATCAATTGATAACAACGTTACGGTACTGAAATGACAGTCGACACTTCTGGCTATAAAAAGCACATGAGACAGACGACTGGTGGAATGGACCGTTAACTGCAGAAAAGGTTATTCGCAATCGATTTCAAAGCTGGAAAACCTTATTCATGCGTTATGAAATTGGATGCGCATATTTTATATAGATTCCGAGAAAATAGCGGGAGAGGCGTGGGTAGAGCTTTATTCAAGAATGTAGATTGGATAAAAGGTGATTCATCCGTAACGGTTTGTGGGTTGTCAATTGTAAGTAAACCTTTCATCAGGTGATACTAGATGAGATACAGAACCACTGAAAATGTATTTGAAAGAAAAATAAATGATCAGGAAAATAAAGAAATTAGATTTTCGAAAAGTGGAAGGAAAAGATAAAACTAAAGTTGATGGACGTTCAGATTAACGACAGAAAGTTTGCATCGCAGAATAGCATGTGATAATACACAAAAGCAGCATTATCAGGCACAAATAATGAAACCAGCCTCCGTTATGAGTGTGATGACATTACAATGTAGCTAAAAGCTGTAAACGCGATTAAAATGTTTTTTTTTTCATAACTGAAACCCGAGTATCTTTTATGTTTTTTTCCTCACTGAACACCAAAATAACTCTACAATCCAATTATTACTAAAAATATAGTATCATGAATTGACGGAAAATGTGGTGAAGTCCGACACAAAGCGCGGTTCCTTACAGCGATTGGAAAAAAATTGCGATTCCTCGACTGTTTATTAATTTTTGAACTTGTTCTAAATATCAGCAGTATTCAGTCCTTAAGATGCTACAGCAGCGATGTCTGGCAAAAAAGTACTAATCTTTATGCGTGAATTTTTCAACGTGATACCAGAAGGCAGCCGTTCCTCAAAGCAGAGCCTATTGCTAGCTTACCAAATGGGAGAAGATGACTTAATCCTGAATCTCACAGTCATTTCCACGAGAGAATTCAGGAATAGTGTTAATTACAGCTCAACTGGCACCTTAAAATTCAAGGTTAAATACTATAATATTCAGAGACAATAGTATATAGTGACAATAGTAAGGATCCCTCTCGCCAACCGGTTATTTAAGCACGTCCTTTTTTCCGTGTCTGAACACACTCGTAAAACCAAAGTTCATGCAATCAGAGCGCATAATGCAGGTAGCGGGCGTGGCTTTAAACGTGGCTATCATCCAAACGAGCATTATCGACAAAACATTCCGAACGTTGATTTCGACTCGCTTTGCAGTTTATCGAAATCATTAATCCTCTCGGTCGGAACCATAAGTTGACCATTATGTTTTACATTTTTTATCGGGTTCCAGCCCAAAATCACTCGTCTGCATTTATATGAGAGTGGAAATGATACAAGAGGGAAAAACGAAAATGGCAGTTCAAGCTACGAAGAGATTTCCTTAACTATCGTATTCCCCATCGCTAAAAAGCTGTGGCTTTTAATCTATCCCTGGACCCGCATGTAAAAAATAGTCGAGCAAATTTGATGGCATCACAACCCAGAGCGTTGACCGGAGTTACCGCGTTTGCCTCTGGAATAAGCTACGTTTAATACGTCTATCCAAACCCCAACTGTGAGATTTTTCTGGGTATCAGATCTTCTTGGGGAAATCACAGACGGCATAGGGAAAGTAATTAGTTCCTTTATCCTGGTGTATGAATTTTTTTCGCTGTTTGTGGAATCTATACTCAGCTAACAGACCTACATTAGGGATGTATCGGCAACTGGTTCAGACATAACTTGATGCAAATTCTCAATTGTGAGGAACGACAATTCAAAATAAACCTGTATCTCATCATGCAAAACCTTTTTTCCACGGACAAAATATTGAGATCTCTATCTCTCAGTTGGAGACAAACATGCTTGAATATGAAAACGCGGTGTTTTTCCCTGTATCTCATCACTGCATATTACTACTGTAGTATCGCTATCGGAGAGTGGTTAAGTGCGGGTTTATTGCAGGCGAAAGAATATTAGGTGATTTTTTGGTAATCTGTAGTCCTCGTCTCATGAGTTCCTTCGGGAGTATTCTCTCGTAATACACGTAGCTGATTATAAATTTCATGGTAAGAAGATGGAAAATATTTTGGGCTATTAATTAATGGCGTGCCAATGTGGGGTTCATACTGTTTGTTAACAGGTGGAAGCCATGTGTATCTGAGTGGTAGGCTAGAATTTCAAACTACGCAGCACTTGCATTCCAGAATCAAACCCGCATTACTGTCAGACCAGGGCTGTCTTAAATTAATCAAGGTTTTAAGATAAAACAAGTGCCACTTGGTTTTACATTCAATTATAGTTCTGCAACTACCTCATTCTTAGACAAGATAATATCCCTGAAAAAATACTGACACTGCCTAAAAATTTTGCCTCTGAAAATCAGTTCTCTTTTCTATCTTAAAATCAGATCGACTTTTTACTTTGTGGTAGCCAGAGATGGGAAAAGTAGGAACCAAAAAAAGGAACTGGGTTCGGTTACAGTTACTCCTATAATTTATAACAAGTTACATGTATCAAGAACATTTTAACTACAAATAACTAGTAACAGTTAAAAGTATATAAAAGTTACTTTTCAAAATTTATGGAGACGGGTCTAAGAAGACAATGCGGGAGATCTATTGCATGCTGTTTTGTACATAAAGTATTAATTTAGCACAGTGTATTTAATACAAATATTTCGTGTATATAACCAATAATTGAGCAATATTGACTTTGTAGTAGATACACTTGTGGTAGTTCCTATGAAATAATTGACTCCGTTTTTCACTGGTAACTTGTGGTAGTTCCTATGAAATAATTGGCTTTGTTTTTCACTGCTAAGTTTTCATTTCAAGCAGATTTAACACTGAATCCGATCACTTACTAGGTTGATCTATACTACCATGAATTTATTAGGTGTTTTGACCACCGGTATCCTTACATTTTAACTGCTAAATTAAGCTATATGCATAGATTCTGTAAAAGTAAGTAATATCATGAACACTCAAGAACCTTAAAGCTTCAAGAACAAAATAGCAAAAAAAGTATTAAAAAAAGAACACTCTTTCAATCTCGGTCTTGGCAGGTCGCTGATGGAAAAGATTTGGCTAGATGGAAGTGTGACGAGATAAGATTACAACAAATGTTGACATCCAAACGCCGAAGAGCACCTGCCAGAAATGAGTATGAACTTATCAAGCGGAATACAAATCAAGAAGGTAACGCTCACTTTCCGAAAACAGTTTGCAGATTAAAAGTAACAGTTGCATTTTTAACGATTACAAGTAAAAAATACATAATAATGTAATCGTTACCGTTTACTCTGTTACTTTCATTCAGTTACTCCGCAGTAATGGTGGTAGCTCACCTGCGTAGCGGCGTAGGCGTCTCCGTGTCGGTACCGTGTAACCTGCCGCTTCCTCCGCACGTAGTGGTAGCACACGACCTTCCACCAGACGAGCGGCCTCGCCTCCCGCAGCCTCCGCACCCGCTCACTGACGGCCGCGATGTCCACCTTTGGCGTCTCGAGCCGCAGCCGCGCGGTGCAGTGCCAGCACTCGACGAGGTAGACGAGGTAGAGCATGGCCATGAAGGCCACGGGCACGTAGACATAGCCGTCACCGCAGGGCGACGTCTGGATCGGCGTCTTCTTGATCGGCGACAGCCACACGCTGAACACCACTTTCGTCACCTCGGTGAGGCGGCACCACGTGACCGCGCCCAGGCAGCCGTAGATGAGCAGCGTGAGCACCAGGCACTTCCAATTGGCCTCCTTCTGCAGGGTCGCCCACAGCGTCTGCTGGATGGGGCGTTGCTGCGTTTGGGAAAGAAAGAAACGCGAGGATTAGATATCGCGACCCGCATAGTGACAACACTGTAAAAAGTTTATCTGATTTTGAGGTGCAAAAGCGATCTGAATTTCAGACGGAACATTTTAAAGACAGTGTATGTTGCATTTCAGCACTAATATCTTGTCTAAAAATAAGGAATGAAGGACTGAAAATCAGATCTGGAGGGATTTATTTTAAGTTAGGCCTATGCTGAATATAAGGCAGCCCTAGTCTGGTAATAATGCGGGTTGCTACTGAAATTCAAGCCTACTTTGAGGGACTGTCTTATTTTAAGGCAGGTGCTGGACTGAAAATCAGACCAGGTAGGACTTATTTTAAGATAAGCCTGCGTAACAATGTGGGTTGCTATTGAAATTAAATCCTACTTTTAGGGGATGTCTAGTTATAAATACTACATATTTAAACACTCCACACAAACACAAACCAAAACCCTAACGTTTCATATGTTTACTCTATGATACTGTTTTACTGACTAAATTCTTCGATGGAGCAAACGTAAGTCATAGAATTTCCATTGAAAATATTTCAGGACTGAAATGGGATCACATTAACATTAACTTCAAAGATAATATGAAAATTTGTTCTTTTATTGGAAACAAAGTAATTCATACAAAGTCTTCGATACCAAAGATATGTGCCAGTATCTACAATCCGAGGCAGGAGCTTTCAGTTGATGAGGGTGACTATTTTTTAGTTCTTACAACCCCGCCACTTAGATAAAATAAGGAAGTTTAGTCTCCGGATACGTCACTCAGATACAACTGGCTCCCTTCTGCAAATAAACGAAGCATCAACGCCACATTCTCACACCACTAATTCATCGCACGAAACTTAATTTCACCTACTTACAATGAAATTTGATTAGAATTCGAATTTAACTTCTTAACGCTTCGTAATCCTTGCTGAATTCCATCTCTCTGGTTACGCTCCGCCCATCAGTCTCTGCTATTGGCAGGTTAGCTCTAATTGCGGAGCCAACCAAGGAGTGCTTATTTTAAGCCCGGGTGGTCTGAATTTCAGATCACAACCATCTTATTTCCAATATGCAGTTGTTAAGTTCTTAAAACAATACGGAGGTGTGTCTGATTTTCAAGCATGTTGAGTCTTAAATTTAGACCACTGACGTAAAATCAGACAGCGTTTAAATTCAGATCGCCCTGAAAATCAGATAAACTTTTTACAGTGAATAATTTAATTTTTTTTAACTCCTTCAGTCTTGAATAATTTTATGCTGGGGAAAAATTATTCAAGATTAATACTCATTTCTTTGCTCAAAATGCAAGCTAAATTTTCTATATATGCCAGCTTAACCCAACCAGTACACCATTAAAATATTCATTTTTTAGGTTCTTTAGGTAGGGTTGGAGGTGTAATCAAATAGCATACTGAAATGCAATGAACACGATCTGTACTTGGGTCTGAAAGGAATATTGGAATGTATGTCATATGAGCTCCTTCGCAAGATTGTGTAAAAGTATTACGGCTTGATATCGTGGCATATTTTCTTGCACTGCAATATTGCCCTATCATTGACAACGAAAAGAAAAAAATCGACCAGATATGAAAAAAATATACTTTCACTTATCGCTCGTAGTTACAATAACCATATCTTCCTATTAAAACTTGAAAAGATTCAATGTTGTTTTCTCACCTCATCATACTCATCTTTCTAGCTGCAATTTCATTGCTAGAATAACTCTTTTCCATTGCAATGTATTTCACACAGAATCAGAAATCGTCCCAATACCGTTAGCAAGATTAATAGCAAAACAGTCGCACGCCAAGACTACAAAGGCTACACTCTATCTCCAAACGGTGGAGAATGGAGGATGACGTCAGAGCCTACTAAACATGGTGGACCTGTGTTTCGGTGCAATAATAATTTATTACATTTTGTAAGCTAATAAAAAATTAACAATACGCCTCTCGAACGTCATAATGAAAATTTAGTGTGTGATGTATCGATAGATTTTTTAAGCGTCAATTCCCAAATGTGTGCGAATACTTTATTGATGCTGTCCCACTCTGCCTCCTGATTTACCCCCAAGAGGATGATATAATATTTGTTCTGGTGAAGTCTAGTGTCATCCCATTTGAGGTACACTTGAGAATGGACTTTTTAGAACAACCGGGAGGCCCAAAGAGAGAATAAGGGCATGAGATTCATGCTGATACGTGAGAACAATCAGACTGTATAACTAGGACTACCCACCGGTATGCTTGTTTATTAAACAAAAATGTGTCGCGCGTAATCGACTATGTAATACTTGTTGAAGGCTGTGGGAAAAAATTTGGACATTGTATATCAATAATTGTGGTATGAATGAGTAAAAATAAGATAGTTATCAATAATATTCATAACATTAAGACGTTAGTAAGGTCTGCCTTCACTTGAGTGCAAAAATGGCAATCTATTACCCTCTAATTATCTGTTCATCATATGAATGTACTAGTTGAATATATCCACTTTCTTTGAGTAGAAAAAGTGCAATCTATTATCCTCATAAGACTCAAAACTCTCAGTAAGGTTTTAAATATTTCTGGAAAGGATTTTTGATCAATTTGTCATTGTTATCCCCAAAAAATATGAAGCATTTTGTAAAGATTTTGAATTTAAATCTTTGCGATAAATTATTTAGAATCTAAATCATTTAGAATTCTGTATGTAACATTTGGTCAAACGCTTATGCATTAATGTGCTACACACGTACATGAAAGTAAATACGAATTAAAAATGAATATGTCAATTGAATGCACGTTTTAGATTTATCTCTCAAAATCATCTAGAGAGAGAATTCTATGCACGATGAATTTGTTGTGAGATGTACCTAGAAAATGTCTCTAGGTTCACTAGTCGCATGCGGAATGGTGTGTCAAAAAATAAAATTATTCCTCAGGCACTTATTCGCCCAATCCGTATGATGAAATGCTGTAAAATTTTCAAATAATCCCTCAAAAAGACTTGATGTCCCTTCAGCACTCATTCATGGATTAATCCCTCAGAGATGTGAAAGGCACATAAAATTTTAAAAAATTGCTCTCACTGCGGATTATACTGAAGTGGGATTTATTTGACTGACTTTGAACTCTAGAATATTTTGGTGCCAGTATAACGCACATCACCAGTTCGAGAAATGAAGTAAAGACCAGTAGAAGAGGGAGGACAAGGGCGAAATGGGTACCGGAACATATTCAAAGAGAACTTAGTCCTTGAATAGGTAATCATATGACTCATTAGGAAGACCGATTACCTACTTTAACTCATTTCCCTTCCTTATGACACCTCGGGCGATTATGGATCTATAAATCGGTGAAACTCCCGTTATCGCTATTTATTCCTCGCGCAGAGTGGGGATAAAATGTGGTCACCGTTCTTCTAAGTTTGCCCGGTATTTCCCGTAGCTCGTGCCAATTGATAAAACGAGTGTAATTGACGGCATCTATTGGGTAGTGCGTGTGCGGTGGATGCTGCGTTTGGGGTAAAAACGATGACGAGTAAACGTAAATCCATTAACCCAACCGTGGGCGAAAGCTGCTGAAAGAAGGCCCATTTCAGTTCTCTTTCTCCTCACCAAAATCGTTTGAAGTCGTAATTGGCTTTAACTCGGTGCCAAATAAGCTCTAAATTGCCGCTCCCCACATTAACCACCTTTTTTTAAAAATTAAAATGTGCGCATAAATGCTTCACCTGTGTGGCCGAGTTACAAATTATTTAACCACTCACGAGATATTATATATAGGTACCTAAATGAGTTAAATTAATTTTCACTGTTTGATTCAGCCATTCCATGCTGATCGTTTATCCGCCATTGATCTCAATCCCATAAATCATCTGAACTTTCCCACTTTAGAGAGCTAAGCCAACTGTTACGAGGCAATTAATTTCCTTTCAAATCCACTTAATCTCAAAAATCTTGGAAAAGTTTGGAGAAGCTCGACAGAAAAGTCAGGATTAAGCTAGTAGCTAATTATGAGAACTCTCCGAATTTCCGATGTTCGTTATGTAATTCTATTTTTCCAAGGCCTTTAAAGGAAGCCATAAGAACTGAGCCTCTTTATTACTTCCTGCATATATCAAAACACTACATATTTTGTAAATATATATATATATATATTTCCCCCTGTTGAATGGATGAATTATGATGGAGAATTTTTGTGAAACGATCAACTGTGCTTCAAAAATGTGACAAGGCGAAGTAATTAATGAATTTCGGAACTCATTCAATTCAGTCTTTTACTTCCCTAGCGTACTTTTTCTAGAGTGATATTTGTGAAAGTTGGAGACATTTTATCCTAAACCAAAAAATTGCCTAGTTAGTGTGCCATTTTAAATAGAAAAACAACTCCGATATATACTAAGTACATTATTAAAAATACGTCCGGAAATTCTAGATGCTTATCAGCCAAAAAGTGTATTTTCATTCAGGCAATATAAATATCTCTGAATTGGCTTTACAAAATTTATTAGACTAGGACGTGCCTTGAGATGGAGCAAAGGAATTTTCTTGTCGTAACTTATCACAAACAAGCAATGCATTAATTTTAAATGGAAATCTTGAAGTGGTGGGTGTGAAGTTCCTCTGAGATATATCACGCAGTAAGACCTTTAAAGAACTGCTATGCGCTAAGCAATTTCAAGGATCTTGTCATCATTCCAGCGGTAATGCGCTGCCTTAATTCACTTAGAGGTATTACGATGGAAATTTCGGACGGTGGAGAGAATTTCATCTCCAAGAAATTATGCGCGAAATGATTAAAACTTATTCTCTTCGTAAGCTCCATGAAGGCACAATCACGAAAAATTAATTAACTTGGCATTTAATTAAGTTCTGAGCCAATAGACGTAAAAAAGTCCGTCCGTCGGAGCATCCCACGCATTTAGCGCACAAGACGCACAGAAAGCATCGAACGCCGACGCAATTTCGGCCGATACGGCCGAGCCGGCGGTGCGTTTATGTGTTTATTTAGCCCCTCGTGAAAGCCAATTCCCTGTTGCGAAGTTCGTATTTCTTTTTTTTTATAGTTCGCGTAATTTTAAGACGAGTCCTGGGAAATGTGGCAATTAAACTCACTTCTCCATCTGCTGCTGTCGATTGGTGGGGGGGCATCAGTGATCACGGTGCTGAATCGCTCATTCTGCCCGAGTCAACGCAAAATTTTACTAAACGTTATCGTAAAAAATGCGTTGATAATTCAATCCCGTACGTAATATCTCATTATGGAGCTCGTAATTGAAATAAGTCAGAGGTCATCGCAATAGCATTCAATGTTGTCAGATGCTGAAATAAGTATATGCTCCATAAATCCACAGAATAAATAGGAAACTTGTAAAGCATACCTGTTTAAACGTGAATTTTTTGTTCTATCATGAAAAATATAGACTGATTGAATGTATTAGATGTGCGCGGCATTATAGGAAATTCATTGGTTAAATCTAATAAATCAGAGGCAGTATTTTGTGGAGTTTCATAACGAAATGATGCGGTTAGTTTTGGATGGAAGCTCTTTGAAAAAAGAATATTTTTATTTCAGCTTCTTCGAAAAATTTTCAGAATGAATCAGAATGTTCCGCTCCACCACAATACCTTTGGTTAAAATTAGGGGAACAAATGCTTAGTGAGTTCAAAATTGTGTAGAAATCATATTTTGCGACCTTATGTTGGCACTGTGCCTCGATTGCTGTACTCCTAAGCTACAAATGGGCCTCTTGTTGAAATCCAACAATAACTGTTTAAATTCAAGCTTTTTCGTAAAGGGCTGTGCCATATGGAAATTTTTATGGTTGTGATCCTGCACCCTAGAATATGACAAATTCAGTTACTTAGCTTCTCAGCCTTTATGATAGTAGACATGTTTTTGAACCTAAATATCCTGTGTGGAGTTATTACAATATTCCATGCCTGTTAACAAGCACTTTCTTGGTGAATCAGATGCAGATACCAGCTGCTGTTTTAGGCACCATCCTGTCAAACTGCAAGCTTAGGCTGTCATTAAAAGGGTTCTTTTCAAATATGTAGTTGGACGGTATCACTTTGGGCCGAGGATGTCACCAGATAGCATCACTACCACTCATCTATAATTTTTATAAGCACTAGAATTTTTCTTGTAAATATTTCCTGTGAGCTTACATTAGTTTTATGTGATACGATCAAGAAGGTTAGATTGTACTCGAGGAGGCATTGGCATACTAGCCTATGAACGACAATGTAGCCAGAATGGGGTTGATTGGGAAGGATTAGGCCCTACCTTCTCGGCACAAAACATAGTGTTTTATACGGCCTCTAACGGAGACTGCGTGTTATTAAATTTAAAAAATAAATAACACTGAAATCGTACCCAAATTTCACCTTAGCGGCAGCTGTTAATACTACTAAGGCTATATAAGAGAGGTTTTTATGCTTTTGATTATCCTGAGATTGAGTCTATAGCTTAAAACTGGTTCGAAATCGACCTATTTAAACCACGTATTTGGAATTTGTCGCGCACTAAAAACAGTTTATTTGGCGAATTTAAAAAAAAGCATTCCATTATTTATCTTGATACTACCAACTTTTACAGTGTACAAAAAAAAAATTTTCTCCGTTAGTACCTATTGCAAGCAGCAAGCCCTTAAGTCCGTGCCGACCAAGATGGCTGACGTGGCTTCTTAAATCAACTGCGATTCTTCCTACGGTGTATTCTTTCATTGAGCATGGTTGTGGGATTGGGAAAGATTGAATTGATTTATTTCTGCATATGTTCGTAATTATTGTGAGCATTAGAACCGTCTTGCACCGCAACGTCTGGCTAAAGTCAAAGAGGAGCATATTTTTAGCTGGTGCTTTCTATGCCAAATTTTAGAAGAAAATTATTGATAAATTTCCGAAATCGGGCATGGCCCATAATCCCATGATTATCATGTATTGTCATGTTTTCTCATTACGAACCCAATTAATGAGATGTCCTTGTTGTGCTGATTTGTATTGTGGGTTAATAAAAACAAATTTCGCGTACTCTGTGTACATCAGGTACATGCCAAAATTTTGAAGCCTATGTTATAATCTGTAAATCAATGATAAGCAGTGGTCAACGATGGTAACTTTTCCATTTTTCACATCAATGGAATGATTCTGCAAACAAATGATCAAGGTTACCACAAATTAAATAAATCGCAAATCGTCCCTAAACTCGTAAATCGTCCTTACAACTAAAAGGGCTATCAACATTTACATAGAGCAGATGTAAAGAGAGGAAATTTCCAGATCAAAAACATTTTTAGCCGGTTTCGCAATCGGTTTGGTTTAGGAATACTCTTATTCATGTTTACCACATTAATTTAATTTGCTATCTAGTAAACAGCGGTTTTCATCGATTCACGGGTAGTCTATTTGTTCTACGGACCTCGTTTCGTTCGTTCGTAGTTTTAATTTCAGTTTTAAGTTCAATTGGAGGGGAAATATCTCTAATTGTGAAAGGAGCTAAGTTTAAATAAGTTTAAACAACGATTAAAGCTATTTTTTCCGTTCTCTGGCCTGGGTGCATTGTCATTTGCTGGCAAGGGAGAGCTTTAGTCACGATCGGCGAAAAACACCACCCGAGAATAAATTAGAACATGAAATTGCTATCACTTTTATCTCCTATAATCATTAACGTAGTGGTTTTGTCAAAATAATTACAATTTTGAAGTGTATGAACTATTATGCAGCAAAGGGCTTGTTCTAGACCACTGTTTTATATATATACACACACCAGTTAAAAGAGAGGGGGGAGGGAGAATGAGATGGCCATGAAAGGAAGGGGAGCAAACGACTGGTGGCGAGGGGAAAAAAGGAACAGCTTATTTGACTATGGGGGTGGTGGTGGTGGGACCGGCACTGAGTAGAATGGGGAGAGGTTGGAAGGGAATAGGTCATTTAAAACATCATTCTTGTATACATTAAAATATGAAACAATTTCAAAGTTCTCCATAAAATCAAGTCTCCTCCCCTTCTCACAAACATGTAAAATCTTAGGGTTAAAATCTGAACAGTGGTCATTTTCAATTAAATGCGTGGCAAATACAGATTTGTTATTGACATTTAAAAAAGAATTAAAATGTTCGGATTTGCGTGTGTTTACTTTTCGACCAGTTTGTCCGACATAAAAACAATTGCAGCCAGGGGTATTACAATTTAACATGTACACTCAGCTTCTATAATAGTTAGGATATCTGTTCTACACGTATTAAGGATAACCGGCTCATCTGTTCCATGGATTAGAGACATGTTTCAGAATCAGTAATTTACTTTTTTGTTGAAAAAAGCGCGTCTCTACTCGCCAGGGGGATTAATTTTGTCTTTCACTTTGTTACCCATTGCAACCTCACAACCTTCGCAAAGGGACTCAGTTGACTGCGGAATTCCTCTA